>OZ014519.1:478166397-479605314 GCA_963966055.1 Lathyrus aphaca
CATGTCATTCAAAAGTTTTTAAATCAACTAAATCAAGAACCCCCAATGTGGAGCTTTAAACCCTAAAAATGTCGTCTCGTCCTTCTTGTACCTAACATTCAATTGAATTATCCAGAAAGTTCACAAACATCATCACCAACAATAATATAAGATCAAATTATGTGAATAATACATATATATTGAGAATCGAAAAATTCAAATATGGAAAACATGTGAATTCAGTTTGCACGAATTCTTGATGCTTTGATGATGTTGAATATGGATACACGTTCTAAAAGTTCTCAAGAACGTAGTGAGACCTTTAAAATCCTTTGGGGAAGCCTTGAAGTGTCAAACCTAAATTTGAAATTCTTTGATAAAATCGAGTTTTGAATGTCCTCCTCTCCTGAATTTTTTCGTGTCTTTGCATTGCATTATTGTTGTGTATATATAATAAAGAAAATTAGGTCAAAGAATGGGCCTTTGTTGTATGGATTTGTGTTGCTTGATTATGAAGAAATCTCCTTACTAATTTTGTAAAAAAAATCCAATATTCACATACTATTTTGGTCTTGCATGATTTTGAGTGATTTCCAATCAACTTGAATGCAAAATCTTTGATCCAAAAATAAGTATGAGATCAAATATTTGATTATCATACTTTTTTCTATTAAAATTGAATTTTAATAATTAAAATTAAAAATAATATAAAATAAATGATAAAAATCATAATAATTGACCATTGGGTCGTGCATGACTTCATATTCAAGTTTGAGTTGCAATATTATGGGTCCATTTGACAAAATCTTGAATTTAGACCCTTTTTGCTTCATATACCCCTTGAAAATTTCCCTATTTTGACAATGCATAACTTCCTCAATTTTAATGCAATGGAGGTGTTATAGGACATTTTATAAATATTAGAGTGTCCTATAATCAACCCTTTTGGTCCCATGTCCATATCATTTACCATTTTCAAATTATGAGCTTTGGAAAAAGTTGACTTTTTGTTGACTTTCAAAAAGACCTATAATGTTTTGGCTCATACCTTCTAAATGAAGCATTTTTGGACTTGACTTGTGAGACACAAAGTTGTAGAGAATTGAATTTTCTTTAAAATAAGCTTTTTATGGGAAATTCTTGATGAAGTATATGAAAGTAATGGCTGGTCAAAGTTCAGTTGACTTTTCCTATGAAAACCCTAATTTAGCAACTCTTCATTCTTGATGATTCTGAGGTTTCCTTGATGAATCATGATCAAAACTTTACTAAATGATGAATTTAACCTCATAGTCTTGATGTTGACCAAAAATCTTGAAGTTTGACTTTGAGTTGACCACAGTTGACCTCAGTTGACTTTCTGACAAGGTTAACTTATTTTTAGGTATCTAAGCATCTGACTGACCAAACTTGTTAGGAAAGATTTGAAACTTGACATGAGGATTCTTTAAGGTATATAGGTTGTTATGAAGTCCTCTTGAGGCTTTGGAAGCCCACTTTGCTCGGGGAAACTCAAAACCCTAGTTCTAAGATCCATTGTTCAAAAGGAGGCTTTGTCTGGTGAAACCTCCAATCCTTTTGACCAATTGAGAATCCTGTGACTATTAAGATACCTCTTGAATTATATGATCTTGAATGTGGGAGGGAAAATTTTGGGGTACAATAATGTGCATTGATTCTCGATGTGACTTTTGCTTGATTAATTGATCCTAATAATTGTTGTGGTTCATAATTGGAAATGCTTGTTAAAATTGACATAGAATAATTAGTGCATGTTAGGTGTTTGACAAAATTCTTAAGAGAGATAATTATTGTGAATTGATATTGATTGAAGTGATTGACTTTTGAATTCAAACTTGTTTCAATGTGCAAATCCGAAATAGGATAGATTTATGCCTAATCGATGATGTTGTTCATGTATCGTGTGTCGAGAATATGTTTTGGTCATAACTTCCTAACCATAGCGTGTTTTCGCGAATGTGAATAGTGTAAATTGACTTTGTTGATGATTCCTGAACCATTGACGAACTTTTTAGTCGATTTTGAACAACTTTTAAGGCTATTTCGCTACTTTCAGCCGACGAAATTGGCTAAAGAGTCTCACTTCCGAGCGGAATTTTCAAAAACCAATTGCATATTTGAATCCGTTGGCACGTTTTCAAGTTACCATGCGATTTTTGTTCAAATCCGAGTCGGTGATATTTGACGCATTTTTCCCGTTTTAAGATTTTTTAAGCTCGGTTTGGTGCGATTTTGATGCATTGATCTTGTTTTGACTTGTACTTATGTTTGTTGATCATTTGTCATTCATTGCATGTAAATTTGCTCGATTCTGGTTTGAGTTTGCATGTTGTTTATGTTAGTGCATAGGTGATGCCCTGCTTTGAAGCATACATTTCAATACATATGCATGGCTTGTATGCTCATCTTTCTACTTGATTTTGAGTTGTAAGGCATAGGTGCAACTTCCGGTTGCACCTCTTTTTGGTTTCTAATGTGTTTTTTAAGTTCATGCAAGGTTCTCGTAAGGATCTTGACGACGATCGTTTGGCTTGTATTACACTTTATTTGTGGGATACCTTTGGATTCAAATGATATTTTGTGCCGTTGTTTTTTCTGGATTGTGTTGTGTGCAGGGCATTTATGTGGTCAAATCCGACTTGCACATCTTGAGTGATTTATTTTCACTCTGATGATTTGAGCTTATATGGGAAATGCAATGTCTGACTTTCTTTGTTTGTGGATGCTAGCTTGTTCGAACGGACCTCTGGATTTCTATCTTCTGCTTAGCTTGTTGGTACTTTGGATTTACATCTGTACGATTCACAAAGCCATTATGGAAGGTAAGCATTTATTTTTCTTATGGGAGATTACAAGACCTTGCATGAAGTTTATGGATTTCTTTTATATGAAGAATCGACACTTCAATCAAGTAAGAAATCTCGACTTTCTCCACTTTAATGCATCATTCTAGTTGTATGCGGCTTAAGATCATATAAAGTAAGGTGTACATTGAGCCCTCCCACATGAGGCACTGGATTTATTTGTGATTTATCATGATTTTTGACAATATCGAAGCTTAGGGATTAAGTTATGAATGGTAGAATTCGTTTTCCTTTCACTTTCCCTTAAATCATTGTTTTTTGCCTATTTCGTCGCAATTATTAAAAATAGTTTCCGGGGTGATAAAATTAAGTAATAATTCATGAGTGATCCTCATCCTCTTAATTAATTTGTTATATGTTTTTATTCCAGATTTGGATGGTTTTAATAATTAATTTGGATTTTTCATTCCAAGCTGTCCCAGAATGAATGGTTTTGAAATAAGGGACCAAAGACAATTTTTCCCATAGGTGTGAGACCTATTTTTTTTGTATTATTAACCACTGGAATTTTTTAAATTTTGATTCTACTTTGTAATTTTTTTCATAATTTTTGGTGCAATGTTTGATCCACTTTGTGGAGTTGTTTCTCGGCGATCATGCCTTGTTATCTTAGTTGTTAGGTGATTGTTTTGGCACTTTGGTGCATAATTTTGTGAAATCCTTTTACACCATGTAACCTACTGACTTCACCATGCTAGATATTTAGTTTCATAATTTTCAAGTCATTTTTCTATTTTTCATGTCACCTAGATTATAGGTCAATTTGTGTGCTTATTTGTTGTATATCCTAGATGTTAGGAAGACATTTATGCCATTTACTTGAGGTACTTAGTGGTAACCTTTAGGAGTTAATTATAGATCCCTTTTAGGTCCTTAATTCCAGTTATATGTCACTTTTTGAACAATCTTCTATTGGTTTGTTTTTGTGTTTCTAAGTGCATTCTTAGGTGAACTAGTTTAACTTAAATTTGTTTCTCTTCTCCTCTAAATGTTAACATGATTATATGGGAATCATAAATGCATATTCATTCATTCTAAGTGCATATCATACCTTGTATGCTACTTACCCATAATCATCTCATGCATATTCACATGGAATTCATCCTTAACTTGCATCATTTGTGATCTTATGCGACACCATGTTCACTTCCTCTCGCATCTTCTTCTCCTTACTCCATAGGACTAAACCATGGCATCCATGATGGTATGTTCATTCATCCTCATTCATAAGAATTCAATACTGACTTTGATACTCATTTCATGTAATAATTCATGCTTGTATGCCATATGCACTCATACTTCATCCATGAACCCTAACTTGCATTCATGTGAACTTATGTGAACTTTTTGTACATAGTTGGACATAGTTTGATCTTGTGAGGTATCCTAGCATCCTTAGGGACCTATAACATGTAGCTGCGGACTTTATAAGTCATATAACATTTAGGTACTTTCACCTTTAGACTTAGGCCTAATTTTGAACCATAGTTCCATTATAGGATGTGTGTAAGGTTTAATTGTCTTTATGCTTTGTTTTTGTTTCCAATGTGCAAATTATTTTGGCACATACCTTTGTTTTATAGGGGTAAAGATAAGCCACATATAACATATTCCTTTATCATATTTTATGCTTTCAAGTTGTTTTTGCCTTGCACTTTCATTCAACGTTTTTCATCTAACTTCACCTTGAATTTCTTTAAGGTTTAATACATCATTAGGACATAGTTTGTTAGTGTTTGACCTTGTAATCCTAGAACACATTAATATGATTTAGCTACTGACTTTAGAAGCTTATTATCACTTAGGGTCCCTTAGATCTAGGTTTTAACCATAGGAAGTCCTTAGTGTTTTTCCTTAGCTAGTTTGAGCTAGCTTGAGCTTTTGCCATGCTTTTATGTTTTCAATTTGATTTGTAAAGCTAACCCTTGTTTTGTAGGGAGGTTAAGGTAAGCCTTGTTTACATACATTCTTCCTCATACTCTTTATGCTTTCTAAATATGTTAGCCTTAGCACTTTGTGCTTTTCTTGTATAGGCTTTCCCCCTTTTCTTAGAAACAACTTAACTTCCTTAGGATTAGAAAACCACACAAACCATTAGGATCTCCTTTTGCATGCAATAAATAACTTAGGGTGTGTCTTAGTCCCCTTAGTTTGTCCTTTTTCAACTTGAGTCTCTCTCTCTCTTTCTCTCTCTCTCTCATCTCATAAAGAAAACAATATAAAACACCTAATAAAGGTTGAATGTTCTCATACGACGGGAGACTTTGTCATGGGTTACTTATACACGTCCTTTTTCGGGGCGAGGTGTAAGGCATCTACCACGATGAACAAGTCTTAGTATGAGAATGTTTCACAAACAAATTCAAAACATTTCTCTAAAAGATAAACAACAAACAATAAGCGTCTTTTCCTACAGGAATTATCTTCTCATCTCATTCACTTTCAATGCGAACTTGCGACGACTTGTCTCATTTGTAAGACGGTAAACACACTCGTTCAAGGCGATCTTGCAACACCTGAGCATAGACATAAGCAGTTCTAGCCATAAAAAACACAAACAAAAGTTCCCGCCTTAGTTAGGCAAACTACGTCGACTCTGATCCTTATTTTCCCGATGAGGTACGTAGGCAGCGGGGTAGGGTCCGTTCGAGCACATTCTTTATTTTCCCTACATTTCCCTATTTCTTTCCATTTTCTTTTCCAGTTCCCTTTCTCATTCCAGTTCCAGTCAACGGTTTTTATTCAGCAGCATCTTATTTCTCACCCTTTGAAACAGACAAACAAGCATGGATCCCGTCGGGTACGGCGGACGGTCTAGGGTGTTAATACCTTCCCAGGCCGTAACCAACTCCCGAACCCAGATCTTTGGGTCGCAAGACCTTGTCCTTTACTTTTCTCTTCGGTTTGTGCAGCATTACCTTTCCCATTCATTCGGGATAAAAATGTCTGGCTGGCGACTCTACCTTTTTCGCGCCACTTTCGCGTTTGTACTAGGATAAAAATCTCGGGATCGACAGATGAGAACTTGCCCGAACACATGTGTAAACACCCCAAATTTTCCCTCACTCATTTCACCATGGCTTGTGATTCTTTTCATTAGCATAAATTCAATCATAGCATCTCATATTGCATTTTGTTTCACTGCAGTGGTTCTAAGTCATCTGCATCTAGGGTTTGTGATCTGAGCAATCCCTGAGCTATCTGAGCCACTCCAAGGGTCTCCAATCATCTCAAGAGGGTCCATATATGTTCAAGCATCATATTATATCCTCCCAAGATCAAGAAAGTCAGAAAATCACAAGAACTGAGGAAAGGCATGGAAGCAGAGCCAAGCTTAACTGCACAGATGACCTAAAATTAGGGTTTTGGTTTCAAAGGCCATAACTCCAATTTTTTTTGGTCATTCTTGTTTATATTGGTCTCTATATGTCATAAGTATCATGTATACCAATTTTCTTGAAGAAATTCAATGGGGAAGGCATCTGATCACAAGATGACTTCTTGAGCAAGTCAGTGCAAAATCAGGGCATTTGAGACCCCCAATCACCCAACCAAAAGGTCTTCTCCATCATTTTGAATGTGTATGATCTTTATTTGATCTTAGAAGATGTTAGGAGTTCACAAAATTGAAGAATTTCAAGCCATTTGCAAAATTGCCATTTTGGGAAAGTGACTTGTAATGGAAATTTGCCATTTTGGGAAAGTTTTTCAACCTCCTCTTTTTGATCCAAAAATGCCTCAAATGAAAAATTCTTGGTCATGAAAGTTGTAGATTGGATCCTCCCATTTTCAAAAAGTACAAGAACTTGATCTAATTCATCATAGAACAAAAGTTATGGCCTTGCAAAGTTGGAAAAAATCACTTAATTTTCACTTTTGTACCAAAGAGGAAACTTGCAAAAACACTTGCCAAAACCAAATGTGACCTCAAATCAACTTCTAAACATCACACAAACATCATTCATGATCCATAATTCAGAATTTCCCAAAGGATTTCTCATTTCTATGCCTTGAATTACAAGTTACATAAGGCATTTTCTCATGAATCTTCAAAATTGGAATTTTTGCAAAAGGAACTTTTAATGCTTGAATTAGTTGCTAAGTGAGTTCAAGACATCATAACAACTTCACATGGCCCATTTGGCTGCAATTTTCCCAAGAGTTTAGAGGTTTCTTGGCCTTGATTCACAAAGACTTCCAAAGGGGGAAAAGTTGCAAGAACCATGCTACCACTTGCCCTAGCCATTACAGCTGCACAAAAGCAATCTAAGGGCCTTCCTTGATCCATGCTGAGCCCAACCATGCCCCTAATCTCCCTCTGACCCGAGCCATACCTCAAGTACACAAAGTCATGACTTTTTGCATTTGGCCCATGCCAATCAAACTGTGCCACTACCAACCCTCTGCCCAATCAGAGCCTCATATGTGGACCTCAGGGACTTGAAAGAGACACACATACAAGCCTGCAACCTCCCATAAGCCAGGATTGAGAAAAATTGCAAATTCCTTCACCTCTTCGAAACTCTTCCCACATCCATCAAACCTCAAACTTTTCTTCACCAATAAGTCACAAATCACCCATGGATCAAGAACCAAGCACTGAAACAGCCTAAAGCACCACATACATAACCTTCCAAGTCTGCTACACAAGAACCAAAACCTTCAAACCAGGCCACATAAGCTTGTTCTAAGTTTCATTCCATCATCAGGAGGTTCATAGGAGAGGATTTGCATCAAAGAGGGATCCAGAAAGCCCAACATCAGGAGGTTCCATCTCAGGTACAACTTGTGAACTTTTTTTCCAGAAGCTTGCTTTTAAGTTCTTTTATGGTTCTGTATGCTCCCCTGATCATGGGGATATGATTATTTTTGAAAATGGTTGAGAAACCACCATGTATGTGAGCTCTGAAACTTTTGCCCGTTTTTACATTTTTGTTCGATTCGTGTTCATGATGCAAAATAAATGAATTTTGGTTGGGGATTTAGGTTTAGGATTGTTAAAGGATCATTTTTGTGCAAGAAATTTGGAGATTGGTGGCCTGAGGGAGAAGTTAGGGTTTGGGCTCGTCGGGGAAGACGACCGGAACACTGTTTCGTTCGCCTAAAAGTGGTTAAGCCCTAATCCTGTAATTAAGCAACTTTGAATGTCAGCCTTAGGATCTGCCTTGCGTGCGCGTTTTTAGTGGCCAGGATCGTTTTGATTAGCCCTAATCCTCATTTATTTAGTTTAATTAAGATTAATTAAATTAATTTAGTCAGGACAAATCCCAACCCTTGGATGACGCGCCAGTCAACCAATTTCTTCCCACTTTGAATCTAGGCCATCAGATCTAATTACTTTCCATTTAATGCAATTTTATTTTCTTTTTAATTCATTTTTCTTGCACATTTTATTTAAAATAGCAAATCATTTCTAAAAAATCTCATTTTTTGCATCACACCTTAAAATATTTGTCTCTTTCTGAAAATAATTTTTATTTTATTTTTTGCATAATTTTCGTATTATAAAAATATTTAAATGTTTATTTTAATTAGTTAATGAGAATTAATTAATTAAAATAGCATTTAAGTTTCTAAAAATCACCAAAAAAATCACATTGCATCTTGATACATTTAGAAACATTATCAAACCCTTCAAATAAATTTCTTTTTGGTTCTTGACCTATTTTGACATTTTTCTTTGGAATTAGGGTTCTTAAAAGTCAATAATTTTGCCCTAACTTAGAAAAATCCATTCTGCCTAACCTTGAAGAGTTTGATGATGGTTCTTTTTGCATTGCATTCCTCATGTCATGTAGCTTCTAGGATAAAATTGGTTTGAATTTATCTTTCATTTTCAATTTGTTTTGCATTTATCATTGAGAGGTACCTTAAAACCCTAGCTAACTTGAGAAAATCATAACTCCCATTAGGTTAAGAGTTAGGTCCCCTCCTTTGGGCAGTGAACTTATGTAGGGTTAGGTTTCCTTTGATCCCATTTTCAATTTTTTATCTTGTCATTTGCTTCTGATTTTGGATTTTGCTTTGTGTCTTGTGCATAAACCCTAATTTTTGCCTTCATTTGCATTCATCTCTCATTTGCTTGCATACATGAACTTGCTATAACATTTTATGCATTCACATGACTTCTAAGACATCTTAGGAAACATTAGAATCATGTTTGATCATTTCATCATTCATTTTTCATGTTTTTGCTTTCATTGCATTTCATAGGTTTTTATGAACTTTCATGTTTCTTTTATGTCCCATTTGCATCTTCATCACTTGTATGATTATCCTCATATCTTGACATGCTTTCATACTGAAATTCTGTGATCAGGTATGAGATGTCCTAAGAGATGTCCCAACACGTGACAGATTTAACCAAAACTTAAATAGCAAGAAAAGTAAACAACACAGAAGTTTGTTAACCCAGTTCAGTGTATAACCACACTTACATCTGGAGGCTACCAAGCCAGGAGGAAATCCACTATAAGTAATATTAATTCTAGACTTAAACCACCCTGTTTAATCTATCACTTAATAACTACCCAATCACACAGTGATTTGTTTACAAGTTTAATGAAATTGAAGTCATACTTCAAACAAAAACAGCTTGATCTTACTTCACAGTTTCAATCAAGTCACAAATGCACTTTTGCTTAAAAGATCATAAAGTGGTACAATAAAAACAACCTGCTATTAAAAACACTAGACACCCTATTTGGTCTTCTGAAATTCGTACTCAATTCTGTGAGTTTCTGTTGATTAAATAGGTATCTGTAGTTTGGGCTTTCTGTAGAAAGATCCAGCCCTAATGCGCATGCAGCTTCCACCTTGAATTTAGGGTTTGTTACTTCCTAGATTCTAGGTGATATAGGTCTTCTGTTTTAATCTGAATCCTCAATATAAAACTCCCTACAGATGCGCCTTGTTCTGTTTTTATCCATCATTAATTAATTCCAGATAACTCTCCTTAAATATCTCTGATCAGTTAGTCAATGATTAATTCTGGTAGCAGGTTTGAGATGTCTCAACATCTGTTGGGACATCCTGAAAAACTGAACTTAAGTCATTAACACAATGTCCCAACATCTGATGAGACATCCTGAAATAAGTCCATATACTCTGTTTGATAATGTCCCAACATTTGATAGGACATTCTGAACTGAATTCAATAATTCTTGTTGGTCAAAAATTCTGCCAATTCAAGACATCTACACATACTATCTCATAGCATCATTTGCATCATGAGTATGCTTCTGACCTTGGTTTTCATCTTTGTTTTTCATCTCATTTGCATTTCATTTCATTTCTTGTTGCTAACTTTTCAGGTGGTAAGTCATTGAGAAGTGAATTTTCCTTCACTTCTCATAACCTCTTCTCATTTTTTTTATGCATCATTGCTGCATTTTACTTTTGTATTAGAGTGAGCTTGCTCATTCATGCTCCCTCCCCTCCTTATTTCTTCAAGCAACTTACCTTCTTAACTGAAGTAAGTTGTTTTGCTTCTTCTGCTTCTTCCTCCCTCCATCTGCTTTTTTTTTTTCCTTGGTGGCCTTTCTCTTGAAGATCTTCTTGCAAGCCTCATAAACCCTAGGAATAACCAAGCATGATCACAATTAGGGTTTAATTAGTCCCCCATTAGTTTTACCTTTGTGTCATTCTTGAGTCTTCTCTTCTCATCTTTTAATCAAGGACTAAACCTTAAAGGTTTTAAGGCTTTGTGATTAGGGTTATGCCTGCATCCTTCTATTAGGATGGAGTGTATAACTTTAATCCTAAGTGTTAAACCCTTAATGTGTTTAATTCCTTTAATCAATCCACCTAATAATCACAAAGACATCAAGCTTGTAACTTGGGCCTTGCATTAGGGTTCTAATTCTTCCTTAATTGGTTAAGAAGGACTAACCCTAGTGTTAATGGACAAGTCCCTCTCAAGTTGTCTTACAAACCATAAAACTCACTTCTCAATCTTATCATTAACCAAAATCCACTTTAATAAAGGTTTTGTTTTGTCATGAGGTTAATCCCTAATCATGGATTAAGTTGAGGTATCTTCCTCAACTTAAATGTTCTCATCTATTATCCTTCTATTAAGATGGTGTAATGAGTCCATTAAATCCTTGATTATGGCTTAAACTCATTACTAAACATTAAACAAAAACTCCAAAAACATCTAAATAAATGCAAGTAGGTTAATGATCTTAATCCTACATCATGGTGATTAAGTGTGAGGTGTTTACTTCATACTTAAGGTATTCTCATTACCCCTAATCAGAGGGAGGATGTGATGAGTTTACTAACCCTTGGTTTAGGCTTAAGCTCATTAATTTATGACAAACTTCAAAAATCAATAAAAGATTGAAAACACACAAAACAAACAATAATCGCCTCCTCCGGGATTCTTTTCTTACCTCATTCACTCACAAACGAGAACTTGCTTCTTCCGTCTAATGCAAGACAGTTTACACCTGAGACAGTTTTGTTGTTCTCCCCCTTGTTAGACACAAATTATGGGGCCAAAGACACTAATCCAGAAATACAATGCTGTCATTACAATTTTCCTCACATATAATGATCACTCAGATTCATCACTCTCAGTTTCTTCCTCAACTTCAGTTTCTTCATCAGCTTCACTTTCTTCATCAGAGGCAGCTTTCTGATCTCCTTCACTCTCCAGCCTTTGGATGATTTCTTCAAGTTTCAGCTTCCTTGATTCAAGTTCTTTGCATGTGCTTTTTAGCTCAGCAATTAATGCCTTCTTGGAGATTGGAGTCTTAGCAGTTGAAGGACCTGCAGATGTTCCAGAAGGTGCTTCAACATCTGCAGCATGATGACTGAGGAATAATTTGTAGTGAAAAGCCAGGGGGCTTTCTCTTTTGCAGGCTGTATCCTTGTCAGTGAGAATTCCAGGGTATTGATTGAGCACTATACCACACAGCAATGAGGGAAAAGCTATTGGCAGCTTTGTTGCCGAAGAGCTGGCATGCTTCAAGGTCTGATAAAAAATGTAAGCTCCATAGTCCAGCTTGGTCTGAGTTCCCACAGCATAAATAAACCTGGCCAGGCCAGTGCAGATTGAAGATGTGTGGTTGGTAGGCACCCAGTTAGCTGTACCAATCCTGTTCAGCATGGCATATTTTCTTGTAAGCATGCTCACTGAGAGCTTTCCTTTAACAGGCCATGCCTTGACCTGGTTTGCAGTGATCACCTTGCAGACTTGGTTATCTGTCTTACCTAGCTCATTTGCTCCATCTGTTTCTCTTCCTAGGTACTGATTGATGATTTGAGGAGAAAACTCTACACACTTACCTCTAACAAAAACTTTTCTAAACTCAGAGGACTTACCATTGGAACAATCCTCCTGAAGATTAACAATGAACTCTTTGACAAGAAGTTCATAGCAGGGAGAGAGATTTGAGACTGTTTTGAATAGTCCTGCAGCAGAGATGAGGTCAATCAGTTCAGTGCACTCAAGTGCATTGCTGCTCAGTTCTCTTTCAAGGGCAACCCTTATTTGGTACACAAACTTCCATCTGTTGACACTAGAGACATGATGGAATGATATGTTGTCCAAGGGGGCTTCTGGAACAGCAGATGAAGCCCTAGATGGTGCTGGTTTCTTTTTGAGAGGAGATGTTGGGACATCTGATTCAACATCTGAATCTGATGGGGTGACAGCTTTCCTCTTCTGGGTTTGGACTTTACTCCATTGTTTTGTTGGACCAAAGGCAGCTTTAGCTTTGCCTTTCTTTGGGGTAGCTTTCTTTTTCTCAGGAATTTCAGGATCAGCTTGCATTTTTCCTTTCCTGGACCTGAGCCTTTTGGCTATGCTAGGTCTAACAGAGGCTATGATCTCTGTATCAGAGTCCTGCTCCAGGTTGACCACTGGAGGAGATTGAGCAGTCTCCTCTTCAGCTGGTTGATCAGCAGGGATTTGATCTTCATTTGAGGCTTTGGTCTGATCCTCAGAGACTTCTTCATCACTTTCATTTGAGGCCTTTTTCTGGTCCTCAGTTTGTTCCAAATCAGCATCAGATGAGTTCTTTTTCTCATCTTCAGATGTTCCAACATCTATTGGGACATCTTGTTGTGCAGGAGTGTCCTCTGCAGCTTGAGCTTGTTCTTCTTGAGGTGCAGGCATGGTGTTCAGAGGAACATAAATCCCACTAACCACTCTCTGTTCAAATAGAATCTTGTTGATTATCTCCTTGATGGAAGCATCCACATAGTCAGAAGATTTTGGAGGCATGTTAGCTGGAGAAGGAATGCCTCCTTTGGCTTTGCTGCAGACTTGATCTTTAGCTCTTTTTGGAGTTCTTGGCTTTTTAGCATGAGAAGCACTTCCTCTGAGTTCGTCTAATGGGGTTGATTTCATTGGTACCATAGAGATGGGAGTTGCATGAACTACGTCTTCTTTGTTGAGAACTTCTTCAGGAGTGTTAGGGTTTTGAGACATTGTTAAGGAAGATGGATGAAGAGCTTTAGGGTTTATGATTTCTGAAGAATAGCTAGTTAATGTGATTCGCTTGTGATAGTATGATGAGAATCTTGATAGCTGATTATAAACAGTTACTAAATAAGTAGTCGTTACTTTGCAAATTATTAGGAATGGAATTCACAAGGTTCTTGTCCAGACTGGTTTTGCCATCTGGAACTTATGCCATACAATGTCATATGACATGTTGGCACATCTCATTAACTTCTAAATATCACATAAACAGATTCCAAGTTTGCCCCTTAAGTTCTCAAATTGTGTAGCATCCAATGCTTTGGTAAAGATATCAGCTAACTGCAGATTTGTAGCTACATGCTCTAATGAAATCACCTTTTCTTCTACAAGATCTCTGATGAAATGATGTCTGATATCAATATGCTTGGTCCTGCTATGTTGGATAGGATTCTTTGATATGTTGATTGCACTTAAGTTATCACAGTACAATGTCATGACATCGTGTGGGACATTGTACTCAGTGAGCATTTGCTTCATCCAAACCAACTGAGAACAACTGCTTCCAGCTGCTATATATTCAGCTTCAGCTGTAGATAAGGATACACAATTTTGTTTCTTACTGAACCAAGAAATCAAATTGTTTCCTAGAAAGAAGCATCCTCCTGAAGTGCTTTTTCTGTCATCAGCACTTCCAGCCCAATCAGCATCACAGAAGCCAGTGAGAATTGGTTTACATCCATGAAAGTACATTATGCCATAGTCACAAGTACCATTAACATATTTAAGAATTCTCTTGACTTGATTGAGATGACTGACTTTTGGATCAGCTTGATATCTTGCACATACACCTACTGCAAATTCTATGTCAGGTCTGCTAGCAGTCAAGTATAACAAGCTTCCAATCATGCTTCTGTATAAGCTTTGATCTACATTCTCACCCTTTTCATCTTTAGTCAGCTTTAAATGTGTGGGGGCAGGAGTTCTATTATGAGTAGCATTTTCCATTCCAAATTTCTTGACTATGTTCTTGGTATACTTGCTTTGGGAGATGAACATTGAGTCTTCCATTTGCTTTATTTGCAGACCAAGAAAGTAGGTTAACTCTCCTACTAGGCTCATTTCAAATTCAGATTCCATCTGCTTGACAAAATGTTTGACCATCCTTTCAGACATCCCACCAAAGACAATATCATCAACATATATTTGAGCAATCATGACATTTCCTTCTTCATCTTTAACAAACAGGGTTTTGTCAATTCCACCTTTTCTGTATCCTTGCTTGATAAGAAATGTGGTCAGTCTTTCATACCATGCCCTTGGAGCTTGCTTAAAACCATAAAGTGCCTTCTTTAGTTTGTATACATGATTTGGACAGCTTGGATCAACAAATCCTTTAGGCTGTTCTACATATACCTCTTCATTAAGATAGCCATTTAAAAAGGCACTTTTCACATCCATTTGAAATAGCTTGAACTTCAAGATACAAGCAATTCCCAAAAGTAGTCTAATTGATTCAAGCCTTGCTACTAGTGCAAAGGTTTCATCAAAGTCTACTCCTTCAATTTGAGTGTATCCTTGAGCTACAAGTCTAGCTTTGTTCTTTGTAACAACTCCTTGTTCATTTGACTTGTTCTTATACACCCATTTTGTTCCAATCACATTTATGTCATCAGGTCTAGGAACAAGATTCCACACTTCATTCCTTGTGAATTGACCTAATTCCTCTTGCATAGCACAAATCCAGTATTCATCAGTGAGAGCTTCCTTGATGTTTTTAGGTTCTATTTTGGAAACAAAACAAGAACCTGAAATCACTTCTCTTGATCTAGTGCTCACACCTCTGTTGGGATCACCAATTATCAAATCTTTGGGATGATCTTTCTGTATTCTGATGGAGGGAGGTTTGCTGGATTCTTTTGTCCTTGTATCAGTTTGAGTGAAGTTATAATGATCATTCTTTTCTTCAGTTTCAATCTTGATATCAGCAGATGTTCCAACATCTTCTGGGACATCTGTAGGAGCATCATCAATTATCACATTTATGGACTCCATGATAACCTTGGTTCTAGAATTAAATACTCTATATGCTCTGTTGTTGATAGAGTATCCAAGGAAAATCCCTTCATCACTTTTAGGATCCATTTTTCTTCTTTGCTCCCTATCTGCCAGAATGTAACAGTTGCTTCCAAACACATGAAAGTACTTAATTGTGGGTTTTCTGCCCTTCCAGACTTCATATATTGTGGACAAAGTTCCTTTCCTTAAGGTAACTCTGTTATGGATGTAACAAGCAGTGTTCATAGCTTCATCCCAGAAGTACAAAGGTAACTTTTTAGCATGGATCATAGCTCTTGCTGATTCTTGAATAGTTCTGTTCTTCCTCTCAACAATCCCATTCTGTTGAGGAGTGATAGGTGAAGAATATTCATGATTGATTCCTTCTGAAGAGCAGTAATCTAAGAACTTTTGGTTCTCAAATTCTTTTCCATGATCACTTCTTATTCTGATCACACAGCTGGATTTTTCCCTTTGTAATCTTTGACATAGTTCTTTGAATACATCAAATACATCAGACTTTTCTTTGATGAAATTTATCCATGTATATCTTGAAAAGTCATCAACCACAACATAGGCATACCTCTTACCACCAAGGCTTTCAACTTGCATAGGTCCCATCAGATCCATATGTAAAAGTTCCAAAACTTTGGAAGTTGTCAGATGTTGGAGCTTTGGATGGGACATCTTGGTTTGCTTGCCTATTTGACATTCACCACATATTTTGCCATCATCAATCTTCAGTTTAGGAATACCTCTTACAGCATCCATAGATATTATCTTCTTTATGCCTCTGAAATGAAGATGACCTAGTCTTTGGTGCCATAGTTTCACTTCTTCTTCTTTAGCTAAGGAACAAGTTGAAGTGAGGCTGAGGTTTTGGGATTCCCACATGTAACAGTTGTCTTTAGACCTGGCTCCTTTCATGACAACCTCTTGTTCTTTGTTAGTCACTATGCATTCAGTTTTGGTAAAGTTTACACTGTACCCTTGATCACATAATTGACTTATGCTGATTAGGTTAGCAGTTAAACCTTTAACTAGAAGCACATCATCTAGTCTTGGAACATCTTGACAATCCAAGGTCCCAACTCCCTTGATTTCTCCTTTAGCTCCATCTCCAAAGGTTACATACCTGGATGAATGTGACTTTAAGTTTACTAGCAGATTCTTCAATCCAGTCATGTGTCTTGAACATCCACTGTCAAAATACCAGTCTTCTTTAGCTGATACTCTTAGTGATGTATGTGCTATATATGCAGTGCTTTTCTTTGACCATTTGAGTTGAGATTTCTTTTGATGCCTCTGTCCAGTGTGTTGTTCATCAGCTGATCTCCAAGCTTGATTGTTGATCTTGTTCTTGTAGCTTTGATCAGCTTTAGTGCTAGCTTTTGGTTTCCAAACCTTCTTGATGACTTATGTCTTCTGTTTAGGAGGTTGCTGATTTCTTTGATGTTTATGCAGCACTTTCTTGGTAAATTCTATTTTCTTCTTGGAAGGTTGCTGATACATCTGATTTGGATATCCATGCAGCTTATAATAATGACGTTTGATATGTCCAAATCTTCCACAGTGATGGCATCTCCATCTTTGATACTTATTCTTCATTTTGTTCTTTTCAGAATGTTGAGACATCTGTTGGAACATTATGTTGGACTTTGTGTTCTTTTCCTGATGTTGAAGCATCTGTTGGGACATCTTGTTTGACTGTATGGATTTTGAAGTTGTTTTGCTAGAGCTAGCTTCATCTTTATTTACTCTGTTAAATCCCAGTCCACTTTTATCCCCTGAGTGTTTATTGTTGTTGAGAATAACATCCAGTGTATTTGAGCTGCTGTTCAACATTCTAACAGATTTGGACATATGTTCCAACTTGGAGTTGAGAAGACTTACTTCACTTTTCAAGGTGTCAATGATCTCTTGATCACTTGCTTTTTCATCTTCTAATGCCTCATTCTGCTTCTTTAGCTTTATAACCTCACTGCATATTTCAGAGCTTCTTTTGTATAGATCTTTGAATGCTTGCTCAAGTTCTTCATAAGTAAGTTCTCCATCACTGGATTCACTTTCAGATTCACATAATCCAGCTAAAGCTGTGATATGCTTAGCTGATTCTTCTTCTGAATCACCTCCTGAGTCTTCATCAGACCAGGTTACAGATAGTCCTTTCTTCTGCCTTTTTAAGTAAGTAGGACATTCATTCTTGATGTGTCCATATCCTTCACATCCATAGCATTTGACTCCTTTTTCTTGACTGGTCTTTTCAGCATAATTTGACCTTCTGTTAGCATCATAAGGTCTCCTGTTCTCAGAAGAGTTTGTGTATCTTCCACTGGGTTTGGATTTGCCTTCCATTCCTCTGAGAATCTGTTTGAATTGTCTTCCAAGCATAGCAATGTTGTCTGATAAGCTTTTATTATTTTCTGATTCATCATCTTCTTCTTCATCAGTATTTGTTACTAAGGCTATGCTTTTGTTCTTCTTAGCATTTGTGTCATTCATTCCCATATCAAAGGTTTGAAGGGAACCAATGAGTTCTTCAACTTTCATAGAGCAAATGTCTTGAGCTTCTTCTATTGCTGTGACTTTCATGTCAAATCTTTTTGGCAAAGATCTGAGTATTTTTCTTACAAGCTTTTCATCAGTCATCTTTTCTCCCAAAGCTCCAGAAGTATTAGCTACTTCTAAGATGTTCATGTAGAATTCATGAACTGTCTCATCTTCCTTCATTCTCAAGTTTTCAAACTTGGTGGTGAGAAGTTGAAGTCTTGACATTTTTACCTTTGATGTTCCTTCATGAGTTGTTTTGAGAGTATCCCACACATCTTTAGCTAGCTCACAATGATGCACAAGTCTAAAGATGTTCCTATCAATGCCATTGAATAAAGCATTTAAGGCCTTTGAGTTGCCTAGTGCTGAATCTTCTTCCTCTTTACTCCATTCTTCTTCAGGTTTCAGCACTTTTGATCCATCTTTGGTGTCTTGGACAGGATGATCCCATCCAACATTGACTGCTCTCCATGCCCTGTTGTCAAGTGATCTTAAGAATGCAATCATTCTTGGCTTCCATTAGTCATAATTAGATCCATCCAGTATAGGTGGTCTATTTACTGACCCTATATCTCTGTCCATGTTACAGAATTTGTATTCCCTAGATCTCACCCAGTATAAACAGGCAGGGTGCCTGCTCTGATGCCAATTGAAATTCTGTGATCAGGTATGAGATGTCCTAAGAGATGTCCCAACACTTGACAGATTTAACCAAAACTTAAATAGCAAGAAAAGTAAACAACACAGAAGTTTGTTAACCCAGTTCAGTGTATAACCACACTTACATCTGGAGGCTACCAAGCCAGGAGGAAATCCACTATAAGTAATATTAATTCTAGACTTAAACCACCCTGTTTAATCTATCACTTAATAACTACCCAATGCAATTTCTACCTAAGTCACAACTTAGATAAGAGTACCCTACTCACCCCCCCTCAATCACACAGTGATTTGTTTACAAGTTTAATGAAATTGAAGTCATACTTCAAACAAAAACAGCTTGATCTTACTTCACAGTTTCAATCAAGTCACAAATGCACTTTTGCTTAAAAGCTCATAAAGTGGTACAATAAAAACAACCTGCTATTAAAAACACTAGACACCCTATTTGGTCTTCTGAAATTCGTACTCAATTCTGTGAGTTTCTGTTGATTAAATAGGTATCTGTAGTTTGGGCTTTTTGTAGAAAGATCCAACCCTAATGCGCATGCAGCTTCCACCTTGAATTTAGGGTTTGTTACTTCCTAGATTCTAGGTGATATAGGTCTTCTGTTTTAATCTGAATCCTCAATATAAAACTCCCTACAGATGCGCCTTGTTCTGTTTTTATCCATCATTAATTAATTCCAGATAACTCTCCTTAAATATCTCTGATCAGTTAGTCAATGATTAATTCTGGTAGCAGGTTTGAGATGTCTCAACATCTGTTGGGACATCCTGAAAAACTGAACTTAAGTCATTAACACAATGTCCCAACATCTGATGAGACATCCTGAAATAAGTCCATATACTCTGTTTGATAATGTCCCAACATTTGATAGGACATTCTGAACTGAATTCAATAATTCTTGTTGGTCATAAATTCTGCCAATTCAAGACATCTACACATACTATCTCATAGCATCATTTGCATCATGAGTATGCTTCTGACCTTGTTTTTCATCTTTGTTTTTCATCTCATTTGCATTTCATTTCATTTCTTGTTGCTAACTTTTCAGGTGGTAAGTCATTGAGAAGTGAATTTTCCTTCACTTCTCATAACCTCTTCTCATTTTTTTTATGCATCATTGCTGCATTTTACTTTTGTATTAGAGTGAGCTTGCTCATTCATGCTCCCTCCCCTCCTTATTTCTTCAAGCAACTTACCTTCTTAACTGAAGTAAGTTGTTTTGCTTCTTCTGCTTCTTCCTCCCTCCATCTGCTTTTTTTTTTCCTTGGTGGCCTTTCTCTTGAAGATCTTCTTGCAAGCCTCATAAACCATAGGAATAACCAAGCATGATCACAATTAGGGTTTAATTAGTCCCCCATTAGTTTTACCTTTGTGTCATTCTTGAGTCTTCTCTTCTCATCTTTTAATCAAGGACTAAACCTTAAAGGTTTTAAGGCTTTGTGATTAGGGTTATGCCTGCATCCTTCTATTAGGATGGAGTGTATAACTTTAATCCTAAGTGTTAAACCCTTAATGTGTTTAATTCCTTTAATCAATCCACCTAATAATCACAAAGACATCAAGCTTGTAACTTGGGCCTTGCATTAGGGTTCTAATTCTTCCTTAATTGGTTAAGAAGGACTAACCCTAGTGTTAATGGACAAGTCCCTCTCAAGTTGTCTTACAAACCATAAAACTCACTTCTCAATCTTATCATTAACCAAAATCCACTTTAATAAAGGTTTTGTTTTGTCATGAGGTTAATCCCTAATCATGGATTAAGTTGAGGTATCTTCCTCAACTTAAATGTTCTCATCTATTATCCTTCTATTAAGATGGTGTAATGAGTCCATTAAATCCTTGATTATGGCTTAAACTCATTACTAAACATTAAACAAAAACTCCAAAAACATCTAAATAAATGCAAGTAGGTTAATGATCTTAATCCTACATCATGGTGATTAAGTGTGAGGTGTTTACTTCATACTTAAGGTATTCTCATTACCCCTAATCAGAGGGAGGATGTGATGAGTTTACTAACCCTTGGTTTAGGCTTAAGCTCATTAATTTATGACAAACTTCAAAAATCAATAAAAGATTGAAAACACACAAAACAAACAATAATCGCCTCCTCCGGGATTCTTTTCTTACCTCATTCACTCACAAACGAGAACTTGCTTCTTCCGTCTAATGCAAGACAGTTTACACCTGAGCCAGAAAGGTCATACACTTGAGCATAGACAACTAAGCAGTTCACAAGTCAATTTATCTTTCAGTATCTTTGAGTCGAACTACGGTGTTCTGACTTCCTCATTGCACGAGAGGATACGTAGGCATAACTTAACAGTTATCGAACAAAAGTCTCTGTATATTCCCCCTCCTCCAGCATTATTCTTTAAGCCTCATTGTCTTGAGCTTTGCACTCTTTCTTTACACTGACATTCTTTTATTTCACTTCACACTTCTTTTGCACTGACACTTGCATTCTTTTCCAGCTTTTGCACACAAAATAGCAATGACACTACCCCTTTAAACACAAACTTTCAAGCGTGGATCCCGTCGAGTACGGCGGACAATCTGGGTGCTAATACCTTCCCAGGTTGTAACCAACCCCCTTTCTCAGTTTCTCTGGTTCGCGACCGTCTTATCCATCCTTTCTTAGGTCTATGCAGCATTACCTTTCCTTCGGGATAAAAATGCCTAGTTGGCGACTCTATTCATTCTTTTCCCTTTCGCCGACCGTTCGCGTCTGTACCCCTCTTGGCCCGGTGTCATTTGGTGGGAGCGACAACTTGGCGACTCTGGTAGGGACCCTTATACTGTAACCAGGGCTTCTGGTTCTTTTTGTGGGTTCCTCCTAGCGCTTGTTTGATTTATGTTTACTGGGGTGTTATGTGCTAATTGTGTTTATTTATTTGCTTTATTTACTGCTTTATGTACAACTTTATTTATTGCTTTCCTTCACAGTTTTTCATATTTCATACTGTCATTGCTGGATCTGGCTTCTGTTTTGGTGGGTGAGATTCCATTGAGAGTTTGAGGTCCTATACCTGGGACCTGAGTGACACTTAGGCTAGAGTGGTTCATGTTCTTTCCCATTCCATTTCGGTCTAGTGCGGGAATATGAAACACGGTTCAGATGTGGGTTTCTTCTTGAGAACTCTGTGCTACATATTTCTTGTAGTGCTAGGGCTATCTGGGAAGCCTGCTAAGTCTGGATGACCTTTATTATGACCTTCAGAATCTAAGGTGAATTAGAGGAGGATCTTTTATGATTATTGTAAACACTGTGCCTCCGGGTTAGAAGTGTTTACAATTCTCATAACTGATCCAAGTCTAAAGATCCTTGTTCTAGAACACTACCTGTGAGGGGGTTGGGCTGTTTACAGGTTTGCAGGTACCCTTGGCCACATCATACCCTGTTACTGTTTTGTTTAAGAATACTCCACTTTGGACAGTTCTTGTGATTAACCTTGGACATGTGACTCTTTATTTGAGTCCCCCACCCCGGTTACCGGATTTCTAAGCCTTCATCTGGACCTTTGAACATATATGGACTTATATTAAGACAGATAATCAAATCCAGCTTGATCACAAACCCTTGCATATCATTTGCATATATCATCATTGCATCATTTAACATTTGTTTATTTACTTTTCAGGGTATCCATTTCATTGTATCTTGGTTTTGGTTTTGACCCCTTCTTCTGCATAGACCTCTGCTTCAGCTGTCTTCATCAGTTATCTGCTTCAGATATCTCCATCCTTACCAGCATCAGTCTGCCAGAGACCTATTTCCAGCTCCTCAGCCTGTAATCTTCATCAGCACTTATTTTCAGTTTCTTAAGCAGCACTCATGGCTACTCCCAGGAAGAGCAACATATCCTACCATTTCTTTGAACCTGTGTTGACTGGTATCAGGCAGGTCCAGTCACTTATCACACCTGACCACATCCCATTGTTTAGAGAACACTATGGAGGTATCCTTGATATGGTTATGGACCTTGACCCTTCTCAGAGGAGCATGATCCACACATGCTTTCAGTTTTATGATCCTCCATTGAGATGTTTCACCTTTCCAGACTTCCAGCTAGGGCCTCTGCTGGAGGAGTTTTCTTCATTGATTGGAGTACCTATCAGGGGTGGAATCCCTTTCAACCCAGAGATGCCTGCTCCCAGAAATGAAGAAATAGCAAGGGCACTGTACTTGGAGCCTGCCCTTATTGAGCAAAGTATGACAACAAAAGCTGGGATCCCTGGTTTGCATTTGGACCTCTTGATTTCTCAGGCCATCCTGAAGGCTTCATTGGGAGAGTGGAGGGCAGTCTGTGCACTGTTAGCCTCAGCATATATGGGGCTATACTGTTTGCAGATGAACCAAAATTTGTCAGCAAGAATGCCATCCATCTGTTTCTTCCAAGGAACCCAGTGCCTACACTGCTGGGAGACTTTTATTATTCCATCCATCAGAGGAATGAGAAACAAAGGGGGAAGTTGGTAAGATGATGTGCTCCTTTGTTTTACTCCTAGCTTCTCAAACACCTGCCCAAGTCAGATGCCTTCCTGAATCCTCACCAACAGAAGAATTGGGCTAAGAGATTCATTGCTTTGACTTCAGATGATATCAGATGGTGCACCCAAAGCACCAAAGGCAAGGACATTATCACCAGCTGTGGACAATACCCAAATGTGCCTCTGATAGGAGTAAAGGGTTGCATCAACTACAATCCTTTGTTGTTTAAGAGACAACTGGGTTATGCTTTGGTTCACCCTCCCCGAGTGCAGGATTTAGCTGAGACCCTGTATTGTGAAGTAAAACCTAATTCAACTGCTGTCAGACAAGCATCCTGGGCTTGGGACAACATCCAGACAAAAGGGATGGCAATTCTGGGAAGGTGTAATAATGTTGCTTCAGCTCAGTACTATGACTAGTCCCGTACTAGAGCTCAGATTACTAGAATGCCTTTCACCTTGGAGGACATACCTAGACCCTCTACAATACAACCTGCAGCAACTATCAGCCTAGAAGAATTTGAGAAGTTGAAGGAAAGGAATGAGAACCTATCTCAAGCCTTGAAGAAGACTCTCTGGGAAAGAAGTGATGGTCGTCTGGATATTGAGAGATTGGAGAAGCTTAGGGTGGAGCATCTTACCAAAATTGAGAAGACAGAGGACTATATCAGGAAAGCAAGAGTTGGGGAACAAATACTGAAGAATGCCTGTAAGGAGGCCAAAATTCAGAAGGCTAGGACTGAGCTCTATCTGCAAGAGAGTCAGGCTAGGTGGGTCAGGATCACTGAAGCCCGTACACAAGAAGACCAGAAGACTCAAGCCAAGATTGAACAGCTAGAGGCCAATGAGAAGAAGCAGCAGGAAGCTTTGTTGGCAGCCCAGAAGGATATTTCAGAGTTGAAGCTCAAAGCAGGATTGAAGAGATCAAAGGACCAGGACAGGCATAAGAAGCTGACCACTACCATCGCTACCAGGAACCTCCTCATTAGGACCATTACAGAGCACTCAGCTGGTCCAGTGACTGAGGCACTCCTGAAGGAGGTCAGAGAGGATGAGTTTGGACTGGATGTCTGATTCTTTGTTTGTTATTGTTTCCATTTGATGTACTTTTTCCTTTTATTGTATTTTGACCCTCCATGGGCATGTGTTGTAAAATAGACTATGTATTGTTCACCATTTGTAATATATTTTAGTTTGTTTCCATTTGGGCTTTTCTCTCAACAACATCAAGCATCTTCCTCGAGGTCTGGAAAGGTCAAAACCAAGAACCAAACCGGATACCTTGGAAAACAAATAAGCATACTGCATTGCATACTAACTTTTGTTTTGTTTTGTAGGTTTTGTTATTATTATTGTTTCTAACTTTGTTGTGATCTCAGGAAACATTGCTCGTCGCCGAGTGTTCCCTGTCAACCGTGCGCACCAGTACCCGACTCGTAATAACCTTCCCGGTATTCAAATGGAACAAGTACAGCAGGATTTGACTGAGGTCAGAAATCAGATGACCAATGAGAGATTGGAGATGAGAAATTAGATGTCTCAACTCATGGCAGTGATGACTGGCTTAGCCCAGAGTCAGGAAAGGTTAAGAGAGCTGGTGGAAAGGCAAACTCCTGAGGAGCCTCATCTTGGAATAGGAGGAACTAGTAACAATGAACGGGGCCAGCCCCGTATTGATCCACCAGTATTTGGACCTCATCTGGATCCAGAAGTTAATATCCCGAGAAATGTGCAAGGTAATACTGCTGGAGGGAGAATCTTGCAAGAGGATCCCCAAGAAGAGCAGTTTACTGTTATGGGAGTTGGAGATGAAGTATATGATCGGAGATTGGACGAAATTCCTGAGAAATTAAGATCTTTGGAGTCACAGAATTCTTTGGGCTTCAATGTGATGGACATGGGGCTAGTGGATGGGGTGAGAATTCCCCACAAATTCAAACCCCCATGCTTTGAAAAGTACAATGGTACCTCCTGTCCTCGCACTCATCTGCAGTCTTTCCTGGGAAGACTTAAAGCTTATACTATGGATGAAAAGCTGTGGATGTTCTACTTTGAAGACAGTCTGACTGGGGCTTCAAGATAGTGGTATTCACACTTGTCTAGAGCCACCATAAGATGCTAGAAGGATTTGGCTGAGGCTTTTATCCGTCAATATCAATACAACCTGGACATGGTTCCCAATAGAACCCTCCTAATGGGAATGTCTCAGTCTTCTAGAGAATGCTTCAGGGAATATGCCCAAAGGTGGAGACAGCTTGTTGCTGCTGTCCAACCACCCATGTCAGAGAGGGAAATGGATGACATGTTCATGAATACATTGCAAGGGACTTATATTGATAGGCTGGCTGCCTTCTCCTCTACCAGTTTTGCTGATGTGGTCATAGCTGATGAAAGGATTGAAAGTCTACTGAAGATGGGCAAGATTTCCGACAGTGGTGCAAGTTCATCCAGCAATCCCAGAAAGCCTTTTGTGGGACCCCGAAGGGTCAGTGAAACAAACTCTATTCATGCAAGCAGGGGCAGGCATCAATATGTGCACCGGTCCGTAGCAGCAGTTACTATTCCAGCTCCGATTCCTCAACAATCAGCATATCCTCAACAACAACAACCACAATATCAACAACAAGTTAATTATCCGCAACAGAGAATCTACAACAATAGCAATAACAACCAACAACAGCGTCCTTTCCAGCAAAGGCCATCACAAGCCAACAGGGTAATTGACCCAATACCAATGCCATATGCTGCACTCTTGCCGCAACTCCTGAAGCTCAACCTAGTCGAGTTAAGGACATTGACACCTCCAGATCCTTCCAATATGCCAAAGAACTATGATGCCAATGCCAGGTGTGCATTCCATTCAAACACACCAGGGCATAATACTGAAAAATGCAGGGCCTTACAAATGAAAGTCCAAGATCTGGTGGACTCAAAAGCTCTCAACTTTGCACCTCCTCCGAATGTCACAAGAAATCCAATGCCTAGTCACAACGGGCCTAGGATCAATGCTATTGAGGAAGGAAAACTATCCACCTTAATCACCAGTGTTGCACAGATTCGAACACCTTTGGTTGAGATCAAAACTCAGCTTTTAGAATGCCAAGTGTTCCCTGGGTGTGAGCTCGGCTGTGGGTATTGCAATATTGCAGTCAATGGGTGTGAAAGGCTGAGAAACGGCATAGATACTCTTATTAAGGATGGTATCCTTCAGATTACGACAACAACACCTACAACTCCAACAATTCCTTCACCAACAATCACAGATACTCCTACAACGTCAGCAACCATTGTTCCAACGGATTCTACTACAACTCCAACAACCGCTCAATCAACCACTTAAATAGACACAAGTTCAGTCACCATTCCTGCTACAACTTCAACATCCATCCAGTCAATGGTACCTCCTACAACATTAGCAACAATTGATGAAAGCGTCTAACAGTTACTATATACTATGATCCTGCAAATATTCCTGCCAACAACTCACAAAATGCCACTCCTGTCAGAGCACCAGTTACCATATACTATGATCCACACACCATTGTGGTCCCTTATGCAGCTTCTATCAGTCCGGTCACTATCACAGTGCCTGGGCCAGTTCCTTACGAAAGCAATAATGCCATCCCTTGGCATTATGGCTCAGATCTATACTGCGAGGGGCAGAAAATCACTTTAGAATCATCAATTTCTTCACCTCAGATAGACAATGTGGGGGGAGGGGGAGGCTTCACTAGAAGCGGACGTCTCTTTGCCTCGCAAATTCCAAGACCCATTGCCGAAGCAGAAGCTGCTGCTAAGGCAAAAGGGAAGAGCATGGTGCAAGAAGAACAAGTTGTCAAAGAAGCTTTGAAGACTCCTTTTGATCAAGAGGTTGATGAATTCATGAGAATCATAACGAAAAGTGATTACAAGGTGGTAGACCAGCTTCACCAAACACCTTCCAAGATCTCCATATTATCATTGCTAATGTGCTCCGAAGCTCATCGGAATGCACTATTGAAGGTCCTGCATGCAACTTATGTGTCGGAGGAGATTACCATCAATCAGTTAGAGGCTGTGGTTGGAAATGTCAACGCTAGTAATGGACTAGGGTTTACCAACACTGATCTGACGACGGAAGGTCGCAATCACAACAAGGCCTTGCATATTACCTTGGAGTGCAAGGGTGCAATTCTTTCTCACGTGCTGGTGGACACAGGGTCATCCCTCAATGTCTTGCCCAAGAAAGCCCTCGTAAAGATGGAGTATGATGGATTGGCACTACGCCCAAGCAACTTGGTAGTGAGAGCCTTTGATGGCTCTAAAAGATCAGTTCTGGGAGAGATAGAGTTGCCAATAATGATTGGCCCACAGGTTTTCAAAACGACCTTCTTTGTGATGGATATACAGCCTGCCTACAGCTGTCTATTGGGTAGACCATGGATACACGCCGCCGGCGCCGTGACGTCAACCCTTCACCAGAAGTTAAAATTTGAGTGGGAAGGCCAAGTCATTACTATTTGTGGGGAGGAGGATATTTTGGTTAGCCAGCTGGCCACCTTCAAATACATTGAAATGGATGGGGAGATCCATGAAACCATGAGCCAAGGGTTTAAGGCCCTTAATATTAATGAAACATCTGCTGTGCTTGGGACCTCCATCATATCATATCAGCAAGCCCGGAAGGTTGTTGAGGAAGGTACCTCCCAAGGCTGGGGCAAGCTACTGCCCGTGGAGAAGAAAGAAGTATGATTCAGGTTGGGTTACAGACCAACTCGACAAGATCAACCAGAGGCTGCAAAGGAGCCCAAGTTTATTAGTGGGGGGATGTTCACCCCAGATGCCGTGAATAGCTTGGAAGATGAGTCAGAGGACGAGCGCAACCTGGAAAGCTGGATACATCCAAGGATCCCGGGGAGCCATGTCTCAAACTGGTCTTCCCAGGAAATTATAAGGGTTACTCCTGCAGAGTAATTATTATTTCCTGTATTTTGAAGCATGCATCAAGTCCTGCGTCTTGCCCAAGATGTCAGGACTCATTTTGTAATCGGGCCGTCTTGTATTTTGTGCAAAGATCAATTAATGAATATCAGGACATCTTTTGCAAATGAGTCTTTTCTTTTTCGCTCACTGTTTTTCATTTTTCATTTTTTGTACAAAAATAAAATTGCAATGCTTTTCAAAATAAATAACTTCATTTTCACTTTTTCTAAATAAGATAAAACTGATCACTAAAATGAACAAATCTAAACCCTTGCAGAAAGTGCCCTCCAGACTGCACCGACAACAACACTGCTATGACTTCGTATGACTTTGACAATCCGATTAATCAAGCTGATGTAGGGGTTGAAGAAGATTATGAGTTACCTGAAGAGCTAGCTAGGTTGTTAAGGCAAGAGGAGAAGGTTATCACTCCTCATCAGGAGGAGGTTGAGACGGTTAATCTTGGTACGGAAGAAGACCCGAAAGAAGTTAAGATCGGGGCCTGTCTGCAAGACTCAGTGAAAGCACAACTTATTGACATGTTTCGGGATTATGTGGATGTTTTTGCTTGGTCTTATCAGGATATGTCAGGGTTGGACACCGACATTGTCATGCACAAGCTACCTCTGAAAGAGGACTGCCCACCAGTAAAGCAGAAGCTGCGCTGCACTCGCCCAGATATGGCAATGAAGATAAAGGAAGAGGTACAAAAACAGTGGGATGCCGGTTTCCTTGCTGTGACTAGCTATCCGCCGTGGGTTGCTAATATTGTACTTGTGCCTAAGAAAGATGGCAAGGTGAGAATGTGTGTGGATTACCGGGATCTGAACAGAGCCAACCCGAAAGACGACTTCCCATTACCTCACATTGATGTATTGGTCGACAATATGGCTCAGTTCTCGGTGTTCTCCTTCATGGATGGATTTTCAGGATATAATCAGATCAAAATGTCACCTGAAAACATGGAGAAGACAACCTTCATCACACCTTGGGTCACATTCTGTTATAAGGTGATGCCATTCGGACTGAAGAATGCTGGTGCCACTTATCAACGGGCTATGGTAACATTGTTCCATGACATGATCCACAAAGAAATTGAATGTTATGTGGATGACATGATTGCCAAGTCCCTCACAGAAGAAGACCACCTTGTGAATCTGTTGAAGTTATTCAAGCGTCTGAGGAAGTACCAATTGAAGTTAAACCCCAACAAATGCACATTCGGGGTGCGATCCGGTAAGCTGCTAGGATTTATTGTGAGTGAGAAAGGGATTGAAGTTGACCCTGATAAAGTTAAAGCCATTCAAGAAATGCCTGCGCCGAAGACCGAGAAAGAAGTTAGGGGGTTCTTAGGTAGATTGAACTATATTTCACGGTTCATATTTCACCTTACAGCAACCTGTGAACCTTTGTTCAAGCTGTTAAGAAAGGAACAAACGGTTAGGTGGAACGAAGACTGCCAGAAGGCTTTTGACAAAATCAAGGAATACTTACAAGAGCCTCCAATCCTTATGCCTCCAGTTGAAGGAAGACCTCTGATGATGTACTTGACAGTATTAGAGGAGTCAATGGGGTGCGTGCTGGGCCAACATGACGAGTCTGGTCGAAAAGAGTATGCAATTTACTACCTGAGCAAAAAGTTTACCGACTGTGAACAACGTTATTCACTGCTCGAGAAAACTTGTTGTGCTTTAGCGTGGGCTGCTCGTCGACTGAGACAGTATATGTTGACCCACACCACTTTATTGATCTCCAAGATGGATCCAGTCAAGTACATTTTTGAGAAGCCAGCTCTTACCGGACGGGTTGCAAGATGGCAAATGATCCTTACAGAATATGACATTCAGTACACATCTCAAAAGGCCATCAAAGGCAGTGTATTGTCTGATTATCTCGCTGAGCAACCCATTGATGATTACCAGCCTATGAGATTTGACTTCCTCGATGAAGACATCATGTTCATAAAAGCAAAAGATCATGAAGAGCCTATTCACACTGAAGGGCCTGACCCAGAAGAAGAATGGACTATGGTGTTTGATGGGGCTGTTAATATGAATGGTCGTGGTGTTGGTGCAGTACTCATTACGCCTAAGGGAGTTCACATGCCTTTCTCGGCAAAACTCACCTTTAACTGCACTAACAACGAAGCTGAATACGAAGCTTGCATTATGGGTCTTGAGGAAGCCATTGACCTCAGGGTCAAGACTTTGACTGTGTTCGGAGATTCAGCTCTGGTAATTAATCAAACTAACGGCAAGTGGTACACTCACCAGGATCATCTGATACCCTACTGGGATTATACAAGGAGGTTATTGACTTTCTTCACAACAGTCAAGCTTGAGTATATCCCTCGAGACGAGAATCAGTTTGTGGATGCTCTGGCTACCATTTCATCCATGATCAAAGTTCAAGCTGCCAACTTTGTGCCTCGGATTTCAGTATCCAGACTTGACAGACCAGCTTATGTATTCTCCGCAGACATTGCTAGAGATGAAAAGCCTTGGTTCTATGACATCAAATGCTTCTTGGAGGATCAAACATACCCGCCTGGGGCATCATCCAATGACAAGAAGACATTAAGAAGGCTGGCTGGTAGTTTCTTCCTGAATGTTGATGGTTCCTTGTACAAGAGAAACTTTGATATGGTACTTCTCAGATGTGTTGATAAGACGGAAGCGGACTTGTTGATGCACGAGGTGCACGAAGGATCTTTTGGTACCCATGCAGGAGGGCATGCTATGGCTAAAAAGTTGCTAAGATCAGGTTACTACTGGCTCACAATGGATGCAGACTATTGTGCCTATGCCAGAAAATGTCATAAATGCCAGATTTATGCAGATAAAGTGCATGTGCCTCCAAATCCTCTGAATGTGATGTCTTCACCCTGGCCCTTTGCCATGTGGGGCATTGATATGATTGGCAAGATCGAGCCGACCGCTTCGAATGGCCACAGATTCATCCTGGTAGCCATTGACTATTTTACCAAGTGGGTTGAAGCAGCTTCTTATGCCAATGTCACCAGGCAAGTGGTAGCCCGATTCCTGAAGAGAGACATCATCTGTCGGTATGGAGTGCCCGAGCGAATCATTACTGATAATGGTTCCAACTTGAATAATAAAATGATGGCAGAACTATGCCGGGACTTCAAGATCCAACACCACAATTCTTCTCCTTACAGGCCTAAGATGAATGGCGTTGTAGAGGCGGCTAACAAGAATATCAAGAAGATTGTGCAGAAGATGGTATTTACCTATAAAGACTGGCATGAAATGCTACCATTTGCTTTACATGGGTACCGAACGTCGATCAGAACATCCACTGGGGCAACACCGTATCAGCTTGTTTATGGTATGGAGGCAGTCCGATCCCGATACGAACAACTGAATCTGATTGAAGAAAAGAGATTAGATGCAATTTGTCATGGGCAGCTGTATCAGAAAATAATGAAGAAAGCCTTCGATCAGAAAGTCAGGCTTCAGGAATACCAAGTAGGAGATCTTGTGTTGAAAAGACTCCTCCCTCCTCATACAGACCACAGGGGCAAGTGGACTCCGAATTATGATGGTCCATTCATAGTAAAGAAAGTTTTCTCTGGTGGAGCACTGATGCTCAGTACTATGGATGGTGAAGACTTCATGTCCCCTGTGAATTCAGATGCAGTTAAAAAATACTTCACATAAAAATGACCCACTGGACATAAAAACAGAATGTAAGTCCAGGCAAAAATAGGGCATCCCGGCGAGTCACAAATAAAATAAAAAGACTCGGGCAAAAATAAGGGAAAATAAATAAAAAAATGTACACCCGCTGAGTTGAAAAGCCGCATTGGACAACTCATGCAAAAATGGGTATCCTGGTGGATTGAAAAACCGAAAAGGCGATCCACGCAAAATAAGGGAATAAGCGAGCAACTGCATTCTGAATTCGTTTGTATCACTTACAACATGGTAAGCTTCGAAAGGTTCAAGCTTCGGTCAGAGTCAGCCTTCTTCAAAAGCAGGATGAGAAGAACGTTAATGTCATATGAGTCATAGCAAGAGGGAAGCTCCTTGAAGCGTCATCCACGTTGCCAGCATCTTTTTGTTTCTCAATTTGTAACAATCTCTTCATTTCAGGGGATCTGTTTCTTTGACTGTATTTGCCCATTTAGAGGCACATAAATTAATAAAATCAGATTTTCTGTTACACCTTGTCTCGTGCATTTTATTTTCGTTTGCAAAAATGTCCAATGTCCTTATAATATTTATTGCATAAGTACAAATGCGTCTTTTCTAAAAAATACATGCTTACAGGAAATATATTTGCTCCCAGGAATGTCTAAACTCCTATGATGGAATCCAGTAAGGGATACCTCGGGATACTTGTACGTTTTTTTTGTCATACAGGATTGCAGGTATTCAAAGTACGACCTGGGGCATGGGAGCTTTTCCCCAGCAAGATGTCAAATCATTATTTCCTCAACATGTCTCCCAAACAGTATCATAACGGGCTCATTTCCCCAGCTGATTTCATCGTCCTTAGCAGGATCCCCACAGAAACCTCTAGGGAGATCATACAGTGATCATCCCTCCCCAGCCAAGTGTCAGACAGGGAACCATCTCCCCGCAGAGCTCTAGCATCTACCCAGGAGAGAAATATCTGAAGATCTCACAACAAAGTGACAAAAGCTCCCACAGACCCTAGATGGGCTCCTCATCACAAAAGATAGGTTTATCAGGGACCTATTTCCCCCAAGCGAAGTCATATATATCAGATCTACCAAAGATCTTATCCCCCAGCTGGGATATCCTTTCAAGCAGACTAGTCGGGGATTTCCACCATGACGGGATCCGAATCCCGGATCGGTACCTTTGCATAAACATAGCATTCACATCATATTTTCTCCCAGAGCGTAGCATTCCGTCTAATATGGAGCATTACGGCAAAAATCAAACATAATTGCATAAATCATAAGCCATGTTTCGAACCAAACACCTGTAAATACAGACATTCCATCAACAATATACAAAATACCTCTCAAATTCCCCGGCAGAAAGCCAAAGCATCCTCTTTTCACTCACAAATACAGATACATGCTCCTTTCGACACTCATTCGTGTCAGCATTCCCCAGTAAAGTCGCCAGAACGTTCTCTACAGACAGATACATATATATACACTTCCCTGACACCCGTCCGTGTCACCTCCCCTAGCATAGTTTCCTAAACACTTTGTAAATCAAATACTTGTTTATAATACACTTCTTCCGACACCCGTCTGTGTCATTCTCTCCCCAGCAAGTTGAACACTCGTATGTGCCTCACTCATACATATTTTACTCATACAGATACTCGTCCGTATCCTGTATACACCGCTTGTCTCCATCAGATTCGACACTCGTCCGTGTTCTTTGTTAACCAGTTGGTACTCGTCCGTATCACCATCTCTGAACATGCGTCAGCGTTTGTTTCTACCGATACTCGTCCGTATCATGATCCTAAGGATGCTCGTTCGCATCTTTAATCTATACACAACGTCAAACACTTATATCTTCTTGAATGTAGACACTCGTCTATGTCTACCATTCCCCATAGGAGTTCCCAGCGAATCGCCAGTAAAAAGCAAATTTCTTTTCTATCTGACATTCGTCCTGTGTCATGATACTTTCGGCAGCCGTACCCTGCCAGGTGATCGTCCTTCACCTTTTGATGATCGTCCTTCATCACTCCTCCAGCGGAGTCTCCACTATTGTAACCCTCTTCTATCCGACATCCGTCCTATGTCGTGATATTTTAGCAGCCGTCCCCTGCTAGGTGATCGTCCTTCACCCTTTTGATGATCGTCCTTCATCATTCTAACCGATGGCCGTCCCCATCGTCAACTCTTGTTATCCGACATTCGTCTTATGTTGTGATAAACCCCGAGAGCAGCCGTACCCTGCTAGGTGATCGTCCTTCACCTCTTGATGATCATCCTTCATCATGCTTATCCGATGGCCGTCCCCATCGTCGACTCTTTCTATCCGACATTCGTCCTAGGACGTGATACTTTCGGCAGCCGTACCTTGCTAGGTGATCGTCCTTCACCTTAGATGACTGTCCCTCATATTATCCCCAACAGAGCAGCCGTACCCTGCTAGGTGATCGTCCTTCACCTCTGATGACTGTCCCTCATCATTTTTCTCAACCTGATGGTCGTCCCCTTCATTGCATCTACCTTTAATCCCCGGAGAATCTTGTTACCTTACCTGATGGCCGTCCCCATCATGATACCTCTATTTCCCCAGCATGTCGGTCGTCCCCGTCATTGCTTCATCCCCAGCAGTCGTCTTCTGCTCGACGGTCGTCCTCCGTCGCCCGAACTTTATAATCATACTTTACTTCCATTTACAATCTATATCCCTTTTCTTCTTCATTCAGTGAGTGCAAATTTTGGATTGTCTTTGGTATTCAACCACAAGTTATCTTGTTTGCCTGTTAAGTCGTTGCTTACATCCTACACAGCTAACTCATGTTTGAATAGGGGCAGCTGTAAACACCCCAAATTTTCCCTCACTCATTTCACCATGGCTTGTGATTCTTTTCATTAGCATAAATTCAATCATAGCATCTCATATTGCATTTTGTTTCACTGCAGTGGTTCTAAGTCATCTGCATCTAGGGTTTGTGATCTGAGCAATCCCTAAGCTATCTGAGCCACTCCAAGGGTCTCCAATCATCTCAATAGGGTCCATATATGTTCAAGCATCATATTATATCCTCCCGAGATCAAGAAAGTCAGAAAATCACAAGAACTGAGGAAAGGCATGGAAGCAGAGCCAAGCTTAACTGCACAGATGTACTAAAATTAGGGTTTTGGTTTCAAAGGCCATAACTCCAATTTTTTTGGTCATTCTATATGTCATAAGGATCATGCATACCAATTTTCATGAAGAAATTCAATGGGGAAGGCATCTGATCACAAGATGACTTCTTGAGCAAGTCAGTGCAAAATCAGGGCATTTGAGACCCCCAATCACCCAACCAAAAGGTCTTATCCATCATTTTGAATGTGTATGATCTTTATTTGATCTTAGAAGATGTTAGAAGTTCACAAAATTGAATAATTTCAAGCCATTTGCAAAGTTTCCATTTTGGGAAAGTGACTTGTAATGGAAATTTGCCATTTTGGGAAAGTTTTTCAACCTCCTCTTTTTGATCCAAAAATGCCTCAAATGAAATATTCTTGGTCATGAAAGTTGTAGATTGGATCCTCCCATTTTCAAAAAGTACAAGAACTTGATCTAATTCATCATAGAACAAAAGTTATGGCCTTGCAAAGTTGGACAAAATCACTTAATTTTCACTTTTGTACCAAAGAGGAAACTTGCAAAAACACTTGCCAAAACCAAATGTGACCTCAAATCAACTTCTAACCATCACACAAACATCATTCATGATCCATAATTCAGAATTGCCCAAAGGATTTCTCATTTTTATGCCTTGAATTACAAGTTACATAAGGCATTTTCTCATGAATCTTCAAAATTGGAATTTTTGCAAAAGGAACTTTTAATGCTTGAATAAGTTACTAAGTGAGTTAAAGACATCATAAAAACTTCACATGGCCTATTTGGCTGCAATTTGCCCAAGAGTTTAGAGGTTTCTTGGCCTTGATTCACAAAGACTTCCAAAGGGGGAAAAGTTGCAAGAACCATGCTACCACTTGCCCTAGCCATTACAGCTGCACAAAAGCAATCTAAGGGCCTTCCTTGATCCATGTTGAGCCCAGCCATGCCCCTAATCTCCCTCTGACCCGAGCCATACCTCAAGTACACAAAGTCATGACTTTTTTCATTTGGCCCATGCCAATCAAACTGTGCCACTACCAACCCTCTGCCCAATCAGAGCCTCGTATGTGGAGCTCAGGGACTTGAAAGAGACACACACACACAAGCCTGCAACCTCCCATAAGCCAGGATTGAGAAAAATTGCAAATTCCTTCACCTCTTCGAAACTCTGCCCACAGCCATCAAACCTCAAACTTTTCTTCACCAATAAGTCACAAATCACCCATGGATCAAGAACCAAGCACTGAAACAGCCTAAAGCACCACATATATAACCTTCCAAATCTGCTACACCAAAACCAAAACCTTCAAACTAGGCCACATAAGCTTGTTCTAAGTTTCATTCCATCATCAGGAGGTTCATAGGAGAGGATTTGCATCAAAGAGGGATCCAGAAAGCCCAACATCAGGAGGTTCCATCTCAGGTACAACTTGTGAACTTTTTTTCCAGAAGCTTGCTTTTAAGTTCTTTTATGGTTCTGTATGCTCCCCTGATCATGAGGATATGATTATTTTTGAAAATGGTTGAGAAACCACCATGTATGTGAGCTCTGAAACTTTTGCCTGTTTTTACATTTTTGTTCGATTCGTGTTCATGATGCAAAATAAATGAATTTTGGTTGGGGATTTAGGTTTAGGATTGTTAGAGGATCTTTTTTGTGCAAGAAATTTGGAGATTGGTGGCCTGAGGGAGAAGTTAGGGTTTGGGCTCGTCGGGGAAGACGACCGGAACACTGTTCCGGTCGCCTGAAAGTGGTTAAGCCCTAATCCTGTAATTAAGCAACTTTGAATGTCAGCCTTAGGATCTGCCTTGCGCGCGCGTTTTTAGTGGCCAGGATCGTTTTGATTAGCCCTAATCCTCATTTATTTAGTTTAATTAAGATTAATTAAATTAATTTAGTCAGGACAAATCCCAACCCTTGGATGACGCGCCAGTCAACCAATTTCTTCCCACTTTGAATCTAGGCCATCAGATCTAATTACTTTCCATTTAATGCAATTTTATTTTCTTTTTAATTCATTTTTCTTGCACATTTTATTTAAAATAGCAAATCATTTCTAAAAAATATCATTTTTTGCATCACACCTTAAAATATTTGTCTCTTTCTGAAAATAATTTTTATTTTATTTTTTGCATAATTTTCGTATTTTAAAAATATTTAAATGTTTATTTTAATTAGTTAATGAGAATTAATTAATTAAAATAGCATTTAAGTTTCTAAAAATCACCAAAAAAATCACATTGCATCTTGATACATTTAGAAACATTATCAAACCCTTCAAATAAATTTCTTTTTGGTTCTTGACCTATTTTGATATTTTTCTTTGGAATTAGGGTTCTTAAAAGTCAATATTTTTGCCCTAACTTAGAAAAATCCATTCTGCCTAACCTTGAAAAGTGTGACGATGGTTCTTTTTGCATTGCATTACTCATGTCATGTAGCTTCTAGGATAAAATTGGTTTGAATTTATCTTTCATTTTCAATTTGTTTTGCATTTATCATTGAGAGGTACCTTAAAACCCTAGCTAACTTGAGAAAATCATAACTCCCATTAGGTTAAGAGTTAGGTCCCCTCCTTTGGGCAGTGAACTTATGTAGGGTTAGGTTTCCTTTGATCCCATTTCAATTTTTTATCTTGTCATTTGCTTCTGATTTTGGATTTTGCTTTGTGTCTTGTGCATAAACCCTAATTTTTTCCTTCATTTGCATTCATCTCTCATTTGCATGCATACATGAACTTGCTATGACATTTTATGCATTCACATAACTTCTAAGACATCTTAGGAAACATTAGAATCATGTTTGATCATTGCATCATTCATTTGTCATGTTTTTGCTTTCATTGCATTTCATAGGTTTTTATGAACTTTCATGTTTCTTTTATGTCCCATTTGCATCTTCATCACTTGTATGATTATCCTCATCTATTGACATGCTTTCATACTATCTCATAGCATCATTTTCATCATGAGCATGCTTCTGACTTTGGTTTTCATCTTTGTTTTTCATCTCATTTGCATTTCATTTCTTGTTGCTAACTTTTCAGGTGGTAAGTCATTGAGAAGTGAATTTGCCTTCACTTCTCATAATCTCTTCTCATTTTTTTTATGCATCATTGCTGCATTTTACTTTTGTATTAAAGTGATCTTGCTCATTCATGCTCCCTCCCCTCCTTCTTTCTTCAAGCAACTTACCTTCTTAAGTGAAGTAAGTTGTTTTGCTTCTTCTGCTTCTTCCTCCCTCCATCTGCTTTTTTTTCCCTTGGTGGCCTTTCTCTTGAAGATCTTCTTGCAAGCCTTATAAACCCTAGGAATAACCAAGCATGATCACAATTAGGGTTTAATTAGTCCCCCATTAGTTTTACCTTTGTGTCATCCTTGAGTCTTCTCTTCTCATCTTTTAATCAAGGACTAAACCTTAAAGGTTTTAAGGCTTTGTGATTAGGGTTATGCCTGCATCCTTCTATTAGGATGGAGTGTATAACTTTAATCCTAAGTGTTAAACCCTTAATGTGTTTAATTCCTTTAATCAATCCACCTAATAATCACAAAGACATCAAGCTTGTAACTTGGGCCTTGCATTAGGGTTCTAATTCTTCCTTAATTGGTTAAGAAGGACTAACCCTAGTGTTAATGGACAAGTCCCTCTCAAGTTGTCTTACAAACCATAAAACTCACTTCTCAATCTTATCATTAACTAAAATCCACATTAATAAAGGTTTTGTTTTGTCATGAGGTTAATCCCTAATCATGGATTAAGTTGAGGTATCTTCCTCAGCTTAAATGTTCTCATCTATTATCCTTCTATTAGGATGGTGTAATGAGTCCATTAAATCCTTGATTATGGCTTAAACTCATTACTAAACATTAAACAAAAACTCCAAAAACATCTAAATAAATGCAAGTAGGTTAATGATCTTAATCCTACATCATGGTGATTAAGTGTGAGGTGTTTACTTCATACTTAAGGTATTCTCATTACCCCTAATCAGAGGGAGGATGTGATGAGTTTACTAACCCTTTGTTTAGGCTTAAGCTCATTAATTTATGACAAACTTCAAAAATCAATAAAAGATTGAAAACACACAAAACAAACAATAATCGCCTCCTCCGGGATTCTTTTCTTACCTCATTCACTCACAAACGAGAACTTGCTTCTTCCGTCTAATGCAAGATAGTTTACACCTGAGCCAGACAGGTCATACACTTGAGCATAGACAAGTAAGCAATTCACAAGTCAATTTATCTTTCAGTCTCTTTGAGTCGAACTATGGTGTTCTGACTTCCTCATTGCACGAGAGGATACGTAGGCATAACTTAACAGTTATCGAACAAAAGTCTATGTATATTCCCCCTCCTCCAGCATTATTCTTTAAGCCTCATTGTCTTGAGCTTTGCACTCTTTCTTTACACTGACATTCTTTTATTTCACTTCACACTTCTTTTGCACTGCCACTTGCATTCTTTTCCAGCTTTTGCACACAAAATAGCACTGACACTACCCCTTTAAACAAAAACTTTCAAGCGTGGATCCCGTCGAGTACGGCGGACAATCTGGGTGCTAATACCTTCCCAGGTTGTAACCAACCCCCTTTCTCATTTTCTCTGGTTCGCGACCGTCTTATCCATCCTTTCTTAGGTCTATGCAGCATTACCTTTCCTTTGGGATAAAAATGCCTAGCTGGCGACTCTATTCATTCTTTTCCCTTTCGCCGACCGTTCGCGTATGTACTCCTCTTGGCCCGGTGTCATTTGGTGGGAGCGACAACATGCTGATCCACAAAGGGAATTGCATTATTGCAAGAGCTTACTTGATACGCATAGACTACCTGTCAATGGGTTAACACTCGTCTATATTATTTGAGTCACCTAGCAAGGTCTAAAAAAAGTAGATAAACACACTTCTCTAAGAAGGACTTGGGGCTTCAAGGAGATTACTACCAAGATGCTAAATTTCTGAGAAATAAATCTTTAACCTGACCGGACACTTACCTAGAAACTAAGGACATAAAGCTTTTCAATGAACTTCTCAAGAGTAGTTGCATAAATCAATAAAGGTAAAATACTTAAGAAGCCTAGAAATTCTTGCGGCACTTTGGTGCCCAAGTTGTCATGATCGGCCACTTCAAGCCAACTTGACTTAAGTGCCAGAGGAGCTAATACATACATACACAGAGAATTACTTCGTGAAATATAGATAACAATTTTAAATAGAAAAGTTAGAAACATAGAATAAAGCCTCAGGAGGGTCATACATTGTTCATTACAAATTAAAAAGACCCGAGGGCCAAAATATTACAAAAAGAGGAAGATATTTCATTCCTTAAATAAAAAATAAAGTGGGTGACAACAAGATCTCAATGAATGACATCATCCGCATTCTTAGGTCCGTTGACCGAGGTTGTGGATTCTCCCGAGTTATCTTCCACGACTGGGGTTGTAGATTCTCCTGGGCTATTTTCCTCCGGGCCAGTCATCTCCATAAGGTGGCCATCCTTCACCACTTTAAAGTAGTCTACCTATGTCAAATCTAATTCCGAGTGAAGACATAGGACTTGTTCTTTAGCCCTATCAAAATCTTCGTAGACAACAAAGAGGATGTCAATCTGAGCCCTCTTAAGAGATTCCTTAAGCTTAGTATTGGAAGCCAGGAGTTCCACGTTTAAGTTCTCGACGTGATTTAATTTCTCGTTAGATTGAGATAAAGCCGACTTATGAGTCTTGATTAATTTAAATTCCCAGAAATAATTTTAATTCTCCCATCATTATCATTTCAAATTCCTCTTGTATGTGTCGTACCTCGAAAACTACGATCCTCGCGAAAGACGCGGAAAAACAGACAAACAGAGTCGCCACCTAATTTTAATCTATTCCTAATCAAGGAAAAGGGAAATATAGATACACCCTATAAAAGAGTTAACTTCGTCATCGAAACTAGAGTCTGAGTTCGGGAGTCGATTACGCGAGAGGAAGGTATTAACACCTCTTACGTCCGTTGTATTCAACGAGAACCTCTTAGTCTAATCTGCGATCGAATACTAACTTATATTAATGTCTTCTTAATGGTAAACAATATGAGTATAGGTGATTTTGTTCTTAAGGTGCTCGACAAGGATCGAGATCCGTGTGCCTACGTATTCCCTTGTGCAATGGGAAAGTCAGAGCCTCGTAGTTCGTGGTAATTGGTTTGACTGTTGTTTATGAACGATTTTTCGAATCGCATTCTAATTGCTAAGCGTTGACTTGTCTGCTCGCGATTGGAGGCTGAAGCGCTAGCTTATTTTGCAATTAAAGAAAGGATTTGAATAGTTCTTATTTCGAAAATAATGTTTGAGTTGATTAAGGTTTTTTTAATAATGAAAGGGTGAATAAACTGCGTCCTGTGGGGCGGGCCTCAGGAGAGTTCATTCAGGAATTCGAGGAATGCTAGACTCCAGAATTCCATTCTTTCGATATTTGATTTAGAAATTCTTTGGTAGAATTGTGTTTGTTTTAGGGTTTTAGAACTTGGTACGGAAATAGACATGTTATCTTGATTTTTTAGTTTGGAAAAGTTCAGGAAAGCGAGAATTGTGCAGACGGCGATCGGATCATGATCGACTTACGTGTGTGTATGTGTAATTACATAAATTCACATGGCGTTGAACCACAATTTCATTTTTTAAATTTTTTTTTTTATTGTAATCGCATTCATTATTTTTACAATCGATCATCCCCAATACGAGCAATAACTAAAAGACTTAATCATTTACGAAAATTTGAAAACACAATTTTTTGAAAGAAAGAAAAGCCTTTTTAGAAATGAACACTAAATTGGATTTGAATGAATACAAGACACATTTTTATAGACTTGCTAAAAAATTATTAAAGATTTATATGTATAAAAACCTAATTAACAAATAAATATAGTTAATTAATTATCCAAATTAGTTTATATTAATTTATCCATAACCAAAATAAACAAAATTTATTATTATAATTTTTATAATCTTAATAAAACAACACATGATGCCTTTACTGAAAACACAAATAGAAAAGACAACGGGCCTCTGACCTAAGAGGTGGGGCGCAGGCCCACCTAGTTCAACCCGGATCCGAGTAAACCCTTTCCATAAAGAGAAAAATTCGAAGAAAAAAAAATAAAGATTTAGCCAGCAAATTTCGCTTGTTATGCGGTTCAGCAGTAAACGGAGAAGAACAGATGTGGCTCCTAGGGCAGTGCACCAGTTCATGATAAGTCTAATAAAAATGAATAAAGTATATAAACATTGAGCCAAGTGCCACCGCAAGAAAGGGACATTTCACTGGCAACGCATGTTTTTTACGGAGACATGCTTCTTGACATCATATCAATATATTAAATTAAAAATTGGAAGAAAGCAATTTATTTGTGAAACCTTCCACTCGTCTACTACAAACCAGACTCTAAAGGAAAACGAAAAAACAAAATTGAAACCAGAGATCACATCCACTCGGCCATGGCCTTCATTGTGTCATTATGATCGTCACCGACGCCAAGCACGTATTAACAAACCAAACACACGAAGTCTAATTCCAATTGAAAACCAAACCCTAATCTCGCTATGTTCATCAACGCAATTCATGTACGACGAGTCTAAAACAGATGAATATGAAAGGGAGGCTACCTTCACTATGTGATTCGCGCTTCGTTGAGGTATGCTGCAAGAAAATGGTATCCTTTCTCTTGCTTTTTTGCTTGTTTCTTCTTTACCGTCTCCCTCGTAGTCCGTTCGGGAATGAAATGTGGGGCTTAGCTCGAGTACCTTCAGAATTTTGATGATAAACTCTGAAGAACTCCTTGAAACGAGCTCTGAGTGGAGAATTTAGGGATTTGATGATTGATTCAGTAGAGTGTGCTAGGGTTTTTCATAGGTAGGTTCTATCAATGATTGCAAATGATTGGCTTTATAGGGAGAAGATTTGAGGCTGATACGTGTGAACTTTTGTGTGAAATCGGTGAATCCTTCTTTTGGTACATGAGAATGTGCGAATCCGTTAGAGGCACCATGTGCAGATCCGTACAATTCATTTTTGTGAGATTTGCGTATCAACGACGTGCTTGTACGTTCTTCTAGATTGTAGGGCCCACATGAAAATTGAATTTTGCGTTTTTACTGCTATGTACTCATCCCCACCGAAAATTTTGCTCATACTTGTGCTAACATTTATGTCAACTTCTTCTTTTCATGTACACATAGCTTGTTGAGATGCCTAAAATTTGGTTCTACCCTCACTTAACACCTCTTTTATTTCATTTGATGCTAAAATGTTGTGAAATAATATTTCTGTTCATATGTTTTGATCACCTGCTGCCTGTGTACTCTAAAAGTCTGTTGGTATTTCGGTTTATTTTGGCATAGAATATGCATTCCTGTATTTGTGACTTGCATCCCTTCTATATTTTGTTGAGTGAACCTTTTCATATTGACTACATGGCTTCCATTTCAAGTTAACTTCTTCTTTGGCGCTTCTGGCTATGAACCTAATGGTGATGAACTAAAGGTATATGGATCACTTTCCTTGGAAATGACCTGCAAGTTGATGATTGGCATGAATAGTTTAAACCTGTAGGCTTTTGATTTTAACTTAGATTTTTGGCTTAATGATGAAATATGTTGTCATGTTTGGAATTGCAGGGTTTTGAGTTTGTAGTTCATGCCGTGTGAAGAGAGGATGAAACAAGACATGAGGACAAAAATGGTTTGCATTAGTTTTGGAATTTGCTCTTGGAATAGGATTTGGCTCGACACGAAAACGCGGAGTGTGACATCAAATTGAAACTTGGCTGAGGAAATTGTAGATCTTTAGAATTGGCAGAATTTTTGACAAACAAGAAGTGTTGAACTTAGTTCAGGATGTCACACCAGATGTTGTGACATTGTCAAACAGAGTATAAGTTAATGAATTAAGTTCAGACATCAGGATGTCACACCAGATGTTGTGACATCTTAAACCTGCTACCAGACTTAAATGATGCATAACAGAACTGAGTAAATTTAGGGAATTTATCTGGAATTAATTGTAAATGGATAAACAATACAAGGCGCATCTGTAGGGAGCTTAGTTATCTGATTTCAGTGTAACAGAATAACTAACTCACCTTGAATCAAGGAAGTAACAAACCCTAATTCAAGGTGATGACAGTATGAGTTATCAAGACTGGATTATTTACAGAAAGCCCAAAAACCAAGCATCTATTTAAGGAACAGAAACCCTCAGAATAGAGTACGAAATTAAGAAGACTGTAAAGGGTGTTTGTGTTTAATAGCAGGTTTTAGTTGTGTATCACTTTATGATCTTTTATGCAAAAAGTGTATTGTGACTTGATTGAAACTGTTAAGTAAAATCAAGCTATTGTGTTTGAAGTGTGACTTCAATTTTATTAAACTTTGTAAAATATCACTGTGTGATTGAGGGGGAGTGAGTAGGTACTCATATCTAAGTTGTGTCTTAGGTAGAAATTGCCTTGGGTAGATATTAAGTGAAGGATTAAACTGGTTGGTTTAATTCCAGAATTAATATTACTTATATTGGATTTCCTTCCTGGCTTGGTAGCCCCCAGATGTAAGTGTGGAGATACACTGAACTGGGTTAACAATTTCCTGTGTTATTTAATTTACCTGCACTTTAAGTTTTGTTTAAGTCTTCAAGTGTTTAAACATATGATTCGACATCACGTACCTGATCCCAGAATTTCAATTGGCATCAGAGCAGGCACCCTGCCTGTTTAACTGGGTGAGATCTAGGGACTGCAAATTTTGGGAACATGGACAGAGATGTAGGATCTGTGAATAGACCACCTATACTGGATGGTTCCAACTATGACTACTGGAAGCCAAGAATGGTAGCATTCTTAAAATCACCTTATAGCAGGGCTTGGAAAGTAGTCAACAAAGGATGGGAGCACCCTGTCCAAGACAATAAGGATGGGGCAAAAGTGTTGAAGCCTGAAGAAGAGTGGAGCAAGGAGGAAGAAGATTCAGCACTTGGAAATTCCAAAGCCTTAAATGCCTTATTCAATGGCATTGATAGGAACATATTTAGACTTGTGCATCACTGTGAGCTGGCCAAGGATGTTTGGGACACTCTCAAAACCACTCATGAAGGAACATCAAAGGTGAAGATGTCAAGACTTCAACTTCTCACCACCAAGTTTGAAAACTTGAGAATGAAGGAAGATGAGACCATTCATGAGTTTTACATGAACATTCTAGAAATAGCTAATACTTCTGGTGCTTTGGGTGAGAAGATGAGTGATGAAAAGTTGGTAAGAAAGATTCTCAGATCATTACCAAAAATATTTGATATGAAGGTCACTGCAATAGAAGAAGCTCAGGACATATGCACAATGAAGGTTGAAGAGCTCATTGGTTCCCTTCAAACATTTGAGATGGGAATGAATGATACAATTGTGAAGAAAAACAAAAGCATAGCCTTGGTCTCAAATACTGATAAAGAAGAAGAAAGTCATGAAGCAGACCCTGAAGAAAATTTATCAGAAACAATTGCTATGCTTGGAAGATAATTCAACAAAATTCTCAAAAGAATGGAAAACAGGTCCAAACCAAGTGGAAGAAACTCAAACTCTTCTGAGAATAAAAGACCTTATGATTCTAATAGAAGGTCAAATTATGATGAGAAGACCAACCAACGAAAAGGGATTCAATGTCATGGATGTGAAGGATATGGACACATCAGAAGTGAATGCCCTACCTATCTAAATAAGCAGAAGAAAGGTCTCTCTGTGACCTGGTCAGATGAAGACTCAGGATGTGAGTCAGAAGAAGAATTTGCAAAGCACATCACTGCTCTAGCTGGAGTATGTGAATCTGAAGGGGGGTACAGTGATGAGGAGCTGACATTTGAAGAGCTTGAAGAATCATACAAGATGTTGTGTAAAAGGAGCACTGGAGTATGCATGGAGAATATACAGCAGAAGAAGTAGGTTGAGGAATTAAAGGCTGAAAAGACAAGTAATCTAGAGATCATTGACACTTTGAAAAGTGAAGTAAGCCTACTCAACTCCAAATTGGAGCATATGTCCAAATCTGTCAGAATGTTGAACAGTAGCTCAAACACACTAGATGTCATTCTCAACAACAACAAGCACTCAGGGGATAGGACTGGGCTGGGATTTAATAAAGCTCAAAAGTTTGAGGCTAGCACCAACAAAGCAACTTCAAATCCCATGAAGTCAAACAAGATGTCCAAACAGATGTCTCAACATCATGACAAGAACATGATGAAAAAGAAGTATCAAAGATGGAGATGCCATCATTGTGGAAGGTTTGGTCACATCAAACCTTTTTGCTACAAGCTGCATGGACATCCAAATCAGAGGTATCAGCAACCCCCTGAGCAGAAGACATAGGTCACCAAGAAAGTGCTGCATGGACATCAAAATCAAAGATATCAGCAACCCCCCAAGCAGAAGACAGAGGTCATCAAGAAAGTATGGGTACCTAAAGCTAGTCTTCATGCTGATCAAAACTACAAATACATGCCCAAGAACAAGTTCAACAAACAACCTTAGAGCTTTAAAGATGGACACTACACAGGGCAGAGGCGTTAAAGGAAACCTCACAACAAGCAAAAATGGTCAAAGAAGGTTGTTGCCTATATAGCTCATACATCTCTTAGAGTATCACCTTAGGAAGACTGGTACTTTGACAGTGGATGCTCAAGGTACATGACTGGATTGAAGAATCTGCTGGTAGACTTAAAGTCACACTCATCCAGATATGTAACCTTTGGAGATGGAGCAAAAGGAGAAATCAAGGGAGTTGGGACTTTGGACTGCCTAGATGTACCAAGACTAGATGGTGTGCTGCTGGTAAAAGGATTGACTGCTAACTTGATCAGCATAAGTCAATTATGTGATCAAGGTTACAGTGTAAACTTTACCAAAACTGAATGCATAGTGTCTGATAAAGAATAGAAGGTTGTCATGAGAGGAGCCAGATCAAAAGACAACTGCTATATGTGGGAACCTCAAGATTTCAGTCTCACTTCAACTTGCTCCTTAGCCAAAGATGAAGAAGTGAAGTTGTGGCACCAAAGACTGGGTCATCTTCATCTCAGAGGAATAAAGAAGATCATATCTACGGAGGCTGTAAGAGGTATTCCAAGACTGAAGATTGATGAAGGTAAAGTGTGTGGTGAATGTCAAATAAGCAAGCAAACCAAGATGTCACATCCAAAGCTCCAACATCTGACAACTTCCAAAGTTTTGGAATTATTGCATATGGATCTTATGGGACCAATGCAGGTTGAGAGTCTTGGTGGAAAAAGGTATGCCTATGTGGTTGTTGATGACTTTTCAAGATATACATGGATAAGTTTCATCAAAGAAAAGTCTGATGTGTTTGATGTATTCAAAGATCTGTGCCAAAGAATACAAAGAGAAAAAGCAAGTTGTGTGGTCAGAATAAGAAGTGACCATGGAAAGGAGTTTGAGAATCAAAAATTCTCAGATTTCTGTTCTTCAGAAGGAATCAATCATGAGTATTCTTCTCCTATCACCCCTCAACAGAATGGGATTGTTGAGAGGAAAAACAGAACTATCCAAGAGTCAGCAAGAGCTATGATTCATGCTAGAAAGTTACCACTGTACTTTTGGGCTGAAGCTATGAACACAACATGTTACATTCACAATAGAGTCACTCTAAGAAAAGGAACTTTGTCCACCATCTATGAAGTCTGGAAGGGCAGAAAACCTACAGTCAAATACTTTCATGTGTTTGGAAGTAAATGTTACATTCTGGCTGATAGGGATCAAAGAAGGAAGATGGATCCTAAAAGTGATGAAGGGATTTTCCTTGGATACTCCATAAATAGCAGAGCCTATAGAGTATTTAACTCCAGAACCAAGGTTATAATAGAGTCAATAAATGTGATTATTGATGATGCCCCTGAAGATGTTGCAGATGATGTTGGAACATCTGCTGACAATCAGACTGAAGTTGAAATAAAGAGTGATAATCCTAACTTCACTCTAACTGAGGCAAGGACAGAACAATCCAACAAACCTCCCTCCATCAGAATCCAGAAAGATCATCCTAAAGATCTGATAATTGGTGATCCCAACAGTGGGGTAATCACTAGATCAAGAGAGATGATTTCAGGCTCCTGCTTTGTTTCAAAGATAGAACCTAAAAACATCAAGGAAGCTTTGAATGATGAGTACTAGATCTCTGTTATGCAAGAAGAATTAGGCCAATTTACAAGGAATGTAGTGTGGGATCTTGTTCCTAGGCCTGATGACATAAATGTGATTGGCACTAAATGGGTGTACAAGAACAAGTCAAATGAGTAGGGAGTTGTTACAAAGAACAAGGCCAGACTTGTAGCTCAAGGATTCACACAAATTGAGGGAGTAGACTTTGAAGAAACCTTTGCACCAGTAGAAAGGCTTGAATCAATCAGACTACTTTTAGGAATTGCTTGTATCCTGAAGGTCAAGCTATTTCAAATGGATGTTAAAAGTGCCTTTCTAAATGGGTATCTTAATGAGGAGGTATATGTGGAGCAGCCTAAGGGATTTGTTGATCCAAGTTGTCCAGATCATGTATACAAACTAAGGAAGGCTCTTTATGGTCTGAAGCAAGCCCCAAGAGCATGGTATGAAAGACTGACCACTTTTCTCATAAAACAAGGGTACAGGAAAGGTGGAATAGACAAAACCTTGTTTGTGAAGGATGAAGAAGGAAATGTCATGATTGCTCAAATATATGTAGATGACATAGTCTTTGGTGGGATGTCAGACAGGATGGTTAAACATTTTGTTACTCAAATGGAATCTGAGTTTGAGATGAGTCTAGTAGGAGAACTAACCTATTTTCTTGGACTGCAAATCAAGCAGATGGAGGACTCCATGTTCATATACCAAAGCAAGTATGCAAAGAACACTGTCAAGAAGTTTGGGATGGACAATGCAAGTCACAAAAGAACACCTGCCCCCACTCATTTAAAGCTGACAAAGGATGACAAGGGTGAGAATGTGGACCAAAGCTTATACAGAGGCATGATTGGAAGCCTATTATATCTGACTGCTAGTAGACCAGATATAGCTTTTGCAATAGGTGTATGTGCAAGATATCAAGCTGAGCCAAAAGTAAGCTATCTAAACCAGGTTAAGAGGATTTTGAAATATGTTAATGGTACTTGTGACTATGGCATAATGTACTCTCATGGATGTGAACCAATTCTCACTGGCTTTTGTGATGCTGACTGGGCTGGAAGTGCTGATGATAGAAAGAGCACATCAGGAGGATGCTTCTTTCTAGGAAACAATTTGATTTCTTGGTTCAGTAAGAAACAAAATTGTGTATCCTTATCCACTGCTGAAGCTGAATATATTGCAGCTGGTAGCAGTTGTTCACAGTTGGTATGGATGAAGCAAATGCTCACAGAATACAATGTCCCACAAGATGTCTTGACATTGTACTGTGACAATTTAAGTGCTATAAACATCTCAAAAAATCCTATCCAACACAGCAGGACTAAGCACATTGATATCAGGCATCATTTCATCAGAGATCTTGTGGAAGAGAAGGTGATCTCATTAGAACATGTAGCCACAGATCTGCAATTGGCTGACATATTAACTAAAGCCTTGGATGCTACCCAATTTGAAAACCTAAGGGGTAAATTGGGAATCTGCTTATGTGAAATATAGCAGTTATGGAGAAGTGCCAACATGTCATATGACATCGTGTGGCATGATCACCAGATGGCAGCACCAGTCTGGTCAGTAACTCTGTGTATTCCACTCTTAAGAATTCCACTAGTAACGGATTTTATAAAAGCTCAAACGTGCTCTCAGCTCTTCATCTCCTCACTATCTCTTCAAAACCATTTGCATGCTAAAGCTGATTTTCTGAGCTCATCAAAATCAATCAAACCTAAACTTCTCTTCCACTACATTCGAAAAATGTCTCAACATCAAAACCCAAACTTCACTGATGAAAATCTCAACCAAGAAGATGTAGTGCATGCAACCCCAATCTCTATTGTACCAATGGATACTACTCCCATAGACGAAATCAGAGGAAGTGTCCCTCTTGCTCAAAAACCTAGAACTCCAAATGTGAGAAGAGCAAAGGAACCTGTGTTCAGCAAAAGCAATGGGACTGCTTCATCTACAAGCACCACCCCCAAAGCTTCTGACTATGTGGATTCATCCATCAAGCATCTTGTGAATAGGATTTTATCTGAACAAAGAGTAGTGTGTGGGGTATCTGTTCCCCTGAACAGCATGCCTCCTCCACAAGAAGAACAAAGCAATCAGGCTGAAGAGGACACTCCTGCTCAACAGGATGTTCCAATAAATGTTGAAGCATCTGAGGACCAGAACAAGGCCTCAACTGATGATGATGAAGCCACTGATGATCAAGCTTCTGCTGATCAAACTACTGAAAATGAGGCTTCCCAACCTCCTCCTGTTGAAACCATAGATGATAACTCTGACACAGAGATCATTGCATCTGTTGACCCTAGCATAGCCAAAAGGCTTAGGGCTAGGAAGGAGAAGAAGCCTGTTGCACATGCAACACCTGAAAAGAAACAATCAACTCCAAAGAAAGACAAGGTCAAAGTTTCATTTGGACCTACTAAGCAATGGAGCAAAGTGAGTACCCAAAAGAGGAAAGTTGCTACTCCACCTGATTCAGATGTTGAGGAGGATGTCCCAACATCCCAACCAAGGAAGAAGCCAGCACCTCCCAGGTCTACCTCTGCTGTTCCTGAAGCTCCTCTGGACAATGTGTCCTTCCATCATGTTTCAAGTGTGAGCAAATGGAAGTATGTCTACCAAAGAAGGGTGGCACTAGAAAGAGAGCTGGGAAGCAATGCATTGGAGTGCACCGAGGTAATAGACTTAATATCCTCTGCTGGTTTATTCAAGACTGTTTCAAATTTTTCACCCTGCTATGAGCTGCTGGTCAAGGAGTTCATTGTTAATCTGCAAGAAGGCTGTGCTGATGGAAAGTCAGAAGAATTCAGAAAGGTTTATGTAAGAGGGAGATGTGTTGAATTCTCTCCTAGGGTTATAAATCATTACCTAGGGAGAGAATCTGATGGGCCTAATGAGCTGGGGAAAACTGACAACCAAGTCTGCAAGATCATCACTGCCAACCAGGTCAAAACTTGGCCAGTCAAAGGCAAACTTTCTGTTAGCTTGCTTACAAGGAAGTATGCTATGCTGCACAGGATTGGAACGGTCAATTGGGTTCCCACAAACCATACCTCTTCAATAGCTACTGGACTGGGAAGATTCATCTGTGATGTAGGCACCCAAACAAAGTTAGACTTTGGGGATTACATCTTTGATCAAACCCTAAAGCATGCAGGAACATCAGCAACAAAGCTTCCCATTGCTTTTCCATCTCTGCTCTATGGAATCATCCTCAACCAATATCTAGGCATCCTCACTGAGAAGGATTCAGTCTACAAGAGAGAAAGTCCACTGGCCTTCCACTACAAACTGTTCTTGAGCCATCATGCTGCTAATGTTGAATCTCCCATTGGGACATCTGCTGGACCATCAAAAGCAAAGACTCCCATATCCAAAGCTGCCTTGATTGCAGAACTCAAGAACACTTGCAAAGAGCTGGATGCAAGGAATAAAAAGCTTGAGGAAGTAATTCAAAGGCTGGAGGTGGAAGAGGATGCTCAGAATGCTGATGAATCTGATGATGAATCTGAAGAGGAAGAAGATACTGAATATGATGAATCTGAGTGAAAATGTGTGTGGAAAGTGTACTGCCTGTTTCAGCATTGTAATTTTGGCTTTGTAATTTTGAATATTTTGTTTTTATCTCTGCTTGTGTAAAATTTGGCCCCAATTTCTATCTAACAAGGGGGAGAAGTAATGAACAATGCTGCTGCTGTTTGTCTATTTAATGTCTGCTTCTGAACTACGTTGTTTTAAAGAAAATTCTGTTGAACAAGTCAGTATACATACAGGTTTGGGCGGGAGCAAATTATTATTCAACAGAAAAGAACTCTGCTGCACTCTGATAAATAAAACTCTGATGCACTTTGATAAAACAAGAAGATTGTGTTAGCCAAAAATTAGCCAAAGGGGGAGTTTGTAGATGTTTAGAATTGGCAGAATTTTTGACAAACAAGAAGTGTTGAACTTAGTTATGGATGTCACACCAGATGTTGTGACATTGTCAAACAGAGTATAAGTTAATGAATTAAGTTCAGACATCAGGATGTCACACCAGATGTTGTGACATCTTAAACCTGCTACCAGACTTAAATGATGCATAACAGAACTGAGTAAATTCAGGGAATTTATCTGGAATTAATTGTGAATGGATAAACAATACAAGGTGCATCTGTAGGGAGCTTAGTTATCTGATTTCAGTGTAACAGAATAACTAACTCACCTTGAATCAAGGAAGTAACAAACCCTAATTCAAGGTGATGACAGTATGAGTTATCAGGACTGGATTATTTACAGAAAGCCCAAAAACCAAGCATCTATTTAAGGAACAAAAACCCTCAGAATAGAGTATGAAATTAAGAAAACTGTAAAGGGTGTTTGTGTTTAATAGAAGGTTTTAGTTGTGTATCACTTTATGAGCTTTTAAGCAAAAAGTGTATTGTGACTTGATTGAAACTGTTAAGTAAAATCAAGCTGTTGTGTTTGAAGTGTGACTTCAATTTTATTAAACTTTGTAAAATATCACTGTGTGATTGAGGGGGAGTGAGTAGGTACTCATATCTAAGTTGTGTCTTAGGTAGAAATTGCCTTGGGTAGATATTAAGTGAAGGATTAAACTGGTTGGTTTAATTCCAGAATTAATATTACTTATATTGGATTTCCTTCCTGGCTTGGTAGCCCCCAGATGTAAGTGTGGAGATACACTGAGCTGGGTTAACAATTTCCTGTGTTATTTAATTTACCTTCACTTTAAGTTTTGTTTAAGTCTTCAAGTGTTTAAACATCCGATTCGACATCACGTACCTGATCCCAGAATTTCAGAAATGTCACAATGACTTGGTATAAAAGATCTTGGCAACTCTTATGAAGCTTGATTAAATATGACTTGTTTCTAATTTCTATTTCTTTCTAATGCTCACTTTTCTTCTTTTGAGTTCATGTTTACGGGTGTAAGACAAGAATTGTAATTGAGAGTTAAGTGAGGTATAGAGAATGAATCGTGAGTTGGTTGTATGTGATGCAAACAAATTTATTGAAGTAGGAATTTAATCGTCCATTATGATTTTGTTTCAATCCTTTTCATGTCACGTTACCTTGCTTTGATCAACTCTTTTTGTTACATTTCAGATGAGATCAGAAGTCATGTTTTGATGGCCACTGTCATGTTAAATTCCCTGCTGCATCTTTCTTGGACATAAGACAAACTTGCTTGGGTGGGCCTATTTGGAGAAAGAAAACCTGAACATGGAGCAAAAGCGTAAGGATGAATAGAATTGATGGATGGTTGACTTGAAATGAAGCTTTACCTTTTTACCACATGAACCAGCTTGTACTCGGTAGACATGTAGAATGTAGGTCTAGATTTGAAATCTTTGTACACGTTATTTACATCCATAGATTTTATTCTTGATTGGCAAACTTAGTTCTAGGCCATGTATCTCATGTGATATTCTTTGAACTAGGTACTATTTTGGCAATTATGTCTCAATTCTTTGTGTACCAAGTATAGTCACTTATTTAAAGACTTGTGCATTTAGATTATAAATAATATGAATCCTTTAGTGATAACTTGTGTGTGGTGCTCGCTTCATATCCGTTCAATATTTCTTAACTCAAAAATGTCATTAAATATAACATGCCTTGAAATTCAGTTCCATGACGCCATTTGGAAATTTGAAGCGAATCTAACATGAGCTTAAAACAAAACTTGATATAATCATGATCATGAATCCATTAGCCCACTAGCTTACAACAATTCTTTGACAAACACTAAACTCAATCCTTAAAGGCATCATAAGGAAACATAGCCCTTGAGACAGTCTTGAAATGTGAAGTCTTGAAATGTGACATGAACCTTAAGATACACTTTTGCCATTATGCCTTGTAATTCAACATTGCTCTTTTAACTTTCTTTTAGCATCACATTTTTGCTATTGTCAAGTATCAATCGGGATGTTGGGCAACCATGACCATGGTATACATGCGTCGTATGGCTCTTTAAAAAAAGTATAATCCCTCAAATAATGTACCCATGGTCTGATAGTATATGATTCCACCTTGGACCATACATGATTCCATCATGTAAATTATAATCCACACAAACAAAGGAGTAGGAACGACTATACCACATTTGTCCTGATAACTTTGTCTGACCCTAATAGCCAACTTACACGGCCTGAACTTGATCAGAAAAACAGATACATGTAACAATAAACACATGTTTATAGATTTTGCATAATGGTTAGTAGCATAACAGTAAAAGCACAAATGAAAGCCAAATTATGTGGGTAGGACAAATTTGGGGTATGACAGATGCCCCTATCTAATTGTCTTGAAACCGAAGAAGTTGAAATGTTGCATGACGTTCAAATTTTTAGGTTGAAAATCAATTAGATACAAACAGACCCCAAAATTTGTCTGACAAGAGAGAAAGTGCGACACCACTGAAAGGGATGTGAGGATAAGATCGGAAAATTGTACAAAATGTATGAAATTCTTCGTACTAACAAAGCAGTATCCCAATTTGATGAATAAACTTCTCCAAGTCGTACAAGGCAGTCCCTTATGAATTAGGGTTTCTTCGGGGACAAAATCTTAACAAAACGTGTGATTCCTTGGGTCATGCGAAGCAATTCCTTAACAATAAAGGTTCTTCAAGGAATGCCCAAATTGGTATTTTAAACAATGATGTTCTCAGGTCCAACAAAGCAGTTCCTCACACTCAAAGCTCTCCGGTGATGCTTGAAGAAACATTCCGAACAATGGTACGATGTTTTCTAGGTCATGCTGTAACACGGTGGGAGAACTGACTTTAGTTAAATGTTGCGGATAGCAAGAGTCGCCACCGACATTTATTTTATCCAAAAGGAAAGGGCATAAAAGAACAGGAAAGACCTTAAAAAGATTTTGAGTTCGGGGGGTAGGTTATACAAAGGGAAGGTATTAGCACCCTTTATATCCATGGTTATCCATGGGCTCTTAGTTACTTAGATCACTTTAAATTGTTTTGAGAAAGTGCAGTGTGTGATTAAAAATTTTCTAAGTACTTTATAATGATCCTCGTATGGATGTATATAAAGACTTTGTTTTGAAAATTTGTTTGAAATGTGAAGTGTAATGAAGTATTTTGAAGAAAAGTGAGCAAGTACTTAAGAGGAACCTACCCTATGCTAAGTCTTTACTGTTCTTATATGTTCTTTCAATGGTAAGACTATCCCTATTATTAAGGAATAGGTAGTCATTACCTTGGATGTGTAAGGGACATGTGAAGGGACATATGTATTTAGGCAATTGTAAGGTGTCTTTAGCAATTCGTAGGGACTTATCATCTTTTATTCGAAAGGGACAAGATCTTTATCGTAGGCAACCTCGAATGGACTTGATCTTATAAACTTGAAGGGACTTGATGATATTAATGAAGGGACTTTGCTTTAAGACACCTTACTTGACCTTATTATTAGGCAACATGAGGAGTAACCTTAGAAAGTGTGAGATGGCGATCAAAGATCGACTTACGTGTGTGAGTGTTCATATTCATATATTTATCTTATTAAATTAGTTATTCTAAATTAATTTTAAATCACAAACATGTTATCACTCCCTATAGTTACTAACCATGACAATAAAGTATTTATAAACAATAAAATAACAACGATAATAAACCTACGACTATTACAAGACTTTGGGACAATTACAATATAATCGAGAAATACTAATAACGATAAATAGAATATTAATAATAAATAAGCAATAATTAAATATTAGTAATAATAAAAATAAAAATAAAGGTTAGAAAAATAATTAGGGTTAGGAAGCAAAAATCAGGATTAAGAAAAATTAGGGTTAGTTTTATAATTAAGAAAATTAGGGTTTTAATTAATCTAAATATAATTAATGAATTTATATACAAATATATATATATATATATATATATATATATATATATATATATATATATGTATAATAATAAATATAAACATAAAAATAAATAATTTAAATTTGAGAAAATAAATCATGTTTTTGAAAATATGGGATTTTATGAGAATATTAGTAATTATTTATTTAGAAATTATTTTAATTGAATTAAATTAAAAAAAATAAGAAAATAATGAAAATAACAAAAAAAAAAGGACAAAACACTAAAAAGATAGGACCTGGGATTTGAACCTAGGTCCCTTACCTCAATACACAACATCAAAACCAACTGAGCCAGCGCGCGCTGGTGTAATCCTAGTGCAACACAATGCTTTTGTTATGAGGCTGCAAAATAAATAAATTAAACAAAAAAAATTTGTCTTTGGCCAGACTCGAACCCGGGTCCTCTTCTTTACACACACGCATGCCTTTTCACTGAACCACTTGCGCTCTTTGTAAATATAGTGGCAAACAAACGTAATAAGATAAAACAAAATTTGAAAATCCAAAACTGCGCGCAACTTCATCTTCTTCATTTGAATTTCCTGCGAAAATTCATATGACTTTTCCTGCGAAATTTCCTACATGTTCATGAACCTGAAAACCTACGTTTTTGAAACATCCATTAAACCACAATATCAATACAAATTAGCAACCCAGATCAATTATATGAGGTTTATACGTTATGTCCATGTTCTCAGAATCCATTTAGACGCCCTAAACACTAAGATCCCAAATTCGAGTTTCAAACCCTAACAATGGCATCTAACGATTTAGGCCATGAAACTTCAATTGGTTTATCCAGAAAGCTTCTATGCTTCAAAACAAACATGAGTCAATAATCAAACATAATTTATAATGGCTAAACTTATGAAATCGAAAAGAAAAAAATTAAGGAAGAAGAACGATTCGGTTTGTGTATATGAGCATGATTTTGATGCGTGCGATGATTGGATTATGTTCAGTGATGATCTAGGAAGCTAATGCAACCTTATTTGGCCTTGAAATTTCCTCTAACCAAAAAACCGATTATCACTTTTTCTTGATCTTTTTGAGTTTGAAGAGTATCCTTGGAGGTTGTTAATTCGTCCCCAATGCATTGCTTTATGTTGTATATATATGATAGAACAAAATTAGGTCAAGAAACTAGTCCATCCTTTGGACTTTTTGATCCATAGAGATTGAAAAAGATATGTCTTTAAAAATATTGAAAACTTGGATATTTCATTGCTATTTTTGAATGATCTGATTTTGTATGGTTTCAATCACCTCTAAATGAATATTAAGACTTTCTAAAACAAAAATCAAATCAAATATTCACACTTTTATATTTTATTTTGATTTAAAATGATTTTTAATATAAAAAATCATAATAAATAAAAATAAAATGAATAAAAATATGAATAAATAAATTTTAATTCGTGCATGATGTTATGGAAGTGTTTGGATCATAAAAAAGCAAGCTCATTTGGTGAATTATGAGGGTGTTCTTGGACATTTTGGTTCATAAACCTCTAAAACATTTCCCAACTTTGCAAGGGCACAAACCCCTCAATTTTAATGCTATGAGGGTGTTCTTGGACATTTTGGAAATCTTAAAGAGTTCTCTAAACAACATCTTTGGTCTCATATCCATATCTTTTACCATTCTCAAGTTATGCTCTTTGGAAGTTGTTGACTTTTTGTTGACTTTTAAAAGGACCTATAATGTCTTAGCTCATACCTTCCAAATGAAGCATTTTTGGGCTTGGCTTGTGAGACACAAAGTTGTGGAGAATTCAATTTACTTCAAAATGAGATTTGGATGGAAAAAATTTGATGAAGCATGTGAAGGTTATGGTCGGTTAAAGTTCAGTTGACTTTTCCTATGAAAACCCTAATTTAGAAACTCCTGATTCTTGATGATCTGAAATCTCCTTGATGAATCATGATCAACCCTTGATCAAATGATGAATTTTAATTCATATACTTGATGTTGGCAAAAATATCATGAAGTTTGACTTTGGTTTGACCACAGTTGACCTTAGTTTGACTTTTTAACTACTTTGACTGATTTTAGCCTATCTGATCATCTGACTGAGCAAACCTTTTGGGAAAGTCTTGAAACTTGACATGGGGATTCTTAAAGACATATAGGATTCTATGAAGCTCACTTGAAGTCTTGGAAGTCCATTTAGCCTGATGAAAGTCAAAATCCTAGTTTAAGATGCCTTGCTTAGGAGGATGCATTGTCTGAGGGAATTGTCAAACTTTCTGACTAATTGTGAACTTTGTGAACCTTGTGAACCTCATGAGATGTCATGCGAACCTTGTGAATCTTGTGAACCTCTTAGTACACAATTTCTTGTCTTGGGGAGGGCAAATTTTGGGGTGCAACATCTGCCCCTGTTTAATTTTCTGAAACCTGAGGGGTTAGATTGGTGTATGCGACAGTCGTGACCTGGAAGGTTGAAGGGGATTGAACACAAAAGCCCAAACATTTGCACTCTCCAGTGCGTAGAGTAAGACTGCTGATTAGTTGAATATGCTTGAATGGGCTTAAAGATGCCACTCGGAGGAACCGGAGATGGGCTTATAGATGCCATCCATAGTATCAGGAGGTGATAATATCTTGATGTTGATACTGGATATCAGTACTAGGTATTCGTATAGGCCGTCTCTGAATCGTATCTAAGAACATACTTCTAATTTAAGTGTCAGAACCAAATCTTCGTGGCGATTTCTTTCTGAATTAAGTATCAGCACTAGACCTTTATATAGATTGTCTCTGAACTGTTTTGATTTGCTGAATAGACCAGTAGAAATAAATCTTCGTAACGATTATCTCTTCTGGAAATATCCTGGACTAGGGAATGGATCTTCGTATAGACCGTTTGCCTACTATCCGAGGACAAAAGAATATCAGGATTAAATCTTCGGAAAATATCCTGGACTAGGGAATGGATCTTCGTATAGACCGTTTGCCTACTATCCAAGGACAAAAGAAATATCAAGATTAAATCTTCGAAAAATATCCTAGACTAGGGAATGGATCTTCGTATAGACCGTTTGCCTACTATCCAAGAACAAAAGAAATATCAAGATTAAATCTTCTGAAAATATCCTGGACTAGGGAATGGATCTTCGTATAGACCGTTTGCCTACTATCCAAGGACAAAAGAAATATCAGGATTAAATATTCGTGGCGATTACATCCTGTGAAAATATCCTGGATTAGGGAATAGATCTTCGTATAGACCGTTTGCCTACTATCCAAGGACATCTTGAGTAATGATTAAGTATCAGTACTAGACCTTCATATAGATCGTTTATGACCTGTTGTGAATTGTTGATAGTATTTTATCTGCATATAACCATCTTGCAAGGAAAAGGTTAGTTTATGCAATATTTATGCATGTATGTGTAAACACCCCAAATTTGCCCTCACTCATTTCACCATGGCTTGTGATCATTCTCATATGCATAAACACAATCATATCATCTCATATCTCATTTTTGATTCACTGGATAGTTTCTAAGTCATCTGCACCTAGGGTTTGTGATCTGAGCAATCCAAGGGCTTCTTGAGCCACTCCAGAGGCAACCAATCACTTAAAAGGGGTCCATGTGTGTTCTTATATCATATTACATCCTCACAAAGTCAAAAATGCAAAGGAATCACAAGAACTAGGGTTTGAGTGGATACAGAGCCAGGATAGACTGCACAGTTGACCTAAAATTAGGGTTTTGGTTTCAGAGGCCATAACCCCAAATTTTTTGGTCATTCTTGTTTCCATTGGTCTCTATATGGCATAGGGAGTATGCATATCAGTTTTCATGAAGAAATTCCATGGGGAAGTCATCTGATCAAGGGTTGACTTTTCAGACAAGTCAGTGTAAAATCAGGGCATCTGAGGCCCCCAATGACCCAACCAATGGGTGATATTCATCATTTTGAGTGTATATGATCTTTATTTGATCATGGAAGAAGGCTGAAGTTCATAGAAATCAAGAATTTAGGGTTTTTGCAAGTGTTGACTTTTTGGGTATAGTTGACTTTTCAAGAATGCTTCATTTTAGGTCATTTTTCAAGCCTTGATTATTGATCCAAAAATGCTTCAAATGGAAAAACTTTGGTCATGAAAGTTGTAGATCTCATTTTTCCCTTTTCAAAAAGTACAAGAACATGATCAAACTCTTCTTGGATCAAAAGTTATGGTGTGACAAAGTTGGCTAAAATCATTGATTTTCAAGGCATGCCTCAAATGAGAATTTTGCAAAATCATGGACCAAGGCCAATTGCAACCTCTAATTCATTCCAAACCAGTATGCAAACATTCTCTAAGTCATAAAAATCAGAATTGAACCAAGAATGCCCATGGTTTATGTTTGGTTAGACAAAGAAATCACATGTGAACCAAAGTTGTAACAAGTTGCAAAATCATCATGACACTTCTACTACTTGATGCATTGGATGCTGCACTTTGCTAGCCCTCTCACCTCACCTTGCTGCACCAGAACCAGCCCATGTACTTGCCTAGATCATGAGCCATACTTCTCTTACACATTATTTGACTTTTTGCAAAAGGTGACTTACCAATCAATAAAGCACATGTCCAATCATCTGACCAATGAGAGAGGTTTATGTGGACAAAGGGCAAGCCATTCCACACATCTAGCAAGGCTGAAACACTTCATACACACACATTCACAAAAACACCTCATCTTGCAAGTTGCTTCGAATCTGCCTCCACAGCTTGCAAACACAAAAACCATCTTCACCATTCAACTCACCATACTTCATAGACCTAAAACCACCAAAGCTCAAGCCTGAGACAAGCCTGACCTGAGCTTCACCATTCCTCACCTTCCAAACCAGAACTCATCGAATCCCTTCATCCAGCCATCAAACACCTCATCTTTCTTCACCAACAAGTCAAGCATACCACAAGGAGTCAAAACCACCCTTCACTTTGATCTAAAGCTGCCTGTACACAGATCCTCATTTCTGCCACACCAGAGTTGGATCTTGCAAGACAGCCACTCTCCAAGCATTTTGAGCCTCATTTTGCCCTCAGGAGGTTCAAGGGAGCAAGCCTGTGCAAGAGAAAAGTCCAGAGAGCTCATAAACAGAGAAGCTTCATCTCAGGTGAGCTTCATGAACATTTTTCCAGAAACTGATTTTTTAGTTCTTTTTTGATGCCTTGTGTTCCCCTGATCATGAATGTGTGTTTGCTTTTGAAAATAGTGTAGAAACCAGCATGTATGGAGTTCCTGAACATTTGCCCGTGTTTTATCTTTTGATTCGATTCGGGCTCATGGATGAAAATAAATGAATTTAGGCTTAGGGTTTAGGTTTAGATTGATGAGAGAGTCATTTTGATGGAAGGAATTTGTGATTTGGTGACCTATAGAAGAATCTAGGGTTTTGGCTGGCCGGAGAAGACGACCGGAGGTCTTCTCCGGCGGCCTGAAAGTCATTTAGCCCTAATTACAGTCATTAAGGGCATTTGAATGTGGAGCGTAGATCCCCTTTGACCTGTTGACTTCCCTCCAGTTTGGATGGCCCAGATCTCTTTGTTTGCCCTAATCCACTTAATTAGTTTTAATTAATTCGTAATTAAATTAATTTGGCCAGAGTGAATCCACACCCTTCATTTGCGCGCTGGTCAACAGATTTAAATTCAGAGCCCATCCTGGCCCTCCATCCTGATTACCTTTCATTTTTATTTATTTTAATTCATTTTCTTTTCATTTTATTTGCATAATTTATTAAAAATAGCAAAAATATCTTAAAAATTATGAAACTTTTTCTTAAAAGTTTTATTAATTTTTAAGACCCAAAAATATTTTTATTTTATTTTTTATCATTAAAAAAGTATTTTTAAATATTTAAAATATTATTTTTAATTGATTAATGGAAATTAATTAATTAAAAATACTTTTAGGTATTTAAAAATCACCAAAAAATTCATGAAATGTTCTAAGACATTTAGGAACATTGTCCAACCTTCAAACCAAATTTATTTTTTGATCTTGATGCATTTTAAGAATTTTTCATTGAATTAAATCATTTTTGGTGCATTATTATGATCATAAGTTCAAAAAATCATTTCTGCCTATTTGAGAAGAGTTGGACATTGGTTCTTTTTGCATTGTTTTATGTTTAGCATGTAGTTTCTAGGATTAAATGGCCATGAATTGATCTTGCATTTTCAAATTGTTTGGCATTTCTTTTGTTTAGGAACCCTAAAAACCCTAATAACTTAGAAAAATCATAACTTGAGATTGGTTAAGAGTTGAGACCTCTCCTTTGGGCTTTGAGTTAGTATAGGATTAGGGGTCCTTTTAGTGGCATTTTCATTTTTTTATCTTAGGGTTTGCTTCTGATTTTGATTTTTGTTTGATGTGTTGTTCATAAACCCTAATTTGGGTTTCCACATGCATCCATCTTGCATTCTCTTGCATAACATGACTTGCCATGACATTTCAAGCATCCATTTGATTCATTTGACATCATAAGACATATTGAAAGCATGTTTGATCATCGCATCATGTATTTGCCATATTGTATGTCATGTGCACTTCATAACTTTTCATGTATGTTCATGGCTCCTAACCTGCATCATTTGCATTCATGAACTTGTATGATCATTTCCATGTGCTGCCTCATGTTTGTAGCATCTCATAACATCATTGGCATCATGTAAATGCTTCTGGTTTTATTCCTCATCATGTCATCTCATTCCATTTTGCATTGCATTGCATTTCTTTCCTAACCTTTCAGGTGGTAAGTAACTTTGAGAAGTGAATTTGCCTTCACTTCTCATAGCTTTTCTTTTCATCTCTCTTGCATCCATTGCTGCATTTTTGTTTGTGTTTGAGATTGAGCTTGCTCATTCTTCTTCCTCCCACTTTCTTTCTTCAAGTGACTTGACTTCTTGAATGAAGCAAGTTGCTTTGCTTCTCTTGATCCTTTCATCTGCTTCCTGGTGGTTCCATTGAAGACTTCTCTTGAAAACCTCACAAACCTTAGGAACAACCAAGCATGACAATGATTAGGGTTTTGATTAGTCTCCCCACTTAGTTTTTACCTTTATGTCTCTTTTGAGTCTCCTCTTCTCATCTCATAATCAGGGACTAAACCCTAAAGGCTTTAAGGCTTTGTGATTAAGCTTATGCCTGCATCCTTCTATTAGGATGGAGTGTATAACTTTAATCCTAAGTGTTAAACCCTTAATGTGTTTAACTCCCTTAATCAATTCACTTAATAATCATCAAGACACCAAACTTGTAACTTGGGCCTTGCATTAGGGTTCTAATTCTTCCTTAATTGGTTAAGAAGGACTAACCCTAGTGTTAATGGACAAGTCCCCCTCAAGTTGTCTTACAAATCATAAAGTCCACTTCATCATCATACCATTAATATAAAATCCACTTAATCAAAGGCTTGTTTTGTCATGAGTTTAATCCCTAATCATGGATTAAGCTGAGGAGCTTTCCTCAGCTTAAACATCCTCATCTATTATCCTTCTATTAGGATGGTGTAATGAGTCTGTTTAATCTTTGATTATGGCTTAACCTCATTACTTAACACTAAACAAAAACCACAAAAACATCTAATAAATCACAAGTGGGTTAATGATCTTAATCCTACACCAAAGGTGATTAAGTGTGAGAATCTGACTTCACACTTAAGGTAGTCCTCATTACCCCTAATCAGAGGGATGATGTGATGAGTTTACTAATCCATTGGTTTAGGCTTAAGCTCATTAACTTATGACAAACTTTCAAAAAGCAATAAAAGACTGAAAATATGAAAACAAACAATAATCGTCTCCTCCGGGATTCTTTTCTCATCTCATTCACTCATAAACGCGAACTTGCTTCTTCCGTCTAATGCAAGACAGTTTGCATCTGTGCCAGACAGATCATACACTTGAGCATGGACAAGTAAGCAGTTCACAAGTCAATCCATCTTTCAGTCTCTTTGGGTCGAACTACGGTGTTCTGACTTCCTCATTGCACGAGAGGATACGTAGGCATAACTTAACAGTTATCGAACAAAAGTCTCTGTATATTCCCCCTCCTTCCAGTTTCATTATTTCAAGCCTCATGATCTTGAGCATTTCATTCTTATTCCTTACACTGACACTGTATATACCACACTTTGCACTTCTTTCACACTGACACCTGTACATCTTTCCAGCTCTTTTACACACAAATTGCACTGACACTGCCCCTTTATAGCACAAATCTTTTAAGCGTGGATCCCGTCGAGTACGGCGGACAATCTGGGTGCTAATACCTTCCCAGGTTGTAACCAACCCCCTTTCTCAGTCTCTCTGGTTCGCAAACCGTCTTATCCATCTTTTTCTAGGTCTATGCAGCATTGCCTTTCCTCCGGGATAAAAATGCCTAGCTGGAGACTCTATTCATCTCCAGTGAGTTCACGGCTGTGTGTTCTCATTGTCCCTCTCGCCGACCGTTCGCGTCTGTACCCTATTTGACCCTGTGTCACTTATCGGGAGCGACAGCTTGGCGACTCTGCTGGGGACCCTTATGTGGCAACCAGGGCTTCTGGTTCTTTTTGTGGGTTCCTCCTAGCGCTTGATTGATTTGTGTTTACTGGGGTGTTATGTGCTTATTTGTGCTTGTATTTATTTTGCTTTACGTACAGTTTGCTTTACTGCTTTCTTTATTGCATTTGTATATATCATACTGTCATGTTGCTGGCTGGATCTGTTGTTTGCTTTGGTGGGGGGTAATTCATTGAGAGTTAAGGTCCTATACCTGGGACCTGAGTGACACCTAGGCTAGAGTGAATCATATTCTTTCCCATTCCATTTCGGTCTGGTGCGGGAATATGAAACACGGTTCAGATATGGGTTTCTTCTTGAGAACTCTGTGTTGCAGATTTCCTGCAATGCTAGGGCTATCTGAGAAGCCTGCTAAGTCTGGATGACCTTTAGTATTGACCTTCAGAAACTGAGGTGAATTAGAGGAGGAATTGTTATGGTTATTGTAAACACTGTACCTCCGGGTTGGAAGTGTTTACACTTCTCATAACTGATCCAAGTCTGAGGATCCTTGTTCTAGAACACCACCTGTGAGGGGGTTGGGCTGTTTACAGGTTTGCAGGTACCCTGACCTCAGAATACCCTGTCACTTTGATTTGTTAAGAGTACTCCATGTTGGACAGTTCTTGTGATTCTAAACCTTGGACATGTGGCTCTTTATTTGAGTCCCCCCACCCTGGTTACTGTATTTATAGACCTCCATCTAGAATTCTTGAACACACTTGGACCTATATCAGTATATTTTGGCCAGATCCAGCTCAGTCACAAACCCTTTGCATATCATTTGCATACATACTCATTGCATCATATTGACATTTGCTTATTTGTTTCAGGGTATCCATCTTCATCTGGTTTTGGTTTTGACCCCATCTTCTGTATTGACCTATCTGCACCAACATCTACTTCAGTTATCACCAGCACCAGCCAATCAGTGGCTCATTACTTCAGCATTGTCATCAGCACCTGTCTCTACTCAGTCTCAGCATCATGGCTCCTAAAAAGAGCAACATCACCTATCACTTCTTCCAACCAGAGTTATCAGACATCAGGAGGATTCAGACCTTGATCACTCCAGATCACATACCTTTGTTCAGGGAGCATTATGGAGATATACTGGACATGGTTATGGATCTGGACCCATCACAGAGGAGCCTCATCCACACTTGCATTCAGTTCTATGATCCCCCACTGAGATGTTTCACCTTTCAAGACTTTCAGTTGGGCCCTCTTTTAGAAGAATACTCATCATTGGTTGGTTTGCCTATCAGGGGTGGAATCCCTTTCAACCCTGAGATGGCCTTTCCTAGCAATGGAGAGGTAGCAAAAGCTTTACATCTGGAGCCTGTCCTGATTGAGCAGCATATGACTTCTAAAGCTGGGATCCCTGGTTTTCATCTGGACTTCTTAATTTCTCAAGCTAGTCTGAAGGCTTCCCTGGGGGAGTGGAAAGCTGTTTGTGCTTTGTTGGCCTTAAGTGTATATGGAATTGTGTTGTTTGCAGATGAGCCTCGATTCATTAGCAAGAATGCAATCCATCTGTTCATCCTGAAGAACCCAGTGCCAACTTTATTGGGGGATCTCTACTATTCAGTGCATCAGAGGAATGAGAAGCAGAGGGGAAGGCTAGTAAGGTGTTGTGCTCCATTGTTCCATACTTGGCTTCTCAAGCATCTACCCAGAACAGATGCATTTTTAAACCCTCATCAGCAGAGCAACTGGGCTAAGAGACTCACTGTTCTAACTTCAGCAGATATCAGATGGTGTACTCAAAGCACCAAGGGCAGAGATATCATCACCAGCTGTGGGCATTTTCCCAATGTGCCTTTAATAGGAGTTAAGGGCAGTATCAATTACAATCCTCTGCTGTTCAGAAGGCAACTGGGCTATGCACTGGTCCATACTCCTAGGGCGCAGGACCTGGTTGAGACCTTCTATTGTGAGAACAAGATCAGTTTGACTGTTGTTAGGCAGGCTGCCTGGGCCTGGGATCATGTTCAAATCAAGGGAGTCACCGTTCTGGGGAAGTGTAATAATGTGGCATCAGCACAATATTATGAGTGGTCCCGTGCTAGGGCCCAATTCTCTGGGATGCCCTTTACCATAGAAGACATGCCTGAGTCATCTTCAGCACAACCCCCTGCCACCATCAGTTTGGAGGAGTTTGAGAGCTTGAAAGAAAGAAATGAGAAGCTAACCCAGGCTTTGCAGAAGACCCTCCGGGAGAGGAGTGAAGGTATGAGGGAGATTGAGAGATTGGAGAAGTTGAGAGTAGAGCATCTGACTAAGATTGAGAAGTCTGGGGATTATATCAAAAAGTCTAAGGCTGGTGAACAAATTCTGAAGAATGCTTGCAAAGAAGCCCAGTTCCAGAGAGCAAGGACAGACTTGTATTTGAAGGAGAGTCAAGCCCGGTGGGTCAGGATCACCGAGGCTCGTACCTTAGAAGACAAGAGAGTTCAAGACAAGATGGAGCAACTGGAAGCTAGTGCAAAAGAACAGCAAGAAGCCCTGGCAGCAGCCCAGAGGGAGATATCAGAATTGAAGATCAAAGCAGGGGTGAAGAGGTCCAAGGACCAAACTCAGCACAAAAAGCTAGCAGCAGCTATTGCAACCCGGAACCTCCTTATCCGGAATCTCACGGAGCGTCCGGCTGATCCTGTGACCGAAGCACTTCTCAAGGAAGTTCGTGAGGATGAGTTTGGCCTTGGTGTTTGACCATTTGTTTGTTGTTGCTTTTATTCATTGTACTTTTACCTTTTTGTGATGTATTTTGACCCCTTAGGGGGCTTGTGTTGTAAAATGAACAAGTTGTATTATTTCACCTTCTGTAATATATTTGTGTTAGTTTGTTCCATCTAAGTTTACTACGGAAGCAACATCAACAGCATCTTCAAGGGTCTGGAAGGGTCAAAACTGAAGGCCAAACCGGATACCTTGAGAACAAATAAGCATAATTGCATTGCATGCTAACCCTTCATTTGTTTTGTAGGTTTTTTTTATTACTAACCTCTGTTGTGATGTTCAGGAATTATTGCTCGTCGCCGGGTATTTCCCCTCAACCGTCCGCACCGTTATCCAACCCGAAACAACCTTCCGGGAATTCAAATGGATCAGGTACAGCAGGACCTTGCAGAGGTCAGAAATCAGATGGCAAACGAAATATTGGAGATGAGAACGCAGATGACGCAGTTCATGGAAGTTATGAACAACATGGCTCAGAGCCAGGAAAGACTGAGGGCCATAGTGGAAAGGCAAAATCAAGAGGATCCACATGTAGGGACTGCCGGCACCAGTAACAATGAAAGGGTGCAACCTCATGTTAATCCCCCTGTGTTTGGTCCACATCTCCACCCTGAAATCAATATTCCTGCAAATGTTCAAGGCACAGCCACTGCAGCCAGGGTACTTCAAGAGGACCCTCAAGAAGACCAGTTCACAGTAATGGGTGCTGGGGAAGAAGCTTACGATAGAAGGTTGGAAGAAATAGCTGAGAAGTTAAGATCCCTAGAATCTCAAAATTCTTTGGGTTTTGACGTGATGGATATGGGCTTGGTAGACGGGGTCAGGATCCCCCATAAGTTCAAGCCTCCTTGCTTTGAAAAGTATAATGGGACTTCATGCCCCCGGACTCATTTACAATCATTTCTGGGAAGGCTGAAGGCCTATACAATGGATGAGAAGCTTTGGATGTTCTATTTCGAAGATAGCTTGACTGGAGCATCAAGAGAATGGTACTCTCACCTGACAAGGGCAACTATTAGATGCTGGAAGGACCTGGCAGAGGCCTTCATCAGACAGTATCAGTATAATCTAGACATGGCACCCAACAGGACCCTCCTAATGGGAATGTCACAGTCTTCAAGGGAGAGTTTCCGAGAATATGCCCAAAGATGGAGGCAATTGGCTGCTGCTGTTCAACCCCCTATGTCTGAAAGGGAAATGGCAGATATGTTCATGAATACCCTTCAGGGAACCTATATTGACAGGTTAGCTGCTTTCTCTTCCACTAGCTTCGCGGATGTTGTCATAGCTGGGGAGAGAATCGAAAGCCTGTTAAAAATGGGCAAGATTTCCGATAATGGTGCTAGCTCGTCCAGTAATGCAAGAAAGCCTTTTGCAGGCCCGAGAAGAACTGGCGAGACCAATGCCATCCACACCAACAGGGGAAGGCCCCAATATGCTCAAAGGTCAATAGCAGCAGTCACCATTCCTGCTCCAGCTCATCCTCAGCCAGTCTATCAACCTCCTCAACAAAACTATCAACCACAACCTCAGTACCATCAGCAAAATCAATATCCTCCAAGAAATTACAACAACAGCAACAACAACAACAACAACAGTCAACAGAGGCCATTCCAACAAAGGCCATCTCAAGCTAACAGAGTGATCGACCCGATCCCCATGCCATATGCTACTTTGCTGCCGCAACTTCTGAAACTCAACCTAGTTGAGCTAAGAACATTGGCACCTCCGGATCCCAACAGTCTACCAAGGAACTATGACTCCAATGCTAGGTGTGCTTTCCATTCAAACGCGCCTGGCCACAGTACAGAAAAATGCAGGGCTCTGCATATGAAGGTACAAGACCTGGTAGACTCCAAGGCTTTGAATTTCGCACCACCTCCCAATGTCAATAAAAACCCCATGCCAAACCATGGTGGTCCCCGGATTAACGCTATTGAAGAAGACAAGCCGTCTTATTTAATAACCAGTGTGGGGCAGATCAGGACACCGTTGGTGGAAATCAAGGCTCAGCACTTGGAATGTCAGATGTTCCCAGGGTGCGAGTTGGGTTGTGCTTATTGTAATATCTCAGTAAATGGGTGCGACAATTTGAGGAATGGCATAGATGGCCTTATTCAGAGTGGCCAGCTTCAGATCACCACATCATTTCCAACAAATCCAGCAATCTCATCAGCAACGGTTTCAGAACCTCTTACAACTGCAGCAACCATTGTTCCTGACAATTCTTCGGCTTCATCAACAAGTACTTCATCTATCATCTCAACTGACCAGATGTCAACAAATGTTCCTCCTACAGTTCCAGCACCACTCCATTATGAAGCTCCTACAACAACAGCATCCATTCTTCCACCATTATCTCCTACAACACCAGCAACAAACCATGAAGATGTCTCCACTATCACCATATTTTATGATCCTGAAAGCAACTCTGCCTACCATTCAGAAGGTGCTGCTCCCATCAGAGCACCAGTTACAATCTTTTATGATCCACAAACAATTACAGTCCCTTCAGCAGCAGCAATCAGTCCAGTCACTGTCACGGTGCCTGGACCAGTACCATATGAAAGCAATAGGGCCATCCCTTGGCACTATGGCTCTGACGTGTACTGCGAAGGAAAAAGAATCACTCTTGAAACATCAGCACCTGCGCCACAAGTAGATAATGTGGGGGGAGGCGGAGGCTTCACTCGAAGCGGACGTCTCTTTGCTCCACCAATTCAAAGACCTACTGCCGAAGCAGAAGCTGCTGCCAAGGCAAAAGGAAAGAGCCCGGTGCAGGAAGATCAAGCTGTTATAGAAGCCTTGAAGACACCGTGTGATCAAGAGGTTGATGAGTTTATGAGAATCATCAAAAAGAGTGATTACAAAATTGTGGATCAACTTCACCAAACGCCATCCAAAATCTCTATCCTCTCACTGCTTATGTGCTCCGAAGCCCATCGGAATGCACTACTCAAGGTCTTGCACGCAGCTTACGTGCCTGAAGAGATTACTGTCAACCAGTTGGAAACCGTGGTTGGAAATGTTACTGCTAGCAACGGGCTAGGGTTCACCAATACTGACCTGACAGCGGATGGCCGCAACCACAACAAAGCCTTGCACATAACCATGGAATGCAAAGGAGCTGTCCTTTCTCATGTGCTGGTAGACACAGGTTCATCCCTGAATGTCTTACCAAAGAAGGCTCTGGTGAAGCTTGAATATGATGGATTGGCATTGAGACCCAGCAACCTGGTGGTAAGAGCCTTTGATGGTTCGAAGAGATCGGTTCTGGGAGAGATTGAGCTGCCTGTGACAATTGGCCCACAGACCTTTAAAACTATCTTTTATGTGATGGACATTCAGCCCGCCTACAGCTGTTTGTTGGGTAGACCCTGGATCCACGCCGCTGGCGCAATAACGTCTACCCTTCACCAAAAGTTAAAATTTGAGTGGGAAGGCCAAGTTGTTACAATCTGTGGGGAGGAGGATATATTTGTTAGCCATCTGGCTACTTATAAGTATATTGAAATGGATGGGGAGATCCATGAAACAATGAGCCAAGGATTTGAAGCCTTGAATGTGAATGAAGCATCTGCTGTATCTGGGATCTCCATGTCATCATACCAACAAGCCCGGAGGGTTGTTGAGGAAGGAACTGCCCTAGGCTGGGGCAAGGTTTTAGCTGTGGAGGAGAAGAAGGACAAATTTGGGTTGGGTTACAGACCAACTCAACATCAAGCAAAGGCTGCTGGAGAGCCTGATTTTGTCAGTGGGGGGATGCTTACCCCCGATGCTATCAACTGTCTGGAAGACGAGCTGGAAGAGGAGCGCAACCTGGAAAGCTGGATTCGTCCAAGGATCCCGGGGAGCAGTGTCTCGAACTGGTCTTCCCAGGAAATTATAAGAGTTACTCGATCAGAGTAATTATTATTTCCTGTATTTTTATAAGCATGCATCAAAGTCTTGCATCTTGCCCAAGATGACAAGGCTCATTTTGTAATCAGGGCCATCTGTACTTTTTTGTGCAAACAAGATCAATTAATGAAATATCAGACATCTTTTTGCAAACGAGTCTTTTTTCTTTTCTGCTCATTGTTTTTCCATTTTTCTTTTTGTACAAAAAAATAAATGGCAGTGTTTTCAAAATGATAACTTCATTTCACTTTTCTAAATAAGACTAAAATCAGATCACTAAAATGAACAACTTAACCCTTGCAGAGAGTGCCTTCCTGACAGCACCGACAACAGCACGGCTATGACATCGTATGACTTTGACAATCCGATCAATCAAGCTGATGAAGGGGTTGATGAAGAATATGAGCTTCCTGAAGAGCTAGCCAGGTTGTTAAGACAAGAGGAAAAGGTTATTACTCCTCACCAGGAGGAGGTTGAAGTGATCAATCTTGGTACAGAGGAAGACGTGAAAGAGGTTAAGATCGGGGCCTGCCTGCAAGACTCCGTTAAGAAACAACTGGTTGATCTACTTCAAGAGTATGTGGATGTGTTTGCTTGGTCGTATCAAGACATGCCAGGGTTGGATACCGACATTGTTGTGCACAAGCTGCCTTTGAGAGAAGAGTGCCCGCCAGTCAAACAGAAGCTACGCCGTACTCGTCCAGACATGGCTATGAAAATCAAGGAGGAGGTACAAAAGCAATGGGACGCCGGGTTCCTTGCTGTGACTAGCTATCCGCCGTGGTTTGCTAACATAGTACCTGTGCCTAAAAAGGACGGCAAAGTAAGAATGTGTGTTGATTACCGGGATCTGAACAGAGCCAGCCCGAAAGATGATTTCCCATTACCTCACATTGATGTATTGGTGGATAATACGGCTCAGTTCTCGGTATTCTCCTTCATGGATGGATTTTCAGGATACAACCAGATTAAAATGTCACCTGAAGACATGGAGAAGACAACATTCATCACACCCTGGGGCACGTTCTGCTACAAGGTAATGCCATTTGGGCTCAAGAATGCCGGTGCAACATATCAACGGGCTATGGTAACATTATTCCACGATATGATCCATAAGGAAATCGAGTGTTACGTGGATGACATGATTGCCAAGTCCCTTACTGAAGAAGACCATCTGGTGAATCTGCTCAAGTTATTCAAGCGTCTGAGGAAGTATCAACTGAAGCTGAACCCCAACAAATGCACATTCGGGGTGAGATCTGGTAAGCTGCTGGGATTTATTGTAAGCGAGAAAGGGATTGAGGTTGACCCTGATAAAGTCAAAGCTATTCAAGAGATGCCTGCACCGAAAACTGAGAAGGAAGTTCGAGGGTTCTTAGGTCGATTGAACTACATCTCAAGGTTCATATCTCACCTTACAGCGACCTGTGAACCCTTGTTCAAGCTGTTAAGAAAAGAACAGACGGTCAGGTGGAACGAAGACTGCCATAAGGCTTTTGACAAGATCAAGGAATACTTACAAGAGCCTCCAATCCTTATGCCTCCAGTTGAAGGAAGACCTCTAATCATGTACTTGACAGTATTAGAAGAGTCAATGGGGTGTGTGCTGGGCCAGCATGACGAGTCTGGTCGAAAAGAGTATGCAATATACTACCTAAGCAAAAAGTTTACCGACTGTGAATAGCGTTATTCACTGCTCGAGAAAACTTGCTGTGCTTTAGCGTGGGCTGCTCGCCGACTGAGACAGTATATGCTGACCCACACTACCTTGCTGATCTCAAAAATGGACCCAGTCAAGTACATATTTGAGAAGCCAGCTCTTACCGGACGGGTTGCAAGATGGCAAATGATTCTCACAGAATATGACATCCAATACACATCTCAGAAAGCCATCAAAGGCAGTGTATTGTTTGAATATCTTGCTGAGCAACCCATTGATGATTACCAGCCTATGAGATTTGACTTCCCTGATGAAGACATCATGTTCATAAAAGCAAAAGATCATGAAGAGCCTGTTCACACTGAAGGGCCTGACCCGAAAGAAGAATGGACTATGATGTTTGATGGGGCTGTTAACATGAATGGTCGTGGTGTTGGTGCAGTACTCATCACACTCAAAGGAGTTCACATGCCTTTCTCGGCAAAACTCACTTTCAACTGCACTAACAACGAAGCTGAATACGAAGCTTGTATTATGGGTCTTGAGGAAGCCATTGACCTCAGGATCAAGACATTGACTGTATTCGGAGATTCAACTCTGGTAGTTAATCAAACCAACGGAAAATGGTACACCCACCAGGATCATCTGATACCTTACAGGGATTATACAAGGAGGTTATTGACTTTCTTCACAACAGTCAAGCTTGAGTATATCCCTCGGGACGAGAATCAGTTTGCAGATGCTCTTGCTACCATTTCATCCATGATCAAAGTTCAAGCTGCTAACTTTGTACCTCAGATTTCAGTGTCCAGACTTGATAGACCAGCATATGTGTTCGCGGCAGAAGTTGTCAAAGATGATAAGCCTTGGTTCCATGACATTAAATGCTTCTTGGAGGATCAAGCATACCCACCTGGGGCATCTTCCAATGATAAGAAGACTTTGAGAAGGCTTGCTGGTAGTTTCTTTCTGAACACTGATGGTTCTTTATACAAAAGGAACTTTGATATGGTACTCCTCAGATGTGTTGACAAGACGGAAGCAGATTTGTTGATGCATGAAGTGCATGAAGGGTCTTTTGGTACCCATGCTGGAGGACATGCAATGGCTAAGAAGTTGTTAAGATCAGGCTATTACTGGATCACAATGGATGCATACTGTTGTGCTTACGCCAGAAAATGTCATAAATGCCAGATCTACGCAGACAAAGTGCATGTACCTCCGAATCCTTTGAACATCATGTCTTCACCATGGCCCTTTTCCATGTGGGGCATTGACATGATTGGCAAGATTGAGCCAACTGCTTCAAACGGCCACAGATTCATCCTGGTCGCCATCGACTATTTCACTAAGTGGGTTGAAGCAGCCTCATATGCAAATGTTACAAGGCAAGTGGTAGCCCGATTTCTGAAAAGAGATATCATCTGTCGGTATGGAGTTCCCGAGCGAATCATTACTGATAATGGTTCCAATCTCAACAACAAGATGATGGCTGAATTATGTCGGGACTTCAAGATCCAACATCACAATTCTTCTCCTTACAGGCCAAAGATGAATGGTGCTGTTGAGGCGGCTAACAAGAATATCAAGAAGATTGTGCAGAAGATGGTAGTCACCTACAAAGACTGGCACGAAATGCTACCATTTGCCTTGCATGGGTACCGCACATCAATCAGGACATCCACTGGGGCAACGCCGTATCAACTTGTATATGGTATGGAAGCAGTCCTACCTGTTGAAGTTGAATTACCCTCGTTACGGGTGTTAATGGATGTTAAACTAAGTGAAGCAGAATGGGTACGGGCCCGATACGAACAACTGAGTCTGATCGAAGAAAAAAGGTTGGCTGCAATCTGTCATGGGCAGTTATACCAGAAGAGAATGAAGAAAGCCTTCGATCAGAAAGTCAGGCCTCGAGAATACCAAGTGGGAGATCTTGTGCTGAAAAGAATCCTCCCTCCTCATACAGACCACAGAGGCAAATGGACTCCAAATTATGAAGGACCATTCGTTGTAAAGAAAGTCTTCTCCGGTGGAGCCCTGATGCTCAGCACCATGGATGGCGAAGATTTTCCGTCCCCTGTGAATTCAGATGCAGTTAAAAAATACTTCGCATAAAAATGACCCGCTGGACATAAAAACAGAATGTAAGTCCAGGCAAAAATAGGGCATCCCGGCGAGTCAAAAACAGAATAAAAAGACTCGGGCAAAAATAAGGGAAATAAATGAAAAATGTACACCCGCTGAGTTGAAAAGCCGCATTGGACAGCTCAGGCAAAAATGGGTACCCCGATGGATTGAAAACCCGAAAGGGCGATCCATGCAAAATAAGGGGATAAGCGAACAACTGCACTCTGAATTCGTCTGTATCACTTACAACTTGGAAAGCTTCGACAGAATCAAGCTTCAATCAGAATCAACTTTCTCCAGGAAGCAAGACGAGAAGAAAGTCATTGTCATACGAGTCATAGCGGAAGAGGAAGCTCCTTTGAAAGCATCGTCAACGCTGCCAGCATTTTGTTTCTCGATTTGTAACAATCTCCTCATTTCAGGAGATTCGTTTCTTTGACTGTATCTTGCCAGTTCAGGGCACATGAATTAATAAAATCAGATTTTTCAGTCATGTTTCGTTTTGTATATTTTTTTTATTTGCAAAGGATGTCTGATGTCTCTAAAAAATTTTAAGTGCATAAGTACAGATGTTTTTCCCAAGAAAATAAAACACATGCTTACAGGGAATATACTTACTCTCGAAGGTACTTAACTCCTATGACGGAATCCGGTAAAGGATACCTCGGGACCATTTGTGCGTTTCCTTATCTTTGCAGGGTTGCAGGTACACAAAACGCAACTTGGGGCACGCAAGCTACATCTCAGCATCCGAAATGCTATATCCCCAGCTGAGTTGCCTCTCATTACTCTTCCCAGCTGAGTTACCAACCATATTCCCCGACCATGAGGCTAATCTATCTTCCTCAACAAGATGTAAAAGCCAGGGAAGCATATCCCCACAGGATCCTCAGCCTCTATCCAACAGAGCAGCGCACGAAGAAATCACAACAGAGTACAGAAGGCTTCCACAAACCCCAGCTGGGTCCCATATTACAAAGATATGTCAATCAGTGACCTATATTCCCCAAGTGGATACATATCCCCAGGTCTATCAATGGTCTCATCCCCAGCTGGGAAGTCCATTTCAAGCAGATCAGCCAGAGGTCTTCGCAGCAACGGGATCCGAATCCCGGTTTGATATCTCTGCATAATCATGGCATTTGCATCATATTATCCCCTCAGAGCGTAGCATTCCGTCTAATACGGAGCATTACGGCAAAAATCAAACGCATAGCATAATCATAAGCCATGTTCTGAATTAACACCTGTGAGAAATAACCGTCCATCCTCACTGTACAGAAATCCCCACCAGAGTCCCAGCAAAAGCAGTTGCCTCACAAATCACAAACACCATAATATACCTTTTGATGCCCGTCCAGAAAAGTCGCCTGAACACTCTTTGCAAACAAATCACCCGTATTACAGATACTTCCTGACACCCGTCCGTGTCATATCACCAGCAGAAAGCCAAAGACACCCTCTTTGCACTCACATATACCTATATATACACTTTCTTGACACTTGTCCGTGTCATGTCCCCAGCGCAGTCGCCTAGACTTTGTATAGCAGATACTTGTTCATATTACACTCTTCTCCTTTTGACACTCGTCCGTGTCGCCCTCCCCAGCAGATAACCATTCATCTGTACACACACACTACTCATGATACACTTATACAGATACTCGTCCGTGTTTTGTATACACACCACTCATATCCCCACAGATTCGACAATAGTCCTTGTTCTTTGTTAACCAGTTGGTACTCGTCCGTATCATCATCTCAGAACATTGCGTCTAAGGTTTGTTTCTACATGATACTCATCCGTATCATAGTCTTAAGGATGCTCGTCCGCATCTTTAATCCATACACCGTGTCAAACACTTATGTCTTCTTGAATATAGACACTCGTCCGTGTCTACTATTCCCCAGAAGAGTCCCATCAGATGCAACACTCGTCCGTGTTCTTTGTTAACCCGTTTATACTCGTCCGTATCATCATCTCCGAATATGCGTCGGTATTTGTTTCTACATGATACTCGTCCGTATCATAGTCTAAGGATGCTCGTCCGTATCTCTAATCTATACACAATACCAAACACTTATACTTTCCTTTCTTGGGTGTGAACGCTCGTCCGTGTTCACTATCTCCCCAGTAGATCACCAACAAAACTTTTTTTTCTTTTATCTGACACTCGTCCTGTGTCATGGTAACCTTGAGAGCAGCCGTACCCTGCTGAGTGGTCGTCCTCCACTTCTTGATGGTCGTCCTCCATCATGCTCATCCGATGGCCGTCCCCATCGTTGATCTTTTTAGCAGCCGTCCCCTGCTAGGTGGTCGTCCTCCACCTTTTGATGATCGTCCTTCATCACTTTATCCAATGGTCGTCCCCCATTGTTGATTTTGGTTATCTGACACTCATCCTGTGTTATGATAAACCTTGAGAGCAGCCGTACCCTGCTGAGTGGTCGTCCTCCACTTCTTGATGGTCGTCCTCCATCATGCTCATCCGATGGCCGTCCCCATCGTTGACCTTTTTATCCGGCATTCGTCCTATGTCGCGATATTTTCAGCAGCCGTACCCTGCCAGGTGGTCGTCCTCCACCTTTGATGGCCGTCCCCATCGTATTTCTTTTATCCCCAACAGAGCAGCCGTCCCCTGCTAGGTGATCGTCCTTCGCCTTTGATGGCCGTACCCCATCATCTGTTTATTTCATTTATTCTTTCACCCGATGGCCGTCCCCGTCGAGGTCCCTTTTCCTTTTTAGCCCGATGGCCGCCCCCATCGTTGTTTACTTTGCTTTACGAACTTGATGGCCGTCCCCATCATGTTTCATTGATCCCCAGAGAATTTTACAGTTTTATCTTGATGGCCGTCCCCATCATGATTTTATTTTCCCCAGCTAGTCGGCCGTCCCCGTCTTGGCTTAACCTTTTCTCCCCAGCATGTCGGCCGTCCCCGTCATCGCTTTACTTCACACTTTACCCAGCAGTCGTCCTCTGCTCGACGGTCGTCCTCCGTCGCCCACACTTTACAATATACTTCATTTTCTTTTGCAATCTATATCCCTTTTCTTCTTCATTCTGTGAGTGCAAATTTTGGACTGTCTTTGGTATTCAACCACAAGTTATCTTGTTTGCCTGTTAAGCCGTTGCTTACAACCTGCACAGCTAACTCATGTTTGAATAGGGGCAGCTGTAAACACCCCAAATTTGCCCTCACTCATTTCACCATGGCTTGTGATCATTCTCATATGCATAAACACAATCATATCATCTCATATCTCATTTTTGATTCACTGGATAGTTTCTAAGTCATCTGCACCTAGGGTTTGTGATCTGAGCAATCCAAGGGCTTCTTGAGCCACTCCAGAGGCAACCAATCACTTCAAAGGGGTCCATGTGTGTTCTTATATCATATTACATCCTCACAAAGTCAAAAATGCAAAGGAATCACAAGAACTAGGGTTTGAGTGGATACAGAGCCAGGATAGACTGCACAGTTGACCTAAAATTAGGGTTTTGGTTTCAGAGGCCATAACCCCAAATTTTTTGGTCATTCTTGTTTCCATTGGTCTCTATATGGCATAGGCAGTATGCATATCAGTTTTCATGAAGAAATTCCATGGGGAAGTCATCTGATCAAGGGTTGACTTTTCAGACAAGTCAGTGTAAAATCAGGGCATCTGAGGCCCCCAATGACCCAACCAATGGGTGATCTTCATCATTTTGAGTGTATATGATCTTTATTTGATCATGGAAGAAGGCTGAAGTTCATAGAAATCAAGAATTTAGGGTTTTTGCAAGTGTTGACTTTTTGGGTATAGTTGACTTTTCAAGAATGCTTCATTTTAGGTCATTTTTCAAGCCTTGATTATTGATCCAAAAATGCTTCAAATGGAAAAACTTTGGTCATGAAAGTTGTAGATCTCATTTTTCCCTTTTCAAAAAGTACAAGAACATGATCAAACTCTTCTTGGATCAAAAGTTATGGTGTGACAAAGTTGGCTAAAATCATTGATTTTCAAGGCATGCCTCAAATGAGAATTTTGCAAAATCATGGACCAAGGCCAATTGCAACCTCTAATTCATTCCAAACCAGTATGCAAACATTCTCTAAGTCATAAAAATCAGAATTGAACCAAGAATGCCCATGGTTTATGTTTGGTTAGACAAAGAAATCACATGTGAACCAAAGTTGTAACAAGTTGCAAAATCATCATGACACTTCTACTACTTGATGCATTGGATGCTGCACTTTGCTAGCCCTCTCACCTCACCTTGCTGCACCAGAACCAGCCCATGTACTTGCCTAGATCATGAGCCATACTTCTCTTACACATTATTTGACTTTTTGCAAAAGGTGACTTACCAATCAATAAAGCACATGTCCAATCATCTGACCAATGAGAGAGGTTTATGTGGACAAAGGGCAAGCCATTCCACACATCTAGCAAGGCTGAAACACTTCATACACACACATTCACAAAAACACCTCATCTTGCAAGTTGCTTCGAATCTGCCTCCACAGCTTGCAAACACAAAAACCATCTTCACCATTCAACTCACCATACTTCATAGACCTAAAACCACCAAAGCTCAAGCCTGAGACAAGCCTGACCTGAGCTTCACCATTCCTCACCTTCCAAACCAGAACTCATCGAATCCCTTCATCCAGCCATCAAACACCTCATCTTTCTTCACCAACAAGTCAAGCATACCACAAGGAGTCAAAACCACCCTTCACTTTGATCTAAAGCTGCCTGTACACAGATCCTCATTTCTGCCACACCAGAGTTGGATCTTGCAAGACAGCCACTCTCCAAGCATTTTGAGCCTCATTTTGCCCTCAGGAGGTTCAAGGGAGCAAGCCTGTGCAAGAGAAAAGTCCAGAGAGCTCATAAACAGAGAAGCTTCATCTCAGGTGAGCTTCATGAACATTTTTCCAGAAACTGATTTTTTAGTTCTTTTTTGATGCCTTGTGTTCCCCTGATCATGAATGTGTGTTTGCTTTTGAAAATAGTGTAGAAACCAGCATGTATGGAGTTCCTGAACATTTGCCCGTGTTTTATCTTTTGATTCGATTCGGGCTCATGGATGAAAATAAATGAATTTAGGCTTAGGGTTTAGGTTTAGATTGATGAGAGAGTCATTTTGATGGAAGGAATTTGTGATTTGGTGACCTATAGAAGAATCTAGGGTTTTGGCTGGCCGGAGAAGACGACCGGAGGTCTTCTCCGGCGGCCTGAAAGTCATATAGCCCTAATTACAGTCATTAAGGGCATTTGAATGTGGAGCGTAGATCCCCTTTGACCTGTTGACTTCCCTCCAGTTTGGATGGCCCAGATCTCTTTGTTTGCCCTAATCCACTTAATTAGTTTTAATTAATTCGTAATTAAATTAATTTGGCCAGAGTGAATCCACACCCTTCATTTGCGCGCTGGTCAACAGATTTAAATTCAGAGCCCATCCTGGCCCTCCATCCTGATTACCTTTCATTTTTATTTATTTTAATTCATTTTCTTTTCATTTTATTTGCATAATTTATTAAAAATAGCAAAAATATCTTAAAAATTATGAAACTTTTTCTTAAAAGTTTTATTAATTTTTAAGACCCAAAAATATTTTTATTTTATTTTTTATCATTAAAAAAGTATTTTTAAATATTTAAAAGATTATTTTTAATTGATTAATGGAAATTAATTAATTAAAAATACTTTTAGGTATTTAAAAATCACCAAAAAATTCATGAAATGTTCTAAGACATTTAGGAACATTGTCCAACCTTCAAACCAAATTTATTTTTTGATCTTGATGCATTTTCAGAATTTTTCATTGAATTAAATCATTTTTGGTGCATTATTATGATCATAAGTTCAAAAAATCATTTCTGCCTATTTGAGAAGAGTTGGACATTGGTTCTTTTTGCATTGTTTTATGTTTAGCATGTAGTTTCTAGGATTAAATGGCCATGAATTGATCTTGCATTTTCAAATTGTTTGGCATTTCTTTTGTTTAGGAACCCTAAAAACCCTAATAACTTAGAAAAATCATAACTTGAGATTGGTTAAGAGTTGAGACCTCTCCTTTGGGCTTTGAGTTAGTATAGGATTAGGGGTCCTTTTAGTGGCATTTTCATTTTTTTATCTTAGGGTTTGCTTCTGATTTTGATTTTTGTTTGATGTGTTGTTCATAAACCCTAATTTGGGTTTCCACATGCATCCATCTTGCATTCTCTTGCATAACATGACTTGCCATGACATTTCAAGCATCCATTTGATTCATTTGACATCATAAGACATATTGAAAGCATGTTTGATCATCGCATCATGTATTTGCCATATTGTATGTCATGTGCACTTCATAACTTTTCATGTATGTTCATGGCTCCTAACCTGCATCATTTGCATTCATGAACTTGTATGATCATTTCCATGTGCTGCCTCATGTTTGTAGCATCTCATAACATCATTGGCATCATGTAAATGCTTCTGGTTTTATTCCTCATCATGTCATCTCATTCCATTTTGCATTGCATTGCATTTCTTTCCTAACCTTTCAGGTGGTAAGTAACTTTGAGAAGTGAATTTGCCTTCACTTCTCATAGCTTTTCTTTTCATCTCTCTTGCATCCATTGCTGCATTTTTGTTTGTGTTTGAGATTGAGCTTGCTCATTCTTCTTCCTCCCACTTTCTTTCTTCAAGTGACTTGACTTCTTGAATGAAGCAAGTTGCTTTGCTTCTCTTGATCCTTTCATCTGCTTCCTGGTGGTTCCATTGAAGACTTCTCTTGAAAACCTCACAAACCTTAGGAACAACCAAGCATGACAATGATTAGGGTTTTGATTAGTCTCCCCACTTAGTTTTTACCTTTATGTCTCTTTTGAGTCTCCTCTTCTCATCTCATAATCAGGGACTAAACCCTAAAGGCTTTAAGGCTTTGTGATTAAGCTTATGCCTGCATCCTTCTATTAGGATGGAGTGTATAACTTTAATCCTAAGTGTTAAACCCTTAATGTGTTTAACTCCCTTAATCAATTCACTTAATAATCATCAAGACACCAAACTTGTAACTTGGGCCTTGCATTAGGGTTCTAATTCTTCCTTAATTGGTTAAGAAGGACTAACCCTAGTGTTAATGGACAAGTCCCCCTCAAGTTGTCTTACAAATCATAAAGTCCACTTCATCATCATACCATTAATATAAAATCCACTTAATCAAAGGCTTGTTTTGTCATGAGTTTAATCCCTAATCATGGATTAAGCTGAGGAGCTTTCCTCAGCTTAAACATCCTCATCTATTATCCTTCTATTAGGATGGTGTAATGAGTCTGTTTAATCTTTGATTATGGCTTAACCTCATTACTTAACACTAAACAAAAACCACAAAAACATCTAATAAATCACAAGTGGGTTAATGATCTTAATCCTACACCAAAGGTGATTAAGTGTGAGAATCTGACTTCACACTTAAGGTAGTCCTCATTACCCCTAATCAGAGGGATGATGTGATGAGTTTACTAATCCATTGGTTTAGGCTTAAGCTCATTAACTTATGACAAACTTTCAAAAAGCAATAAAAGACTGAAAATACGAAAACAAACAATAATCGTCTCCTCCGGGATTCTTTTCTCATCTCATTCACTCATAAACGCGAACTTGCTTCTTCCGTCTAATGCAAGACAGTTTGCATCTGTGCCAGACAGATCATACACTTGAGCATGGACAAGTAAGCAGTTCACAAGTCAATCCATCTTTCAGTCTCTTTGGGTCGAACTACGGTGTTCTGACTTCCTCATTGCACGAGAGGATACGTAGGCATAACTTAACAGTTATCGAACAAAAGTCTCTGTATATTCCCCCTCCTTCCAGTTTCATTCTTTCAAGCCTCATGATCTTGAGCATTTCATTCTTATTCCTTACACTGACACTGTATATACCACACTTTGCACTTCTTTCACACTGACACCTGTACATCTTTCCAGCTCTTTTACACACAAATTGGACTGACACTGCCCCTTTATAGCACAAATCTTTTAAGCGTGGATCCCGTCGAGTACGGCGGACAATCTGGGTGCTAATACCTTCCCAGGTTGTAACCAACCCCCTTTCTCAGTCTCTCTGGTTCGCAAACCGTCTTATCCATCTTTTTCTAGGTCTATGCAGCATTGCCTTTCCTCCGGGATAAAAATGCCTAGCTGGCGACTCTATTCATCTCCAGTGAGTTCACGGCTGTGTGTTCTCATTGTCCCTCTCGCCGACCGTTCGCGTCTGTACCCTATTTGACCCTGTGTCACTTATCGGGAGCGACAGTATGGCATGATATACTTAAGTAAATGTATTATGCATTATGGATGCAGATGCTATGATATGATGTAAATGATGTATGTATGAATCATGCAGCTTGAAGCGTCTGGATATCCTTATATAACAACTACTGGCTAGGGAAAATAAATCCCGATTCGTTGCTGAAGAGTATGAGAACCTCGTTCCCGTCTTGTTCGATAGTATAGTATTCATAACTTCCTGTCTTCGTTCGTCGTACTTCTATTGAAGGAATAAGTTCCTGAGTATCCCGACTGAGGATAAAAGAGATGGACATAAATTCAAGGGGAGATGTAACTCGAAGTATCTATAAAGATAGATTTGCTCTACTGGGGATTTGTAGTTGTCTTGTGGGGATGAACCTGCGAAGATTCGTTGAATTCCTACCTTCGTTCATCCTTAGTAAATACTATTACTGCATTTTATGCATTTCTGGTAAACATCAATCATATTCAAAAGCATACATACATTCAAACACAACCAATGGACATTTTCGCTTATGTAAATAGGGTAAAAGTAAATCTGGATTCAAAGATGAGATTTTATTTATATTATAAAGTGACCTATACATAGGAAAGTTTGTACAAGGAGACAGAAATCCTAGTAAGAGGAATTTGTCATAAAACTTTTTTTACAAAACAAAGAAAATCAGCTATGTGAGAAATAATACTATTGAGTTTCAATTCTACTATTCCCATTATCTTCAAGCATCTCATCTTCTACTGTTGAGACGGAAACGATTGGATTGATCTTTATCTGTTCGAATCCTGATTTAGGTAGTACTGACAGTTGGAATTACATGAGTGATCCAAACGAGACATAATCATACGCTTTAATCCCTAACTTTTGCCTGGATTGCCCTTTCAGGTTTTCAATCCACCGGGATACCCTTTTTTGCCCAAGCCGCCTTTTCAGGTTTTCGACTTGCCGGGTGTACACTATTTTATATATATATATATATATATATATATATATATATATATATATATATATATATATCCCTAATTTTTGCCCGAACCCTTTTGATTCGCCGGGATTCCGTTATTTTTGCCTAGGTCAGTCAACCTAGTGGGTCTCTTTTTATGCGTAGTATTTTTTAACTATGTCTGCGTTCACAGGCTGCGGGAAGTCTTCACCATCCATAGTAGTTGTAAACACCCCAAATTTTCCCTCACCCATTCACACCATAGCTTGTGATCTTTTCATATGCATAAGTTCAATCACATCATCTCATACCACATTTTTTATTCACTGCATTGATTCAAGGTCATCTGCATCTAGGGTTTGTAATCTGAGCCATCCTTGAGCTACTTGAGCCACTCCAAAGGTCTTCAATCAATTCAAAGGGGTCCATGTATGTTCAAACATCATATTATATCCTCACAAAGTCAAGAAAGTCAAAGAATCACAAGAACTAAGAAAGGCATGGAAGCAGAGCCAGGTTTAATTGCACAGATGACCTACAATTAGGGTTTTGGTTTCAAAGGCCATAACTCCAATTTTTTTGGTCATTCTTGATTCTATTGGTATCTATATGTTATGAGGGTCATGCATATCAATTTTTATGAAGAAATTCAATGGGGAAGGCATCTGATCAAGAGATGACTTCTTGAGCAAGTCAGTGTAAAATCAGGGCATCTGAGGCCCCCAATGACCCAACCAAAGGATGTTCTTCATCATTTTGGATGTATATGATCTTTATTTGATCATGGAGGATGTTATAAGTTCACAAAATTGAAGAATTTCAAGACATTTGCAAAATTGCCTTTTTGGGAAAGTGACTTGTAATGAAAACATGCCATTTTGGGAAAGTTTTTCAACCCTTTCTTTTTGATTAAAAAATGCTTCAAATGAGAAAACTTTGGTCATGAAAGTTGTAGAATGGATCCTCCCATTTTCAAAAAGTACAAGAACTCATTCTAATTCATTTTGGATCAAAAGTTATGGCCTTACAAAGTTGGATAAAATCATTGAAATTTCACTTTTGCACAAAATGGAAAACTTGCAAATTCTCATGACAAGCCTTTATGTGATTTCAATGTGACCTCTAATCATCATACAAATACAATGCATGACCTAAAATTCAGTTTGGCCCAAGGAATCTCCCATTTCTATGCCTTAAGTTTCAAGTAACCATAAGCCATTTTTCATAAAAATGCAAAAAGGGGATTTCTTGCAAAATGATTCTCAAAGGATTGTATGATCTCTAGCTGGTCTCAAGACATTACCATAACCTCATGAGGCATCTCACACCAAAAATTCAGCAAGACTTATCACATGTTCATGGCCAAAAATCATGAAATGTAACAAGTTGCCAAATTGCAAAAACACTTCAAACTTGTGATCCAAAGCACCCAGCTGTTTTCTCTTGATCCTAGGGTCTTCCTTGACTCAAGCTGAGGCAGGACAAGCCCTAAGATTTCCTCTGCCATAGCCCATACCCATAGTACATAATCCTTGACTTTTTGGCCAATCACCCCATACCATTCCCACAGTACATGTCACTTCCTCAGACCTCTTCCAATAATCTAGGGATGTGTTATGGAACAGAAAGAAAGCAATACACAAGCCTGAAACAACACACAAGCCAGCCCTCACAAAAACTGTCAAAAAACTCTTTCTCTTCGATTTTCCTTACACAGCCATCAAACCTCAATTCTTTCTTCACCAGTGAACCACACATTCTCCATAGAACAAAAGCCCACCATTAAAACAGCCTGAAATCCCCTATAGCATAACTGTGAAACCTGCCACATCAGAACATAAACTCACAAATCAGCCACCAACAAGAGGTTTGAAGCATCCCATTGAGCTCAGGAGGTTCAGGGGAGACATTTTGAATAAGAGAAGGGTCAAGAAAGCTCATCTTCACAGTTCTTCACCTCAGGTAGCTTCAAACTTCCAACTTTTCAGAGCTTGCTTTTTTTGTTACAAAATGAAAGTGCACATCATGGGGATCACTCTGATGCTTTTAGATTTAAAAATGGTGTGAAAATGAACATTTTGTGCCTCTCTGAAATTTTGCCCGTGAATATGTTTTGTTTTGATTCTCTTTATTCATGGCTGATAAATGGTTTTTGATGATGGATTTAGGTTTAGTTTGGGGAGGGGAATGTTTCTGGGCAATTAATTTAGCTTGGGGTAGCCTGTAGAGGAAACTAGGGTTTTGCCCTGCCGGAGAAGACGACCGGAGCTCATCTCCGGTCGCCTGAGATTAATTAGGGCTAAGCATGTTTAATTAGCAACTTTGAACTGAGACCCTTGGATCAGCCTTCCCGCGCGTGAATGGGTGGACTGGATCTTGTCATTAAGCCCTAATCAGTCATTTATTAAATTAACCTAGGTTTAATTAATATTAAAACAAAATTAGCCAGGTTTGAACTTGGGCCATTGGATGTGGCGCCGAGTCAACCTTTCCTAGCCCAGACTCAATCTGATCCCTTCATTGTGCATACTTTCATTTATTTTCATTTTTATTTTCATTTTCATTGCATTTATTTATACGAATTATTTAAAATAGCAAAACATCTTTAAAAATTCTGAAAATTTTTATCAAGTCTTTTATTAATTTTGAGAACCCAAAAATATTTTTATTTTTATTTTTTGCATTAAAAATTATTTTTAAATCATTTAAATTTTTATTTTTAATTAGTTAATGAAAATTAATTAATTAAAAATGCATTTAGGTATTTAAAAATCACAAAAAAATTCACATTGCATTTAAAAACATTTAGAAACATTATCCAACTCTCAAAACAAATTTCTTTTTGGTTCTTGATGCCTTTTGATCATTTTCATTGGAATTAATTTCATTTTAAGGCAATATTTTTGTGCAAACTTTGAAAAATCCATTATGCCTAACCATTGAGAGTTTGATGATGGTTCTTCTTGCATTGCATTCTTCATGGAATGTAGTTTATTGGATAAAATTGGTTTGATTTGATCTTCCATTTTCAATTTGTTTTGCATTTTTCTTGATAAGGTACCTTAAAACCCTAGTAATCTTAGGAAATTCATAACTTTCACTAGGTTAAGAGATAGATCCCCTCCTTTGGGCAGTGAACTTGTATAGGTTTAGGGTATCTTTGATTTCATTTTCAATTTTTTATCATGTCATTTGCTTCTGGTTTTGAATTTTTGCATTGTATGATGCATGTAACCCTAATTTGTGCCTTCCTTTGCATCCATCTTTCAGTTGCTTGCATCCAATGACTTGCCATGACATTTTGTGCATCCACATGATTCATAATACATCTTAGGACATATTAGAATCATGTCTGATCATTTCATCTTTCATTTGCCATGTTATATGTTGTCGCTCCCGATAAATGGGAATGGCCCAAATAAAGGTACAGACGCGAACGGTCGGCGAAGGGAGGATGTGAGAACACACAGGAGTGAACTCACAGGGAATGAATAGAGTCGCCAGCTAGGCATTTTTATCCCGGAGGAAAGGTAATGCTGCATAAACCTAGAAAGGTATGGATAAGACGGCTGCGAACCAGAGAGACTGAGAAAGGGGGTTAGTTACAACCTGGGAAGGTATTAGCACCCAGATTGTCCGCCGTACTCGACGGGATCCACGCTTAAAAGATTTGTGTTTTAAAGGGGTAGTGTCAGTGAAATTTGTATATAAAGAGCTGGAAAAGGATGTACAGGTGTCAGTGCAAAAGGAGTGTGAAGTGTATAAATGAAGTGTCAGTGTAAGAACAAAGAGGAAATGCTCATGATAATGAGGCTAAAGAATAAGGCTAGAAGGAGGGGGAATATACAGTGACTTTTGTTCGATAACTGTTAAGTTATGCCTACGTATCCTCTCGTGCAATGAGGAAGTCAAAATACCGTAGTTCGACCCAAAGAGACTGAAAGATGAATTGACTGATGAACTGCTTACTTGTCTATGCTCAAGTGTATGACCTGTCTGGCTCAGGTGCAAACTGTCTTGCATTAGACGGAAGAAGCAAGTTCTTGTTTATGAGTGAATGAGATGAGAAAAGAATCCCGAAGGAGACAATTATTGTTTGTTTTTGAGTTTTCAGTCTTTTATTGCTTTTGAGAATTTGTCATAAGTTAATGAGCTTAAGCCTAAACCAATGGATTAGTAAACTCATCACATCTTCCCTCTGATTAGGGGTAATGAGAATACCTTAAGTGTGAAGTCAGCTTCTCACACTTAATCACCTTTGATACAGGATTAAGATCATTAACCTACTTGTGATTATTTAGATTTTTTTGGTGGTTTTGTTTAGTGTTAAGTAATGAGATTAAGCCATAATCAGGGATTAAACAGACTCATTACACCATCCTAATAGAAGGATAATAGATGAGAATGTTTAAGCTGAGGAAAGCTCCTCAACTTAATCCATGATTAGGGATTAAACTCATGACAAAACAAAGCCTTTATTAAGTGGATTTTAATTAATGGTGAGATGATGAAGTGAATTTTATGGTTTGTAAGACAACTTGAGGGGGACTTGTCCATTAACACTAGGGTTAGTCCTTCTTAACCAGTTAAGGAAGAATTAGAACCCTAATGCAAGGCCCAAGTTACAAGTTTGATGTCTTGATGATTATTAGATGGATTGATTAAAGGAGTTAAACACATTAAGGGTTTAACACTTAGGATTAAAGTTATACACTCCATCCTAATAGAAGGATGCAGGCATAAGCTTAATCACAAAGCCTTAAAGCCTTTAGGGTTTAGTCACTGATTATGAGATGAGAAGAGAAGACTCAATGAGACACAAAGGTAAAACTAAGTGGGGGACTAATCAAAACCCTAATCATTGTCATGCTTGGTTGTTCCTAAGGTTTGTGAGGTTTATGAAAGAAAACTTCAGAAGAACCACCAGGAAGCAGATGAAAGGAGCAAAGAGAAAGCAAAGTAACTTGCTTCATTCAAGAAGTCAAGTCACTTGAGGAAAGAAAGTAAGGAGAAAAAGAATGAGCAAGCTCAATATCAAACACATAACAAAATGCAGCAAGGATGCATAAAGAAGATGAAAAGAAATTGTGAAAAGTGAAGGCAAATTCACTTCTCAAAGTTGCTTACCACCTGAAAAGTTAGTGAAAGAAATGCAATGCAATGCAAGATGAAGTGAAATGGCATGATGCAAATCAAAACCAGAAGCACATATGAGATGATAATGATGCTATGATATGCTGAAAACATGTAACAAGGCATGGGGATGATCATACAAACTTATGGATGCAAATGAAGCAAGTTAAGAACCATGAACATACATGAAAAGTTATGAAATGCAAATGGCATACAACATGGCAAATGCAAGATGCAATGATCAAACATGCTTTCAATATGTCTTAAGATGTCTAATGGATCAAATGGATGCACAAAATGCTATAGCAAGTCAAGGTATGAATGCAAATGCAAAATGGATGCATATGGAAGCTCAAATTAGGGTTTATGATCAATGCATCAAACAAAAACCAAAATCAGAAGCAAACATCAAGATAAAAAATTGAAAATGCATTTAAAGTAACCCTAAACCTATACAAACTCACTTCCCAAAGGAGAGGTTCCAACTCTTAACCTAATTAGAGTTATGAATTTCCTAAAATTTCTAGGGTTTTAGGGTACCTCAACAAGAAAAATGTCAAACAAATGGAAAATGAAAGATCAAATCATGCCAATTTAATCTCACAAACTACATGCTAAACAAAATGCAATGTAAGAAGAATCAAAGTCCAACTCTCAATGGTTAGGCAGAAATGATTTTTTGAAGTTTGGATCAAAATGATGCCTTGAAATGATTTTAATTCCATGAAAAATTCTCAAAAGACATCAAGATCAAAAAAGAAATTTGGTTTGAGGGTTGGACAATGTTTCTAAATGATTATGAAGGTTTCATGAATTTTTTGTTGATTTTTTAAATACCTAAAAGTATTTTTAATTAATTAATTCTCATTAATTAATTAAAAATAAACTTTTAAATGATTCAAAAATATTTTTTAATGCAAAAATAAAAATAAAAATGTTTTTGGTTTCTGAAAATTCATAAAAGTTTATACAAAAAATTTCAGAATTTTTAAGATTGTTTTGCTATTTTAAATAAAATGGAGAAAATAAATGAAATAAAAAGAAAATAAAATTGAATTAATGAGAAGTCAAACAGATCAATGGTCAGCATTCAAATGAAACACGCGCGCGTTTGACTTGGCGCCACATCCAAGGGCTGGCATTCAAACTTGGCTAATTATGATTAACCCTAATTAATTGTGCTCTAATCACTTTCAGGCGACCGGAACACTGTTCCGGTCGTCTTCTCCGGCCATCCCAATTCTCAAACTCTCTCTACACGCATCCAAAACAAAATCTAACTACCCAGAAATCATCCCCACTTAAAAACGAATCAAACCCCTCAATCAAACAACATTTATCATTCAAAAACAGAGAGAATCGAATCAAACATTTTTTAGGGCAAAAGTTTCAGACAATGCATACATCCTGGTTTCTCAACCATTTTCAAAAGTAAGCACATATTCATGATCAGGGGAGTGCATAGAAGCTATTAAGAACTTAAAAACATGTTTCTGGAAAAAAGTTTTGAGTTGACTACCTGAACTGAAGCTTTCAATTCAGGAGCTTTCTGGCTGTTTCTTTGGCTCAAATGCACTCCAATGATCCTCCTAGGAAGCTTGCAATGTTTGTTTAAAGTTTGCAATGGCTGGTTTGGAAGCTGGCAGAGGTTCTACTCAAGGTGAGGTGAGAATCGTATTTGTGATTCTGGGAGTTTAAGGCAATGGTGATGGGTGCTTTGTGACCAGGTGAGTGTGTTGAGTTGATTGGTGAAGCTTGTTTGTATGTTTGAGGCTTGTGCTGAGAGTTTCGAAGGCTCTTGCACATGAAGGTGAAAATGAGAATGATGTGCTATGGAGTGTTTTAGGCTTGTGTTGTAGTTGCTTTGGCTTGCTTTTTCTTTGTATAAACAATTGCCATTGGTCAGATGAAGTGATGTGTGCTTTATTGATTGGTATGGGTCCTTTTGCCAAAATGTCAAAGTTGGTGTAAGAGAAGTATGGGCTACTTCTAGCCAAGTACAAGGAGTGTGTCCTGCGCAGCATGATGTGGGGAAAGGCCTAGGATGGTTCAGCAAGCTAGCAAGCAAGTGGATGAGAAACTATGATGAATTTTGCAACTTGCCTTGCCTTTGATCTTTATGAAAAAGTCTTGCTCCATAAGCCATAAAACATGTGATCCTTTGGGTGCAATCTGACTTTTAGGACTTGTGTGATCATGTGGTGAAGTTTAGAAGTCCATTTGATAACTTAATTTGCCTTGAGAAGTGAATTTGCAACTTTGCCTCTTTGGTGGAAAACTTCAAATTTTGTGATTTTTGCCAACTTTGACAAGCCATAACTTTTGATCCAAAATGAATTAGGTCATGTTCTTGTACTTTTTGAAAAGGGAAAGATCTATTCTACAACTTTCATGACCAAAGTTTTTCCATTTGAAGCTTTTTTGAATCAAAAAGTAAGGTTTGAAAAAGTTGCCTAAAATGACAATTTCATTAAAAGTCAAACTTGCCCAAAAAGTCAACTTTGCAAAAGACTTGAAATTATTCAATTTTGAGAACTTCCAATGTCTTCCATGATCAAATAAAGATCATATACAATCAAAATGATGAAGAACACCCTTTGGTTGGGTCATTGGGGGCCTCAGATGCCCTGATTTTGCACTGACTTGCTTGAAAAGTCAACTCTTGATCAGATGACTTCCCCATGGAATTCCTTCATGAAAATTGATATGCATACTCCCTATACCATATAGAGACCAATAGAAACAAGAATGACCAAAAAATTTGGAGTTATGGCCTCTGAAACCAAAACCCTAATTTTAGGTCATCTGTGCAGTCAAGACTGGCTCTGCTTCCACACCATTTTCAGTTCTTGTGATTCTTTGACATTCTTGACTTTGAGAGGATATAATATGATACTTGAACACACATGGACCCCTTTGAAGTGATTGATGGCCTTTGGAGTGGCTTAAGAAGCTCTTGGATTGCTCAGATCACAAACCCTAGATGCAGATGACTTAGAATCTATACAGTGAATCAAAATGTGGTATGAGATGTTATGATTGAGTTTATGCTCATGAAATGATCACAAGCCATGGTGTGAATGGGTGAGGGCAAATTTGGGGTGTTTACAGCTGCCCCTATTCAAACATGAGTTAGCTATGCAGGATGTTAGCTACGGCTTAACAGGCAAACAAGATAACTTGTGGTTGAATACCAAAGACAGTCCAAAATTTGCACTCACAGAATGAAGAAGAAAAGGGATATAGATTGTAAGGGAAAATAAGGTATATTGTAAAGTATAGGCGACGGAGGACGACCGTCGAGCAGAGGACGACTGCTGGGTAAAGAGCAATGACGGGGACGGCCGACATGCTGAAAAGTGCGAAAAATAAAGCAATGACGGGGACGACCGACATGCTGGGAAAAGTGCGACAAATAAAGCAATGACGGGGACGGCCGACATGTTGGGGGTAAAAGGGATTATGATGGGGACGGCCATCAAGATAAAGCTGTAAGATTCTCTGGGGATTAATGAAACATGACGGGGACGACCATCAAGTTCATAAAGTGAAGTAACCGACGATGGGGACGGCCATCGGGCTAAAAAGAAAAGGGACCACGACGCGAACGGCCATCGGGTTAAAGAATAAATGAAATAAAACAACTGATGAGGTACGGTCATCAAAGGTGAAGGACGATCACCTAGCAGGGGACGGCTGCTCTGTAAGGGTTAAGATGAGGGACGGTCATCTAAGGTGGAGGACGACCACCTGGCAGGGTACGGCTGCCGAAAATATCGCGACATAGGACGAATGCCGGATAAAAGGTCAACGATGGGGACGGCCATCGGACGAGCATGATGGAGGACGACCATCAAGAGGTGGAGGACGACCACCTAGCAGGGGACGGCTGCTCTCAAGGTTTATCATGACATAGGATGAATGTCAGATAACCAAAATCAACAATGGGGACGACCATTGGATAAAATGATGAAGGACGATCATCAAAAGGTGAAGGACGATCACCTAGCAGGGGACGGCTGCTAAATATCACGACATAGGACGAATGTCAAATAGAAAAGGTCGACGATGGGGACGGCCATCGGATGAGTATGATGGAGGACGACCATCAAGAGGTGAAGGACGATCACCTAGCAGGGTACGGCTGCTCTCAGGGTTTATCATGACATAGGACGAATGTCAGATAAAAAATAAATTTGCTTTGCGGGCGATCTACTGGGGAATAGTAAACACGGACGAGTGTTTATATCCAAGAAATAAAAGGTATAAGTGTTTGGTATTGTGTATAGAGTAAAGATGCGGACGAGCATCCTTAAGACTATGATACGGACGAGTATCAGGTAGAAACAAATGATGATACGGACGAGTATCAACTGGTTAACAAGGAACACTGACGAGTGTTGATTCTGAGGGGACTCTTCTGGGGAAAAGTAGACACAGACGAGTGTCTAAATTCAAGAAGACATAAGTGTTTGGCACAGTGTATGGGTTAAAGATGCGGACGAGCACCCTTAAGACTATGATACGGACGAGTATCATGTAGAAACAAACGCTAGACACATGTTCAGAGATGATGATACGGACGAGTACCAACGAGTTAACAAAGAACACGGACAAGTGTTGAATCTGCGGGGATATAAATGGAGTATACGAGATACAGACGAGCATCTGTATAAAGTAAGTATGAGTAATGTATATTTGAGTGTTCCACCTGCTGGGAAGAGTGACACGGACGAGTGTCAAGAGGTATATATACAAGTATATGTTTTTACAAAGTGTTTGAGAGAATATGCTGGGAAAAGTGACACGGACGGTGTCAAGAAAGCTATATATATATCTGTATCTGTGAGTGCAGATGGGATGCTTTGGCTTTCTGCTGGGGATATGACACGGACGGGTGTCGAGAAGTATCTGTAATATACAAGTGTTTGTTTGCAAAGAAAAGCTCGGGCGACTTTACTGGGGAATGATGACACGGACGGGTGCCACAAGGAGTGTGTATTCGTATTGGTGAATGTGAGGCAACTGCTTTTTCTCCTGCTGGGGAATCTGGGGAGTATTCCGTATATTGTTGATGGATTATCATTATTCACAAGTGTTTGATTCAGAACATGGCTTATGATTATGCAACATGTTTGATTTTTGCCGTAATGCTCCGTACTAGACGGAATGCTACGCTTTGTGGGGTGAATATGATGCAAATGCCATGACTATGCAAGGATACCGATCCGGGATTCGGATCCTGTTGCCGTGAAGATATCCGGTTGATCTGCTTGAAATGAACATCCCAGCTGGGGATGAGATCATTGGTAGATCTGATGAGACGCATCTTCTTGGGGAAATGGGTCAATGATAGACCTATTCCAGTAAATGAGGGACCCAGCTGGGGTTTGTAGAAGCTTTCGTCACTCTGTTGTGATTCCTTCATGCGTTGCTCTTCTGATAGAGGTTGAAACTTTGTGGGGGAAATGGTTCCCTGGCTTTTGTACTTGACTGAGGAAGAATGATTGGCAACTCGGCTGGGAGAAGCAATAAGTGGTAACTCGGCTGGGGAGAAAACACTCTGAGTGCTAAGAACGAGAGTTGACTTACCAGCTTGCTGGGATGAAGCTTACATGCCCCATGTTGCGCTTCGGATACCTGCAATCCTGCAAAGATAGAGAAACGCACAAGTAATCCCGAGGTATCCCTTACCGGATTCCATCATAGGAGTCAGACACTCCCGGGAATAAGTATATTTCCTGCAAGCACGTAGTTTTTATTTTTGAAAATAAGCATCTGTATTCATGCAATCAGTTTTCTTTAAGACATCAGACATTTTTGCAAATAAAATGTACAAGACGAAACATGACTGAAAATAAGCTTTTATTAATTCATGTGCCCTGAATTGGCAAGATACAGCCAAAGAAACATATCCCCTGGAATGAGGAGATTGTTACAAATTGAGAAACAAAAAGCTGGCAATGTTGATGACGCTTCAAGGAGTTTCCCTCTTGCTATGACTCGTATGAAATTTGACGTTCTTCTCGCCTTGCTTTCTGAAGAAGGCTGATTCTGACAGAAGCTTGATCCTTTTGAAGCTTACCAAGTTGTAGGTGATACAGACGAATTCAAAATGCAGTTGTTCGCTTACTCCCTTATTTTGCATGGATCGCCCTTTCGGGTTTTCAATCCATCGGGATACCCATTTTTGCCTGAGTTGTCCAATGTGGCTTTTCAACTTAGCAGGTGTACATTTTTGTTTATTTTCCCTTATTTTTGCCCGAGTATTTTATTCTGTTTTTGACTCGCCGGGATGCCCTATTTTTGCCTGGACCTACATTCTGTTTTTATGTCGAGCGGGTCATTTTTTACGCGAAGTATTTTTTAACTGCATCTGAATTCACAGGGGACGGGAAATCTTCGCCATCCATGGTGCTGAGCATCAGTGCTCCACCGGAGAAAACTTTCTTTACCACGAATGGTCCTTCATAGTTCGGATTCCATTTGCCCCTGTGGTCTGTATGAGGAGGGAGGATTCTTTTCAGCACAAGATCTCCTACTTGGTACTCTCGGTGCCTGACTTTCTGATCGAAGGCTTTCTTCATTCTCTTCTGATACAACTGTCCATGACAGATTGCAGCCAATCTCTTCTCTTCAATTAGACTCAGTTGTTCGTATCGGGATCGGACCCATTCTGCTTCGTTCAGCTTAACATCCATCAATACCAGTAGAGAGGGTAATTCAACTTCAACAGGTAGGACTGCCTCCATACCATACACAAGCTGATACGGTGTTTCCCCAGTGGATGTTCTGATTGACGTGCGGTACCCGTGCAAGGCGAACGGTAGCATCTCATGCCAGTCTTTGTAGGTGACTACCATCTTCTGCACAATCTTCTTGATATTCTTATTAGCTGCCTCAACAGCGCCGTTCATCTTTGGCCTGTAAGGAGAAGAATTGTGGTGTTGGATCTTGAAGTCCCGGCACAGCTCTGTCATCATTTTGTTGTTTAAATTGGAACCATTATCAGTAATGATTCGCTCGGGAACTCCGTATCGACAGATGATATCTCTCTTCAGAAATCTGGCTACCACTTGTCTTGTAACGTTTGCATAAGAAGCTGCTTCGACCCACTTGGTGAAATAGTCAATGGCGACCAGGATGAATCTGTGGCCATTTGAAGCAGTTGGTTCAATCTTGCCAATCATGTCAATGCCCCACATATCAAAGGGCCAGGGTGAAGACATCACATTCAAAGGATTGGGAGGCACATGCACCTTATCCGCATAAATCTGGCATTTATGGCATTTTCTGACGTAGGCACAACAGTCAGCATCCATTGTGATCCAGTAATAACCTGATCTTAGCAATTTCTTAGCAATGGCATGCCCTCCCGCATGGGTACCAAAGGATCCTTCGTGCACCTCGTGCATCAACAAGTCTGCTTCTGCCCTATCAACGCATCTGAGGAGTACCATATCAAAGTTTCTCTTGTACAGGGAACCATCAGTGTTCAGGAAGAAACTACCAGCAAGCCTTCTTAAAGTCTTCTTATCATTGAAAGATGCCCCATATGGGTATGTTTGATCCTCCAAGAAGCACTTAATGTCATGGAACCAAGGCTTATCATCTTTTACAACGTCGGCTGCAAATACATATGCTGGTCTGTCAAGTCTGGACACTGAAATTTGAGGTACAAAGTTGGCAGCCCGAACTTTGATCATTGACGAAATGGTAGCCAGAGCATCTGCAAATTGATTCTCGTCCCGAGGGATATACTCAAGCTTGACCGTTGTAAAGAAAGTCAATAACCTCCTTGTATAATCCCTGTAAGGTATCAGATGATCCTGGTGTGTGTACCATTTGCCGTTGGTTTGATTAACTACCAGAGCTGAATCTCCGAATACAGTCAATGTCTTGATCCTGAGGTCAATGGCTTCCTCAAGACCCATAATGCAAGCTTCGTATTCAGCTTCGTTGTTAGTGCAATTGAAGGTGAGTTTTTCCGAGAAAGGCATGTGAACTCCCTTAGGTGTAATGAGCACTGCACCAACACCACGACTGTTCATGTTAACAGCCCCATCAAACATCATAGTTCATTCTTCTTCTGGGTCAGGCCCTTCAGTATGAACAGGCTCTTCATGATCTTTCGCTTTTATGAACATGATGTCTTCATCAGGGAAGTCAAATCTCATAGGCTGGTAGTCATCAATAGGTTGCTCAGCAAGATATTCAGACAATACACTGCCCTTGATGGCTTTCTGAGATGTGTACTGGATGTCATATTCCGTGAGAATCATTTGCCATCTTGCAACCTGTCCGGTAAGTGTTGGCTTCTCGAAAATGTACTTGACTGGGTCCATTTTGGAGATCAATAAAGTAGTGTGGGTCAACATGTACTGTCTCAGTCGGCGAGCAACCCACGCTAAAGCACAACAAGTTTTCTCGAGCAGTGAATAACGTTGTTCACAGTCGGTAAACTTTTTGCTTAGGTAGTATATTGCATACTCTTTTCGACCAGACTCGTCATGCTGGCCCAGCACACACCCCATTGACTCTTCTAATACTGTCAAATACATTATCAGAGGTCTTCCTTCAACTGGAGGCATAAGGATTGGTGGTTCTTGCAGGTATTCTTTGATCTTGTCAAAAGCCCTCTGGCAGTCTTCATTCCACCTGACCGTCTGTTCTTTTCTTAACAGCTTGAACAAGGGTTCACAGGTTGCTGTAAGGTGAGATATGAACCTGGAAATGTAGTTCAATCTACCTAGAAACCCTCGAACTTCTTTCTCAGTTTTTGGTGCAGGCATTTCTTGAATGGCTTTGACTTTATCAGGGTCCACTTCAATCCCTTTCTCGCTCACAATAAAACCCAGCAGCTTACCAGATCGCACCCCGAACGTGCACTTGTTGGGGTTCAGCTTCAGTTGGTACTTCCTCAGACGCTTGAATAACTTCAGCAGATTTACCAGGTGGTCTTCTTCTATGAGGGACTTGGCAATCATGTCATCCACATAACATTCGATTTCCTTATGGATCATATCGTGGAATAATGTCACCATAGCCCGTTGATATGTTGCACCAGCGTTCTTCAACCCGAATGGCATCACCTTGTAACAGAACGTGCCCCAGGGTGTGATGAAGGTTGTCTTCTCCATGTCTTCAGGTGACATTTTGATTTGGTTGTATCCTGAAAATCCGTCCATGAAGGAGAATACCGAGAACTGAGCCGTATTATCCACCAATACATCAATGTGAGGTAATGGGAAATCATCTTTCGGGCTGGCTCTGTTCAGATCCCGGTAGTCAACACACATCCTTACTTTGCCGTCTTTCTTAGGCACAGGCACAATATTAGCAACCCAAGGTGGATAGCTAGTTACAGCAAGGAACCCGGCGTCCCACTGCTTTTGTACCTCTTCTTTGATCTTTATTGCCATGTCTGGGCGAGTACGGCGCAGTTTCTGTTTGACCGGTGGGAAATCTTCTCTTAAAGGCAGCTTGTGCATAACAATGTCGGTGTCCAACCCTGGCATATCTTGATAAGACCAAGCAAAAACATCCACATATTCTTGAAGCAGGTCAATCAGTTGTTTCTTCACTGAGTCTTGTAGGCAGGCCCCGATTTTAACTTCTTTCACATCTTCATCTGTACCAAGATTAATCGTTTCTACCTCCTCCTGATGAGGAGTGATAACCTTCTCCTCTTGTCTCAACAATCTGGCTAACTCTTCAGGAAGCTCGTAATCTTCTTCAACCCCTTCATCAGCTTGATTGATCGGATTGTCAGAGTCATACGAAGTCATAGCCGTGTTGTTGTCGGTGCGGTCTGGAAGGCACTCTCTGCAAGGGTTCAGCTTTTTCATTTAGTGATTGATTTTAATCTTGTTTAGAAAAAGTGAAATAAAAGTTGTCATTTTGAAAACATTGCCATTTATTTTTTGTACAAAAAGAAAAATGGAAAAACAGTGAGCGGAAAAGAAAAAGACTCATTTGCAAAAGATGTCTGATATTTCATTGATTAATCTTGTTGCACAAAAATTACAGATGGCCCGATTACAAAATGAGTCTTGTCATCTTGGGCAAGATGCAAGACTTGATGCATGCTTAAAATATACAGGAAATAATAATTACTCTGCAGGAGCAACCCTTATAATTTCATGGGAAGACCAGTTTGAGATACGGTTCCCCGGGATCCTTGGACGTATCCAGCTCTCCAGGTTGCGCTAATCTTCCGACTCATCTTCCAAGTTGTTGACAGCATCAGGGGTGAGCATCCCCCCACTAACAAAGTTGGGCTTCTTAGCAGCCTCTGCTTGATCTTGTTGAGTTGGTTTGTAACCCAACCCAAATCTATCCTTTTTCTTCTCCACAGGCAACAGTTTGCCCCAGCCTTGAGCATTCCCCTCCTCAACAACCTTCCGGGCTTGCTGGTAGGATGTCATGGAAGTCCCAAGTACAGCAGATGTTTCATTAATATTCAGGGCCTCAAACCCTTGACTCATCGTTTCGTGGATCTCCCCATCCATCTCAATGTATTTGTATGTAGCCAGATGGCTCACAAAAATATCTTCCTCCCCACAGATAGTAACAACTTGGCCTTCCCACTCGAATTTTAACTTCTGGTGAAGGGTAGACGTAACTGCGCCAGCGGCGTGAATCCAAGGTCTACCCAACAAACAGCTGTAGGTCGGCTGAATGTCCATCACGTAGAAGGTCGTTTTGAAAGTTTGTGGGCCAATCGTTATAGGCAACTCAATTTCTCCCAGAACTGATCTCTTAGAACCGTCAAAGGCTCTCACTACTAAGTTGCTGAGACGTAATGCCAATCCTTCATACTCCAGCTTCACAAGGGCTTTTTTAGGTAAGACATTGAGGGATGATCCTGTGTCTACCAGCACATGAGAACGAACTGCACCCTTACACTCCATGGTAATGTGCAAAGCCTTGTTATGATTGCGGCCTTCCGTAGTCAAATCAGTATTGGTAAATCCTAGTCCATTACTAGCATTAACATTTCCAACCACAGCTTCCAACTGATTGACCGTGATCTCTTCTTGCACATAAGCTGCGTGCAAGACCTTTAGTAGTGCGTTCCGATGAGCCTCGGAGCATATAAGCAATGATAGAATGGAGATCTTGGAAGGCGTTTGGTGAAGCTGGTCCACTACCTTGTAATCACTTTTCTTGATGATTCTCATGAATTCATCAACTTCTTGATCAAAAGGTGTTTTCAAAGCTTCTTTAACAACTTGTTCTTCTTGCACCATGCTCTTCCCTTTTGCCTTTGCAGCAGCTTCTGCTTCGGCACTGGGTCTTGGAATTTGCGGGGCAAAGAGACGTCCGCTTCGAGTGAAGCCTCCGCCTCCCCCCACATTGTCTACTTGTGGTGAAGAAGTTGATGATTCGAGAGTGATTTTCTGTCCTTCGCAGTATAGATCGGAGCCGTAATGCCAAGGGATGGCATTGCTGCTTTCATAAGGTACTGGCTCGGGCACTGTGATAGTGACTGGACTGATGGCAGCTGCAGAAGAGACCATGATAGTCTGTGGATCATAGTATATTGTGACTGGTGCTCTGATAGGAGTGGCGTTTTGTGAGTTGTAGGCAGAATCATCGGCAGGATCATAATAAATTGTAACTGTTGAGACACTTTCATTGTTTGCTGCTGATGTTGTAGGAGACACTGTTGAATGGATTGGTGTTGTTGTTGTAGGAGACTCTGAATGAAGGGGTGCTGAAGTTGTAGAAGGGATGTTTGTTGATATCTGGTCCGTTGAAGTAACAGATGAAGCATTTGTTGATGAGATTGAAGAGTTGTCTAGAACAATGGTTGTTGCAGTTGTAGAAGACTCAGGAACTGTTGTTAAGGAGATTGCTGGATTGGTAGGAATTGATGTTGTGATTTGAAGCAGGCCACTCTGGATGAGACCATCTATGCCATCCCTCAAGTTATCACACCCATTCACTGAAATGTTGCAATAAGCACATCCTAGCTCACATCCCGGGAACATTAGACATTCAAGGAGTTGAGCTTTAATCTCTACAAAGGGTGTCCGAATCTGACCCACACTGGTTATCAAGTAGGACGGCTTGTCTTCTTCAGTAGAATTGATTCTGGGTCCGCCGTGATGTGGCATAGGGTTCTTGTTAACATTTGGTGGTGGTGCAAAGTTTAGAGCTTTGGAATCCACTAAATCCTGCACTTTCATGTGCAAAGCCCTGCACTTCTCTGTACTATGGCCAGGTGCATTTGAGTGAAAAGCACATCTGGCGCTGGCGTCATAATTTCTGGGCAGACTGGTAGGATCCGGAGGTGCCAACGTCCTTAGCTCAACCAGGTTGAGTTTTAGGAGTTGTGGCAATAATGTGGCATAGGGCATGGGGATCGGATCGATCACCCTATTGGCCTGAGAAGGTCTCTATTGAAATGGTCTTTGTTGATTGTTGTTGCTGGTGTTGTTGTAATTTCTCTGAGAAGGGTACTGAGTTTGTTGCTGATAATTTTGTTGTTGTGGTTGATAAGCTGGTTGTGGATGAACTGGAGCGGGAATGGTGACTGCTGCCACAGACCTATGAACATATTGGGGTCTGCCCCTGTTGGTATGGATAGCATTGGTCTCACCCGTTCTTCTTGGGCCCACAAAAGGATTTCTTGGGTTGCTGGATGAGCTGGCGCCGTTGTCAGAAATCTTACCCATCTTTAATAGGCTCTCAATTCTTTCCCCGGCTATGACTACATCAGCAAAGCTAGTGGAAGAAAAGGCAGCTAGCCTGTCAATGTATGTCCCTTGGAGGGTGTTCATAAACATATCAGCCATCTCCCTCTCTGACATGGGTGGCTGGACAGCAGCAGCAAGCTGTCTCCACCTCTGAGCGTACTCCCGGAAGCTTTCCCTGGATGATTGTGACATTCCCATCAGGAGGGTCCTGTTGGGAGCCATATCCAAATTATACTGGTATTGTCTAATGAAGGCCTCTGCCAAGTCCTTCCAACATCTGATGGTTGCTCTGGTCAGATGAGAGTACCATTCCCTTGAAGCTCCCGTTAAGTTATCCTCAAAATAAAACATCCATAGCTTTTCGTCCATGGTATATGCCTTCAGCCTCCCCAGAAAGGATTGCAAGTGGGTCCGCGGACAGGAAGTCCCGTTGTACTTCTCAAAGCACGATGGTTTAAATTTGTGGGGAATCCTGACCCCGTCCACTAAGCCCATGTCCATAACATCAAAGCCCAACGAGTTCTGGGACTCCAGGGATCTCAGTTTCTCAGCAATTTCATCTAGCCTTCTGTCATAGGCTTCCTCCCCAGCTCCCATCACTGTGAACTGATCTTCCTGGGGGTCTTCTTGCAGCACTCTACCTGCGGTGGCAGTCCCTTGCACATTAGCAGGGATGTTGATCTCTGGATGAAGGTGGGGTCCATAGACTGGAGGATTAACATGGGGTTGAACTCTCTCATTATTGCTTGTCCCAGCAGTCCCTAGATGGGGGTCTTCCTGATTCTGCCTCTCTACCAGTGCTCTTAATCTCTCTTGGCTTTGAGCCATATTATTCATCACCTCCATAAATTGTGTCATCTGATTCCTCATTTCCAATCTCTCATTGGCCATTTGGTTCCTGACCTCTGTAAGGTCCTGCTGTACCTGGTCCATTTGTATACCCGGAAGGTTGTTGCGGGTGGGATATCTGTGTGGACAGTTGAGTGGAAACACCCGACATCGAGCAATAGTTCCTGAGATCACAACAGAGTTAGTTACAACAAAACAAAAACCTACAAAACAAAACAAAAGGTTAGTATGCAATGCAGCATGCTTATTTGTTTCCAAGGTATCCGGCTTGGCACTTGGTTTTGACCTTTCCAGACCCTTGAGGAGGATGCTTGTGATGTTGCTTCGAAAGAGCTCAGATAAAACAAACCAACACATATATTACAACAGTAAATGATACATAGTTTGTCTCTTTTTACAATACATGCCCTCTGAGGGGTCAAAGATTCAACATAAAAAAGAAAAAGTACATGGAATGAAAGCAACAACAAACAAAAGTCAAACACCAAGACCAAACTCATCCTCCTGAACTTCCTTTAGAAGTGCTTCAGTCACAGGATCAGCTGGACGCTCTGTAAGATTCCTGATAAGGAGATTCCTGGTAGTAACAGCTGCAGTTAGCTTCTTGTGTTGACTCTGGTCCTTTGACCTCTTCACACCAGCTCTAATCTTCAACTCTGAGATCTCTCTCTGGGCTGCTAGCAGGGCTTCCTGCTGCTCCTTTGCACTAGCCTCCAACTGCTCATTCTTGTCCTGAGTCCTCTTATCCTCCTGAGTACGAGCTTCGGTGATCCTGACCCACCTAGCTTGACTCTCCTTCAGATACAAATCAGTCTTGGCCTTCTGGAACTGAGCCTCCTTGCAAGCATTCTTCAAGATCTGTTCTCCAGCCCTAGACTTCTTAATGTAGTCCTCTGACTTCTCAATTCTGGCTAGATGCTCCACCTTTAGCTTTTCTAACCTTTCAATGTCCAAGCGACCATCACTCCTCTCCCAGAGGGTCTTCTGTAGAGCCTGAGTCAGATTCTCATTTCTCTCCTTCAATTTCTCAAACTCCTCTAAGCTGACAGTTGCTGGAGGTGGTGCTGTGGAGGGCCCAGGCACATCTTCAAGGATGAAGGGCATTCTAGAAACTTGAGCCCTGGCATGAGACCACTCATAGTACTGAGCTGAGGCCACATTGTTGCATCTCCCAAGGATGGTTACCCCTTTAGTCTGGACATTATCCCAAGCCCAGGATGCTTGCCTGACAATAGCCAGATTAGGCTTGATCTCTGATGGGCTAAAGACGTGTCTAATTATGCGTCTAGCGGTATCTTACTGCAAGTGCACATCCTATCGAAGTAATATTTAAGATTATCGATCCACAGGGATTCTATGGTTACTTAGTGCTAGATGAACTTCTAGTTTAGCTAAGGCGAATGGTTGTCACGATTTTTTTGTTAATTTTAGAATATTAAAGGCGGAATTAAATTTAAGTTTTAATTAAGTAATACTAAGGCGGTCGGTATGTAATTATACTAACTTAGGTGGGTCAATCTAACCTAGGCTTATAAGGATGTTTACTTAATCTATTCGGTAGAGATTACCAGTTTAAATACCCTCAACTCACACTCTCGTGGTCTTATATCAGATCTTATCCCTAAAGCCCTATGCCTGCTCTCGCTAGCCCATAAGTGTTTAGAGGTAATTTTTGGAAACTAAGTAATTCTAATTTATCTTAAAGCGCTCTCGCTGTGTTTAATTTAAATGCCTAACTTTAGCTATCTGGTTAAAACCTCACACTCTCGTGGTCTTGACCTAACCTAATACTCTTTTCATACTCTCGTAACGAAAAGGTCTATTTAATTAAAAAGTATCAGCCAGAATGTTAAGTGATTAATTATTTTTAGCCTATGGTTATATTTTACCGGTTAAGTTTGTTCTAACTACATACCGCCCTAAGGTGTTTAGCTACTCATCGATGTTGAACCAGACAGAGACAGAAAATTAAATAATAAAATACTCATGGCAGAAAAATAAATAAACATTATAAATAATTAAATTGCAATATAAATAAAACCTGGTTAACAATATTAGAGCAGACTCCTTCTTCCACAGACCGGAAAGCTCGGAGTTGGCGAAATCAAAATTAAACGAATGCTGAAGGTTTAGAAAAAATAATAAACGTATAACAATTTCCTGATGTTGGAAATTGTTATATGGTGGGTTTGGATACAATAAAACGAAACAGAAAATAATGCAGAAATAAGAAACGGGTCGTAAATCAGTTCGGCAGAGCTTCCGCAGGAATTTGAATAGAAAAATGCTCTGTCCTTTCTTCATAAAACTGGTGCTATTTATAGAAGAATTATTGGGCTGAATTTTTGGACTTTAGTTGAAATGGGCCTTGCTGAATTGGTGGAGAGAATGTAGGTACGTGGCATCAAAATAGGAAACAGCTTCTTCACGTAATGGCTTGACGAAGTCTTGGTCAAAAACCTAGAATAATCCTTGTCACGGTCGTGACAATGCTTTTACGTTCGTGACTTGTGACTTTTAAGTGTCACGGTCGTGACACATATCTTACGGTCGTGATGCTTCATTTTGGGGTGTCACGGTCGTGACACCCTTGTAACGGTCGTGACTGCTGCAAAATATGCAGTTTTGCAGGAAGCTTCATTTCTTCATCTTTTTATGATTGATTTTGTTCCTTTTTCTCTTAGTTCATGATTTAGCTCCACATGATGGTGTACCTGCAAAATGGTAAGAAAAACTCGAGAAATCGAGTGTTAAAACGATGATTATTCGATAAAACGTTAATGAAATATAGCAATATAATCGATACGTTTTCTCGTTATCAAACATCCCCAAACTTAAACCTTTGCTTGTCCTCAAGCAAATAGTCGGTTGAAAATCGGCGGACAAGATGTTATTCACGCATACTCATAACAAATCATACGAGGGATCGTTTTGTCGGATAATCCGATACCTTGATAGAACACTACCGATACACTAATGACACAAGCAACAAGCTATGTCGTCGACTTCCCGTTAAATGAGCCAATCTGCAATTACTTTACGATTTCACCTAAAGTTTTTCGATCTTATTTCGCCCGGTTTCATTCTAGCGCAATCACATTAAGCCCTTTGCCTTAGCACACACGTAGTGGAGTAGCCGGTTAGCGATTTTGATCCTTTTTAAGCACGGGGTCTGGTACACGATTGTGGTAACCCTACATTTGTATCCGATTTGGAGGTTGTGGGGGATCGAGCCGTAGCACGCCCTACCGAGTTCAGAACCAGTACCTCTGAACCAACCCGCAATGGACTCCTTCTCATATTTCTCGTTTCTTATATGCGACCGTGTACTTTGGTGCAATTTCTTTTCATTTTGCGTCGAGATATGAAGGATCATTATTGATTAGGCATCAAACGCTTATATTCATCGGCTCCCCACGTGGTTTGTGTTCAGACGGTGCTGACTGCTAGTATAAATTACTCGGGGTTACTTTTGAACTGAAACTAGAAGTGTACTCGTAATGGTAATCGGGATAGAATCGCTTAAGTAGGAAGTCAAAGGTGTCAAGATTGTATTGGTCTTGTTTAATCGTTCTCAGCTTCCTATTTACGATTTCGTAGGTAAGTCGGGTAATGCGAATAATTAAAAAAAATTTCGGTTATGGCTAAATAAGCGGGGAAAATTCGAAACTAAAGAAAATATCATAAAGATTTTGCTCGCTTCATTAATTACTAAAAGGAAATACAACGGAATTGAAAATACAACGAAATGGAAAAATGCGAAAAGGGAAAAATGCGGAAATGAAAGGTACCTCTCCCACACTATATCAGACATTGTCCTCAATGTTGTGATATGAATGCGGTTAAAGTACAGTACAAACGACAAAAACTAAAAACAAACAGAAGAAAAACTAGAACTATGGCTGCTGAGGACCGCGGGGTCGGCTTCTGGTGCGGGAGCGGCGTCTGGAAGGAGTCGCTTCAGGATCAGAACCGGTGCTGGTGGTCCCAGTGATGTCGATACGCAATGCGTCTAACTCGCTGAAAATCTCGTTAAACCTCTCATTAGTAGCTGCCTGGTTTGCTGCAATAGTGCCGAGAAGAGCATCGTACTGCTCCTTATGCCTTCGCTCCAGTGCGGCGTTCATCTGGTTCTGCTGATGAATCGCACGGAGGACATCCTCAAGAGTGAAATCCTGTGCAGGAGGCTGTCGGGTAGATGACTCTGGTATATCCTGGACAGGCTCAGCTGCATCCATAGCGTCCTGCATCTCATCCGCAGTGAGATCTGCCTGATCATGGATAGGAGCGTGGTCAGCAGCATCAGGTAGAACAAAGAGCCAGTTGGCTCGGCTGGATGGGTCGATGCGGTCGCGGGACGGCAGAATAATATGGTGAAATATGGTGCCATGGACAATAGGGCTATACCTGCCATCCTCTCGCTGCGCAATCAGGTGAGCGGACCTGCAATAACTCTTGGTGAGGAATTCTGCGGCTAGGTGAGGCTGATCTGCGACCAAGTCACCAAGCCCCAACTGAATGGCAAGGGTGGTGACAATGCCGCCAATGAAGAACGGAGTGGATCCTCTGTGCGCAATAGCCTGGATGTGGTAAAGCATGAAAGGGGCAGCGTTGATCGGCTCGTCATTAAGAGCACAATGCAAGAATAGAAGCTCCTTAGAGTTGAGCTTATGGTTGCTTTCTCGAGCGAAGATGATGTTGCAAATGACTCGGTGGAAGTAGCGGATGGCCGGATTGTGAATGTGCGTAGCGTTGAGGCTTTGGAAGGCGGATGCACGGGTGTTTGTTAAGTCGTGCCATAGAGTGAAAGCTTGTTCACTAAAATTATCGGGCACGCGACGGTGAGCTTCAGTTCCGTGATCGAAGCCTAATAACTCGGCGATCCTGTCTTGCGAGAGGTTGAACTCTTGGCCATGCAATCTGAATTTTGCAAAACCGGTGAGCTGACTCAGAGAACCAGTACCGGTGATGTAACTGAATGAGCTTAAGAACTCCAGTGTCAGAAGCTCGAAGGTTGGATGAGGTTGACTGCAAAGGTCCCAGAGCCCGACTTTTTGAAGCAGGTTCGTAACACTGGCAAGCATTCCGAGTTCCCTCAAACACACAGTGTCAATGTAACGTGTAGGTTGCACACCGCGGCTTTGGAATCGGAGAAATCGTTCTCTCTGAGTTTCTCCAGCATCACCTTCTCTAAAAGTAATAGTATCCATTGCATGCAAGAGCTTAGAGTGAAGAATGAAGATTTTTGAAGTTTTGTGAAAAAATTGGTAAAATGAAAGAAAAATTGATTCAGGATAAATAATGGAGAGTGAGAATGTAGTAGGTTGTGATAATGGGTGGTTAATGAGTTTAAAGATGGTAAATGGGGGGTTACGGAGGTTATGGAGAAGATGGGTAGTTTTTTTAGGAAGTTATGGAGAAGAAGAAGAAGAGGCACGAAGAGAAACAGTTTTGTTTCTCACGATTCCTGGTATATGGGTCGTCACGGTCGTGACAGGGGGTACGACGGTCGTGACACTCAAAATGAGCGCGTCACGATCGTTATGGGGCAGTGACGACCGTGAGGGCTTGCTTCTTAGAATAATTTCCAGAAAACACTTTCTCACTCATTTCACATATTTTATAATAATGTATTTTCTTCACTAACACTCATATTAAATTATAAACACCATATAGTATATAGTTTCAACACAGTACTTCAATAACTTGCAAAGCATGAGAGATTGGTATATATAATGAATAAATGCAAGCATAACAGTACATAGAATGAAAAATATATAAATTGCTAAAAATGGAGAATTTTGGAATTAAAGATGCATTGTATAAAGTAATTGAAAATGAAATTACATAAATGGAAATTTGCGGTAAGAAATTGTTGCGAAAAATAAATCTAACTAGAAACGAAAACAATGGGGAAAATAAACTAAATCACTTATAACATTATCAAAAGCGTTTCTTCAAGTCTTCGATGGCGGAATTCAAGTGATAGAACTGTTCGCAGGTTATGTCAGTCAACCCTATAATATCCAATCGCATGCTCTTAATGTCTTCTTTAAATAAGTTAATGTCAGTTTGGTAAGCATTGAGAGTGTTCATGATGTTTTGCAAGTTGTTAGCATAATCTCCTTGATTCACTTCAGGGGTTTCATAAACTTCTTCAGTGTGGCCAATGTCATGGTAACCAGGAGGCGTCTCAGGGTCAGTTTCGACATCGGTCATTGTATCATCTTTTATCTTGTAAGACTGAGGTGTTTCAGGAGTGGGTGGATAATCAGGTGGATTTAACTCATAAAGCCAGTTATCCTTATTGTGAACACTTACTCTAGCATGGTTAGGCAATGTGAACAGGGTTACTACCTCGTTCCGGATTAGGTACTCAAAAGGTGGATGTCCTAGATTCCTTATGATATGTCTATTAAAGCAGAAGTTAAGATCCATAGGGCGGATGTTACCTAAACGGTTGCACCTGTGCAATTGGTATCTAAGTCCTAAAGCATCAGCAATCATGGTTACAAGACCTCCTACTAAGATAGGTAATTCAGGTTCTTCTTGGATACGGGTGAAGGTTTGCATCATGAAAGGTACACCATTAACAGGCTGTCCATTTGTGAAACATGACATAATAAATATTTCATCTTTAGAAACTCCGGTAATGTTTTCTTCTTTTCCAAAGAATGTGTGGGCAAGGAATTTATGGAAGTAACGGAGAGCAGGATTATGGATCTCATCATTATTCATGCCATTTGGTTCAGGGTGGTAGTTTCCGGTTAAAGTTCCCCAAAAGAAATCTAGCTCAATATCCATCAATTCTACCTGTGTGGTAGTAAAAGCAAATGGTCCACTAGGGAATCCTAACAAGTCAGCTAGTTCTTTATGGTTGAAGTCATATTCTATTCCAAATAGGCGGAAACTAATAAATCCTTTCCTAAATCCAAAACCGCGCTCAGGTAAGTAAATTAAGGAGCTAAGGAACTCAAGGGTGAGCTCGCGGTAAGTCACAAACTTATGTTGGATCAATGAATTCTCCCATCCGAGTCGGTTAAGCAAGTACATGATGCTATCATGTATTCCTAAGATTTCCATAGTCCGATCATCCGGGTACAGGGTCAAATCCATTTGCCTCTGTGATAACTCTTCAAATTTCATTCTTTGGTTCCTACCCCTAAATTTTGTTTCCATATGGTTAATTGGTTGGTTAGCCATGGTCAGTGCAAATATGGAGGAAACAAATCGGGGGGAAAAAAAGGAAAGTGGAAAAGACTTTTAGAAAATCTGTAAAAAGTGATTTAAGATAAAAATAAGAAAAATGAAATGCATAATGTAATGGCAATAATAGTAATATAAAATAAAACTATAAAATGACAAAACAAATAAACAAATAGTAAAACGATAAATAATAAAATGATAAAGAGAATAATTTAAATAATTAAATGAGTAAATGGGTTGCCTCCCACTAAGCGCTGTTTTTATCGTCAAAAGCCTGACGTAATGCTTAGGGTTAGATTAATCAGGGGATTCAGTGGACAATTCTAAAAGCTTTAGATTATTCGCATAATCTCTATTTTCAACTTTATGATAATGTTTTAAACGTTGTCCGTTTACTATGAATGGTTCACTATTCCTACCCTTAATTTCTATTGCTCCACTCGGGAATACTTTAATTATTTCAAAGGGTCCTGACCATCTAGATTTTAATTTTCCAGGAAAGAGCCTAAGTCTTGAATTAAAGAGGAGTACAACGTCTCCCACACTAAATTCTTTCCTAGATAGGCGTTTATCATGCCATCGCTTAGTTCTTTCTTTATATATCTTAGCATTCTCATAAGCATCTAGCCTTAATTCTTCTAATTCGTTAATGTCTAGGATTCGCTTTTCTCCTGCAGCATTATAGTTTATATTGAGAGTTCTAATCGCCCAATAAGCTTTGTGTTCTAGTTCTACCGGGAGGTGACAAGATTTTCCATAAACTAGTTTGAAAGGTGTAGTACCTATGGGTGTCTTGTAAGCGGTCCTATAATCCCATAAAGCTTCATTAAGTTTAGATGACCAATCTTTCCGAGATATGGCGACAGTCTTTTCTAAGATTTGTTTAATTTCTCTGTTTGAGACTTTGACTTGTCCACTTGTTTGTGGATGATATGGTGTAGCCACACGGTGTCTTACTCCATACTTAGATAGTAATTTGTCAAATATTTTTGAGATGAAGTGCGAGCCACCGTCACTTATGACGAGTCTAGGCACACCAAATCTGGGAAAGATTATATTTTTAAAAAGCTTTATTACTACTCGTGTGTCGTTTGTAGGTGAAGCTATGGCTTCAATCCATTTCGAAACATAATCAACAGCTACGAGTATGTAATTATTACCGAAAGATGATGGGAATGGTCCCATGAAATCTATTCCCCAGACGTCAAAGATTTCTACTTCTAATATTCCTTTTTGAGGCATTTCATCTCTTCTTGAAATATTGCCAGTGCGTTGACACCGATCGCAATTTATAACAGCGATGTGGACATCCTTCCATAGATTAGGCCAGAATAAGCCGGCTTGCAAGATTTTTGCACAAGTTTTGGAAGTGCTTGCATGTCTACCATAAGGAGATGAATGGCATTGAGCAATGACATCTTCTATTTCTTCTTCGGGAATACATCGGCGAAAGATTCCATCTGGTCCTCTTTTGAACAATAATGGTTCATCCCAATAGTAATGTTTCAGATTATGAAAGAATTTCTTTTTCTGCTGATAGGTTAGATCGGGTGGAAGAGCTCCTACGGCTAGGTAGTTGACAATGTCAGCGTACCATGGCAGTCCTACAGTTGTTTGGATTGTTTCCACGGATTCTGGTTCATTTATATCTAACTGAGCTAGGTCGCTTCCTAATTGTGCTATTAGCTGTTCATACGGAAAATCATCGTTAATCGGCACTTGTTCGGGTTTAATACCTTCTATTCTAGATAAATGGTCCGCTACGACGTTCTCAGTACCTTTCTTATCTTTTATTTCTAGATCAAACTCTTGTAAAAGTAAAATCCATCTCAAGAGTCTTGGTTTAGCATCTTTCTTAGTTAATAAATATCGGATAGCAGCATGGTCTGTGTAAATGATTATTTTCGCTCCAACTAAGTAAGAACGGAATTTGTCAAGCGCAAAGACAACTGCTAACAATTCTTTTTCGGTAGTGGCGTAGTTCATCTGGGCAGAATCTAAGGTTCTATTGGCATAGTAAATTGCATGAAGTTTCTTTTCCTTCCTCTGGCCTAGAACTGCGCCTACAGCATAGTCACTCGCATCACACATGATTTCAAAAGGTAATCTCCAGTCAGGGGGTTGCATGATTGGTGCGGTGATGAGGGCTGTTTTTAGAGTTTCGAATGCTTTAAGACAATCTTCATTGAATATGAACTCAGCGTCTTTCATTAATAAACCAGTAAGAGGTTTAGTAATTTTCGAGAAATCTTTGATGAATCGTCGGTAAAAACCGGCGTGTCCTAAAAAACTTCGTATTTCTCGAACGGTTTTAGGGGGTTGAAGATCTTTTATTACTTCAATCTTAGCTTTATCAACTTCAATTCCCTTGTCTGATATTACATGACCTAATACGATTCCTTCGTTGACCATAAAATGACATTTCTCCCAGTTAAGCACGAGGTTTACTTTTACACATCTTTCTAATACCATTTCTAAGTTTGATAAACATCCTTCAAAACTTTGCCCGCATACAGAGAAGTCGTCCATGAACACTTCCATGATGTTGTCTATAAAATCTGCGAAGATTGACATCATACATCTTTGAAAGGTTGCAGGAGCGTTGCATAATCCAAAGGGCATTCGTCTATAAGCGAATGTTCCATAAGGGCATGTGAATGTAGTCTTCTCTTGATCATCTGGATGGATAGGGATTTGGAAAAATCCTGAGTAACCGTCAAGATAACAGAAGTAAGAATGCTTGGCTAATCGTTCTAACATTTGATCTATAAAAGGTAGTGGGAAATGATCTTTTCGAGTGGCTTTGTTTAGTTTACGATAATCTATGCATACTCTATATCCCGTCACTACTCTTTGCGATATCGATTCGCCTTGAGCGTTCTTCACAACAGTGATACCTCCTTTCTTTGGCACTACATGTATTGGACTAACCCATTCACTATCAGAGATTGGATATATTATTCCGGCATCTAATAATTTTTTAACTTCTTCTTTTACTACAGTGCTAAGGGTTGGGTTAATTCTTCTTTGAGATTCCCTGGAGGTTCTGCAATCTTCTTCTAGCAGAATACGATGCATACAAACTGAAGGACATATTCCTTTGAGATCATATATGTTATATCCTAATGCAGTTGGATATTTCTTCAAAACATCTAAAAGTTTCTTCGTTTCTATAGTTCCTAAACTGGAATTTATTATAACTGGTCTTTTACATTCAACGTCTAAGAATTCGTACCTTAGGTTATGAGGTAAAGTTTTTAATCCTAATGTAGGTTTTTCTTTACTTGGCATAGGATCCGGTGTAAGTGCTAAACTTTCGCTTAGACTATCATCCTGATATGGTTTACGCCAATTATCATCTTCGAAAATTGGAGGGATTTGAATTTTCATTATTTCAGAATAAGTGGTCTCTTTTAGTTCCATTTCCCTTACACATTCGTCAATTACGTCCAATAGATAGCATGTATCCTCTATAGCTGGTGATTGTAAGAATTGTGTTAAAATAAATTCAACTTTTTCTTCACCTACTTCAAAGGTTAGCTTTCCTCTTTTTACATCTATTATAGCTCCGGCGGTAGCTAAGAATGGTCTTCCTAGTATGATAGGTGTAGTGGAGTCTTCAGAGATGTCCATGATTATAAAATCAGTAGGGATGTAGAATTGTCCTATACGTACTGGGACGTTCTCTAGTATGCCTACAGGATATTTAACAGAGCGATCGGCTAGTTGAACAGACATTTTAGTTGGTCTCAGGTCTCCCATGTCTATCCTTTTGCAAATCGTTAAGGGCATAACACTGATACTGGCTCCTAAATCGCATAGAGCTTTGTCAATGACGAATTTCCCTATTACACAGGGTATAGAGAAACTTCCTGGATCTTTTAACTTAGGAGGCATTTTATTCTGAATTATAGCGCTACACTCGGCAGTAAGTGTAACTGTTCCGTTATCCTCTATCTTTTTCTTATTGGATAAGATTTCTTTTAAAAACTTAGCATACGAGGGTATTTGGGTAATTGCTTCTGTAAACGGAATAGTAATATTCAACTGTTTTAGAAGTTCGACAAATTTCTTAAATTGACCCGTCGTCTTGGAATTTATTAATCTTTGAGGGTACGGAATTGGTGGTTTATAGGGTGGTGGAGGCACATAAGGTTGTTCTTTCTCCACTACCTCTTGATTGTCATCTTTCTTTTCTTCTGGATCATTCACCACTTCAGTCGGTTTATCCGGTTTTTGGTGCATGGCTGGATTGTCAAGTCTTGGATCGGTAGGTCCGTCAAGTTCCTTGCCACTTCTTAATATCACAGCGTTAGCATGTCCTTTCGGATTAGGTTGAGGTTGTCCAGGGAATACTCCAGCTGGTGCAGCAGTAGGTGCTTGTTGTTGAGCTACTTGTGAAATCTGAGTTTCTAGCATTTTGTTATGTGTAGCTAATGCATCTACTTTGCTCACTAATTGTTTGATCTGCTCACTAGTGTGAATGTTTTGGTTTAAGAAGTCCTTGTTTGTTTGAGATTGGTTAGCTATAAAGTTCTCCATCATCAATTCAAGGTTCGATTTTCTAGGGACATTAGGAGCAGTCTTTTGATATCCTGGTGATATAGCTGGTGCTTGACCTGGTGCGTATAAAGCATTGTTATTCTTATAGGAGAAGTTCGGATGATTCTTCCAACCTGGGTTATATGTGTTTGAGTAAGGGTTTCCTTGAGCATAATTCACTTGATCAGTGGGAGTTCCTATCAATAGTTGACAATCAGAAACTTCGTGTCCTGAAACTCCACATAACTCACAGTTAGGTGTTACTGCAGCCACGTTGGCTGTTGGTGTTATGGCCAAGTTGTCGATCTTTTGGCTTAGTTGGTCAAACTTCGCATTGACTTGGTCCATACTACTTACTTCATACATACCTCCCTTTGTTGGTTTCTCAGTTGCGACTCTCTCGCTTCCCCAAAGGTAATGATTTTGAGCCATACTTTCGATAAGTGCATAGGCATCATTATATTCTTTATCCATCAATGCACCGCCCGGGGCAGCGTCAATTGTCATTCTTGTATTGTACAAGAGTCCATTATAGAAGGTATGGATGACCATCCATTCTATTAATCCATGATGTGGACAAAGTCTCAGCAGATCCTTATAACGTTCCCAAGCTTCGAATAATGATTCACTTTCTCTTTGCTTAAATCCGTTGATCTGAGCTCTCAGCATAGCTGTCTTGCTGGGTGGAAAATATCTATTCAAGAAAACTCTCTTTAGTTCCTCCCACGTAGTTACTGAGTTCGAAGGCAGAGATTGAAGCCAAGCTCTTGCTCTGTCTCGAAGCGAAAAAGGAAATAAACGTAATCTAATAGCTTCTTGGGTAACTCCATTGGCTTTTACGGTATCGGCATATTGCACAAAGATCGAAAGATGAAGATTCGGATCCTCGGTAGGATTTCCGGCGAATTGATTTTATTGCACGGCTGATATCAACGAAGGTTTTAGTTCGAAATCGTTTCGGTTGATAGCCGGCGCTGCAATGCTTGAATGCGGTTCAGCTTGCGAAGGACTGGCGTAATACTTGAGTGGATGATTCTGTTCTTCAGCCATCTCTGTGTCCTTTGATGTTACAACTGGTTTAGGCGGATCTAATTGAAGATCTGGAATATTGTAATTATTTTCGTAATCGAATATACGTCTTCTTACATGTAAGAAGCGTTCCGATTCAGGGATTAGAGGTTGCAAGTCTTCGCTTTTAGAGCGAGTACTTGGCATACACTCGGAAATTAAATTAAATTAAATAGTTGATACCTTAGTCTAGACAATGCTACCTGAATGCACTAGTAACTAAATTAAGGAATCCCCGGCAACGGCGCCAAAAACTTGATGGGCTAAAGACGTGTCTAATTATGCGTCTAGCGGTATCTTACTGCAAGTGCACAGCCTATCGAAGTAATATTTAAGATTATCGATCCACAGGGATTCTATGGTTACTTAGTGCTAGATGAACTTCTAGTTTAGCTAAGGCGAATGGTTGTCACGATTTTTTTGTTGATTTTAGAATATTAAAGGCGGAATTAAATTTAAGTTTTAATTAAGTAATACTAAGGCGGTCGGTATGTAATTATACTAACTTAGGTGGGTCAATCTAACCTAGGCTTATAAGGATGTTTACTTAATCTATTCGGTAGAGATTACCAGTTTAAATACCCTCAACTCACACTCTCGTGGTCTTATATCAGATCTTATCCCTAAAGCCCTATGCCTGCTCTCGCTAGCCCATAAGTGTTTAGAGGTAATTTTTGGAAACTAAGTAATTCTAATTTATCTTAAAGCGCTCTCGCTGTGTTTAATTTAAATGCCTAACTTTAGCTATCTGGTTAAAACCTCACACTCTCGTGGTCTTGACCTAACCTAATACTCTTTTCTTACTCTCGTAACGAAAAGGTCTATTTAATTAAAAAGTATCAGCCAGAATGTTAAGTGATTAATTATTTTTAGCCTATGGTTATATTTTACCGGTTAAGTTTGTTCTAACTACATACCGCCCTAAGGTGTTTAGCTACTCATCGATGTTGAACCAGACAGAGACAGAAAATTAAATAATAAAATACTCATGGCAGAAAAATAAATAAACATTATAAATAATTAAATTGCAATATAAATAAAACCTGGTTAACAATATTAGAGCAGACTCCTTCTTCCACAGACCGGAAAGCTCGGAGTTGGCGAAATCAAAATTAAACGAATGCTGAAGGTTTAGAAAAAATAATAAACGTATAACAATTTCCTGATGTTGGAAATTGTTATATGGCGGGTTTGGATACAATAAAACGAAACAGAAAATAATGCAGAAATAAGAAACGGGTCGTAAATCAGTTCGGCAGAGCTTCCGCAGGAATTTGAATAGAAAAATGCTCTGTCCTTTCTTCATAAAACTGGTGCTATTTATAGAAGAATTATTGGGCTGAATTTTTGGACTTTAGTAGAAATGGGCCTTGCTGAATTGGTGGAGAGAATGTAGGTACGTGGCATCAAAATAGGAAACAGCTTCTTCACGTAATGGCTTGACGAAGTCTTGGTCAAAAACCTAGAATAATCCTTGTCACGGTCGTGACAATGCTTTTACGTTCGTGACTTGTGACTTTTAAGTGTCACGGTCGTGACACATATCTTACGGTCGTGATGCTTCATTTTGGGGTGTCACGGTCGTGACACCCTTGTAACGGTCGTGACTGCTGCAAAATATGCAGTTTTGCAGGAAGCTTCATTTCTTCATCTTTTTATGATTGATTTTGTTCCTTTTTCTCTTAGTTCATGATTTAGCTCCACATGATGGTGTACCTGCAAAATGGTAAGAAAAACTCGAGAAATCGAGTGTTAAAACGATGATTATTCGATAAAATGTTAATGAAATCTAGCAATATAATCGATACGTTTTCTCGTTATCAATCTCACAATAAAGGGTCTCATCTAGATCTTGTACTCTAGGAGGGTGGACCAATGCATAGCCCAGTTGTCTTTTGAATAGCAGAGGGTTGTAGTTGATGCAACCCTTCACTCCTATCAGAGGCACATTGGGAAATTGCCCACAACTAGTAATAATGTCTCTGCCCTTGGTGCTCTGAGTGCACCACCTGATATCATCTGAGGTTAAAGCAACAAGCCTCCTAGCCCAGTTCTTCTGCTGGTGAGGGTTCAAGAATGCATCAGTCTTTGGCAAATGTTTGAGCAACCAAGTATGGAACAAAGGTGCACAGCATCTCACTAATCTTCCCCTTTGTTTTTCATTCCTTTGGTGAACAGAGTAGTAGAGATTTCCCAGTAAGGTGGGCACTGGGTTCCTCAGGATGAAAAGATGGATTGCATTCTTGCTAATAAACTTAGGCTCGTCTGCAAATAATATGACCCCATATATGCTAAGGGCTAATAATGCACAGACTGCCTTCCACTCTCCCAAAGAAGCCTTCAAGGTAGCCTGAGAGATCAAGAAATCCAGATGCAGACCAGAGACTCCAGCCTTGGAAGTCATGTTCTGCCCAATCAGATAAGGTTCCAGATACAATGCCCTTGCCACTTCTTCATTACTTGGAAAAGCCATCTCAGGGTTGAAGGGGACTCCACCCCTGATGGGTATACCAACCAATGATGAATACTCCTCTAATAAAGGCCCCAACTGAAAATCCTGGAAGGTGAAGCACCTCAGAGGGGGATCATAGAACTGCAGGCAAGTATGAATCAAGCTCCTCTGTGAAGGGTCCAAATCCATAACCACATCAAGGATTCCTCCGTAATGTTCTCTGAATAGTGGTATATGGTCTGGAGTAATCAGGGTCTGAATCTTCCTGATGCTAGCCAACTCAGGCTCAAAGAAATGATAGGAAATGTTACTCTTCTTGGGTGCCATGTTGCTGAAGGAGAGCTGAGACAGATGCTGAGAATAACACTGAAGATGGGCCACTGACAGGCTGAGACTGGTGATGCAGGTGTCTGAAGCAGGTAGCTGATAGCTGAAGTAAGCACTGATGAAAATAGGTCTATGCTGATGAAGGGGTCAAAACCAAGCCAAAATATAGTATGGATACCCTGAAAAACAAATAAGCAAATGTTAAAATGATGCAATGATGATGTATGCAAATGATATGCAAGGGTTTGTGACTGAGCTGGATCTGATCAAGTGCTCTGATATAAGTCCAGGTATGTTCAAGAAATCCAGATGGAGGTTCATAAGTCCAGTAACCAAGGTGGGGGACTCAAATAAAGAGTCACATGTCCAGGGTTAAAAAATCACAAGAACTGTTCCAACATGGAGTACTCTTAATCAAAACAAAGTAACAGGGTATGTTGAGGTCAAGGGTACCTGCAAACCTATAAACAACCCAACCCCCTCACAGGTGGTGTTCTAAAACAAGGATCCTCAGACTTGGATCAGTTATGAGAAGTGTAAACACTTCTAACCCGGAGGTACAGGGTTTACAATAACCATAAAAGATCCTCCTCTAATTCACCTCAGTTTCTGAAGGTCAATACTAAAGGTCATCTAGACTTAGCAGGCTTCCCAGATAGCCCTAGCACTACAGGAAATCTGTAGCACAGAGTTCCAAGAAGAAACCCATATCTGAACCGTGTTTCATATTCCCGCACCAGACCGAAATGGAATGGGAAAGAACATGAACCACTCTAGCCTAGGTGTCACTCAGGTCCCAGGTATAAGACCTCAACTCTCAGTAGAACCCCACCCACCAAAGCAACAAAACAGATCCAGCAAGCACAGTATGACAGTATGATATATGTAAAGCTATAAAGAAAGCAATAAAACAACTGTACATAAAACAAAAATAAATACAAAACAAGCACAAATAGCACATAACACCCCAGTAAACACAAATCAATCAAGCGCTAGGAGGAACCCACAAAAAGAACCAGAAGCCCTGGTTGGAGTATAAGGATCCCCAGCAGAGTCGCCAAGCTGTCGTTCCCGATAAATGGGAATGGCCCAAATAAAGGTACAGACGCGAACGGTCGGCGAAGGGAGGATGTGAGAACACACAGGAGTGAACTCACAGGGAATGAATAGAGTCGCCAGCTAGGCATTTTTATCCCGGAGGAAAGGTAATGCTGCATAAACCTAGAAAGGTATGGATAAGACGGCTGCGAACCAGAGAGACTGAGAAAGGGGGTTAGTTACAACCTGGGAAGGTATTAGCACCCAGATTGTCCGCCGTACTCGACGGGATCCACGCTTAAAAGATTTGTGTTTTAAAGGGGTAGTGTCAGTGCAATTTGTATATAAAGAGCTTGAAAAGGATGTACAGGTGTCAGTGCAAAAAGAGTGTGAAGTGTATAAATGAAGTGTCAGTGTAAGAACAAAGAGGAAATGCTCATGATAATGAGGCTAAAGAATAAGGCTAGAAGGAGGGGGAATATACAGAGACTTTTGTTCGATAACTGTTAAGTTATGCCTACGTATCCTCTCGTGCAATGAGGAAGTCAAAACACCGTAGTTCGACCCAAAGAGACTGAAAGATGAATTGACTGATGAACTGCTTACTTGTCTATGCTCAAGTGTATGACCTGTCTGGCTCAGGTGCAAACTGTCTTGCATTAGACGGAAGAAGCAAGTTCTTGTTTATGAGTGAATGAGATGAGAAAAGAATCCCGAAGGAGACGATTATTGTTTGTTTTTGAGTTTTCAGTCTTTTATTGCTTTTGAGAATTTGTCATAAGTTAATGAGCTTAAGCTTAAACCAATGGATTAGTAAACTCATCACATCTTCCCTCTGATTAGGGGTAATGAGAATACCTTAAGTGTGAAGTCAGCTTCTCACACTTAATCACCTTTGATACAGGATTAAGATCATTAACCTACTTGTGATTATTTAGATTTTTTTGGTGGTTTTGTTTAGTGTTAAGTAATGAGATTAAGCCATAATCAGGGATTAAACAGACTCATTACACCATCCTAATAGAAGGATAATAGATGAGAATGTTTAAGCTGAGGAAAGCTCCTCAACTTAATCCATGATTAGGGATTAAACTCATGACAAAACAAAGCCTTTATTAAGTGGATTTTAATTAATGGTGAGATGATGAAGTGAATTTTATGGTTTGTAAGACAACTTGAGGGGGACTTGTCCATTAACACTAGGGTTAGTCCTTCTTAACCAGTTAAGGAAGAATTAGAACCCTAATGCAAGGCCCAAGTTACAAGTTTGATGTCTTGATGATTATTAGATGGATTGATTAAAGGAGTTAAACACATTAAGGGTTTAACACTTAGGATTAAAGTTATACACTCCATCCTAATAGAAGAATGCAGACATAAGCTTAATCACAAAGCCTTAAAGCCTTTAGGGTTTAGTCACTGATTATGAGATGAGAAGAGAAGACTCAATGAGACACAAAGGTAAAACTAAGTGGGGGACTAATCAAAACCCTAATCATTGTCATGCTTGGTTGTTCCTAAGGTTTGTGAGGTTTATGAAAGAAAACTTCAGAAGAACCACCAGGAAGCAGATGAAAGGAGCAAAGAGAAAGCAAAGTAACTTGCTTCATTCAAGAAGTCAAGTCACTTGAGGAAAGAAAGTAAGGAGAAAAAGAATGAGCAAGCTCAATCTCAAACACATAACAAAATGCAGCAAGGATGCATAAAGAAGATGAAAAGAAATTGTGAGAAGTGAAGGCAAATTCACTTCTCAAAGTTGCTTACCACCTGAAAAGTTAGTGAAAGAAATGCAATGCAATGCAAGATGAAGTGAAATGGCATGATGCAAATCAAAACCAGAAGCACATATGAGATGATAATGATGCTATGAGATGCTGCAAACATGTAACAAGGCATGGGGATGATCATACAAACTTATGGATGCAAATGAAGCAAGTTAAGAACCATGAACATACATGAAAAGTTATGAAATGCAAATGGCATACAACATGGCAAATGCAAGATGAAATGATCAAACATGCTTTCAATATGTCTTAAGATGTCTAATGGATCAAATGGATGCACAAAATGCTATAGCAAGTCAAGGTATGAATGCAAATGCAAAATGGATGCATATGGAAGCTCAAATTAGGGTTTATGATCAATGCATCAAACAAAAACCAAAATCAGAAGCAAACATCAAGATAAAAAATTGAAAATGCATTTAAAGGAACCCTAAACCTATACAAACTCACTTCCCAAAGGAGAGGTTCCAACTCTTAACCTAATTAGAGTTATGAATTTCCTAAAATTTCTAGGGTTTTAGGGTACCTCAACAAGAAAAATGTCAAACAAATGGAAAATGAAAGATCAAATCATGCCAATTTAATCTCACAAACTACATGCTAAACAAAATGCAATGTAAGAAGAATCAAAGTCCAACTCTCAATGGTTAGGCAGAAATGATTTTTTGAAGTTTGGATCAAAATGATGCCTTGAAATGATTTTAATTCCATGAAAAATTCTCAAAAGACATCAAGATCAAAAAAGAAATTTGGTTTGAGGGTTGGACAATGTTTCTAAATGATTATGATGGTTTCATGAATTTTTTGGTGATTTTTAAATACCTAAAAGTATTTTTAATTAATTAATTCTCATTAATTAATTAAAAATAAACTTTTAAATGATTCAAAAATATTTTTTAATGCAAAAATAAAAATAAAAATGTTTTTGGTTTCTGAAAATTCATAAAAGTTTATACAAAAAATTTCAGAATTTTTAAGATTGTTTTGCTATTTTAAATAAAATGGAGAAAATAAATGAAATAAAAATAAAATAAAATTGAATTAATGAGAAGTCAAACAGATCAATGGTCAGCATTCAAATGAAACACGCGCGCGTTTGACTTGGCGCCACATCCAAGGGCTGGCATTTAAACTTGGCTAATTATGATTAACCCTAATTAATTGTGCCCTAATCACTTTCAGGCGACCGGAACACTGTTCCGGTCGTCTTCTCCGGCCATCCCAATTCTCAAACTCTCTCTACACGCATCCAAAACAAAATCTAACTACCCAGAAATCATCCCCACATAAAAACGAATCAAACCCCTCAATCAAACAACATTTATCATTCAAAAACAGAGAGAATCGAATCAAACATTTTTTAGGGCAAAAGTTTCAAACAATGCATACATCCTGGTTTCTCAACCATTTTCAAAAGTAAGCACATATTCATGATCAGGGGAGTGCATAGAAGCTATTAAGAACTTAAAAACATGTTTCTGGAAAAAAGTTTTGAGTTGACTACCTGAACTGAAGCTTTCGATTCAGGAGCTTTCTGGCTGTTTCTTTGGCTCAAATGCACTCCAATGATCCTCCTAGGAAGCTTGCAATGTTTGTTTAAAGTTTGCAATGGCTGGTTTGAAAGCTGGCAGAGGTTCTGCTCAAGGTGAGGTGAGAATCGTATTTGTGATTCTGGGAGTTTAAGGCAATGGTGATGGGTGCTTTGTGACCAGGTGAGTGTGTTGAGTTGATTGGTGAAGCTTGTTTGTATGTTTGAGGCTTGTGCTGAGAGTTTCGAAGGCTCTTGCACATGAAGGTGAAAATGAGAATGTTGTGCTATGGAGTGTTTTAGGCTTGTGTTGTAGTTGCTTTGGCTTGCTTTTTCTTTGTATAAACAATTGCCATTGGTCAGATGAAGTGTTGTGTGCTTTATTGATTGGTATGGGTCCTTTTGCCAAAATGTCAAAGTTGGTGTAAGAGAAGTATGGGCTACTTCTAGCCAAGTACAAGGAGTGTGTCCTGCGCAGCATGATGTGGGGAAAGGCCTAGGATGGTTCAGCAAGCTAGCAAGCAAGTGGATGAGAAACTATGATGAGTTTTGCAACTTGCCTTGCCTTTGATCTTTATGAAAAAGTCTTGCTCCATAAGCCATAAAACATGTGATCCTTTGGGTGCAATCTGACTTTTAGGACTTGTGTGATCATGTGGTGAAGTTTAGAAGTCCATTTGATAACTTAATTTGCCTTGAGAAGTGAATTTGCAACTTTGCCTCTTTGGTGGAAAACTTCAAATTTTGTGATTTTTGCCAACTTTGACAAGCCATAACTTTTGATCCAAAATGAATTAGGTCATGTTCTTGTACTTTTTGAAAAGGGAAAGATCTATTCTACAACTTTCATGACCAAAGTTTTTCCATTTGAAGCTTTTTTGAATCAAAAAGTAAGGTTTGAAAAAGTTGCCTAAAATGACAATTTCATTAAAAGTCAAACTTGCCCAAAAAGTCAACTTTGCAAAAGACTTGAAATTATTCAATTTTGAGAACTTCCAATGTCTTCCATGATCAAATAAAGATCATATACAATCAAAATGATGAAGAACACCCTTTGGTTGGGTCATTGGGGGCCTCAGATGCCCTGATTTTGCACTGACTTGCTTGAAAAGTCAACTCTTGATCAAATGACTTCCCCATGGAATTCATTCATGAAAATTGATATGCATACTCCCTATACCATATAGAGACCAATAGAAACAAGAATGACCAAAAAATTTAGAGTTATGGCCTCTGAAACCAAAACCCTAATTTTAGGTCATCTATGCAGTCAAGCCTGGCTCTACTTCCACACCATTTTCAGTTCTTGTGATTCTTTGACATTCTTGACTTTGAGAGGATATAATATGATACTTGAACACACATGGACCCCTTTGAAGTGATTGATGGCCTTTGGAGTGGCTCAAGAAGCTCTTGGATTGCTCAGATCACAAACCCTAGATGCAGATGACTTAGAATCTATACAGTGAATCAAAATGTGGTATGAGATGTTATGATTGAGTTTATGCTCATGAAATGATCACAAGCCATGGTGTGAATGGGTGAGGGCAAATTTGGGGTGTTTACATATGTTCATTTCATTTCATAAACATTCATGAACTTCTATGGTTCAAAGCATGCTTCATCTGCATTCATGACCTTGTATGATCATTCTCATGTCTTGCCTTATGTTTGTATCATCTCTTAGCATCCTTAACATCATATCTATGCTTCTGACTTTAGTTTGCATCATGTCATTTCATCTCATTTGCATTGCATTTCATTTCTTTTGGCTAACTTTTCAGGTGGTAAGTTGTTTTGAGAAGTGAATTTGCCTTCACTTCTCACAATCTCTTCTCATCTCTCTTGCATATTTGCTTAATTTTATCTTGTGTATTGGATTGAGCTTGCTCATTCATGTTCATCTTACTTTCTTTCTTCAAGAAACTTGTCTTCTTAAGTGAAGCAAGTTGTTTTGCTTCTCTTTGCTTCTTGCTCCTTTCATCTGCTTCCTTCCTGGTGGTTTCTCTGAAGATCTTCTTGCAAACCTCACTAACCCTAGGAATAACCAAGCATGATCACAATTAGCATTTTGATTAGTCCCCCATTTAGATTTTACCTTTGTGTCATCTTTGAGTCTTCTCTTCTCACCTCATAATCAAGGACTAAACCCTAAAGGTTTTAAGGCTTTGTGATTAAGCTTATGCCTGCATCCTTCTATTAGGATGGAGTGTATAACTTTAATCCTAAGTGTTAAACCCTTAATGTGTTTAAATCCTTTAATCAATTCACTTACTAATCATCAAGACATCAAGCTTGTAACTTGGGTCTTGCATTAGGGTTCTAATTCTTCCTTAATTGGTTAAGAAGCACTAACCCTAGTGTTAATGGACAAGTCCCCCTCAAGTTGTCTTACAAACCATAAAAATCACTTCTTAATCTTACCATTAAATAAAATTCACTTTAATAAAGGTTTTGTTTTGTCATGAGGTTAATCCCTAATCATGGATTAAGTTGAGGAGCCTTCCTCAGCTTAAATGTTCTCATCTATTATCCTTCTATTAGGATGGTGTAATGAGTCCATTAAATCCCTGATTATGGCTTAAACTCATTACTTAACACTAAACAAAAACTCCAAAAAACATCTAAATAATCACAAGTAGGTTAATGATTTTAATCCTACATCATGGTGATTAAGTGTGAGGTGCTTACTTCATACTTGAGGTATTCTCATTACCCCTAATCAGAGGGAGGATGTGATGAGTTTACTAACCCTTGGTTTAGGCTTAAGCTCATCAACGTATGACAAACCTAAAAAAAAGCAATAAAAGACTGAAAACACAAAAAACAAACAATAATCGTCTCCTCCGGGATTCTTTTCTCATCTCATTCACTCACAAACGAGAACTTGCTTCTTCCGTCTAATGCAAGACAGATTGCACCTGAGCCAGACAGATCATACACTTGAGCATAGGCAAGTAAGCAGTTCACAAGTTAATTTACCTTTCAGTCTCTTTGGGTCGAACTACGGTGTTCTGACTTCCTCATTGCACGAGAGGATACGTAGGCATAACTTAACAGTTATCGAACAAAAGTCTCTGTGTATCCCCCCTCTTTCAGCATTATTCTTTAAGTCTCGTAGTCTTGAGCTTCATACTCCTGTTCTTACACTGACACTTCTCTTATACACTTCACATTTATTTTACACTGGCACTTGCAGTCTTTCCAGCTTTGATACACAAATTGCACTGACACTACCCCTTTAAAACACAAATCTTTTAAGCGTGGATCCCGTCGAGTACGACGGACAATCTGGGTGCTAATACCTTCCCAGGTTGTAACCAACCCCCTTTCTCAGTTTCTCTGGTTCGCAACCGTCTTATCCATATCTTTCTAGGTTTATGCAGCATTACCTTTCCTCCGGGATAAAAATGCCTAGCTGGCGACTCTTGTCTTTCTGAGTTCACCCTTGTGTGTTCTCTCTTCTTTCGCCGACCGTTCGCGTCTGTACCCCTCTTGACTTAGCCTCATTTGGTGGCAGCGACAACTTGGCGACTCTGCTAGGGACCCTTATACTGTAACCAGGGCTTCTGGTTCTTTTTGTGGGTTCCTCCTAGCGCTTGTTTGATTTGTGTTTACTGGGGGTGTTATGTGCTAATTGTGTTTATATATTTGTTTTATTTATTTGCTTTATGTACAGTTTTGTTTATTGCTTTCTTTACAGTTTTATACATCATACTATCATATTGTCATTGCTGGATCTAGTTTTCTTTGGTGGGTGGGGTTCTATTGAGAGTTAAGGTCCTATACCTGGGACCTGAGTGACACCTAGGCTAGAGTGGTTCATATTCTTTCCCATTCCATTTCGGTCTGGTGCGGGAATATGAAACACGGTTCAGACATGGGTTTCTTCTTGAGAACTCTGTGCTACAGATTTCCTGTAGTGCTAGGGCTATCTGGGAAGCCTGCTAAGTCTGGATGACCTTTATTATGACCTTCAGAAACTGAGGTGAGTTAGAGGAGGATCTTTTATGGTTATTGTAAACACTGCACCTCCGGGTTAGAAGTGTTTACACTTCTCATAACTGATCCAAGTCTGAGGATCCTTGTTCTAGAACACCACCTGTGAGGGGGTTGGGCTGTTTATAGGTTTGAAGGTACCATTGGCCACATCATACCCTGATACTTTGTTTGGATTAAGAGTACTCCATTTTGGGACAGTTCTTGTGATTAACCCTGGACATGTGACTCTTTATTTGAGTCCCCCACCTTGGTTACTGGATTTCTAAGCCTCCATCTGGACTTCTTGAACATACATGGACTTTATATCAAGACAGATAATCAGATCTAGCTTGATCACAAACCCTTGCATATCATTTGCATACATCATCATTGCATCATTTAACATTTGTTCATTTGTTTTTTCAGGGTATCCACATTATATTTTGGCTTGGTTTTGACCTCTTCATCTGCATAGACCACTGTTTCATCAGCTATCTGCTTCAGCTATCTTCATCAGTTGTTTGCTTCAGTTATCTTCATCATTATCAGCTTATCAGTGGCTCATCTCCAGTACCAGTCTTGATCAACACTTATCTTCAGCCCTTCATCAGCATTCATGGCTCCCAGGAAGAGCAACATATCATACCATTTCTTTGAGCCTGTGCTGACTGGCATCAGGCAGGTCCAGTCACTTATCACCCCTGACCACATCCCATTATTCAGAGAGCATTATGGAGGTATCCTTGACATGGTTATGGATTTGGACCCTTCTCAGAGGAGCATGATCCACACCTGCCTACAGTTTTATGACCCTCCTTTGAGATGTTTCACATTTTCAGACTTTCAGCTAGGACCTCTGTTGGAGGAGTTTTCATCATTGATTGGAGTACCTGTCAAGGGTGGTGTCCCCTTCAACCCAAAGATGACTTCTCCCAGCAATGGAGAAGTGGCAAAAGCACTGTACCTGGAGCCTGCTTTGATTGAGCAGAACATTACAACAAAGGCTGGGATCCCTGGTTTACACTTAGACTTTTTGATTTCTCAGGCCATCCTGAAGGCCTCTTTGGAAGAATGGAGGGCAGTTTGTGCATTGCTAGCTCTCAGCATATATGGGGTCATACTATTTGCAGATGAGCCCAAATTCATCAGCAAGAATGCCATTCATCTTTTCCTTCTGAGGAATCCAGTACCCACATTGCTGGGAGACTTCTATTACTCCATTCATCAGAGGAATGAGAAACAAAGGGGGAAGCTAGTGAGATGCTGTGCTCCTTTGTTTCACACTTGGATGCTCAAACACTTGCCTAAGACAGATACCTTCCTGAATCCTCACCAACAGAAGAATTGGGCTAAGAGACTTATTGCTTTGTCTTCAGATGATATCAGATGGTGCATCCAGAGCACCAAAGGCAAAGACATAATCACCAGCTGTGGGCAATACCCAAATGTACCTCTGATATGAGTAAAGGGTTGCATCAACTACAATCCTTTGCTGTTCAAAAGGCAACTGGGCTATGCTTTGATTCACCCTCATAGAGTGCAAGATTTAGCTGAGACCCTGTATTGTGAGATAAAGCCTAATCTAGCTGCTGTCAGACAAGCATCCTGGGCTTGGGACAACATCCAGACAAAAGGGATGGCTATTCTTGGAATGTGCAATAATGTTGCTTCAGCTCATTACTATGACTGGTCTCATGCTAGGGCTCAGATTACTGGAATGCTTTTCACCATTGAAGATATACCTGGGCCATCTACAGCTCAGCCAGCAGCAACTGTCAGCCTGGAAGAATTTGAGAAGTTGAAGGAAAGGAATGAGAATTTGTCTCAAGCTCTGAAGAAGACCCTTTGGGAAAGGAGTGATGGTCGTCTGGACATTGAGGGTTGGAAAAGCTTAAGGTGGAGCATCTGGCCAAGATTGAGAAAATAAAGGACTACATCAAGAAAGCAAGAGCTGGGGAGCACATATTGAAGAATGCCTGCAAAGAGGCCAAGCTTCAGAAGGCTAGGACTGATCTCTATCTGCAAGAAAGTCAGGCTAGGTGGGTCAGGATCACTGAATCCTGGACACAAGAAGATCAGAAAACTCAAGCCCGGATTGAGCAGTTAGAGGCTAATGAAAAGAAGCAACAGGAAGCTTTGCTGGCGGCCCAGAAGGAGATTTCAGAGTTGAAGCTCATGGCTGGTTTGAAGAGGTCAAAGGACCAGGACAGGCACAAGAAGCTGACCACTGCCATTGCCACCAGAAACCTCCTCATCAGGAACATCACAGAGCATCCAGCTGGTCCAGTGACGGAGGCACTTCTGAAGGAAGTTAAGGAGGATGAGTTTGGACTTGATGTCTGACTTTTTGATTGTTGTTGTTTTCATTTGATGTACTTTTCATTTTGTGTTGTATTTTGACCCTCCAAGGGTATGTGTTGTAAAAAACAAACTATGTATTATCAGTATTTGTAATATATTTTAGTTTGTTGACATTGTGGGATTTCTTTTTCTCAACAACATCAAAGCACCTTCCTTGGGGTCTGGAAAGGTCAAAACCAAGAACCAAGCCGGATACCTTGGAAAACAAATAAGCATACTGCATTGCATACTAACTTTTGTTTTGTTTTGTAGGTTTTTGTTATTGGTTTTTTGTTTCTAACTCTGTTGTCGTTCAGGAAATATTGCTCGCTACCGGGTGTTCCCTTTCAACCGTACGCACCGGTATCCTACTCACAACAACCTTCCTGGTATCCAAATGGATCAAGTACAGCAAGACCTGATAGAGGTCAGAACACATATGGCTAATGAAAGAGTGGAGATGAGGAACCAAATGGCTCAATTCATGACTGTGATGATTGGTTTGGCTCAAAGTCAAGAGAGGTTAAGGGCATTGGTAGAAAGACAAAACCCCGAGGAACCTCATCCTGGAACTGGAGGAACTAGTAATAATGAGGGAGGTCAGCCTCATGTTAACCCACCAGTATTTGGACCTCATCTAGATCCGGAAGTCAATATCCCAAGGAATGTACAGGGCAACACTGCTGCAGGCAGAATCTTGCAAGAAGATCCTCAAGAGGAGCAGTTTACTGTAATGGGAGCTGGGGATGAAGTATATGATAGGAGGTTTGATGAAATTGCTGAGAAATTGAGAACTCTGGAGTCTCAAAATTCCTTAGGCTTCGATGTAATGGATATGGGGTTAGTGGATGGGGTGAGAATTCCCCACAAGTTCAAACCCCCGTGCTTCGAGAAATACAATGGAACCTCTTGTCCACGAACTCACCTGCAGTCTTTTCTGGGGAGACTTAAAGCATATACCATGGATGAAAAGCTGTGGATGTTCTATTTTGAAGACAGTTTGACTGGGGCTTCAAGAGAGTGGTATTCACACTTGACCAGAGCTACAATCAGATGCTGGAAGGACCTAGCTGAAGCATTCATCAGGCAGTACCAATACAATCTGGACATGGCCCCTAACAGGACCCTTCTGATGGGAATGTCTCAATCCTCCAGGGATAGCTTCAGGGAATATGCCCAAAGGTGGAGACAGCTTGTTGCTGCTGTCCAACCACCCATTTCGGAAAGAGAAATGGCTGACATGTTCATGAATACTCTGCAAGGAACATATATTGATAGGCTAGCTGCCTTTTCTTCCACCAGTTTTGCTGACGTAGTTATAGCTGGGGAAAGGATTGAAAGCCTTTTAAAAATGGGTAAGATTTCTGATAATGGTGCAAGTTCATCCAGTAATCCCAGGAAACCTTTTGTGGGACCTCGAAGGACCGGTGAGACAAATGCCATTCATGCCAGCAGGGGCAGACCTCAGTATGTCCACAGATCAATAGCAGCTGTCACTATTCCAGCTCCGATTCCTCAACAACCGGCATATCAACCACAACAACAACCACATTATCAACAGCAAGTTCAGTATCCGCCACAGAGAACCTACAACAACAACAACAGCAATCAACAACAAAGACCTTTTCAGCAAAGGTCGTCACAGGCAAATAGGGTGATTGACCCTATCCCTATGCCTTATGCCACCTTATTGCCACAACTCCTGAAACTCAACTTGGTTGAATTAAGGACATTGGCACCACCAGATCCCTCCAATCTCCCAAGGAATTATGATGTCAACGCCAGATGTGCTTTCCACTCCAATGCACCTGGCCATAATACGGAAAAATGCAGGGGCTTGCAAATGAAAGTCCAAGATCTGGTGGATTCTAAAGCCCTCAACTTTGCACCCCGTCCAAATGTCAACAAGAATCATATGCCTCATCATGGAGGGCCGAGGATTAATGCCATTGAGGAGGACAGACCATCTACCTTGATCACCAGTGTTGCACAAATTCGGACACCTCTGGTCGAAATTAAAGCTCAGCTTCTAGAGTGCCAGATGTTCCCCGGGTGTGAGCTTGGTTGTGGGTATTGCAACATTGCAGTCAACGGGTGTGATAACTTGAGAAGCGGCATAGATGGTCTCATCAAGGATGGTATACTTCAGATCTCAACAACGGCACCTACAAATCCAACAATTCCTTTGACAACAATTCCTGATTCTCCTACAACAGCAGCAACAATCATTCCTACTGATTCATCAATATCATCAGCAATGGCTCTGTCCATCACTTCAACAGATCAAATGTCAACAAATTTTTCTTCTACAACATCAGCATCCATTTATTCAGTCGAATCTTCTACAACACCAGCAGAAATTAATGAATACATCTCAGCAATCACCATCTACTATGATCCATCAAACGTTCCCCCAAACAACAACTTTCAACAACAAACAATGGCACCTCCTGCCAGATCACCAGTCACCATTTACTACGATCCGCACACCATTTCAGTACCCTCCTCTGCTGCAGTCAGTCCAGTTACTATCACGGTGCCTGGACCAGTTCCATATGAAAGCAGTAATGCCATACCTTGGCATTATGGATCTGACCTCTACTGCAACGGGAAGAAAATCACTTTGGATTCTTCAACCTCTTCTCCACAAATTGATAATGTTGGGGGAGGCGGAGGCTTCACCAGAAGCGGACGCCTTTTCGCCTCAAAAACTCAGAGGCCTAATGTTGAAGCAGAAGCTGCTGCCAAAGCAAAAGGAAAGAGTGTGGTACTTGAAGAGCCGACTGCCAAAGAAACTCAGAAGACATCTTTTGAATAAGATGTAGATGAGTTTATGAGAATCATAAAAAGAAGTGATTACAAGGTGGTGGATCAGCTTCACCAAACTCCCTCAAAGATCTCCATATTATCCCTGTTGATGTGTTCTGAAGCTCACAGGAATGCATTATTGAAAGTCCTGCACGCATCGTACGTACCAGAAGAGATTACCGTTAATCAGCTAGAAACAGTGGTAGCAAATGTCAATACCAGTCACGGACTGGGCTTTACCAATGCTGACTTAACAACTGAGGGACGTAACCACAACAAAGCTTTACACATCACCTTAGAATGTAAAGGTGTTGTTTTATCTCATGTACTGGTGGACACTGGGTCGTCACTCAATGTTCTACCAAAGAAAGCCTTGGTGAAGCTGGAGTACGATGGCTTGGCACTGCGTCCGAGTAATTTGGTGGTAAGAGCATTTGATGGCTCTAAAAGATCAGTGCTCGGGGAGATTGATCTGCCTGTGATGATTGGCCCGCAGACTTTTAAAATTACCTTCTATGTGATGGACATTCAGCCGGCCTACAACTGTTTGTTGGGTAGACCCTAGATCCATGCCGCTGGCGCTGTTACGTCTACCCTTCACCAGAAGCTGAAATTCGAGTGGGAGGGCCAGATCATCACCATCTGTGGGGAAGAAGACATCTTTGTTAGCCATCTGGCTACATACAAGTACATTGAAATGGATGGGGAAATCCATGAAACTATGAGCCAAGGATTTGAGGCCCTGAACATTAATGAAGCATCTGCTAACAAGAATATCAAGAAGATTGTGCAAAAGATGGTAGTTACCTACAAAGACTGGCATGAAATGCTACCATTTGCCTTGCATGGATACCGAACGTCAATCAGAACATCCACTAGGGCAACGTCGTATCAGCTTGTTTACGGTATGGAGGCAGTCCTACCTGTTGAAGTTGAATTACCCTCCTTGCGGGTACTAATGGATGTTAAACTGAATGAAGCAGAATGGGTCTGATCCCGATACGAGCAACTGAATCTGATTGCAGAGAAGAGATTACCTGCAATCTGTCATGGGCAGTTATATCAGAAGAGAATGAAGAAAGCCTTCGATCAGAAAGTCAGGCTTCGAGAGTACCAAGTAGGAGATCTTGTACTGAAAAGACTCCTCCATCCTCATACAGACCACAGGGGCAAGTGGACTCCAAACTATGAAGGGCCATTCGTAGTAAAGAAGGTTTTCTCTGGTGGAGCACTGATGCTCAACACTATGGATGGTGAGGACTTCCTGTCCCCTGTGAATTCAGATGCAGTTAAAAAATACTTCGCATAAAATGACCCGCTGGACATAAAAACAGAATGTAAGTCCAGGCAAAAATAGGGCATCCCGGCGAGTCAGAAACAGAATAAAAGACTCGGGCAAAAAAAAGGGAAAGTAAATAAAAAATGTACACCCGCTGAGTGGAAAAGCCGCATTGGACAACTCAGGCAAAAATGGGTATCCCGGTGGATTGAAAACCCGAAAGGGCGATCCACGCAAAATAAGGGAATAAGCGAACAACTGCATTCTGAATTCATTTGTATCACTTACAACATGGCAAGCTTCGAAAGGTTCGAGCGTCGTTCAGAACCAGCCTTCTTCAGAAAGCAAGATGAGAAGAACGTCAACGTCATACGAGTCATAGCAAGAAGGGAAGCTCCTTGAAGCGTCATCAGCATTGCCAACATCTTTTGTTTCTCAATTTGTAACAATCTCCTCATTTCAGGGGATCTGTTTCTTTGGCTATATCTTGCCAATTCAGGGCATACGAATAATAAAATCAGATTTTCAGTCACACACCGTCTCGTACTCTTTTCTTTGCGAAAATGTCCGATGTCTTTTAAGATATTTGATTGCATAAATACAAATGCGTCTTTCCTAAACTACATGCTTGCGGGAAATATGCTTACTCCCGGGAGTGTCTAGACTCCTATGATGGAATCCAGTACGGGATACCTCGGGGTACTTGTGCGTTTTCTTTGTCTTTACAGGATTGCAGGAATTCAAAGCACAACATGGGACATGAAAGTTTCTCCCCAGTAGGCTGACAGATCATTGTTTCCTCAGCATACCTTCCAAACAACACCAGAGATGCTTTCTCCCCATCAGAGTTGTCGGGCATCACTTCTCCAACATTTCCTTCAAAAAGCAGCACCAGAAGGTGTTCATATCCCCAGCTGAGTTGTCAAGTATCATCCTCAGCAGGATCCCCCACAGAAATCTCTAGGAAGGTCTTTCAGTGATCTCTTTTCTTCCCCAGCCGAATGCTAGGCAGGGAACCATCTCCCCACAGAGTTTCAACCTCTATCTAGAAAAGCAATACCTGAAGATCTCACAACGGAGTGACGAAAGCTTCTACAAACCCCAGTTGGATCCCTAATTACCAAGATAGGTCTATCAGTGACCTATTTCCCCAATCAAAGTCATATCAGATCTACCAATGATCTCCATCCCCAGCTGGGATGTCCACTTCAAACATATCAGCCACAGATCTCCACAGCAGCGGGATTTGAATCCCGGATCGGTATCTTTGCATAATCATAACATTCGCATCATATTTTCCCCACAGAGCGTAGAATTCCGTCTAATACGAAGCATTACGGCAAAAAAATCAAACATGTTGCATAATCATAAGCCATGTTCTGAATCAAACACTTGTAAATACAGACAATCCATCAGACAATATACAAAAAATTTCCCCAATTCCTCACCGGAGGGCCAAAACATTTCCCTTACAGATACACACTCCTTTTGGCACTCGTCCGTGTCATCATTCCCCAGTAAAGTCGCCCGAGCATTCTTTACAAACAGACACTTATATATTACAGATACTCTTTTTTTACACTCGTCTGTGCCATATCCCCAGCAGAAAGCCAAAGCGTCCCCTTTGCACTCGCAACACATGTGTACATATATATACTTCTTCCCTGACACCCGTCCCTGTCACCTCCCCTAACACATTTGCCTAAACACCTTGCGAATCAAATACTTGTTTATAATACACTTTTTCCGACACTCGTCCGTGTCACACTCTCCCCAACAAGTTGAACACTCGTCTGTGTCTCACTCATCACTTTCTACCCACACAGATACTCGTCCGTATCTTGTATATACTACATGGTCTCCTCAGATTCAATACTCGCCCGTGTTCTTTGTTAACCAGTTGATACTCGTCCATATCATCATCTCTGAACACACATCAAGCGTTTGTTTCTACCGATACTCGTCCGTATCATGGTCTTAAGGGTGCTCATCCGCATCTTTAGTCTATACACCGTGTCAGACACCTTTGTCTTCTTGAATCTAGACACTCGTCTGTGTCTACCTCTTCCCCCGAAGAGTCCCAGCAAATCGCAGTGAACTATTTCCTTCTTATCCGACATTCGTCCTATGTCGTGATATTCTTAGCAGCCGTCCCCTGCTAGGTGATCGTCCTTCACCTCTTGATGATCATCCTTCATCATTTTATCTGATGGTCGTCCCCATCGTCGATCTTGTTATCTGACATTCGTCCTATGTCATGATAAACCCTAAGAGCAGTCGTACCCTGCTAGGTGATCGTCCTTCACCTCTAGATGATCGTCCTTCATCATGTTTACCCGATGGTCGTCCCCATCGTCGACTTTTTATCCGACATTCGTCCTATGTCGTGATACTTTCGACAGCCGTACCCTTCCAGGTGATCGTCCCTCACCTTAGATGACCGTCCCTCATCTTATCCCCAACAAAGCAGCCGTCCCCTGCTAGGTGATCGTCCTTCACCTTTGATGACCGTTCCTCATCATTTATTTCTTCAACCCGATGGTCGTCCCCATCATCTACCTTTAATCCCCAGAGAGTCTCGTTTCTTTGCCTGATGGCCTTCCCCATCATGATCTCTTATATCCCCAGCTTGTCGGCCGTCCCCGTCATTGCTTTATTTCCTGCATCTTTCCCCAGCATGTCGGTCGTCCCCGTCATCGCTTTATCCCTAGCAGTTGTCCTATGCTCGACGGACGTCCTCCGTCGCCCTCACTTTTAAATATACTTTATTTTCCTTTTACAATCTATATCCCTTTTCTTCTTCATTTTGTGAGTGCAAATTTTGGACTGTCTTTGGTATTCAACCACAAGTTATCTTGTTTGCCTGTTAAGCCGTTGCTTACATCCTGCACAACTAACTCGTGTTTGAATAGGGGCAGATGTAAACACCCCAAATTTGCCCTCACCCATTCACACCATGGCTTTTGATCTTTTCATATGCATAAGTTCAATCACATCATCTCATACCACATTTTTTATTCACTACATTGATTCAAGGTCATCTGCATCTAGGGTTTGTAATCTGAGCCATCCTTGAGCTACTTGAGCCACTCCAAAGGTCTTCAATCACTTCAAAGGGGTCCATGTATGTTCAAACATCATATTATATCCTCACAAAGTCAAGAAAGTCAAAGAATCACAAGAACTGAGAAAGGCATGGAAGCAGAGCCAGGTTTAACTACACAAATGACCTAAAATTAGGGTTTTGGTTTCAAAGGCCATAACTCCAATTTTTTTTGTCATTCTTGATTCTATTGGTCTCTATATGTTATGAGGGTCATGCATATCAATTTTCATGAAGAAATTCAATGGGGAAGGCATCTGATCAAGAGATGACTTCTTGAGCAAGTCAGTGTAAAATCAGGGCATCTGAGGCCCCCATTGACCCAACCAAAGGGTGTTCTTCATCATTTTGGATGTATATGATCTTTATTTGATCATGGAGGATGTTATAAGTTCACAAAATTGAATAATTTCAAGCCATTTGCAAAATTGCCTTTTTAGGAAAGTGACTTGTAATGAAAACTTGCCATTTTGGGAAAGTTTTTCAACCCTTTCTTTTTTATTCAAAAATGCTTCAAATGAGAAAACTTTGGTCATGAAAGTTGTAGAATGGATCCTCCCATTTTCAAAAAGTACAAGAACTCATTCTAATTCATTTTGGATCAAAAGTTATGGCCTTACAAAGTTGGATAAAATCATTGAAATTTCACTTTTGCACAAAATGGAAAACTTGCAAATTCTCATGACAAGCCTTTATGTGAATTCAATGTGACCTCAAATCATCATACAAATACAATGCATGACCTAAAATTCAGTTTGGCCCAAGGAATCTCCCATTTCTATGCCTTAAGTTTCAAGTAACCATAAGCCATTTTTCATAAAAATGCAAAAAGGGGATTTCTTGCAAAATGATTCTCAAAGGATTGTATGATCTCTAGCTGGTCTCAAGACATTACCATAACCTCATGAGGCATCTCACACCAAAAATTCAGCAAGACTTATCACATGTTCATGGCCAAAAATCATGAAATGTAACAAGTTGCCAAATTGCAAAAACACTTCAAACTTGTGATCCAAAGCACCCAGCTATTTTCTCTTGATCCTAGGGTCTTCCTTGACTCAAGATGAGGCAGGACAAGCCCTAAGATTTCCTCTGCCATAGCCCATACCCATAGTACACAATCCTTGACTTTTTGGCCAATCACCCCATACCATTCCCACAGTACATGTCACTTCCTCAGACCTCTTCCAATAATCTAGGGATGTGTTATGGAACAGAAAGAAAGCAATACACAAGCCTGAAACAACACACAAGCCAGCCCTCACAAAAACTGTCAAAAAACTCTTTCTCTTCGATTTTCCTTACACAGCCATCAAACCTCAATTCTTTCTTCACCAGTGAACCACACATTCTCCATAGAACAAAAGCCCACCATTAAAACAGCCTGAAATCCCCTATAGCATAACTTTGAAACCTGTCACATCAGAACACAAACTCACAAATCAGCCACCAACAAGAGGTTTGAAGCATCCCATTGAGCTCAGGAGGTTCAGGGGAGACATTTTGCATAAGAGAAGGGTCAAGAAAGCTCATCTTCACAGTTCTTCACCTCAGGTAGCTTCAAACTTCCAACTTTTCAGAGCTTGCTTTTTTTTGTTACAAAATGAAAGTGCACATCATGGGGATCACTCTGATGCTTTTAGATTTAAAAATGGTGTGAAAATGAACATTTTGTGCCTCTCTGAAATTTTTCCCGTGAATATGTTTGGTTTCGATTCTCTTTGTTCATGGCTGATAAATGGTTTTTGATGATGGATTTAGGTTTAGTTTGGGGAGGGGAATGTTTCTGGGCAATTAATTTAGCTTGGGGTAGCCTGTAGAGGAAACTAGGGTTTTGCCCTGCCGGAGAAGACGACCGGAGCTCATCTCCGGTCGCCTGAGGTTAATTAGGGCTAAGCATGTTTAATTAGCAACTTTGAACTGAGACCATTGGATCTGCCTTCCCGCGCGTGAATGAGTGGACTGGATCTTGTCATTAAGCCCTAATCAGTCATTTATTAAATTAACCTAGGTTTAATTAATATTAAAACACAATTAGCCAGGTTTGAACTTGGGCCATTGGATGTGGCGCCAAGTCAACCTCTCCTAGCCCAGACTCAATCTGATCCTTTCATTGTGCATACTTTCATTTATTTTAATTTTTATTTTCATTTTCATTGCATTTATTTATACGAATTATTTAAAATAGCAAAACATCTTTAAAAATTCTGAAATTTTTTATCAAGTCTTTTATTAATTTTCAGAACCCAAAAATATTTTTATTTTTATTTTTTGCATTAAAAATTATTTTTAAATCATTTAAATATTTATTTTTAATTATTTAATGAAAATTAATTAATTAAAAATGCATTTAGGTATTTAAAAATCACAAAAAAATTCATATTGCATTTAAATACATTTAGAAACATTATCCAACTCTCAAAACAAATTTCTTTTTGGTTCTTGATGCCTTTTGATCATTTTCATTGGAATTAATTTCATTTTAAGGCAATATTTTTGTGCAAACTTTGAAAAATCCATTCTGCCTAACCATTGAGAGTTTGATGATGGTTTTTCTTGCATTGCATTCGTCATGGCATGTAGTTTATAGGATAAAATTGGTTTGATTTGATCTTCCATTTTCAATTTGTTTTGCATATTTCTTGATAAGGTACCTTAAAACCCTAGTAATCTTAGGAAATTCATAACTTTCACTAGGTTAAGAGATAGATCCCCTCCTTTGGGCAGTGAACTTGTATAGGTTTAGGGTATCTTTGATTGCATTTTCAATTTTTTATCATTTCATTTGCTTCTGGTTTTGAATTTTTTCATTGTATGATGCATGTAACCCTAATTTGTGCCTTCCTTTGCATCCATCTTTCATTTGCTTGCATCCAATGACTTTCCATGACATTTTGTGCATCCACATGATTCATAATACATATTAGGACATATTAAAATCATGTTTGATCATTGCATCTTTCATTTGCCATGTTATATGTTCATTTCATTTCATAAACATTCATGAACTTCTATGGTTCAAAGCATGATTCATCTGCATTCATGACCTTGTATGATTATTCTCATGTCTTGCCTTATGTTTGTATCATCTCTTAGCATCCTTAACATCATATCTATGCTTCTGACTTTGGTTTGCATCATGTCATTTCATCTCATTTGCATTGCATTTCATTTCTTTTGGCTAACTTTTCAGGTGGTAAGTTGTTTTGAGAAGTGAATTTGCCTTCACTTATCACAATCTCTTCTCATCTCTCTTGCATCTTTGCTGCATTTTATCTTGTGTATTGGATTGAGCTTGCTCATTCATGTTCATCTTACTTTCTTTCTTCAAGCAACTTGTCTTCTTAAGTGAAGCAAGTTGTTTTGCTTCTCTTTGCTTCTTGCTCCTTTCATCTGCTTCCTTCCTGGTGGTTTCTCTGAAGATCTTCTTGAAAACCTCACTAACCCTAGGAATAACCAAGCATGATCACAATTAGGGTTTTGATTAGTCCCCCATTTAGATTTTACCTTTGTGTCATCTTTGAGTCTTCTCTTCTCACCTCATAATCAAGGACTAAACCCTAAAGGTTTTAAGGCTTTGTGATTAAGCTTATGCCTGCATCCTTCTATTAGGATGGAGTGTATAACTTTAATCCTAAGTGTTAAACCCTTAATGTGTTTAAATCCTTTAATCAATTCACTTACTAATCATCAAGACATCAAGCTTGTAACTTGGGCCTTGCATTAGGGTTCTAATTCTTCCTTAATTGGTTAAGAAGCACTAACCCTAGTGTTAATGGACAAGTCCCCCTCAAGTTGTCTTACAAACCATAAAACTCACTTCTTAATCTTACCATTAAATAAAATTCACTTTAATAAAGGTTTTGTTTTGTCATGAGGTGAATCCCTAATCATGGATTAAGTTGAGGAGCCTTCCTCAGCTTAAATGTTCTCATCTATTATCCTTCTATTAGGACGGTGTAATGAGTCCATTAAATCCCTGATTATGGTTTAAACTCATTACTTAACACTAAACAAAAACTCCAAAAAACATCTAAATAATCACAAGTAGGTTAATGATCTTAATCCTACATCATGGTGATTAAGTGTGAGGTGCTTACTTCATACTTGAGGTATTCTCATTACCCCTAATCAGAGGGAGGATGTGATGAGTTTACTAACCCTTGGTTTAGGCTTAAGCTCATCAACTTATGACAAACCTAAAAAAAAAGCAATAAAAGACTGAAAACACAAAAAACAAACAATAATCGTCTCCTCCGGGATTCTTTTCTCATCTCATTCACTCACAAACGAGAACTTGCTTCTTCCGTCTAATGCAAGACAGTTTGCACCTGAGCCAGACAGGTCATACACTTGAGCATAGGCAAGTAAGCAGTTCACAAGTTAATTTACCTTTCAGTCTCTTTGGGTCGAACTACGGTGTTCTGACTTCCTCATTGCACGAGAGGATATGTAGGCATAACTTAACAGTTATCGAACAAAAGTCTCTGTGTATCCCCCCTCTTTCAGCATTATTCTTTAAGCCTCATAGTCTTGAGCTTCATACTCCTGTTCTTACACTGACACTTCTCTTATACACTTCACATTTATTTTACACTGGCACTTGCAGTCTTTCCAGCTTTGATACACAAATTGCACTGACACTACCCCTTTAAAACACAAATATTTTAAGCGTGGATCCCGTCGAGTACAACGGACAATCTGGGTGCTAATACCTTCCCAGGTTGTAACCAACCCCCTTTCTCAGTTTCTCTGGTTCGCAACCGTCTTATCCATATCTTTCTAGGTTTATGCAGCATTACCTTTCCTCCGGGATAAAAATGCCTAGCTGGCGACTCTTGTCTTTCTGAGTTCACCCCTGTGTGTTCTCTCTTCTTTCGCCGACCGTTCGCGTCTGTACCCCTCTTGACTTAGCCTCATTTGGTGGGAGCGACAGTAGTAAGCATCATGGCACCTCTTGAGAATACCTTATTGACTACAAATGGTCCTTCATATGTAGGAGTCCATTTGCCCTTAGGATCACCTTGTGGTAATATGATACGCTTGATTACCAAGTCACCAACCTGATATACCTTTTGCTTAACCTTCTTATTAAAAGCTTTGATCATCCGTTTCTGGTACATCTGACCATGACAAACAGCTGTCGGCCTTTTCTCATCAATCAAATTTATCTGGTCAAGTCGAGTCTGAATCCACTTATCTTCATCCAAGCCTGCATCCTTCATGATTCTTAAGGAGGGGATCTGAACTTCAATGGACAGAACTGCTTCCATACCATAGACTAAGGAGAATGGGGTTGCCCCTGTTGAAGTACGTATTGTAGTACGATAACCATGAAGAGCAAATGGTAACGTCTCGTGCCAATGTTTATAAGTAACAATCATCTTCTGTAGAATCTTCTTAAGGTTCTTATTAGCAGCTTCTACTGCCCCATTCATCTTCGAACGATACGGAAAGGAGTTGTGATGCTTAATCTTGAACTGCGTGCAGAGATCAATAATCATAGTGTTATTCAGATTAGAGCCATTGTCTGTGATAACCCTTTCAGGGATGCCATACCTACATATGAGATTACTCTTAATGAATCGAGCCACAACATTCATAGTAACAAATGCAAATGAAGCTGCCTCCACCCACTTTGTAAAGTAATCAATTGCAACCAGGATGAAACGATGCCCATTAGAAGCAGTAGGCTTGATCTAACCAATCATATCTATGCCCCATTGTAAACACCCCAAATTTTCCCTCACTAATTTCACACCATTACTTGTGATCTTTTCATTTGCATAATTTCAATCATAGCATCTCACATTGCATTTTTACTTCACTGCATTGGTTCAAAGTCATCTGCATCTAGGGTTTGTGATCTGAGAAATCCCTGAGCCATATGAGCCACTCCAAAGGTCTTCAATCATATCAAAAGGGTCCATGTATGTTCAAGCATCATATTATATCCTCCCAAGATCAAGGAAGTCAGAAAATCACAAGAACTGAGAAAGGCATGGAAGCAGAGCCAAGCTTAACTGCACAGATGACCTAAAATTAGGGTTTTGGTTTCAGAGGCCATAACTCCAATTTTTTTGGTCATTCTTGTTTCTATTGGTCTTTATATCTTATAAGGATCATACATACCAATTTTCATGAAGAAATTCAATGGGGAAGGCATCTAGTCAATAGATGACTTCTTGAGCAAGTCAGTGCAAAATCAGGGCATTTGAGGCCCCCAATCACCCAACCAAAGGGTCTTCTCCATAATTTTGGGTGTATATGATCTTTATTTGATCTTGGAAGAGGTTAGAAGTTCACAAAATTGAAGAATTTCAAGCCATTTGCAAAGTTGCCATTTTGGGAAAGTGACTTGTAATGCAAACTTGCCATTTTGGGAAAGTTTTTCAACCTCCTCTTTTTGATTCAAAAATGCTTCAAATGAAAAATTCTTGGTCATGAAAGTTGTACATTGAATCATTCCCTTTTCAAAAAGTACAAGAACTTGATCTAATTCATCATAGAACTCAAGTTATGGCCTTGCAAAGTTGGGAAAAATCACTAATTTTCACTTATGCATCAAAGAGGGAAACTTGCAAAAACTCATGTCAAGGCAAAATGTGACCTCTAATTGACTTCTAACCATTACACAAACATGATACATGACCTATAATTCAGAATTGCCCAAGGAATCACTCATTTTCATGCCTTGATCATCAAGTATTTCAAAAGGGGCCAAAACCTTCACAAATTGCAAAATGCCCCAAATCTTGACGTCCACTTGTGCCAGCTCCTCAAATCAGTTTCCATGGACCTCCCTAAAGCCAGCTGACTCGAGCCATGCCTCACAACCAGCCTTCCATGAGCCCATACCTCAAAGGACAACTTTCTTGACTTTATGCAATTTGAGCCATACCAATCAAACTATTCCACAACAACTCTCTGACCTATCAAGGATTGATACATGGACCAAAAGCAACTCAACACACACAACAAGCAAGGCTGAATCCTCCCACAACTCAGCATACACAAAAGCTCCCTCTTATGCATTTTTCTTCGAAACTCAGCACTCAAGCCACAAACCTTCATACAAATTTCATAGAACAACTCACCATGAACCCTCTGATCATTTCCCACCCTTCATCTTGCCCTAAACACAGCCACATCAAAAATACGATTTTCACCTCTCTTGACCTGAGCTTCAGCAAGCTTCACATAGAGGCCATATAAACTCCATCCAAGCGTTGCAAACTCTTGAGGAAGATCATTGGAGGTGATTTGAAGCAAAGAACTGGTCAGAAAGCTTCAAAGGTGAAAGCTCCAGTTCAGGTATCACCAAGAACATTTTTTCCAAAAATTGTTTTTTATGCCATAGAAATGTTGCTTATGCTTCACTGATCATGCTGTTCTTGTTGGTTTTGAAAATGATTGAGTTTTGAGCCTGAACCGTGTCTCTGAAAGTTTGACCTGAAAACTTGTTTGATTCGATTCTTGTTTATGTTGAAATATAAATGAGTTTTTGTGCTTAATTCTTTCTTAGGGTGATTAGAAGATGTGATCTGGAGTTTTAGAGGGTTTAAAATTGCCTAGGGAAGAAGTTAGCTTTTTGAACTCGCCGGAGAAGATGACCGGAACCACTGTTCTGGTCATTTGAAGGTGATTAAATTAGGGTTAGGGTTTAGGCCAGTTTGAATGAGAGCCCTTGGATCCTCTTTCCCGCGCGCAACCAACGTCCCAGATTTCATGATTTGTGCCCTAATCCTGTTTAATTAGGTTAATTAAGATTAGTGAAATTCAAATTCCCAGTTTAAACCTCAGCCGTCCAAATGCGCGCAAGTCAGCTCCCGCGTGTTTAATTTAAATTCTGGCCCTTTGATCTGTTGACTTTCCATTAAATCCAATTTTAATTCATATTTATTTAAAAATAGCTAGAAAATCTCAAAAATATTTATTTTTTGCATGTTGACTTTAATTAATTTTCTTGACATAAAAACAATTTTTATTTTATTTTTTTCATTTTAAAAACATTTTAAAAATAATTTAAATGTTTATTTTAATTGATTAATGAAGATTAATTAATTAAAATAGCATTTAGGTTTCCAAAAATCACAAAAAAAATTCAGAGAGCATTTTCAAACATTTACAAACTCACAACACAAATTTCTTTTTGGTTTTGATCATACTTTGGCAATTTTCATTTGAATTAGGGTTCTTTAACTTGAATATTTTTGACCCTAACTTCAAAAATTCATAACTTTTGACCCAAGTTGAGTTTGTGAATGATTCTTTTTGCATTGTGTTGTGCATACTTTCACGCATCCAAAAAAAAAATTTATTTCATTTTTACCTTTCATTTTCAATTTGTTTGGCATTTTCCCCTTAGGATCACCCTTAAAACCCTAGAAACTTAGGAAAATCATAAGTCCTTTAGGGTTTAGCTTCTGACCTTCCCCTTTGGGCAGTCAACTTGTATAGGTTTAAGGTCCCTTCGATCCCATTTTCAATTTTTTATCTTCTGTTTTGCTTCTGATTTTGATTTTTGCATCTCATGTTGTACATAAACCCTAATTTGCATCTTCATTTGAATCCATCTTACATAAGCTTGCATACATGAACTTGCCATGACATTTTGTGCATCCACATGACATATAAGACATCTTAGGACATATTAGAACCATGTTTGATCATTGCATCATCTATTTGCCATGCTTTTGCTTTCATTTCATGTCATATGCATTTATGAACTTTCATGCTTCTTACATGTCTCACTTGCATTCCCATCCTTTGCATGATCATCCTCATCACTTGGCATGCTTTCATACCATCTCTTTGCATCATTAGCATCATGAACATGCTTCTGGTTTTGGTTTCCATCTTTGCATTTTATTTCATTATCATTTCATTTTCATTTCATGTCATTTCCTTTTGCTAACTTTTCAGGTGGTAAGTGTTTTGAGAAGTGAATTTGCCTTCACTTCTCACAATCTCTTCTCATCTCTCTCATGCATCCTTGCTGCATTTTACTTTTGTGTTTGAGTGAGCTTTCTCATTCATGCTCCTTCCTCTCTTTCTTTCTTCAAGCAACTTATCTTCTTAAGTGAAGTAAGTTGTCTTGCTTCTTCTGCTCTCCTTCCATCTTTGCTTCTTCCTTGGTGGCTTTTCCTTGAAGACTTCTTGCAAGCCTCATAAACCCTAGGAACACCCAAGCATGATCACAATTAGGGTTTGATTAGTCCCCCCATTAGCTTTACCTTTGTGTCATCTTTATGTCTTCTCTTCTCATCTCTTAATCAAGGACTAAACCTTAAAGGTTTTAAGGCTTTGTGATTAAGTTTATACCTGCATCCTTCTATTAGGATGGAGTATATAACTTTAATCCTAAGTGTTAAACCCTTAATGTGTTTAAATTCTTTAATCAATTCACCTAATAATCACTAAGACATCAAGCTTGTAACTTGGGCCTTGCATTAGTGTTCTAATTCTTCCTTAATTGGTTAAGAAGGACTAACCCTAGTGTTAATGGACAAGTCCCCCTCAAGTTGTCTTACAAACCATAAACTCCATATCTTAATCTTACTATCAACTAAAACCCATCTTAATAAAGGCTTTGTTTTGTCATGAGGTTAATCCCTAATCATGGATTAAGTTGAGGAGGCTTCCTCAACTTAAATGTTCTCATCTATTATCCTTCTATTAGGATGGTGTAATGGGTCCATTAAATCTTTGATTATGGCTTAAACGCATTACTTAACACTAAACAAAAACTCCAAAAAACATCTAAATAAATGCAAGTAGGTTAATGATCTTAATCCTACATCAAGGTGGTTAAGTGTGAGGTGTTTATCTCATACTTAAGGTATTCTCATTACCCCTAATCAGAGGGAGGATGTGATGAGTTTACTAACCCTTGGTTTAGGCTTAAGCTCATTTTCTTATGACAAACTCCAAAAAGCAATAAAAGATTGAAAACACAAAAACAAACAATAATCGTCTCCTCCGGGATTCTTTTCTCACCTCATTCACTCACAAACGAGAACTTGCTTCTTCCGTCTAATGCAAGACAGTTAGCACCTGAGTCAGACATGTCATACACTTGAGCATAGACAAGTAAGCAGTTCATCAGTCAATTTACCTTTCAGTCTCCTTGAGTCGAACTACGATGTTCTGACTTCCTCATTGCACGAGAGGATACGTAGGCATAACTTAACTTTTATCGAACAAAAGTATCTGTATATTCCCCTCTTCCAGCATTATTCTTTAATCCTCATGGTTTTGAGCATTCCTTTCTTTCCTTACACTGACACTCTTTTATTTCACTTCACATTTCTTCGCACTGACACTTGCATTCTTTTCCAGCTTTTGCACACAGATAGCACAAACACTACCCCTTTAAACACAAATATTTCAAGCGTGGATCCCGTCGAGTACGGCGGAAAATATGGGTGCTAATACCTTCCCAGGTTGTAACCAACCCCCTTTCTCAGTTTCTCTGGTTCGCAACCATCTTATCCATCCTTTCTTAGGTTTATGCAGCATTACCTTTCCTTCGGGATAAAATTCCTAGTTGGCGACTCTTTTCAGTTCATTTTCGTGTTCTCTCTTTCGCCGCCCGTTCGCGTCTGTACCCCTCTTGGCCATGTGTCATTTGGTGGGAGCGACAGCTTGGCGACTCTGCTGGGGAATACTTATATTGCAACCAGGGCTTCTGGTTCTTTTTGTGGGTTCCTCCTAGCGCTTGTTTGATTTGTGTTTACTAGGGTGTTATGGGCTATGTGTGTTTGTTTATTTTGTTTTATTTATTGCTTTATGTACAGCTTTATTTATTGCTTTCTTTACAGTCTTATGCATATTTCATATTGTCATTTGTTGGATCTGGTTTGCTGTTTTGATGGGTGGGGTTCTGTTGAGAGTTTAAGGTCCTATACTTGGGACCTGAGTAACACCTAGGCTATAGTGGTTCATGTTCTTTCCCATTCCATCTCGGTCTGGTGTGGGAATACGAAACACGGTTCAGATATGGGTTTCTTCTTGAGAACTCTGTGCTACAGATTTCCTGTAGTGCTAGGGCTATCTGGGAAGCCTGCTAAGTCTTGATGACCTTTATTATGACCTTCAGAAGCTGAGGTGAATTAGAGGAGGATCTTTTATGATTACTGTAAACACTGTACCTCCGGGTTAGAAGTGTTTACACTTCTCATAACTGATCCAAGTCTGAGGATCCTTGATCTAGAACATTACCTGTAAGGGGGTTGGGTTGTTTACAGGTTTGCAGGAACCCTTGGCCACATCATACCCTGTTACTATCTTGTTTAAGAGTGCTCCACTTTGGACAGTTCTTGTGATTAACCCTGGACATGTGACTCTTTATTTGAGTCCCCCACCCTGGTTACTGGATTTCTGAGCCCTCATCCTGAACCTTTGAACATATATGGACCTTGTATCAAGACAGATAATCAGATCCAACTTGATCACAAACCCTTGCATATCATTTTCATATATCATCATTGCATCATTTGACATTTGTTTATTTGCTTTTCAGGGTATCCACCACCTTCTATCTTGGTTTTGGTTTTGACCCTTTCTTCTGCATAGACCTCTGCTTCAGCTTCCTTCATCAGTTACCTGCTTCAGTTATCTCCATCACCACCTGCATTAGTCTGTCAGAAACTTACCTTCAGCATCTCAGTCTGTGATCTTCATCAGCACTTATCTTCAGCTTCTTCAGCAGTACTCATGACTACTCCCAGGAAGAGCAACATATCCTACCACTTTTTTGAGCCTGTGTTGACTGGTATCAGGCAGGTCCAGTCACTTATCACACCTGACCACATCCCTCTGTTTAGAGAGCACCATGGGGGTATTTTGGATATGGTTATGGATCTTGATCCTTCTCAGAGGAGCATGATCCACACATGCTTGCAGTTTTATGACTCACCACTGAGATGCTTCACATTTCCAGACTTTCAATTAAGGCTTCTGTTGGAAGAGTTTTCTTTGTTGATTTGAGTACCTATCAGAGGTGGAATCCCCTTCAACCCAGAGATGACTACTCCTGGAAGTGAAGAGATAGCAGGGGCATTGTACTTGGAGCTTGCCCTTATTGAACAAAGTATGACAACTAAAGCTGGGAGTCCTGGTTTGCATTTGGACTTCTTGATTTCTCAGGCCATCCTAAAGGCTTTATTGGGAGAGTGGAAGGCATTATGTGCATTATTAGCCCTCAGCATATATGGGGCTATACTGTTTGCAGATGAGCCTAAATTTGTCAGCAAGAATGCCATCCATTTGTTTCTTCTGAAGAACCCAGTACCTACACTGCTAGGAGACTTTTACTACTCCATTCATCAGAGGAATGAGAAACAGAGGGGGAAGTTGGTTAGATGTTGTGCTCCTTTGTTTTACTCCTGGCTGCTCAGACACCTGCCTAAATCAGATGCTTTCTTGAACCCACACCAGCAGAAGAATTGGGACAAGAGGTTCATTGCCTTAACATCAGATGATATCAGATGGTGCACCCAGAGCACTAAAGGCAAGGACATCATCACCAGCTGTGGGCAGTACTCAAATGTGCCTCTCACAGGAGTAAAAGGTTGCATCAACTACAACCCTTTACTGTTTAAGAGACCATTGGGCTATGCCTTGGTTCACCCTCCCAGAGGACAAGATTTAGCTGAAACCCTGTATTGTGAAGTGCAACCTAATTCAGCTGTTGTCAGACAAGCAGCCTGGGCTTGGGACAACATCCAGACAAAAGGGATAGCTATCCTTGGAAGATGTAACAATGTTGCTTCAGCTCAGTACACAGACTGGTCTCGTGCTAGAGCTCAGATTACCAGAATGCCTTTCACCTTGGAAGACATACCTGGACCATCTACAGTACAGCCTGCAGAGACAGTTAGCCTGGAGGAGTTTGAAAAGTTGAAGGAAAGGAATGAGCAGCTATCTCAAGCCTTGAAGAAGACTATTTGGGAAAGAAGTGATGGTCGTCTTGACATTGAGAGGTTGGAAAAGCTTAGGGTTGAGCACCTTGCCAAAATTGAAAAGACAGAAGACTACATAAGGAAAGCAAGGGCTGTGGAACAGATATTGAAGAATGCCTGTAAAGAGGCTAAGATTCAGAAAGCTAGGGATGAGCACTATCTGCAAGAGAGTCAGGCTAGGTGGGTCAGGATCACCGAAGCCCGTACACAAGAAGACCAGAAGACTCAAGCCAAGATTGATCAGCTGGAAGCCAGTGAGAAGAAGCAGCAGGAAGCTCTGTTGGCTGCACAGAAAGAGATATCTGAGTTGAAGCTCAGAGCAGGATTGAAGAGAACAACATAAGAAGCTGACTACTGCCATTGCTACCAGGAACCTCCTCATTAGGACCATTACAGAGCATCCAGCTGGTCCAGTGACTAAGGCACTTCTGAAGGAGGTCAGAGAAGATGAGTTTGGATTGGATGTCTGATTCTTCTTTGCTTGTTGTTTTTTCTATTTGATGTACTTTTTCTTTTGTTGTATTTTTGACCCTCTAGGGGCATGTATTACAAAAACAGACTATGTATGTTCCATCATTTGTAATATATTTTGGTTTGTTTTCATTTGGGCTTTCTCTCAACAACATCAAGCATCTTCCTCGAGGTCTGGAAAGGTCAAAACCAAGAAATAAACATGATACCTTGGAAAATAAATAAGCACAATGCATTGCATACTAACATTTTTCTCTGTTTTGTAGGTCTTTGTTTATTATTGTTTCTAACTTTGTTGTGATCTCAGGAAACATTGCTCGTCGCCGAGTGTTCCTTATCAACCGCACACACCGGTACCCGACTCGTAACAACCTTCCCAGCATTCAAATGGAGCAAGTACAGCAGGACCTGACTGAGGTCAGAAATCAGATGGCTAATGAGAGAGTAGAAATGAGAAATTAGATGTCTCAGTTTATGGCAGTGATGACTGGCTTAGCCCAGAGTCAAGAAAGGTTAAGAGAGCTGGTGGAAAGACAAACTCATGAGGAGCCTCATCTTGGAACAGGGGGAACCAGCAACAATGAACGGGGGCAACCTCGTATTGACCCACCAGAATATGGACCCCATCTGAATCCCGAAGTTAACATCCCGAGGAATGTTCAAGGTAATACCGCTGGGGGCAGAATCCTGCAAGACGATCCCCAAGAAGAACAATTTACTGTTATAGGGGCAGGAGATGAGGTATATGATAGAAGATTGGATGAGATTGCTGAAAAGTTAAGATCTTTGGAATCTCAGAATTCTTTGCGCTTCGATGTGATGGACATGGGCCTAGTAGATGGGGTGAGAATTCCCCACAAATTCAAACCCCTATGCTTTGAGAAGTATAATGGTACCTCCTGTCCATGGACTCACCTGCAATCTTTCTTGGGAAGGCTCAAGGCTTATACCATGGATGAAAAGTTATGGATGTTCTACTTTGAGGACAGTCTGACTAGAGCTTCGAGAGAATGGTATTCGCATTTGACTAGAGCCACCATAAGATGTTGGAAGGATTTGGCCGAAGCTTTCATCCGGCAATATCAGTACAACCTGGACATGGCCCCCAATAGAACTCTTCTAATGGGCATGTCTCAGTCTTCTAGAGAGAGCTTCCAGGATTATGCTCAGAGGTGGAGAAAGCTTGCTGCTGCTGTCCAACCACCCATGTCAGAAAGAGAAATGGCTGACATGTTCATGAACACATTGCAAGGGACTTATATTGATAGACTTGTTGCCTTCTCCTTTACCAGTTTTGCTGACGTGGTCATAGCTGGTGAGAGAATTGAAAGTCTCTTAAAGATGGGAAGAATCTCCAACAATGGCACAAGTTCCTCCAGCAACCCCAGAAAACCCTTTACTGGACCCCGAAGGGCAGGTGAAACCAACTCTATTCATGCAAGCAGGGGCAGGCCCCAATATTCTCACAGGTCAGTAGCAGATGTTACCATCCCAACTCCAGTTCCACAACAACCATTGTATACTCAACAACAACAACAACCTCACTATCAGCAACCATCTCATTTCCCGCAACAGAGAACCTACAGCAACAACAATAGCAACCAACAGCAGTGTCCCTTCCAACAGAGACCATCTCAGGCAAATAGGGTGATTGACCCTATCCCCATGCCTTATTCTGCTTTATTGCCACAACTCCTGAAGCTCAACCTGATTGAGTTAAGGACGTTGGCGCCACTAGATCCTTTCAATCTCCCTAAGAATTATGATGTCAACGCCAGGTGTGCCTTCCACTCCAATGCACCTGGTCACAATACTGAGAAGTGCAGAGCATTGCAAATGAAGGTTCAGGATTTGGTTGATTCTAAAGCCCTCAACTTCGCACCTCCTCCGAACGTCAACAGAAATCCTATGCCTAATCATGGTGGGCCTAGGATTAATGCCATTGAGGAGGACCAACCATCTATATTGATTTATAATGTTTCACAGATTCGAACACCACTGGCTGAGGTTAAAGTTCAACTTTTAAGATGCCAAGTGTTCCCAGGCTGTGGGGCCTGCTGTGAATTGTGTAAGACAGCTTGTAATGGTTGTGAGAAGCTATGGATTGGCATATATGGCCTTATCCAAGATGGGATTTTACAAATTACTTCAATAGCTCCTTCAGCAACTCTTGTCTCCACAACAATGGAATCTCCTACAACCTCAACAATCATTCCTCCAGCAACAACAAATTCTCCTACAACATCAACAATAATCATTCCTATAGATTCATCAACATCACCAGCAATTACTCTGTCCATCATTTCAACAAGTCAAATTTCAACAATTGTTTCTTCTACAACATCAACATCCATTTTACCAAAGGAATCTTCTACAACGCCAGCAAAAATTAATGAAGATGTCTCAACAGTTACAATCTACTATGACCCATCAGATGTTCCTCCCAGCAGCAATTTCCAACAACAAGTTATGGAACCTCCTACCAGATCTCGGGTCACTATCTACTATGATCCTCACACCATTACGGTACCTTCCTCTACAACAATCAGCCCAGTTACCATCACGGTACCCGGGCCTGTTCCTTATGAAAGTAGTAATGCCATTCCCTGGCACTACGGCTCTGATCTCTACTGCAATGGGAAGAAAATCACTATGGATTCATCAACCTCTTCACCACAAATTGATAATGTTGGGAGAGGAGGAGGCTTCACCAGAAGCGGACGCCTTTTTGCCTCGCAAACACAAAGACCTAATGCTGAAGCAGAAGTTGATGCCAGGGAAAAAGGAAAGAATGTGGTATCTGAAGAGCCAACTGCCAAGGAAACTCAGAAGACATCTTTTGAACAATATGTAGACGAGTTCATGAGAATCATAAAAAGGAGTGATTACAAGGTAGTGGACCAGCTTCACCAAACACCCTCCAAAATCTCCATATTATCACTATTAATGTGTTCCGAAGCTCACCGGAATGCACTATTGAAGTTCTTGCATACAGCATACATGCCGGAGGAGATTACTGTTAATTAGTTAGAAACTATGGTTGCAAATGTCAACACCAGTCATGGACTATGCTTTACCGATGCTGACTTAACAACGGAGGGATGCAACCATAACAAGGCTTTGCATATCACCTTGGAATGCAAGGGTGATGTTTTGTCTCATGTACTGGTAGACACTAGGTCATCACTCAATGTTCTACCAAAGAAAGCCTTAGTGAAGCTGGAGTATGATAGATTGGCATTGCGTCCGAGTAATTTGGTGGTGAGAGCATTTGATGGCTCTAAAATATCAGTGCTTGGGGAGATTGATCTGCCTGTGTTGATTGGCCCGCAAACCTTCAAAACTACCTTCTTTGTGATGGATATACAGCCGGCCTACAGTTGTCTGTTGGGTAGACCTTGGATCCACGCCGTTGGCGCTGTTACGTCTACCCTTCACCAGAAGTTAAAATTCGAGTGGGAAGGCCAAATCATCACCATCTGTGGGGAGGAGGACATCTTTGTTAGCCAGCTGGCTACGTATAAGTACATAGAAATGGATGGGGAGATCCATGAGACCATGAGTCAAGGGTTTGAGGCCCTTAATATTAATGAAGCATCCGCTGTGTCTGGGACTTCCATCACATCATATCAAAAGGCCCGGAAGGTTGTTGAGGAAGGTATCGCTCAAGGCTGGGGCAAGCTGCTGCTAGTTGAGAAGAAAGAAGATAGATTCGGGTTGGGTTACAGACCAACTCGACAAGATCAACCAGAGGCTGCAAAGGAGCCCAGGTTTGTCAGCGGGGGGTGCTCACCCCGGATGCTGTGAACAGTGTGGAAGATGAGTCAGAAGACGAACGCAACCTGGAAGACTGGATACGTCCAAGGATCCCGGGGAACCAAGTCTCAAACTGGTCTTCCCAGGAAATTATAAGAGTTACTCCTGCAGAGTAATTATTATTTCCTGTCTTTAAGCATGCATCAAGTCCTGCATCTTGCCCAAGATGTCAGGGCTCATTTTGTAATCGGGCAATCTTGTATTTTGTGCAAACGATCAATTAATGAATATCAGGACATCTTTTGCAAATGAGTTTTTTTTCTTTTTCCGCTCACTGTTTTTCATTTTTTTATTTTTTGTACAAAAATAAAATGGCAATGTTTTTCAAAATAATAACTTCATTTTCACTTTTTCTAAGCAAGATAAAATTGATCACTAAAATGAACAAATCTAAACCCTTGTAGAGAGTGCCCTCCAGACTGCACCGACAACAACACCGCTATGACTTCGTATGACTTTGAAAACCCGATTAATCAAGCTGATGAAGGGGTTGAAGAAGATTATGAGCTACCTGAAGAGTTAGCCAGGTTGTTAAGGTAGGAGGAGAAAGTAATTACTCCTCATCACGAGGAGGTTGAAATAGTTAATCTTGGTATCGAAGAAAACTTGAAAGAAGTGAAGATCAGGGTCAGTCTGCAAGATTCAGTGAAGGAACAGCTTATTGACATGCTTCGAGAGTACGTCGAAGTATTTGCTTGGTCATATCAAGACATGCCAGGTCTAGATACGGACATTGTTATGCACAAGCTGCCATTGAAAGAAGAATGTCCTCCAGTGAAGCAGAAGCTACGCCGTACTCGCCCGAATATGGCAATGAAGATTAAAGAGGAGGTACAAAAATAGTGGGATGCTGGATTACTTGCTGTAACTAGTTATCCGCCGTGGGTTGCTAATATTCTACCAGTGCCTAAGAAGGATGGCAAAGTACAGATGTTTGTAGATTACCAGGATCTGAACAGAGCTAGCCCGAAGGATGATTTCCCTTTACCTTACATTGATGTATTGGTTGACAATACGGCTCAGTTCTCGGTATTCTCCTTCATGGATGGATTTTTAGGATATAATCAGATCAAGATGTCACCTGAAGACATGGAGAAGACAACTTTCATCACACCCTGGGGCATATTCTGTTATAAGGTAATGCCATTCGGACTGAAGAATGCTGGTGCCACTTATCAACGGGCTATGGTAACATGATTCCATGACATGATCCATAAAGAAATTGAATGTTATGTGGATGACATGATTGCCAAGTCCCTCACAGAAGAAGACCACCTGGTGAATCTGTTGAAGCTATTCAAGCGTTTGAGGAAGTACCAATTGAAGTTAAACCCCAACAAGTGTACATTCGGGGTGCTATCTGGTAAACTGCTGGGATTTATTGTAAGTGAGAAAGGGATTGAAGTTGACCCTGATAAAGTTAAAGCCATTCAAGAAATGCCTGCACCGAAGACTGAAAAATAAGTTCGGGGGTTCCTAGGTAGATTGAACTACATTTCAAGGTTCATATCTCATCTTACAGCAACCTGTGAGCCCTTGTTCAAATTATTAAGAAAAGAACAAACTGTCAGGTGGAATGAAGACTGCCAGAGGGCTTTTGACAAAATCAAGGAATACTTACAAGAGCCTCTGATCCTTATGCCTCCAATTGAAGGAAGACCTCTAATCATGTACTTGACAGTATTAGAAGAGTCAATGGGGTGTGTGCTGGGCCAGCATGACGAGTCTGGTCGAAAAGAGTATGCAATTTACTACCTAAGCAAAAAGTTTACCGACTGTGAACAATGTTATTCACTGCTCGAGAAAACATGTTGTGCTTTAGCGTGGGCTGCTCGCCGACTAAGACAGTATATGTTGACCCACACTACTTTGTTGATCTCAAAGATGGACCCCGTCAAGTAGATATTTGAGAAGCCAGCACTTACCGGAAGGGTTGTAAGATGGCAAATGATTCTGACAGAGTATGACATTCAGTACACATCTCAAAAGGCCATCAAAGGCAGTGTATTGTCTGACTATCTGGTTGAGCAACCCATTGATGATTACCAACCAATGAGATTTGACTTCCCTGATGAAGACATCATGTTCCTAAAAGAAAATGATCATGAGGAACCTGTTCACACTGAAGGGCCTGACCCAGAAGAAGAGTGGACAATGATGTTTGATGGGGCTGTTAATATGAATGGTCGAGGAGTTGGTGCAGTTCTCATTACACCTAAAGGAGTTCATATGCCTTTCTCGGCAAAACTCACCTTTGCATGCACTAACAACGAAGCTGAATACGAAGCTTGTATCATGGGTCTTGAGGAAGCCATTGACCTCAGGATCAAGACTTTAACTGTATTTGGAGATTCAGCTTTGGTAATTAATCAAACCAATGGCAAATGGTACACTCACCAGGAGCATCTGATTCCTTACCGAGATTATACAAGGAGGTTACTCACATTCTTCACAACAGTCAAACTTGAGTATATCCCTCGAGATGAAAACCAGTTTGCAGATACTCTGGCTACCATTTCATCCATGATCAAAGTTCAAGCTGCCAACTTTGTACCTCGAATTTCAGTATCTAAACTTGACAGACCAGCATACGTATTCTCAACAGACCTTGCTAAAGATGATAAGCCTTGGTTCTATGACATCAAATGCTTCTTGGAGGATCAAACATACCCACCTGGGGCATCATTCAATGATAAGAATACATTAAGAAGGCTAGCTGGTAGTTTCTTCCTGAATGCGGATGGTTCCTTGTACAAGAGAAACTTTGACATGGTGCTTCTCAGATGTGTTGATAGGGTAGAAGCAGATTTGTTGATGCACGAGGTGCATGAAGGATCTTTTGGTACCCATGCTGGAGGGCATGCAATGGCTAAAAAGTTGTTAAGATCAGGCTACTACTAGATCACAATGGATGCAGACTGTTGTGCTTATGCCAGGAAATGCCATAAATGCCAGATTTATGCAGATAAAGTGCATGTACCTCCCAATCCTTTGAATGTGATGTCTTCACCTTGGCCCTTTGCCATGTGGGGCATTGATATGATTGGCAAGATTGAACTGAATGCTTCAAATGGCCACAGATTCATCCTAGTAGCCATTGACTATTTTACCAAGTGGGTTGAAGCAGCTTCCTATGCGAACGTCACCAGGCAAGTGGTAGCCCGATTCTTGAAGAGAGACATCATCTATCGGTATGGAGTGCCCGAGCGAATCATTACTGATAATGGTTCCAATTTGAACAACAAAATGATGGCAGAATTGTGTCGGGACTTCAAGATCCAACACAACAATTCTTCTCGTTACAGGCCAAAGATGAATGGCGCTGTAGAGGCAGCTAACAAGAATATCAAGAAGATTGTGCAGAAGATGGTGGTCACCTACAAAGACTGGCATGAAATGCTACCATTTGCCCTGCATGGGTACCGTACGTCAATCAGAACATCCACTGGGGCAACACCGTATCAGCTTGTGTATGGTATGGAGGCAGTCCTACTTGTTGAAGTTGAATTGCCCTCCTTGCGGGTATTGATGGATGTCAAACTAAACGAAGCAGAATGGGTCCGATCCTGATACAATCAACTGAGTCTGATTGAGAGAAGAGATTGGCTGCAATCTGTCATGGGCAGCTATACCAGAAAAGAATGAAGAAGGCCTTCGATCAGAAAGTCAGGCTTCGGGAATACCAAGTAGGAGATCTTGTGTTGAAAAGACTCCTTCCTCCTCATACAGACCACAGGGGCAAGTGGACTCCGAATTACGATGGTCCGTTCATAGTAAAGAAAGTTTTCTCTGGTGGAGCACTGATGCTCAGCACTATAGATGGTGAAGATTTCTTGTCCCCTGTGAATTCAGATGCAGTTAAAAAATACTTCGCATAAAATGACCCGCTGGACATAAAAACAGAATGTAAGTCCAGGCAAAAATAGGGCATCCCGGCGAGTCAAAAACAGAATAAAAGACTCGGGCAAAAATAAGGGTAAAATAAAAAATGTACACCCGCTGAGTTGAAAAGCCGCATTGGACAGCTCAGGAAAAAATGGGTATCCCGGTGGATTGAAAACCCGAAAGGGAAATCCACATAAAATAAGGGAATAAGCGAACAACTGCATTCTGAATTCGTCTGTATCACTTACGACATGACAAGTTTCGAAGGGTTAAAGCATCGATCAAAATCAGCCTTCTTCAGAAAGAAAGATGAGAAGAACGTCAACGTCATACGAGTCATAGCAAAAGGGAAGCACACTGAAGCACCATCAGCATTGCCAGCACCTTTCTGTTTCTCAATTTGTAACAATCTCCTCATTTCAGGGGATTTGTTTCTCTGACTATATTTTCCAATTCAGGGCGCACAAATTAATAAAATCAGATTTTTAGTCACCTTTCGTCTTGTACATTTTATTTCATTTGCAAAAATGTCTGATATCCCTGGTATATTGATTGCATAAATACATATGCTCTTTTTCTAATCACATGCTTACAAGAAATATGTTTTCTCCCGGGAGTGTCTAAACTCCTATGAGGGAATCCAGTAAGGGATACCTCGGGGTACTTGTATGTTTCTTTGTCATAACAGGATCGCAGGCATTCAAAGCGCAACATGGGGCATGAAAGCTTCTCCCCAGCAAGCTGCCAAATCATTAATTCCTCAGCACTTTCTCCAGGACAGCATCAGGAGGGACTCATTTCCCCAACGGAGTCGTTATCCTCAGTAGGATCCCCACAGAAGTCACTAGGAAGTTCGTTCAGTGATCATTCCTCCAGCCAAGTATAAAGACAGGGAACCATCTCCCCGCAGAGCTCCAGCATCTATCCAGAAGAGCAATGTCTGAAGATCGCACAACAAAGTGACGAAAGCTTCCACAGGCCCCAGCTGGGCTCCTCATTACCAAGATAGGTCTGTCAGTGACCTATTTTCCCCAAGCAGAATCATATATATTAGATTTATCAATGATCTCATCCCCAGCTGGGATATACTTTCAAGCAGATCAGCCAGAGATCTTCACAGCAACGGGATCTGAATCTCGGATCGGTATCTTTGCATGATCATAGCATTCACATCATTTTCCCTCAGAGCGTAGCATTCCGTCTAGTACGGAGCATTACGGCAAAAATCAAACATATTGCATAATCACAAGTCATGTTTTGAATCAAATACCTGTATATACCAACATTCCTTCAGCAACATATATAAAGACTCACGGTCCCAGCAGAAAGCCAAAGTGTCCCCTTTGCACTCTTAAATACAGATACATGCTCCTTTTGACACCAGTCTGTGTCATCTTTCCCCAGAAAGTCGCCAGAACATTCCCTACAAACAGATACTTATACATAACCGATGCTTCTTGACACTCGCCTGTGTCATATCCCCAGCAGAAGCCAAAGCATCCCCTTTGCACTCACAAATACATGTTTACATATATTCTCGACACCCGTCCGTGTCACCCATCCCCCAACATGGTCGCCTAAACACTTTTTTGTAAACCCGAACATTTGTGTATAATACATTTCTTTTGACACTCGTCCGTGTCATCTCATCCCCACAGATCGCCAGAACATCTTTTACACTCATAAGTTCGTAACTTATACATGTTCTCTTCTGATACTCGTCTGTATCATACTCTCCCCAGCAAGTTGAACACTCGTCTGTGTCTCCCTCATGCTTATTTTCACTCATACAGATACTCGTCTGTATCTTGTATGCGCACTTATTTCCTCTCAGATTCGACACTCGTCCGTGTTCTTTGTTAACCAGTTGGTACTCATCTGTATCATCATCTTTGAACACGCGTCAGCGGTTGTTTCTACCGATACTCGTCTGTATCGTAGTCTTAAAGATGCTCGTCCACATCTTTAATCCATACACAGCGTCAAACACTTGTACCTTTCCTTTCTTGAATGTAGACACTCGTCTGTATCTACCATTCCCCAGAAGAGTTCCCAGCAAATTCCCAGTAAAAAGCAAAGCTTCTTTTCTATGTGACATTCGCCCTATGTCATGATACTTTCGGCAGCCGTACCCTGCCAGGTGATCGTCCTTCACCTTGGATGACCGTCCTTCATTCATTCCCCCGGCGGAGTCTCCATTTTTGGAACCCCTTCCTATCCGGCATTCGTCCTATGTTGTGATATTTTAGCAACCGTCCCCTGCTAGGTGATCGTCCTTCACCTCTCGATGATCGTCCTTCATCATGTTTATCCGATGGTCGTCCCCATCGTTGATCTTATTATCTGACATTCGTCCTATGTCATGATAAACCCCGAGAGCAGCCGTCCCTTGCTAGGTGATCGTCCTTCACCTCTCGATGATCGTCCTTCATCATGCTTATCCGATGGCCGTCCTCATTGTCGACCCTTTCTATCTGGAATTCGTCCTATGTCGCGGTACTTTAGGCAGCCGTACCCTTCCAGATGATCGTCCTTCACCTTTGGATGATTGTCCCTCATCCTTATCCCCAATAGAGCAGCCGTCCCCTGCTAGGTGATCGTCCTTCACCTTTGAGGACCGTACCTCGTCATTTATCTCATTTATTTCACAAACCTGATGGTCGTCCCCATCATTGTCTTTACGTCAATCCCCAGAGAACCTTGTTACTTTGCTTCATGGTCATCCCCATCATAATCTCTTTATTTCCCCAGCAAGTCGTTGTCCCCGTCATTGCTTTATCCCCAGCAGTCGTCCTCTGCTCGACGGTCGTCCTCCGTCACCCGCACTTTTTAATCATACTTTACTTCCTTTCACAATCTATATCCCTTTTCTTCTTCATTCAGTGAGTGCAAATTTTGGACTGTCTTTGGTATTCAACCACAAGTTATCTTGTTTGCCTGTTAAGCCGATGCTTACATCCTGCACAGCTAACTCATGTTTGAATAGGGGCAACTATAAACACCCCAAATTTTCCCTCACTAAGTTCACACCATGACTTGTGATCTTTTCATTTGCATAAGTTCAATCATAGCATCTCACATTGCATTTTTACTTCACTGCATTGGTTCAAAGTCATCTGCATCTAGGGTTTGTGATCTGAGCAATCCCTGAGCCATCTGAGCCACTCCAAAGGTCTTCAATCATCTCAAGAGGGTCCATGTATGTTCAAGCATCATATAATATCCTCCCAAGATCAAGGAAGTCAGAAAATCACTAGAACTAAGAAAGGCATGGAAGCAGAGCCAAGCTTAACTGCACAGATGACCTAAAATTAGGGTTTTGGTTTCAGAGGCCATAACTCCAATTTATTTGGTCATTCTTGTTTCTATTGGTCTCTATATCTTATAAGGATCATACATACCAATTTTCATGAAGAAATTCAATGGGGAAGGCATCTGGTCAATAGATGACTTCTTGAGCAAGTCAGTGCAAAATCAGGGCATCTGAGGCCCCCAATCACCCAACCAAAGGGTATTCTCCATCATTTTGGGTGTATATGATCTTTATTTTATCTTGGAAGAGGTTAGAAGTTCACAAAATTGAAGAATTTCAAGCCATTTGCAAAGTTGCCATTTTGGGAAAGTGACTTGTAATGCAAACTTGCCATTTTGGGAAAGTTTTTCAACCTCCTCTTTTTTATTCAAAAATGCTTCAAATGAAAAATTCTTGGTCATGAAAGTTGTAGATTGAATCATTCCCTTTTCAAAAAGTACAAGAAATTGATCTAATTCATCATAGAACTCAAGTTATGGCCTTGCAAAGTTGGGAAAAATCACTAATTTTCACTTATGCATCAAAGAGGGAAACTTGCAAAAACTCATGTCAAGGCAAAATGTGACCTCTAATTGACTTCTAACTATTACACAAACATGATACATGACCTATAATTCAGAATTTCCCAAGGAATCACTCATTTTCATGCCTTGATCATCAAGTATTTCAAAAGGGGCCAAAACCTTCACAAATTGCAAAATGCCCCAAATCTTGACATCCACTTGTGCCAGCTCCTCAAATTAGTTTCCATGGACCTCCCTAAAGCCAGCTGACTCGAGCCATGCCTCACAACCAGACTTCCATGAGCCCATACCTCAAAGGACAACTTTCTTGACTTTATACAATTTGAGCCATACCAATCAAACTATTCCACAACAACTCTCTGACCTATCAAGGATTGATACATGGACCAAAAGCAACTCAACACACAAAACAAGCAAGGTTGAATCCTCCCACAACTCAGTACACACAAAAGCTCCCTCTTATGCATTTTTCTTCGAAACTCAACACTCAAGCCACAAACCTTCAAACAAATTTCATAGAACAACTCACCATGAACCTCTGATCATTTCCCACCCTTCATCTTGCCCTAAACACAGCCACATCAAAAATACGATTTTCACCTCTCTTGACCTGAGCTTCAGCAAGCTTCACATAGAGACCATATAAACTCCATCCAAGCGTTGCAAACTCTTGAGGAAGATCATTGGAGGTGATTTGAAGCAAAGAACTGGTCAGAAAGCTCCAAAGGTGAAAGCTCCAGTTCAGGTATCACCAAGAACATTTTTTCCAGAAATTGTTTTTTATGCCATAGAAATGTTGCTTATGCTTCACTGATCATGTTGTGCTTGTTGGTTTTGAAAATGATTGAGTTTTGAGCCTGAACCATGTCTCTGAAAGTTTGACCTGAAAACTTGTTTGATTCGATTCTTGTTTATGTTGAAATATAAATGAGTTTTTATGCTTGATTCTTTCTTTGGGTGATTAGAAGATGTGATCTGGAGTTTTAGAGGGTTTAAAATTGCCTAGGGAAGAAGTTAGCTTTTTGAACTCGCCGGAGAAGATGACCGGAACCACTGTTCCGGTCATCTGAAGGTGATTAAATTATGGTTAGGGTTTAGGCCAGTTTGAATGAGAGCCCTTGGATCCTCTTTCCCGCGCGCAACCAACGTCCCAGATTTCATGATTTGTGCCCTAATCCTATTAAATTAGGTTAATTAAGATTAGTGAAATTCAAATTCCCAGTTTAAACCTCAGCAGTCCAGATGCGCGCAAGTCAGCTCCCGCGTGTTTAATTTAAATGTTGGCCCTTTGATCTGTTGACTTTCCATTAAATCCAATTTTAATTCATATTTTTCTTAGTTGTTTTGCATATTTATTTAAAAATAGCTAGAAAATCTCAAAAATATTTATTTTTTGCATGCTGACTTTAATTAATTTTCTTGACATAAAAACAATTTTTATTTTATTTTTTGCATTTTAAAAACATTTTAAAAATAATTTAAATGTTTATTTTAATTGATTAATGAAGATTAATTAATTAAAATAGCATTTAGGTTTCCAAAAATCACAAAAAAAATTCAGAGAGCATTTTCAAACATTTACAAACTCACAACACAAATTTCTTTTTGGTTTTGATCATACTTTGGCAATTTTCATTTGAATTAGGGTTCTTTAATTTGAATATTTTTGACCCTAACTTCAAAAATTCATAACTTTTGACCCAAGTTGAGTTTGTGAATGATTCTTTTTGCATTGTGTTGTGCATACTTTCAAGCATCCAAAAACATTTTTATTTCATTTTTACCTTTCATTTTCAATTTGTTTGGCATTTTCCCCTTAGGATCTCCCTTAAAACCCTAGAAACTTAGGAAAATCATAAGTCCTTTAGGGTTTAGCTTTTGACCTTCCCCTTTGGGCAGTGAACTTGTATAGGTTTAATGTCCCTTTGATCCCATTTTCAGTTTTTAATCTTATGTTTTGCTTCTGATTTTGATTTTTTCATCTCATGTTGTACATAAACCCTAATTTGCATCTTCATTTGCATCCATCTTACATAATCTTGCATACATGAACTTGCCATGACATTTTGGGCATCCACATGACATATAAGACATCTTAGGACATATTAAAACCATGTTTGATCATTGCATCATCCATTTTCCATGCTTTTGCTTTCATTTCATATCATATGCATTTATGAACTTTCATGCTTCTTACATGTCTCACTTGCATTCCCATCCTTTGCATGATCATCCTCATAACTTGGCATGCTTTCATACCATCTCTTTGAATCATTAGCATCATGAACATGCTTCTGGTTTTAGTTTCCATCTTTGCATTTCATTTCATTTTCATTTCATGTCATTTCCTTTTGCTAACTTTTCAGGTGGTAAGTGTTTTGAGAAGTGAATTTGCCTTCACTTCTTACAATCTCTTCTCATCTCTCTCATGCATCCTTGCTGCATTTTACTTTTGTGTTTGAGTGAGCTTTCTCATTCATGCTCCGTCCTCTCTTTCTTTCTTCAAGCAACTTATCTTCTTAAGTGAAGTAAGTTGTCTTGCTTCTTCTGCTCTCCTTCCATCTTTGCTTCTTCCTTGGTGGCTTTTCCTTGAAGACTTCTTGCAAGCCTCATAAACCCTAGGAACACCCAAGCATGATCACAATTAGGGTTTGATTAGTCCCCCCATTAGCTTTACCTTTGTGTCATCTTTGTGTTTTCTCTTCTCATCTCTTAATCAATGACTAAACCTTACAGGTTTTAAGGCTTTGTGATTAAGCTTATACTTGCATCCTTCTATTAGGATGGAGTGTATAACTTTAATCCTAAGTGTTAAACCCTTAATGTGTTTAAATTATTTAATCAATTCACCTAATAATCACTAAGACATCAAGCTTGTAACTTGGGCCTTGCATTAGGGTTCTAATTCTTCCTTAATTGGTTAAGAAGGACTAACCCTAGTGTTAATGGACAAGTCCCCCTCAAGTTGTCTTACAAACCATAAAATCCATTTCTTAATCTTACTATCAACTAAAACCCATCTTAATAAAGGCTTTGTTTTGTCATGAGGTTAATCCCTAATCATGGATTAAGTTGAGGAGCCTTCCTCAGCTTAAATGTTCTCATCTATTATCCTTCTATTAGGATGGTGTAATGGGTCCATTAAATCTTTGATTATGGCTTAAACTCATTACTTAACACTAAACAAAAACTCCAAAAAAACATCTAAATAAATGCAAGTAGGTTAATGATCTTAATCCTACATCAAGGTGGTTAAGTGTGAGGTGTTTATCTCATACTTAAGATATTCTCATTACCCCTAATCAGAGGGAGGATGTGATGAGTTTACTAACCCTTGGTTTAGGCTTAAGCTCATTTTCTTATGACAAACTCCAAAAAGCAATAAAATATTGAAAACATAAAAACAAACAATAATTGTCTCCTCCGGGATTCTTTTCTCACGTCATACACTCACAAACGAGAACTTGCTTCTTCCGTCTAATGCAAGACAATTAGCACCTGAGCCAAACAGGTCATACACTTGAGCATAGACAAGTAAGCAGTTCATCAGTCAATTTACCTTTCAGTCTCCTTGAGTCGAACTACGGTGTTCTGACTTCCTCATTACACGAGAGGATACGTAGGCATAACTTAACTGTTATCGAACAAAAGTCTTTGTATATTCCCCCTCTTCCAGCATTATTCTTTAAGCCTCATGGTCTTGAGCATTCCATTCTTTCCTTACACTGACACTCTTTTATTTCACTTCACATTTCTTCGCACTGACACTTGCATTCTTTTCCAGCTTTTGCACACAGATAGCACAGACACTACCCCTTTAAACACAAATCTTTTAAGCGTGGATCCCATCCAGTACGGCGGACATTCTGGGTGCTAATACCTTACCAGGTTGTAACCAACCCCCTTTCTCAGTTTCTCTGGTTCGCAACCGTCTTATCCATCCTTTCTTAGGTTTATGCAGCATTACCTTTCCTTCGGGATAAAAATTCCTAGTTGGCGTCTCTTTTCAGTTCATTTTCGTGTTCTCTCTTTCGCCGACCGTTCGCGTCTGTACCCCTCTTGGCCATGTGTCATTTGGTGGGAGCGACAGCTTGGCGACTCTGCTGGGGAATACTTATATTGCAACCAGGGCTTTTGGTTCTTTTTGTGGGTTCCTCCTAGCGCTTGTTTGATTTGTGTTTACTGGGGTGTTATGTGCTATGTGTGTTTGTTTATTTTGTTTTATTTATTGCTTTATGTACAGCTTTATTTATTGCTTTCTTTACAGTCTAATGCATATTTCATATTGTGATTTGCTGGATCTGGTTTGATGTTTTGATGGGTGGGGCTCCGTTGAGAGTTTAAGGTCCTATACCTGGGACCTGAGTAACACCTAGGCTAGAGTGGTTCATGTTCTTTCCCATTCCATCTCGGTCTGGTGCGGGAATATGAAATACAGTTCAGATATGGGTTTCTTCTTGAGAACTTTGTGCTACAGATTTCCTATAGTGCTAGGGCTATCTGGGAAGCCTGCTAAGTCTTGATGACCTTTATTATGACCTTCAGAAGCTGAGGTGAATTAGAGGAGGATCTTTTATGGTTACTGTAAACACTGTACCTCCGGGTTAGAAGTTTTTACACTTCTTATAATTGATCCAAGTCTGAGGATCCTTGTTCTAGAACATTACCTGTGAGGGGGTTGGGTTGTTTACAGGTTTGCAGGAACCTTTGGCCACATCATACCCTATTACTATCTTGTTTAAGAGTGTTCCACTTTGGACAGTTCTTGTGATTAACCCTGGATATGTGACTCTTTATTTGAGTCCCCCACCCTAGTTACTGGATTTCTGAGCCCTCATCCTGAACCTTTGAACATATATGGACCTTGTATCAAGACAGATAATCAGATCCAGCTTGATCACAAACCCTTGCATATCATTTGCATATATCATCATTGCATCATTTGACATTTGTTTATTTGCTTTTCAGGGTATCCACCACCTTCTATCTTGGTTTTGGTTTTGACCCTTTCTTCTGCATAGACCTCTGCTTCAGTTGCCTTCATCAGTTACATGCTTCAGTTATCTCCATCACCACCTGCATCAGTCTGTCAGAAACTTACCTTCAGCATCTCAGTCTGTGATCTTCATCAGCACTTATCTTCAGCTTCTTCAGCAGGTTGTAACCAATCCCCTTTCTCAATTTCTCTGGTTCACAACTGTCTTATCCATCCTTTCTTAGGTTTATGCAGCATTACCTTTCCTTCGAGATAAAAATGCCTAGTCGGCGACTCTTTTCAGTTCATTTTTGTGTTCTCTCTTTCGCCGACCGTTCGCGTCTGTACCCCTCTTGGCCATGTGTCATTTGGTGGGAGCGACACCCACATGGCAAAAGGCCAAGGAGAAGTCAACACATTCAATGGAGCTGGAGGTATATGCACTTTATCAGCATAGATTTGGAACTTGTGACATGTTCTGGAATGTTGATAGCAGTCAGCTTCCATGGTAGACCAATAGTAACCTGCTCTCAATATCTTTTTTGCCATGGTATGACCACTAGAATGAGGGCCAAAGATCCCATAATGCATGTCTTCCATAATCTTTGTTGCTTCCTTCTTATCCACACAACGAAGCAAAGTTGAATCATGATTGCGCTTGTACAAAATTCCATTACTCAAGAAAAACTTAGCAGAAAACCTCCTCAGAAACTTCTTATCTTTGACAGATGCCCCTTCAGGGAACTCCTGAGTTTCAAGATGTCTTTTCACCTCATAGAACCAAGGCTTCCCCTCTGCTTCTTTAGTGTCAATCTCATTGCAGTATGCAGGCTTCTCAAATCTGTCAATAGTAATCTTGGGAGTTTCATCATCCCAGCTAATCTCAAACATAGATGCCATGGTGGCTAATGCATCTGCAAACTGATTTTCTCTTCGTGGAATATGTCCAAAGGTAATCTTTTCAAAATATGGGATCAAAGACAACACCTGCTCTCTGTAAGGAATGATATTTTCATGCTTGGTATCCCAATCTCCTTAAATCTGACTCACTACCAGGGCTGAATCCCCATATACGTCTAGGAACTGAATCTTCATCTCAATGGCAGCTTTGATACCCATGATACATGCCTCATACTCAGCCATGTTATTGGTACAATAGAAACAAAGTCTTGCAGTAATCGGGGTATGACAACCTTCAGGGGAAATGATCACAACACCAACACCATTACCAAGTGCATTAGAAGCTCCATCAAAAACCATAGTCCATCGGGATCCTTGTTCAGGTCCTTCATATTGTCCAGGTTCTTTAGTAATAATCATAATGTCTTCATCAGGGAACTCAAAACTCATTGACTGATAATCATCCATTGCTTGATGAGCCAAATGATCAGCTACCACACTACCCTTAATGGCCTTCTGAGTAGTGTACTGTATATCATATTCTGTTAAGATCATTTGCCATCTCGCTATCCGTCCGGAGAGAGCAGGTTTCTCGAATATGTACTTGATTGGATCCATCTTCGAAATCAATAAGGTAGTATGAGTCAACATATATTGTCTTAGCCGGCGAGCAACCCATGCCAAAGCGCAGCAAGTTTTCTCGAGCAGTGAGTATCTTGTTTCACAGTCGGTAAACTTTTTGCTAAGGTAGTAGATTGCCTGCTCTTTTCAACCAGACTCGTCATGTTGCCCCAACACACACCCCATTGAGTTGTCTAATACTGTTAAGTATATAATCAAGGGTCTTCCATCAACTGGTGGCATCAAGATTGGAGGTTCTAAAAGATATCTCTTGATTTCATCAAAGGTTGTCTGACATTCATCATTCCATTCCATCACCTGATCTTTCTTCAACAACTTGAAGATTGGCTCACAAGTAGCAGTTAACTGGGAAATAAATCTTGCAATGTAATTCAATCATCCCAAGAAACCTCTAACTTCCTTCTCAGTACGGGGAGCTGGCATCTCTTGTATAGCTTTCACTTTCGCATGATCTACTTCAATAACTTTTCCACTGACAATGAAACCCATGAGTTTACCAGATCTAACTCTAAAAGTACATTTGTTTGGGTTCAATCTCAACTTGTATTTCTTCAATATTTCAAACAGCTTATGCAGATAATCAAGGTGTTGCTCTTCATTCTGGGACCTGGCTATCATATCATCCACATATACCTCTATCTCATGATGAATCATATCGTGAAACAAAGCCACCATAACACGCTGATATGTTGCCCCGACATTCTTCAAACCAAATGGCATCACTTTATAACAAAAAGAGCCCCACTGTGTAACAAATGTAGTTTTCTCCATATCTTCAGGTGCCATCTTGATTTGATTGTAACCAGAGAAACCATCCATGAAAGAGAATACTTTATGCTGAGCAGTGTTGTCCACCGAAACATCAATATGAGGACGTGGAAAGTTATCTTTAGGGCTAGCCTTATTCAAATCTCTGTAATCCACACACATACGTACCTTACCATCTTTCTTAGGTACCGGTACCACATTTGCAACCCAATGAGGATAAGAAGTCACAACTAAGAACCATGCATCAAATTGTTTCATCACCTCTGCTTTAATCTTTTCTGACATTTCAGGACGCATACGATGAACCTTCTGCTTCTTTGGACGACAATCTTCTTTTACTGGTAAACGGTGAACCACAATGTCTGTATCCAACCCTGGCATATCTTCATAGGACCAAGCAAAGATCTCCACATAGTCACGTAACATCTGAATCAATCTGCTCTTAACAATATCTTCTAGTTCAGCCCCTATTTTGACCTCTTTCCTGTTTTCTTCAGTCCCCAGATTCACAACTTCGATTGGCTCTTCATGTGGCTGTATAGCTTTCTCTTCTTGTTGTAACAACCTAGAAAGCTCTACAGGTACTTCACAATCTTCCTCCTTTCCATCTTCAGCTTGATAGATCGGATTCTCGAAATTATAATTGGCAATAGTAGAACTATTATCAACAGGATCCAGAGTGGATGAGGATCTGCATTTTAGTGACGTGGGTGTGTGTAAGAACACATAGCTGACAAAACAAAAATAAAAAATAAAAGAAAGACAAGGAGCACAATATTTACGAAAACGAAACGGCCATTGATTTTTATTGAATGAAGTATGCAAATGAAATGACATCCCGAAACAAGCATACCATTGTGCCCCGGGTAAGACACAAGGCTTAAAAGTTTAATTGTTCGATATTACAAACTTAAAAAATAAAAACACAGTAATAGTATTTACTCCTGACTAAAGGAGATAGGAATAACGTCTTCAGTCTTCCAATTGTTGAGCCCATCACCCACAGTAGGAAAGATCCAATCATCCAGGTTTTAGTCTTCACTATAGTCACCCACAACATTGACTTAATCTCTCATGACCCCTTGATTGGTGATACAAACAGCACGAGCACGACGAACAACCTTCTGGGATTCTGCAGTGAAACTCAAACCAAACTTGTCAGACCCTTAAGGGATGTCAGGAAGCTGACCCCAAATAGTACAACCACCTTCTTCAACCACAGCTCTAGCATCTTTGAGAGAGGCCATTGTAGGAGGTACTCTGGTAACCACAGGAACTCTTTTAACAACAGGAGGAGCTTCATTAGCAGGAACGACCCAAGGAACTACCTCAAATGTCTGGCAAGGAGTCTCAACATATTCACCTTCCACTTCAACATACTTAAAAGTATTCACATGACTGACCATATATTCTTCCTCTCCATAAATAGTGACAATCTTTCCCTTCACCGGATATTTCAACTTTTGATGTAGAGTGGAGGTCACAGCACCTGCCCCATGGATCCAGGGGCGCCCAAGAAAACACGAGTACGCAGGACGAATATCCATCACATAGAAAGTAGAGTCAAAGACTTGAGAGCCTACTTTGATCGGGAGATCTATTTCTCCATGTACCACTCTTCTTGAGCCATCAAAGGCCCTCACCACTACATTACTTGGTCTTAACACAGCATCTTCAGGACTGAGCTTGTTCAGAACCTCTTTGGGAAGTACATTCAATGAAGAACCATTGTCCACCAACACATGAGACAAGGTAGTGCCCCTACATTCAATGGAGATATGCAAAGCTCTGTTATGGTTTCTCTTGGCAGGAGTCAAGTCAGCATCAGAAAAGCCTAACCCATTATCATAAGTCAGATGTGCAACACAATTCTCAAATTGATCCACAGAAATTTCACTTGGTACGTGAGCAGTCTTCAAGAACTTGATTAAGGCTTTAGCATGAGCCTCAAAACACAGCAACAAAGATAACATGGAGATTTTGGAGGGAGTACGCCCCAACTGGTCAACAATATCATAATCACTCTTGTGAATGATCTTCAACACTTCTTCCATCTGTTTAGAGAGGTTTTCAGTAGTTGGTGCCTCAGCTTGCACCGGTTCAACCACATGACCTTTACCCCGAGCATCAGTATTTGGCTCAGAAGTGGAGGTGGTAGTTGGAGTAACTGCACTCTTGGAGGTAGTCTGAGGAGAGAAAATTCTTCCACTTCTGGTGATCTTACTAGATCCAGCAATATTATCAACATCAAGGTTATCATCAGTAACAGGTGTATCAGTCAAAGGTTCCTGCTTAACACCATGGATATAAACATCAGAACCGTAATTCCAGGGTATAGCTTTATCAGAAGTATAAGGAATAGGGCCAGGAGTGGTAATGATCATGGGAGGCACTCTAACTTCAGCAACAGTCTTCACCAGGCCTTCAGCAGTAATTTTGATAGGACCCTTGGAAGTGATCTTGACAGGGCCTTTAGAGGTAATCTTCACTGGCACTTTATCAACCATATCCACATCTTCAACCTTCATACCTTGAGTTAGATGTTTACACATACTTTCCACAAAAGGTGTCCTCTCAAACAATATGGTGTAATTGTCCATGAGGCGTTGAATACCATCTTTCAACTTCCAGCAGCTATCAGGTTTGTAAGCACAATAAAAACAGTCTTCATTGCAACCTGGAAAGAATCCAGCCTGCACCAGCTTCTTCTTAATAATAGATAGGGGAGTAGTCACATCCGCTACTGAGGAAACATATGAAACTTCATCAATAGCATTAACAGTCTTCTCATGATTGGGCATGGGAGCAGTAATCACATTTGGAGTCCCAGGAGGGTCAAATTCAATCTCTCCAGCTTCAATCATATCTTGAATCTTGTTTTTCAATATCCAACAGTTGTTGGTATCATGTCCCGGACAATTAGAATGATAGGCACATCGTGCATTAGGGTTGTATCGAGGAGAGGAAGTATTAGGATTCTGAGGAGGGTCCTTCAAAGTAATGAGTTCCCCTTTCAACATGTGTTGCAAGGCTTGGGCCAGTGACATGTTGATCTTGGTGAATTTTCTTCTAGGCTTCTGTTGATTGTTTTGTGGTAGCTCTGGTGTTGCAGGAGTAGGATTGGAAATGTGAACTGCTCCCACAGATTGGTGACTTCTGTTACGACTAGGTTGACCATACACAGCATTAGACACCTTCTTCCCACTAGGGGGCTTCTTTGCAGTGTTTGATGAAGAGGCACCCACCTGTATCTTACCACTTCTTATACCATTCTCCACACGTTCTCCAGTCATTATCTGCTCGGTGAAACCAGATGATGAGCTTCCAATGAGGTGACTATAGAAAGGACCATTCAGCATACTCATAAACATATCCACTAGCTCCCTGTCAGTCAGAGGAGGTTGAACTCTGCCAGCCAGGTCTCTCCATTTTTGGGCATACTCTTTGAAATTCTCCTTAGCACCAATTGACATGCTTTGGAGCTGCATGCGAGTAGGTGCTAAATCAGCATTATATTGGTATTGCCTGTAGAAGGCCTCAGCGAGATCATTCCAATCACGAATATTGACACTTTCCAATTGGTAATACCATTCCAATTGAGCTCCAGATAAGCTCTCTTGGAAGAAATGAATCCACAATTTCTTATCAGTAGTATGTGGTTGAATCCTCCGGACATAGGACCTTAGATGCAGCTTGGGACATGAGAGACCATCGTACACCACAAAAGTAGGAACTTTGAAACCAATAGGAATAACCACTCCAGATACTAAACTCAGATCTTCAAAATCCAGCCCAGAAGATTTTTGTAACTCCATAGCATTCATTCTATCCACCAACATCTTGTACTTATCCTCACTAGGGTCATGATAATAGTTTGCTTCAGAATCAGAATCTCCCACAGTATCATGGAGACTACCTCCTTCTTTCTCAGAATTTTCAGACTCAAAATCCTCAACCTGTTCCTTTGTCTTGATAGGACCTCTGAACCTTCTTCCCAGATTGATAAGGCCTCCTGATTTCCTGGTCTTTTTCTTCTTCTTAGCCAGCAGTGTCTTCAGCTCATCTTTCCCCTTGGACAAGTTCAGAATTAACTCTTGGAATTGTGCATTCTGAGCTTGGAGATCTTTGACAGTTTGTTCAAGAGCCATTTCTACTGAAATAAACAGCAAGAAGATAAGATACATGTACATAAGAAACCTGTGATGTAATAATATGGTATGTAGATGCTTATGCAATGTTTTCAAGGACCGCAAGATTTAAATTTGTTTAAACAAACAGAAAGTAAACTTTTATTAGTAATAAACTTGTTTGCCTCTTGGGCTTACAATGAAAATGAAATGAATACAAAGATGGGGTTTTAAGTCTCCCATGGACGTTTCCTCTTTGTGTTGAGGTATGAGTTGAGATTCTGCTCCTCGTGAAGTTGTTTTGTTAGCTCCAGGATTCTTTCTTGACTTGCTTTGAAATGAGTCTCAAAAGTATCCCTTTGCTCCTTCAACTGGATCCAGGACCTTTGTAACTCCTCCCTGTCAGTGGGCATGTCTGGATGAAGAATGACATAAGAAGTATCTCCTTCAGCAACAGGCTCCATGGTAACTGGCAGGATAGCAGGATATGGCATCATAAGAGTCTGAGAACGAGATCGCACCCATCTGAGATAAGGTTCCATAGGAATGGTGTACTTGGGTTCCAGAATCTTGTTGTCAACCTTGTTCAATTTACCCCATGCTCGTATAAACCTTTGATGGTAACCTTTTAGATCGTTGTCGTAATCGAACACAATACCCTGAATAAGCATGTCATGAGGACAATCACTCCGAGCATAACCAAACTGACGTAGAGCTAAGGAAGTATTGTAGGTAATGTCCCCTCTTATGCCAAGGAGTGGCACATTAGGGAACTCCCCACAACGGTCAATGATAGTAACATTTTCCATAGATCGAGAGCACCAATGAATATCTGAATGAGAAAGTGACATGATTCTCTTAGACCACCTGAACCCTTGTTCATTCTTCATCACTGATCGAGGAAGGTGAGAAATAAACCACCTAGATAGAAGAGGTATGCAACACATCAGAGTTCCTCGTGCCTTTGTAGTACAGGTATGAAGAGAGTGTAAGATGTCTCCAAGCAATGTAGGCACTGGGTTGTGAGTCAGGAATATGTTGATGGCGTGTACGTCTATGAACTGGTCTAGATTGGGGAACAACACTAAGCCATAGATCAATAGGGCTAAGATCTCCTCAAAAGCATCATAACTCATAGCCTTCAGTAACACTTGAGCTTTCTCCATCAATACCTTGGCAAGAATACCCTTAACTCCACTTCTTGTTTCTAGGACAATGTCTGATTTCTTTAGATGTAGGGCTGCAGCAATGACTTCAGGTTTAGGCTCTTTTTCCAAGCCTGTGAAAGGTCTCTAATTGAGGATAGGTATACCCAGAAGTTTGGAGAACTCATCCATTGTAGGAACCAGCTGGTAGTCGGGAAATGTGAAGCAATGGTGTTTAGGATCAAAGAACTGAAACAGGACACTCATCATGTCTTCATTGAACCCTGAAGTGACTAGATCCAGAAGGTGACCATGCCTCTTGATGAATTGGGAGTTTTCAGAAACTTGAGAGTCCAATTCCTTAAGCTTAGAAGGTATCCCTACAAAGTTGATTCGGATAGTGTTCCTACGAGCAGAAGCCATAACCTGCAACAAAGAACAAAGATAAATCCTTTGGTCCATGAAATGGTTAGTGAAAATGTCATGCTTATGATGTCATGATGTTATGATGTTATGCTCAATCACAAACATGTGGCACACACAAAATAGTCAATCAATAGCCCTAGGTTTGAAGGCCTGCATGAGGTTTAAAGGTAAGTACCCTCCCCTGAAGTTTAGGTTGTTTATCCTGTCCTACAAAAGTATCCAGGTTCTAAGGGATCTCAATATCATTGATCCTTCCCAAGGGTGGTTGTTCAGTAGGCAACTTACTTGCCAACCAAAACCCTCCAAGTTTAGGATCTCAATGAGTGTAGTATCGAGTATCAACCAACTTCAGTCTTCACCAAAGCCGGCTATCTCACTACTTTCTAAAGGCCAAGATGGGATAACTAGGGTTCTAAAATTCAGTTAGTGTATTGACAACATATGGCAACCCAATATTATCCTTAACTTACTTAAGGAACATAAGCACCAACCAAGAAGTCACACTAACTATGGCCACCAGATCAACCATATCGGTATATGCCGTACAGTTTCCTTGGTCTATTGCCATTTACCTAGGGTACACTAGATCCGGGTTAGGATCTTTCACACATAAGCCCAATAGATAAATATAAAGCAAACAAGACAAACAATTTAAGTGATCTAATTCCTAAGGGTACCCCTCTTTAATTTTCCCAAGCAGAGTCGCCAGTTCTGTAACACGGTGGGAGAACTGACTTTTGTTAAATGTTGCGGATAGCAAGAGTCACCACCGACTTTTATTTTATCCAAAAGGAAATGGCATAAAAGAACAGGAAAGACCTTAAAAAGATTTTGAGTTCGGGGGGTAGGTTAACAAAGGGAAGGTATTAGCACCCTTTATATTCATGGTTATCCATGGGCTCTTAGTTACTTAGCTCACTTTAAATTGTTTTGAGAAAGTGCAGTGTGTGATTAAAAATTTTCTAAGTACTTTATAATGATCCTCATATGGATGTATATAAAGACCTTGTTTTGAAAATTTGTTTGAAATGTGAAGTGTAATGAAGTATTTTGAAGAAAAGTGAGCAAGTACTTAAGAGGAACCTACCCTATGCTAAGTCTTTACTGTTCTTATATGTTATTTCAATGGTAAGACTATCCCTATTATTAAGGAATAGGTAGTCATTACCTTGGATGTGTAAGGGACATGTGAAGGGACATCTGTATTTAGGCAACTGTAAGGTGTCTTTAGCAATTCGTAGGGACTTATCATCTTTTATTCGAAAGGGACAAGATCTTTATCGTAGGCAACCTCGAAGGGACTTGATCTTATAAACTTGAAGGGACTTGATGATATTAATGAAGGGACTTTGCTTTATGACACCTTACTTGACCTTATTATTAGGCAACATGAGGAGTAACCTAAGAAAGTGTGAGATGGCGATCAAAGATCGACTTACGTGTGTGAGTGTTCATATTCATATATTTATCTTATTAAATTAGTTATTCTAAATTAATTTTAAATCACAAACATGTTATCACTCCCTATAGTTACTAACCATGACAATAAAGTATTTATAAACAATAAAATAACAACCATAATAAACCTACGACTATTACAAGGCTTTGGGACAATTACAATATAATCGAGATATAATAATAACGATAAATAGAATATTAATAATAAATAAGCAATAATTAAATATTAGTAATAATAAAAATAAAAATAAAGGTTAGAAAAATAATCAGGGTTAGGAAGCAAAAATCAGGATTAAGAAAAATTAGGGTTAGTTTTATAATTAAGAAAATTAGGGTTTTAATTAATCTAAATATAATTATTGAATTTATATGCAAAAAAAAAAAAAAAAATATATATATATATATATATATATATATATATATATATATATATATATGTATGTATGTATAATAATAAATATAAACATAAAAATAAATAATTTAAATTTGAGAAAATAAATCATATTTTTGAAAATATGGGATTTTATGAGAATATTATTAATTATTTATTTAGAAATTATTTTAGTTGAATTAAATTAAAAAATAAATAATGAAAATAACAAAAAAAATAGGACAAAACACTAAAAAGATAGGACCTGGGATTTGAACCCAGGTCCCTTACCTCAATACACAACATCAAAACCAACTGAGCCAGCGCGCGCTGGTGTAATCCTAGTGCAACACCATGCTTTTGTTATGAGCTTGCAAAATAAATAAATTAAACAAAAAAAATTTGCCTTTGGCCAGACTCGAACCCGGGTCCTCTTCTTTACACACACGCATGCCTTGCCACTGAACCACTTGCACTCTTTGTAAATATAGTGGCAAACAAACGTAATAAGATAAAACAAAATTTGAAAATCCAAAACCGCGTGCAACTTCATCTTCTTCATTTGAATTTCCTGCGATAATTCATATGACTTTTCCTGCGAAATTTCCTGCATGTTCATGAACCAGAAAACCTACGTTTTTGAAACATCCATTAAACCACAATATCAATACAAATTAGCAACCCAGATCAATTATATGAGGTTTATACGTTATGGCCATGTTCTCAGAATCCATTTAGACGCCCTAAACACTAAGATCCCAAATTCGATTTTCAAACCCTAACAATGGCATCTAATGATTTAGGCCATGAAACTTCAATTGGTTTATCCAGAAAGCTTCTATGCTTCAAAACAAACATGAGTCAATAATCAAACATAATTTATAATGGCTAAACTTATGAAATCGAAAAGCAAAAAATTAAGGAAGAAGAACGATTCGGTTTGTGTATATGAGCATGATTTTGATGCGTGCGATGATTGGATTATGTTCAGTGATGATCTAGGAAGCTAATGCAACCTTTATTTGGCCTTGAAATTGCCTCTAACCAAAAAACCGATTATCACTTTTTCTTGATCTTTTTAAGTTTGAAGAGTATCCTTGGAGGCTGTTAATTCGTCCCCAATGCATTGCTTTATGTTGTATATATATGATAGAACAAAATTAGGTCAAGAAACTAGTCCATCCTTTGGACTTTTTGATCCATAGAGATTGAAAAAGATATGTCTTTATAAATATTGAAAACTTGGATATTTCATTGCTATTTTTGAATGATCTGATTTTGTATGGTTTCAATCACCTCTAAATGAATATTAAGACTTTCTAAAACAAAAATCAAATCAAATATTCACACTTTTATATTTTATTTTGATTTAAAATGATTTTTAATATAAAAAATCATAATAAATAAAATAAAATGAATAAAAATATGAATAAATAAATTTTAATTCGTGCATGATGTCATGGAAGTGTTTGGATCATAAAAAAGCAAGCCCATTTGGTGAATTATGGTTTTAAGACCCCATTTGCTTCATAAACCTCTCAAACATTTCCCAACTTTGCAAGGGAAGAAACCCCTAAATTTTAATGCTATGAGGGTGTTCTTGGATATTTTGGAAAGCTTAAAGAGTTCGCTAACTAACCTCTTTGGTCTCATGTCCATATCTTTTACCATTCTCAAGTTATGCTCTTTGGAAGTTGTTGACTTTTTGTTGACTTTTAAAAGGACCTATAATGTCTTAGCTCATACCTTCCAAATGAAGCATTTTTGGGCTTGGCTTGTGAGACACAAAGTTGTGGAGAATTCAATTTCCTTAAAACCAAGACATTGTGTACTAAGAGGTTCACAAGGTTCACAAGACATCTCATGAGGTTCACAAGGTTCACAATTAGTCAGAAAGTTTGACAATTCCCTCAGACAATGCATCCTCCTAAGCAATGCATCTTAAACTAGAGGTTTGACTTTCATCAGGCTAAATGGACTTCAAAGACTTCAAGTGAGCTTCATAGCATCCTATATGTGTTCAAGAATCCCCATGTCAAGTTTCAAGACTTTCCCAAAAGATTTGCTCAGTCAGATGATCAGATAGGCTAAAATCAATCAAAGTAGTTAAAAAGTCAAACTGAGGTCAACTGTGGTCAAACCAAAGTCAAACTTCATGATTTTTTGTCAACATAAAGTATATGAAGTAAAATTCATCATTTTATAAAGGGTTGATCATGATTCATCAAGGAGATTTCAGATCATCAAGAATCAGGAGTTTCTAAATTAGGGTTTTCACAGGAAAAGTCAACTGAACTTTGACCAGCCATAACTTTCACATGCTTCATCAAACATTTTCCATCCAAAGCTCATTTTGAAGGAAATTTAATTCTCTACAACTTTGTGTATCACAAGCCAAGCCCAAAAATGCTTCATTTGGAAGGTATGAGCTAAGACATTATAGGTCCTTTTAAAAGTCAACAAAAAGTTAACAACTTCCAAAGAGCATAACTTGAGAATGGTAAAAGATATGGACATGAAACCAAAAAGGTTAGTTAGAGGACTCTCTAAGCTTTCTAAAATGTCCAAGAGAACCTCCATAGCATTAAAATTGAAGGATTTGTGCCTTTGCAAAGTTGGGAAATATTTGGGAAGTTTATGAAGCAAATGAGGCCTTAAAACCAATTTTTGCTAAATGAGCCTACCAAATTGCCATCCAATCTTCATAATATCATCAAGCACGACCTAGCCCATGCCTTTTCTGATTTTTTATATTTTATTTATTATTTATTTGAATTTTATTCATTAAAATACAAATTTGGGGCTGAAATCAAATTCAAATTTGTGTTTTAAAATATATTGTTTTATTGTTGGTTTAATTTCAAACGCGTGCAGTTAGCTCAGTTGGTTGGTGTATTGGCCTGTGAACGAATGGTCCTGGGTTCGAATCCCCCCAGGCCATTTTGTTTTGTTTTATTTTTTGGTGTTTTTGCAGGTTAATAATAAAACAATTGTTGCCCAAACCCTATCACCTGCGCATGCCTGGCCTGGTGGCAGCCTTGTTGGTCCAAGGGAGGAAGGGCCTAGGGCGTGGGTTCGATCCCTGCCCCAGGTAAGTTTTGTTTTTTATTCATTTTCTCATTATTTTCTTTATTGTTTTGTTTTATAGTTAATATAAGTTATTTTTTTTATAAGAAAATTATTTTTAAATAATAATATGTAAATATATATAACTTCATATGTTCTAAAAAAATTTCTAATTTATTTTCTAAAAGTTAATTTGGTTTATATTTAATTTAAAATTTGTTTATATTATTGTATTTTTTTTATATAAATAATTTAATTAAGTTTATATTAAATAATCAAAACCATAATCCTGATTTTTCTTAATTGTAAAATTAACCCTAATTTCTAACCCTAATTTTTTGTTTAACTTTAAATATTAAATTTAATTAATTTTTCTAATATATAATTAATCATATTTTGTAAATAATTATTCTATGGTTTATTATTATTATTCTCATTATCTTATTTTCTTTTAAAATATTCTTTAAAATTGCTTATATAATTTAAAAATATTCTCTTAAATTGTATATTTTTTTTTTGTATATTAGTACTAACCTCTTCTTCTTATAATTATTTTATTACTAACCATTTTAATTATAATTTCTTTATTATGTATATTTATTATTTATATTATAATGTAATTGTGAAAGCATTGTAATAGTCGTAGTTTATTATTGTTCTTATTTTATTATTGATAAATATTCTTGCCATGGTTAGTAACTATAGGGAGTGATAACATGTTTGTAAGTTAAAATTAATTTAGAATGACTTACTTAATAAGATAAATATATAAATATGAACACTCACATACGTAAGTCGATCTTTGATCGCCATCTTGCACTTCCTAGGGTTGCCTCTCATGTTGCCTAATTATAAGGTCAAGTAAGGTGTCTTAAAGCAAAGTCCCTTCATAAAATATCATCAAGTCCCTTTAAGATTATAAGATCAAGTCCCTTCGATGTTGCCGACGGTAAATGATCTTGCCCATTTGAATAAAAGATGATAAGTCCCTACGAATTGCTAAAGACACCTTACAGTTGCCTAAATATAGATGTCCCTTCACATGTCCCTTATCACATCCAAGGTAATGACTATCTATTCCTTAATAATAGGGATAGTCTTACCATTGAAAGAATATATAAGAATAGTAAAGATTTAACATAGGGTAGGTTCCTCTTAAGTACTTGCTCACCTTTTCAAAATACTCTCTTACACTTCACATTTCAAACAAATTTTCAAAAAAAAGTCTTTAGATACATCCATACGAGGATCATTATAAAGTGCTTAGAAAATTTTTAATCACACACTACACTTTCTCAAAATAATTTAAAGTGAGCTAAGTAACTAAGAGCCCATGGATAACCATGGATATAAAGGGTGCTAACACCTTCCCTTTATATAACCTACCCCCCGAACTCAAAATCTTTTTAAGGTCTTTCCTGTTCTTTTATGTCCTTTCCTTTTGGATAAAATAAAAGTCGGTGGCGACTCTTGCTATCCGCAACATTTAACTAAAGTCAGGTCTTCCACCGTGTTACACTATGGTCCCTATATCTCTGAAAATCTCATCAATTAAACTTTGTAGGAAGACGATTGGATGGATCATTCTCTTTCGTAGCTCCCCAGAATCAAATGAATGTACAGAATATAATATTTGCCTTGGAATTAGTCCCTAACTTTTGCCTGGATCGCCCTTTCGGGTTTTCAATCCACCGAGACGCCTTTTTTTTGCCTGAGCCGCCCTTTCGGGTTTTCAACTCAGCAGGCTAAATTTTATTTTTATCCCTAATTTTTGCCTGGACCGCCCTTTCGGGTTTTCAGTCCACCGGGATAGCCTATTTTTGCCTAAGTCGCCTTTTCAGATTTTCGACTTAGCGGCTTTTTATTCCAATCTTTTAGGCATAATATCTCTTGACTGCATCCGCGTTCACGGGGGTAGAAAGTTCTTCGCCGTCCATACTCGCAAGGATCAAAGCACCTCCGGAGAAAGCTTTCACCACCACAAATGGACCTTCATAATTAGGCGCCCACTTGCCCCTGGGTTTTCTATGCATGGTAGTGATTCGTTTGAGCACCAAATCACCTTACTAGTAAGTCTGAGGACGTACTTTCTTGTCAAAAGCTTTCTTCATACGCCTCTAGTAAAGTTGTCCATGGCATAGTGCAGTCATACGCTTCTCTTCAATAAGATTGAGCTCATCAAACCTTGTTCGGACCCATTCTGCTTCGTCTAATTTAGCTTCCATCAGGACTCTCATCGAAGGAATTTCAACTTCTATCGGGAGGACAACTTCCATGCCGTATACTAAGGAAAAAGGGGTTGCCCCTGTCGAAGTACGTACTGAAGTACGGTAACCGTGCAGCGTGAAAGGTAGCATCTCATGCTAATCCTTATACGTGACCACCATTTTCTGAATAATCTTCTTGATATTCTTGTTTGCAGCTTCGACAGCTCCATTCATCTTGGGTCTGTATGGTGTTGAATTATGATGCTCAATTTTGAAACTGGTACATAACTCTTCAATTGTCTTGTTATTGAGATTTGACCCGTTGTCAGTAATGATCCAGTGAGGAACCCCGTATCTACATATGATGTTATTCTTCAAGAAGCGAGCAACCACTTGCTTGGTAACATTAGCGTAAGAAGCAACTTCGACCCATTTAGTGAAGTAGTCTATGGCAACAAGTATAAACCTATGCCCATTTGAGGCCTTTGGTTCAATCATCCCAATCATGTCTATTCCCCACATGGAGAAAGGCCATGGAGAAGTTAAGACGTTCAACAGAGTGGGAGGTACGTGTACCCTGTCAGCATAGATTTGGCATTTGTGGCATGTTCGGACATGAGCATAACAATCAGCCTCCATTGTTAGCCAGTAGTATCCTGCTCTAAGGATTTTCTTTGCCATGGTATGCCCACTCATATGGGTACCAAACAGTCCTTCATGTATCTCTTTTATGATTTGCTCTGCTTCCTGTTCATCTACACATCGGAGTAGGATCATGTCATGATTTCTCTTGTACAAGACTTCCCCATTCAGAAAGAAATTTGAGGCCAATCTTCTTAGTGTTCTTTTATCTATACTTAAAGCACCTTCTGGGTATTCTTTGTTCTCCAAGTAGCGCTTGATATCATAGAACCAAGGCTTGGCACTTGATTCTTCTTCGGCAGTCAGACAATGAGCAGGTTCCTCAAAACGCTTGAGATCAATGGAAGGTTGATGATTAGGCCAAATTAGCTAGTACATAGATTCTAGAGTTTCCAGAGCGCCAGCCATTTGGTTTGCACTACGAGGCACATGGGTGAAAGTAATATCATCAAACCTGGGGATTAACTTCAACACATAATCCCGATACAGAATCAGATGATCACATTGTAACACCCCAAAATTTTCCCTCTAATTTTCATATTTAGCATATCACTTTGCATTTTGCATTCATAGCTTCATGAAATAATCAAAAACATTGCATCATAACCATCACAGCAGGGGCATAGGTTTGTGATCAGTGAACAAAGCAACTAAAGGCTATACAAAGGCAATCAAAGGGCCATACAGAGGTGCTTTGATCAAGGGAGGCAAGCAGTGCAACATTTCCCAACAAAAAGGAGTCGGATGCGGGTTTCTAAGGAACTGGGCTTATCAATGAGACTTTGGTCCAAGCATGGTTTCATGGTTCTCTACATGATGTCAAGTACCTATGGTTCAAATTTCACCGTTGGACTCATTTTGGAAGGCCCTCGATTGTCAGTTGATTGAAAATCAGAAAATTGGAGAAAAGTCAACCAGGATGAGTAAAAAGTCAACTCTTGAATTTTTGGGATCAAAATCATGAAATTATGGTCACAAGGCTCTTAGGGATCAATTTGGATCAAGAAAGAATGGAAAAAATCAAGAAAACTAAAACTTACCATTTTTTGGAAAGTTTGGGTTTCCAAAAATGGCAAGTTTTGGTCATCTTTGTAGCCACTTCAAGAGAGGTTTTTTCCCAAAATAAGAGTCCTATGAAAAGTATACCTTGAGAAAATGAAAAAGGACATCCTAAGCTTCAAAACCATATGTGGAACTCCTTCATAGGATCAAAATTGAGAAAGATATGGCCATTCAAAGTTTGAAAAAAAAAACAAGGCAATGCAGCAGGATGAATCGATTCATCGTGTTATGAATCGATTCATAATAGTTAAAAAAACTGTTATGAATCGATACATCCATGTATGAATCGATTCATAATGTGTTTTTTTGCTAAAATTAGCTTTCTCTTCAGTATGTATCGATGCATAACCTTATGAATCGATTCATGATGCTGTTTTTTGCCATTTTGCTGCTGTTTTTGATGCAAAACAAGGGGGAATGCTATGCTATCTTTGGGGTTGAAAGTGGAAATGATTGGTACACATTCTATAGCTCATTTAGCTTCACTTTGGCCTCAATTCAAGCTTCACCATTGCTGCTACATCAAAGTGGTATTCACCACAAATGTTCATGAGCTAGAGTACACTAGATTCATTGGTTTCAAGCTGAATTATGCCATTGATCCTTGTTACATCAGCAAGTTATCATTGAATGTATGCAAGTCCATTCTAATTGTTGTGCATCCCACAAACTAGAGAGCAAACTCAAGCTGAAATCCTTGGACTACTAAGCTTGTGTTCCACTTCACTAATCTCCATCATAAGCTTCATGGTGTTGGATGCATTAGATTGGTTCTAATTGAAGAAAGTTCTAGAAATCCAACTGGCATAACTGTCCCAACTAACTTCACTCACTTAACTCACTTCACTCAGTTAACCAAGGCTTGTTAACTCTGGTTCTAACTGTTAACTAGAGGTTCAAGGCTCTATATAAGGAGGAGTGGTGCTAGAGTGCAAGGGTCAGCTTCATTCTTCACTAAAATCACACCAAATTCTCCAAGTTTTCTCTGCATTTTCTCTGCAAAATCACTGCATTTGTAAGGATCAAGCCTCCATAACCATAGCATTGATCTTCTCCTTCATTGTGCTTCATCTAACACCACTCATAGAGCATTTTTCATGGAGTTTTGAAGCTGAAATTTTGGAATTACTTCTTCTGAATTTTCTGCATTTTTGCTTCCATACTCCTTGGTCTTCATCTACAACACTTCAATCTTCATCAAGTCATCATCAACATCAAGATTTGAAGCTTATTCATGGAGTTTATGGCTTGAATCCTCCAAAATTTACTTCTGAATTTTTCTGCATATTCATTAATTCCTCAAGATTCTTCACCAACAAAGTGTTTATTTCACTTCACAAAGAATCAATCTCAATCAAGGAAGCCATAGGAACCTCCTCTCTGGTTTTCTTCAACAAAATTCAGCACTACATTTCAGGTTTCATATTCAATTCTTCTGACATGAATTCTTATTTTTCTTGTTGTTTTATGTTGATTGAAGCTCAATAGGAGCAATGCTTGTGCTGGCTAGTTGATATGCACCCTAGGTGCTTAGATTCAATTGTTAGGTTGATTCTTGTGAGCTTCGATTTGCATTGTTCGTGAACCTTAAGAGAAAACTAAGCCTAGGTTAGTGATGTGCTTGAGGAGACGAATCTATCCATGGTCTCATTTTTCAATTTGGTGAACATTTGTCCAAGCCCTAACCGGAGAGTGATCGGAGAAGATGACCGGAGTTTAGCTCCGGTGACCGGAATAGTGAGTCTAGCATTAGGATGAGAACATGTCACAACCGTTAGATCAGTTTCCATCCAGTGCACCAAAATCTGCCACCACATTAAGGAACATGTGCCAACCATGTGCCATCATTTATGAAGAGTTTTTTTCAGACCACTATCTGCACCCCTGCATGTGTGAGTCCAGCCCAATTCAGTTCATTTTTTTCACTTCCTGCACCTCCCTTCATTTCTTTTATTTCTCTTTCCTATTTTTGTTTTCATATAATTCAGTTTGATTTTAATCCATTAAAAATAGTTCTATTCATCTAAAAATTCTCAAATAAATCATGGATATTCCTTTTTGTTTCTAGTTTTTTTTATCATATTTTTATTTTATTTTTTTCATTGATTAGCGTGCCAGAAATAATTCACCAATGTGCATAGCTTCTTTTGCTTCATTTCTTGACCAATTTGTCTTGTCTATTTTCTATAGCCTTCAATATTTGGAGTTTTGATCCCATTCGTTTTGCATTGTGTTCCTGAGATCTTGTAGTTTTCATGTGATTTTTCTCAGAATTTTTAGAAAATTATTTCATGAGTTTTGGTCAGGTATCTTGTGATGTAAGTTTTCTGTCCTAACTTGTATTCTTGCCTCTATTTGACCTAGTTCCTTTCTGAATTTTTGTAAATCCTTTTGGTAAGTTGATATAAGATGTTTGAAGATCATTTGGTTCCAGTTGTAGAATTTTTAGATGGCTGGTTGATTATTTGTGGATTTTTGTTCTCACCTTGTCCCATTTTGCTTCTTTTGGTTTATTAGATCTCTTATAGGCTTAGAAGGGCACTTGTGCCAACTTCTTCTTCTCATTTGGGGTTCCTTTAGGATGTGGATACCTTCCTGGTCCTAGGATAGGTCTTGTTTCTTCTGAATTTTTTAGGTTTGCTTCTTATTCAAGTCATTTGTTTCTTTAGGTGTTTAAATTCCATCTTTTGATTCCGTTGCTTTTATTTTGGCATTGTTTGGTATTGTGTGACTTCTCTCTTCATCTTGCTGGCCTCTTAGGCTATTCTTCATATCATTTTGATTCTGGTTTTGAACTTTGTGCTTGTATTCATTTGTGCATGCTAACCTTGCAGGGGCTATGGTAAGAGTGAGATGTGGGAATTGAGTTCCACATCTCCAATTCTCATCTCTTCCTTTTATGTTTACGTGAACTAACCCTCTTTTGTTGGGCCTAGGCCTTTCTCATCCCTTCTTCTATCTTCTTCTTCCTTCTTCATTAGGATAGAAACCTCACCAACCCTTAGGACATCCATGCATGTTAATACTTAGGATTATTTTAGTCCCCTTTAGAATTTTTCCTTTGAGATCCTTTTGGTTCTTCTTCTCTTCTCATCTCATAACTCTTAAAAGATACTTTAATAAATCTGAAGTGATACATTGATCCATAGCCTTATTCCATGAGGTATGCTTGTAGTCTTCCCATCTTGGGATAGTACATGTTTACCTTGTGATGCACAAGTCTGATCAAGGTATCTTATTCATAAAGAAAAGCATAAAAAACACTTCTTCATCTGTAAATACCAAAACACTTAATAAGTAAACAAGTTAGTGAGCCTAGGCCCTAATCTTTGGGTTCGAGTTTTGGGGATCTTCTCCTTACTTGAGTATGTTTGTTCTATTATTCCATCTTGGAATGTAGTGACAAGTGCACATTCCATGGAAAAGAGCTTGAGTTCACTTCCTTGTGACACACTCCTAAAAGCTTTCTGAAAAAACACAAACAAACAATAAGCGTCTTTCCTTCGAGAATTCTTTTCTCACCTCATTCGCTCCGTCCGCGAACTTGCTCCTACTTGTCATCTTGCAAGACGGTTACGCACTCGTCGTCCGAGCCTGCAACACCTGAGCAATGGCATAGGCAGTTCAAGCCTTAATTCACAAGAAATTTTCCTTTGTTACCCCTAGTTAGGGGAACTACGGCGTCTCTGATCCTCATTATCCTGATGAGGTACGTAGGCAGCGGGGTAGGGCCCGTTCGAGCACAATCTTTATTTTCCCTACATTTTTCTCTTTGTTTCTTATTTCATTTCATTTCCAGTTCCAGTTTTCCTTTCATTTTCATTCCTTTAGCTGCAGTTTTCATACCCTCACCCTTTGAAACAGTTTCTTTTGCAAGCGTGGATCCCGTCGGGTACGGCGGACGATCTGGGTGCTAATACCTTCCCAGGTCGTAACCGACTCCCGAGCTCAGTCTCTTTGGTTCGCAAGGCCTTGTCATTTCCTTCTTCCTTTGGTTTGTGCAACATTACCTTTCCCATTCATTCGGGATAAAAATGTCTGGCTGGCGACTCTAACCTTTCCGCGCCACTTTCGCGTTTGTACCAGGATGGAAATCCGGGGAGCGACAGCTGGCGACTGCACACCAGTGATCTCTGGTTCCCCTGTGAGTCTCTCCTAGCGCTTGTTTGTTTCTGTTTCATTGGGTGATGTTTTGTTTGTTGTGGCTTGTTGTATGTTATTGTTGTTTATTTACAGTTTTCTTAACAGCTTTATTTACAGTTTTCAGTCTTTATTTTATGCATCATGTATATATACTGGACTGTCTGGACTGGTTTTCTTTGGTGGGATGGGTGTTACTTGTTCTTGAGAGATATGAGCCAAGTACCCGGCTCGAGTGCACCATAGGACTTAGAGTGGTTCCACTTTGGCCTCATGAGATCTTGTCATGGGGGTAGTAGTGAGTTCCACACCCAGGTTGCGATTGTCTTGGAAATGTCTTGATTTGGGGATCTTCCTCTCTCATTACATAACCCTGACAGTTATGTGCAGCTGGGGACCGATCATTGAGAACCTTGTGGAAACATCCCTCTTTAGTGATGACAATGGCAGCCCACGTTTCGTGGCAACCCCATTCGCATCCGAGGGCCCACCTGGGGATCGCATATGATGACCTTGTTTCCCGGACTCAGCTGAGGCCTCCCTGCATAGTATATAATGCCAAACCGATTCCCTGATTTGGTCATGAGCCATTTCTCGGAAATGGTGAAAGTATTATTGCTATTCGGCTTTGAGAGTCCGTGATGTTTGACTCGGAGCACACCTGTGAGATTGGGAAGGGGTTTACAGGTTTGCAGGAACCCTTAACCTCAACATACCCTTCATCATCAGTGCGATCTTATGTTTTGATCCGGTTACTATGGTTCTGGAGTTCTTGATCCTTGGTTTTGAGTTCTTATCAGATGGTTATTATTCAGAGGGCATATATCATCAGTTGCTTGGTTCTCAGCTTAGTGTTCTGTATCCAGACAGACACCAGTTCTCGATCACTTGCCAGCTGCATACATGCCATCATAGCATTCTAGCATACATGTTCAGTTATTTCTGAGGATCTCATCCCTGAATTATGTTGTTGGATTTTTTGTACAAAATGTGAATCAAAGCAGATGGATTCTTTGGAAATAACCGAACATGGCATCTCATAGCATTTGCATTGCATTTCTGTTCAGCAGGCAGGGCTCATCCGTTCTTTGTTCACTGTCTACAGTTGAGACTCCAGTTCTCGTATCAGACTTGAAGCAACTTTTGAGAAGATCATGGATCCTGGAGAGCAAAGCCAGTCTGCAAGTGTTGGGTTGACAAGAGATCAGTGGGACCAACTTTTGGAGGTTATGATGACTTTGGCAAGGCAGGATGACCGTAATTCCGCTCAAGCTCAGCCTGTACAGACCCCTGTCGGGAATCCAGATGTTCAAGAGCGTCAGGTCGCCCGAAGTGGACATTCTTTTTCTGTTGATGCTGCAGATTATCACAGTTTCGCTTTCACTATGCCAGATCCCCAAAAGTCAATCCCTGTGGTGAGAATCCAAGATCCACGAGTTGTGGAGAGGGAGGAAAGATTCCGTGTGTTGGAGGAGGAGATCAAAGCCCTTCAAAGTCGTAACGTCATTGATCTAAGTGCTGCAAGCATGTGTCTGGTGCATGGCCTGGTAATACCTCCAAAATTCAAAGTACCGAAGTTTGAAAAGTACAAAGGGGATAGTTGTCCAAGGCAGCATTTGGTAAAATTTTGCAGAAGGATGACCTCACATGAGCATAATGACAAATTGATGATTCATTGTTTCCAATACAGTCTGAGTGAGGCATCGTCGAATTGGTACATGCAGTTAGAGAGCAGTTGTATCCAGTCATGGTCGGACCTAGCCAATGCATTTGTGAAGCAGTATGACTACAATCTTGACAGGGCTCTTAGCCGCATGGATTTGCAAGTTTTATCCCAAAGAGATGGTGAATCTTTCAGAGAGTATGCCCAGAGGTGGAGAGAAGTAGCTGCTCGAGTGCAACCCCCGCTATCAGACAGAGAATTGGTTGATCTTTTCATAGAAACCTTACAAGGGCCGTACTTGGAGAGGTTGAGTGGCAGTGGAACTTCGAGTTTCTCGGACTTGGTGATAGTTGGAGAACGCATTGAGAATTTTATCAAGATAGGAAAGATCCAAGGCATTTCAGGTAGCTCAGCTGAAGAGAATGAATCCGTTATCAGTTCCCAGGAAAAGGATGTGATTGATGCAATATGGGAAGATCCTCAAACTCCATTGACTTATCCACAGTACCCATGCATTTCAACTGCTCAGAGTCAGCAACATTCTGAAGACGTATGTCAGATATCAGTTAACAGTGAACCTCCTCAGTATCAACAACGACCATGCCAACCGCAGCGTACTCCGCAAAGGCGTCGTTACTACACTAAGAGATCCAAAAGGTATTTTGATCCATTGCCAGTACCATACAGTCAGATACTTCCATGCCTGATCGATAGTGGATTGATAGTGCCGAAGAAGCCGGGTCCAGTGCCTTCTCCATATCCACCAAGTTTTGATCCCAATGTTCAATGTGGATTCCATGGCAACGCACCGGGACATTCAGCTGAAGAATGCAAGCCTCTCAGGGATAAGGTCCAGGATTTGATTGAGTCTGGGTTGATTTCAGTGACGCCTCAAGGCATTCAAGTTAACAAGTCTCTGTTTGGTCATGTGGGTTCGTCAGCTCATGTTATGGAGGAATTTATTGAAGATGTATGTGAAGGTGATTCTCAGTTTGATTCTGAAGAGCGGCTATGTACATCACTTTGATCCCTTTTGAGGGGAACTACGTCGCTCTGATTCTTCATTGGTCTTTGGTCAATGGAGATACGTAGGCAGAAGATCGTCAGGTCTTTCCGAGCAACCTTAGGTATCAAGCTTATGTGGCAATTTCATCTCAGTGTCACTCTTTTCTTCAGATGTCTCGTGTGAATGTTTGAACGTCGAAAGTTTCAGGTCAGAATAGTTGAGAATGAAGTATGGCGCTGACACATGGTCATTCGATTGAAGACTGCAAATATCATCAAGAAAAAGCTGCTGACTGCTGAAAGTATTCAAGATCAACAGGTCCAGACGGAGTCAAGTCTCCTCAATGAGGGCATTGCTCAGTTTCTTTACTGCATTTTCATGTGTAGCTTTTATCTGTTTGTTTGAACATTTGTATGCTTGCATGAAACTTGTTTGCTTTTTTTGGAATGTTAATTAATGAAATGCACATGTTTTTCTTGAAGTAATTAATTCGTGTTTTTACTTTTGCGAATGTGCATTGCAATACCAATTGTTGTTCTTAAACTCTGTGATGGAGGATGACGAAATGAAAACGCAAAAATCTCCATTTGTATGCTCTTGAATAAAACCCTGTTGATGATGTACAGGCTTTGTTTCAAATTCCCAAACACCGGAGATATAAGGGAGATAAACCTTCGTTAACCCCTTTGAGCCTTGAAGTAGGAGTTTCTTTTCACATGAAAAACCCTCACATTCAACCCGGGGCAGGGTAGGTGTCAGCTAGTTGGACCAGGCGTTCATGTCTTCCGTAAAGGAGTGTATCTGAGGAACCTTAACATTTCATTGTACCAAATCAAGAGGTCCAAAGACCGAAAACCACCATGGTTATTCTTCATCAACTGAAAAGTGAGACAGTCACAACCCTTACAAAACAGTCAAGACAAACAGTGTCACACGATTTGTTCGGAAAAAAAAAGAAAAGAAAGAAGAAATAAATAGCCCGCTAAGTCGAAAAGTGAAAACAGGCGACTTAGGCAAAAATTAGGGCATCCCGCTGGACTCTAATTGCAAAAGATTCACAAGAATCAGTCCAGGCAAAAGTTAGGGATACACAAAAAAAGAATGAAAAAGCGAAAGGCGAAAAGAATTGCACAAGAAAAATCCTTAAGCAAGAACAAGTCGTGTGATGTAGACACAAAAGACAATAAAGGTGACTGTTATCCCAACAACAACCTCACTAGTGCTTAAATTGTTAGAGTAATGGTTCCTCAACCAGCACGAAACCCTTAGTAAAGGTGAGCGTTTGTGAAAACTAGCTGAACATAGGAATGGAAGGACATCACGAAGATGGGTGGGCACATACAAACTTCGAGCCTATATCCTTTGTTTTTATAACCGTGAACCAGACCACGATACAACCCTTAAAAGTCCTAATTGAAGCATGGTTAATTCGAGAGCGTGCCACCATGAGATAGCGTTCCTGACTCCTATGAGTTGTGCTAAAAGACCCTCGTTGGTATTGCATATGCATGTTTATTTCATAAAAAATATTGTACTGTCTTAACTAGTGATTCGTTCATAAACGACATCTTTTCAATAAAAGCTTCAAGATTAACATGTGTTGCATTAGAATTTTCATTCTCAGAATAAGACATTTTCTGCTTGCATACATTTGTTTGGCATCAAAGAAGTTCACATATGGAACCTCAGTCTAGAAGTTTAATCTTGTCAAGTTGAGAAGGCGGAAACTTCGGAAGGACATTCATGTCAAGGGGCACTTTTCCAAGAAACTTCGTTGAATAGGACCCTTTCCAACAAGTTGGGTTAAAGGCAGCCAAACTGGGGCAATCACTTCGAGATTTAAATCTCTCACAGAGCAGTTAGCATGGGTGTTTTCTCCAAAGCAAGGCTCATACTGGGGCAGGTCACCCTAAGAAGCACTAGAAGTTACTTTCTCCAGAAGACGGTTAATTGGATACACCTACCCAAGGTTCAGAATATTGGGGCAGAACACCTCATGATGATGCGAGATCTTGGGGCAATTTCCTTCATGAACCCTACAGTTTGAGGTGGTTACTTCGAGATATTCAGGAGTTTGAAAACGCTGAAGCATTTCAGATGCTAGGTTTTCTGTAAAATCCTCTTGAGACAATATTGTGGTATGCAAGGTTGTTCCCAGAATGAATGTCTGATGATTTATCCCAGTAGGGTGCTTCCCTAATCAGAGAATTTATCCGCAGTTGTTATGGTTTCTGCATCATACACGGCTAAAGTCCAATAGTCATTGGCATCCTCAAGGTTAAAGTCTGATCTTTGTTGGCATCTCTTCAACTATGACTAGTTGGCATCTATATGCGTTCAGCCTCTCACTTCAGCTGAGTACGGCAATCTTCACTTTGATTTGCTTCGACCCTCGAGTCGATATCATCGCTTCTGTTTCTCGACCCTCGAGTCGATGTTGCTTCCTTCGTGTCCTCAACCCTCGAGTTGATGTTGTTTTGTTTTGCTCGACCCTCGAGTCGACGTTATTATCATCTTGTTTCCTCAACCCTCGAGTTGATGTTGTTTTGTTATCCTCGACCCTCAAGTCGATGTTGCTATTTTATTCCCTCAACCCTCGAGTTGATGTTGCTTTGTTTTCCTCGACCCTCGAGTCGATATTGTTATTGTCATCTCCTCAACCCTCGAGTTGATGTTGCTTTATCTTGTTCCACGACCCTCGAGTCGATACCATTGCCTTCGTTTCCTCAACCCTCGAGTTGATGTTGTTGTGTTCTCCTCGACCCTTGAGTCGATATTTCCGTTTCTTACGACCCTTGAGTCGATATCATAGTCTTCACTTCTTCAACCCTTGAGTTGATACCCAATAAGTCTGTCATAAAAGAAAAATCACAACATCAAAGTTCAACCACAGGATTCAATTATGCCCGGGGCAGGTGTGCATATCTTTGTGCTTACAGGGTACAATATTTCGCAGTGACACGAGGTTTTTCAGGAATCCTTGCGAGACAAATTCTTCCATAGTTTATGCAGTCTGGGGCAGTTATGTCAAGATTCGACGAATCTCTAAAGAGTTTGAAGACTTGGACATTTTGGATGTCAGATTTTCTGTAAAATCCTCTTAGGTTGATCTTCAAGCAGTCAACTAGTTCAGAAAATGCAAGATGTCACTAGATGATATTCCCCACAGAGTTCATATTTGATTTTCACCTCCGTCCGTGAAATAGTCCCCAACAAAGTTGCTAGTCTTTCGGGTATTGTGATGATACATTCAGGTATTCATCACCTCAGTCAGAGTGGGTATCCAGACCTCTTGACTTGTCTTCCCCTGCAGAGTTGTATCTTTTGTTGCCGATCAGGCATTCGTTTGTTGCTCGTCTGCAATCTTCAACATTCGTATGTGTTATCCCTAAGCAAGTTTTCCCCAGCAAGGACATATTACTGCTTTATTGTTGCTCGTCTGCATCTTTCAACGCTCGTCTGTGTTAGCTCTGTGGTATGGCTCGTCTGCTTTCCCCAGTGGTGGTGTATGATTACTTTGATTCTGTTCGTTCGCAATTCCAAACGCTCGTTTGTGTTTGATTATATCAGTTGTTGATTGCTCGTCTGCAAATTCCAGCATTCGTCTGTGCTTTGAGATGTATTGTTTTGCTGTTGATTTTCAACACTCGTCTGTGTTACGATACCTCTGTTATTACTCGTCTGCAATTTCCAGCACTTGTCTGTGTTTGGTTATGATAGTTGTTTTTGCTCGTCCGCAACTCCTCGACACTCGTCTGTGTTTTGACATGATATTTGTTGTTGCTCGTCTGCAACCTATCAACACTCGTCTGTGTTTGGTATTGGATCCTTCGCTGCACTCGTCTGTGCCTTGATATGTATTCTCTATTGTTGCTCGTCTGCAACTGTCCAGCGCTCGTCTGTGTTTGTTTGAAGCTCGTCTGCTTTTATCCCCCAGAAGTCGTTTGTGTTCTGAAGCGTCTGCTTTGCTTGGATACTCGTCTGTATCATCCTCAGCACTCGTCTGTGCTAGCTTACATCTGAATGTGAATATTTGTTGTTTACCCTGATATTTCTGTGACTACTTCAAATGCTCGTCTGTGTTTGAATCTCTGGTATTCGTCTATACCAGTTGATGATACTCGTCTGTATCATTGCTTGAGGCACAAGTCTGTGTTTCTCAGATCATCATCTGATACTCGTCTGTATCATTGACTTATGGCACTCGTCTGTGTTATCTTGATGATCATCCAATACTCGTCTGTATTGAAGAGGTTTCGAATCCTGACAGTGGGAATTAAATGTCGAAATGGTTACCGGTCCTGGCGTAACAGGTAAATCCGAAGGAGGCTCGTCTGTCTCAGGCACCAATTATTGTTATTGTTGCACCTGGCGTCACAGGTTTGCTAAGAAGACTCGTCTGTCTTGTACCATATATCCGCGGATAATATATGAAGAAGGTTCGTCTACCTTGATTGCATGTCTATCCCACAGACTTAAGTGCATTACCGGTCCTGGCGTAACAGGTAAATCCGAAGGAGACTCGTCTGTCTCATGCTATATGCATTGTTTTGAGGACACGTACGTCCATATCCTGGCGTCACAGGATGGTTTGAAGACTCGTCTGTCTCAGTTATTGTCATTGAAGTGTGTTGAGGACTCGTATGTCCAGTTCCTGGCGTCACAAGATTGTTTGAAGACTCGTCTGTCAAAGTGTTCTTATTACCAGATATCAGTTTCAGCTTGGAAGAAGCTCATCTGCTTTTTCTCTTCTTCATATCCCCAGAGTGTCATCTGGTTGGGTTTATTTCCCGGGGTTGCATTCTTCGTCAGAGTGCAAATTTCTGGTCTTCTTGGTATTCAATCACAGTTTATCTCGAATGGTCGATAGCCCGTGCTATCGTCCTTTTCAGATTAACTGATGTTTGAATAGGGGCAGCTGTAACACCCCAAAATTTGCCCTCTTATTTTCATATTTAGCATATCACTTTGCATTTTGCATAGCATTTTGCATAGCATTTTGCATTCATAGCTTCATGAAATAATCAAAAACATTGCATCATAACCATCACAGCAGAGGCATAGGTTTGTGATCAGTGAACAAAGCAACTAAAGGCTATACAAAGGCAATCAAAGGGCCATATAGCTTCTCAACCTTGTGCAAATGGTCCACAACGTCCCACAAGTATTCACTTGAAGCCACAAGTCCTATACAGAGGTGCTTTGAGGGAGGCAAGCAGTGCAACATTTCCCAACAAAAAGGAGTCGGATGCGGGTTTTTAAGGAACTGGGCTTATCAATGAGACTTTGGTCCAAGCATGGTTTCATGGTTCTCTACATGATGTCAAGTACCTATGGTTCAAATTTCACCGTTGGACTCATTTTGGAAGGCCCTCGATTGTCAGTTGATTGAAAATCAGAAAATTGGAGAAAAGTCAACCAGGATGAGTAAAAAGTCACCTCTTGAATTTTTGGGATCAAAATCATGAAATTATGGTCACAAGGCTCTTAGGGATCAATTTGGATCAAGAAAGAATGGAAAAAATCAAGAAAACTAAAACTTACCATTTTTTGGAAAGTTTGGGTTTCCAAAAATGGCAAGTTTTGGTCATCTTTGTAGCCACTTCAAGAGAGGTTTTTTCCCAAAATAAGAGTCCTATGAAAAGTATACCTTGAGAAAATGAAAGAGGACATCCTAAGATTCAAAACCATATGTGGAACTCCTTCATAGGATCAAAATTGAGAAAGATATGGCCATTCAAAGTTTGAAAAAAAAACAAGGCAATGCAGCAGGATGAATCGATTCATCGTGTTATGAATCGATTCATAATAGTTAAAAAAACTGTTATGAATCGATACATCCATGTATGAATCGATTCATAATGTGTTTTTTTGCTAAAATTTGCTTTCTCTTCAGTATGTGTCGATGCATAACCTTATGAATCGATTCATGATGCTGTTTTTTGCCATTTTGCTGCTGTTTTTGATGCAAAACAAGGGGGAATGCTATGCTATCTTTGGGGTTGAAAGTGGAAATGATTGGTACACATTCTATAGCTCATTTAGCTTCACTTTGGCCTCAATTCAAGCTTCACCATTGCTGCTACATCAAAGTGGTCTTCACCACAAATGTTCATGAGCTAGAGTACACGAGATTCATTGGTTTCAAGCTGAATTATGCCATTGATCCTTGTTACATCAGCAAGTTATCATTGAATGTATGCAGGTCCATTCTAATTGTTGTGCATCCCACAAACTAGAGAGCAAACTCAAGCTGAAATCCTTGGACTACTAAGCTTGTGTTCCACTTCACTAATCTCCATCATAAGCTTCATGGTGTTGGATGCATTAGATTGGTTCTAATTGAAGAAAGTTCTAGAAATCCAGCTGGCATAACTGTCCCAACTAACTTCACTCACTTAACTCACTTTACTCAGTTAACCAAGGCTTGTTAACTCTGGTTCTAACTGTTAACTAGAGGTTCAAGGCTCTATATAAGGAGGAGTGGTGCTAGAGTGCAAGGGTCAGCTTCATTCTTCACTAAAATCACACCAAATTCTCCAAGTTTTCTCTGCATTTTCTCTGCAAAATCACTGCATTTGGAAGGATCAAGCCTCCATAACCATAGCATTGATCTTCTCCTTCATTGTGCTTCATCTAACACCATTCATAGAGCATTTTTCATGGAGTTTTGAAGCTGAAATTTTGGAATTACTTCTTCTGAATTTTCTGCATTTTTGCTTCCATACTCCTTGGTCTTCATCTACAACACTTCAATCTTCATCAAGTCATCATCAACATCAAGATTTGAAGCTTATTCATGGAGTTTATGGCTTGAATCCTCCAAAATTTACTTCTGAATTTTTCTGCATATTCATTAATTCCTCAAGATTCTTCACCAACAAAGTGTTTATTTCACTTCACAAAGAATCAATCTCAATCAAGGAAGCCATAGGAACCTCCTCTCTGGTTTTCTTCAACAAAATTCAGCACTACATTTCAGGTTTCATATTCAATTCTTCTGACATGAATTCTTATTTTTCTTGTTGTTTTATGTTGATTGAAGCTCAATAGGAGCAATGCTTGTGCTGGCTAGTTGATATGCACCCTAGGTGCTTAGATTCAATTGTTAGGTTGATTCTTGTGAGCTTCGATTTGCATTGTTCGTGAACCTTAAGAGAAAACTAAGCCTAGGTTAGTGATGTGCTTGAGGAGACGAATCTATCCATGGTCTCATTTTTCAATTTGGTGAACATTTGTCCAAGCCCTAACCGGAGGGTGATCGGAGAAGATGACCGGAGTTTAGCTCCGGTGACCGGAATAGTGAGTCTAGCATTAGGATGAGAACATGTCACAACCGTTAGATCAGTTTCCATCCAGTGCACCAAAATCTGCCACCACATTAAGGAACATGTGCCAACCATGTGCCATCATTTATGAAGAGTTTTTTTCAGACCACTATCTGCACCCCTGCATGTGTGAGTCCAGCCCAATTCAGTTCATTTTTTTCACTTCCTGCACCTCCCTTCATTTCTTTTATTTCTCTTTCCTATTTTTGTTTTCATATAACTCAGTTTGATTTTAATCCATTAAAAATAGTTCTATTCATCTAAAAATTCTCAAATAAATCATGGATATTCCTTTTTGTTTCTAGTTTTTTTTATCATATTTTTATTTTATTTTTTTCATTGATTAGCGTGCCAGAAATAATTCACCAATGTGCATAGCTTCTTTTGCTTCATTTCTTGACCAATTTGTCTTGTCTATTTTCTATAGCCTTCAATATTTGGAGTTTTGATCCCATTCGTTTTTCATTGTGTTCCTGAGATCTTGTAGTTTTCATGTGATTTTTCTCAGAATTTTTAGAAAATTATTTCTTGAGTTTTGGTCAGGTATCTTGTGATGTAAGTTTTCTGTCCTAACTTGTATTCTTGCCTCTATTTGACCTAGTTCCTTTCTGAATTTTTGTAAATCCTTTTGGTAAGTTGATATAAGATGTTTGAAGATCATTTGGTTCCAGTTGTAGAATTTTTAGATGGCTGGTTGATTATTTGTGGATTTTTGTTCTCACCTTGTCCCATTTTGCTTCTTTTGGTTTATTAGAACTCTTATAGGCTTAGAAGGGCACTTGTGCCAACTTCTTCTTCTCATTTGGGGTTCCTTTAGGATGTGGATACCTTCCTGGTCCTAGGATAGGTCTTGTTTCTTCTGAATTTTTTAGGTTTGCTTCTTATTCAAGTCATTTGTTTCTTTAAGTGTTTAAATTCCATCTTTTGATTCCGTTGCTTTTATTTTGGCATTGTTTGGTATTGTGTGACTTCTCTCTTCATCTTGCTGGCCTCTTAGGCTATTCTTCATATCATTTTGATTCTGGTTTTGAACTTTGTGCTTGTATTCATTTGTGCATGCTAACCTTGCAGGGGCTATGGTAAGTGTGAGATGTGTGAATTGAGTTCCACATCTCCAATTCTCATCTCTTCCTTTTATGTTTATGTGAACTAACCCTCTTTTGTTGGGCCTAGGCCTTTCTCATCCCTTCTTCTATCTTCTTCTTCCTTCTTCATTAGGATAGAAACCTCACCAACCCTTAGGACATCCATGCATGTTAATACTTAGGATTATTTTAGTCCCCTTTAGAATTTTTCCTTTGAGATCCTTTTGGTTCTTCTTCTCTTCTCATCTCATAACTCTTAAAAGATACTTTAATAAATCTGAAGTGATACATTGATCCATAGCCTTATTCCATGAGGTATGCTTGTAGTCTTCCCATCTTGGGATAGTACATGTTTACCTTGTGATGCACAAGTCTGATCAAGGTATCTTATTCATAAAGAAAAGCATAAAAAACACTTCTTCATCTGTAAATACCAAAACACTTAATAAGTAAACAAGTTAGTAAGCCTAGGCCCTAATCTTTGGGTTCGAGTTTTGGGGATCTTCTCCTTACTTGAGTATGTTTGTTCTATTATTCCATCTTGGAATGTAGTGACAAGTGCACATTCCATGGAAAAGAGCTTGAGTTCACTTCCTTGTGACACACTCCTAAAAGCTTTCTGAAAAAACACAAACAAACAATAAGCGTCTTTCCTTCGGGAATTCTTTTCTCACCTCATTCGCTCCGTCCGCGAACTTGCTCCTACTTGTCATCTTGCAAGACGGTTACGCACTCGTCGTCCGAGCCTGCAACACCTGAGCAATGGCATAGGAAGTTCAAGCCTTAATTCACAAGAAATTTTCCTTTGTTACCCCTAGTTAGGGGAACTACGGCGTCTCTGATCCTCATTATCCTGATGAGGTACGTAGGCAGCGGGGTAGGGCCCGTTCGAGCACAATCTTTATTTTCCCTACATTTTTCTCTTTGTTTCTTATTTCATTTCATTTCCAGTTCCAGTTTTCCTTTCATTTTCATTCCTTTAGCTGCAGTTTTCATACCCTCACCCTTTGAAACTGTTTCTTTTGCAAGCGTGGATCCCGTCGGGTACGGCGGACGATCTGGGTGCTAATACCTTCCCAGGTCGTAACCGACTCCCGAGCTTAGTCTCTTTGGTTCGCAAGGCCTTGTCCTTTCCTTCTTCCTTAGGTTTGTGCAACATTACCTTTCCCATTCATTCGGGATAAAAATGTCTGGCTGGCGACTCTAACCTTTCCGCGCCACTTTCGCGTTTGTACTAGGATGAAAATCCCGGGAGCGACACACATCTTACTTCCCAATCTCCTGTAGTTTGATATATCACCAGAGCTGAGTTACCATATACATCGAGTGTTTAAATCCTCAGATTAATGGCTTCCTCTAGTCCCATAATGCATGCTTCATATTCAGCCACATTATTTGTGCACGGAAAACAAAGCTTAGCTGTAAAAGGTACATGAAAGTCCTTAGGATATGTCAATACTTCCCCAATTCCACAACCTCGATCATTGGCAGCACCATCGAACATGAGAGTCCATCGCTCCCCTGGTTCAGGCCCTTCGTCAGGTCCAGGCTCTTCATAGTCTTTAATCAACATGATATCCTCGTCCGGAAAGTCAAACTTCAAAGGTTGGTAATCCTCCACAGGCTGGTGAGCAAGATGGTCTGCTAGTATGCTGCCTTTGATAGCCTTTTGAGCGACATATTGAATATCGTACTCTAACAAAAGCATTTGCCATCGGGCAATCCTACCAGTGAGAGCTGGTTTCTCAAATATATATTTAAGAGGATCCATCTTGGAAATCAAATATGTTGTATGGGTCAACATATATTGTCGGAGACATTTGGCAGCCCATGCAAGAGCACAACAAGTCTTCTCAAGTGCTGAATACCTTGTTTCACAATCATTGAACTTCTTGCTAAAGTAGTAAATGGCATGCTCCTTCTTGCCAGTCTCATCTTGTTGCCCCAACACACAGCCCATGGATTCGTCAAGAACTGTCATGTACATTATTAACGGCCTTCCAGGAACGGGAGGCACCAAGATTGGTGGTTCTTGCAAATACTCCTTAACTCTATCGAAGGTTGTTTGACATTCATTATCCCATTCAATTTCTTGATCCTTTCTTAAGAGCTTGAAGATCGGTTTGCAGGTAGCAGTGAGATGCGAAATAAATCTGGCAATGTAGTTCAACCTTCCAAGGAAACCTCTGACTTCCTTTTCAGTTCTTGGCGCAGGCATGCTCTGAATGGCTCTGACTTTGTCAGGATCAACCTCAATCCCCTTCTGACTCACAATGAATCCTAGCAACTATCTGGATCGAACCCCAAATGTGCACTTATTCGGATTAAGTCTGAGCTTGAAATCTCTTAATCGTACAAACAATTTTTACAGATTAACAATGTGTTCCTCCTCTGTTCTGGATTTAGCAATCATATCATCAACGTATACTTCAATCTCTTTATGAATCATATCATGAAAGAGAGTTACCATGGCACGTTGATATGTTGCTCCAACATTTTTGAGTCTGAATGGCATCACTTTGTAGCAAAAAGTTCCCCACGGCGTAATGAATGTGGTCTTCTCCATGTCTTCTGGATCCATTTTGATCTGATTATATCTAGAGAAGCCATCCATAAAGGAGAACACTGAAAATTGAGTTGTATTATCCACCAATACATCGATATGAGGTAGTGGGAAATTGTCTTTGGGACTAGCTCTGTTTAAGTCTCTGTAGTCGACACACATGCGGACCTTTCCATCTTTCTTTGGAACTGGTACGATGTTGGCGATCCACTGTGGGTATTTAGCTATTGCTAGAAATCCGGCGTCAAATTGCTTTCTTACTTCTTCCCGAATCTTGAGGGCCATGTCTGGACGAGTCCTTCTCAATTTCTGCTTGACTGCTGGACATTCTTCTTTGAGTGGCAACTTGTGCACGACAATATCAGTATTTAGCCCAGGCATATCCTGATATGACCATGCGAACACATCGGCATACTCGTGGAGGAGCTCTATCAATTTTGCCTTCACTTCAGCTTGCAGAGAAGCACCTATCTTCACTTCTCGTTTATCCTCCTCTGATCCCAGGTTGATGACTTCAATGTCCTCTTGGTGAGGTTGGATGACCTTTTCTTCCTGTTTGAGTAGTCGGGCTAACTCCTCAGGGAGTTCACAATCTTCCTCGCCTTCTTCCTCCGCTTGGTTGATCGGACAATCGAAGTCATATAGGACCATAGCAGCGTCGTCATCAAGGACCTCGGTGGTGTCTCTGCATGTTTATGATTTATGCATTTATTTTAGAAAGTGATGTGCATTAAAACATTGCCATTTTATTATAAAAGAAAAAAAAAATGAAAGAAAAAGAACAAATATTGAATGCAAATTGCTGATTTATTATATTGATAATCAAAGTTTTATAACATTGGTGGCCCGACAACATCCCAATATGCCTTGGGCAGAGCATATGGTTTCAAAAAATAAGTAGAATTACTTTTAAGGGTAAATAAACTGAGGAATCTCGACAGTCCTCCAATTCTCTAATTCCTCCCCTGGATTGGCTTGACGAATCCAATTACAAGTCACTCCATGGTAGTCTTCGTCTAAGATCATTGCAGCGTGATCCTCAAAGATGTACCCGACGCTTGTAAATGTATCACTTACCCGAGGAAAATGACCATGCTCTTCACATGCAGAGATCGTTGTTGCGCTGGAAGATGGCTGGTAGCCAATGCCATACATGTCTCTTTTGTCTTGCATCTCGACAACTTTGCCCCAGCCCTGTGTGTTCCCAGTTTCCAAGACAGCCAAAGCTTCCTTCAGCGATGCCATTGACATTGATTGTTGTGGGCGCTCAGATTCTCGTTGTACTGCCAGCATACTCGCTATTTCAAAAGATTGAAACGGTGTCTCGACAGTCTCGCCTTCCACATCAATATATCGGAAAGAGGTCAAATGACTCACTAGGATATCTTCTTCACATCCAATCACCACTATTCGGGTCTGCATAGGGAACTTTAGTTTCTGATGAAGAGTGGACGTAACGGCCCCTGCGTTATGAATCCATGGTCTTCCCAAGAGACAGTTGTACCCAGGATGGATATCCATTACCTGGAAAGTAATGGTGAAAAAGGCGGGTCCTATCTTGATCGGGAGATCCACCTCTCCTATAACCGCACGCCTGGAACCATCGAAAGCTTTTACTATCAATGCACTCGGCTTCATCACTACTCCTTGCACGGGCATTCTTTCCAACATCGTTTTCGGCATCACATTTAAGGAGGAGCCAGTATCAACCAACACCCTCGACAGCAACGTATCTTCATATCTTATGGAGATGTGCAAAGCCTTATTATAGTTTTTCTTATCAGCAGTGAGCTCTTCCTCATTAAAGTCGAGGAAGTTACCAATGGTAACGCTGGCTATGCCGTCATCGAATTGGGCCACCGTGATATCTTTGGTAATGTGGGCCGCACTTAGCACTTTCAGCAAAGAAGATCTATGTGCTTCAGAACTAAGTAATAAAGATAGCATAAATATTTTGGCGGGAGTCTGATTCAGCTGATTGACCACCTTGTAGTCGCTTTTCTTGATAATCCTTAAGAACTCTTCCGCTTCTTTCTGAGTGAATGCAGCTTTGGGCGATTACGAATCTTCTAGTTACCCCTGAGGAATAGGAGTGACAACCGGTGTAGCAGTTGTCTTTTGCTTTTGATTGGATGACGACTCTACTGGTCTTGGTGTAAACATTCGTCCACTGCGAGCCATCCCATTTGGTCCGGAAATGGATGTGACAACGGGAAATTCAATATTAATGGGCTGCCTTCTTTGGCCTTGTCTAGCGTTCACTGGTTCGTAACTCCACGGTACAACTTGTTTATTTTCCCCAGTGTAGGGAACTGGGTACTCTATAATTATAGGAGTAACATTGTTTGGAGTCTGAGGCGCATCATAATACACCTCCATTGCAGCCACCATTCTTTTCTTCTTTCCACGTCTTTCGATCTGTATCAAGCCTTGATTGAGGAGGCCTTGCAGACACTCCCTGGTATCTTCCTCAGAATGATTAACCCCTTCATCTTTTATCAGCATCAAACCTGATTTCTTCAATTTTTCTCCAATCATAGCCATTGGAGTCTGAACGTCTTCTGCCTTTAGAATTAACTCACTCTCATCTTTCTCCTCCACGACATTAACAGCCGCTCCTCCATGAGGTGGCATAGGGTTGTTTTTGACATTCGGGCCTCTTGGAGTAAAATTTAGATCCTTCGACTCCACCAAATCCTGCACGTGATTTTGAAAGGCATAACATTTGTCTATAGTGTGTCCCAGAGCACCTTTGTGGAATTCGCAGGTGGCATTAGCATCGTAATTTGGAGGGTAAGGGAAAGTGGCTGGTCTTAGATCCCTCAAATTCAGTTGTCCGCGTTGATTTAATTGATTAAAGATATCTCTGTAAGGCATGGGGACTGGATCAATGTGCCTTCTTGGTCTAGGATGCCTTTGCACCGGACCACTTCGTCTGTACTGTTGATTGGGCTGTTGTGCAGGAGTCTGCTGATATTGTTGGTGTTGTGGAGCCTGTGGTTGATATGGAGCTGGCGCAACAATCGCTACATGCCCATAAGACATGTTATATGGAAAACTAGCTCTTCCTCTCATAATAGCATTGGCCTCTCCTTCCCTCTTCTTTTGGAAATTAGGATAAGGTTTCTTGCCAACATTTGCACAAGTGGCTGCTCCTTTGCCCTTTTTCAACTGGCTCTCAATCCTTTCTCCTACGGACACGATTTTAGAGAATCTAGGAAAACTAGCTCCCATCATCCGGTCCATATATTTGTCCTCCAGTGTATTTAGAAACATGCCTGTTAACTCTTTAGGAAGCAATGGCGGCTGAAACCGTGCAGCGAGTTCTCTCCACCTTTGTGTGTATTCTTTGAACGACTCGTTGTTACGTTGCGTCATGTCTTGCAATTGAGTGCGATTGGGTGCAAGATCCACATTGTACTGGTAATGTTCAAGAAATGCACGGGATAGGTCATTCCATGTTTTGATCCGGCGTCTTTCCAACTGGACGTACCACTTTCTGGAAACAATGAATTAGGAGCTGGTCGTTCCTAGCATATAAAGCCATTTTTCTGCAGTAATCCCGAAGATGAGTGTGAGGACAATTGTTCCCTTTATATTTATCGGGAAAATCCGGAGCCTTGAATTTATGCGGGATTACCAATCCTGGCACAAGACACATCTCCTCAGCATCTAGACCCGGAATGGTGTTAATATCCATTGCCTTAAGCTTTTCCTCCATCGAGCGCAACCTTTCTGCTACTGGCTCAAGAAGAGTTTCAGTACGGTGAACCGGTGGGTCCGCATAAAAGACATCAGACTGCTCATCCATGTCCTTAAATGACCCATGGTGAACTGCTAAAGATGGTAAGTTGGCTTGATTCACCCCAATGAGATTGAAGCTCTCTTTGGCAGTCCCCGAAGTGCCGACTTGTCTGGCGAGTTTCTCAGCTTCTTCTTCTCTCTTAGCCATAGTGATGACCTCGAGGATTTGGTCCAGCTTTCCTTTGAGTGAATCAATATCTGACCTCATGGCGTTCTGCTCCTCTTGGATCTGCTCCAAAGTCATTTTGTAAATCTTTCTAGTCTCGTACCTCCGTCGGAAAATCCGGAAAGTCAGCTTTTCTGGAGAGGGAAGGTAAAGTGTATGAGTTTGTGTTTTTATGCAAATGGGACGCATGAATATGCTAAGATGATATGTTATATGGCTTTTATTTTCAGGGGAATATTCACAAACATAAAATGATTTATAGCATTCAAAATATTATGAAGACAAAATAAAAGAAAACTCAAGGTCTCATTCATATAATTCAATAAGGTACCGAAGTACAACCATTACACCAAGTCTTCCTCAAAATGTAAACAAAATCAAACAAATACAATAATTAAACTGCTGGCTTCCGTGTTTTACACTCTTTCACTTTCTCCTTGAATGCCTTCAACATGGCCTGACACATCTAAAGAAAGTATCCCACAGCTGGAAAGTGACCGTCGTTGTCTTCAAATTCTTCCATCTCCATTGAGAGCCTGAAGGGCAGATCTTTAGCTTGTTGGTTGCACCATTCAATAAGCCTATTAAGCTTACCCTGGTACATATCCCTCTCTTCAGTTCGAACATTCACAGCACGCTCATATCCGTCAAAGCAATCTTTCACTTTCTTCCTTGCGGCTTCCCAGATCTTACGATCTTTGAGAAGACTTTCATATTGGTCCTTCCAGTGTTGAGCGCTTCTTATGGCGTTGTCAGCTTCTTGGCATTTCAAATTCCAATCCTTCACTAAAAGCTTAGAGACATTCATTGCTTCAACTTTAAGATCATATTCCCGCCTGCAACTTGCTACTGCCTGATTGAGGGACTCAGTAAGTCTTTTGATCTCTTCCCCAAGCTCATCTTTTACCCTTTTTACCTCTTGGTGAGCGCGGAAGAACCATTCTTCATTATCTGCACTTCGTTTGTAAGCTTTGTTCAAATCCTTCTTTAGGTGACTTACTTGATAATAGGTCTGATCTAAACAACCTTTGACATTAAACTTCTTTCATTGTTCATCCTCAGCCCTTCCTCGAACAGCTTCAAGTTGAGCAGTCGTGCGAGTAAGATCGAATTTCAAGCCATTCTTCTCATATGTCACATGCTGCAATTGTGAAGTAATTTCCTCATTCTCTTTCCCAAGGCTTGCTATCTTTTCCCTAAGCTCTTCAACTTCCTCATATGACACTGGTACCGGTCAGGAGTAGGAGGCCTAGAAGGAGCCTCCAAGGAGAAAGGTAGTTTGATAACTTTAACTCTTTCTATGACCCACTCTCGATATGGCATTCTAGTCACACCATCCCTCTTTCTTAGCTCAGTACCCTTGGTATGGATCTTTTCCCAAGACTTAACAATCCTATGGAGTAAAGATGGGTCCCTGGTTCCCATGTCATGCAGTATCATCTCTTCCAAGTCTTTGTCATCTGGCTTTCCCAATATAGGGTACTCAAATGTCGTATCACTAAAATAGGATTATAGTTAATACAACATTTGGTCCCTATTAATGGCACATTACAAAAACTCCCACAATCCATGATTATCTCTTCAGCATTCAACTTATTAGGATACCAAGTGATGTTTCTATCAGTAAGAGACACCAATTTCTGAGCCCATTCTTTGTACGTCATATCCGACACAAGTGAGTTGCGCTTGAATATGTGTGATGTAAGCCACTTGTAAAGTAAAGGGAAGCAAAAGGTCAAGACGGTACCTTTCTTTTCATGACAGAGATGAAGATTATAAAAAAACATCAGCCAAGAGTGGAACAACAGGACTCTGACCTTGCTTCCAAACAGCCCAAAACACACTAACAGCAGTTGCATCAATGAAGTCATCAAAAGTTGGAAAAAGCACTAACCCATATATGAGAAGAGCTAGTACATTCACCAAAGCATCCCAGCATTTACCCTTAAACAAATTCGTAGCTTCTTTCTCCAAATAAAGCCTTCGGAAACAAAACAAACCTTTCTTTTCCTTCCAATTGTTCTTAGTTGTTGGCACATCAATCTCAAGTGCCTCAGCTAATTCCTCCACCATGGGCCATCTTCCAATCATAGTATAGGGTGCCCTACCCTTTGCAGTGAGACCCATGAACCCTTCGAACTCTTCCAAAGTAGGAGTCAACTGAAAGTCTTGAAATAAGAAACTTCGCATCTGTGGATCATAAAATTGTGCCAAGGCAGTGATAGCCGGCATTTGTACCTTAACAGCAAGGAGGTCAACAATTCGGCCGAATCTCACATTCATTATTCCTTTGTAAGTAGTAGGCATACCCTCTAGACATGCTCTAACAACAGTGGTATTTGGTACAAAGGTCTTCAGTTGCAGTGGTTTTTTTCTGAATTCATTGTTACTTTGAATGCAAACAAACTGCTGATAAATAAATCCCTGAAAATAAAATTATTCGTAAGTCATGATGATTTTATGCAAATGATTATGAATGCGTAGCAACTGGATCCAGGATAACACAAGTAACTCCCAAACCCTCTTAAAATGTAGGTCACAATAATTTAGTTCTAGATCCTTTACCCACAAACCCGCTCACAGGGTAGCTTCAAGTTCACGGACACTAATCATATTACCGTCCTGCCACAGGCTAGTTGTATTATGACGATAATAATGATAAGATCTACCTCAAGTGGAGTTTTCATGTTAGGCGTACGAAGGGGCGAGCCTTCGGAGACCAACACTACATAACTACCAACATTGAAACTGGTTCTATAAGTGGGTCCCAGAGTCACAGCCCTTTCATGAATCAAGTCGTGTAACAGGCTAGCTGCGTTACGACGAGATTTATGAATAGGTCTACTCTCCGGAGGAGCTTTCGTGCTAGGCTTTCAAGGGGCGAGTCCCTGAAGACTAACACTAATAACTACCAAATCTAACTTAGATGTTCTCTCTTCTTTTTCCAAAGTTCGGTCAAAGAACTTTACTTGTGATGTCAACCCAGGATCCAATAAACAAATATAATAATGAGCGACATGATAAAGAAGAAAGCGATAAATAAGCGTAAATAGTAATAAATAAAGAAGACAAACAAACACAAGAACAACCAAGTTAGGCTCGACTCTCTTATGCACAAGGCTAGTCCCCAACAGAGTCGCCATCTGTCGTACCTCGAAAAATACGATCCTCGCGAAAGACGCGGAAAAACAGACAAACAGAGTCGCCACCTAATTTTAATCTATTCCTAATCAAGGAAAAGGGAAATATAGATAAACCCTATAAAAGAGTGAACTTGGTCATCGAAACCAGATTCTGAGTTCGGGAGTCGGTTATGCGAGAGGAAGGTATTAGCACCTCTTACGTCCATTGTATTCAACGGGAACCTCTTAGTCTAATCTGCGATCGAATACTAACTTATATTAATGTCTTCTTAATGGTAAATAGTATGAGTATAGGTTATTTTGTTCTTAGGGTGCTCGACAAGGATCGAGATCCGTGTGCCTACGTATTCCCTTGTGCAATGGGAAAGTCAGAGCCTCGTAGTTCGTGGTAATTGGTTTGACTGTTGTTTATGAACGATTTTTCGAATCGCATTCTAATTGCTAAGTGTTGGCTTGTCTGCTCGCGATTGGAGGCTGAAGCGCTAGCTTATTTTGCAAGTAAAGAAAGGATTTGAACAGTTCTTATTTCGAAAATAATGTTTGAGTTGATTAAGGTTTTTTTTAAGAATGAAAGGGTGAATAAACTGCGTCCTGTGGGGCGGGCCTCAGGAGAGTTCATTCAGGAATTCGAGGAATGCTAGACTCCATAATTCCATTCTTTCGATATTTGATTTAGAAATTCTTTGGTAGAACTGTGTTTGTTTTAGGGTTTTAGAACTTGGTACGGAAATAGACACGTTATCTTGATTTTTTAGTTTGGAAAAGTTCAGGAAATCGAGAATTGTGCAGATGGCGATCGGATCATGATCGACTTACGTGTGTGTGTGTGTAATTACATAAATTCACATGGCGTTGGACCACAATTTCACTTTAAAAAAATTATTTTTATTGTAATCGCATTCATTATTTTTACAATTGATCATCCCCAATACGAGCAATAACTAAAAGACTTAATCATTTACGAAAATTTGAAAACACAATTTTTTGAAAGAAAGAAAAGCCTTTTTAGAAATGAACACTAAATTGGATTTGAATGAATACAAGACACATTTTTATAGACTTGCTAAAAAATTATTAAAGATTTATATGTATAAAAACCTAATTAACAGATAAATATAGTTAATAAATTATCCAAATTAGTTTATATTAATTTATCCATAACCAAAATAAACAAAATTTATTATTATAATTTTTATAATCTTAATAAAACAACACATGATGCCTTTACTGAAAACACAAATAGAAAAGACAATGGGCCTCTGAACTAAGAGGTGGTGTGCAGGCCCACCTAGTTCAACCCGGATCCGAGTAAACCTTATCCATAAAGAGGAAAATTCGGAAAAAAAAACAAAGATTTAGCCAGCAAATTTCGCTTGTTATGCGGTTCAGCAGTAAACGGATAAGAACAGATGTGGCTCCTAGGGCAGTGCACTAGTTCATGATAAGTCTAATAAAAATGAATAAAGTATATAAACATTGAGCCAAGTGCCACCGCAAGAAAGGGAACTTTCACTGGAAACGCATGTTTTTTACGGAGACATGCTTCTTGACATCATATCAATATATTAAATTAAAAATTGGAAGAAAGCAATTTATTTGTGAAACCTTCCACTCGTCTACTACAAACCAGACTCTAAAGGAAAACGAAAAAACAAAATTGAAACCAGAGATCACATCAACTCGGCCATGGCCTTCATTGTGTCATTGTGATCGTCACCGACGCCAAGCACGTATAAACAAACCAAACACACGAAGTCTAATTCCAATTGAAAACCAAACCCTAATCTCGCTATGTTCATCAACGCAATTCATGTAAGACGAGTCTAAAACAGATGAAGATGAAAACGATACTACCTTCACTATGCGATTCGCGCTTCGTTGAGGTATGTTGCAAGAAAGTGGTATCCTTTCTCTTGCTTTTTTGCTTGTTTCTTCTTTACCGTCTCCCTCATAATTCGTTCGGGAATGAAATGTGGGGCTTAGCTCGAGTACCTTCAGAGTTTTGATGATAAACTCTGAAGAACTCCTTGAAACGAGCTCTGAGTGGAGAATTTAGGGATTTGATGATTGATTCCATAGAGTGTGCTAGGCTTTTTCGTAGGTAGGTTCTATCAATGATTGCAAATGATTGGCTTTATAGGGAGAAGATTTGAGGCTGATACGTGTGAACTTTTGTGTGAAATCGGTGAATCCTTCTTTTGGTACGTGAGAATGTGCGAATCCGTTAGAGGCGCCATGTGCAGATCCGTACAATTCATTTTTGTGAGATTTGTGTATCAACGACGTTCTTGTACGTTCTTCTATATTGTAGGGCCCACATGAAAATTGAATTTTGCGTTTTTACTGCTAGGTGTAAACACCCCAAATTTGACCTCACTCATTCACACCATGGCTTGTGATATCTTCATATGCATAAGTTCAATCATACCATCTCATATTGCATTTTTTGATTCACTGCATAGCTTCTAAGTCATCTGCATCTAGGGTTTGGGATCTGAGCTATCCAAGAGCCATTTGAGCCACTCCAAAGGTCATCAATCACTTCAAAGGGGTCCATATATGTTAAAGCATCATATTATATCCCCACAAAGTCAAAAAAATCAAAAAAATCACAAGAACTGAGATTGGTATGGAAGCAGAGCCAGGTTTGACTGCACAGATGACCTAGAATTAGGGTTTTGGTTTTAAAGGCCATAACTCCAAATTTTTTGGTAATTCTTGTTTCTATTGGTCTCTATATGGTATATGGATCATGCATATCAATTTTCATGAGGAAATTCCATGAGGAAGTCATCTGATCAAGGGTTGACTTCTTGAGCAAGTCAGTGTGAAATCAGGGCATCTGAGGCCCCCAATGACCCAACCAAAGGGTGTTATTCATCATTTTGATTGTGTATGATCTTTATTTGATCATAGAAGATGTTGGAAGTTCACAAAATTGAATAATTTCAAGCCATTTGCAAAGTTGACTTTTTGGGAAAATGACTTGTAATGGAAAATTGCCATTTTGGGAAACTTTTTCAACCCTTGCTTTTTGATTCAAAAATGCTTCAAATGGAAAAACTTTGGCCATGAAAGTTGTAGAATGGATCATTCCCTTTTCAAAAAGTACAAGAACTCATTCTAATTCATTTTGGATCAAAAGTTATGGTTTGTCAAAGTTGGCCAAAATCACATAATTTCAAGTTTTCCACCAAAGAGGCAAAGTTGCAAAATCCCTTGCCAAGGAAAATTGAGCTGTCAAATGGACTTCTAAACTTCACACAAACATAAACCAAGGCCTAAAGATCAGATTGCATCAAAAGTTCACTCATTTTCATGGCTTGTGGATCAAGAAATTCCAAAAGGGCCAAAAGTTCACAAATTTGCAAAATGATCCATAACTCTTCATCCACTTGCCTCAGCTCACAAAATCTGATTTCATGACACCCCTTGATCCTTGCTGCGCATAGCCATGCCCCTATCTTAGCCTGCCACTTGCCCATACCTCCAAGTACAACTTGCTTGACTTTTTGCAACTTGAGCCATACCAATCACAACAGTCCACACCAACTCCTCTGACCTCTCTAGTTGTGATAAGTGGACCAAAGCCAGCATAACACACAACACACACAAGCCTGAAGCTCCAAGAACACAACACACTCAAAAATCCTCTCATTTGCAAAAGCCTTCGAATCTCTTGATTCAGCCATCAAACCTTCAAACTTTTTTCACCATTCAACTCCATAAACCTCACTGATCATTTCCCACCTTCCATTTTGCCCTAAAACATCCATAATCAAAAACACGATTTTCACATTTCACAAACTGAGATTCTGCAAACTCTCACCAGAGGCCATTTAAACTCCAGCTAAGCATCACAAACACTTGGGGGAGATCATTGGAGCTTGTTTGAAGCAAGGAACTGGCCAGAAAGCACCATTTTCGAAAGCTTCGGTTCAGGTATCATCAAGAACTTTTTTCCAGAAACGTGTTTTTAAGTTTCTAATTGATTCTCCATGATTCACTGATGATCCTGATGTGTTTATTTTTGAAAATGATCAAGTATTAAGCATGTATTGAGTTTCTAAAATTTCTACCAAGTTTTCCGTTTTGCTCTGATTCACGAATTTGATGATGAATAAATGATTTTTGGTGAGTGATTCTTGTTGGGGTTGAGTTGGGGATCATTTCTGGAAAGTTAGAGAGCTTGGGGATGCATAGAGAGTGAGATAGCATAAGTGACTCGTCGGAGAAGATGACCGGAACACTGTTCCGGTCACCTGAAAATGATTAGGGTTCAGATTAGGGTTAATGACATAATTAGCATAGTTTGAAATCTGGCCCTTGGATGACGCGCGAAGTCAATTCCCTCCCTTTCTTGTTTGAATCCTGGCCCTCAGATTTGATTACTTTCATTAATTGACATTTTAATTTCATTTTAATTGTCTTTTCTTTATCATTTTATTAAAAATAGCAAAATACATTGAAAAATTCTGAAAATTTTTATCAAGCATTTTATTTATTTTCAGAAACCAAAAGTATTTTTATTTTTATTTTTTGCATATAAAATCATTTTTTAAATCATTTAAAAGTTTATTTTTAATTAATTAATGAAAATTAATTAATTAGAAATACTTTTATGTATTTAAAAATCACAAAAAAATTCATGTAACATTCAAAAACATTTAGAGACATTGTCCAACTCTCAAACCAAATTTATTTTTTGTTCTTGATGCCTTTTGATAATTTTCTTTGGATTTAATTCCATTTTAAGGCATTATTTTGCTTCAAACCCCAAAAATTCATTTCTGCCTAACCATTGAGAGTTGGACAATGATTCTTTTTGCATTGCATCTTGCATAACATGTAGTTTATAAGATAAAATTGGCATGATTTGATCTTGCATTTTCAATTTGTTTGACATTTTTCTTGACAAGGTACCTTAAAACCCTAGCAATCTTAGGAAATTCATAACTCTCACTAGGTTAAGAGTTGGATCCCCTCCTTTGGGCAGTGAGTTTGTATAGGTTTAGGGTTCCTTTAAATGCATTTTCAAATTTTTATCATGATGTTTGCTTCTGGTTTTGAATTTTGTTTTGTGCATTGATCATAAACCCTAATTTGGGCCTTCCTTTGCATCCATCTTCCATTTGCTTGCATACCATGACTTGCCATGACATTTTGTGCATCCATTTGATTCATAACACATCTTAGGAAATTTTAGAATCATGTTTGATCATTGCATCTTTCATTTTCCATGTTGTATGTCATTTGCATTTCATAACTTCTCATGAACATTCATGGTTCAATGCATGCTTCATTTGCATTATCATGCTTGTATGATCATTCTCATCCCTTATCTTGTGTTTGCATCATCTTTTAGCATCATTAACATCATACTCATGCTTCTGGTTTTGGTTTGCATCATGACATTGCATCCCATTTTGCATTGCATTTCATTTCTTTACTAACTTTTTAGGTGGTAAGTTACTTTGAGAAGTGAATTTGCCTTCACTTCTCACAATTTCTTTTCATCTCTCTTATGCATCATTGCTGCATTTTGTCTTGTGCTTTGGATTGAGCTTGCTCATTCTTGTTCATCTTTTTTTCTTCTTCAAGCAACTTGACTTCTTAAGTGAAGCAAGTTGTTTTGCTTCTCTTTGCTCCTTTCATCTGCTTCCTGGTGGTTTCTCTGAAGATCTTTCTTGCAAACCTCACAAACCCTAGGACTTCCAAGCATGATAATAATTAGGGTTTTGATTAGTCCCCCATTTAGATTTTTACCTTTGTGTCATCTTTGAGTCTTCTCTTCTCATCTCATAATCAGGGACTAAACCCTAAAGGCTTTAAGGCTTTGTGATTAAGTTTATGCCTGCATCCTTCTATTAGGATGGAGTGTATAACTTTAATCCTAAGTGTTAAACCCTTAATGTGTTTAACTCCTTTAATCAATTCACTTAATAATCATCAAGGCATTAAGCTTGTAACTTGGGCCTTGCATTAGGGTTCTAATTCTTCCTTAATTGGTTAAGAAGGACTAACCCTAGTGTTAATGGACAAGTCCCCCTCAAGTTGTCTTACAAACCCTAAAATTCATTTCTTCATCTTATCATTAACTAAAATCCATTTAATAAAGGCTTTGTTTTGTCATGAAGTTAATCCCTAATCATGGATTAAGTTGAGGAGTTTTCCTCAGCTTAAACATTCTCATCTATTATCCTTCTATTAGGATGGTGTAATGAGTCTGTTTAATCCTTGATTATGGCTTAACCTCATTACTCAACACTAAACAAAAACAATAAAAACATCTAAATAATCAACAAGTAGGTTAATGATCTTAATCCTACTTCATGGTGATTAAGTGTGAGAAGCTGACTTCACACTTAAGGTATTCTCATTACCCCTAATCAGAGGGAAGATGTGATGAGTTTACTAACCCATTGGTTTAGGCTTAAGCTCATTAATTTATGACAAACTTCCAAAAGCAATAAAAGACTGAAAACACAAAAACAAACAATAATCGTCTCCTCCAGGATTCTTTTCTCACCTCATTCACTCATAAACGAGAACTTGCTTCTTCCGTCTAATGCAAGACAGTTTGCACCTGAGCCAGACAGGTCATACACTTGAGCATAGACAAGCAAGCAGTTCATCCAGTCAATTTATCCTTTCAGTCTCTTTGGGTCGAACTACGGTGTTCTGACTTCCTCATTGCACGAGAGGATACGTAGGCATAACTTAACAGTTATCGAACAAAAGTCTCTGTATATTCCCCCTCCTTCCAGCATCATTCTTTTAGCCTCTTGATCATGAGCATTTCACTCTTGTTCTTACACTGACACTTCACTTATACACTTCACTTCTCTTACGCTGACACCTGTACATCCTTTTCCAGCTTTGATACACAAATTACACTGACACTACCCCCTTTAAAACACAAATCTTTTAAGCGTGGATCCCGTCGAGTACGACGGACAATCTGGGTGCTAATACCTTCCCAGGTTGTAACCAACCCCCTTTCTCAGTCTCTCTGGTTCGCAACCGTCTTGTCCATCTTTTCTTAGGTCTATGCAGCATTACCTTTCCTCCGGGATAAAAATGCCTAGCTGGCGACTCTTTCTTTCTCTTGAGTTCACCCCTGTGTGTTTTCATTCTCCTTTCGCCGACCGTTCGCGTCTGTACCCCAGATGGCCTTTGGTTGTCATTTTGGTGGGAGCGACAGCTTGGCGACTCTGCTGGGGAATCTTATACTCTAACCAGGGCTTCTGGTTCTTTTTGTGGGTTCCTCATAGCGCTTGTTTGATTTGTGTTTACTGGGGTGTTATGTGCTATTTGTGTTTGTATATTTGCTTTATTTACTGCTTTATGTACAGTTATTTATTACTTTCTTTACAACTTTATATACATCATACTGTCATTCTGTTATCTGGCTGGATCTGGTTTTGTTGCCTTGGTGGGTGGGGTTCTATTGAGAGTTTTAGGTCCTATACCTGGGACCTGAGTGACACCTAGGCTAGAGTGGTTCATGTTCTTTCCCATTCCATTTCGGTCTGGTGCGGGAATATGAAACACGGTTCAGATATGGGTTTCTTCTTGAGAACTCTGTGCTACAGATCTCCTGTAGTGCTAGGGCTATCTAGGAAGCCTGCTAAGTCTGGATGACCTTTATTATGACCTTCAGAAACTGAGGTGAATTAGAGGAGGATCCTTTATGGTTATTGTAAACACTGTACCTCCGGGTTAGAAGTGTTTACACTTCTCATAACTGATCCAAGTCTGAGGATCCTTGTTTTAGAACACCACCTGTGAGGGGGTTGGGCTGTTTACAGGATTGCAGGAACCCTTGGCCACAGCATACCCTGGTACTTTGTTTGATTAAGAGTACTCCACTTTGGACAGTTCTTGTGATTTTAACCCTGGACATGTGACTCTTTATTTGAGTCCCCCACCTTGGTTACTGGACTTTTGAACCTCCATCCGGACTTCGTAAACATACATGGACCTTTATATCAAGGCAGTTAATCAGATCCAGCTTGATCACAAACCCCTGCATATCATTTGCATACATCATCATTGCATCATTTAACATTTGCTTATTTGTTTTTTCCAGTATCAGTCTCCATCCTCAGTACTTGTTTTCAGCTCTTCCTCAGCAGTCATGGCACCCAAGAAGAGCAACATTTCATATCATTTCTTTGAGCCTGTGCTGGCTGGCATCAGGCAGGTCCAGGAACTTATCACTCCAGACCAAATCCCATTATTTAGAGAACATTATGGAGGCATCCTTGATATGGTTATGGACTTGGACCCTTCTCAGAGGAGTTTGATTCACACTTGCCTACAGTTCTATGACCCTCCTTTGAGATGCTTCACTTTCCAGAACTTTCAGTTGGGACCTATGTTGGAGGAGTTCTCATCTTTGATTGGAGTACCTGTCAGGGGTGGTATCCCCTTCAACCCTGAGATGGCTTTTCCCAGCAATGAAGAAGTGGCAAAAGCACTGTACCTGGAGCCTATTCTTATTGAGCAAAACATGACAACAAAGGCTGGAATCCCTGGCCTACACTTGGACTTTTTGACTTCTCAGGCCATCCTGAAGGCCTCTCTGGGAGAATGGAGGGCAATTTGTGCATTGTTAGCCCTCAGTATATATGGGGTTATACTTTTTGCTGATGAGCCCAAGTTTATCAGCAAAAATGCTATTCATCTCTTCCTTTTGAGGAACCCAGTGCCCACCTTACTGGGAGATTTTTATTATTCTGTCCACCAAAGGAATGAGAAGCAGAGAGGGAGGTTGGTGAGATGCTGTGCTCCTCTATTTCATACCTGGTTGCTTAAACACTTACCCAAGACTGATGCCTTCCTGAATCCTCACCAACAGAAGAATTGGGCTAAGAGACTCACTTCTTTGACCTCAGATGACATCAGGTGGTGCACCCAGAGCACCAAAGGCAGGGACATAATTACTAGCTGTGGACGGTTCCCCAATGTACCTCTGATAGGAGTGAAGGGTTGCATCAACTACAACCCTTTGTTGTTTAAGAGACAATTGGGCTATGCTTTGGTTCACCCTCCTAGAGTACAAGACTTGGCTGAAACCCTGTATTGTGAGATAAAACCTAATCTAACTATTGTCAGACAAGCATCCTGGGCTTGGGACAACATCCAGACCAAAGGGATGGCCATTCTTGGAAGATGCAATAATGTGGCTTCAGCTTAGTATTATGAATGGTCTCATGCTAGGGCTCAGCTTTCTGGGATGCCTTTCACCATTGAGGATGCACCTAGACCATCCACAGCACCACTTCCAGCCACTATCAGCCTGGAAGAATTTGAGAAACTGAAGGAGAGGAATGAGAATCTGTCTCAAGCTCTGAAGAGGACCCTTTGGGAAAGGAGTGATGGTCGTCTAGACATTGAGAGGTTGGAAAAGCTTAAGGTGGAGCATCTAGCCAGGATTGAGAAAGTAGAGGACTACATCAAGAAATCAAGAGCAGGAGAGCGGATCTTGAAGAATGCCTGTAAAGAGGCCCAGTTTCAGAAGGCTAGGACTGATCTCTATCTGAAAGAAAGTCAAGCTAGGTGGGTCAGGATCACTGAAGCTCGCACTCAAGAAGATAAGAGAACTCAAGACAGGATTGAGCAGTTGGAGGCCAATGAAAAGAAACAACAGGAGGCTCTGCTAGCAGCCCAGAAGGAGATTTCAGAGTTGAAGATTAGGGCTGGTGTGAAGAGGTCAAAAGACCAAGACAGGCACAAGAAGCTGACCACTGCTATTGCCACCAGGAATCTTTTTATTAGGACTATTACAGAGCATCCGGCTGGTCCTGTAGCTGAAGCACTTTTGAAGGAGGTTAAGGAGGATGAATTTGGTCTTGATGTCTGACTTTTTGTTTGTTGTTGCTTTCATTTCATGTACTTTTCTTTTTTTGTATTTTGACCCCTCAGGGGCATGTGTTGTAAAAACAGACTATGTGCTATGCACCTTTTGTAATATATTTGTTAGTTTGTTTCCATTTGGGTTTCTTTTCTCAAGCAACATCACAACATCTTCCTCAGGGGTCTGGAAAGGTCAAAACCAAGCACCAAGCCGGATACCTTGGAAACAAATAAGCATACTGCATTGCATGCTAACCTTTGTTTTGTTTTGTAGGTTTTTGTTTTGTTTGTTACTAGCTCTGTTGTGGTTCAGGAATTATTGCTTGCCGTCGGGTGTTCCCTCTCAACCGTCCGCACAGATATCCTACTCGCAACAATCTTCCTGGTATCCAGATGGACCAAGTACAGCAAGATCTGACAGAAGTCAGGACTCAGATGGCTAATGAAAGGCTGGAGATGAGAAACCAAATGACCCAGTTCATGGAAGTAATGAATGGCTTGGCACAAAGTCAAGAAAGATTGAGGGCATTGGTAGAAAGGCAGACCCAGGAAGAACCCCATCTGGGGACTGGAGGAACAAGTAACAATGAGAGGGGTCAGCCTCATGTTAACCCACCAGTATATGGGCCTCATCTTCACCCAGAGATCAACATCCCGACTAATGTACAAGGAAATACTACTGCAGGCAGAATCTTATAGGAAGACCCCCAAGAGGAGCAATTTACTGTAATGGGAGCTGGGGATGAAGTTTATGATAGAAGGCTTGATGAAATTGCTGAGAAGTTGAGATCTCTGGAGTCTCAAAATTCCCTGGGTTTTGATGTCATGGATATGGGGTTAGTGGATGGGGTGAGGATTCCCCACAAGTTTAAATCCCCGTGCTTCGAGAAGTACAACGGAACTTCCTGTCCACGAACTCACCTACAGTCCTTTCTGGGGAGACTTAAAGCATACACCATGGATGAAAAACTGTGGATGTTTTATTTTGAAGACAGTTTGACCGGGGATTCCAGGGAGCGGTACTCTCACTTAACCAGAGCTACTATCAGATGCTGGAAGGACCTAGCTGAGGCCTTCATCAGACAGTACCAATACAATCTGGACATGGCTCCTAACAGGACCCTTTTGATGGGAATGTCTCAATCCTCCAGAGAATGCTTCAGGGAATATGCCCAGAGGTGGAGACAGCTTGCTGCTGCTGTCCAGCCACCCATGTCGGAAAGAGAAATGGCCGACATGTTTATGAATACTCTGCAAGGGACATACATTGATAGGCTAGCTGCCTTTTCTTCCACCAGCTTCGCTGACGTAGTTATAGCTGGAGAAAGAATTGAGAGCCTTCTGAAGATGGGCAAAATTACTGATAATGGTACGAGCTCGTCCAGCAACTCCAGGAAGCCTTTTGTGGGACCTAGAAGAACCGGTGAGACCAATGCTATCCATGCCAACAAGGGCAGACCTCAGTATGTTCATAGGTCAGTGGCAGCTGTCACTATTCCAGCTCCGATTCCTCAGCAACCAGCATATCAACCACAACAACAACAACCTCATTATCAACAGCAAGTTCAGTATCTGCCGCAGAGAGCCTACAACAACAACAACAACAACAGCAATCAACAGCAAAGACCCTTTCAACAAAGACCATCACAGGCAAATAGGGTGATTGACCCTATCCCTATGCCTTATGCCGCTTTATTACCACAACTCCTAAAACTCAACTTGGTTGAACTAAGGACATTGGCACCACCAGATCCCTCCAGTCTTCCAAGAAATTATGATGTCAACGCCAGATGTGCTTTCCATTCCAATGCACCTGGCCACAATACGGAAAAATGCAGGGCTTTACAAATAAAGGTACAAGATTTGGTAGATTCTAAAGCTCTAAACTTTGCACCCCCGCCAAATGTCAACAAGAATCCCATGCTCAATCATGGAGGACCAAGAATTAATGCCATTGAGGAAGACAAGCCATCTTTCTTAATCACCAGTGTTGGGCAGATTCGGACACCTCTGGTAGAAATTAAAGCTCAGCTCCTAGAATGCCAGATGTTCCCCGGGTGTGAGCTCGGTTGTGGTTATTGCAACATTTTGGTCAACGGGTGTGATAACTTGAGAAGCGGCATAGATGATCTTATCAAAAGTGGTATACTTCAGATCACAACATCAGCACCTACAAATCCAGCAATCCCTTTGACAACAATTCCTGAGTCTCCTACAACTGCAACGACAATCATTCCAAATAATTCATCAATTTCATCAACAATGGCTTCGTCTATCACTTCAACAAGTCAAATGTCAACAACCATCTCTTCTACAACATCAGCATCTATTTATTCAGCAGAATCTTCTACAATGCCAACAGCTATTAATCAAGATATCTCAGCAGTCACTATCTACTATGATCCGTCAAGTGTTCCTCCAAACAACAACTTTCAACAACAAACAGTGGCACCTCTTGCCAGGTCACCAGTCACCATCTACTACGATCCGCACACCATTTCAGTACCCTCCTCTGCTGCAGTCAGTCCAGTTACCATCACAGTGCCTGGACCAGTTCCATATGAAAGCAATAATGCCATCCCTTGGATTATGGCTCTGACCTCTACTGCAACGGAGAGAAAATCACTTTGGACTCTTCAACCTCTTCTCCACAGATTGATAATGTTGGGGGAGGCGGAGGCTTCACCAGAAGCGGACGCCTTTTTGCCTCACAATTACAAAGACTTAATGCCGAAGCAGAAGCTGCTGCCAAAGCAAAGGGAAAGAGTGTGGTAGTTGAAGAGCCATCTGTCAAAGAAACTCAGAAGACATCTTTTGAACAAGTTGTAGACGAGTTCATGAGAATTATAAATAGAAGTGATTACAAAGTGGTGGATCAACTTCACCAAACTCCCTCAAAGATCTCCATATTATCCCTGTTGATGTGTTCTGAAGCTCACAGGAATGCATTACTGAAAGTCCTGCACGCAGCATATGTGCCAGAGGAGATCACCGTTAATCAGCTAGAGACCGTGGTAGAAAATGTCAATACCAGCCATGGATTGGGTTTTACCAATGCTGATTTAACAACTGAGGGACGTAACCACAACAAGGCTTTACATATCACTCTAGAATGCAAGGGTGCTGTTCTATCCCATGTACTGGTGGACACTGGGTCTTCACTCAATGTTCTACCAAAGAAAGCCTTGGTGAAGCTGGAGTATGATGGCTTGGCATTACGTCCAAGTAATTTGGTGGTGAGAGCATTTGATGGCTCTAAAAGATCAGTGCTTGGGGAGATTGATCTGCCTGTGATGATTGGCCCGCAGACCTTCAAAATTACCTTCTATGTGATGGACATTCAGCCGGCCTACAGCTGTTTGTTGGGTAGACCTTGGATCCATGCCGCTGGAGCAGTTACGTCTACCCTTCACCAGAAGATGAAATTCGAGTGGGAACGCCAGATCATCACCATCTGTGGTGAAGAAGATATCTTTGTTAGCCATCTGGCTACGTATAAGTATATTGAGATGGATGGAGAAATCCATGAAACTATGAGCCAGGGATTTGAAGCCCTGAACATTAACGAAGCATCTGCTGTACTTGGAACCTCCATGACATCTTATCAGCAAGCCAGGAAGGTTGTTGAAGAGGGGACTGCCCAAGGCTGGGGCAAGCTGCTGCCCGTGGAGAAGAAGGAGGACAGATTTGGGTTGGGTTGCAAACCAACTCAACAAGATCAATCAGAGGCTGCCAAGAAGCCCAATTTTGTCAGCGGGGGAATGCTCACCCCAGATGCAGTGAACAACTTGGAAGATGGGTCGGAAGATGAACGCAACCTGGAGAGCTGGATACCTCCAAGGATCCCAGGGAGCCGCGTCTCGAACTGGTCTTCCCAGGAAATTATAAGGGTTACTCCTGCAGAGTAATTATTATTTCCTGTATTTTTTAAGCATGCATCAAGTCTTGCATCTTGCCCAAGATGTCAAGACTCATTTTGTAATCGGGCCATCTTGTAATTTTGTGCAAACAGATCAATCAATGAATATCGGACATCTTTTGCAAATGAGTCTTTTTCTTTTCCGCTCACTGTTTTTCACTGTTCTTTTTGTACAAAAAATAAAATGGCAATGTTTTCCAAAATGATAAACTTCATTTCACTTTTTTCTAAACAAGATTAAAACCGATCACTAAAATGAACAATCTAAACCCTTGCAGAGAGTGCCTTTCAGACTGCACCGACAACAACACTGTTATGACTTCGTATGACTTTGACAATCCAATCAATCAAGCTGATGAAGGGGTTGAAGAAGATTATGAGCTTCCTGAAGAGCTAGCCAGCTTGTTGAAACAAGAGGAGAAGGTTATCACTCCTCATCAGGAGGAGATTGAAACGGTTAATCTTGGTACGGAAGAAGATGTGAAAGAAGTTAAGATCGGGGCCTGCTTACAAGACTCAGTGAAAGAGAAACTGATTGATTTGCTTCGGGAGTATGTGGATGTGTTTGCTTGGTCTTACCAGGATATGCCAGGGTTGGACACCGATATTGTCATGCACAAGCTTCCTTTGAAAGAGGACTGCCCGCCGGTTAAACAGAAGCTTCGTCGTACTCGCCCAGATATGGAAATGAAGATTAAAGAAGAGGTACAAAAGCAGTGGGATGCCGGGTTCCTTGCTGTGACTAGCTATCCGCCGTGGGTTGCTAATATTGTACCTGTGCCTAAGAAAGACGGCAAAGTGAGGATGTGTGTGGACTACCGGGACCTGAACAGAGCCAGCCCGAAGGATGACTTCCCATTACCTCACATTGATGTATTGGTTGATAACACGGCTCAGTTCTCGGTGTTCTCCTTCATGGACGGATATTCAGGATATAATCAGATCAAGATGTCACCTGAAGACATGGAGAAGACAACTTTCATCACACCCTGGGGCACGTTCTGTTACAAGGTGATGCCATTCGGACTGAAGAATGCTGGTGCAACCTATCAACGGGCTATGGTAACGTTATTCCACGATATGATCCATAAAGAAATTGAATGTTACGTGGATGACATGATTGCCAAGTCCCTCACAGAAGAAGACCACCTGGTGAATCTGCTGAAGTTATTCAAGCGTCTGAGGAAGTACCAACTGAAGTTGAACCCCAACAAGTGCACATTCGGGGTGCGATCTGGTAAGCTGCTGGGATTTATTGTAAGCGAGAAAGGGATTGAAGTTGACCCTGATAAAGTTAAAGCCATTCAAGAAATGCCTGCACCGAAGACAGAAAAAGAAGTTTGGGGGTTTCTAGGTAGATTGAACTACATTTCACGGTTCATATCTCACCTTACAGCAACCTGTGAGCCTTTGTTTAAGCTGTTAAGAAAGGAACAAACGGTCAGGTGGAACGAAGACTGCCAGAGGGCTTTTGACAAGATCATGGAATACTTACAAGAGCCTCCAATCCTTATGCCTCCAGTTGAAGGAAGACCTTTGATAATGTACCTGACAGTATTAGAAGAGTCAATGGGGTGTGTGCTGGGCCAGCATGACGAGTCTGGTCGAAAAGAGTACGCAATATACTACCTGAGCAAAAAGTTTACCGACTGTGAACAACGTTATTCACTGCTCGAGAAAACTTGTTGTGCTTTAGCGTGGGTTGCTCGCCGACTGAGACAGTACATGTTGACCCACACTACCTTACTGATTTCAAAGATGGACCCAGTTAAGTACATTTTGGAGAAGCCAGCGCTTACCGGACGGGTTGCAAGATGGTAAATGATCCTAACAGAATATGACATCCAGTACACATCTCAGAAAGCCATCAAGGGCAGTGTATTGTCTGATTATCTTGCGGAGCAACCTATCGATGATTACCAGCCTATGAGATTTGACTTCCCTGATGAAGACATCATGTTCATAAAAGAAAAAGATCATGAGGAGCCTGTTCACACCGAAGGGCCTGACCCGGAAGAAGAATGGACTATGATGTTTGATGGGGCTGTTAATATGAATGGTCGTGGTGTTGGTGCAGTACTCATTACGCCTAAGGGAGTTCACATGCCTTTCTCGGCAAAACTCACCTTCAACTGCACTAACAACGAAGCTGAATACGAAGCTTGCATTATGGGTCTTGAGGAAGCCATTGACCTCAGGATCAAGACTTTGACTGTATTTGGAGATTCAGCTCTGGTAATCAACCAAACCAACGGCAAATGGTACACCCACCAAGATCATCTGATACCTTACAGGGATTATACAAGGAGGTTATTAACTTTCTTTACAACGGTCAAGCTTGAGTATATCCCTCGGGACGAGAATCAGTTTGCAGATGCTCTGGCTACCATTTCATCAATGATCAAAGTTCAAGCTGCCAACTTTGTGCCTCGGATTTCAGTATCCAGACTTGACAGACCAGCATATGTGTTCACAGCAGATATTTCAAAAGATGACAAGCCTTGGTTCCATGACATTAAGTGCTTCTTGGAGGATCAGACATACCCACCTGGGGCATCTTCCAATGACAAGAAGACATTAAGAAGGCTAGCTGGTAGTTTCTTCCTGAATACTGATGGTTCCCTGTACAAGAGAAACTTTGATATGGTACTCCTCAGATGCGTTGATAGGACAGAGGCAGACTTGTTGATGCACGAGGGGCATGAAGGATCCTTTGGTACCCATGCAGGAGGGCATGCCATGGCCAAGAAGTTGCTAAGATCAGGTTATTACTAGATCACAATGGATGCAGACTGTTGTGCTTATGCCAGAAAATGTCATAAATGGCAGATTTATGCGGATAAGGTGCATGTGCCTCCCAATCCTCTGAATGTGATGTCTTCACCCTGGCCCTTTGCCATGTGGGGCATTGATATGATTGGCAAGATTGAACCGACTGCTTCAAACGGCCACAGATTCATCCTGGTTGCCATTGACTATTTTACCAAGTGGGTTGAAGCAGCTTCCTATGCAAATGTTACAAGGCAAGTGGTAGCCCGATTTCTGAAGAGAGACATCATCTGTCGGTATGGAGTACCCGAGCGAATCATTAATGATAATGGTTCCAACTTGAACAATAAAATGATGGTAGAGCTGTGTCGGGACTTCAAAATCCAACACCACAATTCTTCTCCTTACAGGCCAAAGATGAATGGCGTTGTTGAGGCAGCTAATAAGAATATCAAGAAGATTGTGCAGAAGATGGTAGTCACCGACAAAGACTGGCATGAAATGCTACCATTTGCCTTGCATGGGTACCGTACATCAATCAAAACATCTACTGGGGCAACACCGTATCAACTTGTGTATGGTATGGAGGCAGTCCTACCTGTTGAAGTCGAATTACCCTCCCTACGGGTATTGATGGATGTCAAGCTGAACGAAGCAGAATGGGTCCGGTCCCGATACGAACAACTAAGTCTGATTGAAGAAAAGAGATTAGCTGCAATCTGTCATGGGCAGTTATATTAGAAAAGAATGAAGAAAGCCTTCGATCAGAAAGTCAGACTCCGAGAGTACCAAGTAGGAGATCTTGTGCTGAAAAGACTCCTCCCTCCTCATACAGACCACAGGGGCAAGTGGACTCCGAACTATGAAGGACCATTCGTAGTATAGAATGTTTTCTCTGGTGGAGCACTGATGCTCAGCACTATGGATGGTGAAGACTTCCTGTCCCCTGTGAATTCAGATGCAGTTAAAAAATACTTCGCATAAAAATGACCCGCTGGACATAAAGACAGAATGTAAGTCCAGGCAAAAATAGGGCATCCCGGCGAGTCAAAAACAGAATAAAAGACTCGGGCAAAAAATAAGGGAAATAAATAAAAAATGTACACCCGCTGAGTTGAAAAGCCGCATTGGACAACTCAGGCAAAAATGGGTATCCCGGTGGATTGAAAACCCGGAAGGGCGATCCATGCAAAACAAGGGAATAAGCGAACAACTGCATTCTGAATTTGTATGTATCACTCACAACTTGGAAAGCTTTGAAAGGATCAAGCTTCTTTCAGAATCAGCCTTTTTCAGAAAGCAAGACGAGAAGAACGTCAAATGTCATACGAGTCATAGCAAAGGGAAGCTCCTCGAAGCGTCATCAACATTGCCAACATCTTGTTTCTCAATTTGTAACAATCTCCTCATTTTAGGGGATCTATTTCTCTGACTATATCTTGCCAATTCAGGGCACATGAATTAATAAAATCAGATTTTCAGTCATGTTTCGCCTTATACATTTTATTCCCGTTTGCAAAAATGTTCGATGTCTTTAAGATACTGAGTGCATAAATACAGATGTTTCTTTTAAATACGTACTTGCAGGAAATATACTTACTCCCGGGAGTGTCTAAACTCCTACGGTGGAACCCGGTAAGGGATACCTCGGGATTACTTGTACGTTTCTATGTCTTTTCAGGATTGCAGGTGCTCAGAGCACAACATGGGGCATGAAAGCTTCATCCCAGCAAGCTGGCAAATCGTTATCTACTCAGTCTATCTCCCAATTAGCACCAGAGATGGTTTTTTCCCCAGCTGAGTTGTCAAGTATCATCCTCAGTAGGGCCCCTACAAAAATCTCCAGGAAGACCTTCCCATGGTCTTTTCTTCTTCCCCAGCCGAGTTGCCATTTACTATTCCTCCACAGCCAAGTGCAAGAGCCGGGGAACCATCTCCCCACAGAGCTTCAGCCTCTATCCAGAAGAGAAACGTCTGAAGAAATCACAACAGAGTGAAGAAAGCTTCTACAAACCCCAGCTGGGTCCCCTTTATCAAAGATAGGTCTATCAGTGACCTATATCCCCAAGCAGAGTCCCACATGACAGATCCACCAATGATCTTCTCCCCAGTTGGGATGTCCACTTCAAGCAGATCAACCAGAGATCGTCATAAGCAACGGGATTCGAATCCCGGATCGGTATCTTTTGCATAATCATAGCATTCGCATCATATTCTCCCCACAGAGCGTAGCATTCCGTCTAATACGGAGCATTACGGCAAAAATCAAACATATTTCATAATCATAAGCCATGTTCTGGATCAAACACTTGTGAATATTGACAATCCATCAACAGTATACAAAAAATTCCCCAAAATTCCCTGGCAGAGAGCCCAGACATTTCCCTTACAAATATAGATACTCCTTGACACTCGTCCGTGTCATATCCCCAGCAGAAAGCTAAATCATTTGGCCTTTTACCCACAAATACAAATGCACACTCCTTTCGACACCCGTCCGTGTCATGTTTCCCCAGTAAAGTCGCCCGAGCTTTCTGTACAAACAAACACTTATATTACAGATACTTCTTGACACCCGTCCGTGTCATACCCCAGCAGAAAGCCAAAGCGTCCTCTTTGCACTCACAGATACATATATCCATACACTTTCCTCTTTTGACACTCGTCCGTGTCACTCTCCCCAGCAGGTTAAACACTCTCCTGTACACCATTCATACTTATACAGATACCCGTCTGTATCTTGCATATATCACTCAAATCCCCTCAGATTCGACACTCGTCCGTGTTCTTTGTTAACCAGTTGGTACTCGTCCGTACCATCATCTCAGAACATGCGTCAAGCGTTTTTTTCGACCAGATACTCGTCCGTATCACAGTCTTAAGGATGCTCGTCCGCATCTTTAATCCATACACGTGTCAAAAACTTATGTCTTCTTGAATATAGACACTCGTCTGTGTCTACTATTCCCCAGGAGAGTCCCTTCAGATCCGACATTCGTCTGTGTTCTTTGTTAACCAGTTGGTACTCGTCTGTATCATCATCTCTGAACATGCGTCAGCGTTTGTTTCTGCCGATACTCGTCCGTATCACGGTCTTAGGGATGCTCGTCCGCATCTTTAATCTATACACAACGTCAAAACACTTATACCTTTTATTTCTTGGATGTAAACACTCGTCCGTGTTTACTATTCCCCAGTAGGTCGCCAGCAAAGCAACCTTTTTCTACCTGACATACGTCCTATGTCATGATACCTTTCGGCAGCCGTACCCTGCCAGGTGATCGTCCTTCACCTTTGGATGACCGTCCCTCATCCTTTCCCCAGCGGAGTTGTAATACCTCAAAATTTGCCCTCTCATTTTCATGCCATTTAGCATATCCTTTCATACATTGCATTGCATTTAGATCACAATTGCATCATAAACATACATGAATATACATCTCCATTTGAGCTTTCACAGGTTGCGACTGGCCTTTATTTTTTCATGCGGAACGTGCACAAGAATCTTAGAAGAAACCAAAAGTTCTCGGTTGATTCAAAGGAGTTTAAGCAGAATATCAGTTTTATGGTGCAGTTTGCAAAAGTTGTAACTTATGCTCGGAAACTCATTTTGGCTTGAAACTCAAAAGTTTAGACTATTTCGTTATTCTCTACAACTTTTGTGTTCGGCTCGGAGGCCAATTCATCAAGGAAAATGGCGGGAATTATTTGTTTTTTGAAATTTCGGTTTCGCCGATTAACTGTGCTAGCGGTATTCAAGAGTTCGTAACTTCTGATTGGGTAAACATGTCTGGGAGATTCATATGCCAAAAGTTCCGTCTTGATATCCTTTCCAACTTTTGGGTTTTGGCCGAGAACTAATTCTTTGAAGAAGATCTCAGAATGTGCGAGTCTTTAGAGTCGACATAGTGAAAAACAGTGCTGAACCGGTGAGTTTTGAACACTAAAAAATTCATAACTCTTGGATCGTTTATCGAATTGATGTCGTTTCGGTGCCTAAAATTCCTTTTAGATGTTATCTTCATTATGTGAATTCAGTTTTGTTTCGGTCCAAGCGGAAGGATCTCGAAAATGCGAATTACCAATAAGGTTCTTTGATGCACTGCATTGTCTGTCAGATTTTGTAAAATTCATAACTCGGTCAATTTTCATCGGATTGCACCCGTTCTTGAAGTGTTGGTTCAAAAATTTTATCCTCTTCAAGTTCAAAGACAAATGCGAGTTTGAACGGTGCTCCAAAGATTATCGTTTTGGTTTATTTCACAAAACTGAAGTGCTGAACCGAAGAAAAAGGCTGAAAGTGGTTTCACGAGAAAATTCATATCTCCCTTGTCGTTTGTCCGGTTGAGCTTAGATTTTAACACCAGGTCACTGACTCATAGATCTACAACTTTTCTGACAAAGTCGAGTCGAGATTATGCTCCGAAGAGGTTGACCTCGTCACATTTTCGAGTAGCGGACACCAAATAAGCCGAAAAAACAACTTATTCAGTGACGTCTTGCAGCTTAAACGTATTGATCGCACTCGATTTTGATCGTATGGCGTCCGTTCTTTTTGTGTTGCAACCGTGATTCAGAGGCGGACGATATTGTGGAAGGCTCAGAGTCGAAATTTCTTGCCGAAGATATTGTTATTTTCACTTAAGCCGAAATTCTACCTTTTGCCTTTCATTTTACAATCCACTATATATTCTTTTGACCCACAATTTGTCTCATAACTTCAATCATAATTTACAAACACCAAAAAACTCTCACAAACTCTCTCTAAAGGATCAAAGTTCATTCTCTCAATTCTTTCTCAAGAACACAACAACAACTTCATCAAGAACTCAAGAACACAACAATTCCGATCAAGCTTCCGGTAGCCGAGCCGCCACGAACCACCATCTCCGGTTAACTTCACCACCGTAAGACCACCATCTTCCGCCACCGGCAGCCGCGCGGCCTCTCCTCCTCTCCTCCGTTCATGATCGCGTCTCACTTCCTTCGGATTCGCAATTTCTTCGTCGATTCTTCATTCGGTAAGCTTCTTAAACTTTAATTCATGAATAATTGTTGAATTGTTTCTTGAATTGAATTTTGAAGTTGAATTAATCTTGTGGAGATTATGTGCATTGATTCATAATTTTATTATTGATTGATTCTTGATTAATTTATCCTAATAATTGTTGTGGTGCATGATTGAAAAGGCTTGGTAAAGTTGACATAGAATAATCGGTGAATGTTAGGTGTTTGACAAAATTCCTAAGAGAGCTAATTATTATGACTTGATATTGATTGAAGTGCTTGACTTTTAAATTCATGCTTGTTTCAATGTGCAAATTTGAAATAGGATAGGTTGAGGCTTAATTGTTGATGTTGTTCATGTGTCGCGTGTCGAGAATATGTTTTGGTCATAACTTCCTAACCGTAGCGCGTTTTTGCGAATGTGAATAGTGTAAATTGACTTTGTTGATTATTTCGGAGCCATTGGTGAACTTTTTAGTCGATTTCGGACAATTTTTTCCGGCTATTTTGCTACTGCCAGCCGACGAAATCGGCCAAAAAGTATCACTTCCAAGCGGAATTTTCAAAAACCGATTGCATATTTGAATCCGTTGGCACGTTTGCAAGTTACCATGCGATTTTCGTTCAATTCCGAGTCGGTGATTTTTGACGCATTTTTTCGTTTTAAGGCTTTTTAAGTTCGGTTTGGTGTGATTTTGATGCATTGATCTTGTTTTGACTTGTATATATGTTTGTTGATCATTTGCCATTCATTGCATGTAAATTTGTTCGATTCCGGTTTGAGTTTGCATGTTGTTTATGTTAGAGCATAAGTGTTGCCCCGTTTTGAAACGTAAATTTCAATGCATGTCCATGACTCGTATATTCATATTTCTACTTGATTTGGAGTTGTGAGGCATAGGTGCAACTTCCGGTTGCACCTATTTTTGGTTTCTAATGCGTTTGTTGAGTTCATGCAAGGTTCTCGCAAAAATCTTAACGACGGTCGTTTGGTTGGTATTCCACTTTATTTGTGGGATACCTTTGGATTCAAATGATATTTTGTGTCGTTGTTTTTGTTTCGATTATGGGGAATCTTCACAAAGCAATTATGGAAGATGAGCATTTATTTTGCTCATGGGAGATTACAAGGCTTGGCTTGAAGTTTTTTTGGATTTCTTTTATGTGAAAGAATCGGCACTTCGACCAAGTAAGTAATCTCGATTCTCTACTTTAATGCATCATTCTAGTTGTATGCGACTTAGGATCATATAAATTAAGGTGCATATTGAGCCCTCCCACCTGAGGCGTTGGATTTATTTGTGATTTTTGATGATATGTATCGATTTCGGAACTTAGGGATTAGGTTACGAACCATTAGGATCAATTCTTTTCACTTCCACTTAAAATCCACTTTTTTGCCCGTTTCGTCGCATTTTTTAAAAATAGTTTTAGGTGGGATAAAATTCTGGAAAAATTCATGAGTGAACCTCATCCTCTTAATTAGTTTGTCATATTTTTTGTTTCCAGATTTGGTTGGTTTTAATATTTTATTTGGATTTTAGATCATAAGCTGTCCCAAAAAGGAATGTTTTGGCATAAGGGACCAAAACCAATTTTTCCCCATAGGTGTGAAACCTATTTTTTGTGTATGATTAATTACTGTAATATGTGACATTTTGATGCTCCTCAGGCATTTTTTTCATAATTTTAGATGCCCTTTTTGATCCACTTTGTGGAGTCGTTTTTTGGATAACCATGCTTTGTTACCTTGCTAATCAAGGGATTGTTTTGGCACTTTGGTGCATAATTTTATGGAATTATTTTAGACAATGTAATATAATGACTATATCATTCCAGGGATTTAATTTCATAATTTTTAAAGGCTTTTTGCTATTTTTCCATGTCACCTAGATCCTAGGTTGATTCATGTGTTTATGTGTCGCATAACCTAAGTGTTAAGAAGGCATTCATGCCATTTGATTGAGGAACATTTTGGTAGCTTTTAAGAGTTGATTATAGGTCATGTATTAATTCATGCTTGTAAGTCATATGCATTCATGCTTCATCCATAAACCCTAATTTGCATTTATGTGAACTTAGGTGAACTTTTTGTACATAGTTTGACATAGTTTGATCTTGTGAAGTATCCTAGCATACTTAGGGACTTATATCAAGTAGATACTGACTTTAGAAGTCATGTAACCTTTAGGTACCTTCACCTTTAGACTTAGGTCTTATTTTGAACCCTAGTTCCATTCTAGGACGTTTATGGTACTTAATCGCTTTCATGCTTTGATTTTACTTCCAATATGCATTGTCATGCTAACTTTTGTTTTGTAGGGGGGAAGATTGAGGTAAGCATTACTTCATTCTCATCTCTTATGCATTTTAATTTTGTTTGCCTTAGCACTTTGTGCTTTTCTTTTAGGCTTTCCCTTTCTTTAGAGACAACTTAACTTCCTTAGGAAGTAAGTTAGTTTCTAGCTCTCCTTTTCTTCTTTTCCTTTTCCTTTCTTAGGATTAGAATACCTCATTAACCATAGGCCCTCACTTGTAAATAAATAAATAAAATTAGGGTGTGTCTTAGTTCCCATTAGATTTTCCCTTTTCCAATTTGAGTCATTCTTTCTTATCTCATGAAGAAAAGCAATAAAACATTTAAGAATAAAAGCCAAACAATCTTGTACGACACAAGACTTTGTTGCGGAGTGTTTATACGCGTCCTGTTTCGGGGCGAGGTGTAAGTACTTCCCGCGATTGATAGGTCTTAGTATGAGAATGTTCACAAACAAATTCAAAACACTTCTCATAAAAGACAAGAACAAATAACAAGCGACTATCTTGCGGGAACTTCTTTTCTCATCTCATTCACTCACAACGCGAACTCGCGACGACTTGTCTCATTTGCAAGACGGTAAATGCACTCATACCAGACGAGCCTGCAACACCTGAGCATAGACATACGCAGTTCCAGCTGTAAAAAAACACAAACAAATAGTTCCCGCCTTAGTTAGGCGAACTACGTCGACTCTGATCCTCATTATCCCGATGAGGTACGTAGGCAGCGGGGTAGGGCCCGTTCGAGCATATTCTTTATTTTCCCTACATTTTCCCCCTTCTGTTCTTTCTCTTTTCCAATTCCCTTTCTCATTTCTCATTCCAGTTCCAGTAGCAGTTTTATTCGGCAGCATTCTTTATTTCTCACCCTTTGAAACAAGCAAGCAAGCATGGATCCCGTCGGGTACGACGGACGATCTGGGGTGCTAATACATTCCCAGGTCGTAACCGACTCCCGAACTCAGATCTTTGGTTCGCAGGACCTCGTCCTTTCCTTCTTTCTCAGGTTTGTGCAACATTACCTTTCCCATTCATTCGGGATAAAAATGTCTGGCTGGCGACTCTACCCTTTCCGCGCCACTTTCGCGTTTGTACTAGGATGAAAATCCCGGGAGCGACAGCTGGCGACTCTGCTGGGGACTAACCTGATTCTTCCGGTTTCCCTTGTAGAGTCAATCCTAGCGCCTGTTTGGTTTTGTTTCTTTGGGTGTTTATTTGTTTGTTGTTGTGTGCTTTAGTTTAGCTTTACTGTTTTATTACAGCTTTACTTTACCGCATTTATTTACCGATTTCAGTATTTTATTTTCCATGCATCATATTATACTGGACTGTTTGGCTGTGCTGGTTTTCATTTTTCTGCGGGATGGGAGTTACTGTGAGATAAGCCAAGTACCCGGCTTGAGTGCACCCTAGGATTAGAGTGGACATATTGTACTCGCATGTGACATGATGAGTGGCGATGTGTTTCACGCCCACATTGCGACTGTCTTGGAAATATCTTGTGTGGGGATTTCCTCCACTTCAGGATAGGACCTTGATAGTTATGTGCATCTGGGGACCGATCATTGAGGACCTTAGTGGAAACAACCCTCTCTAGTGATGACAGTGGCAGACCACATTTGTTGGCAAACCCACTCGCATCCGAGGGTCTACTGGGAACTCACATAGGATGGCCTGGTTCTCTCATAGGAATCCAGTCAAGGCAAACTGTTCGTATGACGGTAGTATTGTACCCTTCGGGATGAATGTACTATTGTTTCTCGATTCAGTGCTTGAAGCTGGGGACCAATGAGGGATGCTTGTTTCCTTGGACTCAGCTGAGGCCTCCCTGATTAGTACATAATGCCAAACCGATTCCCTGATTTGGTCATGAGACATTTCTCGGAAATGGTGAACGTATTATTTCTATTCGGCTTTGAGAGTCCGTGATGTTGACCCGAGTAGCACACCCGTGAGATTGGGAGGGGTTTACAGGTTTGCAGGAACCCTAAACTTCAACATACCCACTTTTCCAGTATTGTTCAGTGTTCTATGGTTCTTTGATTCTGAGATCTGGGATTTCTATTCAGAGAAATTGTTACTGTGATTACCATTATTACCATGATATTGTGACTCTCCACAGATACTTGGCTCGTTGTTCAACTTCAACACCATCAGTGACTATTCTATTATGTGATCCAGTTCTACAGTTATTGGGTTCTCAGTTATGGGGTTCTATACAGAGATGGTGCCGTTATGGGGGTTCTATACAAACAGTTGGTTCACTGCTCAACACCAACATCACACCATTGATCACACGTCTGTTGCATACATGACATCATAGCATTTCTGCATACATGTTCAGTTATTTCCGAGGATTACATATCTGAATCATGTTGTTGGATTTTTCTGTATCAAAACTTGAATTAAAGCAGATAGATTCCTCAGAAATAATTGAACATGGCATTTGTATACATCCTTGCATTCTAGACAGGTGTTCAGAGACAAATTCTTTTCCTGACTTGATTCTCATCAGAATGGACAACTTGAATCACAATCATCAAGGTATATATTTGAAGCAACTCCGGGCAGAGGTAATCGAAGGAAGACCCAACTGAGGCCATTCAGGGCAGAGGTATAAGCTTTATTTCAAAACCAGAAACTGCTGAAACAGGAAGTCAACCAGATGAAGACTCAGATGAGCTTGGTTATGGAAATTCTGAACAAAGCTATTTTCATCCCTAGTGAGGGGAACTACGCTGCTCTGATTCTCCATTGGTCAATGGAGATACGTAGGCAGGAGATCGTGCAAGATCTTTCCGAGCAACCTTATCTATTAACTTTATCAACCTCTTCCCTCCAGATGTCGTTTGTCAGCATCCGACCTGAGCTTCCCAAGAGAATCCTAGGGGCAGAGAATGCGGGTAAAGGCCAAAACAACTTGAGAAGAAGTTTGATCATATTCTGATGACGTACGTGCAACAAGTGTCCTCATTTACGCAAATTCGGAGTAGTTGAGCTAACTGCATCAGGATCAGCTCCGACAAAGTTTCCTTTGGGGTTTCAATGCCAAGTATGATTACCATTCTGGGGCACCTAGCCTTTTAATTGAAGATTGCAAGTCTTTCAGAGGTAAAGGTGAAGATAAGGTCCCGAATTTAATCGACTCAAAGGTCATCATGCCAGAAAGTCTGCTCACATATTGAAGTCTCCTCATCAAATGGGTCTCCCAATTTGCAAAGACATCTTCAGAAGCAATAAGTCCAGACGGAGTCAAGTCTCCTCAATGACGGCAATGTTCAGCTTCTTTACTGCATTTTCATTTGTAGTTTATATTGTTTGTTTAAACATTTGTATGCATGCATGAAACTTATTTGTTTTTGAATGATAACCATAATAAAATGCACATGTTTCTCTTGAAGTAATCCATTCGTATTCACTCATGATTTTGTGTATGTGCATTGCAATACCAACTGTTGTGATTAAACTCTATCAGGGAGGACGACAAAATGAAAACGCAAAAATCTCTAACTGTGTGCTTTTGAGAAAGACCCTGTTGACGATGTACAGGCATTGTTTCAAGTCCTAAACACCGGAGATATAAGGGAGATAGACCCTCGCCAACCCATTTGAGCCTTGAAGTAGGAGTTTCTTTTCGCATGAAAAAAACCTTGCATTTAACCCAGGGGCAGGGTAGGCATCAGTTAGTTTGACCGATCGTTCAAATTTCGAAAAGGAGTGCAAATCTGAGGATCCATTACCTTTCGTTGTACCAAATCAAGAGGTCCAATGACCAGGAACAACAATGGTTATCCCAATCAAGAGGTCCAAAGACCGGAGACCACAATGGTTATCCCTCAACAACCAAGAAGTGGGACAGTCACGACCCTTTCAAAGCAATCAAGACAAACAGTGTCACACGATTTGTTCAAAAAAAAAGAAGAATTGAAAAAAAAATGAATTAGAAAGCCTGCTAAGTCGAAACTTGAAAACAAGCGACTTAGGCAAAAATTAGGGTATCCCGCTGGACTTCACAATCAAAGATTCACAAGAATCAGTCCAGGCAAAAGTTAGGGATAAGCAAAATAATACAAAAGCGAAAGACGAAAAGGATTACACAAGAAAGATCCTTGAACAAGAACAAAGTCATGTGATACAGACACGAAAGACGAAGGGATGACTGACTCCAAACAACAACTTGATTGGTGCTTAAATCGTTAGTGTAATTGGTTCCTCAACCATCACAAAACCCTTTTTGAGAAGTGAGCGCTTGTGAAAGCTAGCTGAACATAGGAATGGAGAACATCACGAAGATGGGTGGGCACAAATAAACTTCGAGCCTATATCCTTTATTTTTATAACCGTGAACCAGACCACGATACAACCCTCAAAAGTCCTAACTGAAACAGGGTTATCTTGAGAGCGTACTACCACAAGATCGCGTTCCTGACTCCTATGAGTTGTGCTAAAAGTTCTTTGTTGGTGTTGCATGTGCGTGCTTTCATTCATCAAAAACCAATGTCGTATTTAACCAGTGATTCACTCACAAAGGTTGACGACATCTTTTTATAGTAAAACTTCAAGATTAACATGTGTGTTGCATTAGAATTTTCATTCTTAAAATAAACATTTTCTGCTTACATACATTTGTTTGGCATCATAAAAGTTTACATATGGAATCTCAGTCCAGAAGCTTAATCTTGCCAAGTTGAGAAGTCTGAAACTTCCGAAGGACAATCTATCGAGGTGCACTTTTCAAGAAAACTCCATTGAGTAGGGACTTTCCCAACAGTCGTGGTAAGAGCCAACTAATCTGGGGAAATCATCGAGCAATCTCTTCAAAGTTCAACCAAGTTGGGGCAATCACTTCGAGATTCAAATCTCTCAAAGAGCCATTAGTCTGAGGCATGTATTCAAATTTCAACCAAACTGGGGCAATTACTTCGAGATCCAATCTCTCAAAGAACAATTGGCATGGGTGTTTTCTTCAAAACACAGTCATTCAGGGGTGATCACTTCAAGACTTGTACCGGGGCAGGCCATCCTAATGAGAAGTACTTTCTCCCGAAGACGGTAAATCCAAAGCACCTATCCAAAGGTCAAAATACTGGGGCATAATATTTCACGGTGATATGAGGTTTTTCATTAATCCTCGTGAGGCAAATTTCTTTCATAGACCATGCAGTCTGGGGCAGTTATTTCGAGATCCGACGAATCTCTCCAAGAGTTTGAAGACACCGAGGCATTTCGTATGTCATGTTTTCTGTGAAATCCTCTTGAGACATTTTCTTCCGATGGACCTTAATCTAAGGTGAGTTGAAAATTGCAAAGAACCATTGTTCACTCATGATTAGTTGGCGACCTATCCACCCAGGGCTGGGGGGCAAATCCATTGTCGGCACAGTACTTCAAGAGTTGTTTCGTCGGCGGACTTCATTGATCAGAATTCCTTAGCAAGTCTCATTAGACAATTCCTTCTCTAGTAGTGCGACAAATGGAAGGTTACTTCTTGAGCAGAAAGATATCATCGTCTCTCATCCCCAGCATGAGACGCCTTACATCTATCATTCCCAACATGAGAGGATTTATCTCTTATCCCAGCAAGTGGCAACTTGAGCTCTTATCTTCAGCAGGAAGCTTTATCATTGACATTATTTATCATCCCCAGTAAAGTGGAAGCTGAAATTTCTCCCAGCAAGATAGCAGAAGGTGGGTATCATCCCCAAGCAGAAGTTTCCCTTCAGACAGGGGCAATTCTCAGCAGTATAAGGGGTGTCATTCCTCCCCAGCAGTTTGCTCCCTCAGCAGTGCCATGCCTTTGATTCCCCAGCCAAGTCCGAAGATGATCCTGTCCCCACAGAGTTCATATTTGATTTTCACCTCCGTCCGTGAAATATTTTTCAGCCAAGTTGCCATACTTTTGGGTATTTGATGATACAGCCAGGTATTCATCACCTCAGTTAGAGTTGAGTGTCCAAACCTCCTGACTTGTCTTCCCCTGCAGAGTTGTATCTCTTGCTGCCAATCAGGCATTTGTCTACCGCTCGTCTGCGTTTGTCAACACTCGTTTGTGTTATCCCTAAACGGAGTTCTCCCCAGCGTTGGTATTACTGCTTTATTGTTGCTCGTCTGCATCTTTCAACACCCGTCTGTGTTGGCTCTATGGTATTGCTCGTCTGCCTTCCCCCAACATTGGCTTATGATTACCTTGATATTGTTCGTCTACAATTTTCTAACACTCGTCTGTGTTTGGTTGTTGTTGCTCGTCTGCAATTCCTCAACACTCGTCAGTGTTCTGATATGATATTTGTTGTTGCTCGTCTGCAACCTCCCCAACACTCGTCTGTGTTTGGTATTGGATCCTTCGCTGCACTCGTTTGTGCCTTGATATGTATTCTCTGTTGTTGCTCGTCTGCAACTGTCCAGCACTCGTCCGTGTTTGTTTGAAGCTCGCCTGCTTTTATTCCCCAGAAGTCGTTTGTGTTCTGAAGCTCGTTTGCTTTGCTTGGATACTCGTCTGTATCATCCCCAACACTCGTATGTGCTAGCTTACACCTATATGTGAGGATTTGCTGTTTACCCTGGTATTTCTGTATTGCTACTTCAAATGCTCGTCTGTGTTTGAATTTCTGGTATTCGTCTATACCAGTGGCTGATACTCGTCTGTGTCATTGCCTGAGACACTCGTCTGTGTTTCTCAGATCATCGTCTGATACTCGTCTGTATCATTGACCTATAACACTCGTCTGTGTTATCTTGATGATCATCCAATACTCGTCTGTATTGAAGAGGTTTCGAATCCTGACAGTGGGAATTAAATGTCGAAATGGTTACCGGTCCTGGCGTAACAGGTAAATCCGAAGGAGACTCGTCTGTCTCAGGCACCAATTATTGTTGTTGCTGCACCTGGCGTAACAGGTTTGTTAAGAAGACTCGTCTGTCTTATACCATATATCCGCGGATAATATATGAAGAAGGTTCGTCTACCTTGATTGCATGTCTATCCCACAGACTTAAATGCATTTCCGGTCCTGGCGTAACAGGTAAATCCGAGGGAGACTCGTCTGTCTCATGTGTTAAGGACTCGTCTGTCTAGCTCCTGGCGTCACAGGATTTTTTTTGAAGACTCGTCTGTCTCAGTTTATATGCTTGAAGTGTTTAAGGACTCGTCTGTCCAGCTCCTAGCGTCACAGGATTTTTTTTGAAGACTCGTCTGTCTCAGTTTATATGCTTGAAGTGTTTAAGGACTCATCTGTCCAGCTCCTGGCATCACAGGATTTTTTTTGAAGACTCGTCTGTCTCAGTTTATATGCTTGAAGTGTTTAAGGACTCGTTTGTCCAGCTCCTAGCGTCACAGGATTTTTTTTGAAGACTCGTCTGTCTCAGTTTATATGCTTGAAGTGTTTAAGGACTCGTCTGTCCAGCTCCTGGCGTCACAGGATTTTTTTTTGAAGACTCGTCTGTCTCAGTTTATGTTCTTGCAGTGTTTGAGGAGTCGTATGTCCAGCTCTTGGCGTCACAGGATTGTTTGAAGGCTCGTTTGTCTCAGTTACAAGTTCTTGCAATGTTTGAGGACTCGTTTGTCCGGCACCTGGCGTCACGGGATTGTTTGAAGACTCGTCTGTCTTAGCACTCTTATTCCAGATATCAGTTTAAACTTGGAAGAAGCTCGTCTGTTTTTTCTCTCCTTCAGCCACCAAAGCGTAATTTGGTTGGGTTTATTTCCCGGTGTTGCATTATTCGTCAGAGTGCAAATTTCTGGTCTTCTTGGTATTCAATCACAGTTTATCTTGAATGGTCGATAGCTCGTGCTACCGTCCTTTTCAGATTAACAGATGATTGAATAGGGGCAGCTGTAATACCTCAAAATTTGCCCTCTCATTTTCATGCCATTTAGCATATCCTTTCATACATTGCATTGCATTTAGATCACAATTGCATCATAAACATACATGAATATACATCTCCATTTGAGCTTTCACAGGTTGCGACTGGCCTTTATTTTTTCATGCGGAACGTGCACAAGAATCTTAGAAGAAACCAAAAGTTCTCGGTTGATTCAAAGGAGTTTAAGCAGAATATCAGTTTTATGGTGCAGTTTGCAAAAGTTGTAACTTATGCTCGGAAACTCATTTTGGCTTGAAACTCAAAAGTTTAGACTATTTCGTTATTCTCTACAACTTTTGTGTTCGGCTCGGAGGCCAATTCATCAAGGAAAATGGCGGGAATTATTTGTTTTTTGAAATTTCGGTTTCGCCGATTAACTGTGCTAGCGGTATTCAAGAGTTCGTAACTTCTGATTGGGTAAACATGTCTGGGAGATTCATATGCCAAAAGTTCCGTCTTGATATCCTTTCCAACTTTTGGGTTTTGGCCGAGAACTAATTCTTTGAAGAAGATCTCAGAATGTGCGAGTCTTTAGAGTCGACATAGTGAAAAACAGTGCTGAACCGGTGAGTTTTGAACACTAAAAAATTCATAACTCTTGGATCGTTTATCGAATTGATGTCGTTTCGGTGCCTAAAATTCCGTTTAGATGTTATCTTCATTATGTGAATTCAGTTTTGTTTCGGTCCAAGCGGAAGGATCTCGAAAATGCGAATTACCAATAAGGTTCTTTGATGCACTGCATTGTCTGTCAGATTTTGTAAAATTCATAACTCGGTCAATTTTCATCGGATTGCACCCGTTCTTGAAGTGTTGGTTCAAAAATTTTATCCTCTTCAAGTTCAAAGACAAATACGAGTTTGAACGGTGCTCCAAAGATTATCGTTTTGGTTTATTTCACAAAACTGAAGTGCTGAACCGAAGAAAAAGGCTGAAAGTGGTTTCACGAGAAAATTCATATCTCCCTTGTCGTTTGTCCGGTTGAGCTTAGATTTTAACACCAGGTCACTGACTCATAGATCTACAACTTTTCTGACAAAGTCGAGTCGAGATTATGCTCCGAAGAGGTTGACCTCGTCACATTTTCGAGTAGCGGACACCAAATAAGCCGAAAAAACAACTTATTCAGTGACGTCTTGCAGCTTAAACGTATTGATCGCACTCGATTTTGATCGTATGGCGTCCGTTCTTTTTGTGTTGCAACCGTGATTCAGAGGCGGACGATATTGTGGAAGGCTCAGAGTCGAAATTTCTTGCCGAAGATATTGTTATTTTCACTTAAGCCGAAATTCTACCTTTTGCCTTTCATTTTACAATCCACTATATATTCTTTTGACCCACAATTTGTCTCATAACTTCAATCATAATTTACAAACACCAAAAAACTCTCACAAACTCTCTCTAAAGGATCAAAGTTCATTCTCTCAATTCTTTCTCAAGAACACAACAACAACTTCATCAAGAACTCAAGAACACAACAATTCCGATCAAGCTTCCGGTAGCCGAGCCGCCACGAACCACCATCTCCGGTTAACTTCACCACCGTAAGACCACCATCTTCCGCCACCGGCAGCCGCGCGGCCTCTCCTCCTCTCCTCCGTTCATGATCGCGTCTCACTTCCTTCGGATTCGCAATTTCTTCGTCGATTCTTCATTCGGTAAGCTTCTTAAACTTTAATTCATGAATAATTGTTGAATTGTTTCTTGAATTGAATTTTGAAGTTGAATTAATCTTGTGGAGATTATGTGCATTGATTCATAATTTTATTATTGATTGATTCTTGATTAATTTATCCTAATAATTGTTGTGGTGCATGATTGAAAAGGCTTGGTAAAGTTGACATAGAATAATCGGTGAATGTTAGGTGTTTGACAAAATTCCTAAGAGAGCTAATTATTATGACTTGATATTGATTGAAGTGCTTGACTTTTAAATTCATGCTTGTTTCAATGTGCAAATTTGAAATAGGATAGGTTGAGGCTTAATTGTTGATGTTGTTCATGTGTCGCGTGTCGAGAATATGTTTTGGTCATAACTTCCTAACCGTAGCGCGTTTTTGCGAATGTGAATAGTGTAAATTGACTTTGTTGATTATTTCGGAGCCATTGGTGAACTTTTTAGTCGATTTCGGACAATTTTTTCCGGCTATTTTGCTACTGCCAGCCGACGAAATCGGCCAAAAAGTATCACTTCCAAGCGGAATTTTCAAAAACCGATTGCATATTTGAATCCGTTGGCACGTTTGCAAGTTACCATGCGATTTTCGTTCAATTCCGAGTCGGTGATTTTTGACGCATTTTTTCGTTTTAAGGCTTTTTAAGTTCGGTTTGGTGCGATTTTGATGCATTGATCTTGTTTTGACTTGTATATATGTTTGTTGATCATTTGCCATTCATTGCATGTAAATTTGTTCGATTCCGGTTTGAGTTTGCATGTTGTTTATGTTAGAGCATAAGTGTTGCCCCGTTTTGAAACGTAAATTTCAATGCATGTCCATGACTCGTATATTCATATTTCTACTTGATTTGGAGTTGTGAGGCATAGGTGCAACTTCCGGTTGCACCTATTTTTGGTTTCTAATGCGTTTGTTGAGTTCATGCAAGGTTCTCGCAAAAATCTTAACGAAGGTCGTTTGGTTGGTATTCCACTTTATTTGTGGGATACCTTTGGATTCAAATGATATTTTGTGTCGTTGTTTTTGTTTCGATTATGGGGAATCTTCACAAAGCAATTATGGAAGATGAGCATTTATTTTGCTCATGGGAGATTACAAGGCTTGGCTTGAAGTTTTTTTGGATTTCTTTTATGTGAAAGAATCGGCACTTCGACCAAGTAAGTAATCTCGATTCTCTACTTTAATGCACCATTCTAGTTGTATGCGACTTAGGATCATATAAATTAATGTGCATATTGAGCCCTCCCACCTGAGGCATTGGATTTATTTGTGATTTTTGATGATATGTATCGATTTCGGAACTTAGGGATTAGGTTACGAACCATTAGGATCAATTCTTTTCACTTCCCCTTAAAATCCACTTTTTTGCCCGTTTCGTCGCATTTTTTAAAAATAGTTTTAGGTGGGATAAAATTCTGGAAAAATTCATGAGTGAACCTCATCCTCTTAATTAGTTTGTCATATTTTTTGTTTCCAGATTTGGTTGGTTTTAATATTTTATTTGGATTTTAGATCATAAGTTGTCCCAAAAAGGAATGTTTTGGCATAAGGGACCAAAACCAATTTTTCCCCATAGGTGTGAAACCTATTTTTTGTGTATGATTAATTACTGTAATTTGTGACATTTTGATGCTCCTCAGGCATTTTTTTCATAATTTTAGATGCCCTTTTTGATCCACTTTGTGGAGTCGTTTTTTGGATAACCATGCTTTGTTACCTTGCTAATCAAGGGATTGTTTTGGCACTTTGGTGCATAATTTTATGGAATTCTTTTAGACAATGTAAGATAATGACTATATGATTCCATGGATTTAATTTCATAATTTTTAAAGGCTTTTTGCTATTTTTCCATGTCACCTAGATCCTAGGTTGATTCATGTGTTTATGTGTCGCATAACCTAAGTGTTAAGAAGGCATTCATGCCATTTGATTGAGGAACTTTTTGGTAGCTTTTAAGAGTTGATTATAGGTCATTTGTATGTCTTTAATTCCAGTCATATGTCACTTTTTGAACCATACTCATTTGGTTTGTTTTGGTGCTTTAAAGTGCATACTCATGTGAATTAACTTTAACCTAAACTAGTTTCTCTTCTCCTCTAAATAATAACTTGAATTATGTGGAAATCATTAGTGCCTATTAATTCATTCTAAGTGCATATCATACCTTGTATGCTACTGACCCATAATAATTTCATTCATATTCACATGTCATTCTTCCTTAGTTTGCATCATGTGCGATCTTATGCGATTTTTGTTCGTTTCTTCTCATATCTTCTTCTCATTGCTCCATATGCCTAATCCATTGCACTCATGTTTATATGTTCATTCATCTACATTCATAAGCATTCACTACTGACTTTGATGTTCATTTCATGTATTAATTCATGCTTGTAAGTCATATGCATTCATGCTTCATCCATAAACCCTAATTTTGCATTTATGTGAACTTAGGTGAACTTTTTGTACATAGTTTGACATAGTTTGATCTTGTGAGGTATACTAGCATACTTAGGGACTTATATCAAGTAGATACTGACTTTAGAAGTCATGTAACCTTTAGGTACCTTCACCTTTAGACTTAGGTCTTATTTTGAACTCTAGTTCCATTCTAGGACGTTTATGGTACTTAATCGCTTTCATGCTTTGATTTTACTTCCAATATGCATTGTCATGCTAACTTTTGTTTTGTAGGGGGAATATTGAGGTAAGCATTACTTCATTCCCATCTCTTATGCATTTTAATTTTGTTTGCCTTAGCACTTTGTGCTTTTCTTTTAGGCTTTCCCTTTCTTTAGAGACAACTTAACTTCCTTAGGAAGTAAGTTAGTTTCTAGCTCTCCTTTTCTTCTTTTCCTTTTCCTTTCTTAGGATTAGAATACCTCATTAACCATAGGCCCTCACTTGTAAATAAATAAATAAAATTAAGGTGTGTCTTAGTTCCCATTAGATTTTCCCTTTTCCAATTTGAGTCATTCTTTCTCATCTCATGAAGAAAAGCAATAAAACATTTAAGAATAAAAGCCGAACAATCTTGTACGACACAAGACTTTGTTGCGGAGTGCTTATACGCGTCCTGTTTCGGGGCGAGGTGTAAGTACTTCCCGCGATTGATAGGTCTTAGTATGAGAATGTTCACAAACAAATTCAAAACACTTCTCATAAAAGACAAGAACAAATAACAAGCGACTATCTTGCGGGAACTTCTTTTCTCATCTCATTCACTCACAACGCGAACTCGCGACGACTTGTCTCATTTGCAAGACGGTAAATGCACTCGTACCAGACGAGCCTGCAACACCTGAGCATAGACATACGCAGTTCCAGCTGTAAAAAAACACAAACAAATAGTTCCCGCCTTAGTTAGGCGAACTACGTCGACTCTGATCCTCATTATCCCGATGAGGTACGTAGGCAGCGGGGTAGGGCCCGTTCGAGCATATTCTTTATTTTCCCTACATTTTCCCCCTTCTGTTCTTTCTCTTTTCCAATTCCCTTTCTCATTTCTCATTCCAGTTCCAGTAGCAGTTTTATTCGGCAGCATTCTTTATTTCTCACCCTTTGAAACAAGCAAGCAAGCGTGGATCCCGTCGGGTACGACGGACGATCTGGGATGCTAATACCTTCCCAGGTCGTAACCGACTCCCGAACTCAGATCTTTGGTTCGCAGGACCTCGTCCTTTCCTTCTTTCTCAGGTTTGTGCAACATTACCTTTCCCATTCATTCGGGATAAAAATGTCTGGCTGGCGACTCTACCCTTTTCGCGCCACTTTCGCGTTTGTACTAGGATGAAAATCCCGGGAGCGACAGGAGTCTCTATTCATTAGAACCCTTTTCTATCCGACATTCGTCCTATGTCGTGATATTTAGCAGCCGTCCCCTGCTAGGTGATCGTCCTTCACCTTTTGATGATCGTCCTTCATCATTTTATCCGATGGCCGTCCCCATCGTTGATCTTGTTATCTGGCATTTGTCCTATGTCATGATAAACCTTGAGAGCAGCCGTCCCCTGCTAGGTGATCGTCCTTCACCTCTTGATGATCGTCCTTCATCATACTCATCCGATGGCCGTCCCCATCGTCGACCTTTTATCCGGCATTCGTCCTATGTCACGATACTTTCGGCAGCCGTACCCTGCCAGGTGATCGTCCTTCACCTTGGATGACCGTCCCTCATCTTACCCCCATCAGAGCAGCCGTCCCCTGCTAGGTGATCGTCCTTCACCTTTGATGACCGTCCCTCATCATTATTTCATTTATTCTTTAACCCGATGGTCGTCCCCGTTGTGGTCCCTTTTCCTTTTCCTGATGATCGACCTTCATCAGTTTAGCCCGATGGTCGTCCCCATCGTTGTTTACATTACTTTATGAACTTAATGACCGTACCTCATCATTTATTTCATTTATTCTTACCTCTAATCCCCAGAGAATCTCATAGCTTTACATGATGGCCGTCCCCATCATAATCTCTTATATCCCTAGCTTGTCGGCCGTCCCCGTCATTGCTTTATTTCCCGCATTTTCCCCAGCATGTCGGTCGTCCCCGCCATTGCTTTATTCCCAGCAGTCGTCCTCTGCTCGACGGTCGTCCTCCGTCGCCCGCACTTTATAATATACTTTATTTTCTTTTACAATCTATATCCCTTTTCTTCTTCATTCTGTGAGTGCAAATTTTGGACTGTCTTTGGTATTCAACCACAAGTTATCTTGTTTGCCTGTTAAGCCGTTGCTTACATCCTGCACAGCTAACTCATGCTTGAATAGGGGCAGCTGTAAACACCCCAAATTTGCCCTCACTCATTCACACCATGGCTTGTGATATCTTCATATGCATAAGTTCAATCATACCATCTCATATTGCATTTTTTGATTCACTGCATAGCTTCTAAGTCATCTGCATCTAGGGTTTGGGATCTGAGCTATCCAAGAGCCATTTGAGCCACTCCAAAGGTCATAAATCACTTCAAAGGGGTCCATGTATGTTCAAGAATCATATTATATCCCCACAAAGTCAAGAAAATCAAAAAAAAATCACAAGAACTGAGATTGGTATGGAAGCAGAGCCAGGTTTGACTGCACAGATGACCTAGAATTAGGGTTTTGGTTTCAAAGGCCATAACTCCAAATTTTTTGGTCATTCTTGTTTCTATTGGTCTCTATATGGTATAGGGATCATGCATATCAATTTTCATGAGGAAATTCCATGAGGAAGTCATCTGATCAAGGGTTGACTTCTTGAGCAAGTCAGTGTGAAATCAGGGCATCTAAGGCCCCCAATGACCCAACCAAAGGGTGTTCTTCATCATTTTGATTGTGTATGATCTTTATTTGATCATAGAAGATGTTGGAAGTTCACAAAATTGAAGAATTTCAAGCCATTTGCAAAGTTGACTTTTTGGGAAAATGACTTGTAATGGAAAATTGCCATTTTGGGAAACTTTTTCAACCCTTGCTTTTTTATTCAAAAATGCTTCAAATGGAAAAACTTTGGTCATGAAAGTTGTAGAATGGATCATTCCCTTTTTAAAAAGTACAAGAACTCATTCTAATTCATTTTGGATCAAAAGTTATGGTTTGTCAAAGTTGGCCAAAATCACATAATTTCAAGTTTTCCACCAAAGAGGCAAAGTTGCAAAATCCCTTGCCAAGGCAAATTGAGCTTTCAAATGGACTTCTAAACTTCACACAAACATAAACCAAGGCCTAAAGATCAGATTGCATCAAAAGTTCACTCATTTTCATGGCTTGTGGATCAAGAAATTCCAAAAGGGCCAAAAGTTCACAAATTTGCAAAATGATCCATAACTCTTCATCCACTTGCCTCAGCTTACAAAATATGATTTCATGACACCCCTTGATCCTTGTTATGCATAGCCATGCCCCTATCTCAGCCTGCCACTTGCCCATACCTCCAAGTACAACTTGCTTGACTTTTTGCAACTTGAGCCATACCAATCACAACAGTCCACACCAACTCCTCTGACCTCTCTAGTTGTGATAAGTGGGCCAAAGCCAGCATAACACACCACACACACAAGCCTGAAGCTCCAAGAACACATCACACTCAAAAATCCTCTCATTTGCAAAAGCCTTCGAATCTCTTGATTCAACCATCAAACCTTCAAACTTTTTTCACCATTCAACTCCATAAACCTCACTGATCATTTCCCACCTTCCATTTTGCCCTAAAACATCCATAATCAAAAACACGATTTTCACATTTCACAAACTGAGATTCTGCAAACTCTCTCCAGAGGCCATTTAAACTCCAGCTAAGCATCACAAACACTTGGGGGAGATCATTGGAGCTTGTTTGAAGCAAGGAACTGGCCAGAAAGCACCATTTTCGAAAGCTTCAGTTTAGGTATCATCAAGAACTTTTTTTCTAGAAGCGTGTTTTTAAGTTTCTAATTGATTCTCCATGATTCACTGATGATCCTGATGTGTTTATTTTTGAAAATGATCAAGTATTAAGCATGTATTGAGTTTCTGAAATTTCTGCCATGTTTTCCGTTTTGCTCTGATTCACGAATTTGATGATGAATAAATGATTTTTGGTGAGTGATTCTTGTTGGGGTTGAGTTGGGGATCATTTCTGGAAAGTTAGAGAGCTTGGGGATGCATAGAGAGTGAGATAGCATAAGTGACTCGTCGGAGAAGATGACCGGAACACTGTTCCGGTCACCTGAAAATGATTAGGGTTCAGATTAGGGTTAATGACATAATTAGTGTAGTTTGAATTCTGGCCCTTGGATGACGTGCGGAGTCAATTCCCTCCCTTTCTTGTTTGAATCCTGGCCCTCAGATTTGATTACTTTCATTAATTGACATTTTAATTTCATTTTAATTGTCTTTTCTTTATCATTTTATTAAAAATAGCAAAATACATTGAAAATTTCTGGAAATTTTTATCAAGCATTTTATTAATTTTCAGAAACCAAAAATATTTTTATTTTTATTTTTTGCATATAAAATCATTTTTTAAATCATTTAAAAGTTTATTTTTAATTAATTAATGAAAATTAATTAATTAGAAATACTTTTAGGTATTTAAAAATCACAAAAAAATTCATGTAACATTCAAAAACATTTAGAGACATTGTCCAACTCTAAAACCAAATTTCTTTTTTGTTCTTGATGCCTTTTGATAATTTTCTTTGGATTTAATTCCATTTTAAGGCATTATTTTGCTTCAAACCCCAAAAATTCATTTCTGCCTAACCATTGAGAGTTAGACAATGATTCTTTTTGCATTGCATCTTGAATAACATGTAGTTTATAAGATAAAATTGGCATGATTTGATCTTGCATTTTCAATTTGTTTGACATTTTTCTTGACAAGGTACCTTAAAACCCTAGCAATCTTAGGAAATTCATAACTCTCACTAGGTTAAGAGTTGGATCCCCTCCTTTGGGTAGTGAGTTTGTATAGGTTTAGGGTTCCTTTGAATGCATTTTCAAATTTTTATCATGATGTTTGCTTCTGGTTTTGAATTTTGTTTTGTGCATTGATCATAAACCCTAATTTGGGCCTTCCTTTGCATCCATCTTCCATTTGCTTGCATACCATGACTTGCCATGACATTTTGTGCATCCATTTGATTCATAACACATCTTAGGACATTTTAGAATCATGTTTGATCATTGCGTCTTTCATTTTCCATGTTGTATGTCATTTGCATTTCATAACTTCTCATGAACATTCATGGTTCAATGCATGCTTCATTTGCATTATCATGCTTGTATGATCATTCTCATCCCTTGTCTTGTGTTTGCATCATCTTTTAGCATCATTAACATCATACTCATGCTTCTGGTTTTGGTTTGCATCATGACATTGCATCCCATTTTGCATTGCATTTCATTTCTTTACTAACTTTTCAGGTGGTAAGTTACTTTGAGAAGTGAATTTGCCTTCATTTCTCACAATTTCTTTTCATCTCTCTTATGCATCATTGCTGCATTTTGTCTTGTGCTTTGGATTGAGCTTGCTCATTCTTGTTCATCTTTTTTTCTTCTTCAAGCAACTTGACTTCTTAAGTGAAGCAAGTTGTTTTGCTTCTCTTTGCTCCTTTCATCTGCTTCCTGGTGGTTTCTCTGAAGATCTTTCTTGCAAACCTCACAAACCCTAGGACTTCCAAGCATGATAATAATTAGGGTTTTGATTAGTCCCCCATTTAGCTTTTTACCTTTGTGTCATCTTTGAGTCTTCTCTTCTCATCTCATAATCAGGGACTAAACCCTAAAGGCTTTAAGGCTTTGTGATTAAGTTTATGCCTGCATCCTTCTATTAGGATGGAGTGTATAACTTTAATCCTAAGTGTTAAACCCTTAATGTGTTTAACTCCTTTAATCAATTCACTTAATAATCATCAAGGCATTAAGCTTGTAACTTGGGCCTTGCATTAGGGTTCTAATTCTTCCTTAATTGGTTAAGAAGGACTAACCCTAGTGTTAATGGACAAGTCCCCCTCAAGTTGTCTTACAAACCCTAAAATTCATTTCTTCATCTTATCATTAACTAAAATCCATTTAATAAAGGCTTTGTTTTGTCATGAAGTTAATCCCTAATCATGGATTTTAAGTTGAGGAGTTTTCCTCAGCTTAAACATTCTCATCTATTATCCTTCTATTAGGATGGTGTAATGAGTCTGTTTAATCCTTGATTATGGCTTAACCTCATTACTCAACACTAAACAAAAACAACAAAAACATCTAAATAATCAACAAGTAGGTTAATGATCTTAATCCTACTTCATGGTGATTAAGTGTGAGAAGCTGACTTCACACTTAAGGTATTCTCATTACCCCTAATCAGAGGGAAGATGTGATGAGTTTACTAACCCATTGGTTTAGGCTTAAGCTCATTAATTTATGACAAACTTCCAAAAGCAATAAAAGACTGAAAACACAAAAACAAACAATAATCGTCTCCTCCGGGATTCTTTTCTCACCTCATTCACTCATAAACGAGAACTTGCTTCTTCCGTCTAATGCAAGACAGTTTGCACCTGAGCCAAACAGGTCATACACTTGAGCATAGACAAGCAAGAAGTTCATCCAGTCAATTTATCCTTTCAGTCTCTTTGGATCGAACTACGGTGTTCTGACTTCCTCATTGCACGAGAGGATACGTAGGCATAACTTAACAGTTATCGAACAAAAGTCTCTGTATATTCCCCCTCCTTCCAGCATCATTCTTTTAGCCTCTTGATCATGAGCATTTCACTCTTGTTCTTACACTGACACTTCACTTATACACTTCACTTCTCTTACACTGACACCTGTACATCCTTTTCCAGCTTTGATACACAAATTACACTGACACTACCCCCTTTAAAACACAAATCTTTTAAGCGTGGATCCCGTCGAGTACGACAGACAATCTGGGTGCTAATACCTTCCCAGGTTGTAACCAACCCCCTTTCTCAGTCTCTCTGGTTCGCAACCGTCTTGTCCATCTTTTCTTAGGTCTATGCAGCATTACCTTTCCTCCGGGATAAAAATGCCTAGCTGGCGACTCTTTCTTTCTCTTGAGTTCACCCCTGTGTGTTCTCATTCTCCTTTCGCCGACCGTTCGGGTCTGTACCCCAGATGGCCTTTGGTTGTCATTTTGGTGGGAGCGACACTAGGTACTCATCCCCACCGAAAATTTTGCTCATACTTGTGCTAACATTTATGTCAACTTCTTCTTTTCATGTACACATAGCTTGTTGAGATGCCTAAAATTCGGTTCTACCCTCACTTAACACCTCTTTTCTTTCATTTGATGCTAAGATGTTGTGAAATAATATTTATGTTCATCTGTTTTGATCACCTGCTGCCTGTGTACTCTAAAAATTAATGACTAAGTCTGCTGGTATTTCGGTTTATTTTGGAATAGAATATGCATTCCTGTATTTGTGACTTGTATCCCTTCTATATTTTGCTGAGTGAACCTTTTCATATTGACTACAAGGCTTCCATTTCAAGTTAACTTCTTCTTTGGCGCTTCTGGATATGAACCTAATGGTGATGAACTAAAGGTATATGGATCACTTGCCTTGGAAATGACCTGCAAGTTGATGATTGGCATGAATAGTTTAAACCTGTAGGATTTTAATTTTAACTTGGATTTTTGGCTTAATGATGAATATATGCTGTCATGTTTGGAATTGCAGGGTGTTGAGTTTGTAGTTCATGTCGTGTGAAGAGAGGATGAAACAGGACATGAGGACAAAAATGGTTTGCATTAGTTTTGGAATTTGCTCTTGGAATAGGATTTGGCTCGACACGAAAACGCGGAGTGTGACATCAAATTGAAACTTGGCTGAGGAAATGTCACAATGACTTGGTATAAAAGATCTTGGTAACTCTTATGAAGCTTGGTTAAATATGACTTGTTTCTAATTTCTATTTCTTTCTAATGCTCACTTTTCTTCTTTTGAGTTCATGTTTACGGGTGTAAGACAAGAATTGTAATTGAGAGTTAAGTGAGGTATAGAGAATGAACCGTGAGTTGGTTGTATGTGATGCAAACAAATTTATTGAAGTAGGAATTTAATCGTCCATTATGATTTTGTTTCAATCCTTTTCATGTCATGTTACCTTGCTTTGATCAACTCTTTTTTTTACATTTCAGATGAGATCGGAAGTCATGTTTTGATGGCCACTGTCATGTTAAATTCCCTGCTGCATCTTTTTTGGACATAAGACAAACTTGCTTGGGTGGGCCTATTTGGAGAAAGAAAACCTGAACATGGAGCAAAAGCGTAAGGATGAATAGAATTGATGGATGGTTGACTTGAAATGAAGCTTGACCTTTTTACCACATGAACCAGCTTGTACTCGGTAGACATGTAGAATGTAGGTCTAGATTTGAAATCTTTGTACACGTTATTTACATCCATAGATTTTATTCTTGATTGGCAAACTTAGTTTTAGGCCATGTATCTCATGTGATATTCTTTGAACTAGGTACTATTTTGGCAATTATGTCTCAATTCTTTGTGTACCAAGTATAGTCACTTATTTAAAGACTTGTGCATTTAGATTATAAATAATATGAATCCTTTAGTGATAGCTTGTGTGTGGAGCTCGCTTCATATCCGTTCAATATTTCTTAACTAAAAAATGTCATTAAATATAACATGCCTTGAAATTCAGTTCCATGACGCCATTTGGAAATTTGAAGCGAATCTAACATGAGCTTAAAACAAAACTTGATATAATCATGATCATGAATCCATTGGCCCACTAGCTTACAACAATTCTTTGACAAACACTAAACTCAATCCTTAAAGGCATCATAAAGAAACATAGCCCTTGAGACAGTCTTGAAATGTGAAGTCTTGAAATGTGACATGAACCTTAAGATACACTTTTGCCATTATGCCTTGTAATTCAACATTGCTCTTTTATCTTTCTTTTAGCATCACATTTTTGCTATTTTCAAGTATCAATCGGGATGTTAGGCAACCATGACCATGGTATACATGCGTCGTATGGCTCTTTAAAAAAAGTATAATCCCTCAAATAATGTACCCATGGTCTGATAGTATATGATTCCACCTTGGACCATACATGATTCCATCATGTAAATTATAATCCACACAAACAAAGGAGTAGGAACGACTATACCACATTTGTCCTGATAACTTTGTCTGACCCTAATAGCCAACTTGCACAACCTGAACTTGATCAGAAAAACAGATACATGTAACAACAAACACATTTTTATAGATTTTGCGTAATGGTTAGTAGCATAACAGTAAAAGCACAAATGAAAGCCAAATTATGTGGGTAGGATAAATTTGGGGTATGACAGTATGGACCTGGAATTTTTTTTGCAGATAGAGGCATTAGTATAACCAAAAATGATATCATCGACATAGATTTGAACTATTAAAAGATCATTTTAAATGTTTTATAGAATAAGGTTATATTTACTTTACCTCTTCAAAAATCATTTTCGAAAAGAAAATTGACGAGCCTTTCTTATAAGCTCTGGGAGCTTGTTTCAGACCATACAATAATTTCTTAAGTTTATAAACAAAATCAGGATTTTTGTGATTTTCAAAACCAGGAGACTGATGGACATAAACATATTCAGTTATGTAACCACTCCTAAATGCGCTTGATATCCATTTGATATAAGATAATACTATGATTAACAACAAATGAAATTCAAAGACGAATAGATTCTAACTTGGCAACTTGTGCAAAGGTCGTAATATAATCAATTCCTTCTTGTTGACTATAGCCTTGTGCAACCAGTCTGGCCTTGTTCCTTACAACATCTCCTTACTTAGTTAGCTTGTTTCTAAGGACCCACTTGGTTCCTATGTCATGTGTTTCCTTTTGGTTTTGGAAGTAGATCCCACACATTCTTTCTAGAAAATTGATTGGGTTCTTCTTGCATTGCCAAAATCCATTCAAAGTCTAGAAGAGCTTCATCAATGGATGTTGGTTATATGATAGACATCAATCCTAGAAAATTTTATTTATCATTGCCTGAATAAAGACCTTGTTCTGAGTGGTTCTAACTTGTCACCAAGAATTAGTTCTTCAAAGTAAGAGAGTCTATTCTTGAGCTTCTTTTGAGGAGTTGGTGTGTCACCATCATTTGATATGTAAACAACTTCTAATGTTGATTGATTTGTTTCAGGTTGAACACCCTTAGAGTTTGAGTATGTGATATTCAGATCCACAAAGTTTTTCATCTAGCTTTAACTTTTCAGGGTCAAGCATATCATCAAACTTAACATGAATTTAATTCCTCATCAATATTGGTTTCAATGTTATATACTTTTTATCCTTTTGAGAGTCCAGAGTATCCTAACATGATACACTTTTGAGTTTTAAAATCAAACTTGTTTAAGTTATGTTTGGTGCTGGGAACAAAATTGGTACAACCAAATGGATAAAAATAAGTAATATTGGGCTTTTTGTTCTTCCATAGTTCATATAGAGTCTTACCCATAATAGGTCTTATAGTGATCGTGTTCTGAATGTAACAAGTTGTATTTACTACTTCTGCCCAGAAGTGTTTTGCAACATTAGTCTCGTTGATCATGGTTCTGGCCATTTCTTGAAAAGTTCTATTTTCCCTCTCTATAATTCCATTTAGTTAAGGAGTTCTAGGACCAAATAAATCATGTGAAATTCCATGTTCATCAAATAATTCTTCAAAGGTCTATTTTCAAATTCACCGTTGTGATCACTTCTTATTATAACAATCGTTAGACTATTTTCATTATGAACTTGGGAGAAAAAGGTTGTCAACCCAAAATGTGACTCATCCTTATGTCCTAATAACTTTACCTAAGTTCACATGTTGTAGTCGTCAACAATGACTAGTCTATACTTCTTGACATTTACTAGTGCAATTTTAACTGGCCAAGCAGACCAATGTGCAAGAGTTCGAGAGGTCTAGAGGTGGAAACAATATTTTTATCTTTGAAAGAGCCCTTAGAAAATTTTCCTTTTTTACATGCCTCATGAAGATAATTTGAATCAAACATCAGATTTGGGAGACCTCTGACAAATTTTAACTTGTAGAGCATAAAGATCCTTCTCATGCTAACATGACCCAACCGTGTATGCCAAGTCCTTTGCACTTCATTCACAGACATAAGACATTTACCATGATTTTTCCTCCATCCATCTTCACAAATATAGTTTTATATATTCCTCATCTTTCGTAGCCATTATTGACCATAAACTTAGTTAATCTTTTATAGCATGCTCTTTGAGCTTAGTTTAGGCCATAAAGATATTTCTTTAACTTATACACATGGAGTGAGAAAATGGGATCAATGAACCCCTTTGGTTTCTCTACATAGACTTCTTCATTGATATAACCAATCCAAAAAGCACTCTTAGCATCTGTTTGACTTCTTTGTTCACAATCTTCCAAGATGTAGCACTTACTACCAAAGATATGGAAGCATTTAAATTTGGTTTGATTTCTTTCGAAAGCTCATACAATGTAGCTTTGGTTCCAAATCTGATAGTCACTTGATTGTGAATGTAGCAAGTAGTGTTCATGGCTTCATCCCAAAAATGATAAGGAAGATTCTTAGCATGCAACATGACTCTAACAACTTCTTATATGGTTATATTCTTGCATTCTACCACTCCATTTTGTTAAGGTGTGATAGGTGTTGATAATTCATGACTAATCCCTTATGGAAAAAAAATTCAGAGAACTTGGAGTTCTCAAACTCCATGTCATGGTCATTTCTTATATTTATAATTTCGCATCCCTTCTCCTTTTGGATAAGAATGCATATTTCTTTGACCACATCAAAAGTATCATATTTTTATACAATGAAGTTAACCCATTTATATCTTGAAAAATCATCCACACATACAAAAACATTCCCTTTCCAGAAAAGTATTCCACTTGCATAGGGACCATGAGATCCATATGAAGTAACTTAATAACTTTTGAGGTGGCCAGAGTTTGGAGCTTCTTGTGACACATCTTGTCCTGCTTACCGATTTGGGAATCTCCACAGATTTTGCCTTCTTGAATCTTTAGATTTGGTAAACCTCTGATGGCTTCAACATATAAAATATTCTTCATGCCTTTAAGATTGAGGTTATCAAGTCTTTGGTGCCATAACTCAGACTCATCAACTTTGGATAACATTCAAGATGGGGGTTGAGACATCCATATAACACTTGTCTTTGGAAATTATCCCCATCATGAGTACTTCTTTATCTTTGTTGATGACAATACATTCAATTTTTTTTGAAGTTTACATTCAAGTCTTGATCATACAGTTGGATTATATTGATCAAGTTATAAGTTAAACCTTCTACCATCAACCCATCATAAAGACAAGGAAGACCATGACTAAGTATTTTTCTTATGCCCTTTATTCTTCCCTTTGCTCCATCACCAAAAGTAACATGACTATTGGTGTAGTATTTGAATTCCTCAAGATATGTCTTTTCGCTAGTAATGTTTTTGGAACACCCACTATCAAAATACTATTATGTTATTGATGAAACTCTAAGAGATGTAAGAGCTATGAAACTATTGATAGCTACTTTTGATTTCCACTTAATTTTTGCTTGAACCTTTTTTCCATCTTTTCTCTTCAGTCTTGGTTGACTATAGGATAATCATTCAGTTTGTAACAATAAATACTTATATGGCCATATCCACCTCAATGATGACATCTCCAAGATAGGTTTTGGTGACTTATGTGATGATGGAACACATGGTGAAGACGATTTTGGGATATGTGGTCCACCATCAGAAACTCAGTTTTCTTCTCAATAAGGACAAACTTCTTAGAGGGGATTTTTCTTTTCTTGTTCATGTTGGGTTCAAAACCTATTCCCTTTAGACTTTTAGACATCATTCCAACTTCCAATATCTAATCTAGCATATTTGAACTATTGTTCAACATACACACAAATTTTGTCACATTTTCAATTTTGGATTTTAGTAAAGGTACTTCTTACAGACCTGTGATGGTTGAGACAAGATTATCTTTTTCCTTTTGAAACATACATGTGGTTTTCTTATGATTCTCTATTGTTAAGAAATCTTCCTCCCACATGGTATGCAGAAGTCTACATGTTACATCTAATTCTTCTTTAGTCATGTCTTTATCATTTGACTCATTCTCAGATATGTATTTCCCATTGAAAGCCATCATTGAGTTAGTTGTTTCTCCTTCACTATCATCATCAAAATCGGACAAAGTTATTGAAAATACCGTTTTCTGTTTCTTTATAAAGGTATAGCATTCAACTTTAATGTGTCTAAGTCCTTCACATTTAAAGCATTTTGGTCCTTTTCCTTTATTAGAATTGTTTTCATTTTTGTTCTTGCTATGATGACAGATGTTTGACATCTTGTCTTGAACATTTGTCCCCCATCTTCTCTCTAGCCTTGTCAAATATTTGTTGAACTTTCTTCCAACAAAAGCTATAGCATCTGAAAAACTTTCTTCAGTATCCTTATCACCTTGATCTTCTTTTTCTTGAGTATTGGATACAAAAGCTACACATTTATTCTTCTTTTATGATCTTTCATTTATAGAAACTTCAAAGGTTTTGAGAGAGCCAATAAGTTCTTCAACCTTCAAGGAGCTTAAGTATTTAGATTCTTCAATGGTTGTTACATTCATGTCAAACTTTTGGAGAAAAGATCTGAGAAAATTTTTAAATTGCTTTTCTTCTGACATCTTTTCTCTCAAAGAAACAGAATTGTTTGATATATCACGCAGTCTAATTTTGAAATTATATATGGATTCATATTCCATCATTCTTATATTTTCAAACTTATTTGTGAGGATTTATAAAATTGACATCTTAACTTGGATGTGCCTTCATGAGGAATCTTGAGAATCTACCAAGCTTGTTTAGCTTAAGTACAAGTTTTGATTAGTCTGAACATGTTCTGGTCAACACCATTGAATATAAAATTCAATGTTTTTTCATTTCCAAGATCTTCATCATCATCATCATCATCATCATCTTTGGACCAATCAGATTCATGCTTTAAGCTTGTTGAGCCATCTTGAGAAGTGATCACATGATGTTTCCAACCTTTCAAGTTTTGTTGTCTATGTATTTGAGAAAAATTACAATCCTTACTTTCCAATTATCATAATTTGTATTATATAAAACATGTAGCCTATTGACTGAACCTCCAACCTTAGTGTTGTCAATTTGAACAAAACATATCTTCCCTGGAGCTTGCCCAAACAACACAAGGTGCCTGCTCTAATGCCAATTGAAGTTTTGTTCCAAAGAGGACATATGTTGGACATGGTGTTGGGACAACTGGTCCAACTTATTAAACCAATATGAAATAAATATAACAGTCACAATAATACAATTCACAGAGCAATAAAATATCATAATAGATTGGAAACCAAGTTCGGTGAAATCACACCTACGTTTGGAGGGCACTCTACCTAAGAAAGAAAATTCACTACTTTGAATTAGTACAATTAGTCTTATAGGAACACCAACCCCCATTATATTAAATGCCTCATCCTAATCCTAATGTCTTTCTAGTTATGAATCCCCCTAAATATGAGAATCCCTCTCACTTTGTCTCAATCACTAATCCCCAGTGATCAACTTTGATAAAAACAATATTGAATATTGAATTTACAACTCAACTAAATAAATCAATAAATATGCCAAGTGACTAAAGGAATAGTATGGTGTACACATAACACAATCCAACACTAGTCTTTATGATATAAGTGATAACATTAGCATGAACTACAATTAACAAAAGACTAACAAACCCTAGCACAAATAACTTGAACCTAGTGCACAAAACTTGTTCTAAAACACGAGATTTGAGTCTCCTTAAAAAGAAATGCATTATAGGCTTTTCTCCTTTTGATTTTTTTATTTAATTTCGTCCAAAATAATAGTTGAATATACTGGATTTGATTTTCTCCATAAAATATCCAAAGAAAGATATAATTTTTTATATTTCAATCTCTATTTAAATTTGATTTGATATCCAACAACTTTCAAACAAATCACACAAACATTGAAAAATAATTTGCAACAAATCTGATTGAATCTCAATCAGAAATTTCACACTTAACAACATCTATCATGGCCTTCTAAGAAGGGCTTGATGTTTCACTACACACATGCTAGAACATCGTGTTCCACATGTTACATTATAACATCCAAATTAACTATCTTCATGGATTGTAAGCGTTCTTTGTAGAGTGAATCTTGGATTACATAAATATGAACCAAAGTTGCAGTAACTTTTTCCTGTTATCAGAGACCAAATGTTTCAACACACATGTTGGAACATCATGTTCCACATGTGTCCCTTCTACACTAGAATAACTTGAACACACTCCATGTTGTTTTGCATAATGTAACCAATCCAAAATGAACAACATGTTCTTTAACGTCAAGATTAGATAAAATAGTCGTAGCAATTAAGGAATCAAATAATTGTATGACCATGAGAAAGGGGGACTTCAAAGCTCTCATTAGGAACATGAACAAATGATGGAGGAAAGAAATGTAATAAGGAAAAGACAACGATATCTTTGCAAGCTCATTTCAGAAAGACAAGAAATCGAAGGGAAAATGGCACATGAAGAGTAAAAGGAATTTTAATAATTTTGGTGGAAGAGAATCTCAAAATTACATGAATTTGGATTGTCAAAAGGGTGAGAGTAGTTGCAACAAAAATCTCCATCAAGGAAACTTTAGAGGTGAAAGGATAATTATTGACAAGTTCAAGATACAATGTTTTGTCTGCCAAACGTTCAGTCATTTTGCAAGAGAGTGTAATGTGAACAAGAAGGAACCTTAAGTGGATGAAGCCAAGATTGCAAGACAAGTTTTTGATAAGGAGAACACTATCTTGTTCATGATAACATAAAGGGAATCTAGAAGCAGTATATTTCAAGATGAATGCAACAACAATTTCAAGAAAGCTGCAAATTAAAGTTGTAATTGGTTACCTATACGGTGTAACCGATTAAAGGCAGAAGAATATTTCATGGTGACTATGAAAGAGCCAATTTAGTGAAGAGAGAAATTTCATTTGGACTCTGGGTGTTCAACACAAATGACGCGGATGAAACATTGGTATATTTCAATAAATCACTCATGAAGAACAAATTTAAGTTTATGGATGATACTACTTTAGTAGTGTAGACACCCCAAATTTGCCCTCTGGCTTTTCTATCTTTTTCTGCTTCTCGTTTGCATATCATACGCATTTTGCATACCATTTGCATAAGCTCTTAAGACATGGGATCAATGTTGTCTGAAGATTAGGGTCTCACGCTTTATTTGCGAATTATCAGAAGAAATCAAGGCTTTGGCTTACAGCCATCAGTGGCATCATCCTCTCTTTTCTCCTGTCACCCATTATGGTTTATTTCCCTGTTTTAGCAACCTTCAAGGATTTCACATCTGAAGACTGTTCACGGAGTCATCTAGTTCGCCATCAACATTGAAGTGTGAATCAGAGTTTTCTTCTCCATCAAGACCAGGCTATCTCTCTCTTCTCATCATCTCAGGCTATTTTCATCCTCAAAAAGATCTGGTTTCAATGCAAGTGTGCTTTGTTTGTTACAATCTAGTTCAGGTGGATGTTTCGTCTAATTTCAGTCAAACTACCAGGAGATTTCTTCAAGTGCAAGCTATCTGTTTCAGGATTATTTCTCAGCCAGTGTGCGTCCAAGATCAAATTGTTGTGTGGATTTTGTCAGGTTTTCGAACAGTGATTCATGATTTGCTTAGCCAGAAATTCAGAGGATGTTTAATTCGGACATTTGGCGGCAAATTGTCGGGTGGTTCAGGAGTTTGTGCATCATTTTTCTTTAATTAGAAGATGTGGGAAGAAATCCAATTTTGGGTGGTTTGTCATTATTTTGTCAGAAAGTCGAGCACATTTGTCCACACTTTATAATCATGCCATTTGTTTATATCCATTTTATAAGTTCACTAATCCATAGAACCTTTTCATGTCTAAGTTTTTAAGAAGAAAACCAATATTCTTTTTTAAGACCAAAGTCCATGTCATTACAAGGCCCATCCTTTATTTTCATTTCACACAACAAGAAAAAACAATCACAAAATAATATGATAAAGCCCATTTTACCATTTTTTCTTACAAAGGCCAATTTCGATTTCACCATGTCCATATTTTCGATTATTCGAATATCCATTTTAAGCCTCTTTCTCATTACCCATCATAAATTCATTTTTCGATTTAATTCATAATCTAATTCATACCCATTAAAAATCAATTTCTACATCTCTATCCATTCTTTTTATTTCCAAATTATTCATCCATTTTTTTTATGCATTCTTTATTAAGCCCATTTCTTTTTATTCTTTACCACAAAAAAAAGGGGGTTTCTATAAAATAAAAATCATTAGAAAATGAAGCCATTATATTGTAGGCACATTCTCCTTTTTCTTATGTATACACGAGTGTATTGAAAAAACAACAAGAAAAAGCAACTTCAGCTAGCCTTTTCCTAAGCTAGCATTTCCTCCCAGGCCCCCCACAACAACTTTGCCTAGCTATCACTTCCTGCAGCCACTTCACATCAGCTAACAAAGCCAAGCCTGCATAACAAACACGCCAGACAAAAGAACAATTTCAGCAGCAAAAAAGGAGTTTTGCGCCGCATCACACGCCCTCACACACATTACACAACGTTTTTGCTCATATTCTCACAAATTCAGCAACAGCAAATTCCTTGCATCACTTTTTTGAAAACCAGCATCTAAAAAACACTCTCACAATGAAAAACCTGCAAAAACAAAACAGCATCAACACAACTCCAACAACTCTCTTCCATTCGTCAACAACAACTCTGAAATTCACTCATCAACATCAACAGTAAACAGAAACAGAATCACGGAGAGAAGAAGAAGAGTGAGACAAAGGGAGTTTGAGACGAATCAACAACAAACCTGAACCAAACTTCTGCAAATCGCACAACCATCAACCTTTCTCCATCATCTCTTCAACCTCAAATCTCAAATCCTCCATAATCCTTTAACACCTTTCTTCATCACGAAAATCTTCCTTCATCTTCAAATCACTTTCCGCTCACAACACCGAAACAGAACAAACCGAACCTCACTCTTCTCCAACCATCACCGCAACAACCAAACTCCATCAATAATCACCAAACAAGCATTCATCGTCACAAACCACCACCGCTGAATCATTTCGTCAGTACCGCTCAGAAAAACACAAACAGTTAAAACGTCGAACTCGCGCAGATCCAAATCAAAATTGAAATGAAACAGAAGCTGAAGAAAATGAAGAAGTTGCGAAGATGTTGAAGGTCATCGGCGGTGCAGCGGCAACTTGAGAGAGAAGCTGAGGTTGAGGGTTTCAGATTCGTAGAGGGAGATGAGCCGCAACGGAGGTTTGAGACGACGCCGGTTGAAGGTGGCGGCTCCGTGCGATCGCAGGCGTTGGATCGTCGGATCCCTCTTCCCCTGTTTATTGTTGTTCCGAGTTTCTTTTATATTTACTTAACTTTTCCTCTTTTATTTATCTTAATATAATTTCCTTTTAATTTTCATTATGGGCTTTGAATCTATGGGTGTTGATTTGCTAAGCACACTACACACATAGTCCGCCACCCCTCCATGCTGTTGTTGTTGTTGGATTTCCTAAGCCTATTAAATTGTTTCGGCCAGCACCCCGTTTCCTTTGTTTTTGTTCTTTGTTTTCTCTTAATTATTTTTCTATAAATTTGTTTAGATTAGTTATTAATTAGTTTCTTTTATTAATATTTATTAATCTTTTTTAGTTTAAGGTTTTTCTTAATTTTTGACTAATTATCAATTAGTATTTAAATTTATTGGAATATAATTTGTATAGTTTATTTTTGGATTAATTAATTTTGTTTAATAAAATTGTGTTTAATTTCGGTTCTAGTTTGCGTTTGATATTTTGTAGGTTCATTTCCCATTCTTGATGATGGAGATTGTACTGTGATGGTGGCTATGTGACTAATTATTTTCGTGATCTTGTGTGGATTAATGAGACCCATGGTTACAAATGAAACTTAGGCTTCGCACAGACTAATTCTTGTTTTTTTTTAATTCTGGATGCTGGAAGTTTATATTCAACATCTGTCTGATATCATAATAATGGACAATTGAGATTGACTGTTGAATTCACTTTGGGCCTGATACTTCTTCTTGAGTTTCTTTTGCAAACTGAAGAGGCAACGGACCTTCTCCGTTAGGTAACACTGAGGCCTGACTTGTTGCATGCTGCTGCATCTGGAAGTCCTACTGGTGTAGGCTCTGTTTGTGCATTGTTCATCTTCTCCATTTCGCATTCTCATCTTATTTATCTCTTGCTTTGCTTGAGGTGTGCTTAGGCCACCGTGGAGCTTCTCCTTTCATCCTTCTTCTTTTCTTCTCCTTCATTAGGATATTGAGCCTCACTAACCTAGGACCATCCGAGCATGTGAATATTAGGATTAGACTTTTCCCCACTTAGTTTTTACCTTTGTGTCTCTTTTGAGTCTTCTCTTCTCACCTCATAATCAGGGACTAAACCCTAAAGGCTTTAAGGCTTTGTGATTAAGCTTATGCCTGCATCCTTCTCTTAGGATGGAGTGTATAACTTTAATCCTAAGTGTTAAACCCTTAATGTGTTTAAAATCTCTTAATTAATTCACTTAATAATCATCAAGACATCACACTTGTAACTTGGGCCTTGCATTAGGGTTCTATTTCTTCCTTAATTGGTTAAGAAGGACTAACCCTAGTGTTAATGGACAAGTCCCCCTCAAGTTGTCTTACAAACCATAAAACTCACTTCATCATCATATCATTTAATAAAATCCACTTAATCAAAGGCTTGTTTTGTCATGAGTTTAATCCCTAATCATGGATTAAGTCGAGGAGCTTTCCTCAGCTTAAACATTCTCATCTATTATCCTTCTATTAGGATGGTGTAATGAGTCTGTTTAATCCATGATTATGGCTTAACCTCATTACTTAACACTAAACAAAAACTACAAAAACATCTAAATAATCACAAGTAGGTTAATGATCTTAATCCTACACCAAAGGTGATTAAGTGTGAGAATCTGACTTCACACTTAAGGTATTCTTATTACCCCTAAACAGAGGGAAGATGTGATGAGTTTACTAAATCCATTGGTTTAGGCTTAAGCTCATTAACTTATGACAAACTTTCAAAAGTAATAAAAGACTGAAAACTCAAAAACAAACAATAATCGTCTCCTTCGGGATTCTTTTCTCATCTCATTCACTCACAAACGAGAGCTCGCTTCTTCCGTCTAATGCAAGACAGTTTGCACCTGAGCCAGACAGGTCATACACTTGAGCATTGACAAGCAAGCAGTTCACAAGTCAATTCATCTTTCAGTCTCTTTGGGTCGAACTACGGTGTTCTGACTTCCTCATTGCACGAGAGGATACGTAGGCATAACTTAACAGTTATCGAACAAAAGTCTCTGTGTATTTCCCCTCCTTTCCAGCTTTATTCTTTAAGCCTCATGATCTTGAGCATTTCACTCCTTTCTTACACTGACACTTTCATACTTCATATCACTTATACACTATACACTGACACCTGTACATATTGCTTTCCAGCTCTTTACACACAGATTGCACTGACACTACCCCTTTAAAACACAAATCTTTTAAGCGTGGATCCCGTCGAGTACGGCGGACAATCTGGGTGCTAATACCTTCCCAGGTTGTAACCAACCCCCTTTCTCAGTCTCTCTGGTTCGCAAACCGTCTTATCCATGTCTTTCTAGGCCTATGCAGCATTGCCTTTCCCCCGGGATAAAAATGCCTAGCTGGTGACTCTATTCATCTCCAGTGAGTTCACGGCTGTGTGTTCTCATTGTCCCTCTCGCCGACCGTTCGCGTCTGTACCTTTATTTGGACCCAGTTTCACTTATCGGGAGCGACAGCTTGGCGACTCTGCTGGGGATCCTTATACTGCAACCAGGGCTTCTGGTTCTTTTTGTGGGTTCCTCCTAGCGCTTGATTGATGTGTGTTTATTGGGGTGTTATGTGCTATTTGTGTTTGTATATTTCATTTATTGCTTTATGTACAGTTTTGTTTATTGCTTTCTTTACAGCTTTACATATATTATACTGTCATAATGTGCTGGCTGGATCTGTTTGTTTTCTTTGGTGGGTGGGTGATTCATTGAGATTTAAGGTCCTATACCGGGGACCTGAGTGACACCTAGGCTAGAGTGGTTCATGTTCTTTCCCATTCCATCTCGGTCTGGTGCGGGAATATGAAACACGGTTCAGATATGGGTTTCTTCTTGAGAACTCTGTGTTGCAGATTTCCTGCAATACTAGGGCTATCTGGGAAGCCTGCTAAGTCTGGATGACCTTTAGTATTGACCTTCAGAAACTGAGGTGAACTAGAGGAGGAACTTTTATGGTTATTGTAAACACTGTACCTCCGGGTTGGAAGTGTTTACACTTCCCATAGCTGATCCAAGTCTGAGGATCTTTGTTTTAGAACACTACCTGCGAGGGGGTTGGGCTGTTTACAGGTTTGCAGGAACCCTTGACCTCAGCATACCCTCATTACCAGTACAATTGTTTGATCCGGTCACTATGATCCTGAAGTTATTGACCTCTGGTTTTCAGTTACTATTTCGGGTTACTATACAGAGATCTTGTGGTTACAGACACTTGATTCTTGGTTCAGTATTCCAGACTCCAGGCAGTTTCCAGCTGTGATCCCATGTCTTTGCATCTTTTGCATTATCATATTGCATTTCGCATTTGCATCTGCATTGCATTTTCTCCTCCAGAGAGCTCATCCTTCCTCTTTTGTCCATGGCCAGCCAGCTGATTTCCCGGTACTCAGTTTGAACAAGTGGTAACTGTTGGAAGACGACAGAGTGTGTGAAGCTAGATTGAGCAGTGTCAAGAGGTAAAGGGTCAGTTTGAAAGCCGTCAGCAGCTATGTCAGAGAGCAACTGTCAGAATGTTGAGTTTCCACCTGGTTTCACTTCAATGACCAATCCTTTGTATGGTCTTTCTCCTGATGAGGATCTTCCACAAGTGAACAATCTTGCTCAAGCTCAACCTGTACAGACCCCGATCGTGAATCAGAATGTGCCTGAACCATCTGCTGTCCGAGGTGGACCTTCAACTTCTTCTGATACTGCAAATTATCAGAGTTTTGCCTTCCCTATGCCAGACCTCCAAGGGGCAATCCCTCTTGTGAAAACCAAGGATCCACAAGTTATTGATCCTGCTGAAAGATTTCATGTGTTGGACGAGCGACTCAAAGCCTTATCGGATCCTGATGCCTTTGGTTTTGATGCTCTAAACATGTGTTTAGTGTCTGGTCTTGTCGTTCCTCCAGATTTCAAGACTCCGAAGTTTGAGAAATACACTGGTGTCAGTTGCCCGAAGCGTCATTTGGTGATGTTCTGTAGAAAAATGACTTCTCATGCCTGCAATGATAAGTTGATGATTCATTGTTTTCAGGACAGTTTAAGTGGGGCATCTTTAAGTTGGTACTTGGATTTGGAAAGCAGTCATATCCGATCTTGGAATGATTTATCCAGAGCTTTCGTAAAGCAATACCAGTACAATATGGACGTGGCGCCCAATCGCACGCACTTGCAGAGCCTATCCCAGAGGAGTGGTGAATCTTTCAGAGAATATGCACAGCGGTGGAGAGAATTGGCAGCCCAAGTGCAACCACCACTTTCAGACAGAGAGTTAATTGACCTGTTCGTGGGCACCTTGCAGGGTCCATACTTGGAAAGAATGAGTAGCATTGGGATGACAAACTTCTCTGATTTGATGATAGTTGGAGTACGCATTGAGAGCCTGCTCAAAAGTGGAAAGATCCAGGACTTTTCGAATATCCCAGCTAGTGAAGGTGAGTCTGTTGTTAGCTCCCAAGAGGAAGAATGGAATGACGTCAGTGCAGTCATGGCAAATATCGAATATTCTAGAACAACATCTTCTAAGAGATCATCTTTTACTGAATCTGATTACTCTTACGGACATTCGGCAATGCTCAGAGCACCGTGTCAGAAACCCTGGGTTCCTCCTCGTCCAAATCTGCAATCTCATGGTCGAAGACCTCAGAATCAACTTCAGAGCCAGCCTAGGCCTCGTAACAATCTGGAAAGAAGGATTGCTCCTCTTCATCCAGTCCCCATGGCATACAGTGAACTCTTGCCACATCTAGTTCAGAGCTCTTTGGTGGTTCCTAAGCCTCTCAAGCCGTTACCAGGGCCGTACCCTCCAGGGTACAATCCTCATGAGCAGTGCGGGTATCATGGTGGATCAATGGGGCATTCAACTGAAGATTGCAAAGCTTTTCAAGCCAAAGTACAACAGTTGGTCGACAAGGGCTACATTTCCTTTCCAGAAGGAAGCTTGGTTGTGCACGTCAACCTTTCACCTAATTGAGTTCAAAGACTTCAGAAGAAGCATATCTTGATTTCAGTGGCTCAGACAACAGTATGTCATCAGAGCTGATGATTACTGTATCCTTTTATCATTTGCATTGTAGTTTCTTTCCTGTTAGCAGCTACTTGTCTTTTAAGCAATGTTATTTTTGAATGGTAATGTTAATGTAGTGATCTTGCATTTTTGAATCAATTATGTCGCATTCGCTCATTTTTTCTTTCCTTGCATCAAAAACGAAAAATAAAAAAAATTGCATCCATATACCTCCCATTTATTTCACTGTTGTTTAGCAGGTTTGAGGGAGGATGATGACAACTGAATACCCATAATTGTTCAAGGTATGCTTTCAGGGTAGAACCTGTTGACGATGTACAGGCATTGCTTCAATTCCCAAACACCGGAGATATAAGGGAGATAGACCCTCGTCAACCCCTTTGAGCCTTGAAGTAGGAGTTTCTTTTCTGAACGAAAAAACCCTCACATCTAACCCGGGGCAGGGTAGTCATCAGTTAATTTGACCGAGCGTTCAAAAGGAGTGTGCATCCGAGGATCCATTACCTTTATTCATTATACCTCAAGAGGTCAAGGGACGTGAAACCACAATGGTTATCCCTCACCAACAAAGGAATGAGGAAGTCAACCCTTTCAGCAAGTCATGACAAGCCAGTGTCACACGATTTGTTCAACAAAAATCAAAGAAAAAGAAAAAGAAATAAAGCCCGCTAAGTCGAAAAATGTGTGAAAACATATGACTTAGGCAAAAGTTAGGGCATCCCGCTGGACTTCAAAATCGAAAATTCAAAAAAAGGGGGATTCAGTCCAGGCAAAATTAGGGAGTAAAAATATCAAAAAGAAAAAGTTTCATAAGAACAAAATCGTGTGACCAGACACAAAGTCAGAATGGGTGATTGTTACTCCAAGAAACCTCATTGGTGCGTAAACCATCAACGTCATTGGTTCCTCAATCATTACAAAACCCTTGTGAGAAGCGAGCGCTTAAGTCGAATTAGCTGAACATAGGACTGGAGGACATCAAGGAGAATGGGTGGGTACAGAAAAACTTTGAGCCATAAATCCTTCTTTCTAAAACCGTGAACCAGACCACGTTATAACCCTTGAAAGTCCTAATTGAATCAGGTTCAGTTCTGGAAGCATACTACGACAAGGTTGCGTAAACTGACTCCTAACGATTTGCTAACTCAACACTACGTTTGGACTAATCGTCCATTCGTCACACACTGTCACAACATTAAAATAAATAAATTTCCAAACTTGCATGTGCACTGCATTAAAATTACCATTTGTGAATGAACAGTTTTAATTGCAAGTCAGTTTGTGACACCAGGGAAGTTCCTACAAAGGACAATCAGAGGGGAACTTGATCATTCAACAATGATGACCAGAATCAAGCGCATCGTGTAGGCCTATGAATCAGGGGCATGTTATCCAGTGGTTTTGTTGACCAAGGAATCTGTCAGGGTAAAGAGAGTTCCCAAGCATCAGTTGATCAAGTAACGTCATTCAAAGTCAGTTGATCAGAGCTGAGTCTACCAAGCAGGGGCAGGTCGCCCTAATTTTCTGTGAACCAAGGATGAATTCTTCCAATGCTCATTCAGAATGAGTCAAGTCGCTTCCACGCTCATACCGGGGCAGGACACTTCCAGAGTTCACTAAGTGCAACTCTCCTCGAGAGAACATCCAAGTCTGTTATTCCAAGAATTGGATATTCAGCAACAGTCTGTTCAGAGACTTACCCAACAGGGGCAAACTTTAGCTACACAGAGCAATTTGTATCAGTGTTCTTCGAGTTCAAGACGAGTATCGGGAAATCGTGCTACCCACCGTCGCCTTTGTCACCTTTCTCATTAGAAGCCTTGTCACATAAGACCTTTCTTCCCTTCCTTGGGAGTTTTGTTAGCTTTTCATAAGCATTGCATAAATCATTTGCATATGTTATTCATGTCGCTTCGCTCGAGCATAAAGCATACGCATCATATTTGCATTGGTCACAACCCCACACACATCAGATCTCACCTCCAGGGCCTCGTAACCCCAACTTATCAACCTTTCAAAGTCCAGTTCCCGTCTGGCAAAACTTTTCAAAGCCCAGTTCCCGTCTGGCAAACTTTCCAAAGCCCAGTTCCCGTCTGGCAAACTTTCCAAAGCCCAGTTCCCGTCTGGCAAAACTTTTCAAAGCCCAGTTCCCGTCTGGCAAACTTTCCAAAGTCCAGTTCTCGTCTGGCAAACCAACTTCAAATACCAGTTCTCGTCTGGTAGGCAAATCTTTTACCAGTTCTCGTCTGGTCACCCTTTCATTTAGCCTGTTGAACACCAGTTCCCGTCCGGTAGTCATTCTTTTTCAGAGTCAATTCCCGTTTGACAATGAACCCGAGTAGTCAGTTCTCGTCTGACGACTTATTCCTCGCCCATCAGTTCCCGTCTGTTGGCCTACTTTCAATAAATCAGTTCTCGTCTGTTAATTCACCTTCAAAAGTCCAATTGCTTGGCGACCAAAAATATATATTTATCAACCTGGCCCTGGCGCCCAACCATCCTTGTTTCATATCCTTGGTTTTGAGCATACGTCTGCATTGTACATCATTTGCATTGCATTTTCATACCGCATGGTTTCTATTTTAGCTCTGATATGGGGCAAGAATCGTTTCAAGACGTAATCTGGGGCAGTTATCTCAAGACTTGTTGAATTTCTGCGAGAGTTTGAAGACACTGGGGCAATTCTGGACGCCAAGTCTTCTGTAAAATCCTCTGAAGACGATCTTTTTTATGGATGATGCAGTATGGTATAATTGAGGAGTTAAGGGAATGATAGTTCACTCTGGATGATCAGTATGCAGTTGTTGAGTTCAGAAGTTTGGAACACTGTGTTAATTCTCAGGGAATGTCTGGTATTTATTTTACCAGCAGGGCATTGGAAGTTTATTTCTTCCCCGAGCATAAAGATCTTCTTTCAGCCGACAAGATTCCCTCATGAGGAGTGGGTTATTCGCATGCAGTCAAAGCCAATTTTCATTGGCATATCTTCCCAACACAGCTGTTATGCTATACTGGGGGCATATTTTGATTCTCCAGCAAAGTCTCTCCTCAGCAGAGCATTGCCAAATCTTTTCTCAACCATGAAGGTTGACATCCCCAGCTGAGTTAGAGCAGACAATATCCCCAACAAAACTTCAAGGCTAATTGAATCGTTTTCGTCCCCAAGCGGACTTATCTTTCCACAGCGAAGTTTTCCCAACGGGAAGCTGAAGGCCCTGCCTCCCCACAAGTTAGAATTATCAGAATTCTTTCCTCAGTAGGATTGTGTGATCAAGCATCTTCCCTAGCCAAGTCTAAAGATGATCTTACCCCATAGAGTCATCGGGATTCTCATTTCCAAGGGATTTCCCCAGCAGAGCAAGAAGAAATTCTCCCCAGTGGAGTTAGAGCAGGATGATCAGTTCCTCAGCAGACGTTCAAAGCAGTTAAACGAAGTATACCTCACGCAGAGTCGTCTTTCCTCCAGTGAAAACCTCTCCAACAAGCATCAGGTTGCCAACACTTCGTTCCCATCAGAGTTAAAAGCTTTCAACCCGTCAGCAGTATACAGAATGCTTCCCAGATTCCCCAGCGGAGAGTTAAAGCTAAGGCAGTTGCTTCACATTCACAAACATCAGTATATACTCCTTGTGGCACCCATCCGTGTCATATCCCCAGCAGAAAGCCAAAGTATCCCCTTTGCACTCACAGATACATATATATATAACTTCCTTGACATCCGTCCGTGTCGCTTTCCCCAGCATAATTACCTAAACACTTTGTGTATCAGATATTTGTTTATACCAGATACTTGTCCGTATTACACTCTTCTCCTTTGACATCCGTCCATGTCACTCTCCCCAGCAGATTAAACACTCATCTATACACCACTCATACTTACAGATACTCGTCCGCATCTTGTATACACCGTTTATATCCCCGCAGATTCGACACTAGTCCGTGTTCTTTGTTAACCAGTTGGTACTCGTCCGTACCATCATCTCAGAACATGCGTCAAGCGTTTGTTTCTACCTGATACTCGTCCGTATCATAGTCTTAAGGATGCTCGTCCGCATCTTTAATCCATACACCGTGTTAAACACTCATGTCTTCTTGAATATAGATACCCGTCTGTGTCTACTATTCCCCAGAAGGGTCCCCTCAGAATCAACACTCGTCCGTGTTCTTTGTTAACCAGTTGATACTCGTCCGTATCATCATCTCTGAACACGTGTCAGTATTTTTGTTTCTACCCGATACTCGTCCGTATCGTAGTCTTAGGGATGCTCGTCCGCATCTTTGATCTATACACAGCGTCAAAACACTTATACCTTTTATTTCTTGGATATAAACACTCGTCCGTGTTTACTGTTCCCCAGTAGATCACCAACAAAGCAATTTTCTTTTTATCTGACACTCGTCCTGTGTCATGATAAACCCTGAGAGCAGCCGTACCCTGCTAGGTGGTCGTCCTCCACCTCTTGATGGTCGTCCTCCATCACGCTCATCCGATGGCCGTCCCCATCGTTGACCTTTTATCCGGCATTCGTCCTATGTCGCGATATTTTCGGCAGCCGTACCCTGCCAGGTGGTCGTCCTCCACCTTAGATGACCGTCCCTCATCTTACCCCCAACAGAGCAGCCGTCCCCTGCTAGGTGATCGTCCTTCACCTTTGATGACCGTACCTCATCATCTGTTTATTTCATTTATTCTTTAACCCGATGGCCGTCCCCGTCGTGGTCCCTTTTCCTTTCAGTTTAGCCCGATGGCCGTCCCCATCGCTGGTTACTTTACTTTATGAACTTGATGGCCGTCCCCATCATTTTTCATTAATCCCCAGAGAACCTTACAGCTTTACTTGATGGCCGTCCCCATCATAACACCTTTTCATCCCCAGCATGATGGCCGTCCCCGTCATTGCTTTACTTCACACTTTTCCCAGCGTGTCGGCCGTCCCCGTCATTGCTTTTTGCCCAGCAGTCGTCCTCTGCTCGACGGTCGTCCTCCGTCGCCCACACTTTACAATATACTTTGCTTTCTTATACAATCTATATCCCTTTTCTTCTTGATTCTGTGAGTGCAAATTTCGGGGTCTTTTTGGTATTCAATCACTGTTTATCTTGAACGTCTAATAGCCGTTGCTCTCATCCTTTTCAGATTAACAGTTGCTTGAATAGGGGCAGCTGTAGACACCCCAAATTTGCCCTCTGGCTTTTCTATCTTTTTCTGCTTCTCGTTTGCATATCATACGCATTTTGCATACCATTTGCATAAGCTCTTAAGACATGGGATCAATGTTGTCTGAAGATTAGGGTCTCACGCTTTATTTGCGAATTATCAGAAGAAATCAAGGCTTTGGCTTACAGCCATCAGTGGCATCATCCTCTCTTTTCTCCTGTCACCCATTATGGTTTATTTCCCTGTTTTAGCAACCTTCAAGGATTTCACATCTGAAGACTGTTCACGGAGTCATCTAGTTCGCCATCAACATTGAAGTGTGAATCAGAGTTTTCTTCTCCATCAAGACCAGGCTATCTCTCTCTTCTCATCATCTCAGGCTATTTTCATCCTCAAAAAGATCTGGTTTCAATGCAAGTGTGCTTTGTTTGTTACAATCTAGTTCAGGTGGATGTTTCGTCTAATTTCAGTCAAACTACCAGGAGATTTCTTCAAGTGCAAGCTATCTGTTTCAGGATTATTTCTCAGCCAGTGTGCGTCCAAGATCAAATTGTTGTGTGGATTTTGTCAGGTTTTCGAACAGTGATTCATGATTTGCTTAGCCAGAAATTCAGAGGATGTTTAATTCGGACATTTGGCGGCAAATTGTCGGGTGGTTCAGGAGTGTGTGCATCATTTTTCTTTAATTAGAAGATGTGGGAAGAAATCCAATTTTGGGTGGTTTGTCATTATTTTGTCAGAAAGTCGAGCACATTTGTCCACACTTTATAATCATGCCATTTGTTTATATCCATTTTATAAGTTCACTAATCCATAGAACCTTTTCATGTCTAAGTTTTTAAGAAGAAAACCAATATTCTTTTTTAAGACCAAAGTCCATGTCATTACAAGGCCCATCCTTTATTTTCATTTCACACAACAAGAAAAAACAATCACAAAATAATATGATAAAGCCCATTTTACCATTTTTTCTTACAAAGGCCAATTTCGATTTCACCATGTCCATATTTTCGATTATTCGAATATCCATTTTAAGCCTCTTTCTCATTACCCATCATAAATTCATTTTTCGATTTAATTCATAATCTAATTCATACCCATTAAAAATCAATTTCTACATCTCTATCCATTCTTTTTATTTCCAAATTATTCATCCATTTTTTTTATGCATTCTTTATTAAGCCCATTTCTTTTTATTCTTTACCACAAAAAAAAAGGGGGTTTCTATAAAATAAAAATCATTAGAAAATGAAGCCATTATATTGTAGGCACATTCTCCTTTTTCTTATGTATACACGAGTGTATTGAAAAAACAACAAGAAAAAGCAACTTCAGCTAGCCTTTTCCTAAGCTAGCATTTCCTCCCAGGCCCCCCACAACAACTTTGCCTAGCTATCACTTCCTGCAGCCACTTCACATCAGCTAACAAAGCCAAGCCTGCATAACAAACACGCCAGACAAAAGAACAATTTCAGCAGCAAAAAAGGAGTTTTGCGCCGCATCACACGCCCTCACACACATTACACAACGTTTTTGCTCATATTCTCACAAATTCAGCAACAGCAAACTCCTTGCATCACTTTTTTGAAAACCAGCATCTAAAAAACACTCTCACAATGAAAAACCTGCAAAAACAAAACAGCATCAACACAACTCCAACAACTCTCTTCCATTCGTCAACAACAACTCTGAAATTCACTCATCAACATCAACAGTAAACAGAAACAGAATCACGGAGAGAAGAAGAAGAGTGAGACAAAGGGAGTTTGAGACGAATCAACAACAAACCTGAACCAAACTTCTGCAAATCACACAACCATCAACCTTTCTCCATCATCTCTTCAACCTCAAATCTCAAATCCTCCATAATCCTTTAACACCTTTCTTCATCACGAAAATCTTCCTTCATCTTCAAATCACTTTCCGCTCACAACACCGAAACAGAACAAACCGAACCTCACTCTTCTCCAACCATCACCGCAACAACCAAACTCCATCAATAATCACCAAACAAGCATTCATCGTCACAAACCACCACCGCTGAATCATTTCGTCAGTACCGCTCAGAAAAACACAAACAGTTAAAACGTCGAACTCGCGCAGATCCAAATCAAAATTGAAATGAAACAGAAGCTGAAGAAAAAGAAGAAGTTGCGAAGATGTTGAAGGTCATCGGCGGTGCAGCGGCAACTTGAGAGAGAAGCTGAGGTTGAGGGTTTCAGATTCGTAGAGGGAGATGAGCCGCAACGGAGGTTTGAGACGACGCCGATTGAAGGTGGCGGCTCCGTGCGATCGCAGGCGTTGGATCGTCGGATCCCTCTTCCCCTGTTTATTGTTGTTCCGAGTTTCTTTTATATTTACTTAACTTTTCCTCTTTTATTTATCTTAATATAATTTCCTTTTAATTTTCATTATGGGCTTTGAATCTATGGGTGTTGATTTGCTAAGCACACTACACACATAGTCTGCCACCCCTCCATGCTGTTGTTGTTGTTGGATTTCCTAAGCCTATTAAATTGTTTCGGCCAGCACCCCGTTTCCTTTGTTTTTGTTCTTTGTTTTCTCTTAATTAGTTTTCTATAAATTTGTTTAGATTAGTTATTAATTAGTTTCTTTTATTAATATTTATTAAGCTTTTTTAGTTTAAGGTTTTTCTTAATTTTTGACTAATTATCAATTAGTATTTAAATTTATTGGAATATAATTTGTATAGTTTATTTTTGGATTAATTAATTTTGTTTAATAAAATTGTGTTTAATTTCGGTTCTAGTTTGCGTTTGATATTTTGTAGGTTCATTTCCCATTCTTGATGATGGAGATTGTACCGTGATGGTGGCTATGTGACTAATTATTTTCGTGATCTTGTGTGGATTAATGAGACCCATGGTTACAAATGAAACTTAGGCTTCGCACAGACTAATTCTTGTTTTTTTTTAATTCTGGATGCTGGAAGTTTATATTCAACATCTGTCTGATATCATAATAATGGACAATTGAGATTGACTGTTGAATTCACTTTGGGCCTGATACTTCTTCTTGAGTTTCTTTTGCAAACTGAAGAGGCAACGGACCTTCTCCGTTAGGTAACACTGAGGCCTGACTTGTTGCATGCTGCTGCATCTGGAAGTCCTACTGGTGTAGGCTCTGTTTGTGCATTGTTCATCTTCTCCATTTCGCATTCTCATCTTATTTATCTCTTGCTTTGCTTGAGGTGTGCTTAGGCCACCGTGGAGCTTCTCCTTTCATCCTTCTTCTTTTCTTCTCCTTCATTAGGATATTGAGCCTCACTAACCTAGGACCATCCGAGCATGTGAATATTAGGATTAGACTTTTCCCCACTTAGTTTTTACCTTTGTGTCTCTTTTGAGTCTTCTCTTCTCACCTCATAATCAGGGACTAAACCCTAAAGGCTTTAAGGCTTTGTGATTAAGCTTATGCCTGCATCCTTCTCTTAGGATGGAGTGTATAACTTTAATCCTAAGTGTTAAACCCTTAATGTGTTTAAAATCTCTTAATTAATTCACTTAATAATCATCAAGACATCACACTTGTAACTTGGGCCTTGCATTAGGGTTCTATTTCTTCCTTAATTGGTTAAGAAGGACTAACCCTAGTGTTAATGGACAAGTCCCCCTCAAGTTGTCTTACAAACCATAAAACTCACTTCATCATCATATCATTTAATAAAATCCACTTAATCAAAGGCTTGTTTTGTCATGAGTTTAATCCCTAATCATGGATTAAGTCGAGGAGCTTTCCTCAGCTTAAACATTCTCATCTATTATCCTTCTATTAGGATGGTGTAATGAGTCTGTTTAATCCATGATTATGGCTTAACCTCATTACTTAACACTAAACAAAAACTACAAAAACATCTAAATAATCACAAGTAGGTTAATGATCTTAATCCTACACCAAAGGTGATTAAGTGTGAGAATCTGACTTCACACTTAAGGTATTCTTATTACCCCTAAACAGAGGGAAGATGTGATGAGTTTACTAAATCCATTGGTTTAGGCTTAAGCTCATTAACTTATGACAAACTTTCAAAAGTAATAAAAGACTGAAAACTCAAAAACAAACAATAATCGTCTCCTTCGGGATTCTTTTCTCATCTCATTCACTCACAAACGAGAGCTCGCTTCTTCCGTCTAATGCAAGACAGTTTGCACCTGAGCCAGACAGGTCATACACTTGAGCATTGACAAGCAAGCAGTTCACAAGTCAATTCATCTTTCAGTCTCTTTGGGTCGAACTACGGTGTTCTGACTTCCTCATTGCACGAGAGGATACGTAGGCATAACTTAACAGTTATCGAACAAAAGTCTCTGTGTATTTCCCCTCCTTTCCAGCTTTATTCTTTAAGCCTCATGATCTTGAGCATTTCACTCCTTTCTTACACTGACACTTTCATACTTCATATCACTTATACACTATACACTGACACCTGTACATATTGCTTTCCAGCTCTTTACACACAGATTGCACTGACACTACTCCTTTAAAACACAAATCTTTTAAGCGTGGATCCCGTCGAGTACGGCGGACAATCTGGGTGCTAATACCTTCCCAGGTTGTAACCAACCCCCTTTCTCAGTCTCTCTGGTTCGCAAACCGTCTTATCCATGTCTTTCTAGGCCTATGCAGCATTGCCTTTCCCCCGGGATAAAAATGCCTAGCTGGCGACTCTATTCATCTCCAGTGAGTTCACAACTGTGTGTTCTCATTGTCCCTCTCGCCGACCGTTCGCGTCTGTACCTTTATTTGGACCCAGTTTCACTTATCGGGAGCGACAAGTAGCTGATAGGATCAATGATGTTTTGATCATGAGAAGACATGGTGGGAATTCCTTGATCAAAGATGTCTTATACATCCCAAGATTCAAGAATAACCTTCTAAGTATTGGTCAATTTCTTGAGAAGGGTTACTAGATTAATATGGAGAACAAGGTGATACATGTTACAGATGCAAACATGGTTTTGATCCTAAAATCCTATGGTTTCCAATATAACTTCCAAGGTTGAGTTGAAGGTTACAAAGCATAGGTCTCTTGCTACAACGACTAGTCGAGAAGAATAGATATGGAACTATATGCTTGAGCATCTCAACTTTAGAGATCTCAATCCTTCAAAAGAACATAATGGTAACGAGGTTGTCATTAATAAACATACTAGCTGAAATTTGTAAAGAATGTGTGTAAGTGAAGCAACATATAAGGGTAAATTCAGCAAGGATGTAGGTTATAAATTCAAGCATTGCCTTAAGGTGGTGTATTCAGATGTGTGAGGACTGATGGAAGTGGATTCAATTGGAGGGAATACATATTTTTCCACATCCATTGATGATCATAGTAGAAAGTTATGTGCATACCTATCAAGAGAAATGATTAGGTATTCAAAGTTTTTAAGAAGTTCAAGTCCATGGTTGAAAGGCAAAGTAGTCATAAGCTCAAAGTTCTAAAAATAAATGGTGGAAACAAATATATCTCAAATGACTTTGAAAATTTTTGATCAAGGGATAGTACATGAGGTAATATCACCTTATACACTATAACAAAATGGTTTTTCCGAAAGGAAGAATCAATCGATCATGAACATGGCGAGAATCATGTTGAAGGGGAAGAACTTGCTGAAAATGTTATGGGAAAAAATGGTGTTCACAATTGCATATTTGTTGAATAGGTGTCCAGAAAAGAAGCTTGAGAAAATAACACTAGAGGAAGCATGGTCTAGATTTAAACCAAATTTGAATCATTTGAGAGTTTTCGGTTTGGTAGCATATCTACATGTTCTGAGATAACTTATAAAGAAATTGGATGATACTTGTAGGGTGTCACTTTACTGGTGGTTAAAAGTTGTATGATGCAACGAATAGAATAACCATGATCAACAAATATGTCATTTTGGACGAAATCAAGGAGTAGCAACAACTTCTAACTAGTTACTAGAAAGTTGTAACTGATTACAACAATGTCAAAACAGTTCTTGCAAAGCTGGAAATTGCGTAATCATCCTCAGTTGAAGCCTAAATTGAAGAAAATGTAAGAAGATCAACAAGGAAAATATGTTTTCCTCCAAGACTCCAATATTGTGAGCTATTTTGGGATAACCAAGTCAACGATGGTGGTGATTTCGTCCATTTTTCACTTATGGACGAATCTGAACCTATTAAAACAGAAGAAGCTTTAAGTGATCAAAAAAGGATTTGTTCTATGAAGGAGGAGCTGGAATCAATTGAGAAAAGCAATACTTGGGAGATAGTTAATCTACCATAATGAAAGAAGTCAATTGGTGTAGGATGGGTGTTTAAAGTGAAGGAAAATCCCAAGGGTGAAATAATCAAACATTAGCCTTAATTACTTGTAAAGTGATTTTTGTAAAGAGAATGCATAGACTTTGAAGAGGTATATTCTCATGTTGCTAGAATTGAAACCATTAGGCGGCTAGTTTTTGGTATTGTGAATAACAAAAATTATTCCATTTACCAAATGTATGTGAAATCTTTATTTTTGAACAAAACTTTTGAAGAGGAAGTTTATGTAGAACAACCATTTGATTTTGTTGTGAGAAACTAAGATTTAAAGTTCTACAAGTTAAGGAAATTGTTATATGGCTTGAAACAAGTTCTAAGAGCTCGAAACAAGAGGACAACTGGTTTCTTAAGGAGATTGGGTTCAAGAAGGGTGTATCCGAACATGGTGTGTATGTGAAGATGGTGTGTATGTGAAGAAGGGTACAAATCAAAGGGTGATAATATTTTGTCTATACATAGGCGACTTGTTGATTACATGGAGCGGCGAAAAGTGAATTTCTAATTTCAAGAGTGAGCTTATGAAAGGGTTTGAGATGACCGACATTGGCCTCATGACATAATTCTTTGGCATTGAGTTCCACAAGTCCAAAAAGGGTATTCTCATGCACAAAAGAAGGTATGTGCTTAATATTTTGAAGAAGTTTGAAATGGAGCATTGTAATGCTGCCATTACTTCAGGTGAACCGAGGTTGCAGTTGTCAAAGAATGAGAACGAGCAAGATGTTAATCCAACTTAGTATATATAGGATTCTGATTGGATCATTATGTTACTTGTGCAATACACGATCGAATTTAGCGTTTAATGTCGCTATGGTGAGTAAATTCATGGAGAGACCAAAGGTGTCTCACTTGGTAGCAATCAAGAAGATGGTAAGATACATCAAATGATCTATTGGCTATAGAATTCTTTTATTTGTAATGGACACTGGCAGAAAAGGAAATTTGATCGATTTTATCAATTATAATTGGTGCAGAGATAAAACTGATAAAAAGTTTACATCTCAATACATCTTTTGTTCGGTAAAACGCCAAACTCATGGTGTTCTAGGAAGGAACCAATAATAGCACTCTCTTCTTGTGAGACCGGATACATTGTTGTTTCGTTGTGTGAAGCCAAGTCGTGTGGTTAATGAATTTGTTGAAGGATTTGGGAAGCAAAGAGGGTGACATTGTAACGCTCATGGTTGACAATATTTCCGCTATAAATATTTCTAAGAACCGAATTGCACTACTTGAGAGAACTTGTTAGTGAAGGAAAGTTGAGATTGGGGTATTATAGAAGTGAAGACCAAGTGGTCAATTTGTTGACCAAATGAGTCCCAATTGAAGTGTTAAAAAGGTTGTAGAAGAACATGAACATGGAAGACTTGGTGCACTTAAATCAAGGTGTTGTGTTGTGAAAACGTCAATAACTCAAATGTTGTAACCGGTTACTGCGTTTTGATAACCAGTTACAATATGTAGTGTTTTTAGTTGTTAGAATAGGTTACGTTTTGATAACCAGTTGCAATATGTAGTGTTTTTAGTTGTTAGAATAGGTGTAACCGGTTAGTGTGTTTTGATAAGCAATTACCACTAAATGGAAAATTAATTGTTAAAACAGTTGTAACTGGTTACAACTTTGGCATAACCGATTACATGTAGTTGGTTTCATATTTTCTGTTATTTTAACTAGTTACTTGTGCCTCAATCCATTGTATATGTATATTTACCTTTGAGGTATCATTGTTACTTATGTCTCAATCATTTTATATATATATATATATATATATATATATATATATATATATATATATATATATATATATATATATATATATATATATATATATATATATATATATATATATATATATATATATATATATATATATATATATATATATTAGTTTGTTACTTGTGTCTCACTCCACTCTCTCTAATTCTTTCTATCACTTTCTCATTGTGCAAACTCAGTTACTCAATAATTACCAATCTTGTAATTCTAAGTTCTAAAAAAAGTGAATATCACTTTACAAGAGCAAGATAAGAGCAAAGCAAATGGAGAGATTTTTAAATACTAGAAAGTACTTTCTTATGTGATCATGGATAACTAAGTGAAATCTTTTCATGTTGCTTGTGATGTGTTGATTGTTTGTTTATGGCATATTCCATTGAAACAACCATATGCTATTGAAACACAATAATGGTTATATATTTAATTAGTCTCTTCATTAATTAATATTAAAAAAAAAACATGGTTGTTAGAAATTTAATTGCAAATTCATCATTTTTGTCTTTAGCTAGGTTAAATGTGTTATATTAATCTATTCTACCAAAATATAGAACATCACATTTAGCATTGCAAGAAAGAAGGTAACAATCAGATATTGATAATTGTATAAGGGTGGGTGGTTATGTAGAAGCTGAGAATAAGGATGGTTTGCTACAATTTTCTCCATATGTCCATCTCAATCAGTTATAAGAGAACTAATCAAATCATATGTCATTGTAAAAAGATTCTTCCTCTTCAACTTCAAGAATTCAAGGCAGCATAATGAACTCCACTTTTGTGAATTGGTCCATTATATATGAGATAAACTCTTGTATTCTTCACAAAGACATTATTCTCAGAAACAACAACAAACTCCACTTCATTACCAGATTGTATACTTGATATTGCACTCTGCGACTCCTCGTCTTCAAACGATGCTAATCCCCCTGTCTTAAAAAGCATAATACTGGCCTTTGTGTAATTTATCATCAACACATTTTTTATAAGGCCATCTGATGTTATGTTATCCAGTGTTAAAGGATAGGCAACACAAATAATTGTCTCCAAGTTAAGCTCTTTCACTTGAGGGACTTCAAATTTCACAGAAGAACCATCACTGTTGAAGTTTAAGCACCATGGATGACTCTCACCCTTACCCTGTAACAGTAGAAATAGGCTCAAAACTTTGATAGAGTTAATATACTAATGTAATATCAGTATTGTAACATTTCATGAAATATTTTAGTATTAATAAGAAATTTCTCTCTTCTTCCATACATAATAAATAGTTATAAAAATGTGACAAATAAAATTATGAGAGAGAACCTGTAAAATTTCTTCTTTTAGATATTTTGATACTCGGTAGTTCGTTCCCATCTGAAAAAAACGAGGTATGAAGGACGTTTCTGGACCTGAAATGTAAACTTGTTCCAGTTTTTCATGATTTGTAATAGATAAAGCATTTAAAATTATGGTTTTGCTTTGAGAAAGATCAACTTTTGAATCACATTTCACCCAAAGACATGGAAACTGTGGAAGGTACTCAAACATTGATGAGAGATCTAAGGAACTAGAACCAGGCGCATTGATAGGAATAATGGATGAGAGTGTATTTCTCGGTGATGTCCAAGACCTAATGATAGATGGAAACACATCACTTGCAAATCCTTCATATTCGCACAAAGAAATAAATCCAAGTTTTTGCAACTTTCCTAATGAAAAGGGTATTGTTGTTATTGTAGTGTTATTTGCAATCAGAGTTGTTAATGATTCCATTTGTTCCAGATCCTCTTCCAACTTGTCAATCTTTAAACACCCAGAAAGAATGAGAGTTTTCAGAGATTTCAACTTATATAGACTTTTTGGAAGGCTCTGAAGGCTTATACAATCTTCCAAATTTATCAGAAGAACTTTTTTGTGACATTCAAAAGTATCGGAAACTTCAAACAACCTTGGACAATCAATGAGTATTAATTTTTCAAGATTAGGTAACTTTGAAAAGTCGGGAGTCTTTGTGAGATAATGAGAATGACTAAGATTGAGAATCTTTAGTTTCTCTAAACTCTGCAAGAAAAAGAATGTAGAAAACTTAGAGAACAAGTATCTAAAACAATAAATGTAAGAAAATGCAATAAAAAGACAGACAAAAAAAATGAAAACTGTCAAAATGGCAACATAAAAGATAATATCAAATATAAGTGGAAAAAAAAATTGATACCCGATTCTCTTCGTCGTTCCATAGAAATTTGATTTTGCTGTTTTCTAACTCAATAGAAACTAAATTTCCTAAATAAAAGGTTGCAGGTATGGATGTTAAAGGGAATCCATTCCAAGAAATCCACCTCAAATTTGTTGAAAGATATTCAAAGTCATCATCAAGTCTCACTCCAGCAAGTTGAAGCAATCTGAGTCTAGTCATTTTCTCAAATGCCTTAGTACTAAAGCATTTTGTACTAGGACTTGGCAAAATCAAAGCAAGTCCTTCAACTTTTGTTCCCTTTGATATATGGTGAACAAAAAATTAAAATACTAGATAACAAACTTTTCATGAACCAGTCATTTGTTTCAGTAATCTATGAAAGATAATATGGTTCACAATCAAGCAAATTTTCATATCACATCTAAACTAATTTTATCATGCTATTGTTAAAGCTTTTTTCATGAATGTTTGGTTCAGTTCCTTGAAATTTAGATATTTAAAGTCCAAAATAGAAAAAAAAAAATATGAATGTAAATGAAGCACTTACAGTTCGTTTTGACAGTACATCAAACACATCCTTACTAAGCCACAACCTGCTAAGTTTTTCGGGATTTTTTGGTGATTTTTCACGAGTAATTTCTCTTCCCATATCTCGCAGCAAATCATGCATTCTAAATTTGTTTGTATCATCAACCGTCACTAGACTTCGCGCCACAAGGATATTTATTCCATTTTCTGGATAAAATTCACATTCATTTAATATATGTATAACATCATTTCGATCCTTTCCGATAAAAAAACAAGCTATATCAAGAAATATATCTTTTTGAGTGTCATCCTCCAACCCATCGTAACTTATTTTTAACTTCTTATGAATTTGATCATTTGGGATTCTTCTGAGTTTGTCTAATACACACTCCCACTCTTTTATCTCCCTACCATACAAATATGATCCAAGGACTTCCAGAGCTAGTGGCAATCTCCCAGCATACTCAACAACATTTTTGGAAATTTCAATAAAATCTTCTTTAGGTTTCACTTGTTTAAACGCGTGCCAGCTGAAAAGCTCAATTGATTCTCTTTCATCCATTTCTTGCATTTTGTCAAATTTATCAACTCTATTCCCTTTAAGTAAATCCATATCTCTAGTTGTGATAATTATTCTACTACCTGAACCAAACCATTGCCGATCTCCACACAAAGCATTCAATTGATCCAATGTGTTCACATCATCAAGTACGAGAAATACTCTTTTATGGCCGAGCTTATCCTTTAATATACTTTTTCCTTTATCAATGTTTTGTATCCCTATTGCAGTTTCTTTACATATATCAAAGAGAATTTGTTCTTGTAAAGCCACTTGTCCAGCATTTTGCTCCCAAACTTCTCTAATATTTGCAAGGAAGCTCCTACCTTCAAAATTGCGGCCAATTTCATTATAAATTGCTTTTGCAATAGTGGTTTTACCCGTTCCTCCCATACCCCATATGCCTATTAATAGAACATCCTTTGATTGTTGGATGGACGGTTGCATGGCTAACAGTTGAATTATATCACGCACTCGAGGTTCAACTCCAACAGGATGATTCGCAACAAACATGTCTGTCTTGTCTAGCAAATGTGTAGTTTTTTCAACAATCTCCTTGATAGCCTCACTCTGATTCCTATTAAAAAAAGCTAAATAGAAGTTTATATCTATGAAGCACATATTCTATAAAACTCAGACTTCGACACAAACACTGTCAAACACTTGGAACAATGACGCCACTGCATGTATATAACTATATATCATAATATTTAACTTTCATTATCCATCTATTATTTAAGTTATTAAACAGTTAAAACTATTCTAATAAAAATTAAATATTAATATATATATATATATTTAATCATTCATTGATTTGTTGATAATATTGTTTTAATATTGTGAGATTTAAAAAAAGATGTATATGATTTGTTGAAAAGTAAACATGCAAATTTTTTTATTGATTTTTTTAAAATACTTTGTTTGAATGAATTTTAGTTGGATGGAGTTACCTGGAATTTAGCACCACAAACCCTGCAAGCCCAGCTGCTTGACCAAGCGCTTCTTTCCATCTCTGAACTCCGTTTGGAGACTCTTCTTTACTATTTAAGAAACAGCAGGCATTTGCAACCTTACTATAGAGTCCTTCCTTTTTTGAAATCCTTTTCAAAAGACTATGAAATGCTTTTCCAAACTCACCAGTTTGGTGACGTACATCAGATGGATCAACATCATAGAAAACCGGCAGCACCATCACCTGAATCATGGTTCCATGACACTCCATTATCTTCACCAATTCATCTAGACACCATTGCGAGTTTGCATAATTTCTTGAAAAAACTATCAGAGCTATTTGAGATCCTTCAATTGCTCGCAGTAATGATGCTGAAATGACATGTCCTCTTTTAAGAGAATCATCGTCCTTGAAAACATTAATTCCGGCGTTTTGAAGAGAAGCATAGAGATGTGAAACGAAGGAAGAGCGAGTATCCTCGCCTCTGAAACTTAGGAAAACCTCATAGATTTTTAACGGTGTCTTTCCCATATCTTTTTGTTGAGTTTTTATTTCTTCATCCCTGAAAACTATAATAAAAATAAAAAAAATTGGATTGAATTATGAACTAAATCCATGTAACGAACTAAAATAACTAAATAAAATTAGAGGAATATTTTACACTGTTCTTGAAAATGATCGAGATTCGATCTCGAAGAGGAAGGCCGGCTCGTCAGTTTATGGCCAGGAATGTCTGCTGTCGAAAAGGAAAAGGAAGTCATGGATGAAAGAATGTGTTCGAAGCTGTAAGAGAAAGAGATAACAATTAACACTGTTAAACGCCTACTCCCTTCTATCCAATTTATATGAGAAAAATAACATAAGTAAAATAACAAGTAATTTATATATAATTTCTTTTCAAAAAAATATGTGATTTGAAAAGAAAGAAAAAAAATTGACTAGCTCCCAAGCTGAAAGAGAAAAATGTTTGTTTGCTGCGAAATTTCCTTTCAAATAGTGTTCAACTTGAAGCCGTCATTTATGCCTGTCCAAGAAATTGCTTTGGCGTATAATATCCTCAGACTCCAAATATAAGGCATTGACTGATATAGTTGACTCATATTGTTGAAAGAATATCGAAGTTAATTTTTTATTTTTATAAATTAATATCCTTTACACCAACTCTAACTCTATGGATTTTTTTTCTACGGATTTTTTTTATAAGTAAATAATTCATTCAAAAAAAGATGTAAAGGGACATCCTAACCCGTATGCAAAAACGACTAAATATCAGTAAAAATAAAATTCATTTTTATACATATAAAAATAAAATAACATAATTGTTTATATAATTATATGTTTTATTTATTAAAATAAAGAAAAAAATAATCTTTATAAAAAATTAAATTTTTTTTAAACAGAGAGAGAGAGAGAGAGAGAGAGAGAGAGAGAGAGAGAGAGAGAGAGAGAGAGAGAGAGAGAGAGAGAGAGAGAGAGAGAGAGAGAGAGAGAGAGAGAGAGAGAGAGAGAGAGAGAGAGAGAGAGAGAGAGAGAGAGAGAGAGAGAGAGAGAGAGAGAGAGAGAGAGAGAGAGAGAGAGAGAGAGAGAGAGAGAGAGAGAGAGAGAGAGAGAGAGAGAGAGAGAGAGAGAGAGAGAGAGAGAGAGAGAGAGAGAGAGGATTAAAAATAAAGGAAAAAACTACAAAAATATCAGTGACCGAAATTTCGATCTCTGAATTTTTTATATAAATAAAATATTGTATAAAAACATTTTTTTGTGACCAAATTGGTGGTCACAAAATTTTGTTCGCTATATTGGTGGCTAATATTTATTTAGTGACCAAAAAAGTTTGCTCATGGATATCAAATTTCAGTGGCCAATTCGGTGGCTATAGTGACCGAAATTTTTCGGTCACTAAAAGCGAATTTTCTAGTAGTGCATGTTGATTTGTAATGACATTGCGCCTCCGAAAATTGTCTCTCGTAGGTAATCTATTATAAATTAATCTCCAACAAAACGTTTTAATATTTTCCGGTGTCGAGGATACCCAACATAACTTAATAGCATTTAATTCATCAATCCCTAAACCAAACCCATTATCCGATAAAGATTCCAGAATCTCATAACCCGAATTGACTGAAAACCGACCTTCTGCGTCATTCGACCATTTCAAGATGTCTTGCTTTCCTTCCTTGATAGATTTTCCAACAATACTCTCCATCAATTGCTCCTGTTGTTCTGTTACGATATCGTTGCGATTATGTTGAACAATATGCACATTCCACCTGCAAATATTATTAACAGAAGAGCAAAATTTTGAAACAGTTCCTTGTTTATTCACAACGGCCGCAAATAACTCAGGGAATCCTTCAACCAAAGTCGAATTCCCCGCCCATTTTGATTTCTAGAATATCGCCTCATCCCCCTTACCCACTTGATATTTAGTCCAACCAAAAAAATCATTCAAACCAAATGATTCAGAAATTGCAAATAGATCCTTCCATCATTGAGATGGTTTAACCTTGTACTTTGAAATTCTGTTTTGAATCAAATCAGAATTGTATCTTCCATATTTGACCTACAATAATTTTGACCACAAACTGTGTTTGGTTTGTAGTATCTTCCATAACCATTTAGATATCATAGGAATATTGAACAATTGGATATTCTTTATTCCAAGACCACCAACATCCTTTGTCTTACAAACCGTCTTCCATTTGATCCAATTTATACTTTCCTTCAACGTCGAACCACTCCATAAGAACTGTCTTTGGATAGACGTCAAAATGCGATAAACTTTTATTGGCATCTTGTAGAAGGACATATAGTGTATTGGTAGATTTGACAAAAGAAAATTGATAAGAAAGGCTTTACCCCGCATAGATAAGAATCTACCCTTCCAAGTTGCAAGTCTTGACTTGATTTTTTCAATCATCAGATTCTAGAATGCAATTAATCTAGGATTTCCACCAACCATAATTCCAAGGAATTTGAATGGAAAACCATCAATTCTACAGCCCAGGAAACCTTCAGTCGCTTTCAAATAAGATTCTTTCGTTCTTATACCGTAAATGGAGCTTTTGCTATAGTTGATCTCCAATCCTGATACCATTTGAAATCCTTTGAGCACTGCTTTTATATCCCACGGATTACTTCATGAGCTTTCTCCTATTATAATTGTTTTATCAACATATTGTAGGATCTCAAAAGTCGTATCCTTGCCAAACCTACATCCTTGAAAAACAGAATCTTCCACTACTCTTTTCATTAAAATAGCTAATCCTTCAGCGACAATCGTAAACAGAAAATGTGAGAGCGGGTCACATTGACGAAGTCCCCTTGTAACCTTAAAGTCCATGGTAGGACTACCATAATCAGGATTGACATGTAATTATGTAGTACATCACTCCTTTAGTTCTTCCCTCCATCAATTTAGACACAATTTTGTACACATGTTCGATTAAACATATCGATCGATAGTTGCCCAACTTGGATGGTTCTTTCTTAGGAATTAATACCAGAAATGAAGATGCTAATACCTTAGGTAAATATACTTCCGCAAAAACTCCAAAACACAATCTGAAAATTCTTTTCCTACTGACTCCTGCATACCTTGAAAAAATCAAACGTGAATCTGTCTGGTCCCGGACTTTTATCTCCTACGCAATCAAACACAACTTTTCTCACATCTTTAGCATTAAAAGCTGATTCTAAACACACTCTCTCTCTCTATTTCTGTGATTGTTTTGATGCCTCTGTTTCCCAATGACGATTTTCTGCTATCATCTACTTTAAACGCATTCTCAAAATACCTAACTGCTTCCTCCTTGATTCTTTTTGCATCCATTATGATTTCATTATCAGTTGTCAGTGAATTGATTGAGTTTGCACGATTCCTTTGGTTTATTGCAGTATGGTAGAATTTAGTATTTTTATCTCCTTCAAAAATCCACCTCAATCTTGATTTTTGTTTGAGAATACTCTCCTTTATCCTAGGAGTTTTCCATATTTCGTCCACAACTTTTAGCCTATTTTGATTATGCTCCTCATTCAGCTCCCCATGAATGTTTGAGATAACGTCTTCCATCTCGTTAATGATATCCACATTCCGTGTAATTTTGGTATCTATCCTCCCAAAAACATCAATGTTCCACTGTCTGATCTTGTTTCTCAGATTCTGTAGTTTTTTTGAAAATACAAAAGCTTTCGAACCTTCTACATCATAAGGCCTCCACTTATCCTTGACAAACAATTGAAACTGAGGATGTTCGAGCCAACATTTCATAATATTAAGTGGTTTTGGGCCCCAGTTAACGCTTCTAGCACTTAATATTACCGGTCGATGGTCAGAGATATCCCTATCTGCCACATTTTGAGTGGCATAATTCCAATCATTCAAAATTCTAGGTGATATCAAAAACCTGTCCAATCTGCTGCAAGATTTTCCTAAAGCATTATACCAAGTGAACTTGATACCCACCATTGGAATATCGATACAACCAGATTCCTCAATGAAATCATTAAACTCGAGCATAATTCGATTATTATGAATTGCAATCCCAATTCTCTCATCCTTCTGGCTGATGGTGTTGAAGTCGCCGCCAATAATCCATTCACCTGTTGCTGAATTACCAATCACTTGGATCAAATTATGCCAAAGTTATCTCTTTTCATGATTTGAACAAGGTGAGTATACATTAATTAGGTATACATTAGTATTTCTCCATATAGCATTTAAACCAATGAAACATATCCCTCTGAATGAGTACATAGGAGTGAATACATTTTTATTCCAGATCGTAAGAATACCACCAGCTAGCCCAACAGAGTTTAAGGCTGACCAATCACACTTTTTGTTTCCCCAAAGACTATACACAACTTCATCCTTCATATTTGAACATTTGGTTTCCTGCAAAAATACTACATCTGCATTCTCTCTACGAACCAACTCTCTAACCTTCCTTCTTTTTATAGAACTACTACTTCCTCTGATATTGTAGGTGAGGCAGATCATAACACCCCCTTCGCTACATTATTCTCTCCTTTTTTTCCAACTTTGACCTTACTCTTAATTACCTTGTCCATATTGCGGATGGCGTCTTCAAACAATGCATCATCACCATTGGACTCCACCCTCAGTTTTTTAATGGATTCCCACAATTTAACTGGAAGATTATCCAATTTCTTCCTTAATCTTGAGTTCTTGTGTAAGACTCCTGAGTCACTGATAGAATCACCAAAAGAAACTTGGATTGGAGTGTCAAGAAAGTTAACAAATTTCCTACTTGGTGAATGCATGGTACTTCACCATGTTTATCTACGTGCAAAAGAGTTACGTAATAGGAAGAGTCAAACAGAATTTTGAGTTTATTATAAATATCCTCCATAAGTTTCTTTTTCTTCCCTACTCTTTTTCCTCAAGACAAATCCCGCACCTTGTGTACACCATTTTCACTATTATTATCTTTGTCCACAAGGTCCTTAGAGGTACCACATTGGTGTATTATCTTGTCTTGATTATATATGACTGTATCGTTTCTTGTGTACAAATTATGACATATGTTTTCCCATCTTGTCTTCCCAACGTCTGTATCTTTAATTATGCCAGTTGATAAATCTTTATCCTTTTCTCTTTCCATAGTCTGAACTTCACGTGACACCATTGCATTGATATTTGGTTCGCTTTCAATTATATGCCCAGAAATTCCTTGTCTTTCCTCCACATCACCTTTCATTGTTTCCACCGATTCAGAGACTTATGTATTATTAGAACCAATATCCATATATTGTCTAATGAATCCTCCACTTAATTTACCATTATTATTTTCTAAAACTTCTGTATCTGATGAAGACACCTCAAAACTATCTTCAAAATATTTGTTAGCTTGATTTCCAGAATATCTATCACAAATCGAGTCTTCCACAAGTTTGATACAATAAATATGATTGTTGACTTCAATATTGATAACCTCACTCATATTCATAGAAAATTTCGTCCTTATCAGAATTCTTGCAACATCCAGTCTGATTTGGTCTTGTATTTCAATATCGGCCTTAACGAAATCACCAACCGTCCCTGCTAAAAATGTGAAGAAATTATCTCCTCAGACATGACAAGAAAGGCCATATATGCTCATCCATGTTAATCTTTCTTTGTCAACATCATCTGGTGACCATGGATGAATCTCAGAAAACCAGTTAGAGATCCACTCTTTGTCCTCAGATATTATCTTTTTAATTTCACCATGAATTTCTTCTTCAAGTAAACACATATTTTCCCCCAGTGGGTGTATTTAATATGGAAATACCCTTAAGCATGAAGAGCTCCTTGGATGTCAAACATTGTTCCTGGAGATTCCACCACCCCAACATAAGATTTATTAAATCTTGTCAGTTGACTATCATTGATGTTGAATTTCAAGTGAGTAAATTTTTGCTTATCCCTCAAGAAGAAGTTATTATGTACTTTAAAATTAGATATGGGTGTCGTACCCTAAATTTTGACCACCCTCCATATGTTTTCTAATGCCATTTTAGGTTGAATAAATAAAATAGCACAATTGGTATAAAAAATGGTATAAGAGCGATAAGTGTGACAGGTTGTGAGTTCAAATCCTAGGTTCCTTACTTTCTAATGGTTTTTTTTTTTATTTTTTTATTTTATGTTTTAACATCCATTACACTATTCTAAAGTCAAAAAATTCGTATTTTATTATTGTATTATGTTAATACATTTTTAATCTAAAAATCTAAAAAAAATTGTATCTTGTTTTTAATATTTAAATTTTTAGTTATTATTTTTTTTTGGATATTATATTATTACTATATTATGTTTTATTTCTAAGAAAAAAAATCAAAATTTTGTATTTTTCTTTTATTTTAATATTTAATTTCGAACTTTTAAACTAAGAAAAATTATTTTTTTTTCTCTTTTTCGAACTTCTTATTAAAAAAAATCATTAAAATATTTTTCTAATACATTTTTTTAATTATCGATTATTTATAAAATGTCCACACAAAATATTTATTAGTGGTGATATATTTTGTTTGCTATTATCAATATCTTGTTATTATCACTTTAATGTTATTATCACTTTAATATTTACTAGAATGACCAAAGAAATTCCTTATACAATGAATCTGCAATCATGTCTTGATCATTATTTCAAAACCATTTTAATCCTCGTCAATTCTTTCCAAAATAAATAACAACACATATTCATTAACATTCATATTTTCAAATCAATTCAATATCCCACAATAAATAAAACGGATTTTTCTTATTAGTAGTTATTAATTTATTAATAATAAATAATAACTAAATTTTTTTCCCATGATTACTAAAAAAAACGTTTCTCGGTTGAAATTTGTTATTTAATGAAAAATGATAAGGGGTTTATTGGGTAAATAGTAGATCTAAAAAATATAATAATAATTGTTATTATTTCTGAATATTTGTATTTTATTAAAATATGTTTACCTTTATTTTTGATATAAATTTTTTAAAATAGGAGTGCTAGAGAGAGAGAGAGTCTACAAAATTCAAACATTAAGAGTTAGTATTTAATTTTTCATAATACTCTCTTACACAATACTCTATCTATTTAATTATTTTATATAGATGAATAAAAATGTATAAGCAAAAAGATAGAATCATATTTTTTCTATACTATTCTAACCAAATATTAATATTGGTATTGTTATTACTATTTTTTTTAGTATTGTTATTACCTTTTTAAAAAAGAAGAGAAAGGGGGGCACATACCCCTATTTTCTTTTTTTATTATCATTCATGATTTTTTAAAAATATAAATGGGATAACTATTATTCATTAGTTATATTTTAATAGCTTTTTATTATATTTAAAATTAATAAGGGTGAGGTTTGGTCCTTAACATATAATTATTAATATTACTATTATTGAGTTTGATGTTTATTTTATTTCTATTGTTTTTAAAATAAAATAAAAATGAATAATAAAAAGAGAACAAACTTGTTCCTATACAAAAATATACAAGATTTTATTGGAGGAGTTTCACATTATTATTTCTTAATAATGATAATGTTAATGTTTATTTTATTATTTATTATTATTAGTTCTTCTTCTTATTATTAAATATATTATTGAAAGTCAACTTTTATTGACTAACAATCTCATGCAGATTGTTGGAGATAAAGAAGATCAAATCAGATCTCTAGAAATTAAACCAAATCACTCATCATAAAATTAATTAATTCATGATCAATCACATTAAACCTTGAATCTGTTTTTTCAACTATAAAAAGGATGCCAATAGGGATCTCAAAGGGGGAGAAAAAAAGTTTGAAACTCTTATAGTAACATACACAGAACCTTCACTACAAGCTCCGTAAAAAAAACGATAAGAATTTCACATCGGAGTTCTTATCAGTTGAGCATAGCCACATCCGTTACAACCTTGTATCAAACGTAGGAGAAAAAGTCAGAAGAAGGAGGGGAACGAAAAGATCTAGTCAGGAATCCAATAAAAAGAACTTACATGTCGGGTTCGTATATAATGGGAGAATCCTCGCTCTCGTAGGTTGGTTTGATGCCTTTGCATAACTATCAAATTGTTGCATGTCTGATAATATTAAATTACTGAACTTGTCATATTGTGATTATTGTTGCTTTAAACTTTATGGGATTATGGGTTTATAATATTTTCTTGGTTTTAAATTGGGTTTATTTGAAAAAATTAAATTATTTTTATTTTTATTCTTATTTTTAAAAAATGATAAATAATATTATTTTGTTATTTTTTTTAGGGTTTTGGTGTTTTATTAGTTACTTAATTAAATATTTAATTAATTAATTAGGGTTAGATAATTAAGTTTAGAATTTTTAACGGGGATTATAAATCATATAAAAATAGATAAATTTGATGTTTTTATTTTTATTTTTTGGGTTACATCTAGGATTTTTCATATAATAATTATTTTTATTGATTATTTTTATCATTATGTTATGGTTTTATTTAATATAAAAAAGAATATAATTTTTTTATTATAAAATATATAAAATATTTGTATGCATGTATTATTGGGTTTTTAATTGTTAAGTGATTTCGGGGATAATATTTAGTTAATTTATTTTGGGAATTAAAATTATCAAATATATTTTGGGGTTTCAAATAAATTTGTTTTTGGGAATTAAATCTTGGGGTTTTATTTGTGAGATTTTATAACATATATGGGATTTAATCAAATATTTTGGGATTTTATTTAAAGGGATTTCAAATGTGGAGTCTTTGTGTAATAATAATCGGTTTTTATAATAATTATAAAAGGGGTTTTATTTTAAGGGTTTAGAAATTAGGTTAAGGGGTAGTAATGGGATTAAGATCTAGGGGTAGAGGGAATTGAACTACGATGCTCTGATCCCTCAAATTGAGGGTACGTAGGCATAGGGTTGTAAGACCCTAGCGAGTAAAATAAGGGATAAATTAGGGTTTTGGGTTTATTATTTATTTTTGATTTTTTTTAAAACAAACAAAATATATACCCTAGAACCTAAAAAGGATCATATTGGATACAATAGAAGTGAGGGGTGCCTAACACCTTCCTCTCATTTAACTGACTATCGAACCGAGGGTCTCTACCCTAGGGATTTAGGTTTATCACTATTTTTACCTTAAAAATGTGATGACGACTCTTAAATTTTAAGCCGGTCGCGACAATGGGATTCGAAACATTAGATGTTGGTTTGTCCTTAATAATTTGAGCAAAAGAAGGACCATTCTTAATAGTTGAGTCGAACCTCATATTATGATAATGAGACTTGATATTTCCTATTTTGTCAGATCTCAATGTTTCTAGATTTTGAACGAAGTTAATCCCTTTCTGCATATCAATCCATTTTTGAAATCTCGGAGTATTGGCAAATATCTTCTTTCCATTAATAAGAATATTATCTAGTTTAATGACCAATCAATGTTCGTCCTCCATGTTCTTGAATTTAACGAAACCAAACCTCTTGCCTCTTATATCTCTTTTGGTTGGGATGTATAATCTGAGAAAATATTGAACATATCCTTCGCATCATGAGATTCTGGGAATTCGGAAAAGAAAAACGATGATGCATCTTCAAGGTCTTTTTGGCAAAATTTCCCACCCTGTGCTTTCCAAATCGATCATCTTGCACTTAGACCATGATCATTTCTCCTATGAATCATCTTCCTCTAACCTTCTTCAGATCTACCCATATTACCCATTCCTATCCCTAAATCAGAAGCCCCTATTTTAATGTTTATACTGTCAAGAATCAGAATCTCATAACCCGAATTGACTGAAAACCGACCTTCTGCGTCATTCGACCATTTCAAGATGTCTTGCTTTCCTTCCTTGATAGATTTTCCAACAATACTCTCCATCAATTGCTCCTGTTGTTCTGTTACGATATCGTTGCGATAATGTTGAACAATATGCACATTCCACCTGCAAATATTATTAACAGAAGAGCAAAATTTTGAAACAGTTCCTTGTTTATTCACAGCGGCCGCAAATAACTCAGGGAATCCTTCAGCCAAAGTCGAATTCCCCGCCCATTTTGATTTCTAGAATATCGCCTCATCCCCCTTACCCACTTGATATTTAGTCCAACAAAAAAAAAACCATTCACACCAAATGATTCAGAAATTGCAAATAGATCCTTCCATCATTGAGATGGTTTAACCTTGTACTTTGAAATTCTGTTTTGAATCAAATCAGAATTGTATCTTCCATATTTGACCTACAATAATTTTGACCACAAACTGTGTTTGGTTTGCAGTATCTTCCATAACCATTTAGATATCATAGAAATATTGAACAATTGGATATTCTTTATTCCAAGACCACCAACATACTTTGTCTTACAAACCGTCTTCCATTTGATCCAATTTATACTTTCCTTCAACGTCGAACCACTCCATAAGAACTGTCTTTGGATAGACGTCAAAATGCGATAAACTTTGATTGACATCTTGTAGAAGGACATATAGTGTATTGGTAGATTTGACAAAAGAAAATTGATAAGAAGGGCTTTACCCCGCATAGATAAGAATCTACCCTTCCAAGTTGCAAGTCTTGACTTGATTTTTTCAATCATCAGATTCTAGAATGCAATTAATCTAGGATTTCCACCAACCATAATTCCAAGGAATTTGAATGGAAAACCATCAATTCTACAACCCAGGAAACCTTCAGCTGCTTTCAAATAAGATTCTTTCGTTCTTATACCGTAAATGGCGTTTTTGCTATAGTTGATCTCCAATCCTGATACCATTTGAAATCCTTTGAGCACTGCTTTTATATCCCACGGATTACTCCATGAGCTTTCTCTTATTATAATTGTTTTATCAACATATTATAGGATCTCAAAAGTCGTATAGTTGCCCAACTTGGATGGTTCTTTCTTAGGAATTAATACCAGAAATGAAGATGCTAATACCTTAGGTAAATATACTTCCGCAAAAACTCCAAAACACAATCTGAAAATTATTTTCCTACTGACTCCTGCATACCTTGAAAAAATCAAACGTGAATCTGTCTGGTCCCGGACTTTTATCTCCTACGCAATCAAACACAACTTTTCTCACATCTTTAGCATTAAAAGCTGATTCTAAACACGCTCTCTCTCTATTTCTGTGATTGTTTTGATGCCTCTGTTTCCCAATGATGATTTTCTGCTATCATCTACTTTAAACGCATTCTCAAAATGCATAACTGCTTCCTCCTTGATTCTTTTTGCATCCACTATGATTTCATTATCAGTTGTCAGTGAATTGATTGAGTTTGCACGATTCCTTTGGTTTATTGCAGTATGGTAGAATTTAGTATTTTTATCTCCTTCAAAAATCCACCTCAATCTTGATGTTTGTTTGAGAATACTCTCCTTTATCCTAGGAGTTTATTGCAGTATGGTAGAATTTAGTATTTTCCCCCAGTGGGTGTATTTAATATGGAAATACCCTTAAGCATGAAGAGCTCCTTGGATGTCAAACATTGTTCCTGGAGATTCCACCACCCCAACATAAGATTTATTAAATCTTGTCAGTTGACTATCATTGATGTTGAATTTCAAGTGAGTAAATTTTTGCTTATCCCTCAAGAAGAAATTATTATGCACTTTAAAATTAGATATGGATGTCGTACCCTAAATTTTGACCACCCTCCATATGTTTTCTAATGCCATTTTAAGTTGAATAAATAAAATAGTACAATTGGTATAAAAAGGGGTATAAGAGCGATAAGTGTGATAGGTTGTGAGTTCAAATCCTAGGTTCTTTACGTTCTAATGGTTTTTTTTTTTTTTTTAATGTTTTAACATCCATTACACTATTCTAAAGTCAAAAAATTCGTATTTTATTATTGTATTATGTTAATACATTTTTAATCTAAAAAACTAAAAAAAATTGTATCTTGTTTTTAATATTTAAATTTTTAGTTATTATTTTTTTTTGATATTATATTATTACTATATTATGTTTTATTTCTAAGAAAAAAAATCAAAATTTTGTATTTTTCTTTTATGTTTTAACATCCATTACACTATTCTAAAGTCAAAAAATTCGTATTTTATTATTGTATTATGTTAATACATTTTTAATCTAAAAAACTAAAAAAAATTGTATCTTGTTTTTAATATTTAAATTTTTAGTTATTATTTTTTTTTGGATATTATATTATTACTATATTATGTTTTATTTCTAAGAAAAAAAATCAAAATTTTGTATTTTTCTTTTATTTTAATATTTAATTTCGAACTTTTAAACTAAGAAAAATTATTTTTTTTTTCTCTTTTTCGAACTTCTTATTAAAAAAAATCATTAAAATATTTTTCTAATACATTTTTTTTATTATCGATTATTTATAAAATGTCCACACAAAAAATTTATTAGTGGTGATCTATTTTGTTTGCTATTATTAGTATCTTGTTATTATCACTTTAATGTTAATTAGTAGGATATTATTATCATTTAAGAAAAGATAGAATGACCAAAGAAACTCCTTATACAATGAATCTGCAATCATGTCTTGATCATTATTTCAAAACCATTTTAATCCTCGTCAATTCTTTCCAAAATAAATAACAACACATATTCATTAACATTCATATTTTCAAATCAATTCAATATCCCACAATAAATAAAACGGATTTTTCTTATTAGTAGTTATTAATTTATTAATAATAAATAATAACTAAATTTTTTTCCCATGATTACTAAAAAAAACGTTTCTCGGTTGAAATTTGTTATTTAATGAAAAATGATAAGGGGTTTATTGGGTAAATAGTAGATCTAAAAAATATAATAATAATTGTTATTATTTCTGAATATTTGTATTTTATTAAAATATGTTTACCTTTATTTTTTATATAAATTTTTTAAAATAGGAGTGCTAGCGAGAGAGAGAGAGAGAGTCTACAAAATTCAAACATTAAGAGTTAGTATTTAATTTTTCATAATACTCTCTTACACAATACTCTATCTATTTAATTATTTTATATAGATGAATAAAAATGTATAAGCAAAAAGATAGAATCATATTTTTTCTATACGATTCTAACCAAATATTAATATTGGTATTGTTATTACTATTTTTTTTAGTATTGTTATTACCTTTTTAAAAAAGAAGAGAAAGGGGGCGCATACCCCTATTTTCTTTTTTTATTATCATTCGTGATTTTTTTAAAATATAAATGGGATAACTATTATTCATTAGTTATATTTTAATAGCTTTTTATTATATTTAAAATTAATAAGGGTGAGGTTTGGTCCTTAACATATAATTATTAATATTACTATTATTGAGTTTGATGTTTATTTTATTTCTGTTGTTTTTAAAATAAAATAAAAATGAATAATAAAAAGTGAACAAACTTGTTCCTATACAAAAATATACAAGATTTTATTGGAGAAGTTTCACATTATTATTTCTTAATAATGATAATGTTAATGTTTATTTTATTATTTATTATTATTAGTTCTTCTTATTATTATTAAATATATTATTGAAAGTCAACTTTTATTGACTAACAATCTCATGCAGATTGTTGGAGAAAAAGAAGATCAAATCAGATCTCTAGAAATTAAACCAAATCACTCATCATAAAATTAATTAATTCATGATCAATCACATTAAACCTTGAATCTGTTTTTTCAAGAATAAAAAGGATGCCAATAGGGATCTCAAAGGGGGAGAAAAAAAGTTTGAAACTCTTATAGTAACATACACAGAACCTTCACTACAAGCTCCGTAAAAAAAACGATAAGAATTTCACATCGGAGTTCTTATCAGTTGAGCATAGCCACATCCGTTACAACCTTGTATCAAACGTAGGAGAAAGAGTCAGAAGAAGGAGGGGAACGGAAAGATCTAGTCAGGAATCCAATAAAAAAAACTTACATGTCGGGTTCGTATATAATGGGAGAATCCTCGCTCTCGTAGGTTGGTTTGATGCCTTTGCATAACTATCAAATTGTTGCATGTCTAATAATATTAATTACTGAACTTGTCATATTGTGATTATTGTTGCTTTAAACTTTATGGGATTATGGGTTTATAATATTTTCTTGGTTTTAAATTGGGTTTATTTGAAAAAAATAAATTATTTTTATTTTTATTCTTATTTTTAAAAAATGATAAATAATATTATTTTGTTTTTTTTAGGGTTTTGGTGTTTTATTAGTTACTTAATTAAATATTTAATTAATTAATTAGGGTTAGATAATTAAGTTTAGAATTTTTAACGGGGATTATAAATCATATAAAAATAGATAAATTTGATGTTTTTATTTTTATTTTTTGGGTTACATCTAGGATTTTTCATATAATAATTATTTTTATTGATTATTTTTATCATTATGTTATGGTTTTATTTAATATAAAAAAGAATATAATTTTTTTATTATAAAATATATAAAATATTTGTATGCATGTATTATTGGGTTTTTAATTGTTAAGTGATTTCGGGGATAATATTTACTTAATTTATTTTGGGAATTAAAATTATCAAATATATTTTGGGGTTTCAAATAAATTTTTTTTGGGAATTAAATCTTGGGGTTTTATTTGTGAGATTTTATAACATATATGGGATTTAATCAAATATTTTGGGGTTTTATTTAAAGGGATTTCAAATGTGGAGTCTTTGTGTAATAATAATAGGTTTTTATAATAATTATAAAAAGGGTTTTATTTTAAGGGTTTAGAAATTAGGTTAAGGGGTAGTAAGGGGATTAAGATCTAGGGGTAGAGGGAATTGAACTACGATGCTCTGATCCCTCAAATTGAGGGTACGTAGGCATAGGGTTATAAGACCCTAGCGAGTAAAATAAGGGATAAATTAGGGTTTTGGGTTTATTATTTATTTTTGATTTTTTTTAAAACAAACAAAATATACCCTAGAACCTAAAAAGGATTTAGGTTTAAAACAAACACCTTCCTCTCATTTAACTGACTATCGAACCGAGGGTCTCTACCCTAGGGATTTAGGTTTATCACTATTTTTACCTTAAAAATGTGATGACGACTCTTAAATTTTAAGCCGACCGCCACAATGGGATTCAAAACATTAGATGTTGGTTTGTCCTTAATAATTTGAGAAAAAGAAGGACCATTCTTAATAGCTGAGTCGAACCTCATATTATGATTATGAGACTTGATATTTCCTATTTTGTCAGATCTTAATGTTTCTAGATTTTGAACAAAGTTAATCCTTTTCTGCATATCAATCCATTTTTGAAATCTCGGAGTATTGGCAAATATCTTCTTGCCATTAATAAGAATATTATCTAGTTTAATGACCAATCAATGTTCGTCCTCCATGTTCTTGAATTTAACGAAACCAAACCTCTTGCCTCTTATATCTCTTTTGGTTGGGATGTATAATCTGAGAAAATATTGAACATATCCTTCGCATCATGAGATTCTGGGAATTCGGAAAAGAAAAACGATGATGCATCTTCAAGGTCTTTTTGGAAAAATTTCCCACCTTGTGCTTTCCAAATCGATCATCTTGCACTTAGACCATGATCATTTCTCCTATGAATCACCTTCCTCCAACCTTCTTCAGATCTACCCATATTACCCATTCCTATCCCTAAATCAGAAGCCCCTATTTTAATGTTTATACTGTCAAGAATCATTGAAGAACTCTACCACCTCCTGATTGGTCTTAAAGTCAATAGAAGAAATTTCCAAAGCCCAATATCAAAGTAAAACCCAGGAAAAAATAGCTCCTTACCAACGCCCCTGAACTCGAAAGCCAGGAATTTAAGCCAAAGATAAAGAGAAGTTCCCCCAATATCTACTTCGAATATTGAATAGAAATCTCTCTAAAATAAAGGCATAAAAAGGAGGAGATGAAACGTTGAAGAAACTAACCTTAATGGACTTGATACATGTTTTTGAGTGAGGGAGATGAACAGTGTTGAAGACTTTCACAAAGAGATAAGTCTAGAGAGAAGTCATAATTCCTCTCACTAACTTACCGTTTAAAAAAATACACAACTCTACGGATTGAAATTAATTTTTTCTATAACTTAAAACATTGATTTTAACACACACACGCACGCACGCACACACGCACGCGCGCGTACACACACACACACACACACACACACACACACACACATATATATATATATATATATATATACTAAAAGCTCAATTACTAATAATTAAAATAATATTAATTTTTTAAGTTGATAAGGTAATTTAACTTAGTTTTTCAATAACTTTTTAATGAAAATAATAATAATTATTATTATTATAAATTAATTTAATATTTAAATTATTTATTTCTATATTTAAATATATAGTTTTTTATATTTTATTATTTATTTCTATATTTAAGTTTTTATATTCTAAAATATATATTATAATAAAATTTATTTTTATTTGAAATTGTGCATAATGTGGCTTAGAGAGATTTGATAATTTTCTTTGTATTTGATTGTTTGTGGATAATGTATGAGCGGTTGAGAGTGACATGCGTATTGTCAATTTGCAAGACTTTGTTTTTCAATACATCTTCTAAATAAAAAAATTCTCTTTCCTAGCCGTCATCACTTTTCTTCTTTATCTTCCTCTCTCAAAGAGGGTAATTTAAGATCAATTTTGATCTAAAATCACCCCTCCAAATCGTTTTTGTTTCTCTATTATTTAAATAGGTGATTTTCACATATATTTAGTGTTTCTTTTATATTTTTTGTTTATTTCGTGTGTCATTGTTTGTTTTGATTTGTCGTATTTGTCGTATTTGTACGGTGTATTTTGATTCTTGTCTTTGTACGGGGTATTTTATTTTTCCGTCTTTGAGTTGTATTCATTTGTTTCAGGTCGAAAGATTAGTTTCGATCTAATGCAGATCCAATCAATGACTTTAGTGTCATTAATGCTACAAATCCGAAAGCATGAAAATTTCAGACATCTCAATATAGTTATATTTGTAGGCTTATGCAATTTGTCATTTTATGTTACTAACATGGATGTTGTGAGTTTGTACGCAGATTCATCCTTTTTGTTTTTGGCTATTTTGAATTTGTATTGCAATGATGTACTTTATCAACTTGAATGAATATCATTTATTTTTAGTAAAAAAAATAATGTGGGAGAAAACTTTGGAGTGGAGTATTTGTTGTTAATAATTTAAGCCTAATTAAATCAATTTAATAATTTAATTTAGGCTTAAATAGTCGGTCTCGATAAGTTAACGAGTTTATTAATTTAGTCTCAGTATTTTTTTTGTCTGAATCCTTATATTTTATTTTTGTATTGTCTTTAGTTTCTTACATTAAAATTCTGTTAAAAAATAGTTGATTGGATTAGCAGTGATGACGTAACACTTAAAAATAGTTGATTGGTATGTAGCACATGTGTGGCTGACTTTCTTTTTCTTTCGGGATTATACTTTCACACTTAAAATTAACGATGTTTTCATTTAAAAGTTTTTTGTGAAATATGATAAATCATCGTATATAAATCTATTATAGAATTTTTTGAATAAAAATATAATTTAAAAAATGAACATCTCAACGATTTTCTATGAAAAAACATGAGAGGTGAACTAAAACTATTTAAATTCAAAATAGAATGTCTATTTGTGAATTAGGTAAAATTGAGGGATAAAAATTATAATTTAGCCATAAAAAATTAATTAATTGGTTTCATTTAAATAAATGGTTGAAAATTGAAATCGAAACCATTATATTAACGAATACATATTGTTTCGTAATAGGACCACTATTAGTGTTGATTGATGATGGAGGATCTGAAATCAGTAGTGGTGATCTTTGGTACAGTGGCACGTGGTGGGCCTACAAGGATAACACTTCATCATCCTAGTCACTTCAGAGTCCAAGATGAGTATAGTGAAAAGTGTAGATCAAAAAATTGTACCTTGAATCAAATGTATGTTGGCTATATAAGTTGGATAATCTGTATTGGGTTTCTGTATGATTGGACCTTCGTATTGGGTCTTTAGTCGGTCCAGAATAGTTGCCCTCATAGTTTGTCGGGCGTGAACTAGCTGGAAAGTTTTCAAAATTGTGGCTGAACCCTAGTGATGATGTTCGACCACGGACAGGAGCAGAAAAGTCCTGGATTAATTAAAAAAGTAGTGGGGGACAAATGCACTAAATATTTTTCAATCATTTAAACATTTTATTGATTTTTCTCATATGTGTGGCTTTATGTTATTAGTTTAGAGTATGGAGATTTCCCCTAGGGAATTCTACTGCCCATGAGTTCACTTGAGATTTCCCCTCTTATACGAGATCAGGGACTTATCATGTTACACAAAAATATTCCTTTATTTGTCCCTTTCTCTGAAAAATGGGGAGACTTTGTACTCTGGAATCTCACTCACACTTTGTCGCATTTTTACTGGGTCTTGTTCGGATAGGTTCGTAAAATATTGGGCTTCGGTCCATTTAAATAAATAAAAACTCATTTATATGGTGTTTAACTAGATTCTTTTACTATCATATAAGTTATGATGAAGAGATATAAGGGTTGTCTTCAATAGCTCCTTCTACATTTACTTCTACTTATACCTCCTCATAATTAAGGACATGAGGGTTCTTATCCCTTTTTCTCCTTTTGAGGTGGAAGTTATGAGGGTGCTCAACATTGTGCCTTTATAACTGGAGCCTAATAGTTGGAGATTTATTAGAGCATTTTAGATTATGGACTAAGGATTGGAGGTGCATCCCACCATAGGCAAATTATTTTCATTTTATGAAATGAGCCTTTGATGCGGTGTTTTCACAAGTATATGAATCACGTCAGAGTAATAAAAAAGATTATCCATCCCACAAACACCAAACGTCAATCTATCGATTTCTATTGTTACGATTTTATCTATGGCGAATCAAATCGGGGGTTTTAAGAATGCACAATAAAAGTAAAGTAAGAAGATATAAATTCAATTGAAAACAACAGGCTCGAATGTAATTTACACAGTCGGATAATATTTCAAATGCTCGTAAATAGAACTACTTACGGGGCAATATTCTCTACTTATGAAAAGAACTAATTTAATGGGAACTGTCATTTTCGCGTATTCAGAACTGAGTTTATCCCTTAATCAAACCCTCTAATTATCACTTATAAAAAGGCGCGCATTGTGTTAAAGTAATAAACCTATTTTTAAGAAATATAGTTTCTTGACTCAGTTGAAAAGTATTTTGACTTGGAACATTTAACTAATAGAGGTTCATGCGAACCAGACTTTTAAACCAATAAATGCGTCCGGAAAAGTTTTAAAATCATTTTTCTATAGTATTAAAAACTCCTACTTAACTGGACAAAGTGCTTCCGCTTCCTTTGAACAGTTAAAACTAACCAAGTTTAACCAAAGGTTGGACGGCTTTCGATCTTACCCAACAGAAATAAAGTGCAGAAAACTTGTGTTGAAAACCAAAATAGCCCCTAAGCATTTCTATGGACACATTCTAACCCTTAAATTTTAGCCAGACATGGAAATGTAAATAGATATATTAAAATATATCATGTTAAAGTAGATTCTTGAAGTAAAAAAAAAGGGTTTACAAGACAAGTAAATGGTGCAAGTAAATAAAGCAAGTAAGTAAGTGCGAGACAATGAAATAAAGTAAATTAAACTGACTGCGATAAAATAAATGAAATAAATGCAAGTGTGATGTAAATAGAAACCTGCTTCAAATGAGAGGCTCTAAATTAGGTACAAGTGGAAATAAATGTGAATGGAAATGAAAATAGCGAAAGGATTAACTTCTACCAAAGTGATCCAAACTCGATTACAGACTCTATCAATGGTGTGATAACTCTTCGATGTGAACGGGTGGGTTATCACTTACAAGAATGGACATTATATGGCTAAGTTTGAAACTAAGCTTGGAAGAAGAAAAAATGAACAAGGAACTGATCTATTTAGAGACAAATAAAATAAACATGGAAAGACCAGGCTTCCCTCCAACTTATTATGGGCGGGATACTAAGTAACTAAGGTGGCGCCTGCCACCCTCCTACAGCGCCCGCCATGTGAACAAGGGGAGAAATTTGAGGGGGATGTGGCAGTTAACAGAAGTTTGAATCCATCCATGTCATGACCAACCCTATGGCGGCCGCCATGTTGGATGCCATGTGAACAATTCACTCAAAAACTGGTTTTCTTGCTCGTTTTCCTTCATTTCTTCACAAGGAGCTCTGGATAAACAAAATACCTGGAAAAAAAAAAGGCAAGCATAACACAAGAAAATAGAAATAAATTCCTAATAAACACTTGCAGACCGAATCAAATACGCAATGCGATTCAGCATTATCAACCTTTTACCAATAAGGTTGGGTGAACCCATGTGTCCTATTCAAAAAAGTCTTGTTAAACCCTACTTTAATCATTACAAAAATTGGAAATACAATTTTGTACAAGTGAAAGGGTGGAAGGACTCCCAAGTCATTATATGGGTAGATGGCACACCTCTCTTCCTTTTGGCCTAAATATGCAACCTCTGGCAATTGTTGGGTACGACTATACGTACATTGCATTTGGCAGGGCCAAAATGGTTTGCCTCTTGGAAAATTAGACATCATGGAGTCTCTCGTGCTAATTGACTGGTGATAAGAGAGCAATGACTCACTAAAATAATACCCCGTGTAAGTTTGGATATTTGATGAATTTATAAGTATCCCTTGGTGGTATGTGATATTTATTTATTTTCTTGTATATTAAATGCCAAAATTTCCATATAGAAGGGGAATAAAAGATTGGATAAAACCAAGGAAATGCACGAGGAAACTGAAACACCTCATAACCACCCTAAGGCATAACCTTCAAAGGGGCGAAAAGGCAGGTTGGAGGCCATCCTCTTGATTAACCAACTTCTAAGCCCCATTAGTTTTAGGAGTATTCTTCCCTTGTTGTTAGGAGTAAAGTTATTTTTTCTACTCTAAAGGAGGAGGGTGTCCAGAAGTCCCCTTGGTGGTGAGGTTCTGCCCCCCAAGTTTTCTTTAATTCTTTCTAACCCAAATTCACGAACTCAATTGTGTGTTCTTTAACAATGCTTGTGTTCCTTGTGTTGAAATTAAGAAATCGAAATAACAAATAAATCTATCGGGGGAAATTATTAGTATCACTCAATCAAATAATCTTGTGGTTATAGGATGTTTGTTTGTTAACCTAAAAAAATTAAGTAATGATGTGAGGGACCGTAAGACAGATTAGGAGTACACTAGTAAGACTTTTTGGATATGTAGTCATATTTTGAGTAGGAAAGTATTCATTACCTTGTTTTGAAAGAAGTTAAGTATATACATATGTTGAATATCAAGACTCCCTGGAGATGCTTATGAGTGTTGTTGATATTCATAAATTTGTACCTGATAGAAAGGGTTAGTAGGAAGTATGTCACTCATGTTCAAGATTATGTGAGAAGTGGTGTCCAAGGAAATATGTTCCATATAGCTATTCATATCCTAAAGTAAATATGGATCAAATAAGCGAGTGTATTGATATTCACACATCATATGATACCGACTAGGCCTCGATCCCCTTTGCTTTTACTATGTATCTGATATGTGATAATGAAATTCTGGTTATGAAGATACTCCAATTTCCTAAATTAATGTTAAGACAATGATACGAAGCGGAGAAGTGCTTCGGTAAATGTTGCAAGAATCGGAGCTTGATCGAAGAGAAAACTAAGAAAACCGTGAATCCGTAAAATAAATGCGTTCTTGATGCTTGAGCCTTCTTACGCTTCCGATAAATCGAAATCTTCACAAAAATCAGTAGCATCTTCTTCTACAATCCACAATCAATGGAGGTTGGAGGCTAAGCTTTAAGATCTTCAAGTTTCAATGTGAAACTTGAAGAGCTTCTTCAAAAACGCTTTGGTGAAAAGGGAAATGGAGGAAAAGTGAGAGAGAAAAAGTGATTCTAGAAATTGTGAGAGAGTGAAAAAATTGGGAACCTTTTGCATTGAAGTGATTAATGATTATATAGGGGCTAGGCTTGGAGCTAGGTTTGGGAATGAAGTTAGGTTTAGGAATGGAGTTAGGTTTGTAGTTAGTTAGGGTTAGGGTTGGAGAAGGAATATTCCTTGAATACTCTAGAAGGTGGTAGAACATAGTAGAAGCATCCAAAGGAAATGAAGTGGAAAACCAAGAGGGAAAGAATGAAAGGGAATGTGGAAGGAAAGTGGAAGGAAAAGTGGAGGGAAAGGTGAAATCAACCATTTTTCAAATGATTTTTTCCTTGATTTTTTATGATTCCTCCATCATTTCTTGAACAAATTTGAACCATAGGATCATTGTAACCCTAATTTCATGATTTTGATCTTAAAAGTCAGGAGTCGACCCTTTTTTACCTAGCTCGGTTGCCTTTTCTCCGATTCTTCGATTTTCAGTCATCTGGCCAATTGAACCTCTTCCAAAATGATTTTGTGGACGAGATTTGAACCCTAGGCACTTGACATCATATATAAGAAAAATGAATCCACTTTGAATCAAAACTTCATGGAGAAGCCCAATAGAGATGAAACCCTAATTTGGCCTTTTTCATCAAGAAATGTTGCACTGCTTGCCTTCTCTGATTAAACCAAATCTTTCCATGGCTTGTGGCTTCAAATGAAGACTTGTAGGATGTTGTGAACCCTTTGCACAAGGTTGAGAAGTTTTGTGGCCCTTCGGTTGCCTTTGTATAGCCTTCAGTTGCTCCAATCATTGATCACATACCTATGCCTCGGCTATGCTACACATGATGCAATGTTTTTTATTATTTCATGCACTTATGTATGCAAAATGTTGGGGAAATGAGAGGGCAAATTTTAAGGTATTACAACTACCCCTATTCAATCATCTGCAGGCCTGAACGAATAATTGCAAGAGCTTTTAGACGTTCAAGGTATGGAGTGATTGAATACTCGAATAAAACCTGGAAATTTGAACTCGGTGGATAATAGAAATGCCATCTGCCTTTTATTTATTTTTTCTTTTTCTTTTTTTTTTGTTTTGACCTCTGAATAGGTAGCGGGAAAATAACAGGGTGGAACGGGATCGTTGTACATAAACGAGAGCCCAGGCAAACAGGGTCGTTGTATAAAATGATAACCTGCGACGTGACTGCTGGGCGAATCAAGCCACGAAATAGGAGCCTATTGTACAAAACAGGGCTTTGAACGAGACCATTGTACAAAACGGAACTCGGAGATGTGACTGCTGATCGAATCAAGCCACAAAGAAAAACAACGCGACTACTGAGCGAATCAAGCCACGGAAAGGGAGCCTGTTGTACAAAACAGGGCTTTGAACGAGACCATTGTACAAAACGGAACTCGGAGATGTGACTGCTGAGCGAATCAAGCCACAAAGAAAAACAACGTGACTTCTGAGCGAATCAAGCCACAGAAAGGGAGCCTGTTGTACAAAACAGGGCTTTGAACGAGACCATTGTACAAAATGGAACTCGGAGATGTGACTGCTGAGTGAATCAAGCCACAAAGAAAAACAACGCGACTGCTGAGCGAATCAAGCCACGGAAAGGGAGCTTGTTGTACAAAACAGGGATTTGAACGCAGCATCAACCGATTTGCGACTCAAATAAGATCAACTGATCTATCATGGAGATGGTATCAACCGATCCATAACCAGGAAAGCGAGAACGTAATATCATCCGATTTACGGCTCGAAGAGAGGTAATATCAATCTATTTACAACTCAAGTAAGATCAACCGATCTATCATGGAAATGGTATTAACCGATCCATACCCGGGAAAGCGAGAATGTAATATCATCCGATTTACAGCTCGAAGAGAAGTGATATCAACCGATTCACAACTCAAATAAGATCAACTGATCTATCATGGAGATGGTATCAACCGATCCATACCCAGGAAAGCGAGAATGTAATATCATACAATTTACAGCTCGAAGAGAAGTGATATCAACCGATTCATAACTCAAATAAGATCAACCGATCTATCATGGAGATGGTATCAACCGATCCATAACCTAGGAAAGCGAGAACGTAATATCATCCGATTTACGGCTCGAAGAGAGGTAATATCAACCGATTTACAACTCAAGTAATATCAACTGATCTATCATTGAAATGGTATCAACCGATCCATAACCAGGAAAATGAAACCATCGTACTGAGACGAGACCAAAAAGAACGGGATCATTGTACTTAAATGATAACCCGACATGAAACTGCTGTACTGAAACGGGGACGCGAAAAAATGAGACTGTTATACTGAAACAAGAACCAAAGACGAGACTATTGTACTTAAATGGAAACTTGAAAGGAACGGAATCGTTGTACTTAAATGAGAGCCCGAGACGCGATTGTTGTACTTAAACAGAGATGCAAAAAATGAGATTGTTGTACTGAAACAAGACTCAACTAGGGATAACAAACCAGACTTGGTAGAAATAACCACATTGGGAAATGAAGTTGCATTCTGTGGGGAATACTTCAGTCTGATTGGAGATGTAACGTTTCGGTCATTTGTGCAAGGTACCACAACTGGCTTATGCTTCGTATGCATATGTTTGAATTTTTCTATGGCGTAATGTTCCATAATAATGGAAATGCTACGCTTTGGAGGATGAAAATGTAATGATGATTATGCATATGTAAATGCAAAGAGATCTCCTGACAAGGAGACTGCAAGTATCCCAGGTGGCTTGACTGGGGAGAAATGATGATCACTACATTGATCTGGTTAGTCCTTGTGAGGAGAAGACTACTCTGCGGGGAATGCTGTTAATGATACGCCGGCTCTGAACTCCCGCCACTGCCAAAAATAAATTGGACTTCGAGATTGGAGAGCCAAGACCCTACTGGAGATGGAATCTTCTTACTAGGTACGCTACCTGTTGAACTCCGTTGGGGAAGTGAAACCTTATAACTTGGCTGGGGAAATAGATGTATGATACTGCTGAAGTAGCAACCTGCTGGGGAGGAAAGAAACTCCTTGTACTGTTGGGGATTACCTCTGTATTGGCGGGAAGTCTCTGTTTGGGAAGACCATCAATCTTCTTTCACCACTGCTGGGGAATGTTTCGATTTCCACTCTACTGGGGATGATGGATGATGTTAATGATAAAGATTCCAGCTGAAGATAAGAGCTTAAGTTGCCCCTCGTTGGGGAAGAGAGGTGTAGAGTGTCTCATGTTGGGAATGAGAGATGTAAGGCGTCTCATGCTGGGGATGAGAGACGATGATACCCTTCTGCTCAAGAAGTAACCTTCCCTTTGCTACACTACTGGAGAAGGGATTATCTAATGAGACTTGCTAAGGATTTTTAATCAATGAAGCATGTTGATGAAACAACTCTTGAAGTAATGTGCTGACAATGGCTTTGTTTCCAGTATATGGGTTGATAGATTGCCTACTAATCATGAGTGAACAATAGTTCTTTGCAATTTTCAACTCGCCTCAGATTAAGGTCCATCGGAAGAAAAATGTCTCAAGAGGATTTTACAAAAAACATGACATACAAAATGCCTCAGTGTCTTCAAACTCTTGGAGAGATTCACCGGATCTCGAAATAACTGCCCCAGACTGGATGGTCTGTGCAAGAATTTGCCTCGCGAGTATTCATGAAGAACTTCATATTACTGTGAGATATTCTGCTCCAGTATTTTGAACCTTAGGTAGGTGCCTCTGATTAACCGTCTTCGGGAGAGAGTGACTTCTCATGCTCTTGGGGTGGCCAGCCCCAGAACGAGCCTTGAAGTGATCATCTATGACTGACTGTGTTTTGAAGAAAACACCCATACCAATTGTTCTTTGAGAGATTGGATCTCGAATTAATTTCCCCAGTTTGGCTGAAATTTGCATGCATGCCTCAGACTAATGGCTCTTTGAGAGATTTGAATCTCGAAGTGATTGTCCCAGTTTGGTGGAATTTTGAAGAGAGCTCGACATGATTTCCCCAAATTAGTTGGTTCTTACCACGACTATTGGGAAAGTTACTACTCAATGGAGTTTCTTAGAAAAGTGTATCTCGACGTGATTGTCCTTCAGAAGTTCCATACTTCTCAACTTTGGCAAGATTAAGCTTCTGGATTGAGGTTCCATACGTGAACTTTATGATGCCAAACAAATGTATGCAAGCAGAAAATGTTTATTTTGAGAATGAAAATTCTAATGCAAAACACATGTTAATCTTGAAGTTTTACTGTAAAAGATGTCGCAAACCTTTGTGAGCGAATCACTGGTTAAGATACGACATTAACTTTTTTTGAATAATAGAAAGCATGCACATGCAACACCAACAAAGATTTTTCAGTATAACTCATAGGAGTCAGGAACGCGGTCTCGTGGTAGTACGCTCTCAAAATAACCCTGTTTCAATTAGGACTTTTGAGGGTTGTATCGTAGCCTGGTTCACAGTTATAGAAACAAAGGATACAGGCTCGAAATTTATTTGTGCCCATCCCTCTTCGTGATGTTCTCCATTCCCATGTTCAGCTAGCTTTCACAAGCACTCACCTCTCAAAAAGGATTTCGTGATGGTTAAGGAACCAATTACACTAACGGTTTAAGCACCAATTGGGTTGTTGTTGGGAGTCAGTCACCCCTTTGTCTTTCGTGTTTGTGCCACACGATTTTGTTCTTGTTTTAAGGATCTTTCTTGTGTAATCCTTTTCATCTTTCGCTTTTGCATTATTTTGCTTATCCCTAACTTTTTCCTGGACTAATTCTTGTGAATCTTTGATTGCAAACTCCAGCGGGATGCCCTAATTTTTTCCTAAGTCGCTTGTTTTCAAATTTCGACTTAGCGGGCTTTTTCATTTCTTTTTTCAATTTTTTTTGAACAAATCGTGTGACACTGCTTGTCTTGATTGCTTTGTGAGGGTCGTGACTGTCTCACTTCTTGGTTGAGGAAGGATAACCTTTGTGGTTTCCGGTCTTTGGACCTCTTGTTCGGGATAACCATTGTGGTTTCTGGTCATGGGACCTCTTGATTTGGTACAACGAAAGGTAATGGATCCTCAGATGTACACTCCTTTTTAAAATTTGAACGCTCGGTCAAACTAACTGACGCCTACCCTGCCCCTGGGTTAAGTGCAAGGGTTTTTTCATGCAAAAATAAACTTCTACTTCAAGGCTCAAATGGGTTGGCGAGGTTCTATCTCCCTTATATCTCCGGTGTCTAGGATTTGAAACAATGCATGTACATCAGCAACAGGGTTTTTCTCAAAAGCACGCAATTAGAGAATTTTGCGTTTTCATTTCGTCATCCTCCCTGATAGAGTTTAAGCACAACAATTGGTATTGCAATGCACATACACAAAATCATGAGTGAATACGAATGGATTACTTCAAGAAAAACATGTGCATTTTATTATGGTTAACATTCAAAAACAAATAAGTTTTATGTATGCATACAAATGTTTAAACAAACAATAGAGACTACAAATGAAAATGCAGTAAAGAAGCTGAACATTGCTGTCATTTAGGAGACCTGACTCCGTCTGGACTTATTGCTTCTGAAAATGCCTTTGCAAATTGGGAGGTCCATTTGATGAGGAGACTTCAATATGTGAGCAGACTTTCTGGCATGATGACCTTTGAGTCGATCAAATTTTGAACCTTGTGCCTGAACGCATCACAGTTGTCAAATGGTATGCCTAAATGCCCCTGAGTGGTACTTGCATCTAGCATTTCCACTATGGTTGCCATTATTGAGGAGGCCTGACTCCGTCTGGATTTATTGCTCTCGGAGACTTTCTGCAGTCAACAGTTTGGATGTTCATTCTATTACTGATTCGGTGCCATATTCCCACCTTCACCTGGTGTGAACACAATAGTCTTGAGTTCTATCAAATTCGCGGTCTTGTCTTACCTTTTCCTTTCAAAGACTTGCAATCTTCAAATAGACGATTAGGTGCCCCATAATGGTAGTCATATTTTCCATTCGGCATTGAAACCCCAAAGGAAGCTTTATCGGAGATGATCCTGATGTGACTAGCTCAACTAGCCTGAATTTGAGAAAATGAGGAAACCCGTTGCACGTACGAAATGAGAATATGATCAAACTTCTTCTCAAGTTTTTCTGGCCTTTACCCTTATGCTCTGCCCCTAGGACTCTCCTGGGAAGATGAAATTGGATGCCGACAAATGACGTTTGGAGGGAAGAGGTTGATAAAGTTAATAGATAAGGTTGCTCGCAAAGATCTCACGATCTCCTGCCTACGTATCTCCATTGACCAATGAAGACTCAGAGCAGCATAGTTCCCCTTACTAGGGATGAAAATAGATTCATTTATAATTTCCATAACCAAGCTCATCAGAGTCTTCATCTGGTTGACTTCCTATTTCAGCAGTTTCTGGTTCTGAAATAAAGCTTGCACCTCGGCCCTGAATTGCCCCAGCTGAGTCTTCCTTTCAGTTTCCTCCGCCCGGGGTTGCTTCAAATATATACCTTGATGATTGTGATTCAAGTTGGCCATTGTGAAGAGAAACCAAGTCAGGATAATAATTTGTCTCCGGACACCTGTCATGAATGCAAGGATGTATGCAAATGCCATGTTCAGTTATTTCTGAGGAATCTATCTGCTTTGATTCAAGTTTTGGCACAAAAAAAGTCCAATGGCATGATTCAGATATGTGATCCTCGGAAATAACTGAACATGTGTACTGGAATGCTATGATGTTATGTATGCAACAGGCATGTGATCAATAGTCTGATGTTGGTGTTGAGCAGTGAACCAACTGTCTGTATAGAACCACAACAGCAGTACCATCTCTGTATAGAACCCGATAACTAAGAACCCAATAACTGTAGAACTGGATCACATAATAAAACAGTCACTGATAGTGTTGAAGTTGAACAACGAGCCAAGTGTAGGTGGAGAGTCATAATAACAGAGATAATAACAAGGTCACAATGACAATCACAATAACAATTTCTTTGAACAGAAATCCCGAATCTTAGAATCAAAGAATCATAGAACACTGAACAATACTGGAAAAGTGGGTATGTTGAAGTTTAGGGTTCCTGCAAACCTGTAAACCCCTCCCAATCTCACGGGTGTGCTTCTCGGGTCAACATCACGGACTCTCAAAGCCGAATAGCAATAATACGTTCACCATTTCTGAGAAATGGCTCATGACCAAATCAGGGAATCGGTTTGGCATTATGTACTACTTATGGAGGTCTCAAGTGAGTCCAAGGAAACAAGCATCCCTCATAAGTCCCCAGCTTCAAGAACTGAAACGAGAAACAATAGCATATTCATCCCGAAGGGTACAATACTATCGTCATACGATCAGTTTGTCTTAACTGGATTCCTATGAGAGAAGCAGGCCATCCTATGCGAGTCCCCAGTGGGCCCTCGGATGCGAATGGGTTTGCCAACAAATATGGTCTGCCACTGTCATCACTGGAGAGGGATGTTTCCACAAAGGTTCTCAATGATCGGTCCCCTGACTGCACATAACTATCAAGGTTGTGTATTGCCCCAGAAAGATTCCGGCATCAATACATTTCCGAGAAGGTCGAAAGTCAAGGTGTGGAACTCACTACTACCAACATAGCAAGATGCCATGAAGCCAAAGTGGAACCACTCTAAGTCCTAGGGTGCACTCGAGCCCCGGTTACGAGCTCATCTCACAGCAACCCCATCCCACAGAAAAAATGAAAGCCAAACAGTCCAACATATGATGCATGTGAAAATAAATACTGAAAGCAGTAAAATAAATTGTAAACGAAAACAGTAATTAAGCACAACAACAAACACATATAAACACCCAAAGAAAGCAAAAACAAACAGGCGCTAGGATTGACTCTACAAGGGAAACCAGAGATTCTGGGTTCGATCCCCAGCAGAGTCGCCAGCTGTCGCTCTTGGGATTTTCACCTAGTACAAACGCGAAAGTGGCGCGAAAAAGGTAGAGTCGCAAGCCATGCATTTTTATCCCTAATGAATGGGTAAGGTAATGCTGCACAAACCTGAGGGAGAAGGAAAGGACAAGGTCCTGCGAACCAAAGATCTGGGTTCGGGAGTCGGTTACGACCTGGGAAGGTATTAGCACCCCAGATCGTCCGCGTACCCGACGGGATCCACGCTTGCTTGTTTGTTTCAAAGGGTAAAAGGATAAGAATACTGCTGAACAAATGAACTGCTAACTGGAATGAGAATGGAAATGAGAAAGGAAACTGGAAAAGAAAAGGAAGGGGAAAATGTAGGGAAAATAAAGAATATGCTCGAACGGGCCCTACCCCGCTACCTACGTACCTCATCGGTAAAATGAGCATCAGAGTCGACGTAGTTCGCCTAACTAGGCGGGAACTATTTGTTTGTGTTTTTTATGGCTTGAACTGCGTATGTCTATGCTCAGGTGTTGCAGGCTCGTCTGATACGAGTGCGTTTACCGTCTTGCATGCGAGACAAGTCGTCGCAAGTTCGCATTCAGAATGAATGAGATGAGAAAGAGAAGTTCCCGCAGGATAGTCGCTTATTGTTTGTTTTTGCCTTTTAAGAGTTTTGTATGAATTTGGCACAAGGAAGTGAATTCAAACTCTTTTCCATGGAATGTGTACCCGCTACTACATTCCAAGATGGAATAATAGAACAAGCACACCAAGCAAGGATAATTTATCCAAGACTTGTTTCTAAGGATTAGGGTTTAAGTTCACTAGCTTGTTGAACTTTATTAAGTGTTTTTGTAGCTTTTGTGAAGAAGTATCTTTTACGTTTTCTTTGTGAAACAACCCCTTGATGAGACTTGTACATCATGCTATACAAGCTTACACTATTCCAAGATGGAATGAATGTAAGTGCCCCATGGAATAAGGCTATACACAAGGGATCCTTTCATGCATTTATTAAGTCTTTTTGGATTTTGTTTGAAGATGAGAAAGAAGACTCAAATCGGAAAAAGTCAAAAATTAAAGGGGACTAAGACACAACCCTAAGTTATTTATTAAAATGGTGGTCCTAATGGTGAGTGAGGCTTTTCTAATCCTAAAGAGAAAAAGGAAAATAGAGAAGAAAAATGATGCAACTTACTTCCTAAGGAAGATAAGTTGGTCCTAACAAAAGGGGAAATCCTACCAATCAAAAATATGAAAGTAAAGGGTGAATTAAATGCATAAAGAAAATGCATAGAAATAAAATAAAAGGATAAGGTCTAAGGAAACATACCTTTCCCTCCCTACAAAACAAAGATTAGTGTGCATTTTATTAAAAATAATAAAGCAAACATACACCAATTAAATCCTAATGACTCTAGGACTCAATCTAAACTCTATCTTAATTCTAGAGGAACTAAAAAATGCTAAAACAAAAATTCAGCACCTACTGAAGCCTCTAAACTAAAAAATAGCTATGAAATGCAGCACACAAAGAAAACAACATACTACAACTATCAAACAACATAAAAGTAGGGGTAAAAAGTCATATACAACATGCAAACATAACAAACCACATGTATTTTACAACACCTATATTAACAAACAACTATGAAAACATGGGACAAATTTGATCCTTTTTATTTATGTGCACAAAGTGAATGATAAATAACACATCAACATCAATTAACATGGATCTACATACACCACAAAATGAACTCAAACATGTGAATTTATTTACATCATTTATTTGATTAAAATGAACAATGATCACCAAGAATAACCACACTTTTCCATATTGCACAAAATAAGCATTTTATCATGAGATTGAACAAGTATCACTACAATCATCAATTATTTCACATGTATTAAATAAAAATCAGAATTGAACTCATGTTAAGATATGATTAATTAAGCACAAGAAACTTGCATGAACATGTGAAGTACTTAATCACTTTTAAGCAAAAATCAACACATGGCATTTAATCATTTAATCAATCCAACAAGCAAAGATCATGATCATGAAGCACACATCAACTTTAAGTAAGAACTTAACATGTGAAAAAAATTATTAAAGAATAGTAATACACATCAAGATTCAATTATAGCACATTTACACATTTAACACAAAACATGGAAAAGTGAACGGAGTCATGTCGAAACGACTCGAAACCATGGAATCGGCTACTGGAAATAGACTCAAAATTTCCCTAAAATCAATACCTAAACATACATGAACCTTAGAAGCACTTGGAAGCAAGAACAAGCAACCACATAAGCTAAAAAACCAAAAACTATCAGTGTTAATGTTAACCCGTTAACGGGCAGAAAAATACAGCATTTTGGCCAAAAACGCACGCGTTAACCGGTTAACCAAATGCGTTAACCGGTTAACGCTAAACAGAAAGTGAAAAATTGTTATGAAATAAGTGCTTTTGGCCATAATCTTACTTCTAAACAACCCTAAACCCCACCTAATCATGCTAACACGGATTTCTACTCAATTAGGGCTTATTAACACATGCTAGAATCTATAACAAGCTACAACCTAGCTTCTAATCCATCAAAAACCACAATTCGCAAGCAAAACGTAACAAAAACATAATCAACCATAAGTAATACGAAAAACACTTAAAGAATGCCGAAATAGCGAGATGAAGAGAATAACTTAAAGGAAAAGTGATTTTAGACCACCAACCTACAAAGCGAAGAAGTGCTTCGGTAAATGTTGCAAGAATCGGAGTTTGATCGAAGAGAAAACCAAGAAAACCGCGAATCCGCAAAATAAATGCGTTCTTGATGCTTGAGCCTTCTTACGCTTCCAATAAGTTGAAATCTTCACAAAAATCATTAGCTTCTTCTTCTACAATCCACAATCAATGGAGGTTGGAGGCTAAGCTTTAAGATCTTCAAGTTTCAATGTGAAACTTGAAGAGCTTCTTCAAAAAAGCTTTGGTGAAAAGGGAAATGGAGGAAAAGTGAGAGAGAAAAAGTGATTTTAGAAATTGTGAGAGAGTGAAAAAATTGGGAACCTTTTGCATTGAAGGGATTAATGATTATATAGGGGCTAGGCTTGGAGCTAGGTTTGGGAATGAAGTTAGGTTTAGGAATGGAGTTAGATTTGTAGTTAGTTAGGATTATGGTTGGAGAAGGAATATTCCTTGAATATTCCTTGGAATACTCTAGAAGGTGGTAGAACATAGTAGAAGCATCTAAAGGAAATGGAGTAGAATTGAAGTGGAAAACCAAGAGGGAAAGAATGAAAGGGAATGTGGAAGGAAAGTGGAAGGAAAAGTGGAGGGAAAGGTGAAATCAACCATTTTTCAAATGATTTTTTCCTTGATTTTTTATGATTCCTCCATCATTTCTTGAAAAAATTTGAACCATAGGATCATTGTAACCCTAATTTCATGATTTTGATCTTAAAAGTCAGGAGTCGACCCTTTTTTACCTAGCTCGGTTGCCTTTTCTCCGATTCTTCGATTTTCAGTCATCTGGCCAATTGAACCTCTTCCAAAATGATTTTGTGGACGAGATTTGAACCCTAGGCACTTGACATCATATATAAGACAAATGAATCCACTTTGAATCAAAACTTCATGGAGAAGCCCAATAGAGATGAAACCCTAATTTGGCCTTTTTCATCAAGAGATGTTGCACTGCTTGCCTTCTCTGATTAAACCAAATATTTCCATGGCTTGTGGCTTCAAATGAAGACTTGTAGGATGTTGTGAACCCTTTGCACAAGGTTGAGAAGCTTTGTGGCCCTTCGGTTGCCTTTGTATAGCCTTCAGTTGCTCCAATCATTGATCACATACCTATGCCTCAGCTATGCTACACATGATGCAATGTTTTTTTTTTATTATTTCATGCACTTATGTATGAAAAATGTTGGGGAAATGAGAGGGAAATTTTTGAGGTATTACACTATGGAGCTTGTTGCTGAAGGAGATATTCCTTATACCATCCTTCATCCAGACATGCCCACTGATTTGGAAGAGTTGAAGAAGTCTTGGATTCAGTTGAAGGAGCAAAGGGATACTTTTGAGACTCAGTTCAGAGCTAGTCAAGAAAGAGTGCTAGAGATGACAAGGCAAATTCACGAGAAGCGGAACCTCAACATATACCTCAACACAAAGAGGAAGCGTCCATGGGAGACCTAAGTCCCATATATTTATTTCTTTGTACTTTACTCTTATTTCCTTTCATTGTAAGCCCATGGGGATATTTATATTAAATGTTTACTGATAAGAGTTTGTTTTTGTTTTTCTTTAAACAAATTTAAATCCTACGGTCCTTGAAAACATTGCATATGCATCTACATACCATATCATTGCATGACAGGTTTTCACAACAGGTTTCTCATCTTCTCGCTGTTTATTTTAGCAGAAATGGCCCTCGAACAATCTGTCAAAGACCTCCAGACCCAGATTGTTCAGTTTCAAGAAGTGATCATGAATTTGTCCAAGGGGCAAGAAGAGTTGAAAGCACTCCTCACTAAGGACATGAAAAAGAAGAATCCTGAAGATATTGAGGGTGATCAGTTGGAACAACTACAAGCTGAGATAGCAGAGATGAGAATCCAGATGAATGGCTAGGTGGCTCTTATCCAGAGCTTAGCCTGGGGGAAAGAAGAGCTGAGAATCTTTTTCAATAAACTTCAAGATAACAGAGTCGGGAATCAAATCATCAGTCAACCTCCGATGAAACAAGCTGACTTGGTTGAAAGGAGAACGAGGATAAGAGAAGGAAAAAGACCGGCTACTACTGATAATTCTTCAGTTGAAGAAAAAAGATCTTGTATGGCTAATCCACCACAACACAAGGAGTGTAGAAGACAGTTCACCCGATTCAACACACCAATGTCACAAGCTTTGCAATGCTTCTTGGAAATTAAGTTGGTTATCTTAAAAGACGCTCCTCGAAAACCCAATACTTATTCTCCTCGCTATAATCCCAATGTAAGATGTGTGTATCACTCTAATTGTCCTGGACATAACACTAATAGTTGTTGGGCATTGAAGAATAAGATTCAAGACCTGATTGATGAAGGAATCCTCGAGGTTACACCAGAAGATCAATTTTAATTCTCCCATCGTCCATCAAACATCAAAGCTACAAGACAAATTACCCGATGAAGCTAGAAAGAAAGCTCACCAACCCCTGCTGAAGTTTGGGACACCTTGGGATAGCCCAGTGGCAAATTTGATTTCATGGTAAAAAATAATGGCCCTGAAAGTTCATAAATTGCAATCGAAGACATTCAGCTAACTGGATGGGACATCATTTGATTTATTGTAATTTCCTTTGTTTGCTCAAGCACTTACTATTATGTCAAACTTTATTTTTCATTAATGCATTGCCTATGTTTGTCTTGAGTTAATCCATTCGTTTCACTATATTTAAAACTATGTTTCTTATTTCTATTTTGTGATATTTAACTCTTGATAAAGCAGTAAGCCTTTAGAAGGAGGATGACGAAAACAATATCATAATCTTATGCAACATGCTTTTGAACAGACTATGCTGACGATGTACATACATTGTTTCAATTCCTAAACAGTGAATATATAAGGAAGTTAATCTCTAGTCAACCCTTTTGAGCCTATGAAGTAGGAATTTTTATTCTCATGCAAATTAAAACCCTTAATCATAACCTGGGGGAGGGTAGTTCCTCGGTTAACTCAATTATGCCAATTGGCTGTGTTATACACAACCAATGATGGTTCTCTGTAATCATTAAACCTGACAATCAATATCTAGCTAAAGAAAAGCTCGCTAAGTCAAAACCTATGAAGGAGACTTAGTAAAATTGAGACATTCTGCTGACTGTAATCTTGAAACAAATAGTTCAGGCAAAAAAAAGGGATAACAAAGTCAAAAGGAAAAGAGGTCACTACAAATCCTCAAACAAAGAAAAGATTACTGAAAGTTTCAAATAAATGTCTGGTTTCTGAACCATCACAAATATCAGTGTTACAATTCCAATCTACTTTGGAACCTCAATGCATAAAGTTAACCGAACATAAGACTGAAGAACATCACGAAGAATGGGTTGGGTACAAATAAATTTGAGCATTTATCCTTTGCTTCTTAAACCGTGAACCAGACCACGTTACAACCCTTTAAAAGACCTAACTGAAGCATGGTTAGTTCGAAAAGCATACTGTTACAAAAAGGTATCCTGACTCCTTTAGGGATTATTATAAAACTTGAGTTAATATCACAGTTTTTACAAACATTGTTTTTCTAAAATAATTCTTTTTCAAAACTTTAAGACAGACAAAAATGTTGCATTTTGAATATCATTGTTTGCATATAACTAGGTATTTGACAACAGAGAAACTTACATGATGAATATTCAATAAACCAAAGTCTTCCGACAGACAAAGTTGCTTCCTGTATCATAGCCAATATATACAAAGAGGCATAGTCACTATCTCCCAATCAAGGGGGAATTCCATGTTACTGTCCAATTCATTTGGGGAAATCAGGTCAAGATTCAACTATGCTTAAGTAGTCAAGGACAGGACTCCTCATCTATCTGAATTACCAAAGGTAACATTACATAGTTCACGATGCTAGTGGCATATTATTGTGGAGCATTCTGCTTATTTCTCTTGAGGTAGCTTTGTTCAGATACTTCCATTATGGGACAATTCATCCTCAACCAAGGGGCAACACTCTCTTTCCAAATCTAATACCCGGAGCGTATATGGTCCATCACAATTTGAAAGCACGTTCCTCTCATTGTATTACCTTGATATTGGATTCTCAGCAGAAGCCATTGTGGAAATTAACTGTCTACGCCAATAGTTTCAGAAGGTTTCAGTATCATATATTCGAATCCATCCATGAGAATTTCTAGGAAATTATTCAGGAAAATTAATAACCTAAGAAGCTCTAAATCCAATTGGTTATACACTTTCAAAGTTGAAACGATTTTGTTTTCCGAATTCAGGTTTACTTTTCCCCTTTTACTAAAGCAAGAAATGTTTGTCGGTTATGTTTGAATGTACATATGCTTTTGAATATGATTGATGTTTATCATAAATGCATAAAATACAATAATAGCATTTACTAAGAACAAACGGAGGTAGGAATTCAAATAATCTTCGCCGGTTCATCCCCACAGATTAATCTTTACGGATATTCTTACGGAGTACTTCAAGTAATATCTTATACTTCCAACATTGCAAAGTCTTCAAGCAGTTTCATATCCTCCGAAGAATTGTACTTAACCGAATGGGTCTCTCGAATTTATGTCCATCTCTTTTATCCCCAGTCAGGATATTCAGGAACTTAATCCTTCAATAAGAAGTACGACGAACGAAAATGGAAGGTTCTAAGTACGTTATTCTTAAACAAGACGGGAACGGAGTCTTCATATTTCTCAATAACGAATCGGGATTTATTTTCCCAGCCAGCAGTTGTTCTACGAAGCTACTCATGCGCTTCAACTACATAATTCATCACATCACATCATATCATACGCATACAACATTATCATGAAATATTATCTTAAAAAGTGTTATATACGTCATGATATTTGCATAGAACTAACCTTGTTTTTCAGGTTAATTCTCCAGCAGACAAACTTCATCAACAATTTATATCTTGGGCCGTTGTTTATCTTCCCAAAAGCTATATCCTTACCTTGGGCCGTTGTTTATCTTCCCAAGTACCCTATTATGACTTTGGGCCGTTGTTTATCTTCCCAAAAGTTATATCATTACCTTTGGTCGTTGCTTATCTTCCCAAGTACCTTATTATGACTTTGGGCCGTTATTTATCTTCCCAAAAGTTATATCATTACCTTGGGTCGTTGTTTATCTTCCCAAGTACCCTATTATCACTTTGGGCCGTTGTTTATCTTCCCAAAAGTTATACCCTTACCTTGGGCCGTTGTTTATCTTCCCAAGTACCCTATTATGACTTTAGGCCGTTGTTTATCTTCCCAAAAGTTATATCATTACCTTGGGCCATTGTTTATCTTCCCAAGTACCCTATTATGACTTTGGGTCGTTGTTTATCTTCCCAAAATTTATACCCTTACCTTGGGCCGTTGTTTATCTTCCCAAGTACTATATTATGACTTTGGGCCGTCGTTTATCTTCCCAAAAAGTTATACCCTTACCTTGGGCCATTGTTTATCTTCCCAAGTACCATATTATGACTTTGGGCCATTGTTTATCTTCCCAAAAGTTATACCCTTACCTTGGGTCGTTGTTTATCTTCAAAAGTACCATATTATGACTTTGGGTCGTCGTTTATCTTTCCAAAAGTTATACCTTTACCTTGGGCCATTGTTTATCTTCTGAAGTACCATATTATGACTTTGGGCCGTTGTTTATCTTCCCAAAAGTTATATCATTACCTTGGGCCGTTGTTTAACTTCCCAAGTACCATATTATGACTTTGGGTCGTCGTTTATCTTCCCAAAAGTTATACCCTTACCTTGGGTCGTTGCTTATCTTCCCAAAAGCTTCATCTTCATATTTTGGAATACCTTATTCTCCAAGAAGTATATTTGAAGAACTTTTCTCCGAATGGCATCTTTAAGCCCATTCAAGCAATACAATATTTTCTCCGAACGACATATTTAAGCCCATTCAAGCAATACAACCAACCAACAATATCATTCTACACACCGGCGAGTGCAAATTTTTGGGCTTTTGTGTTCAATCCCCCTCAACCTTCGAGTCACGAATGACGTGCATGCCAATCTAACTCCTCAGGTCTTAGAAAATTGAACAGGGGCAGCTGTCGTACCCCAAAATTTTCCCTCACAGAATCAAGGAAATGTCTCTCAAGATTTCTCAATAATCATAAGGTTCTCAAGGTCCCCAATTGGTCAGAAAGTTTGAGAGTTTCCTCATATAAAGCCTACTCCTAAGCAGAGGATCCAGATCTATGGTTTTGGTTTTCTCCAAAACAATTGGACTTCCAATGCCTCAAGTGAGCTTAATAACATCCCACATGTATTTAATAATCCTCATGTCAAGTTGCAAGGCTTTCCCAATAAGCTTGACCAGTCAGATGATCAGATATGCAAAAATCAGTCAAAATGGTTAAAAAGTCAAACTGAGGTCAACTATGGTAAAATTAAAGTCAAACTTCAAGATTTTTTGCCAACATCAAGGTTATGAAGTAAAATTCATCATTTGATCAAGGGTTGATCATGATTCATCAAGGAAGTCTCAGATCATCAAGAATCAAGAAGTTTCTATATTAGGATTTCATAGTAAAAGTCAACTAAACTTTGACCAGCCATAACTTTCACATGCTTCATCAAAAATTTCTCATCCAAAGCTCATTTTTAAGGAAATTGAATTCTCTACAACTTTGTGTCTCACAAGCCAAGCCCAAAATTGCTTCATTTGGAAGGTATAAGCTAAAACATTATAGGTCATTTCAAAAGTCAACAAGAAGTCAACTTTTTTCAAAGAGCATAATTTGAAAATGGTAAGATATATGGACATGAGACCAAAGAGGTTTGTTAGAAGACTCTTTAAGCTTTCCAAAATGTCCAGGATCACTCTCATAGCCTTAAAATTGAGGGAGTTGTGCCTTGTATAAATTGGGAAAATTTCAAGGGGTGTATGAAGCAAATAAGGTCTAAAATCCAAAAATTTCGAAATGGGCCCATCAAATTGCAACTCAATCTCAAAGTTAAGACCTTGCACGACCCAATAATCAATCCATCTGATTTTTATAATTTATTTTTTATTTATTTGGATTTTATTTGTTAAAATTCAATTTAAATAAAAATAAAATATAAAAGATCAATATTTGAATCAGATTCTTGTTCTAGAAACTCATAAACAACCTTAAAAGTGATTTAACACTCTCCAATTTCGTGCACAATCAATTTGGAAACATATCATTTGATTTTTTCACAATTATGAATGAAGGATTTCTTCATCATCAAGCAATCAATATTCATGATCCAAAGCCCAATTTTTCTGACCTGATTACAACCCTATATATACATGAACACAAGCAAACACCGGAGGAGGATTTTCCAGAACAAAAAAGCAATGTTGCCATCTTCAAAATTTTGCAAAATTTGATTTTCAGTTTGATGCAATGGTTAAGATGCATGTTCAAAGTCCTGAGGGCGTGGGTTCGAACCAGCCTCAGGCATTTTTTTTATACTTCATTTTACGTAATAAACTTATTTTATATATAATTATTGTCTAACCTTATTATAAAACGCGCAGGTGTCCCAATGGCTGGAAATCGGTGGCATTTTGAAGAAGAAACATGGGTACATTTACATGTAAGCGCGTGTCTTAGTGTCAAGAAGGCAAGGCTGGTAATCTTGAGGGTATTTTGGCAAAGAAACATGGGTTCAACACCATTCCCAACATTTTGGAAAAGAAACGTGGGTTCAACACCATTCCCAATATTTTGGCAAAGAAACATGGGTGTCACCATCCTGAGGGCGTGGGTTCAATTCCCACCCCAAGTATTTTGGCATTTTTTTTGTTATTTTCTTTAGTTATTAATTTTTGTTTTAACTATTGTTAACCTAACTTTTTCCTTAATATAATTACTATTATTAACCACTAATTTTTTTGTTAACTACTCACTAATTTATTTTTCTTAATAAATTTTTTATAATCATAAAAGTCTTATTTTTTTTATATAATTTATAATATTAAATCTATTTCATTATTTTAATTATTTCATTAACTCTTTTTTTTATATAAAAAAACATTTTTATTTATTAGATTTAGGTTAATATTGTCATAAAATTTTATTTGTATTATTATTTTGATATTTAAGTAAAAAAATTAACCTTAATTTCATAAACCTAAAAATATATATTTTTTTATTTAACCCTAAAACTTTTTCAAATCCTAAACCTTTTTCCTAAACCTTTTTTTTTCTCTAAACCTTTTTATTTTCATTCATTCTTGTTATATTCATATGAAAACAGTTGAAAACATATGAAAACAGTCACTCACACACGTAAGTCGATCGTCCTACGGTCGCCGTCTGCACTTCCTTGGGTTACCCTTCTCAGTTGCCTTTATATGGCCAGGTCCCTCGAAAATAGGGGTGTCTTAAAAAGCAAACTCCCTACAGAATAAAATCATTATAGTCCCTTCAGATTAAAAGATCAAGTCCCTACGAGGTTGCCTGTGATATAAAGATCTTGTCCCTTCGGTAAATATGATGGTAGTCCCTACGAATTGCTAAAGCCACCCCTTAAGTTGCCTTCATTGACCATACAACGACCCTACGTCTGTCCCTCAAATAAATCCAAGGTAATGACTACCTACTCCTTAATAGTAGGGACAATCTTACCCTTGAAAGAAAATAAAAGAACATGAAAGACTAGTTTATGGTAGGTACCTCTTAGTTACTTACTCACATTTCAAAAATACTTTTCACACCTCATTCTTTTCAAACATCTTCAAAAACAAGGCTTTGTATACATCCATACGAGGATCATTACAAAGTACTTAGACAAATTTCTAAACACTACACTTTCCTTTTTCAAACGAATAAGTGAGCTAAGTAACTAAGAGCTCATGGATAACCATGGATATAAAGGATGCTAACACCTTCCCTTTATATAACCTACCCCCCAAACTCAAGTCTTTTAAAAATAGGTCTTTCATGTTCTTTTATGTCCTTTCCACTTGGATAAAATAAAATTCGGTGGCGACTCTTGCTATCCGCAACATTTATAGAAAGTCAGTTCTCCCACTCTGTTACACCAAGTTTGAATACCGACATTGTTGTGCATAAGTTGCCATTAAGGGAAGACTGCCCTCCTGTCAAGCAAAAGCTTAGAAGAACCCGTCCTGACATGGCTCTAAAGATTAAAGAAGAGGTTCAGAAGCAATGGGATGTCGGTTTCCTTGTCGTGACTAGTTATCCACCTTGGGTAGCTAATATTGTACTTGTACCAAAGAAGGACGACAAGGTCCGAATGTGCGTTGATTACCGGGATTTGAATAGAGCAAGCCCAAAGGACGATTTCCCCTTACCTCACATTGATGTATTGGTGGATAATACGGCTCAATTATCAATATTCTCCTTCATGGATGGCTTTTCTGGTAATAATCAGATCAAAATGGCGCCAGAAGACATGGAGAAGACAACGTTCATTACCCCTTGGGGGAAATTCTGCTATAAGGTCATGCCCTTTGGTTTGAAGAACTCTGGGGAAACGTACCAATGGGCAATGGTGACTCTGTTTCATGACATGATCCATAAAGAAATTGAATGTTATGTGGATGACATGATAGCCAAGTCCCGTGATGAAGAAGAGAATTTGGTTAACCTCAAGAAACTGTTTGAAAGATTGAGAAATTATCATTTGAGGTTAAATCCAAACAAGTGCACCTTTGGGGTGCGTTCTGGTAAGCTGTTGGGTTTCATTGTTAGTCAAAGAGGAATTGAGGTAAATCCTGCAAAGGTTAAAGCAATACAAGATATGCCTGCGCCGTGAACTAAAAAAGAAGTGTGTGGTTTCTTGGGGAGATTGAACTACATCGCTCGGTTCATATCTCACCTAACAGCCACATGTGAACCAATATTCAAACTATTGAGAAAAGAACAGATGGTCAGGTGGAATGAAGATTGTCAAAGAGCATTCGAAAAGATACAAGAATACTTGCAGGAACCTCAAATTCTAATGCCTCCAGTTCCATGAAGGCCATTAATCATGTATTTAACTGTGTTAGAAGGGTCAATGGGGTGTGTTCTAGGCCAACATGACGAGTTTGGTCGAAAAGAGAATGCAATATACTATCTTAGCAAAAAGTTTACCGACTGTGAATCCCGTTATTCACTGCTCAAGAAAACTTGTTGCACTTTGGCATGGGCTACTCGCCGACTGAGACAGTACATGTTGACTCACACAACCCTATTAATTTCAAAGATGGATCCTGTTAAATACATTTTTGAGAAAGCAGCATTAACCGGAAGGGTTGCTAGGTGGCAGATGGTGCTGACATAGTACGACATCCAATACACTTCTCAGAAAGCCATCAAGGGAAGTATACTTTCAGACTATCTTGCGCAGCAACCCCTTGAAGACGATTATACGCCAATGAGATTTGATTTCCCTGATGAGGAAATCATGTACCTCAAAACAAAAGATTGTGAGGAACCACTTCCGGAGGAGGGGCCTGACCCTGAATCCAAATGGAAGTTGATGTTTGATGGGGCAGTAAATATCAATGGACGTGCAGTTGGTGTTGTTCTTATTACTCCCGAAGGTGTTCATTTTCCCTTCGCTGCCAGAATTACTTTTGGCTACACCGACAATGAAGCGGAATACGAGGCGTGCATTATGGGAATAGAGGAGGATATTAATATAAGGATTAAGAACCTCTATATATTCCGAGACTCCACCTTCGTGATAAACCAGATTACCGGCAAGTGGTATACACATCAATAACACTTAATTCCTTACAGGGATTATTCCAGAAGACAGTTTACGTTCTTCACAGCGGTAAAGCTTCAATATATACCACGAGATGAAAACCAATTTGCCGATGCATTGGCTACGCTCTCTTCATCAATCAAAGTCATGTGTTGGAATTATGTCCCCATAATTGATATTTCCAGGCTTGATGCACCAGCTTATGTTTTTCTGTAGACGCAGTGTCTAATGAGAAGCCTTGGTATCATGATATCAAACAGTTCCTGGAAAGCAAAGAATATCCAACTGGGGCAACTTCCAATGACAAGAAGACCTTAAGGCGACTTGCTATTAGTTTCTTCTTAAACACTGACGGTGTTCTATACAAGAGGAACTTTGACATGGTCTTACTCAGATGTGTGGACAAGCAGGAAGCGGACATGTTAATGCGGGAAGTCCATGAGGGATCTTTTGGTACTCATGCAGGAGGACATGCAATGGCTAAGAAATTGTTGAGGTCAGGGTATTATTGGCTAACAATGGATGCAGATTGTTGTTCATATGCCCGTAAATGTCATAAATGCCAGATCTATGCAGACAAGGTGCATGTACCTCCAAGCCCGCTCAATGTCATGTCATCTCCTTGGCCCTTTTCTATGTGGGGCATTGACATGATTGGAAAAATAGAGCATACTACTTCGAACGACCATCCTTTCATTTTGGTCGCAATCGACTATTTCACCAAATGGGTTGAAGCAGTGTCTTATGCCAATGTTACTCGCCAAGTGGTGGCCAAATTTCTGAAAAGAGATATCATTTGCCGATATGGAGTTCCCGAACGAATCATTACTGATAATGGTTCCAATTTGAATAATAAAATGATGACAGAACTACGCCGGGACTTCAAAATTCAAAACCATAATTCTTCCCTTTATCGACCAAAGATGAATGGTGTGGTTGAAGCAGCAAACAAGAATATTAAGAAGATTGGGAAGAAGATGGTTGTTACTTATAAGGATTGGCATGAGACGTTACCATTTTCATTGCATGGGTACCGTACGTCACTCATGACGTCTACTGGGGCAACTCCGTTTTCCATAGTATATGGCACGGAGGCAGTCTTACCGGTGGTGGTGGAAATTCCTTCTTTACGTGCGATGATGGACGTCAAGCTTGACGAGGCTGAATGAGTGCATGCCCGATATAACCAATTTTGTCTAATTGATGAAAAGAGATTAGCAGTTTTGTGTCATGGACAGCTTTATCATAGGAGAATGAAGCGAGCTTTTGATCAGTGAGTACGCACTCGGGAGTACCAAGTTGGTGAGCTGGACATAAAAACAGAATTAAAAGTCCAGGCGAAAAAGGGCATCCCGGTGGGCTAAAAACAGAATAAAAAGCGCGGGAAAAATTTAGGGAAATGAATAAAAAATGTACACCCGCTGAGTTGAAAAGCCACATTGGACAGCTCAGGCAAAAAAGGGTATCACGGTGGATTGAAAACCCGAAAGGGCGATCCACGCAAAATAAGGGAATAAGCGAATGATGGAGATCCGGATAATCTGTACCACATCATTATCTCAATTAATCTGGAAATATCCAAAGGATAGGAATCAGTCTCATCTTCCTCTTCAGAAGGCGAAGGCAGGAACGAAAAATCATGAAGATACACTGGTCATAGCAGAAAGGAGACTCATTGGAATGTCATGTACATTGCCATTAGGATAGTTTCTTTTTCTCAATTTTGTGGTGACTACCTCTTTCCAGGTGGTTTTCTCTTTAATGTAAATTCTCGCCTATTCAGAGGCTCATCAATAAAAGGATAGTCAACCAAAAATCTTAGTCTTTGTTTCCTGTTTATTTTCTTTGTTTGCAAAAAATTCTTGAATTTTTGGTAAAAGAAAATTGTATATAAACTTGTTGGCTTTATGAATGATGTGCGAAAGGAAAACATCTAAAAATGCTTTGAACGACAGGTGACATATGATGATTAACTCATGCTATATAATTTCCCGGAGCATATTGTCGCTCCCGAGATTTTCATCCTAGTATAAACGCGAAAGTGGCGCGAAAAAGGTAGAGTCGCCAGCCATGCATTTTTATCCCGAATGATTGGGAAAGGTAATGCTACACAAACCTGAGGAAGAAGGGAAAGGACGAAGCCTTACGAACCAAAGATCTGGGTTCGGGAGTCGGTTACGATCTGGGAAGGTATTAGCACCCCAGATCGTCCGCCGTACCCGACGGGATCCACGCTTACTTGTTTGTTTCAAAGGGTGAGAAATAAAGTGCTGCTGAATAAAGACCGCAAACTGGACTGTAATAAGAGTGGGAAATGGAAAAGAGAACGAAAAGAGAAAATGTAGCGAAAATAAAGATTGTGCTCGAACGGGCCCTACCCCGCTACCTACGTACCTCATCGGGAAAATGAGGATCAGAGTCGACGTAGTTCTCCTAACTAAGGCGGGAACTATTTGTTTGTGTTTTTTATATCTGGAACTGTGTATGTCTATGCTCAGGTGTTGCAGGCTCGTCTGGTACGAGTGCGTTTACCGTCTTGTATGCGGGAAAAGTCATCGCAAGTTTGCGTTGAGAGTGAATGAGATGAGAAGAGAAGTTCCCGCAGGAAAGTCGCTGATTGTTTGTTGTTGCTTTTTAAGACTTTTGTATGAATTTGGCACAAGGAAGTGAATTCAAACTCTTTTCCATGGAATGTGTACTTGCTACTACATTCCAAGATGGAATAATAGAACAAGCACATCAAGCAAGGAGGGTTTATCTAAGACTTGTTTCCAAGGATTAGGGTCTAAGTTCACTAGCTTGTTGAACTTATTAGATGTTTTTGTAGCTTTTGTGAAGAAGTGTCTTTTATATTTTCTTTGTGAAAATAATCTCTTGATCAGACTTGTACATCATGCTAGACAAGCCTATACTATTCCAAGATGGAATGAATGTAAGTTCCCCATGGAATAAGGCTATACACAAGAGATCCTTCCATGCATTTATCAAGTGTTTTTGATTTTTTTAGAAGATGATAGAAGAAGACTCAAAAGGCAAAAGGTCAAAGCTAATGGGGGACTAAGACACAACCCTAAGTTATATTATTATGTACAAGAGGTGATCATCTGGCTTGTGAGGTGATCTAAACCTAAGGAAAAGAAAAGCAAGTTAGAGTTCAACTTATTTCCTAAAGAAGTTAAGTTGAATCTAAAGAACAAAAAGGGAAGCCTATGAACAAAGCACCAAGTGCTAAGGCAAATACAATTAAAAATGAATAAGAGATAAGAATGAAGAATGATTACCTCAATATTGCCCCCTACAAAACAAATGTTAGCATGATGAATTAATTTGAACAAGTATGACATGACAAACTTCAATTAATAACTCATACTAGTTAATAAGAGCACTAATGAATTTCTAAACCTAAAAACTAAGGTCTAAAGCAATATATATGTTAGCTAACTTCTAAAGGCAGAATCCAAGTCATATTAAAAGTATTTAAAGGGATGAAGTGAATCAAATTCAAACTATGCCCTAAAGTGTTATTAAACCCTAATGAAACCTAAGGAAAAGTTAAAAGGGAAACCTAAGTGCTTTAACATATTAAAAATCTCCTAAAATCAAAGGTGAATGCAAAGTCCAGAACTTAACACTAAATGAAAGTGAAGGATGAGATCAGATAATATGAGAAAGAAGAGATTCAAGTTAAGTAGATTCAAACATGGGATTGAAAGATGAAAGAATGCACATGGAAACATGGTTCTAAAAGTGAAGCAAAAGACTTGGAAAGAAAAAATCAAAAATGACCAAGGAAGCTTGAAATCCCCATACAAAAACCAGAGGCTTGATAAAGATTTGGAATGAAAATTAGACTCACAAAGTACTCACAAATAAAGTGGTAAGAGTTGTCTTAAGGCTAAGTGTCACAAATTAGGGTTTTAAGGACCTTCAGGTGACAAATGAGGTTCAAGAGAATGCAAAATGGTCTAAACTTGAAGTAAACATATGGAGATGATCACAATACACTTTTGATACACAAAACAATGATATTACAAGGCTAGCTTATGTACAAATTGCATTTTGAGAAGCTAAGATGGAAGGAGGAGTGAAATTAGGTCAAAGTAAGGCAAGTATGACTTATAACTTAAGAAAACCCTAAAAATCAAAGGTGAAGACCTAAGGAGGGAGTGTAAACACCCCAAATTTACCATCACCCATTCACACCATGGCTTGTGATCATTTCATATGCATAAACACAATCATACCATCTCATATCACATTTTTGATTCACTGCATAGATTCAAAGTCATCTGCACCTAGGGTTTGTGATCTGAGCAATCCAAGAGCTTCTTGAGCCACTCCAAAGGTCATCAATCACTTCAAAGGGGTCCATGTGTGTTAAAGTATCATATTGTCTCCTCTCAAAGTCAAGAATGCCAAAGAATCACAAGAACTGGAATTTGTATGGAAGCAGAGCCAGGCTTGACTGCACAGATGACCTAGAATTAGGGTTTTGGTTTCAGAGGACATAACCCCAAATTTTTTGGTCATTCTTGTTTCTATTGGTCTCTATATGGTATAGGGAGTATGCATATCAATTTTCATGAAGAAATTCCATGGGGAAGTCATCTGATCAAGAGTTGACTTTTCAAGCAAGTCAGTGCAAAATCAGGGCATCTGAGGCCCCCAATGACCCAACCAAAGGGCATTCTTCATCATTCTGAGTGTGTATGATCTTTATTTGATCATAGAAGAAGTTTGAAGTTCACAAAATTGGAGAATTTGAAGTTTTTGCAAAGTTGACTTTTTGGGCAAGTTTGACTTTTAATGAAAATGTCATTTTATGCAACTTTTTCAACCCTTACTTTTTGCTTCAAAAAAGCTTCAAATGGAAAAACTTTGGTCATAAAAGTTGTAGAATAGATCTTTCCCTTTTCAAAAAGTACAAGAACATGACCTAATTCATTTTGTATCAAAAGTTATGGTTCATCAAAGTTGGCAAAAATCACTAAAATTCAAGTTATGCACCAAATGGGAAAACTTGCAAATTCTTGTACCAAGGAAATTTGTGACTTCTAACTGATGTCTAACCTTTGTACAAACATCACACATGCCCTAAAATCAGAATGGGCCAAGAGTTTCTCATATTGTTTGGCCTTTGGAGCAAGATATTTTCATGAAGATCAAAAGCAAGCCAAGTTGCAAAAGTCATCATATCTCCTCACCCACTTGTTGCCTAGCCTGCTGATCAATCCTAGCCTTTCTCTCTCACCTTGCTGCGCAGCCCACTCTCCATGTACTTGGCTAGAAGTTGCCCATGCCCTTCTTACACAAAATTTGACATTTTGGCAAAAGCAACCATACCTATCACAAAAGGACATGTCATGTCATCTGACCAATGAGCATTGTTTATACAAACAAATTGCAAGCCAAACACAACAATACACAAGCCTGAAGCCAGCCATAGCAACACATTCTCATTTTCTCTCTCAAAAGCAAAAGCTTTCGAAACTCAGCATACAACTCACAAACTCACAAACAAACTTCATAGATCAACTCAACTCATCATCCTGGTCATAAAGCACCCCTCATCCTTGCCTTAAACTGCCTGAATCATAAACACGATTCTCACCTGAGCCTGAACAGAACTTGTTCAAACTTCCAAACCAGCCAACACAAACCTTTTCTAAGCATCAAGAGTTCATCAGGAGCATAAAAGGAGTTGATTGCACAAAGAGAAGAGGCCAGAAAGTTGCAGACTGAAAAGCTTCAAACTCAGGTAGCTTCATGAACATTTTTTCCAGAAATGGATTTTTAAGTTCTTAAGTTGTTCTTCATGATTCACTGATTACTCTGGTGCTTTTATTTTCTGAAATGGTTGAGAAATGAGAGTTTAATCGTGTTTTGAAAGTCTTGCCCTAAAAAATGTTTTCTTTCGATTCGTTTGATTGAGGAAGAATAAATGAGTTTTGGTTTAGGGTTTTGATTCAGTGAGGTGTGGGAATGATTTCTGTTCTTTTAGATTTCATTTTAGTGAGGTTTTGAAGGTTTTAGGAACTTTCAGGTGGGGTTCCCACCGGAGAAGACGACCGGAGGTCTTCTCCGGCCACCTGAAAATGATTAGGGTTTAATCCCTGTCATTAATGAAGTTTGAATTTTGGGCGTTGGATGAGCTGACTTGGTCAACTCCCGCGTGCGTTCAATGGCCTGGATTGCTTCATTAAAGCCCTAATCCACGTCATTAGTTAATTAATCAGGTTTTATATTAATTTGACCAGTTTGAATACCAGCCGTAGGATTGCGCGCGCAGTCTTCCCTCCTTCTCCCAGTTTGAATCTTAGCCTCTGGATGTGCATACTTTTCATTATTTTCATTTTAATTTCATTTTCTTTTCTTTTAACTTGTACAATTTATTAAAAATAGTAAAACTTATTCAAAAATTCTGAAATTTTTTATACAATCTTTTATTTAATTTCAGAACACAAAAATATTTTTATTTTTATTTTTTGCATTAAAAAAGTATTTTTAAATATTTAAAAGTTTATTTTTAATTAATTAATGAGAATTAATTAATTAAAAATGCTTTTAGGTATTTAAAAATCACCAAAAAATTCATGAAACATTTAAAAACATTTAGAAACATTGTCCAACCCTCAAACCAAATTTCTTTTTTGATCTTGATGCATTTTTGAGAATTTTTCATGGAATTAAAATCATTTTTATGCATTATTTTGATCCAAACTTCAAAAAATCATTTCTGCCTAACCCTTGAGAGTTGGACCTTGATTCTTTTTGCATTGCATTGTGTTTAGCATGTAGTTTGTGATATTAAATGGCCATGATTTGATCTTTCCTTTTCAATTTGTTTGGCAATTTTCTTGTTAAGGAACCCTAAAACCCTAGAAAACTTAGGAAAATCATAACTTGAATTAGGTTAAGAATTGGAACTTCTCCTTTGGGCATTGAGTTAGTATAGGATTAAGGATCCTTTGAGTGCATTTTCAATTTTTTATATTGATGTTTGCTTCTGATTTTGGCTTTTGTTTGTTGCTTTGATCATAAACCCTAATTTGGGCTTCCATATGCATCCATCTTGCATTTGCATTCATACCTTGACTTGCCATAGCATTTTGTGTATCCATTTGATTCATTTAACATCTCAAGACATATTGAAAGCATGTTTGATCATTGCATCTTGCATTTGCCATGTTGTATGCCATATGCATCTCATAATTTTTCATGTATGATCATGGTTCCAAATTTGTTTCATCTGCATCCATAAGCTTGTATGATCATCACCATGCCTTGTTTCATGTTTGCATAATCTCATAGCATCATTATCATCCCATATATGCTTCTGGTTTTGGTTTGACTCATGTCATTTCATTCCATTTTGCATTGCATTGCATTTCTTTCACTAACTTTTCAGGTGGTAAGTTATCTTGAGAAGTGAATTTGCCTTCACTTCTCATAACTTCTTTTCATCTCTTTTTATGCATCCTTGATGCCTTTTTGTTTGTGCTTGAGATTGAGCTTGCTCATTCTTTTCCTTCTTACTTTCTTTCCTCAAGTGACTTGTCTTCTTCAAGGAAGCAAGTTACTTTGCTTCTCCTGATCCTTTCATCTGCTTCTTGGTGGTTCCATTGAAGATTTCTCTTGTAAACCTCACAAACCTTAGGAACAACCAAGCATGACAATGATTAGGGTTTTGATTAGTTCCCCTCTTAGTTTTTACCTTTGTGTCTCATTGAGTCTTCTCTTCTCATCTCATAATCAGGGACTAAACCCTAAAGGCTTTAAGGCTTTGTGATTAAGCTTATGCCTGTATCCTTCTATTAGGATGGAGTGTATAACTTTAATCCTAAGGGTTAAACCCTTAATGTGTTTAAATCCTTTAATCAATCCACTTAATAACTATCAAGACATCAAGCTTGTAACTTGGGCCTTGCATTAGGGTTCTAATTCTTCCTTAATTGGTTAAGAAGGACTAACCCTAGTGTTAATGGACAAGTCCCCCTCAAGTTGTCTTACAAACCATAAAATTCACTTCATCATCATACCATTAATTAAAATCCACTTAATCAAAGGCTTGTTTTGTCATGAGTTTAATCCCTAATCATGGATTAAGTTGAGGAGCTTTCCTCAGCTTAAACACCCTCATCTATTATCCTTCTATTAGGATGGTGTAATGAGTCTGTTTAATCCCTGATTATGGCTTAATCTCATTACTCAACACTAAACAAAAACACCAAAAACATCTAAATAATCACAAGTAGGTTAATGATCTTAATTCTACATCAAAGGTGATTAAGTGTGAGAATCTGACTTCACACTTAAGGTATTCTCATTACCCCTAATCAGAGAGAAGATGTGATGAGTTTACTAACCCATTGGTTTAGGCTTAAGCTCATTAACTTATGACAAACTTCCAAAAGAAATAAAAGATTGAAAACTCAAAAACAAACAATAATCGTCTCCTCCGGGATTCTTTTCTCATCTCATTCACTCACAAACGAGAACTTGCTGATAACGAGAAAACGTATCGATTATATTGCTAGGTTTCATTGGCGTTTTATCGAATAATCATCGTTTTAACACTCGATTTCTCGAGTTTTTCTTACCATTTTGCAGGTACACAATTATGTGGAGTTAAATCATGAACTAAGAGAAAAAGGAACAAAATCGGTCATAAAAAGTTGAAGAAATGAAGCTCTCTGCAAAACTGCATATTTTGCAGCAGTCACGACCGTTACAAGGGTGTCATGACCGTGACACCCCAAAATGAAGCATCACGACCGTAAGATATGTGTCACGACCGTGACACTTAAAAGTCACAAGTCACGAGCGTAAAAGCATTGTCACGACCGTGACAAGGATTATTCTAGGTTTTTGACCAAGGCAACATGAAGGCATTACGTGAAGAAGTGGTTTCCTATTTTGTTGCCACTACCTACATTTTCTCCACAAATTCAGCAAGGCCCATTTCAACTAAAGTCCAAAAATCCAGCCCATTTAGAGTTCTATAAATAGCACCAGTTCTATGAAGAATGTACAGAGCATTTTTCTATTCAAATTCCTGCGGAAGCTCTGCCGAACTGATTTACGACCCGTTTCTTATTTCTGCATTATTTTCTGTTTCGTTTTATTGTATCCAAACCCGCCATATAACAATTTCCAACATCAGGAAATTGTTATACGTTTATTATTTTTTTCTAAACCTTCAGCATTCGTTTATTTTTGATTTCGCCAACTCCGAGCTTTCCGGTCTGTGGAAGAAGGAGTCTGCTCTAATATTGTTAACCAGTTTTTTTTATTTATATTGCAATTTAATTATTTATAATGTTTATTTATTTTCCTGCCATGAGTATTTTATTATTTAATTTTCTATCTCTGTCTGGTTCAACATCGATGAGTAGCTAAACACCTTAGGGCGGTATGTAGTTAGAACAAACTTAACCGGTAAAATATAACCGTAGGCTAAAAATAATTAATCACTTAACATTTCTGGCTGAGACTTTTTAATTAAATAGACCTTTTCGTTACGAGAGTAAGAAAAGAGTATTAGGTTAGGTCAAGACCACGAGAGTGTGAGATTTTAACCAGATAGCTAAAGTTAGGCATTTAAATTAAACACAGCGAGAGCGCTTTAAGATAAATTAGAATTACTTAGTTTCCAAAAATTACCTCTAAACACTTATGGGCTAGCGAGAGCAGGCATAAGGCTTTAGGGATAAGATCTGATATAAGACCACGAGAGTGTGAGTTGAGGGTATTTAAATTGGTAATCTCTACCGAATAGATTAAGTGAACACCTTAAATAAGCCTAGGTTAGATTGACCCACCTAAGTTAATATAATTACATACCGACCGCCTTAGAATTACTTAATTAAAACTTAAATTTAATTCCGCCTTTAACATTCTAAAATCAACAAAAAATATCGTGACAACCATTCGCCTTAGCTAAACTAGAAGTTCATCTAGCACTAAGTAACCATAGAATCCCTGTGGATCGATAATCTTAAATATTACTTCGATAGGCTGTGCACTTGCAGTAAGATACCGCTAGACGCATAAGTAGACACGTCTTTAGCCCATCAAGTTTTTTGCGCCGTTGCCGGGGATTCCTTAATTTAGTTACTAGTGCATTTAGGTAGCATTGTCTAGACTAAGGTATCAACTATTTGATTTAATTTAATTTCCGAGTGTATGCCAAGTACTCGCTCTAAAAGCGAAGACTTGCAACCTTTAATCCCTGAATCGGAATGCTTCTTACACGTAAGAAGACGTATATTCGATTACGAAAAAAGTTACAGTATTCCAGATCTTCAATCAGATCCGCCTAAACCAGTCGTAACATCAAAGGACGCAGAGATGGCTGAAGAACAAACTCATCCACTCAAGTATTACGCCAGTCCTTCGCAAGCTGAACCGCATTCAAGCATTGCAGCACCGGCTATCAACCGAAACGATTTCGAACTAAAACCTTCGTTGATATCAGCCGTGCAACAAAATCAATTCGCCGGAAATCCTACCGAGGATCCGAATCTTCATCTTTCGATCTTTGTGCAATATGCAGATACCGTAAAAGCCAATGGAGTTACCCAAGAAGCTATTAGACTACGTTTATTTCCTTTTTCGCTTCGAGACAGAGCAAGAGCTTGACTTCAATCTCTGCCTTCGAACTCAGTAACTACGTGGGAGGAACTTAAGAGAGTTTTCTTGAACAGATATTTTCCACCTAGCAAGACAGCTATGCTGAGAGCTCAGATCAACGGATTTAAGCAAAGGGAAAGTGAATCATTATTCGAAGCTTGGGAACGCTATAAGGATCTACTGAGACTTTGTCCACATCATGGATTAATAGAATGGATGGTCATCCATACCTTCTATAATGGACTCTTGTACAATACAAGAATGACAATTGACGCTGCCGCGGGCGGTGCATTGATGGACAAAGAATATAATGATGCCTATGCACTTATCGAAAGTATGGCTCAAAATCATTACCTTTGGGGAAGCGAGAGAGTCGCAACTGAGAAACCAACAAAGGGAGGTATGTACGAAGTAAGTAGTATGGACCAAGTCAATGCGAAGTTTGACCAACTAAGCCAAAAGATCGACAACTTGGCCATAACACCAACAACCACCGTGGCTGCAGTAACACCTAACTGTGAGTTATGTGGAGTTTCAGGACACGAAGTTTCTGATTGTCAACTATTGACAGGAACTCCCACTGATCAAGTGAATTATGCTCAAGGAAACCCTTACTCAAACACATATAACCCAGGTTGGAAGAATCATCCGAACTTCTCCTATAAGAATAACAACGTTTTATACGCACCAGGTCAAGCACCAGCTACATCACCAGGATATCAAAAGACTGCTCCTAATATCCCTAGAAAATCGAACCTTGAGTTGATGATGGAGAACTTTATAGCTAACTAATCTCAAACAAACAAGGATTTCTTAAACCAAAACATTCACACTAATGAGCAGATTAAACAATTAGTGAGCAAAGTAGATGCATTAGCTACACATAACAAAATGCTGGAAACTCAGATTTCACAAGTAGCTCAACAACAAGCACCTACTGCTGCACCAGCTGGAGTGTTCCCTGGACAACCTCAACCAAATCCGAAAGGACATGCTAACGCTGTGATATTAAGAAGTGGCAAGGAACTTGACGGACCTACCGATCCAAGACTTGACAATCCAGCCATGTACAAATAACCGGATAAACCGACTGAAGTGGTGAATGATCCAGAAGAAAAGGAAGATGATAATCAAGAAGTAGTGGAGAAAGAACAACCTTACGTGCCTCCACCACCCTATAAACCACCAATTCCGTACCCTCAAAGATTAATAAATTCTAAGACGACGGGTCAATTTAAGAAATTTGTTGAACTTCTGAAACAGTTGAATATTACTATTCCGTTTACAGAAGCAATCACTCAAATACCCTCGTACGCTAAGTTTTTAAAAGAAATCTTATACAATAAGAAAAAGATAGAGGATAACGGAACAGTTACACTTACTGCCGAGTGTAGCGCAATAATTCAGAATAAAATGCCTCCTAAGCTAAAAGATCCAGGAAGTTTCTCTATACCTTGTGTAATAGGAAAATTCGTCATTGACAAAGCTCTATGCGATTTAGGAGCCAGTATCAGTGTTATGCCCTTAACAATATGCAAAAGGCTAGACATGGGTGACCTAAGACCAACTAAAATGTCTGTTCAACTAGCCGATCGCTCTGTCAAATATCCTGTAGGCATACTAGAAAACGTCCCAGTACGTATAGGACAATTCTATATCCCTACTGATTTTATAATCATGGACATCTCTGAGGACTCCACTACACCTATCATACTAGGAAGACCATTCTTAGCTACCGCCGGAGCTATAATAGACGTAAAAAGAGGAAAGCTAACCTTTGAAGTGGGTGAAGAGAAAGTTGAATTTATTTTAACACAATTCTTACAATCACCAGCTATAGAGGATACATGCTATCTATTGGACGTAATTGACGAATGTGTAAGAGAAATGGAACTAAAAGAGACCACTTATTCTGAAATAATGAAAATTCAAATCCCTCCGATTTTCGAAGATGATAATTGGCGAAAACCGTATCAGGATGATAGTCTAAGCGAAAGTTTAGCACTTACACCGGATCCTATGCCAAGTAAAGATAAACCTACACTAGGATTGAAAACTTTACCTCATAACCTAAGGTACGAATTCTTAGACGTTGAATGTAAAAGACCAGTTATAGTAAATTCCAGTTTAGGAACTATAGAAACAAAGAAACTTCTAGATGTTTTGAAGAAATATCCGACTGCATTAGGATATAACATATCTGATCTCAAAGGAATATGTCCTTCAGTGTGTATGCATCGTATTCTGCTAGAAGAAGATTGTAGAACCTCCAGAGAATCTCAAAGAAGAATTAACCCAACCCTTAGCACTGTAGTAAAAGAAGAAGTTAAGAAACTATTAGATGCCGGAATAATATATCCAATCTCTGATAGTGAATGGGTTAGTCCAATACATGTAGTGCCAAAGAAAGGAGGTATCACTGTTGTGAAAAACGCTCAAGGCGAATCGATATCGCAAAGAGTAGTGACGGGATATAGAGTGTGCATAGATTATCGTAAACTAAACAAAGCCACTCGAAAAGATCATTTCCCACTACCTTTTATAGATCAAATGTTAGAACGATTAGCCAAGCATTCTTACTTCTGTTATCTTGACGGTTACTCAGGATTCTTCCAAATCCCTATCCATCCAGACGATCAAGAGAAAACTACATTCACATGCCCTTATGGAACGTTCGCTTATAGACGAATGCCCTTTGGATTATGCAACGCTCCTGCAACCTTTCAAAGATATATGATGTCAATCTTCGCAGATTTTATAGACAACATTATGGAAGTGTTCATGGACGACTTCTCTGTATGCGGGCAAAGTTTTGAAGGATGTTTATCGAACTTAGAAAAGGTATTAGAAAGATGTGTAAAAGTAAACCTTGTGCTTAACTGGGAGAAATGTCATTTTATGGTCAACGAAGGAATCGTATTAGGTCATGTAATATCCGACAAGGGAATTGAAGTTGATAAAGCTAAGATTGAAGTAATAAAAGATCTTCAACCCCCTAAAACCGTTCGAGAAATAAGAAGCTTTTTAGGACACGCCGGTTTTTACCGACGATTCATCAAAGATTTCTCGAAAATTACTAAACCTCTTACTGGTTTATTAATGAAAGACGCTGAGTTCATATTCAACGAAGATTGTCTCAAAGCATTCAAAACTCTAAAAACAGCCCTCATCACCGCACCAATCATGCAACCCCCTGACTGGAGATTACCTTTTGAAATCATGTGCGATGCGAGTGACTATGATGTAGGCGCAGTTCTAGGCCAGAGAAAGGAAAAGAAACTTCATGCGATTTACTATGCCAGTAGAACCTTAGACTCTGCCCAGATGAACTACGCCACTACCGAAAAAGAATTGTTAGCAGTTGTCTTTGCGCTTGACAAATTCCGTTCTTACCTAGTTGGAGCGAAAATAATCATTTACACAGACCATGCTGCTATCCGATATCTATTAACTAAGAAAGATGCTAAACCAAGACTCTTAAGATGGATTTTACTCTTACAAGAGTTTGATCTAGAAATAAAAGATAAGAAAGGTACTGAGAACGTCGTAGCGGACCATTTATCTAGAATAGAAGGTATTAAACCTGAACAAGTGCCAATTAACGATGATTTTCCGTATGAACAGCTGATAGCACAATTAGGAAGCGACCTAGCTCAGTTAGATATAAATGAACCAGAATCCGTGGAAACAATCCAGACAACTGTAGGACTGCCATGGTACGCTGACATTGTCAACTACCTAGCTGCAGGAGCTCTTCCACCCAACCTAACCTATCAGCAGAAAAAGAAATTCTTTCATAATCTGAAACATTACTATTGGGATGAACCATTATTGTTCAAAAGAGGACCAGATGGAATCTTTCGCCGATGTATTCCCGAAGAAGAAATAGAAGATGTCATTGCTCAATGCCATTCATCTCCTTATGGTGGACATGCAAGCACTTCCAAGACTTGTGCAAAAATCTTGCAAGCCGGCTTATTCTGGCCTAATCTATGGAAGGATGTCCACATCGCTGTTATAAATTGCGATCGGTGTCAACGCACTGACAATATTTCAAGAAGGGATGAAATGCCTCAAAAAGGAATATTAGAAGTAGAAATCTTTGACGTTTGGGGAATAGATTTCATGGGACCGTTCCCATCATCTTTCGGTAATAATTACATACTCGTAGCTGTTGATTATGTTTCGAAATGGATTGAAGCCATAGCTTCTCCTACAAACGATACGCGAGTAGTAATAAAGCTTTTCAAAAATATAATCTTTCCCAGATTTGGTGTGCCTAGACTCGTCATAAGTGACGGTGGCTCGCACTTCATCTCAAAAATATTTGACAAATTACTATCTAAGTATGGAGTAAGACACCGTGCGGCTACACCATATCACCCACAAACAAGTGGACAAGTCGAAGTCTCAAACAGAGAAATTAAACAAATCTTAGAAAAGACTGTCGCCATATCTCGGAAAGATTGGTCATCTAAACTTAATGAAGCTTTATGGGCTTATAGGACCGCTTACAAGACACCCATAGGTACTACACCTTTCAAACTCGTTTATGGAAAATCTTGTCACCTACCAGTAGAACTAGAACACAAAGCTTATTGGGCGATTAGAACTCTCAATATAAACTATAATGCTGCAGGAGAAAAGCGAATCCTAGACATTAACGAATTAGAAGAATTAAGGTTAGATGCTTATGAGAATGCTAAGATATATAAAGAAAGAACTAAGCGATGGCATGATAAACGCCTATCTAGGAAAGAATTTAGTGTGGGAGACGTTGTACTCCTCTTTAATTCAAGACTTAGGCTCTTTCCTGGAAAATTAAAATCTAGATGGTCAGGACCCTTTGAAATAATTAAAGTATTCCCGAGTGGAGCAATAGAAATTAAGGGTAGGAATAGTGAATCATTCATAGTAAACGGACAACGTTTAAAACATTATCATAAAGTTGAAAATAGAGATTATGCGAATAATCTAAAGCTTTTAGAGTTGTCCACTAATTCCCCTGATTAATCTAAACCTAAGCATTACGTCAGGCTTTAGACGATAAAAACAGCGCTTAGTGGGAGGCAACCCATTTACTTATCTAATTATTTAAATTATTCTCTTTATCATTTTATTATTTATCGTTTTACTATTTGTTTAATTGTTTTGTCATTTTATAGTTTTATTTTATATTACTATTATTGTCATTACATTATGCATTTCATTTTCTTATATTTATTTTAAATCACTTTTTACAGATTTTCTAAAAGTCTTTTCCACTTTCCTTCTTCTCCTGATTTGTTTCCTCCATATTTGCACTGACCATGGCTAACCAACCAATTAACCATATGGAAACCAAATTTAGAGGTAGGAACCAAAGAATGAAATTTGAAGAGTTATCATAGAGGCAAATGGATTTGACCCTGTACCCGGATGATCGGACTATGGAAACCTTAGGTATACATGATAGCATCATGTACTTGTTTAACCGACTCGGATGGGAGAATGCATTGATCCAACATAAGTTTGTGACTTACCGCGAGCTCACTCTTGAGTTCCTTAGCTCCTTAATTTACCTACCTGAGCGCGGTTTTGGATTTAGGAAAGGATTTATTAGTTTTCGCCTGTTTGGAATAGAATATGACTTTAACCATAAAGAACTAGCTGACTTGTTAGGATTCCCTAGTGGACCATTTGCTTTCACTACCACACAGGTAGAATTGATGGATATTGAGCTAGATTTCTTTTAGGGAACTTTAACCGGAAACTACCACCCTGAACCAAATAACATGAATAATGATGAGATCCATAATCCTGCTCTCCGTTACTTCCATAAATTCCTTGCCCACACATTCTTTGGAAAAGAAGAAAACATTACCGGAGTTTCTAAAGATGAAATATTTATTATGTCATGTTTTACTAATGGACAGCCTGTTAATGGTGTACCTTTCATGATGCAAACCTTCACCCGTATCCAAGAAGAACCTGAATTACCTATATTAGTAGGAGGTCTTGTAACCATGATTGCTGATGCCATAGGACTTAGGTACCAATTGCACAAGTGCAACCGTTTAGGTAACATCCGTCCTATGGATCTTAACTTCTGCTTCAATAGACATATCATAAGGAATTTAGGACATCCACCTTTTGAGTACCTAATCCGGAACGAAGTAGTAACCCTGTTCACATTGCCTAACCATGCTAAAGTAAGTGTTCATAATAAGGATAACTGGCTTTATGAGTTAAACCCACCTGATTATCCACCCACTCCTGAGACACCTCAGTCGTACAAAATAAAAGATGATACAATGACCGATGTCGAAACTGACCCTGAGACGCCTCCTGGTTACCATGACATTGACCACACTGAAGAAGTTTATGAAACCCCTGAAGTGAATCAAGGAGAGTATGCTAACAACTTACAAAACATCATGAACACTCTCAATGCTTACCAAACTGACATTAACTTATTTAAAGAAGATATTAAGAGCATGCGATTGGACATTATAGGTTTAACTGACATAACCTGCGAACAATTCTATCACTTGAACTCCGCCATCGAAGACTTGAAGAAACGCTTTTGATAATGTTATAAGTGATTTAGTTTATTTTCTCATTGTTTTCGTTTCTAGTTAGATTTATTTTTCGCAACAATTTCTTATCGTTTTTCCATTTATGTAATTTCATTTTCAAGTACTTTATGCAATGCATCTTTAATTCCAAAATTTCTCCATTTTTAGCAATTTATGTATTTTTCATTCTATGTACTTTTATGCTTGCATTTATTCATTATATATACAAATCTCTCATGCCTTGCAAGTTATTGAAGTACTGTGTTGAAACTATATACTGTGTGGTATTTATAATTTAATATGAGTGTTAGTGAAGAAAATACATTAATATAAAATATGTAAAACAAGTGAGAAAGTGTTTTTCTGGAAATTATTTAACGTATCAAGCCTCACGGTCGTCATTGCCCCATAACGATCGTGACACGCTCTTTTTGGGTGTCACGACCGTCGTACCCCTGTCACGACCGTGACGACCCTTATACCAGAAATCGTGAGAAACAGAATTGTTTCTCTTCGTGCCTCTTCTTCTTCTTCACCATAACTTCCTAAAAAACTACCCATCTTCTACATAACCTCCGTAACCCCCCCATTACGAACTTTAATCTCATTAACCCCCCATTATCACAACCTACCACATTCTCACTCTCCATCATTTATCCCGAATCAATATTTCTCTCATTTTACCATTTTTTCACAAAAACTTCAAAAATCTTCATTCTTCACTCTAAGCTCTTGCATGCAATGGATTCTATCACTTTTAGAGAAGGTGATGCTGGAGAAACTCAGAGAGAACGATTTCTCCGATTCCAAAACCGCGGTGTGCAACCTACACGTTACATCGACACTGTGTGTTTGAGGGAACTCAGAATGCTTGCCAGTGTTACAAGCCTGCTTCAAAAAGTCGGTCTCTGGGACCTTTGCAGTCAACCTCAGCCAACCTTCGAACTTCTGACACTGGAGTTCTTAAGCTCCTTCAGTTACATCACCGGTACCGGTTCTCTGAGTCAGCTCACCGGTTTCGCCAAATTCAGATTGCATGGCCAAGAGTTCAACCTTTCGCAAGACAGGATCGCCGAGTTGCTAGGCTTCCATCACGGAACTGAAGCTCACCGTCGCGTGCCCGATAATTTTAGTGAACAAGCTTTCACTCTATGGCACGACATAACAATTACCCGTGCATCAGCCTTCCAAAGCCTAAACGCTACGCACATTCACAATCCAGCAATCCGCTACTTCCACCAAGTCATTTGCAACACCATCTTCGCTCGAGAGAGCAACCATAAGCTCAACTCCAAGGAGCTTCTATTCTTGCATTGTGCTCTTAATGACGAGCCGATCAATGCTGCCCCTTTCATGCTTTACCACATCCAGGCTATTGCGCACAGAGGATCCACTCCGTTCTTCATTGGCGGCATTGTCACCACCCTTGCCATTCAGTTGGGGCTTGGTGACTTGGTCGCAGATCAGCCTCACCTAGCCGCTGAATTCCTCACCAAGAGTTATTGCAGGTCCGCTCACCTGATTGCGCAGCGAGAGGATGGCAGGTATAGCCCTGTTGTCCATGGCACCATATTTCATCATATCACTCTGCCGTCCCGCGACCGCATCGACCCATCCAGCCGAGCCAACTGGCTCTTTGTTCTACCTGATGCTGCTGACCACGCTCCTATCCATGATCAGGCAGATCTCCCTGCGGACGAGATGCAGGACGCTATGGATGCAGGTGAGCCTGTCCAGGATATACCAGAGACATCTACCCGACAGCCCCCTGCACAGGATTTCACTCTTGAGGATGTCCTCCGTGCGATTCATCAGCAGAACCAGATGAACGCCGCACTGGAGCGAAGGCATAAGGAGCAGTACGATGCTTTGCTCGGCACTATTGCAGCAAACCAGGCAGCTACTAATGAGAGGTTTGACGCGATTTTTGGCGAATTAGACGCCTTGCGTATCGACATCACTGGGACCACCAGCACCGGTTCTGATCCTGAAGCGACTCCTTCCAGACGCCGCTCCCGCACCAGAAGCCGACCCCGCGGTCCTCAGCAGCCATAGTTCTAGTTTATTTTTTCTTATGTTTGTTTTTCGTTCCTGTCGTTTGTACTGTACTTTTACCTCATTTATATCACAACATTGAGGACAATGTCTGATATAGTGTGGGAGAGGTACCTTTCATTTCCGCATTTTTCCGTTTCGCACTTTTCCATTTTCGTTGTATTTTCATTTCCATTGTATTTCTTTTAGCAAGTTAATGAAGCGTGCAAAAAATCTTTATGATATTTTCTTTAGTTTCAAACCTTCCCGTTTATTTAGCCATAACCGAAAAATTTTTTTATTCGCATTACCCGACTTACCTATGAAATCGTAAATAGGAAGCTGAGAACGATCAAACAAGACCAATACAATCTTGACAACTTTGACTTCCTACTTAAGCGATTCCATCTCCGATTACCATTACGAGTACACTTCTAGTTTTAGTTCAAAAGTAACCCCGAGTAGTTTATACTAGCAGTCAGCACCGTCTGAACACAAACCACGTGGGGAGCCGATGAATATAAGCGTTTGATGCCTAATCAATAATGATCCTTCATATCTCGATGCAAAATGAAAAGAAATTGCACCAAAGTACACGGTCGCATATAAGAAACGAGAAATATGAGAAGGAGTCCATTGCGGGTTGGTTCAGAGGTACTGGTTCTGAACTCGGTAGGGCGTGCTACGGCTCGATCCCCCACAACCTCCAAATCGGATACAAAATGTAGGGTTACCACACTCGTGTACCAGACCCCGTGCTCAAAAAGGATCAAAGTCGCTAACCGGCTACTCCACTACGTGCGTGCTAAGGCAAAGGGCTTAATGTGATTGCGCTAGAATGAAACCGGGCGAAATAAGATCGAAAAACTTTAGGTGAAATCGTAAAGTAATTGCCGATTGGCTCATTTAACGGGAAGTCGACGACATAGCTTGTTGCTTGTGTCATTAGTGTATCGGTAGTGTTCTATCAAAGTATCGGATTATCCAACAAAGCGATCCCTCGTATGATTTGTTAGGAGTATGCGTGAATGACATCTTGTCCGCCGATTTTCAACCGACTATTTGCTTGAGGACAAGCAAAGGTTTAAGTTTGGGGAAGTTTGATAACGAGAAAACGTATCGATTATATTGCTAGGTTTCATTGGCGTTTTATCGAATAATCATCGTTTTAACACTCGATTTCTTGAGTTTTTCTTACCATTTTGCAGGTACACAATTATGTGGAGTTAAATCATGAACTAAGAGAAAAAGGAACAAAATCGGTCATAAAAAGTTGAAGAAATGAAGCTCTCTGCAAAACTGCATATTTTGCAGCAGTCACGACCGTTACAAGGGTGTCACGACCGTGACACCCCAAAATGAAGCATCACGACCGTAAGATATGTGTCACGACCGTGACACTTAAAAGTCACAAGTCACGAGCGTAAAAGCATTGTCACGACCGTGACAAGGATTATTCTAGGTTTTTGACCAAGGCAACGTGAAGGCATTACGTGAAGAAGTGGTTTCCTATTTTGTTGCCACTACCTACATTTTCTCCACAAATTCAGCAAGGCCCATTTCAACTAAAGTCCAAAAATCCAGCCCATTTAGAGTTCTATAAATAGCACCAGTTCTATGAAGAATGTACAGAGCATTTTTCTATTCAAATTCCTGCGGAAGCTCTGCCGAATTGATTTACGACCCGTTTCTTATTTCTGCATTATTTTCTGTTTCGTTTTATTGTATCCAAACCCGCCATATAACAATTTCTAACATCAGGAAATTGTTATACGTTTATTATTTTTTTCTAAACCTTCAGCATTCGTTTATTTTTGATTTCGCCAACTCCGAGCTTTCCGGTCTGTGGAAGAAGGAGTCTGCTCTAATATTGTTAACCAGGTTTTTTTATTTATATTGCAATTTAATTATTTATAATGTTTATTTATTTTCCTGCCATGAGTATTTTATTATTTAATTTTCTGTCTCTGTCTGGTTCAACATCGATGAGTAGCTAAACACCTTAGGGCGGTATGTAGTTAGAACAAACTTAACCGGTAAAATATAACCGTAGGCTAAAAATAATTAATCACTTAACATTTCTGGCTGAGACTTTTTAATTAAATAGACCTTTTCGTTACGAGAGTAAGAAAAGAGTATTAGGTTAGGTCAAGACCACGAGAGTGTGAGATTTTAACCAGATAGCTAAAGTTAGGCATTTAAATTAAACACAGCGAGAGCGCTTTAAGATAAATTAGAATTACTTAGTTTCCAAAAATTACCTCTAAACACTTATGGGCTAGCGAGAGCAGGCATAGGGCTTTAGGGATAAGATCTGATATAAGACCACGAGAGTGTGAGTTGAGGGTATTTAAACTGGTAATCTCTACCGAATAGATTAAGTGAACACCTTAAATAAGCCTAGGTTAGATTGACCCACCTAAGTTAATATAATTACATACCGACCGCCTTAGAATTACTTAATTAAAACTTAAATTTAATTCCGCCTTTAACATTCTAAAATCAACAAAAAATATCGTGACAACCATTCGCCTTAGCTAAACTAGAAGTTCATCTAGCACTAAGTAACCATAGAATCCCTGTGGATCGATAATCTTAAATATTACTTCGATAGGCTGTGCACTTGCAGTAAGATACCGCTAGACACATAAGTAGACACGTCTTTAGCCCATCACTTGCTTCTTCCGTCTAATGCAAGACAGTTTGCACCTGAGCCAGACAGGTCATACACTTGATCATAGACAAGCAAGCAGTTCACGAGTCAATTTATCTTTCAGTCTCTTTGGGTCGAACTACGGTGTTCTGACTTCCTCATTGCACGAGAGGATACGTAGGCATAACTTAACGGTTATCGAACAAAAGTCTCTGTATATTCCCCCTCTTTCCAGCATTATTCTTTTAACCTCATGATCTTGAGCATCTTATTCCTGTTCTTACACTGACACTGTACATTTACACACTTCACTTCTTTTTACACTGACACTTGCATTCTTTCCAGCTTTGATACACAGATTGCACTGACACTACCCCTTTAAAACACAAATCTTTTAAGCGTGGATCCCATCGAGTACGACGGACAATCTGGGTGCTAATACCTTCCCAGGTTGTAACCAACCCCCTTTCTCAGTCTCTCTGGTTCGCAACCGTCTTATCCATATCTTTCTAGGTCTATGCAACATTACCTTTCCTCCGGGATAAAAATGCCTAGCTGGCGACTCTATTCATTCCCTGTGAGTTCACTCCTGTGTGTTCTCGCACCCTCTTTCGCCGACCGTTTGCGTCTGTACCTTTATCTGGGCCATTTCCCATTTATCGGGAGCGACAGCTTGGCGACTCTGCTGGGGACCCTTATACTGCAACCAGAGCTTCTGGTTCTTTTTGTGGGTTCCTCCTAGCGCTTGTTTGATTTGTGTTTACTGGGGTGTTATGTGCTACCTGTGTTTGTATATTTGTTCTATTTACTGCTTTATGTACAATTTTGTTTATTGCTTCCTTTATAGCTTTGTGCATATATATCATATTGTCATGTTGTGCTGGCTGGGTTTGTTTTGTTGCTTTGGTGGGTGGGGTTCTACTGAGAGTTGAGGTCCTATACCTGGGACCTGAGTGACACCTAGGCTAGAGTGGTTCATGTTCTTTCCCATTCCATTTCGGTCTGGTGCGGGAATATGAAACACGGTTCAGATATGGGTTTCTTCTTGAGAACTCTGTGCTGCAGATTTCCTGTAGTACCAGGGCTATCTGGGAAGCCTGCTAAGTCTGGATGACCTTTAGTATTGACCTTCAGAAACTGAGGTGAATTAGAGGAGGATCTTTTATGGTTATTGTAAACACTGTACCTCCGGGTTAGAAGTGTTTACACTTCTCATAACTGATCCAAGTCTGAGGATCCTTGTTTTAGAACACCACCTGTGAGGGGGTTGGGTTGTTTACAGGTTTGCAGGTACCCTTGACCTCAGCATACCCTGTTACTTTGTTTTGATTAAGAAAACTCCATTTTTGAACAGTTCTTGTGATTTTAACCCGGGACATGTGACTCTTTATTTGAGTCCCCCACCTTGGTTACTGGACTTATGAACCTCCATCTGGATTTCTTGAACATATGTGGACTCATATCAGAGCAGTTAATCAGATCCAGCTCAGTCACAAACCTTTGCATATCATTTGCATACATCCTCATTGCATCATTTTAACATGTGTTTATTTGTTTTTCAGGGTATCCATCCTATCATTTTGGCTTGGTTTTGACCCTTTATTCAGCATAGACCTGTCTTCATTAGTGCTTAGTTCAGCTGTCAGCTACCCTGCTTCAGTCACCTGCATCACCAGTCTCAGCCTGTCAGAGGCCTATCTTCAGTGTTATTCTCAGCATCTGACTCAACTCTTCTTCAACAATATGGCACCTAAGAAGAGTAACATCTCCTATCATTTCTTTGAGCCTGAGTTGGCTAGCATCAGGAAGATTCAGACCCTGATTACTCCAGACCATATACCACTTTTTAGAGAACATTATGGAGGAATCCTTGATGTGGTTATGGATTTGGACCCTTCACAGAGGAGCTTGATTCATACTTGCTTGCAGTTCTATGATCCCCCTCTGAGGTGCTTCACATTTCAGAATTTTCAGTTGGGACCCTTGTTGGAAGAGTATTCATCATTGGTTGGTGTACCTATCAGAGGTGGAATCCCCTTCAACCCTGAGATGGCTTTCCCTAGTAATGAGGAGATAGCAAAAGCATTATATCTGGAACCAGTTCTGATTGGGCAGAATTTGACAGCTAAAGCTGGAGTCTCTGGTTTTCATCTGGATTTCTTGACTTCTCAGGCTACTCTGAAGGCCTCCTTGGGGGAGTGGAAGGCAGTCTGTGCTTTGTTGGCCCTTGGCATATATGGGGTCATACTTTTTGCAGATGAGCCTAGGTTTGTTAGCAAGAATGCAATCCATCTTTTCATCCTGAGAAACCCAGTGCCCACCTTACTGGGAGATCTTTACTACTCTGTTCATCAAAGGAATGAAAAGCAAAGGGGAAGATTAGTGAGATGCTGTGCTCCTTTGTTCCATACTTGGCTGCTCAAGCATTTGCCAAAGACTGATGCATTCTTGAACCCTCACCAGTAGAAGAACTGGGCTAGGAGGCTTGTTGCTCTAACCTCAGATGACATCAGATGGTGCACTCAGAGTACCAAGGGCAGAGACATCATTACAAGTTGTGGGCAATTTCCCAATGTACCTCTGATTGGAGTAAAGGGTTGCATCAACTACAACCCTCTGCTATTCAAAAGACAACTGGGCTATGCATTGGTCCATCCTCCTAGAGCACAGGATCTGACTGAGACCCTCTATTGTGAAATCAAGCCTAATCTGGCTATTGTCAGGCAGGCATCCTGGGCCTGGGACAATGTGCAGACTAAGGGGGTAACCATTCTTGGGAGATGCAATAATGTGGCCTCAGCTCAGTACTATGAGTGGTCTCATGCCAGGGCTCAAGTTTCTGGGATGCCCTTCACTATGGAAGATGTGCCTGGACCTTCCACAGCACCACCTCCAGCAACTGTCAGCTTAGAGGAGTTTGAAAAATTGAAAGAGAGAAATGAGAAGCTGACTCAAGCCCTACAGAAGACCCTCTGGGAGAGGAGTGATGGTCGCTTGGACATTGAGAGGTTAGAAAAGCTGAAGGTGGAGCATTTGGCTAGAATTGAGAAGTCAGAGGATTACATTAAGAAGTCTAGGGCTGGAGAACAGATCTTGAAGAATGCCTGCAAGGAAGCTCAGTTCCAGAAGGCCAGGACTGATTTGTATCTGAAGGAGAGTCAGGCTAGGTGGGTCAGGATCACCGAAGCCCGTACTCAGGAGGACAAAAGGACTCAGGATAAGATTGAGCAGCTGGAAGCTAGTGCAAGAGAGCAACAGGAAGCCCTGGCAGCAGCCCAGAGAGAGATCTCAGAGTTGAAGATTAGAGCTGGTGTAAAGAGGTCAAAGGACCAGAGTCAACACAGGAAGCTAACTGCAGTTGTTACTACAAGGAATCTTCTCATCAGGAATCTTACAGAGCGTCTAGCTGATCCTGTGACTGAAGCACTTCTCAAGGAAGTTCAGGAGGATGAGTTTGGACTTGGTGTTTGACTTTTGCTTGTTGTTGCTTTCATTTTATGTACTTTTCTTTATGTTGTATTTTTTTGACCCCTCAGAGGGCATGCATTGTAAACAAACTATGTATCATTTACTTTTTGTAATATATGTGTGGGTTTTGTTCATCTGATTTCTTCCAAAGCAACATCACAAGCATCTTTCTCAAAGGTCTGGAAAGGTCAAAACCAAGTGCCAAGCCGGATACCTTGGATGCAAATAAACATACTGCATTGCATGCTGACCTTTTGTTTTGTTTTGTAGGTTTTTGTTTTATTGTTACTAACTCTGTTGTGAACTCAGGAACTATTGCTCGACGTCGAGGGTTTCCACTCAACCGTCCACACAGATACCCCACCCGCAACAATCTTCCGGGCATACAGATGGACCAAGTACAGCAGGACCTTACAGAGGTCAGGAATCAAATGGCCAACGAGAGGCTAGAAATGAGGAATCAGATGACACAGTTTATGGAAGTGATGAATAATATGGCTCAAAGCCAAGAGAGGTTAAGGGCACTAGTAGAAGGGAGGAATCAGGAAGACCATCATCCGGGGACTGCTGGGACAAGCAACAATGAGAGAGTCCAACCTCATGTTAATCCCCCAGTCTTTGGACCCCACCAGCATCCAGAGATCAACATCCCTGTCAATGTGCAAGGGACTGCCACAGCAGGTAGAGTGCTGCAAGAAGACCCCCAGGAAGATCAGTTCACAGTGATGGGAGCTGGGGAGGAAGCCTATGACAGAAGGCTAGAAGAGATTGCTGAGAAACTGAGATCTTTGGAGTCCCAGAATTCTTTGGGATTTGATGTTATGGACATGGGCCTAGTGGACGGGGTCAGGATTCCCCACAAATTTAAACCACCATGTTTTGAGAAGTATAACGGGACTTCCTGCCCCCGGACCCATTTACAATCCTTTCTGGGGAGGCTGAAGGCCTATACCATGGATGAAAAGCTATGGATGTTTTATTTTGAGGATAGCTTAACTGGAGCTTCGAGGGAATGGTACTCTCATCTGACCAGAGCAACCATTAGATGCTGGAAGGACCTGGTAGAGGCCTTTATCAGACAGTATCAGTACAACTTAGATATGGCTCCCAACAGGACCCTCCTGATGGGGATGTCACAATCATCCAGGGAAAGCTTCCGGGAGTACGCTCAAAGGTGGAGACAGCTTGCTGCTGCTGTCCAGCCACCTATGTCAGAGAGGGAGATGGCTGATATGTTTATGAACACCCTCCAAGGAACATACATTGACAGGTTGGCTGCCTTTTCTTCCACTAGCTTTGCTGATGTAGTCATAGCCGGGGAAAGGATTGAAAGCCTATTAAAGATGGGTAAGATTTCTGACAACGGTGCCAGCTCATCCAGCAACCCAAGAAAGCCTTTTGTAGGCCCAAGAAGAACTGGTGAGACCAATGCTATCCATACCAACAGGGGCAGACCCCAATATGTTCATAGGTCTGTGGCAGCAGTCACCATTCCCGCTCCAATTCATCCTCAACCAGCTTATCAACCTCAGCAACAGAATTACCAGCAACAAACTCCTTATCCTCCTCAGAGAAATTATAACAACAGCAACACCAACAACAACAATCAGCAAAGACCATTTCAACAGAGACCCTCTCAGGCCAATAGGGTGATCGATCCGATCCCTATGCCCTATGCCACATTACTGCCACAACTCCTGAAACTCAACCTGGTTGAGCTAAGGACATTGGAACCTCCAGATCCTACCAGTCTACCCAGAAATTATGACGCCAGCGCCAGATGTGCTTTTCACTCAAATGCACCTGGCCACAGTACAGAGATGTGCAGAGCCTTGCACATGAAAGTACAAGACTTGGTAGACTCCAAAGCTCTGAACTTTGCACCACCACCAAATGTCAACAAGAACCCTATGCCATATCATGGAGGTCCCAGAATCAATGCTATTGAAGAAGAAAAGCCGTCTTATTTGATAACCAGTGTGGGTCAGATTCGGACACCCTTGGTGGAGATTAAAGCTCAACTCCTTGAATGTCAAATGTTCCCGGGATGCGAGCTAGGGTGTGCTTATTGCAACATTTCAGTGAATGGTTGTGATAACTTGAGGGATGGCATAGATGGCCTCATCCAGAGTGGCCTGCTTCAAATTACAACATCAATACCTACCAACCCAGCAATCTCCTTAACAACAGTTCCAGAACCTCCTACAACTGCAACAACCATTGTTCCAAACAACTTTTCGGTTTCATCAACAAATGCTTCATCTGTTACTTCAACGGACCAAATATCAACAAGCATCCCTTCTACAACTTCAGCACCCTTTCATTCAGAGTCTCCTACAACAACAACACCCATCCTTCCAACAATGTCTCCTACAACATCAGCAACAAACAGTGCAAGTGTTTCAACAGTTACAATTTATTATGATCCTGCCAATGATTCTGCCTACAACTCACAAAGTGCCACTCCTACCAGAGCACCAGTCACAATATATTATGATCCACAGACTATCATGGTTCCTTCCGCAGCTGCCATCAGTCCAGTCACTGTCACAGTGCCTGGGCCAGTACCTTATGAAAGCAGTAATGCCATCCCTTGACATTACGGCTCCGACCTATACTGCGAAGGACAGAAAATCACTTTTGAATCATCAACTTCTTCACCACAAATAGACAATGTGGGGGGAGGCAGAGGCTTCACTCGAAGCGGACGTCTTTTCGCCCCGCAAATTCAAAGACCCACTGCCGAAGCAGAAGCTGCTGCCAAGGCAAAAGGGAAGAGCATGGTGCAAGAAGAGCAGATTATTAAAGAAGCTTTGAGAACACCTTTTGATCAAGAAGTTGATGAGTTCATGAGAATCATCAAGAAAAGTGATTACAAGATAGTGGACCAGCTTCACCAGACGCCTTCCAAGATCTCCATTCTATCATTGCTTATGTGCTCCGAGGCTCACCGGAATGCACTACTCAAAGTCTTGCACGCAGCTTATGTGCCAGAAGAGATCACCGTCAATCAGTTGGAAGCTGTGGTTGGAAATGTTAATGCTAGTAATGGACTAGGATTTACCAACACTGATTTGACTTCGGAAGGCCGCAATCACAACAAGGCTTTGCACATTACCATGGAGTGTAAGGGTGCAGTTCTTTCACATGTACTGGTAGACACAGGATCATCCCTCAATGTCTTGCCTAAAAAAGCCCTTGTGAAGCTGGAATATGAAGGATTGGCATTACGACCCAGTAACTTGGTAGTAAGAGCTTTTGACGGCTCTAAGAGATCAGTTCTGGGGGAAATTGAGTTACCTATAATGATCGGCCCACAGACTTTCAAAACGACCTTCTACGTGATGGACATTCAGCCTGCCTACAGCTGTTTGTTGGGTAGACCATGGATTCATGCCGCTGGCGCAGTTACGTCTACCCTTCACCAGAAGTTAAAATTTGAGTGGGAAGGCCAAGTCGTTACTATTTGTGGAGAGGAGGATATTTTTGTTAGCCACCTGGCTACATACAAATATATTGAGATGGATGGGGAAATCCATGAGACGATGAGTCAAGGGTTTGAGGCCCTGAATATTAATGAAACCTCTGCTGTACTTGGGACTTCCATGGCATCCTACCAACAGGCCCGGAAGGTGGTGGAAGAAGGAAACGCTCAAGGCTGGGGCAAACTGTTGCCTGTGGAGAAGAAAGAAGATAGATTTGGGTTGGGTTACAAACCAACTCAAGAAGATCAAGCAGAGGCTTCTAAGAAGCCCAACTTTGTTAGTGGGGGGATGCTCACCCCCGATGCTGTCAACAACTTGGAAGATGAGTCGGAAGATGAACGCAACCTGGAAAGCTGGATTCGTCCAAAGATCCCGGGGAGCAGTATCTCAAACTGGTCTTCCCAGGAAATTATAAGAGTTACTCCTGCAGAGTAATTATTATTTCCTGTATATTTTAAGCATGCATCAAGTCTTGCATCTTGCCCAAGATGACAAGACTCATTTTGTAATCGGGCCATCTGTAATTTTTGTGCAACAAGATTAATCAATGAAATATCAGACATCTTTTGCAAACGAGTCTTTTTCTTCTTCGCTCACCGTTTTTCCATTTTTCTTTTTGTACAAAAAATGAATGGCAATATTTTCAAAATGAAAATTTCATTTCACTTTTCTAAACAAGATTAAAATCAATCACTAAAATGAACAAACTGAACCCTTGCAGAGAGTGCCTTCCAGACCTCACCGACAACAGCACGGCTATGACTTCGTATGACTCTGACAATCCGATCAATCAAGCTGATGAAGGGGTTGAAGAAGACTACGAGCTTCCTGAAGAGCTAGCCAGATTGTTGAGACAAGAGGAGAAGGTTATCACTCCTTATCAGGAGGAGGTGGAAACGATTAATCTTGGTACAGATGAAGATGTGAAAGAGGTTAAGATCGGGGCCTGCTTACAAGACTCAGTGAAGAAACAGTTGATTGACCTGCTTCAGGAATATGTGGATGTGTTTGCTTGGTCTTATCAAGATATGCCAGGGTTGGACACCGATATTGTTACGCACAAGCTGCCTTTAAGAGAAGAATGCCCACCGGTTAAACAGAAACTGCGTCGTACTCGTCCAGACATGGCAATGAAAATCAAAGAAGAGGTACAAAAGCAGTGGGACGCCGGGTTCCTTGCTGTAACTAGCTATCCGCCGTGGGTTGCTAATATAGTACCCGTGCCTAAGAAAGATGGCAAGGTAAGGATGTGCGTTGACTACCAGGACCTGAACAGAGCCAGCCCGAAAGATGATTTCCCATTACCTCACATTGACGTATTGGTTGATAATACGACTCAGTTCTCGGTATTCTCCTTCATGGACGGATTTTCAGGATACAATCAGATCAAGATGTCACCTGAAGACATGGAGAAGACAACCTTCATCACACCCTGGGGCACTTTCTGTTATAAGGTGATGCCATTCGGATTGAAGAATGCTGGTGCAACATATCAACGGGCTATGGTAACACAATTCCACGATATGATCCATAAAGAAATCGAGTGTTATGTGGATGACATGATTGCCAAGTCCCTTATAGAGGAAGACCACCTGGTAAATCTGCTGAAGCTATTCAAGCGTCTAAGGAAGTACCAACTGAAGTTGAACCCCAACAAGTGCACATTTGGGGTTAGATCTGGTAAGCTGCTGGGTTTTATTGTAAGCGAGAAAGGGATTGAAGTGGACCCTGATAAAGTCAAAGCCATTCAAGAAATGCCTGCACCGAAAACTGAGAAAGAAGTTCGAGGGTTTCTGGGTAGATTGAACTACATTTCACGATTCATATCTCACCTTACTGCAACCTGTGAACCTTTGTTCAAGCTGTTAAGAAAAGAACAGACGGTCAGTTGGAATGAAGACTGCCAAAGGGCTTTTGACAAAATCAAGGAGTACTTGCAAGAACCTCCAATCCTTATGCCTCCAGTTGAAGGAAGACCTCTGATAATGTACTTGACAGTATTAGAAGAGTCAATGGGGTGTGTGCTGGGCCAGCATGACGAGTCTGGTCGAAAAGAGTATGCAATATACTACCTGAGCAAAAAGTTTACCGACTGTGAACAACGTTATTCACTGCTCGAGAAAACTTGCTGTGCTTTAGCGTGGGCTGCTCGCCGACTGAGACAGTATATGTTGACCCACACTACCTTATTGATATCCAAAATGGACCCAGTTAAGTACATTTTCGAGAAGCCAGCTCTTACCGGACGGGTTGCAAGATGGCAAATGATTCTCACGGAATATGATATTCAATACACTTCTCAGAAAGCCATCAAGGGCAGCGTATTGTCTGAATATCTTGCTGAGCAACCTATTGATGACTACCAGCCTATGAGATTTGACTTCCCTGATGAAGACATCATGGTCATAAAAACAAGAGATCATGAAGAGCCTATTCACACTGAAGGGCCTGACCCAGAAGAAGAATGGACTATGATGTTTGATGGGGCTGTCAATATGAATGGTCGTGGTGTTGGTGCAGTACTCATTACACCTAAGGGAGTTCATATGCCTTTCTCGGCAAAACTCACCTTCAACTGCACTAACAACGAAGCTGAATATGAAGCTTGCATTATGGGTCTTGAGGAGGCCATCGACCTCAGGATCAAGACATTGACTGTATTCGGAGATTCAGCTCTGGTAGTTAATCAAACCAACGGCAAATGGTACACCCACCAGGATCATCTGATACCTTACAGGGATTATACAAGAAGGTTACTGACTTTCTTTACAACGGTCAAGCTTGAGTATATCTCTCGGGACGAGAATCAGTTTGCAGATGCCCTGGCTACCATTTCATCCATGATCAAAGTGCAAGCTGCCAACTTTGTACCACAGATTTCAGTATCCAGACTCGATAGACCAGCATATGTGTTCGCAGCAGATGTTATCAAAAATGATAAGCCTTGGTTCCATGACATTAAGTGCTTCTTGGAGGATCAAACATACCCATCTGGGGCATCTTCCAATGATAAGAAGACTTTGAGAAGGCTTGCTGGTAGTTTCTTTTTGAATATTGATGGTTCCCTGTACAAAAGAAACTTTGATATGGTACTCCTCAGATGCGTTGATAAATCAGAAGCAGACTTGTTGATGCATGAAGTGCATGAAGGATCCTTTGGTACCCATGCAGGAGGGCATTCCATGGCTAAGAAACTGCTAAGATCAGGTTATTACTGGATCACAATGGATGCTGACTGTTGTGCCTACGCCAGAAAATGCCATAAATGCCAGATTTATGCGGATAAGGTGCATGTACCTCCCAATCCTTTGAATATAATGTCTTCACCCTGGCCCTTTGCCATGTGGGGCATTGATATGATCGGCAAGATTGAGCCAACTGCTTCAAATGGCCACAGATTCATCCTGGTCGCCATTGACTATTTCACCAAGTGGGTTGAAGCAGCCTCATATGCAAATGTTACAAGGCAAGTGGTAGCCAGATTTCTGAAGAGAGATATCATCTGTCGATACGGAGTTCCCGAGCGAATCATTACTGATAATGGTTCCAACTTAAACAACAAAATGATGGCTGAGCTATGCCGGGACTTCAAGATCCAACACCACAATTCTTCTCCTTACAGGCCAAAGATGAACGGCGCTGTTGAGGCAGCTAATAAGAATATCAAGAAGATTGTGCAGAAGATGGTAGTTACGTACAAAGACTGGCATGAGATGCTACCATTTGCCTTGCATGGGTACCGCACGTCAATCAGAACATCCACTGGGGCAACACCGTATCAGCTTGTGTATGGTATGGAGGCAGTCCTACCTGTTGAAGTTGAATTACCCTCTTTACGAGTATTGATGGATGTTAAGCTGAACGAAGCAGAATGGATCCAGTCCCGATATGAACAACTGAGTCTAATTGAAGAGAAAAGATTGGCTGCAATCTGTCATGGGCAGTTGTATCAGAAAAGAATGAAGAGAGCCTTCGATCAGAAAGTCAGGCACCGAGAGTACCAAGTGGGAGATCTTGTGCTGAAAAGAATCCTCCCTCCTCATACAGACCACAGGGGCAAATGGACTCCAAATTATGAAGGACCATTTGTTGTAAAGAAAGTTTTCTCTGGTGGAGCACTGATGCTCAGCACCATGGAGGGTGAACATTTCCCGTCCCCTGTGAATTCAGATGCAGTTAAAAAATACTTCGAATAAAAATGACCCGTTGGACATAAAAACATAATGTAAGTCCGGGCAAAATAGGGCATCCCGGCGAGTCAAAAACAGAATAAAAGACTCGGGCAAAAATAAGGGAAAATAAACAAAAAATGTACACCCGCTGAGTTGAAAAGCCGCATCGGACAACTCAGGAAAAAATGGGTATCCCGATGGATTGAAAACCCGAAAGGGCGATCCATGCAAAACAAGGGAATAAGCGAACAACTGCATTCCGAATTCGTCTGTATCACCTACAACTTGGTAAACCTCGAAAGGACCAAGCCTCTTTCAGAATCAGCCTTCTTCAGAAAGCAAGACGAGAAGAATGTCGAATGTCATACGAGTCATAGCAAGAGAGGAAGCTCCTTCAAAGCGTCGTCAACATTGCCAGCATTTTGTTTCTCAATTTGTAACAATCTCCTCATTCCAGGGGATATGTTTCTTTGACTGTATCTTGCCAATTCAGGGCACATGAATTAATAAAATCAAATTTTTCAGTCATGTTTCGTCTTGTACATTTTTGTTTGCAAAGAATGTCTGATGTCTTAAGAAAAACTGATTGCATGAATACAGATGTTATCTTTAAAAATAGAGAAAATAAAACACGTGCTTGCAGGGAATATACTTACTCTCAGAAGTGTCTAACTCCTATGACGGAATCCGGTAAGGGATACCTCGGGATTACTTGTGCGTTTCTTGTCTTTGCAGGATTGCAGGTATCCGAAGCGCAACATGAGGCATGGAAGCTTCATCCCAGCAAGCTGGCAAATCAACACTCACTCAGCCTTAGCATTCCAAGTACTTTCTCCCCAGCTGAGTTTCCACTTGTTGCTTCTCCCAGCCGAGTTGCCAATCATTCTTCCTCAGTCAAGTACAAAAGCCAGGGAATCATCTCCCCACAGAGTTCCAGCCTCTATCCGGAAGAGCAACGCACGAAGGAGTCACAACAGAGTGAAGAAAGCTTCTACAACCCCCCGGCTGGGTCCCTCATTACTGGAAAAGGTCTATCATTGACCCATTTCCCCAAGCAGAATCATTTCATCAGATCTACCAACGATCTCATCCCCAGCTGGGATGTTCATTTCAAGCAGATCGACCAGAGATCTTCGCAGCCAATGGGATCCGAATCCCGGATCGGTATCTTTTGCATAATCATAGCATTCGCATCATGTTCACCCCCACAAAGCGTAGCATTCCGTTTAATACGGAGCATTACGGCTAAAATCAAACACATAGCATAATCATAAGTCATGGTCTGAATCAAACACCTGTGAATATTATTAACCCATCAATATACAGAATACTCCCCAGATTCCCCAGCAAAAGCAGTTGCCTCACATGCACCAATGCAAATACATACTCCTTGTGGCACCCGTCCGTGTCATATCCCCAGCAGAAAGCCAAAGACATCCCCTTTGCACTCACAGATACTTGTATATATAACTTTCTTGACATCCGTCCATGTCGTTTTCCCGGTACAGTAATGTAAACACTTTATACCAGATACTTGTTTATACTATACTCTTGACACTCGTCCGTGTCACACTCTCCCCAGCAGATTGAACACTCCTCTATACATCACTCATACTTTCTACTCATACTTATACAGATACTCGTCCGTATCTTGTGTACACCATTTACATCCCCGCAGATACAACACTCGTCCGTGTTCTCTGTTAACTAGTTGATACTCGTCCGTATCATCATCTCTGAACATGTGTCAGTACTTGTTTCTACCTGATACTCGTCCGTATCATAGTCTTAAGGATGCTCGTCCGCATCTTTAATCTATACACAATACCCAAACACTTATACCTTCTATTTCTTAGATTATAAACACTCGTCCGTGTTTACTATTTTCCCAGTAAACAATTTTCTTTTTATCTGACATTCGTCCTATGTCATGATAAACCCTGAGAGCAGCCGTACCCTGCTAGGTGGTCGTCCTCCGCCTCTTGATGGTCGTCCTCCATCATGCTCGTCCGATGGCCGTCCCCATCGTTAACCTTTCTATCCGACATTCGTCCTATGTCGTGATATTTAGCAGCCGTCCCCTGCTAGGTGGTCGTCCTCCACCCTTTGATGATTTTCCTTCATCATTTTATCCAATGGCCGTCCCCATTGTTGATTTTGGTTATCTGGCATTCGTCCTATGTCATGATAAACCTTGAGAGCAGCCGTCCCCTGCTAGGTGGTCGTCCTCCACCTCTTGATGGTCGTCCTCCATCATGCTCCCCCGATAGCCGTCCCCATCGTTGACCTTTTATCCGGCATTCGTCCTATGTCGCGATATTTTCGGCAGCCGTACCCTGCCAGGTGGTCGTCCTCCACCTTAGATGACCGTCCCTCATCTTAACCCTTACAGAGCAGCCGTCCACTGCTAGGTGATCGTCCTTCACCTTTGATGACCGTACCTCATCATCTGTTTATTTCATTTATTCTTTAACCCGATGGCCGTCCCCGTCGTGGTCCCTTTTCTTTTTAGCCCGATGGCCGTCCCCATCGATTGTTTACCTTACTTTATGAACTTGATGGCCGTCCCCGTCATTTTTCATTAATCCCCAGAGAATTTTACAGCTTTACTTGATGGTCGTCCCCATCATAACCCCTTTTATCCCCAGCATGTCGGCCGTCCCCGTCATCGCTTTATTTCCCGCACTCTCCCCCAGCATGTCGGCCGTCCCCGTCATTGCTCTTTCCCAGCAGTCGTCCTCTGCCCGACGGTCGTCCTCCGTCGCCCATACTTTACAATATACTTTATTTTCCTTTACAATCTATATCCCTTTTCTTCTTCATTCTGTGAGTGCAAATTTTGGACTGTCTTTGGTATTCAACCACAAGTTATCTTGTTTGCCTGATAAGCCGCTGCTTACATCCTGCACAGCTAACTCATGTTTGAATAGGGGCAGCTGTAAACACCCCAAATTTGCCCTCACCCATTCACACCATGGCTTGTTATCATTTCATATGCATAAACACAATCATACCATCTCATATCACATTTTTGATTCACTGCATAGATTCAAAGTCATCTGCACCTAGGGTTTGTGATCTGAGAAATCCAAGAGCTTCTTGAGCCACTCCAAAGGTCATCAATCACTTCAAATGGGTCCATGTGTGTTCAAGTATCATATTGTCTCCTCTCAAAGTCAAGAATGCCAAAGAATCACAAGAACTGGAATTTGTATGGAAGCAGAGCCAGGCTTGACTGCACAGATGACCTAGAATTAGGGTTTTGGTTTCAGAGGCCATAACCCCAAATTTTTTGGTCATTCTTGTTTCTATTGGTCTCTATATGGTATAGGGAGTATGCATATCAATTTTCATGAAGAAATTCCATGGGGAAGTCATCTGATCAAGAGTTGACTTTTCAAGCAAGTCAGTGCAAAATCAGGGCATCTGAGGCCCCCAATGACCCAACCAAAGGGCATTCTTCATCATTCTGAGTGTGTATGATATTTATTTGATCATAGAAGAAGTTTTAAGTTCACAAAATTGGAGAATTTGAAGTTTTTGCAAAGTTGACTTTTTGGGCAAGTTTGACTTTTAATGAAAATGTCATTTTATGCAACTTTTTCAACCCTTACTTTTTGATTCAAAAAGGCTTCAAATGGAAAAACTTTGGTCATAAAAGTTGTAGAATAGATCTTTCCCTTTTCAAAAAGTACAAGAACATGACCTAATTCATTTTGGATCAAAAGTTATGGTTCATCAAAGTTGGCAAAAATCACTAAAATTCAAGTTATGCACCAAATGGGAAAACTTGCAAATTCTTGTACCAAGGCAATTTGTGACTTCTAATTGATGTCTAACCTTTGTACAAACATCACACATGCCCTAAAATCAGAATGGGCCAAGAGTTTCTCATATTGTTTGGCCTTTGGAGCAAGATATTTTCATGAAGATCAAAAGCAAGCCAAGTTGCAAAAGTCATCATATCTCCTCACCCACTTGTTGCCTAGCCTGCTGATCAATCCTAGCCTTTCTCTCTCACCTTGCTGCGCAGCCCACTCTCCATGTACTTGGCTAGAAGTTGCCCATGCCCTTCTTACACAAAAGTTGACATTTTGGCAAAAGCAACCATATCTATCACAAAAGGACATGTCATGTCATCTGACCAATGAGCATTGTTTATACAAACAAATTGCAAGCCAAACACAACAATACACAAGCCTGAAGCCAGCCATAGCAACACATTCTCATTTTCACTCTCAAAAGCAAAAGCTTTCGAAACTCAGCATACAACTCACAAACTCACAAACAAACTTCATAGATCAACTCAACTCATCATCCTGGTCATAAAGCACCCCTCATCCTTGCCTTAAACTGCCTGAATCATAAACACGATTCTCACCTGAGCCTGAACAGAACTTGTTCAAACTTCCAAACCAGCCAACACAAACCTTTTCTAAGCATCAAGAGTTCATCAGGAGCATAAAAGGAGTTGATTGCACAAAGAGAAGAGGCCAGAAAGTTGCAGACTGAAAAGCTTCAAACTCAGGTAGCTTCATGAACATTTTTTCTAGAAATGGATTTTTAATTTCTTAAGTTGTTCTTCATGATTCACTGATTACTCTGGTGCTTTTATTTTCTGAAATGGTTGAGAAATGAGAGTTTAATCGTGTTTTGAAAGTCTTCCCCTAAAAAATGTTTTCTTTCGATTCGTTTGATTGAGGAAGAATAAATGAGTTTTGGTTTAGGGTTTTGATTCAGTGAGGTGTGGGAATGATTTCTGTTCTTTTAGATTTCATTTTAGTGAGGTTTTGAAGGTTTTAGGAACTTTCAGGTGGGGTTCCCACCGGAGAAGACGACCGGAGGTCTTCTCCGGCCACCTGAAAATGATTAGGGTTTAATCCCTGTCATTAATGAAGTTTGAATTTTGGGCGTTGGATGAGCTGACTTGGTCAACTCCCGCGTGCGTTCAATGGCCTGGATTGCTTCATTAAAGCCCTAATCCACGTCATTAGTTAATTAATCAGGTTTTATATTAATTTGACCAGTTTGAATACCAGTCGTAGGATTGCGCGCGCAGTCTTCCCTCCTTCTCCCAGTTTGAATCTCAGCCTCTGGATGTGCATACTTTTCATTATTTTCATTTTAATTTCATTTTCTTTTCTTTTAAATTGTACAATTTATTAAAAATAGTAAAATTTATTCAAAAATTATGAAATTTTTTATACAATCTTTTATTTAATTTCAGAACACAAAAATATTTTTATTTTTATTTTTTGCATTAAAAAAGTATTTTTAAATATTTAAAAGTTTATTTTTAATTAATTAATGAGAATTAATTAATTAAAAATGCTTTTAGGTATTTAAAAATCACCAAAAAATTCATGAAACATTTAAAAACATTTAGAAACATTGTCCAACCCTCAAAACAAATTTCTTTTTTGATCTTGATGCATTTTTGAGAATTTTTCATGGAATTAAAATCATTTTTATGCATTATTTTGATCCAAACTTCAAAAAATCATTTCTGCCTAACCCTTGAGAGTTGGACCTTGATTCTTTTTGCATTGCATTGTGTTTAGCATGTAGTTTGTGAGATTAAATGGCCATGATTTGATCTTTCCTTTTCAATTTGTTTGGCAATTTTCTTGTTAAGGAACCCTAAAACCCTAGAAAACTTAGGAAAATCATAACTTGAATTAGGTTAAGAATTGGAACTTCTCCTTTGGGCATTGAGTTAGTATAGGATTAGGGATCCTTTGAGTGCATTTCAATTTTTTATATTGATGTTTGCTTCTGATTTTGGCTTTTGTTTGTTGCTTTGATCATAAACCCTAATTTGGGCTTCCATATGCATCCATCTTGCATTTGCATTCATACCTTGACTTGTCATAGCATTTTGTGTATCCATCTGATTCATTTAACATCTCAAGACATATTGAAAGCATGTTTGATCATTGCATCTTGCATTTTCCATGTTGTATGCCATATGCATCTCATAATTTTTCATGTATGATCATGGTTCCAAATTTGTTTCATCTGCATCCATAAGCTTGTATGATCATCACCATGCCTTGTTTCATGTTTGCATCATATCATAGCATCATTATCATCCCATATATGCTTCTGGTTTTGGTTTGACTCATGTCATTTCATCCCATTTTGCATTGCATTGCATTTCTTTCACTAACTTTTCAGGTGGTAAGTTATCTTGAGAAGTGAATTTGCCTTCACTTCTCATAACTTCTTTTCATCTCTTTTTATGCATCCTTGCTGCATTTTTGTTTGTGCTTGAGATTGAGCTTGCTCATTCTTTTCCTTCTTACTTTCTTTCCTCAAGTGACTTGTCTTCTTCAAGGAAGCAAGTTACTTTGCTTCTCCTGATCCTTTCATCTGCTTCTTGGTGGTTCCATTGAAGATTTCTCTTGTAAACCTCACAAACCTTAGGAAAAACCAAGCATGACAATGATTAGGGTTTTGATTAGTTCCCCTCTTAGTTTTTACCTTTGTGTCTCATTGAGTCTTCTCTTCTCATCTCATAATCAGGGACTAAACCCTAAAGGCTTTAAGGCTTTGTGATTAAGCTTATGCATGTATCCTTCTATTAGGATGGAGTGTATAACTTTAATCCTAAGGGTTAAACCCTTAATGTGTTTAAATCCTTTAATCAATCCACTTAATAACTATCAAGACATCAAGCTTTTAACTTGGGCCTTGCATTAGGGTTCTAATTCTTCCTTAATTGGTTAAGAAGGACTAACCCTAGTGTTAATGGACAAGTCCCCCTCAAGTTGTCTTACAAACCATAAAATTCACTTCATCATCATACCATTAATTAAAATCCACTTAATCAAAGGCTTGTTTTGTCATGAGTTTAATCCCTAATCATGGATTAAGTTGAGGAGCTTTCCTCAGCTTAAACACCCTCATCTATTATCCTTCTATTAGGATGGTGTAATGAGTCTGTTTAATCCCTGATTATGGCTTAATCTCATTACTCAACACTAAACAAAAACACCAAAAACATATAAATAATCACAAGTAGGTTAATGATCTTAATTCTACATCAAAGGTGATTAAGTGTGAGAATCTGACTTCACACTTAAGGTATTCTTATTACCCCTAATCAGAGGGAAGATGTGATGAGTTTACTAACCCATTGGTTTAGGCTTAAGCTCATTAACTTATGACAAACTTCCAAAAGCAATAAAAGATTGAAAACTCAAAAACAAACAATAATCGTCTCCTCCGGGATTCTTTTCTCATCTCATTCACTCACAAACGAGAACTTGCTTCTTCCGTCTAATGCAAGACAGTTTGCACCTGAGCCAGACAGGTCATACACTTGAGCATAGACAAGCAAGCAGTTCACGAGTCAATTTATCTTTCAGTCTCTTTGGGTCGAACTACGGTGTTCTGACTTCCTCATTGCACGAGAGGATACGTAGGCATAACTTAACGGTTATCGAACAAAAGTCTCTGTATATTCCCCCTCTTTCCAGCATTATTCTTTTAACCTCATGATCTTGAGCATCTTATTCCTGTTCTTACACTGACACTGTACATTTACACACTTCACTTCTTTTTACACTGACACTTGCATTCTTTCCAGCTTTGATACACAGATTGCACTGACACTACCCCTTTAAAACACAAATCTTTTAAGCGTGGATCCCGTCGAGTACGACGGACAATCTGGGTGCTAATACCTTCCCAGGTTGTAACCAACCCCCTTTCTCAGTCTCTCTGGTTCGCAACCGTCTTATCCATATCTTTCTAGGTCTATGCAGCATTACCTTTCCTCCGGGATAAAAATGCCTAGCTGGCGACTCTATTCATTCCCTGTGAGTTCACTCCTGTGTGTTCTCGCACCCTCTTTCGCCGACCGTTCGCGTCTGTACCTTTATCTGGGCCATTTCCCATTTATCGGGAGCGACAGGGAGCTCAACACTTGAAGACATCCCATAGGACCTATAAGACTCAAAATTAAGATCTCAAGGTAATGGCATAAATGCCTTATTCCAATTGGATCAAAGGAAGTGAAGGAAAGGATAAAAAATGTAACTTATGACCTAAACAACTTAGAAAAATATCAAATGATCATGAAAACTTATGAAACTTGACAATCAAATAAAAAATCCATAAGGGAATTACGTCCAAAAACTTTCACAAAAATTCCTATTTTTGAGTGGTCAAAAGATGTATGGAGTGAGATTAGGGTTTATGTGCATACATGTGAAAGAATAGGACCAAAACATGACATACCATGACCTAAAAATCAAAATAAAAATATTTTTGGGAGGCTTAGGGAGTCCTATGAATAATGCAAAAAGGATGGACCATTTATCAATTATGGATTAGAAGAAACAAAATGGACAAGTGGATTGGTCAGAAATGAAGAAAATGAGAAGGAAATTAATTGGGAAATTAATTCTGCCTAAACAAATGGACAAAAATGAAAACAAAAATTATGGAAAATTCAAGAAAATATAAAATATCATGTGTGAATTAATTTGGGATTTTTAGAGGTGTTTTGGTATTTTTAATAATTGGAAACAAAAATGAAATAAAATTGAATGAAAGAAAATTAAAGAAAATTAAAAGATATAAAGGATTGGGCCTGGGAGGTGAAAATAGAAAGAAAAAGAACTAGAATGGGCTTGAGGTAAACACACTGGGGGTGCACATAGTATTTGAGGCCCAATTCCCAGGCGCTGGGTTCATGAAAATTAGGGTGGAGACTCAGGTAAACTTGTTGACTCCATGAGGACTCTTGGATTCATCCTACGTTTCACACTAATCCTTATAAAAAGAACCAACCAATAAAAGAAGGTCACATGGTAATGAACTCAGGGAAGCGCACACACAATCATCCAAGAACCCTAACCCTAACACGTGAGAGGTGTGTGGTTCATTAATGTGATGGCATCATCAGGAACGCGGGATCAAAGAGATCCAAGGTCTATGACTTAAACCTGAAGGATAATTAGGGTTACTATTCAGATGGCTGAAGCTAGTCTCCGGTCATCTTCTCCGACCAAACTCCGGCTAGGGTTAGCTCCAAATGTCACTAAAAGGAAATCTGAAACCATCAATCTCTTCCTCTCACAGAGTACATCACTAATTCAACCTTAGTTTTCATTTTCCATGCAAGAATAAGTAGGATCGAAAACCACAAGAAACCAACCTAAAACATGAAACTATGCCTCTAAGAGGCCTATCAACTAGCCAGCATAAGCCTTGCTCCTATTGAGCTTCATACAACTTAAATCCATTAAAAAAAAGCAAAATAAGCAAATGGAAATTGAAGAAGAACCTGAATTGCAGAGCTGATTTTAGTTGAAGAAAACCAGAGATCCTGCTTCTAATCTCCTTTATGCTTGATCAAGATTGCTTCCAGAGTGAAATAAACACTCAATTAGTGTACAACCTTGGAGAGAATTGAGGTAATGCAGTAATGTTGCAGAAATGGAACTGTGATGTTTTCAGGCCACTTGAACCATGGATCTTAAGTTGAACATGATGATGATGTTGAATTGGTGAGGATTTCCATACTGTGAATTGAAATTACTGAGAATCCTGATGAATTGCAAAGGTTGTGCACTGGTGCAATGTGAAGGATTTAGATGAATGCAGCCATGGCAATGGTGTTTAGGAGTGAGGATGATGATGCTCTATGAAGGAGATGAAGAATGCTGATGAGAGATGAAGTTGGATTCATTCAAAGTGCACTGAAATTGCAGAGAGAAACCAGAGCAAACTTTGGGGAATTTTGGCGTAACTCGAATGAAAATGTGAAGCTAGCCTGAACTCTCTTGGATATCCTCCTTTTATAGAGCTCTTAACCCTTAGTCAACAGTTAGAAATAGGGTTAAGACCCTGGTTAACTGAGTTGGAGTTAGTTGCAAGTGAGTCAAGTTGGTTATGGAGGTTATGCCAGCTGGACCTTCTAGAACTTGCACTGCTCGAGCTCACTCCCATGCTGCAATGTCCATGGTATTTATGGTATGCTAAGTGTTATTGAAATGTAATTGCCTTGATTATAGTAGCATCTTGAATTCCACTATTTAATTCATGTGCAATATTTGACACTTAGTGTGGTGATGCCTGCTGTCGCTCCCCGGATTTCCATCCTGGTACAAACGCGAAAGTGGCGCGGAAAAAGAATAGAGTCGCCAGCCAGGCATTTTTATCCCGAAGGTAATGCTGCACAAACCAGAAGAAAGAAAGAGGAAGGACACAGGTCCTGCGAACCAAAGAGACTGAGTTCGGGAGTCGGTTACGACCTGGGAAGGTATTAGCACCCAGATCGTCCGCCGTACCCGACGGGATCCACGCTTGCAAAAGAAAATGTTTCAAAGGGTGAGGGGATGAAAACTGCAGCAAAGAAATGAAATGAAAATAAAATGGAACTGGAAAAGAAACTGAGAAGAGAAATGAAAAGGAAAAAATGTAGGGAAAATAAAGATTGTGCTCGAACGGGCCCTACCCCGCTGCCTACGTACCTCATCAGGATAATGAGGATCAGAGACGCCGTAGTTCCCCTAACTAGGGGTACTAAAAGGAAATTGCTTATGAATTAAGGCTTGAACTACCACTGCCATTGCTCAGGTGTTGCAAACTCGGACGACGAGTGCGTAACCGTCTTGCAAAGTGACAAGTAGGAGCAAGTTCTCGTACGGAGCGAATGAGATGAGAAAAGAATTCCCGAAGGAAAGACGCTTATTGTTTGTTTGATGTTTTTTAGAATCTTTTATGAATGAAAGTTTGCATAGGTAAGTGTACCTAAGTCTTACTCAATGGGATGTGTACATCTCACATCATCCCGAAATGGAATGCGCAAGAGGCACACCTATCTATGGAGGAAACCCCCAAAGCTAGTCCCACAAGTGAAGGCTTAAGCACACTGACCTATTACCATTATTAAGTATTTTTGTGGTTTTTTGATTAAGAAGTGTTTTTTAGCTTTTCTTTGTGAGGTACTCATGCTAAGACCTATCCACCACGAGGGATAACTCACACCTCGCCCCGAAACGGAACGCGTGCAAGTATCTCATAGAAACGTCCCATGCCACATGAAAGTACTCAACCTTTATTAAGTGAATTAGAATTGAGTTTGAAGATGAGAAGAGAGAGCACCAAAGGATCTCAAAGGAAAAATTCTAAAGGGGGACTAAAATAATCCTAAGTGTTAACATGCATGGATGTCCTAAAGGTTAGTGAAGTTTCTATCCTAATGAAGAAGGAAAGAAGAAGAGAAGAAGATAGAAGAAGGGATGAGAAAGGCCTAAGCCCAACAAAAAATGGTTAGTACAAAATAAACCTAAGAAGAGAAGATGAGAATTGGAGATGTGGAACTCAATTCCCACATCTCACACTTACCATAGCCCCTGCAAGGTTAGCATGCATATAAGTGAAACAAAATGAGCAAGATAACATGCTAGAATTAAACAATCAGAAGTGACATGATATGACCAAATGCACAATGAAAATGCAACTCAAAGAAATGAGGAGAAGAAGTATGCAACTCAAAATGATGCAACATGGACACATATGAAAACAAATGCACACTTATGAAATATGCAAAGCAAAATGCACAAAATATGGACTCAAGGCTCACAAACAGAACCAAAACAAGATGAAGAATAGCTTAAGAAGCCAACAAGATGAAGAGAAGAAAGGTACAAGACCAAACAATACCAAAATGGAAGCAAAAGAGACCATAAGATGAAGTGAAAGTAGTTAAAGAAGCAAATGACTTAAAGAAGAAGCAAACACAAAAAATTCAGAAGACTCAAACCCTATCCTAGGACCAGGAAGGTACCCACACCCCAAAGGAACCCCAAATGAGAAGAAGAAATGGGCACAAATGCCTTTCTAGGCTTACATGAGAGCTAAAGGTTTAAAGGAAGCAAAATGGGACAAGGTTCAAGATAAAATCCACAACAAATCAACCAACCATCAAAAAATTCCACAATTGAAACCAAATGATCCTCAAACATGTTATATCAACTATACAAAAGGATTTGAGAAGATTCAGAATCAAACTAGGTTAAATAGAGGCAAGAACACAAGTGAGGGTTACAAACTTACATCACAAGTTACCAGACCAAGACTCAAGAAATAAGTTTCTAAAAATCCATAGAAAAATTACTTAAAAAGAACAAGGTCTTAGGAAATCAAAGCAAAATGAATGGTATCAAACCTCAAAATATTGAAACCTATAGAAAATGAACAAGGCAGACTGGTCAAGAAAGGATTCAAAAGAAGCTAGGAGCAAAGGGAAATTAATTCAGACACGTGGATAATGAAAAAAAATAAAATAAAAATATGAAAAAATAATAGAGACACAAAATAAGGTTCATGATTTGTTTGGGATTTTTTAAGTGAATGGAAGTATTTTAAATGAATTAAAATGAAACTGAATTAAAAAGAAATTAAATGTGAAAAAGAAATTAAAAGGACTTGGTGAGAGGTGTGATAAGTAAAGGGTTTGAACTGAATTTGAAATGGGCTGAGAAGGTTGGGGTGCGAATATTAATTGTCTAAGCCCATATGCAGCGCTGGCTTATGCTTCTTAATGTGGAATTTAACTGAATTAATAAAATAAAGCTGGAAAAAAAACTGGAACGATGGATCAATCAAGCGGCTGGAGGAGGGAACCTCATTAAATGAGGTGGCGAAATGACACGCTGTGGTTGGTGAGACTCACGCTAGCTACTGTAGGTAGTATCACACGAAGATTAAATGGGGCTGAACATAAAAACATGAGACGGAAAGAAGCATGAGGGACATGTGGCGCATTCTCAAGCCTTGGATGAGTGAATCCAACGGTTCTAGCTCTTCTTCCTCCTTAGAAACCCTAGATGGATCACAAAACAAATTCCGGTGACCGGAGCTAGGGCTCCGGCACCGGAGACCAAACCAGAAGCAAAAATTAACCAAAAAATGAAAATGAATAGTCCAGATCAACTAATTAGACATCACTGAACTCAAATATGGCATCAAAAACAGCTAAATCTCAATGAAATGGACGAATCGAAGGAAATAAAGATTGACCATGAAACTTTAAATCAAGAGAACTTTCACTACGATGCACTAAAATCAATTCTACAAAGTGCAGAATCATCAGCAAACATTAAGGAACACAAAGCAACAATTTAATTCCATTTCCAGAACATGAAATTTCAAGCCATACCTGAGATGGAGATCTTGATTCAGTGAGCTAGAATTCCAACCAATGCGTGCAAATCACTCCTCTTACTCCTTAGATGCAAAATAAATGCATCTAAGGCCTTGAAATGGACTGGATATGAGGTTTCACAACAAGTTGCTTTGAAAGGGCAAGCTTCTAATTCTATGCTTTAAGCTCAAATGAGTGGTTGATTCTTGATCTATATGATTCACTGATCAAGAATATGGAAGAAGTTTGTAGAGAATGTAAGAGAATGGAGAGATATGTGAGGAAATGCAAATTTGCAAGAAAGTTGAGAATGAGAGAATGAGAGAGATCTGAGATTTGTCAAACCCTAATTCTCTTTGTTATGACCTCACAAATGAATGTTGAAAGTGTGAGAGAAAATGCACGAAAATCAAATGAGAAAAGTGTGAAGTTGCATCATTTCACTTGGTGTAATAAGCATGCTATGCCCATGCTCACTTGGGCCTCTCAGCATGTGTGGCTTTCATTTTCCACCCTTGATTCAAATCCAGTCATTCCTGGCCCTTAGATTCAAGTGTCACACTTGTTTCATGATTTTTGCAAATTTGCATGTTTTGGAGTGATTTTTTCAAAGTGCACGAAAATGACCATTTCTTTGGAGAAAATTGGTCCTAAGGAAATGCATTTTAAGTTTGAAACAAGATTGGGCCTGTACCAAGTCACAAAATTCAGATTGGAAGCCTTTTGCACTTGGTAACTTTTTGAAAAATGAAATTTTGCCCTAGGGAGAGGAAATTTTCGAATGGCCTAGGAGGAGTTCTAGAAATCCAGTGAAAATGTACTTGTACTTTTTGAAAATGGGAGCCCTTAATCTACAACTTTCATGTTTGACTTTGGTCCATTTGAAGAATTTTTGATCATGTTAAGGCCACTTGAAAATTAGGGTAAAAGTTGCCAAATTTGGAAAACTTCAAAAACCCAACTTTGTACCATTTTTGCAAAACCCCTCAAATCTCCATGATTCTTGAACTTTAGGCATTCCAAACCTCTTATAAAATTGTAAGGACCCCTCTTGGCCAAAAAATTTGGGTTAGACCCCTTGAATTTGCACAGTTGACTTTTTATGGGCTCTGTTGACTTTTTCCTTCATCTGCAAGCAACTGAGGCACTGACTGACTTCCACATGGAATTTTCTCATGAAATTTGACACATAGGATCCTATTAACATATAGAAGACTTGGCCCAAAAGAAATGGCCAAAGTTGTGAGATCTTGGTGCTTGAATCTCAAACCCTAATTTGGGTGCACTGTATAGGAGCTTTGTTTTGTCCTGAGATCTCTGATGATCATGCAATTTTCTGAGCTTTTGACAATGGACTTGATCTTGTAAATGGAGTATAGACTCACCAAAGAACTTGTACAAACTCATTGGGACCCTTGTCATGGCTTGAAAGGCTTCAAGAACCTCCACAGATGACCATATGCTTAATGTTAGGACATGAAGGATGTTATGCTTCATCTTTCCATGATATGATGCTGAGGAAATGATATGAGTATGATGAATATGATGTGATATACTACTTAAAATGAAGAGGGAAAATTTGAGGTGTTACAGCTGCGCCTATTCAATCATCAGTTAATCTGAAAAGGACGATAGTACGGGCTATCGACCATTCAAGATAAACTGTGGTTGAATACCAAGAAGACCAGAAATTTGCACTCTGACGAAGAATGCAGCATTGGGAGATAAATCCAACCAGATGACGCTCTGGGGACTGCAGGGGAGAAAGAAGCAGACGAGCTACTTCCAAGTTGAAACTGATATCTGGAATAAGAATATGTTGACAGACGAGTCTTCAAACAATCATGTCACGCTAGGAACTGCATATACGAGTCCTCAAACACTTCAAGATCATAACCTGAGATAGACGAGTCTTCAAACAATCCTGTGACGCCAGGAACTGGACATACGAGTTCTCAAACACTTCAAGATCATAACCTGAGACAAACGAGTCTTCAAACAATCCTATGACGCCAGGAACTGGACATACGAGTCCTCAAACACTTCAAGATCATAACCTGAGACAGACGAGTCTTCAAACAATCCTGTGACGCAAGGAAATGGACATACGAGTCCTCAAAACTCTGCAAGAACATGAGACAGATGAGTCTCCTTCGGATTTACCTGTTACGCCAGGACCAGTAATGCACTAAAGTCTGTGGGATAGACATGCAATCAAGGTAGACGAACCTTCTTCATATATTATCCGCGGATATATATTGTATAAGACAGACGAGTCTTCTGAGCAAAACTGTGACGCCAGGTGCAGCAACCATAACTGGTGCATGAGACAGACGAGCCTCCTTCGGATTTACCTGTTACGCCAGGACCAGTAACCATTTTGACATTAATTCCCACTGTCAGGATTTGAAACCTCTTCAATACATACGAGTATTGGATGATCATCAAGATAACACAGACGAGTGCCAAAAGTCAATGATACAGACGAGTATCAGACGATGATCTAAGAAACACGGACGGGCGCTTCAGGCAATGATACAGACGAGTATCAGCCACTGGTACAGACGAATACCAGAGATTCAAACACAGACGAGCATTTGAAGTAGCAACAGGATAAACAGCAAATCCATCACAATACAGATATAGGCATAACATAGACGAATGCTGAGGATGATACAGACGAGTATCCACAAATATCAGGAATATCAAACATAAACGAGTGCTGGAAAGTTGCAGACGAGCAACAATTGAAATTACATATCAAGGCACAGACGAGTGCAGCAAAGGATCCAATATCAAACACAGACGAGTGTTGGGAGGTTGCAGACGAGCAACAGCAAATATGAGGCATCACAACACTGACGAGTGTTGAAAACTTGCAGACGAGCAACATCAAATATCATATCAGAACACAGACGAGTGTTGAGGAGTTGCAGACGAACAACAGCATATGAGACACATCAGAACACAGATGAGTGTCAGAAAATTGCAGACGAGAAACCACAACAGAGTACACACCCAACACAGACGAGTGTTGGAAAACTGCAGACGAGCAATATCAAAGTAATCATAAACCACTACTGGGGAGAGAAAACGAGCAATACCAAAGGGTCAACACAAACGGGTGTTGAAAGAGGCAGACGAGCAGCATTAAAGCATGATCTGGGGAAAACTCTGCTTATGGATAACACAGACGAGTGTTGAGGATTTTAGACGAGCAACAACGAAGGCCTGATTGGCATCAAGAGATACAACTCTGCAGGGGAAGACAAGTCAAGAGGTCTGGATACCTAACTCTGACTGAAGTGATAAATACCTGACTGTATCATCAAAATACCTAAAAGTATGGCAACTTGCTGGGGAATATTTCACTGACGGAGATGAAAAATCAAATATGAATTCTGTGGGGACAGGATCATCTTCAAACTCAGCTGGGGAAGCTACTTCAATAATACTCTAGATGGGGAGAGCATCTGCTGATTCAAGACTCTGAGGGGATATCAGGCTTTCAGTCCCACCTGCTGGGAAGGACTCTTGTTGAGGATAGAATTCTGATAATTCCAACTCTGGTGATGTCAGGCTTTCAGATACCTGCTGGCATACTCCACTGGGGAAGAAGAAACTGCTTGGGCTGCTGCCAAGGCTTAGCTGGAGAAAATCTCTGCTGGAGATGTCAGGCTTTCAGATACCTGCTGGGGGAGAAATCTCTACTTGGGGAGATACTCTACTGGGGAAGAGTAAATGCTCGGAAGAATGTAACGCCATCCTGCAACCTGCAACAACAGAAAACACAAGTGCGCCCCGGGGATTTGCATGGCATGATCTGTTCATCCATCGTCACCCGACACTCAAAGAGGGTTACAGTTTCCCTGCATGTCAGTTTTCTTTTCAAAATTATCACCACGTTCAAAGGCAATGCTATTTTTGCTAAAAATTCAGGACATTTTGCAAACAAAAATAAACACACACAGCTTTTTGACTGAATATTCTTTTATTGAGTGGCCTCTGAATAGGCAAAGATTTACATCAGGAAGCAACCACCTGGAAAGAGGCGGCCACTATAAAATTGAGAAAAGAAACTATGCTAATGGCAATGTACGCGGCATTCCAAGGAGTTCCATTTCTACTATGACCAGCATGTCTTCGAGACTCTCCATTCTGCTTTGGTTGTCTGAGAGGGTGAAGGGATTGTTTCCTATCCTTCTGATATTGTCAAGTTGTACGAAACGATGATATGGTTCAGATAACTCGGACCGCAGTTGTTCGCTTATTCCCTTGTTTTGCGTGGATCGCCCTTTCGGGTTTTCAATCCACCGGGATACCCTTTTTTGCCTGAGCTGTCCAATGGGGCTTTTCAACTCAGCGGGTGTACATTTTTTTCTATTTATTTCCCTAACTTTTGCCCGAGCTTTTTATTCTGTTTTTAGCTCGCCCGGATGCCCTTTTTTTGCCTGGACTATAATTCTGTTTTTGTGTCCAGCGGGTCTCTTTATGCGAAGTATTTTTTAACTGCGTCCGAGTTAACAGGGGACTGGAAGTCATCTCCATCCATAGTGGTGAGCATCAGTGCTCCTCCTGAGAAGACTTTCTTCACTATGAATGGTCCTTCGTAGTTTGGGGTCCACTTGCCCCTGTGATCTGAACCTGGAGGAACGATCCTCTTCAACACCAGCTCTCCCACTTGATACTCTCGAGTACGTACCCGTTGGTCAAATGCCCGCTTCATTCTCCTCTGATAAAGTTGACCATGACAGATAGCCGCTAATCTCCTTTCCTAAATTAGGCATAGCTGATTATAACGAGCACGCACCCATTCAGCCTCATCCAGCTTGACATCCATCATCACACGCAGTGAAGGAATCTCTACTTCAACAGGCAGGACTGCTTCCATGCCATACACCAGAGAGAAGGGAGTTGCCCCTATTGACGTCCTGACTGACGTTCGGTATCCATGCAACGCAAATGGTAACATCTCATGCCAATCCTTGTAGGTGACAACCATTTTCTGCACAATCTTCTTGATATTCTTGTTAGCTGCCTCTACCGCACCATTCATCTTTGGTCGGTAAGGAGAAGAATTGTGATGTTGTATCTTGAAGTCCCGACACAAGTCTGCCATCATCTTGTTGTTGAGATTAGAACCATTGTCAGTAATGATCCTTTTGGGCACTCCGTATCTGCATATGATATCTCTTTTCAGAAATCTTGCCACCCCTTGACGAGTGATGTTGGCATAAGATGCTGCTTCCACCCATTTGGTAAAGTAATCAATTGCAACCAAGATGAAGCGATGACCATTTGAAGCAGTTGGTTCGATCTTCCCGATCATGTCAATGCCCCACATAGAAAAGGGCCAAGGAGATGACATGACGTTGAGCGGGCTTGGAGGAACATGCACTTTGTCTGCATATATTTGGCACTTGTGGCACTTACGAGCGAATGAACAACAGTCTGCATCCATTGTCATCCAGTAATACCCCGATCTCAGCAATTTCTTTTTTGCCATAGCATGCCCTCCTGCATGGGTACCGAAAGATCCCACGTGGACTTCCTACATCAACAGGCTTGCTTCGTGTCTATCCACGCATCTGAGCAAGACCATGTCGAAGTTTCTCTTGTACAAAACCCCGTCTGTGTTCAAGAAGAATCTAGCAGCACGTCGCCTCAAGGTCTTCTTGTCATTGGAAGATGCCCCAATTGGGTATTCTTGCTTTTCCAGGAATAACTTGATATCAAAATACCAAGGTTTATCGTCAGACACGGCGTCTACAGAGAAGGCATGAGCTGGAGCGTCAAGCCTGGAGATGTCAATTTTGGGCACATAATTCCAACACAAGACTTTAATTGATGAAGAAAGAGTGGCCAATGCGTCGGCAAACTGATTTTCATCACGTGGTATGTACTGAAGTGTAACTGTCGTGAAGAACGTCAATAGTTTTCTAGCATAATCCCTGTATGGAATTAGATGCTCTTGATGCGTGTACCACTTGTCGGTAACTTGGTTAATGACGAGGGCTGAATCTCCGAATATATCGAGGTTCTTAATCCGAAGATTAATTTCCTCCTCTATTCCCATTATACATGCCTCGTATTCCACTTCATTGTTGGTGCAGCCAAAAGTGATTCTGAAAGCGAAGGGTAAGTGAACACCTTCAGGAGTAATAAGTGCGGCACCAACTCCACGACCATTGATATTGACTGCCCCATCGAACATCAACTTCCATTTGGATTCAGGGTCAGGCCCCTCCTCCGGAAGTGGTTCCTCATAATCGTTTTCTTTGAGGTACATGATGTCCTCATTAGGGAAATCAAACTTCATTGGCTGATAATCATCCTCAAGAGGTTGCTATGCAAGGTAATCCGACAATACACTTCCCTTGATGGCTTTCTGAGAAGTATACTGGATGTCGTATTCAGTTAAAATCATCTGCCACCTAGCAACCCTTCCGGTTAACGCTGGTTTCTCAAAGATGTACTTGACAGGATCCATTTTGGAAATGAGCAGTGTGGTATGAGTCAACATGTACTGCCTCAGTCGGCCAGCATCCCATACCAAAGCGCAGCAAGTTTTCTCGAGCAGTGAGTATCGGGACTCACATTCGGTAAACTTTTTGCTAAGGTAATAAATAGCGTACTCTTTTCGACCAGACTCGTCATGTTGGCCTAGAACACACCCCATTGACCCTTCTAGCACGGAAAGTACATGATTAAAGTTCTTCCCTCTACTGGAGGCATTAGAATTGGAGGCTCCTGCAAATATTCTTTTATTTTGTCAAACGCTCTTTAGCAGTCATCATTCCACCTGACCGTTTGCTCTTTTCTTAGCAATTTGAATATTGGTTCGCACGTGGAAGTTAGACGAGATATGAACCGAGACATGTAGTTCAACCTCCCTAAAAACCCGCGCACTTCTTTTTCTGTTCTCGGTGCAGGCATATCTTGAATAGCTTTTACTTTGGCAGGATCTACCTCAATTCCTCTTTGACTAACAATGAAACCCAGCAGTTTCCCGGAACGCACTCCGAAAGTGCACTTGTTCGGATTCAACCTCAGGTTGTACTTGATCAGTCTATCAAAAAGCTTTTTCAGGTTGACCAGATGCTCTTCTTCGTCTCGGGACTTAGCAATCATATCGTCCACATAACACTCAATCTCCTTGTGGATCATGTCATGGAACAATGTGACCATCGCCCGTTGATAAGTTGCCCCGACATTCTTCAAACCAAAGGGCATGACCTTATAGTAGAATGTACCCCATGGGGTAATGAACATTGTCTTCTCCATGTCTTCCGGAGCCATCTTAATCTGGTTATATCCGGAGAAGCCATCCATGAAGGAAAATACCGAGAATTGAGCAGTATTGTCTACCAACACGTCAATGTGTGGCAACAGGAAATCATATTTTGGGCTTGCTCTATTCAAATCCCGGTAGTCAACGCACATCCGAACCTTGCCGTCCTCCTTCGGTACGGGTACAATGTTAGCTACCCAAGGTGGGTAACTAGTCACAACAAGGAAACCGGCATCCCATTGCTTCTGAACCTCCTCTTTAATCTTCATCGCCATGTCAGGACGAGTTCTTCTCAATTTCTGCTTCACAGGAGGACAGTCCTCTCTTAGAGGTAGCTTATGCATCACGATGTCGGTATCCAAACCTGGCATATCTTGATATGACCAAGCAAAGATATCCACATACTCTTTCAGCATACTGATCAGCTCTTTCTTGACGTCGGCCTGCAGACTGGCCCCAATCTTAATCTCTTTCTTCACATCTTCATTGCCAATGTTGATGATCTCAATCTCTTCTTGATGAGGCTGAATAACCCGTTCCTCTTGTTTCAACAATCTGACCAATTCTTCAGGGAGGTCACAGTCTTCCTCAACCCCTTCATCAGCTTGGTAGACTGGATTGTCAAAGTCATGCATAGTCATAGCAGGAACGTTATCCGTGGAATCCGGATGATCAACACTGCACAGATGATGTGCTTATTCAGAATCTGCTTATTTTGAAAAAGAGACACTAACACAAAAACAAAAAGGAAAACACATTGCCATTTTTATATTTTTGTGAAAAATTTTAAAAACAAAAACAGGGAACATAGTTTGTCTGAAAATGTCCTTTTATTTCATAGCAAAATAAGATGCAATAAAAAACATGGTGGCCCAATACAATGGATCCAAGCATCTTGGGCAGAATGCTGGATTTGACAATGCAGTATGCTAATAAAAGGAAACAAAATAATTACTCTGAGAGCCAGGTGAATTGAACAATGTCTTCAGCAGACCAGTTTTTTAGCTCCTCGTCGGGCGCGCACGGGTGTATCCAATTGTCCCAGTCACCGTCACTGTCCCCATCTTGGCTTGCTGTACAGACCTGATTGCGGTCGAGCAACCCAGCACTTGTAAACGTGATAGCCTTACCACTCGTAGTAGATCCACCGGGCTGATACCCTAAGCCAAACTTATCATCTTTCTTTTCCAGCTCCAACAGCTTGCCCCAGCCTTGGGCATTGCCTGATTGAACAACCTCTTTTGCTTCCCTGTAGGAATGGATGGATGTACCCTCCTTCTCAATGCTCTTCTCCACAGGAGTCAATATGATGGCGTTGACTGCTTCGAAAGCTTGTCATAAAGTCTCATGGATTTCTCCATCCATCTCTACATACTTGAACGTCGACAAGTGGCTTACGAATATGTACTCCTCTCCGCAGACCGTGATGACCTGGCCGTCAACCACGTACTTGAGCTTCTGATGCAGGGTTGAAGTAACAGCTCCAGCAGCGTGTATCCATGGCCTTCCCAACAAACAGCTATATGCAGGCTGGATGTCCATAACATAGAAAACACTTTTGAAGACATGAGAGCCTATCTTGACGGGCAACTCAACCTCTCCAAAAACTGATCTTCTCGAACCATCAAAAGCCTTGACAATCAGATCACTTGGTCTCAGGACAATCCCATCAACATTAAGCTTCATCAGTGCCTTCTTCGGAAGCACATTCAGGGAAGAGCCTGTGTCTACAAGAACGTGAGACAACACAGCACCTTTGCACTCCATAGTGATATGTAGTGCTTTGTTGTGGTTTCTGCCCTCCGACGTGAGGTCTCTGTCTGTGAAGCCTAGGCCATGGCTAGCATTAACACTTCCTACGACAGCTTCAAGTTGGTTGACAGTGATTTCCTGAGGAACATATGCCATTTGCAGGACTTTCAGTAGGGCCTCTCTGTGTGCGGGAGAACACATCAGAAGTGACAAGATGGATATCTTTGAAGGTGTCTGATTCAGTTGATCAACCACCTTATAGTCACTCTTTTTGGTAATCCTCATGAATTCCTCGACCTCTTTTTCAAATGTACCCTGCCTAGCAACAGGAGTAGTTGATTCATCAGACACAACATGCTTTCCTTTGGCCTTGGATGAAGCCTCAGCCTCAGGATCCCCTCTCAGCACAGGAGGAGCAAATAAACGACCACTTCTGGTGAAACCCCCAACTCCTCCGACATTCTCTACAGTCGGGTCCACAGCAACAGATTTGCTCTCAATCTTTCATCCAGCTACATAAACATCTGAGCCATAATGCCAAGGAATGGCCTTATCATCTGCGTATGGAACAGGCCCAGGTACGGTGACAGTCACGGGACTAATCTGAGGAGCATAGATTGTAACGGGCTCTCTCATGACAGGTATGTCAGCTTCATCATAGAAAATGGTAATGGTTGACACATCATCAGCTTCTTCATCATCGACTTTACTGAACTGCAAGGATCCAACATCAATTAACCATGCAAACCCATCTTCAATTCTCACATCCATTCTCAGCATTTGAACATTCTTCGCAATCAAAACAACAACCAGGAAACACTTGACCATTCAGCAGTCTCTCTTTCACTATCCTCAAAGGAGTCTTCACTTCCTCAATACTCAACACCAAACTCAACTTGTCACCACCCTCAACAGCATTGACTCTTGCCCCTCCATGATTCGGCATAGGGTTCGAATTAACATTCGGTGGTGGCGCAAAGTTGATTGCTTTGGAATCTATAAGATCTTGAACCTTGTGATGCAAAGCCCTGTACTTCTCAGTCGAGTGCCCGGGTGCTCCATAGTGGAAAACGCATCGTGCGTTGACATCATAACCCATTGGAAGCTCTCCAGGAGGTGGTGGTGCCAACGTTCTCAGTTGAATCAGGTTCAAATCTAGCAGTCTTGGAAGCAAAGCAGCATAGGTCATAGGGATGGCCTCAATCACCCTATTAGCCAGGCGAGTCTGCCTTGGCTGATACGGTCTCTGCTGATAGTTGGTAAGGGGTTGTTGTTGTTGCTGATGTTGTTGTGGAGGAGGTTGCATCTGTTGCACTGGAACAAAAGGAATTGTGACTGCTGCCACATGCTCATAGGGTCTTCTATAACCACGACCCTGGCCTCGGCCAAATACAGCATTTGTCTCACCCTCTCTTCTCTTAGGAGGTCCACTGAAAGCTTTCCTCGCTCCATTCGAGCAACTAGCACTTGGATCTTGGATCTTCCCCATCTTCAGCAAGGTCTCAACCCTCTCTCCCGCAATAACAATATCGTTGAATTTAGTGGCAGAACTGGACGCCAGTCTTTCAAGAAACACACCCTGCAAAGTATCCATAAACATGTCAGCCATTTCGTTCTCAAGCAGCGGTGGTTGTACTCTGGCAGCGAGCTGGCGCCACCTCTGAGCGTATTCTTTGAAACCTTCTTTAGCAGTTGTAACACGGTGGGAGAACTGACTTTAGTTAAATGTTGCGGATAGCAAGAGTCGCCACCGACTTTTATTTTATCCAAAGGAAAGGGCATAAAAGAACAAGAAAGACCTTAAAAGATTTTTGGGTTCGGGGGGTAGGTTATATAAAGGGAAGGTGTTAGCACCCTTTATATCCATGGTTATCCATGGGCCCTTAGTTACTTAGCTCACTTTAAATTGTTTTGAGAAGTGTAGTGTGTGCTTAGAAATTTTCTTAAGTACTTTATAATGATCCTTGTATGGATATATATAAAGACTTTGTTTTGAAAATTTGTTTGAAAATGTGAAGTTTAATGAAGTATTTTGAAGAAAAGTGAGCAAGTACTTAAGAGGAACCTACCCTATGTTAAATCTTTACTGTTCTTAAATGTTCTTTCAATGGTAAGACTATCCTTATTATTAAGGAATAGGTAGTCATTACCTTGGATGTTATAAGGGATATGTGAAGGGTCATCTGTGTTTAGGCAACTGTAAGGTGTCTTAGCAATACGAAGGGACTTATCATCTTTTATTCGAAAGGGACAAGATCATTTACGTAGGCAACATCGAAGGGACTTGATCTTATAATCTTAAAGGGACTTGATGATATTTCAAGAGAAGGGACTTTGCTTTTTAGACACCTTACTTGACCTTTTGATTTAGGCAACATGAGGGATAACCTTAGGAAGTGAGATGGCGATCAAAGATCGACTTACGTGTGTGAGTGTTTATTTTCAAATATTTATCTTTTTAAATTAGTTATCTAAATTAAATTAATTGCAATTATGTTTGCACTCCCTATTTACTAACCACACAATTAAATATTTACAAAGAAAATAAAGACGGAAAAAAAAATCTATAAGCTATTACAATGCTTTGGCAGATACATAATAGTAGGATAAAAATAAATTATAAAGCAAGAATAATAGATATAATAAAAAAATAAATAAGCAATAATAATAATAATAATAATGAAGCAAAAACAATAATAACAATAAAGCAATAATAATAATAATAATAATAATAATAATAATAATAATAATAATAATAATAATAATAATAATAATAATAATAATAATAAAGTAATTATAATAATAATAAAGTTAAAATAAATTAAAGAAATAACAATTAATCATTTAATTAAAAAGAAAAAGTTTAGGTTAGACAAGTTAGATTTTTTAGAAGTTTTTAGAATTAATGAAAAAAAGTAATTAAGTTTAGAGAAAAACAATTAAAGATTATTGAGAAAAACTTTTAATTATTTACACTATATGATTATTACTATTATAATAAAATACTATTAATATATAAAATATTATTGACAAAATGTTATTCAAAAATTTTTTAGAGAAAAAAAAAATTTAATATGTACAAAATAATAAAAGAGTTAGTATTTACAAAATAAAGGTTTATTGTTATAGATAAGTAGTAAAATAAGTTTATAAAAATAATTAACAATTATTTACAAAAAATATAAAGATTATAGAAAAATATTAAATAAGTAATTTAGTAGCGCCCTACATTACTAAACCACGCAGTTAATATAGGATCAATGGCAGGAATTTAAATGACAGAAAAATAAAATGGCAGAAAATAAATGGCAGAAAAATAAAATGGCAGAAAATAAATGGCTAACTATTACATCGCTTTGGGGCAATTACATCATTGTAAGGCGAAAAATAAAAGTAAACCAAAAAATATTACAGATGAGAAATAATCACATAAAAATAAAGCGCAGATGAATAACATAAAAAATTAGTGAAAATAAGAAATAATAACAGGTTTGTTAAGGTTTGAGAAAAGGTTTATGATTTAGAGAAAATAACGCGGTTAAAGTTTATAAGAAATTTTTAAGGTTTACATGAAAAATTAAAGTTTATGAAAATATATAAAAAAAAGTTTTATTGTTAAAAAAAACTATTTTGAATTATTAATTTAATAAAATAAATAATTAATTAACATTATGAATGAATTATGAAGATAAGTAATTAAAAAAAAGTTAAGAGTTTTTTTTAGAAAATAAACAAATAAAATTAATCTAAATATTTAAGGTTAGTTAATTTAAGAAATTAGAGAATTAAAAACAATAGAGGAAATTAGGAGAAATTAGGAAAGAGAAGAAAAACCCATGTTTCTTTGTCAAAATGCCCTCAAAATTACCAGCCTTGCCTTCTTGACACTAAGACACGCGCGCACATGCGTGCACATGTGAATGTACCTGGAAAATAGTTATTATATAATAAACTTGTTTCTTTGTCAAAATGCCCTCAAAATTATCAGCTTTGCCTTCTTGACACTAAGACACGCGCGCACATGTGAATGTACTTGGAAAATAGTTATTATATAATAAAACAAAATGTATATTAAAAAAAATGGTCGAGGCAAAATCGTCAAGGTTTAGGAAAAAATCAGGGTAGTTAGTTATGAAAAATGTGCAGATATAAATTTATCAAGAATAAAACAAAAGATTAAAAAATAATGTTGCTAACGCAAAATTGCGATCATCGCAACTAGACTAGATCAACACAAATGCCACGCCTCATGCACATAAATATGCGAACAGCGTATCGACACGATCCAATCCAAACAAAGTAATTAAAAAAATAAGAATCGACAATATCAAAGCAAAACTATAAAAATAAAACAATATATATATATATATATATATATATATATATATATATATATATATATATATATATATATATATATATATATATATATATATATATATATATATATATATATATAAGCGAAAGAAGAAGAAAAACCTGTAGAAAGAAAAAAAAAGGTATGGTTAGGCACTTCATGTAGAAAGAAGAATAAAAAATGCAACGTGTAGTTCATATAGTACACAAGAAGAAAAAAGAGAGAGTATATATTAACAAAACAAAAGAAGAATATATTTTGGCACATGTATGATTCGCCTTTTAGTGTTCTTATTTTTTTGGTTTTGTTTCTCCCTGAGGCAAGAATTTTTTCGTATTGTGGTTGAGAGAGGAGTGATAAAATGAGAAATGAGAGCCTCTTATGTGTAAAACAACATGTATTTATAGATTAAGAAAATTAGGTTAAAAAGTTTAAGAGGAAATAAAATTAGTCTATGATTTTTACTTGGTCACCAAGTAGACCAGTTAGAAACTAAGTATGACACAAAAATGACATAAACTGACCAATAGAAAACTAGTATACAAGAAAAGAAATGTTTTTGGTATTTATTATGATTTTTTTTGAAATTTTTTTCATAAAATAATGATTTTAATGAAAAAATCATATTTTTAAAAAGGCATTAAATGCAAATACGAAAATTAAAAATTAAATAATTAAAAAATGCTATTTTTGTGATTTTTTCATAAAAAATAAAAATAGGAAAAGTTATTAGTAAAGGAAAAAATTAAAAAAATTAAAAAGAGCGCAAGGTGGGATTTGAACTCACAACCTCTCACAATTATATCCCTTATAGCCATCTTTCTACCAATTGTGCTATTTTATTTATTCGAAATAAAAAAGCACCAGAAAGCATATGAAGCGGGTCAAAATTTGGGGTACGATAAGTGTAAGGAAACCTTGTGAATCAATTTGTCTCAAATATGTGAGGGCAAATTTTGGGGTACAACAGCTGCCCCTGTTCAATTTTCTGAAACCTGAGAAGTTAGATTGGCATGTGTGCCATTCGTGACTGGAAGGTTGAAGGGGATTGAACATAAAAACCCAAAAATTTGCACTCGCCGGTGCGTAAAGTAACACTGATGATTAGTGGTATATGCTTAAGTGGGCTTGAAGATGCCACTTGGAAGAACTGGAGATGGGCTTATAGATGCCATCCATACTATCAGGAGGTGATAATATCTTGATGTTGATACTGGATATTAGTACTAGGTCTACGTATAGGCCGTCTCTGAATCGCTTATGCAACATGGTTTGAATTGTTGAATAGACTAGTAGAAATAAATCTTCGTGACGATTATCTCTTCTGTAAATATCTTGGATTAGGGAATGGATCTTTGTACAGACCGTTTGCCTACTCTCCAAGGACAAAAGAATATCAGGATTAATTCTTCTGAAAATATCTTGAACTAGGGAATGGATCTTTGTACAGATCGTTTGCCTGCTATTCAAGGGCCAAAAGAACGTCAGGATTAGTTCTTCTGAAAAATATCTTGAACCAGGGAATGGATCTTTGTATAGACCATTTGCCTGCTATTCAAGGGCCAAAAGAACGTCAGGATTAGTTCTTCTGAAAAATATCTTGAACCAGGGAATGGATCTTTGTACAGACCGTTTGCCTGCTATTCAAGGGCCAAAAGAACGTCAGGATTAGTTGTCCTAAAAAATATCTTGAACCAGGGAATGGATCTTTGTATAGACCGTTTGCCTGCTATTCAAGGGCCAAAAGAACGCCAGGATTAGTTCTTCTGAAAAATATCTTGAACCAGGGAATGAATCTTTGTACAAACCGTTTGCCTGCTATTCAAGGGCCAAAAGAACGTCAGGATTAGTTCTTCTGAAAAATATCTTGAACCAGGGAATGGATCTTTGTATAGACCATTTGCCTGCTATTCAAGGGCCAATAGATTAAATCTTCTGAAAATATCTTGAACCAGGGAATGGATCTTTGTACAAACCATTTGCCTGCTATTCAAGACCAGATAGATGAAATCTTCTAGAAATATCCTGGATTTGGGAATGGATCTTTGTACAGACCGTTTGCCTACTCTCCGAGGACATCTGGAGTAATGTGTGGATCATTTCTGATCTGTTGTGAATTGTTGATACTGATTTATCTGCATATAACTTTCCTGCAAGGAGAATGTTAGTTTATGCAATATGTATGCATGCATAGTATGATGCACCTAAGTAAATGTATTATGTATTTATGGATATGTTATGGTATGATGTAAATGATGTATGTATGAATCATGCAGCATGAAGCGTCTGGATATCTTTGTAAAACCACTGCTGGCTAGGGAAAATAAATCCTGATTCGTTGCTGAAGAATATGAGGAACTTGTTCCCGTCTTGTTCGATAGTATAGTATTTATAACCTCCCGTCTTTGTTCGTCGTACTTCTATTGAAGGAATAAGTTCCTGAGTATCCCGACTGAGGATAAAAGAGATGGACATAAATTCAAGGGGAGATGTAACTCGAAGTATTTATGAAGATGGATTTGCCCTACTGGGGGTTCGTAGTTGTCTTGTGGGGATGAACCGGTGAAGCTTCGTTGAATTCCTTCCCTCGTTCGTCCTTAGTAAATACTATTACTGCATTTTTATGCATTTCTGGTAAACATCAATCATATTCAAGCATTTTATGCATTTCTGGTAAACATCAATCATATTCAAAAGCATACATACATTCAAACACAACCAATGGACGTTTCGCTTAGGGTAAAAGTAAATCTGGATTCAGAGGGAAAAGTAAAGCTGAACTTGAAAACATAATCGTTTCAACTTCGAGAGTGTATAACCAATTGGATTTAGAGCTCCTGAGATTCTTAACTTTCCTGAATACCTTCCCAGAAATCCTCATGGCTGGATATGATACTGACACCATCTGATACTACCGATGTAGACAATTAATTCCCACAATGGCTTCTGCTGAGAACCCAAAATCAAGGTAATATAATGAGAGGAATGTGTCTTCAAATTGTGATGGACCATATACGCTCCGGATACTAGATTTGAAAAGAAAGCATTGCCCCTTGGTTGAGGATGAATTGTCCCATAATGGAAGTATCTGAATGTAGTTACCTCAAGAGAAATAAGCAGAATGTCCCACAATAATATACCTCTGACATCATGAACTTTATAATGTTACCCTTGGTAATTCAAATATATGAGGAGAGCTGCCCCTGGCTATTAAGCATTTTTGAATCTGGACCTGATTGTCCCGAATGAATTGAACAGTAAGTTGGTATGCCCCTTGATTGGGAAACAGTGACTATGCCCCAGGCATTATGAACTCTGTAATGTTACCCTTGGTAATTTAGATAGATGAGGAGATCTGTCCCTGGCTACTTAAACATAGTTGAATCCTGTCCTGATTGCCTCAAATGAGTTAGGTAGTATCATGGCCTGCCCCCTTGATTGGGAGATAATGACTATGCCCCTTTGTATACATGGGCTTTGATCCAGGAAGCAACTTTGTTTATCAGAAAGACTTTGGTTTATTGAACATTCATCCTATAAGTTTCTCTGTTTATCAAACACTCAGGTATATGCAAACAAATATATTCAAAAATGCAATGCTTATGTCTGTCTTGAAGTTTTTGAAAAAGAGTTATTTTAGAAAAAACAATTTTTATGAAAATTGTGATATTAACTCAAGTTTTATAATATGCCCTAAAGGAGTCAGGATACCTTTTTGTAGCAGTACACTTTCGAACTAACCATGCTTCAGTTAGGACTTTTAAAGGGTTGTAACGTGGCCTGGTTCACGGTTTAAGAAACAAAGGATAAAGGCTCAAATTTTATTTGTACCCAACCCAATCTCCATGATGTTCTTCAGTCCTATGCTCAGTTAACTTATGCTTTGAGGCTCAAAGGAGTTTGGAATTGTAACACTGACATTTGTGATGGTTCAGAAACCAAAAATTTATTTGAACATTCAGTCATCTTTCTTTGTCGAGGATTCATAGTGACCTCTTTTTTCTTTTGACTTTTTTTTTGCTTTATTATCCATTCCTTTTGTCTGAACTGTTTGTTTTAAGATTACAGTCAGCGGGATATCTCAATTTTTATTAAGTTTCCTTCATAGGTTTTGACTTAGCAAGCTTTTTCTTTTGCTAGATATTGATTGTCAAGTTTAATGATTACAGAGAACCATCATTAGTTGTGTACAACACAGATAATTGGCATATTTGAGTTAACTGAGTAACTACCTTGCCCCAGGTTATGAATAAGGGTTTTAAGTTGCGTGAGAAAGAAAACTCCTACTTCATAGGCTCAAAAGGGTTGATTAGGGATTAACTTCCTTATATCTCCATTGTTTAGGAATTGAAACAATGTCTGTACATCGTCAACATAGTCTATTCAAAAGCATATTGCCTAAGATTATGGTATGGTTTTTGTCATCCTCCCTCTACAGGCTTATAGCTTTATCAGGAGTTAAATATCACAAAATAGAAATATGAATCATAATTCAAAATATAGTGAAACGAATGGATTAATTCAAGACAAACGTATGCAATGCATTAATGAAAACAAGAGTTTAACATAATAGTAAGTGTTTAAACAAATAAAAGAAATTACAAATGAAAATTCAAATGTTGTCCCATCCAGTTGGCTGAATGTCTTCAATTGCAATCTGTGAACTTTCAAGAGTAGTATATTTCACCATGAAATCAAATTTGCCACTTGGATGTCCCAAGGTGCCCCATATCTCAACAGGAACAGATAGTCTTCCTTTCTTGCTACTTTGGGCAACTTGTCTTGCAGCTTCGATGTTTGATGGACGATAGTAGAACTCAATTTGACCTTCTGGAGTAACCTCTAGGATTCCTTCGTAAATTAGGTCTTGAATCTTATTCTTCAGTGCCCAACAGTTATTAGTGTCGTGTCCGGGACTGTCGGAGTGATACTCACACATTGCCTTGGGATTATAGTGAGGAGAGGAAGTTTTAGGATTTTGAGGAGGATTTTTCAAGGAAATTAGCTTCATCTCCAACAAGCATTGCAGAACTTGTGACATTGGAGTGCTGAATTTGATAAACTGTCTTCTACATCCCTTGTGTTGAGGTGGATTAACTTTACCAGGTCTTTTTTCTTTAACTGAAGAACAATCAGTGGCAATCGGTTTCTTACCTTCTTTTATCCTCACCTTCCTTTCAACCAAATCAACTTGTTTTAATGGAGGTTGACTAACAATTAGATTCCTGACTCCATTACTTTGAAGTTTATGGACAAAGGCTCTTAACTCTTCTTGCCCCTGAGCTAAACTTTGAATAAGAACCACCTGGTCATTCATCTGGATCCTCATTTCTGTCATCTCAGCTTGTAATTATTTCAGATAATCATCCTTGTTGTCCTCAGGATTATTCTTCTTAGCCAACAGTGTTTTCAACTCATCTAGTCCCTTGGACAAGTTCAGAATCAACTCTTGGAATTGTGCATTCTGAGCCTGGAGATCTTTGACATTCTGTTCAAGAGCCATTTCTGAATAAAAATGAAATGAATACAAAAGATGGGGTTTTAAGTCTCCCATGGACGTTTCCTCTTTGTGTTGAGGTATGAGTTGAGATTACGCTCCTCGTGAAGTTGTTTTGTTAGCTCCAAGATTCTTTCTTGACTTGCTTTGTAATGAGTCTCAAAAGTATCCCTTTGCTCTTTCAACTGGATCCAGGACCTCTGTAACTCTTCCATGTCAGTGGGCATGTCTGGATGAAGGATGGTATAAGAAGTATCCCCTTCAGCAACAGGCTCCATAGTAATTGGCAGGATGGCAGGATATGGCATCATAAGAGTCTGAGCACGAGATCGCACCCATCTAAAATAAGCTTCCATAGGAATAGTGTACTTTGGTTCCAGAGTCTTGCTGTCAACCTTGTTCACTTTACCCCATGCTCGTATGAACCTTTGATGGTAACCTTGCAGATCGTTGTCGTAGTCAAACACAATACCCTGAATCAACATGTCATGAGGACCATCACTCCGAGCATAACCAAACTGACGTAAAGCTAAGGAAGGGTTGTAAGTAATGCCCCCTCTTATGCAAAGGAGTGGCACATTAGGGAACTCCCTACAACGGTCAATGATAGTAACATTCTCCATAGATCGAGAGCACCAATGAATATCTGAATGAGAGAGTGACATAATCCTCTTGGACCACCTGAACCCTTGTTCATTCTTCATCACTGATCGAGGAAGGTGAGAAATAAACCACCTAGATAGTAAAGGTATACAACACATCAGAGTTCCTCGTGCCTTTGTAGTACGAGTATGAAGAGAGTGCAAGATGTCTCCAAGTAATGTAGGCACTGGATTGTGACTCAGGAATATGTTGATGGCGTGAACGTCTATGAACTGATCTGGATTGGGGAACAACACTAAGCCATAAATCAACAAGGCTAAGATCTCCTCAAAAGCATCATAACTCATAGCTTTCAGGAACACTTGAGCTTTCTCCATCAATACCTTAGCACGAATACCCTTAACTCCACTCCTTGTTTCTAGGACAATGTCTGATTTCTTCAAATGTAGGGTTGCAGCAATGACTTTAGGTTTAAGCTCATTTTCCAAGCCTGTGAAGGGTCTCTGATCAAGGATAGGTATACCCAGAAGCTTGGAGAACTTTTCCATTGTATGAACCAGCTGATAATCGGGGAATGTGAAACAATGATGTTTAGGATCAAAGAACTGAAACAGAACACTCATCATGTCTTCATTGAACCCTAAAGTGACTAGATCTAGTAGGTGACCATGCCTATTGATGAACTGGGAGTTTTCAGAAACTTGAGAGACCAATTCTTTAAGCTTAGGAGGTATTCCTACAAAGTTGATCCTGATAGTATTCCTACGAGTAGAAGCTATGACCTGCAACAAAGAACAAAGATAAATCCTTTGGTCCTTGAAATGGTTAGTGAAAATGCTATGCTTATGATGCATGATGATGCTATGATGTTATGCTCAATCACAAACATGTGGCACACACAAACAAGTCACACAATAGCCCTAGGTTTGAAGGCTTGCATGAGGTTTAAAGGTAAGTACCTTCCCCTGAAGTTTAGATGGTTCATCCTGTCCTACAAAAGTAACCAGGTTCTAAGGGATCTCAATATTATTGATCCTTCACAAGGGTGGTTGTTCAGTAGGAAACTTACTTGCCAACCAAAAACCTCCAAGTTTAGAATCTCAATGAGTGTAGCATTGAGTATCAACCAACTTCAGTCTTCACCAAAGCCGGTTATCTCACTACTTTTCTAAAGGCCAAGATGGGATAACTAGGGTTCTAAAAGTTAGTTAGTGTATTGACAACGTATGGCAGCCTCATATTATCCTCAACTTGACTTAAGGAACATAAGCACCAACCAAGAAGTCACACTAACTATGGCCACCAGATCAACCATATCGGTATACGCCGTACAGTTTTCTTGGTCTATTGCCATTTACCTAAGGTACACTAGATCCGGGTTAGGATCTTTCACACATAAGAGCACCCAACAGATAAGTATAAAGCAAACAAGGCAAACAATTTAAAGTGATCTAATTCCTAAGGATCCAGATGAACTGAATTTATTAAATCCCCAGTTCTGTAACACGGTGGGAGAACTGAATTTAGTTAAATGTTGCGGATAGCAAGAGTCGCCACCGACTTTTATTTTATCCAAAGGAAAGGGCATAAAAGAACAGGAAAGACCTTAAAAGATTTTTGGGTTCGGGGGGTAGGTTATATAAAGGGAAGGTGTTAGCACCCTTTATATCCATGGTTATCCATGGGCTCTTAGTTACTTAACTCACTTTAAATTGTTTTGAGAAGTGTAGTGTGTGCTTAGAAATTTTCTTAAGCACTTTATAATGATCCTTGTATGGATATATATAAAGACTTTGTTTTGAAAATTTGTTTGAAAATGTGAAGTGTAATGAAGTATTTTGAAGAAAAGTGAGCAAGTACTTAAGAGGAACCTACCCTATGTTAAATCTTTACTGTTCTTAAATGTTCTTTCAATGGTAAGATTATCCCTATTATTAAGGAATAGGTAGTCATTACCTTGGATGTTATAAGGGATATGTGAAGGGTCATCTGTGTTTAGGCAACTGTAACGTGTCTTAGCAATACGAAGGGACTTATCATCTTTTATTCGAAAGGGACAAGATCATTTACGTAGGCAACATCGAAGGGACTTGATCTTATAATCTTAAAGGGACTTGATGATATTTCATGAGAAGGGACTTTGCTTTTTAGACACCTTACTTGACCTTTTGATTTAGGCAACATGAGGGATAACCTTAGGAAGTGAGATGGCGATCAAAGATCGACTTACGTGTGTGAGTGTTTATTTTCAAATATTTATCTTTTTAAATTAGTTATCTAAATTAAATTAATTACAATTATATTTGCACTCCCTATTTACTAACCACACAATTAAATATTTACAAAGAAAATAAAGACGGAAAAAAAAATCTATAAGCTATTACAATGCTTTGGCAGATACATAATAGTAGGATAAAAATAAATTATAAAGCAAGAATAATAGATATAATAAAACAATAAATAAGCAATAATAATAATAATAATAATGAAGCAAAAGCAATAATAACAATAAAGCAATAATAATAATAATAATAAAGTAATTATAATAATAATAAAGTTAAAATAAATTAAAGAAATAACAATTAATCATTTAATTAAAAAGAAAAAGTTTAGGTTAGACAAGTTAGATTTTTTAGAAGTTTTTAGAATTAATGAAAAAAAGTAATTAAGTTTAGAGAAAAACAATTAAAGATTATTGAGAAAAACTTTTAACTATTTACACTATATGATTATTACTATTATAATAAAATACTATTAATATATAAAATATTATTGACAAAATGTTATTCAAAAATTTTTTAGAGAAAAAAAATAATTTAATATGTACAAAATAATAAAAGAGTTAGTATTTACAAAATAAATGTTTATTGTTATAGATAAGTAGTAAAACAAGTTTATAAAAATAATTAACATTTATTTACAAAAAATATAAAGATTATAGAAAAATATTAAATAAGTAATTTAGTAGGTTTTCACGCCCTACATTACTAAACCACGCAGTTAATATAGGATAAATGGCAGGAATTTAAATGACAGAAAAATAAAATGGCAGAAAATAAATGGCAGAAAAATAAAATGGCAAAAAATAAATGGCTAACTATTACATCGCTTTGGGGCAGTTACATCATTGTAAGGCGAAAAATAAAAGTAAACCAAAAAATATTACAGATGAGAAATAATCACATAAAAATAAAGCGCAGATGAATAACATAAAAAAATTAGTGAAAATAAGAAATAATAACAGGTTTGTTAAGGTTTGAGAAAAGGTTTATGATTTAGAGAAAATAACACGGTTAAAGTTTATAAGAAATTTTTAAGGTTTACATGAAAAATTAAAGTTTATGAAAATATATAAAAAAAGTTTTGTTGTTAAAAAAAACTATTTTGAATTATTAATTTAATAATATAAATAATTAATTAACATTATGAATGAATTATGAAGATAAGTAATTAAAAAAAAGTTAAGAGTTTTTTTTAGAAAATAAACAAATAAAATTAATCTAAATATTTAAGGTTAGTTAATTTAAGAAATAAGAGAATTAAAAACAATAGAGGAAATTATGAGAAATTAGGAAAGAGAAGAAAAACTCATGTTTCTTTGTCAAAATGCCCTCAAAATTACCAGCCTTGCCTTCTTGACACTAAGACACGCGCGCACATGCGTGCACATGTGAATGTACCTAGAAAATAGTTATTATATAATAAACTTGTTTCTTTGTCAAAATGCCCTCAAAATTATCAGCTTTGCCTTCTTGACACTAAGACACGCGCGCACATGTGAATGTACCTGGAAAATAGTTATTATATAATAAAACAAAATGTATATTAAAAAAAATGGTTGAGGAAAAATCGTCAAGGTTTAGGAAAAAATCAGGGTGGTTAGTTATGAAAAATGTGCAGATATAAATTTATCAAGAATAAAACAAAAGATTAAAAAATAATGTTGCTAACGCAAAATTGCGATCATCGCAACTAGACTGGATCAACACAAATGTCACGCCTCATGCACATAAATATGCGAACAGCGTATCGACACGATCCAATCCAAACAAAGTAATTAAAAAAATAAGAATCGACAATATCAAAGCAAAACTATAAAAATAAAACAATATATATATATATATATATATATATATATATATATATATATATATATATATATATATATATATATATATATATATATATATATATATATACGAAAGAAGAAAAAAAAACCTATAGAAAGAAAAAAAAAAGGTATGGTTAGGCACTTCATGTAGAAAGAAGAATAAAAAATGTAACGTGTAGTTCATATAGTACACAAGAAGAAAAAAGAGAGTGTATATATTAACAAAACAAAAGAAGAATATATTTTGGCACATGTATGATTCGCCTTTTAGTGTTCTTATTTTTTCGGTTTTGTTTCTCCCTGAGGCAAGAATTTTTTCGTATTATGGTTGAGAGAGGAGTGATAAAATGAGAAATGAGAGCCTCTTAGGTGTAAAACAACATGTATTTATAGATTAAGAAAATTAGGTTAAAAAGTTTAAAAGGAAATAAAATTAGTCTTAATCCCTATTGATTAAAAAATATTTGAACAAAATTATATGATTTTTACTTGGTCACCAAGTAGACCAGTTAGAAACTAAGTATGACTCAAAAATGACATAAATTGACCAATAGAAAACTAGTATACAAGAAAAGAAATGTTTTTGGTATTTATTATGATTATTTTTGAAATTTTTTTCATAAAATAATTATTTTAATGAAAAAATCATATTTTTAAAAATGCATTAAATGCAAATACGAAAATTAAAAATTAAATAATTAAAAAATGTTATTTTTGTGATTTTTTTATAAAAAATAAAAATAGGAAAAGTTATTAGTAAAGGAAAAAATTAAAAAGAGCGGAAGGTGGGATTTGAACTCACAACCTCTCACAATTATATCTCTTATACCCATCTTTCTACCAATTGTGCTATTTTATTTATTCGAAATAAAAAAGCACCAGAAAGCATATGAAGCGGGTCAAAATTTGGGGTACGATAAGTGTAAGGAAACCTTGTGAATCAATTTGTCTCAAATATGTGGGCAAATTTTGGGGTACAACAGCAGTCTGAGCCATGTGTTGCAATTGCGTACGGTTCGGAGCCATGTCCATATTATATTGATATTGTCTCACAAAGGCTTCTGCTAGATCTTTCCAACTCTTGATATTGACTCTGCTAAGCTTCATGTACCATTCCAGCGAAGCTCCAACCAAGTTGTCTTGAAAATAATACATCCAGAGTTTCTCATCATCGGTATGAGCAGTAATTCTCCCAACAAATGATTGAAGATGGGTCTTCGGGCATGCAGTGCCATTATATTTCTCAAAAGTTGTAACTTTGAACTTGTATGGGATCCTGACCCCAGGAACCAAGCCCAAATCTGTTATATCAAATCCCAAAGAGCTCTGGGACTGAATAGCTCTGATTTGCTCAGCCATTTCTTCAAACCTCTTGTTCATCTCAGCGCCTTGACCCTCAGCTTCGTCAAGTAGAGTGAACTGGTCGTCATGATTATCCATATGAATATTATTCAACCCATCATTGATTATTGTCACCCCTGGTTGAGCAATAGGGATTTCAACCTGACGTGCGCCCGCACCGGTACGATTATCAGCAGTAGCAGCAGCAGCAGTGTTGTTCCTGGGTTGATTATTCTCAATCATCTCCCGCAGATGCTCTTGGTTCTGACCCATTCCGACCATCACTGTCATAAAGTTATCCATTCTCAGTCTCAGATCTGCCAAGTCTGCTTGCATCTGGTCCATGACTCGCTCTCTGTTGATCTTTGTTGGATATCTATGTGCTACTGGTTGTTCCCGAACTTTCCGGGGAGCTATAGTTCCTGAAACACAAAACACGTTAGCAACTGAGACACTACCTGCAAAACAAACAAACAGGTTATATGTATGCAATGCAGTTGTTTATGTTTCCAATCCCAGGTCATTCATGCCCCGGTTCCGGTATTTAGCAAAGAGAACCAGATGGATACTGATCCTCGACTTTCAGAAACCTTCGCGAAAAACCACATTCAAACCATAACAGCAGGCACACCAAGAAATGGTGAAAAAGAGTCATAACATAAATCATCCTATTAGGCAAATAAAACAGAATTCCCCGTAGGGTACAAGTTCTTACAAAAGAAAAACAAACATCTAGGACTCCTACAATATGCCTGTAGGTAATCCAGATACAAGGAAAACAAACTAAGAAGCAAAACCACTGCCCGAGGACCCTGAACCTCCCTCACTAAGCCCCATATCAGACCTGACCCTCTTGACTCCAGCCATCAACTTGAGGTCTTCAATCTCTTTAATTGCTGCTTCGAGGGCTTGTTGATTATCTGCTAATTGCTAAGTCTTCTCCCTGCGAATCTTGTGGACTTGCTCCACCTCTTCCTTTTTGTAGGCCATCTGAACTTCAAAGAACTCTTCTTTTTCCTTATAGCTCTTCAGCTCCTGCTCTCTCTGTCCCTGCAACCAGACAATAGACTGACGAGCATCTTTGAGGTTCTTTGAGTTCTTCTTGCGTTCAGCTTCTCTTCTGGCTTCCATCATTCCCAACCTATGGAAATGGGCTTCTCGACCAGCAAAGTCCTTCTCTTTAGCCTCCAAGGTAGTCTGCATCTTCAGCAACTTCTCTTCAGCTTCAATCTTGGCCCTATTGGCATGATGGTACAAGCTTACCATCTCAGTATTTTCAACTCTAACTGCATGCAACTGGGCTTCCAACTTCTTAAACTCCTCTAAAGACACAGTATCAATGGACTCGGCAACTGGAGGAACCGGTGATGAGAATGGCAGCAAAACTCTTCTGGCTCTGTCTTTCAACCAAGCTTCATACTCTGGGAATGTCTGATTGTTGCACTTTCCAAAACTAGCTATCCCTTCTCCTTTAATGCACTTCCAAGCTCCAGCAACCTTCCTCACTAAGGGCATATTGTCCTTCACTGGGAAGTAGAAAATAGGGGTCAACTTCAATTCTTCTAGCACCTCTCTCAAGGCATATCCCAATTGTCTTCTTAACAAGATTGGATTGTAATTGATCCCTCCAGTTACTCCCAATAAAGGTACACTAAGATAACTCCCGCAGCTAGTGATGAAACGTGCACCTTGCAGCCTTTGAGTAATCCACCTGACATCCTTGGCAAGCAACATTTCCAGCTTCTGAGCCCATACCAAGGTGTGGTCACTAAACACTCCAGTACTAAGCAGATGCCTCATGAACCACAAATGAAATAAAGGAGCGCAGCAGCGAACTAAACCTCCCCTCTTCTTCTCAGTCTTGTAGTGCACTGAGTAATACAAATCTCCGAGCAAGGTAGGCACAGGATTCCTCAGCAAAAAGAGATGTATGGCATTCATATCTATGAACTTCTCCATATCAGCAAACAAGATAATTCCATAGATAGAAAGAGCCAAAATAGCACAGACAGCATCCCATTCCTCCTCAACAGCCAACTCTTCCACCTTCTTTACCAAAGTTTCTAAAGAAAACCCAGGTACACCTCCCTTAATGATGGTCAAAGAATTCACAGCAGAAGTGCTCAAATAAAGAGCCTTAGCAATAGCCTCAGGTGCAGGTCTAATCATCTCAGAATTGAATGGAACTTGGTCTCGAACAGGCACTCCCAAGATTAGAGCATACTCCTCCAGCAAAGGACCAAGCTGAAAATCAGGAAAAGTGAAGCAACGGAGCTGAGGATCATAATACTGAAGCAGGGTATGAATGGCACTCCTCTCAGAAGGATCTAACTCCACCATCACATCCAGAATACTCCCATAAGCCTTCTTGAATCTCTCCACATGGTTAGGTGTAATCAGCTTTACCATCTTCTTCAACAGGCCAACCTTGGTGTCAAAGAACTTGAAGTGAATATTCTGCTTGCGAGGATCTTCCATCTCTGAAGAGGATACCGGAACCGGAAGCAAAGATATGAACCTGTGAATGAAAACAAAACATGATTAATGATGAAATGATGCAATGTAGATACAAATGCAATGACATATGATCATCTGGGACTGTCTGAACTGGACACTGACAAGGGCCCCTCTGAATAACTGTCAAACTAAGAGTCCTCTGAGTCATACTCTCTGATAATCACAACTCTCTGATAGAAGATCTCAGGACCACAGTATCAAGAATACCAGAACAAGAACTCCAGAAAACCAGAACTCCAGAACCATGGGACCATAGAACCAAAGATCATAATCATAGGACCACTGAATAAATGAGTGTATGTTGAGGTCAAGGGTTCCTGCAAACCTGTAAACCCATTCCCAATCTCACAGGTGTGCTCCGGGTCAAACATCACGGACTCTCAAAGCCAAATAGCAATAATACTTTCACCATTTCCAAGAAATGGTTCATGACCAAATCAGGGAAACGGTTAGGCATTATGTACTACGCAAGGAGGCCTCAGTTGAGTCCGGGAAAAACAAGCATCCCTTATAAGTCCCCAGCTTCAAGCGCTGAAATCGAGAAACAATAGTACATTCAGCCCGTAGGATACAGTACTAATGTCATACTACCAGATGCTTTGACTAAGTTCTTATAAGAGAACCAGGCCATCCTATGCGAGTCCCCAGTGGACCCTCGGGTGCGAATGGGTTTGCCACAAAATGTGGTCTGCCACTGCCACCACTGGAGAGGGTTGTTTCCACAAAGGTTCTCAATGATCGGTCCCCAGATGCACATAACTATCAAGGTCCTATCCCGAAGTGGAGGAAATCCCCACACAAGATATTTCCAAGACGGTCGCAATCTGGACGTGAAACACATCGCCACTCATCATGTCACATGTGAGTACAATATGTCCACTCTAATCCTATAGTGCACTCAAGCCGGGTACTTGGCTTATCTCTCAGAAACAGTATCACCCGAGCCCACCAAACAGAAAACCAGTCCAGACAGTCCAGTATGATATACATGATGTGGAAAATAAATACTGAAAACTATAAATAAAGCTGAAAATAAAGTTGTAAACAAACAATAATAAAATACAACAAGCCACAGCAAACAAACATGACCCAATGAAACAGCAACACACAAGCGCTAGGAGAGACTCACAGGGGAACCAGAGATCTCTGGTGTGATATCCCCAGCAGAGTCGCCAGCTGTCGCTCCCCAGATTTCCATCCTGGTACAAACGCGAAAGTGGCGCGAAAAAAGAATAGAGTCGCCAGCCAGGCATTTTTATCCCGAAGAAAGGGAATGGTAATGCTGCATAAACCGGAAGAAAGAAAGAGGAAGGACACAGGTCCTGCGAACCAAAGAGACTGAGTTCGGGAGTCGGTTACGACCTGGGAAGGTATTAGCACCCAGATCGTCTGCCGTACCCGACGGGATCCACGCTTGCAAAAGAAAATGTTTCAAAGGGTGAGGGGATGAAAACTGCAGCAAAGAAATGAAAATGAAAAGAAAATGGAACTGGAAAAGAAACTGAGAAGAGAAATGAAAAGGAAAAAATGTAGGGAAAATAAAGATTGTGCTCGAACGGGCCCTACCCCGTTGCCTACGTACCTCATCAGGATAATGAGGATCAGAGACGTCGTAGTTCCCCTAACTAGGGGTACTAAAAGGAAATTGCTTTGACTACTAGAAGGATGTTCTGGAGAGTTTCTTTCTAGCTCTAGATGGAGATCTCTGGGACATGGTGACAGATGGATACATTCATCCTGTTGGAGCAGATGGTCAGAAGATTGAAAGAAAAAATATGACAGCTCAACAGAAGAAGGAATTCAGAAATCATCACAAAGCTAGGACCATACTTCTAAGTGCCATCTCATACACATAATATGAGAAGATCACAAACAGGGATTCAGCTAAACACATGTTTGATTCTATGAGGATGACACATGAAGGCAACTCTCAAGTCAAGGAGACTAAAGCTCTAGCTCTCATCCAGAAGTATGAAGCTTTCAAGATGGAAGAAGATGAGACCATTGAAAAAATGTTCTCAAGGTTCCAAATCCTGGTAGTTGGACTAAAAGTTCTGGACAAAGGCTACTCAACAGCAGATCATGTGAAGAAAATCATCAGAAGTTTACCAAAAGCTTGGAGGCCCATGGTCACTGCTTTAAAGTTATCAAAAAATCTGAATGAAATTTCCTTAGAAGAACTGATCAGCTCCTTGAGAAGTCATGAGATTGAGTTAGAAGAAGATGAACCCCAGAAGAAAGGTAAGTCTGTAGCTCTTAAATCTAACAAACATGTTTCTAAAGCTTTACAGGCAGAAGAAGAAGAAAGCTCTGGATGCTCATCAGAAGAAGATGAATTATCTCTCCTATCCAGAAGAGTTCAACAACTCTAGAAGCATCGTCAGAAGAAGTTCAGAAATACCAGAAGAACAAACAATTATTCTGAATCAACATCTGGTCATAAGAAACCCAGAAGCAAAGAAGTTGTGTGCTACGAATGCAAAGAACCAGGACACTATAAAAGTGAATGTCCAAAACTTCAGAAAGAAAAACCCAGAAACAAATTCAGCAGAGAAAAGAAAAAGAGTCTCATGGCAACATGGGATGATTCTGAATCATCTGAAGTAGAGTCAGATTCTGAAGATGAACAAGCTAATATTGCATTAATGACAAACATACCAGAAGATGATCACTCATCAGAATCAGAGTTAGAATCAGATTCAGAAGAGGTATTTTCTAAATTTTCCAGACCTCAGTTAGAAGCTAGCCTCTCAGAAATTCTTGAAAAATATCAGAAGCTTCAATTCAAATACAAAGACATTAAACAAAGTCTAGTATCTGAATTAGAAGAAGTTAGAAAACTAAAAACAGAAAACTCTGAGCTGAAAGAAAACCTCTTTGAATGTAAAAACTCTTTTGAGAAACTTAAAGCTCAGAAGAAATCTGAATTAGAAGATCTAATCAATTCTGATAATATCATAAAACAATATGATTATAGCTTTCAACAATTTCTTACTAAAAGCTTAGATAGAAGCAAGATTGCATCTATGATCTATGGTGTTAGCAGAAATGAAAGAAGAGGCATAGGCTATGTGAAAAATAAAGAAACTCTGAAGCTAAAAAATATTGATGACATTGTCATAAATACAAATACTCCTCTAAGTTCTCATTTCACCTATGGTCATAATCATGATCTTATATACACTAGTGAGTCATCTTATTCTACAAGTTCTGATTTGAAACCTAAAATGAATCAGAAGTTTGTAAAAACTAACAAACAAGGACCCAGAAGAATATGGGTACCCAAGGATAAAATTGTGTATGTTGCAGATGTCTTTAACAGCAAAACTGAAACACCAATCATGGTACCTGGACTCTGGATGCTCACGTCACATGACGGGAAGAAAACATATGTTCCAAAGTCTTGAATTAAAAGATGGAGGCCACGTAGGTTTTGGAGGCAATCAAAAAGGAAGAATAATTGGCTCTGGAACTATTGGTAATGGAAATCTTCCCTCTATCTCTAATGTTATACTTGTAGAAGGATTAATGCATAACTTATTATCCATAAGTCAATTAAGTGATAATGGCTATGACATAATCTTTAATCAAAAGTTCTGTAAAGCTGTTAGTCAGAAAGATGGAACAATCCTCTTTAGTGGAAAGAGAAAGAACAACATTTATAAAATAAAGCTTTCAGAATTAAAAATTCAAAATGTAAAATGTCTAATGTCTGTGGAAACTGAGCAATGGGTCTGGCACAGAAGATTGGGACATGTTAATATGAGAAGATTATATCAACTTAACAAACTCAATCTAGTCAGAGGACTTCCAAATTTGAAGTTCAACTCAGAAGCTCTGTGTGAAGCATGTCAAAAAGGCAAATTTTCAAAAACTGGTTTGAAAGCTAAAAATGTTGTATCTTCCTCTAGACCATTAGAACTTCTGCACATTGACTTGTTTGGACCAGTGAAAACTGCTTCTGTCAGTGGCAAAAAGTATGGATTAGTGATTGTAGATGACTTCAGCAGATGGACATGGGTAAAGTTTCTTAGACACAAGGATGAGTCAATTGCTGTATTTTCTAACTTCTGCAAACAAGTTCAAAATGAAAAAGAATCTAAAATCATTAAAGTCAGAAGTGATCATGGTGGAGAATTTGAAAATAAACAATTAGAATCATTTTTTAATGAAAATGGCATATCTCATGATTTTTCTTGTCCTAGAACTCCACAACAAAATGGAGTTGTAGAACGTAAAAATAGAACATTACAAGAGATTGCCAGAACCATGATAAATGAGACTAATATGGCTAAACATTTTTGGGCAGAAGCAGTAAATACAGCATGCTATATTCAGAATAGAATCTCTATAAGACCTATTCTTGAAAAGACTCCTTATGAATTGTGGAAGAACAGAAAGCCCAACATTTCATACTTTCATCCTTTTGGATGTATTTGTTTTATCTTAAATACTCTTGATACTCTGAATAAATTTGATTCTAAGGCACAAAAGTGTTATATGTTAGGATACTCTGAACGTTCTAAGGGATACAGAGTATACAATACAGAAACACGCATTGTGATAGAATCTATTCATGTCAAATTCGATGATAAGCTTGGTTCTGAAAAACCAAAGCAGAATGAATTTTCTGCAGATATAGAAGTAGAAATCTCTACAAACAGAACTTCTAAAGATCAATCATCTAAAGATCAAAACAATACAATTTCTCCAACAACATCTGAAGAACCCATCCAGAAGAAACTATCCAGAAGCAATATTAATCACCCAGAAGATAAAATCTTGGGAAAGAAAGATGAACCAATCAGAACAAGATCTTCATTCAAAAACTCTGAAGAGACCTTAATGGGACTTGTTTCTCTGATTGAACCAACTTCCGTAGAAGAAGCTCTCTCAGAAAATGATTGGATTCTGGCTATGCAAGAAGAACTAAATCAATTCACCAGAAATGATGTGTGGGATCTAGTTCCTAGGCCCAGAGGATTCAACATCATTGGCACAAAGTGGGTATTCATAAACAAGCTAAATGAGCAAGGAGAAGTTGTCAGAAACAAAGCAAGACTGGTTGCACAAGGTTATAGTCAACAAGAAGGAATTGACTATACAGAAACCTATGCACCAGTCGCCAGGTTAGAATAAATCAGACTTCTAATATCATTTGCTGTAAATCATAATATTATTCTATATCAAATGGATGTCAAAAGTGCATTTTTAAATGGTTATATTGATGAAGAAGTGTACGTACACCAACCCCCTGGTTTTGAAAATACAAAATTTCCAGAACATGTTTTCAAACTCAAAAAATCATTATATGGTTTAAAACAAGCTCCCAGAGCTTGGTATGAAAGACTAAGTAATTTTCTTCTGGAAAATAAGTTCATCAGAGGGAAAGTGGATACAACTCTTTTCAGTAAAAACATTAAAAATGATCTTCTGATATGTCAAATTTATGTAGATGATATAATTTTTGGTTCTACTAAGAGTGCCTTGGGAAAGGAATTTGCTAAATCTATGCAGGCAGAATTTGAAATGAGCATGATGGGAGAACTAAAGTTCTTTCTGGGAATTCAAATAAATCAAACATCAGAAGGAACATATATCCATCAAAGCAAATATGTAAAAGAACTTCTGAAGAAATTTGACTTATCAGAAAGCACTATATCTAAAACTCCTATGCATCCTACTTGTATTTTGGAGAAAGAAGAGGTAAGTAAGAAAGTAGATCAGAAGCTCTACAGAGGTATGATTGGATCTCTTCTCTATCTAACTGCTTCTAGACCAGATATTCTATACAGTGTATGTTTATGTGCTAGATTCCAATCAGATCCTAGAGAAACTCACTTAACAGCAGTTAAGAGAATCTTTAGATATCTGAAAGGTACTACTAATCTTGGTATGTACTACAGAAGATCAGAAGAGTATAAACTTGTAGGATATTGTGACGCTGATTTTGCTGGAGACAGAATAGAAAGAAAAAGTACCTCTGGAAGTTGTCAATTTCTGGGAGACAATCTAATCTCTTGGTCTAGCAAAAGACAGTCAACCATAGCATTATCAACTGCAGAAGCTGAATACATTGCAGCAGCTGGATGCAGTACTCAGATGCTCTGGATGAAAAATCAGCTTGAGGACTTCAATATCTATGAGAGTAACATTCCCATCCTCTATGACAATACTTCTGCTATTTGTCTCTCTGAAAATCCAATTTTACATTCTAGAGCTAAACACATAGAAGTTAAACATCACTTCATTAGGGACTATACTCAGAAGGGAATTTTAATGTTAAAATTTATAGACACAAATCACCAATGGGCTGATATTTTTACAAAACCCCTTCCTGAAGATAGATTTAATTTCATACTAACTAACCTTAGCATGAAATTATGTCCAGAATGAAAATGCTTTACTTATATGTTTTTATCACTTAGAAATTCTGATATTTATCCTCTATATGGTTATCTCAGAAGATGCTATGCTCTAACTGTTTCACTCTTAGAACTTTTGTTCAAAGGATTAACATGCAGATCTTCAAATCAACAAGTGTCAACAAGGCTCTAATGATTTCCATCAGAATTAAAACAAGTGTCTAAATTCTAAAAAGTGACAGAACATGCTTTGGTAACTGTTCTCTATAGAAGGACAATTGTTGATATTCTGGGAATCTGATACGGCTAAACTTGACACCAAAAAGGAAAAAATCTCTTGGGTAACTGTTCCAGAATCTTTTACGCCTTACCCTATGTCAGCGCATTTAATGCATTTAATCATTATGTTTTTAAACTTAAATTTTCCCACTAATTTCTCAACTAATTAAATGCTTTATTTTTCTATATATGTAATGTGTCTCTCTCACTTTCATCTTTTACCCGTATTTCATTCTTACTGAATTTTTTTTTTTTTTTTGCTTATCTTCTACCTTAGTTGTTCCTCTGTTTTATCTTCTGCTTCTGCATAACTCTTTAAACTTCTACTGGTTTTTGTTTTAAATATAATTTTAATATATTGGTTATTATCTGTCCTTTTTCATGTGCTTTGATTCTTTTTGATTATGACAAAAAGGGGGAGAAACGAAAATGATTCTGATCCATAGCAGTTTACCATAATTTGCCTCTTACATATAATTCTAATAAAACTATTTGAGTTGTTATCATAGAAAAGAAACAGGTCAAGTAATCAACTCAGGGGGAGCTAAGAATCATGGAACATCTGAAGAATTTTCTTATAAATCAAAGGGAGTTCACTTAATTTTATTAAACTCTATTCCCTTTATTTAAATGTTTTGTCATCATCAAAAAGGGGGAGATTGTTAGAACAATTATGGTTCTGAACCTCTAAGTGTTTTGATGATAACAAAGCTTTTTATAATAGAAGTTCTAATGAATATATTTATTCTTGTGTAGAAGACAAATTCATTTAAGTAAACCGTACGCGCTTAGAAGATTCATTTAGTCACATACAGAAGATACTCTCAAAGGAGAATCCAGCATTAAATAACATATTTATTGGTTGCGCATCTTATTTATTATCTCTGATCTCCGCTTAGAAGATGTTGGTATCCTTATTGAAGACATTAATTAAAGGATATTTTAATTAATGAACAAAGACAAGTATCTCTGCTTATGGAAGGAATTTATGGTATTAAAGTCTATCCTAATTTAATTCAAGATGTCTCCAACGGCTACATTCTTCAAGTACTATATAAAGGACTTCATTTGAAGATTTCAGAGACACACTTCAATACATTCACGCAAATAGATTAAATCAACTTGTGCTTACTATTGTAACTTTCACTTAGTGATCCTTGCTTATCAAGAAGCATTCTAAGTTACTTCTTTATTATATTTTGTAATAGTCATTTTATTCCTTGAGTGACTAAGTTTAGTCAGAAGACTCAAGAGGACATTGACTATAGGTCTTTGTGTGTATTCTTATTGAATAGTGGATTAAGACCTCAGTAGAGGCAAAATCACCTTGGCGGGTGGACTGGACGTAGTTTGAGTTCAAACGAACCAGGATAAATTAAACGTGTTATTAGAAGTTATTTTTAATTGTTAAAGAAAACCCAATTCCAACCCCCCCTTCCTTGTGTTTTGCGCACCTTCACAAACTCATTAGGACCCTTGCTAGGACATGAAGGATGTTATGCTTCATCTTTCCATGATATGATGCTGAGGAAATGATATGAGTATGATGAATATGATGTGATATGATGCTTAAAATGAAGAGGGCAAATTTGAGGTGTTACACCTGCACCCAATTGCAGCAACCTTGTGCAATGAGTTTTTTTAGGCCAATTGCGTTTGTGAATGAGATCTAATACACCTGAGTCCATGGTAATGCACCATGAGGTAAATTGAGGTAATGCAGCCATGCTTGATCAAAGTTAAATGCTTGAATGATGTTGGTGTATGGTAATGAGGGTGATCCTGCAGGCATGGGATCAGGTGCACTCTAACTAATGAACCTTCATGATCAACACAAGTTATGTGATCTGAACTGATTTACCATTACCCCCTAATTCAGTAACTTAGCAAGCAAGCCAACCAGTTAAAAGTTGTGATCTTTCCATGGAGGTTTCTTCATGATCAAGCAATCAAACCCTAACATCCTTGTACTCAAATCAAAGAGGATGATTCATACAACAAGTTTGTAGTTCAACCTAACATAGAATATGACCTCTAAATACTTCAAATGCATCTTTGAACATCATGCCACAATGTTGAATCATGGGACAACAATGCATGGCCTTGGCCTTGGCAAGATGCCTTGTGAATTTTCAGTTTAAACATCCACACTTTGCCCTTTCACATGTCCTTGATAACTTAATCAAATAAAAAAATGGTAAACATGAAACTTGTAGAAAACATGGCAAGGAACAACTTTGATGTTGGAGGTTTTTTCATTTGAAGTAATCTTGATGGATAAAAATCGATTGACTTGTGGCACACCACCTGTTTGACAAATTGCCTGGTAGGGCGCGCGCACAGGCTGCAAGGTATGCCCTGCCTCTTGCCCTGGTTTGCCTTGATTTGTCCAAACTTTGCAAGATCATAACTCTCTCAATTTTAATGCTATGAGTGAGTTCCACATATGGATTTAAAGCTTAAGATGCCCTCTTTAATTGGCTCAATGTATAATTTCCATAGCCCTTGTATTTTTGGAGAAGGCCTCTCTTGAAGTGGCTGCAAAAATGGCCAAAACTTGCCATTTTTGGAAACCCTAATTTTCCAAAAATGGTAAGTTTTGGTTTTCTTGATTTCTCTTGATCCCTCCATCATTTCTTGATGAAATTTTAACCATAGGATCCTTGTAACCCTAATTTCATGATTTTGATCTCAAAAAGTCAGGAGTTGACTTTTCCCTAATTCCCTGATTTTCAATCATCTGGCTAATTGAACCTCTTCCAAAATGTTTCTAAGGATCTCATATAGAAGACAATGGAATAAAATTTGGATCAAAATTTAACTAGGAAGCCCATTAGAATATAAACCCTAATTTGGCCCCTTTTCACCAGGAGATGTTGCACTGCTTGCCTCCTTTGATCAATTCAATTCTTTTCAAGACTTGAGGCCTCAAATGAAGACTTGTGGGATGTTGTGAACCCTTTGCACAAGGTTGAGAAGCTTTGTGGATCCTTGGTTGTCTTTGTATAGCCTTCAATTGCTCGAATCAATGATCACATACCTATGCCTCAGCTATGATGAACATGATGTAATGTTTTTTATTGTTTCATGAATTTGTTTATGCAATATGCTAATGCAAAATGTTGAGGAAATGAGAGGGAAAATTTTGAGGTATTACAGTTGCCCCTATTCAATCATCTGCAAGCCTGAACGAATAATTGCAATGGCTTTTAGACGTTCAAGGTATGTAGTGATTGAATACTCGAATAAACCTGAAAATTTGAACTCCGTGGGAAGAGAAGAATGCCATCTGCTCTTTTTATTATTGTTTTTTTTCTTTATTTTTTGTTTTGAATTGAATTCTAACAAGGGAATGGAAATAGAACTCGATGGAACGGAATCGTTGTACCTAAACGAGAGCCCAGGCAAACAGGATTGTTGTACAAAACGAGAGCCTGCGACGCGACTGTTGTACCAAACAGGGCTTAAAAACGAGACCATTGTACAAAACGGAACTCGAAGATGGAACGAGATCATTGTACATAAACGAGAGCCCAGGCAAACAGGATCGTTGTACAAAACGAGAGCCTGCGACGCGACTGTTGTACCGAACAAGACGCGAAATGGGGCCTATTTTACCAAACAGGGCTTAAAAACGAGAACATTGTACAAAACGGAACTCAAAGATGGAACGGGATCGTTGTACATAAATGAGAGTCCATGCAAATAGGATCGTTGTACAAAACGAGAACCTACGACGCGACTGTTGTACCAAACAAGATGGGAAATTGGGGCTTGTTGTACCAAACAGGGCTTAAAAACGAGACCATTATACAAAACGGAACTCGAAGATGGAATGGGATCGTTGTACATAAACGAAAGCCCATGCAAACAGGGTCGTTGTACAAAACGAGAGCCTACGATCCAACTGTTGTACTAAACAAGACGCGAAATGTGGGCCTGTTGTACCAAACAGGGCTTAAAAACGAGACCATTGTACAAAACGAAACTCGAAGATGGAATGAGATCGTTGTACATAAACGAGAGCCCAGGCAAACAGGATCGTTGTACAAAACGAGAGTGTGCGACGCGACTATTGTACCAAACAAGACGCGAAATGAGGGGCTGTTGTACCAAATAGGGCTTAAAAACGAGACCATTGTACAAAACGGAACTCGAAGATGGAATGGGATCGTTGTACATAAATGAGAGCCCAGGAAAACAGGATCGTTGTACAAAATGAGAGCCTGCGACACGACTGTTGTACCAAACAATACATGAAATGGGTGACAAACATTGACTTGAAAAGACAAGGATGCTTGGCAAAAGGTATTGGTATCCACTGTTGGGAGTACTTTAGGTTGAAAAGGTGTTCCAGGTCTTATGCAATATACCTCAAAACTGGCCCATGCTGGCACGCACATGTTTGAATTTATGGCGTAATGATCCATGATTATGAAAATGCTACGCTTTAGAGGATGCAAATGTAATGATGATTATGCCCATGCGAATGCAAAGAGATCTCCTGATAAGGAAACTGCAAATTTCCCAAGTAGCTTGACTGGGAGAAATGATTATCAGTGCATTGATCTGGTTAATCCTTGTGAGGAGAAAACAACTCTGCGGGGAATGTTGTTAATGATACGTCGACTTCGAACTGTCGCCACTGCCAAAAATAAATTGGACTTTGAGATTGGAGAGTCAAGATCCTGCTGGAGATGGACTCTTCTTTCTAGGTACGTGTAGCGGTAAAATCATGAGTGTAAGCTATTAGCTAACTTAACTCAAGGTAAACAGAGTCGCCACCGTACTTTTATTTTTATTCCAAATGGAAAAGGGAAAAAGAGCGAATAAAACCTAATGAATATAAAAGTAAAAAGCTAAAAGAATCAGACAGAGAACGGGTAAGGGGATAGGTTACAAATTGGGAAGGTTTTACTCACCCAAAATGTTTGTGGTACTCCATGGGAGCCCTTTGAAATATTTACTGCTTTTTTGGTTTGAAAATGGTTTGTTTGAAAGAGATTGAAGAGATGAGAAGAGAAATGTTTTTTAATATTTTTGTGTTTGAAGAGACGATCGTCTCATGCCTACGTACCCACAAAGTGCAATGCGAGATGAAAACCTCGTAGTTCATGGTACAAAATGTGAAAAGAAACAATGAGTTGAATCGATTTTAAAATGTAAAGATAAGTCGTCGTTCTTTAGCGAATAATTCTGCTAGAAAGAATGAATCATATCTAAACATATGAAAAGAAAAGTGCACGAAGGCACAAAAACAATTGAATGAGTTTTGAAATTTTTAAAGTTTTTGAGAAGAAAGTTTCGATATGCTTATGTGGTTTTGCATTTATTAAGAAATAAATTGAAAAGGTAAAATCGCATGACCTAAGTCAAGGTTTGATTGCGAAAATGTTTGAAGTTTGAAAACAAAGAAAGTTTTTTAAAATAGGAAGGAGATTTGAAAGTTTAAGAAGTGGGAAGAGATGAAGGGACTATCCTAAGACTTGAATGTAAAAGTTAAGGGAAGAACAAACAAACCGTGTGGTGAACATTCTTTCGAAACAATATGATTTCCATCTTCATAAACAAGTGAACTCAATCGGAGCCAAGGTCTTAAATCCATAATAGCTCATGCAAGGGAATGATCCTAGAATCTAAGTCCAAACTCCAAGTCCAATGCTAAGGATAGTGGCCATAGTCCAAAGTTAAAGTCACAAGTCTTTTTAGGTGTTTAATCCTTTATTAATGTTTTTGTGTCCAAATGGACAAAATAAAAATCACAAGCATAACAATATAAACATAAATAATATGATGAATGATATAGTATAATAAAAGCATAATAAAAGAGATAAGGAGCGAGAGATTGAAATAAAGAGGATAAGGTGCGAGAATGAATTAAAATGTTAGTATATTAATAGTATTATAATATTTACATAGAAATGGTATGATGAACTTAATCAAACACAACCACAAAAAGATAACCAAAAATCGAGAGGCAACCGGATCCAAATGGATCTTATTCCGAATTCGAGACAAGTTTAGGTCTATGTTAAGCAATCGCCGAGTAATTTACGAAGTAATTACCCTACAAATGAGGTCGGACACCACCAATTAAGGTGGAAAATATTTGTGCTAATACATGTTAGAGAAATGATATGATGGATCATTCTCCGAAAACATGTCGCACGAAAAGAAAAAGTAACGGTCTAATCTTAATCGAGATTTCATATTGATTTGTCGAATGCAACCTATCACGATCCCAAAGTATGGAGAATGATCCAAATGATCATTCATCCATAGATTTGAAATAATGAAGATTAAACATCTTCGAAAATCAATAATCTTCGAATCGGAGATCTCATCGACCAAAAAAATAAAAGGATGAAGAAAATATGGACAAATGTCATAAAATTTAAAGAAAATTGTCAAAAATAAAATCCAAGAGATCATTAAAGACCTTTAAAATATTTATAGAAATTTTTCTTATGTGATAAAGAAAATGATAAAATTGAAAATAAAAGAAAATCATAAGACAAAAATGTTAAAGAAAAATTTAAAAATAAAGTAACAAAAAAAAATTGAAACAAAAATTAAAAGAAAGAAAAGAAATCCAGTAGGGAGAGGCGCATAGAAATTGATGGTGATGGATAGTAAGATCAGGTCCAAGGCACGAAGGCCCAAACACTTTAATTCAATTCTTATTAAACCAAAAGAAAAAGAAATAATAACAAAGGCCGCGGCCGGTACTGTTCATTGGTAATGGAAAATGAATGGAGCTTCACCATTTTTGATCGGTGGAGCTCGAAACTTGGTTAGAAAGGATCGGTTCGCGGTGCTCTATTCAAGTATAGGTTCGATCTCGAATGAAACTCAGCCACGGATTCAAATCGAGGCCTCAAGATTTACGTCGTAAAAGCTTCGATTACCTTCGATTCAATTGAAATTAAACTCGAATCCTCTTCCTCTCTCTTCTCTGCATACATTCGTGTTGTGGAATTTGATGGTTGTTGAAGGTGAGTTGAAGAAAAATTGAAGAGGTTACGCGGATTTTTTTTTGCGAGAAACGGTTTTATGGTTGAAGCTCTGAGATGTTAATTGTGCAGGGTTTTATTGTGGCTTTCTAAGCTTGATCAATTGAATGAGAGAATGGTTCCATTTATAGAGGGAAGGTGAGGAATGAGGCTGCCGTTTTGATTGATTTTGTCCAAGTTTGGGGTGTCACGAAAATCTCGTGTGCAGCTGAGTTTTCACTCTGTTTCAAGTTGATTTTCATATGCGTTTAATGTTTCTCTTGCTGCGTTTTGTTCAATTGTGTAGGCTGTGTTTGATGCTTTCAATTTCAACTGTGTTTCAGGTGTTCTTTGTTTGCGTTTTGCAGGGTGTTGCTATGTGCGTGACGTTTTGAGTTGTGGGCCTGCGGGTGCGTTTTGCTGGTGTGCGTTTCGTGCAGCCTTGCTGCGTTTTGTTTCACTTGGCTTGCGGCGTGGTGTACGTGTGAGGGCTGGTAGACGTGTGTAGCAGCTGGTAAGTGAAGCTGGCTTAGTAGCTGAGTTGAAGTTGTACGTGTATTTTGATGCGGCTGAAGGCGTGATGTATGTTGTGATTTGGCTACTAGTGTGATGGCTTTAAGAAAAGGCTTGAAAAATGGCTGAAAAAGCTGGAAAAGTATACTGCGTGAATCGGCTTGTTGAATCAGTGAAAGCTGAAGTGAAGCTGAGTTGACAAAGCTAATGTAAAGCTGAAAGTTTTTTTTTGAAGATGTGGCTTGTGATGTTTCAGTTGATGACGTGGAGCTGAATATTATTTTCTCTATTTTTTTTAATTTGTTGTACAAATAAGATGGGCTTAAGGAAAGAATGGGCTTGAGATTTAAAAAAACTTAGAAAAGATTAGAGAATTGATTGAAAAGTTTATTATTATTATTTTTTGGCATAATTTTGGGATGGTTTAAAAAATGGAAATAGAAATAAAAAATTTATGAATAAATGACTAAAAAACAAAAAAAAACAAATGGAAATTAATTTGTGGTGATTAGAAATTTGGAAATATAATGGAATTTAGACATTGGATAAAATTGAACTTGGTTAAAATAAATGGATTTGGAATAACAATCAGAAATATGTAGAATATTGATATTTGGGAATGAAAGAAAAATAGGAATTTAAAAGGTGAATAATCGGAATGGATCGAATAATGAAAATATGGATGGGATAAGAAAAAGTGATTAGAAAAATGTATGAATTGAATAATGGACGAAACAATGATTTTTTTTTAGCCCAGAACCGAATCTTGATTTTCTTCACAAGCCACTTGATTAAATAAACACAATCACCACGAAACCATTGAACAATTCACAACTCAAGCTACGACCATCGTTTGAAAAATTGCCTTGACTAATCGAATCCACACTGAGGAAAATAAATCCACATGTGAACCCTTGATGAACTGATGAACACTTAGCACACAACAACCTGGCCTGATACTCCTTAAGACCCATAACTTGAGAACCCGAGAAATTTCACACGCAACACAGTTTGAACTTTTGAATACGCACTGAGTGAGGAATGAACCACTGGCACACACAACTTGTAGTCGAAACAATCTTTTGATAGTTTGACCTAGATTAGGTCAAACGTCCATCTGAATCGAATCATAATTGAACAACCGCCTCTGAATTGAAAGCACTGCCCTATCTTTGAAATCCTGCAACACAGAAGAAGAAGAAGCAACTGCAACATATTTTTTTGTATTTTGGTTAGATGTTAGTAAATATAAACAAATTAAAGCAAGTAAAAGCACAGTGATCCCTGCGAGACAAAGACCTGCAACTGAAAAGGGATACATAAACCAATACGTGATCTTGTTTGTGTGCGCGATGCAGATGAGATGCAAAAAATCTTAGGGTAAAAAATTAGGGTATGACAGATGCCCCTATTTAAGTATCTTCAATCCAGAGATAATGAAGATTGAAATCTTCTTTTCGACAAGATGGAAGATACTTAAATATCAAAAACCCAAATTTTTGATCCTAAGATGCCAAAAAATGGAATGAAATGAAATGAAACAAAACGAACGATATGAAATGATATGGAAATGATATGCGAATGATACGAAATGTTATGAAATGATATGAAAGCATATGAAATGTTTATGAAATGATATGAAAATGTTATGAAAGCACATGAAATGTTATGAGAAGTCCATAAGGAACAAAAGACACGAGAAATAAAATAAACACTGGGGATAAGGAGCATAAAAATCCAACGGGGAAAAGCAGAATGCTAGAGACCAATACATGGCTCAGCCGAGACGAAAATGTCCAAGAATGGCAATTGGACAAAAATAAATCACAACCTCTAGGAATGGCACTGAATGAAGTGAGAAACAGTTACGAAAAAGCACACCAAAAGCATCCAAGGATGACATTACTGACTATACTAGGTATATCCGAGAATGGCAATCGGAAAAAGGTAATCACAACATCTGAGAATAGCAATCAGATAAAAAACGTGAATCACAACATTCAGGAACAGAACTGAATGAAATGGGAAAAGTTCGGGAAAGTACATCAAATCAATGATAACTTCACTATGAACATCCGAGAATGGCATCGGATAAAAGGTATAATATCTGAGAGAAACAATAGGTATATGAAGAAAAAGTTATGGAGAGACAAAGATGAATGCTAAGTAAGTTGGACTTTGATCACAAGGTAAGATGTTGAAAACAACAAGACCTCGAGAAACGCATATGAGGACTAAAACACTCAGTATGCGGACATTTACGAAAATGGGGACTAAACCACCCAAGAACATGCATAATGAGGACTAAAACACTCAAATATGAAAATGTAAACAAGAATGGGGAATAACACACCCAAGAAAACGCATAATGAGGAATAACACACTCAAATATGCAAACTTATACGAAACTGGGGAATAACACACCCAAGAGAAAAATGTGATATAAATGTTTGACAACCAGTTTAGACTCTTAGAGGAGTGGAAGTCAACAAGTTTATACTCTTTTGGGGAATGGAAAGATGGAAGACTGATTCCTCAACATGGAGATCATTACCATTCTGCTCGGATTTTAGAGATGCTACTGCTGAACAATTCTCTGTCACACCGATAAATTGTATCAAGTTGAAAATCACTTGAGAGAAATCATGCAAAGATGCTTGGAGATTCTTAAAGAAGATTGCCCCAAGTTCAATGATTGATGAAGGAAAACTGATAATGGATTCAGTTCTTGATTACTGCCAGAGAAAATTGATCAAATCTTGAAATGACTGTTGAGAGAATAAACTGATCATGGCTTCAGTTCTTGAGATGAATGTTGAGAAGATAAATCCAGTATGAAACTTGAAAAGATCTTCTGATTAACCCAATCTGCGAATAACTGCACTGAGAAACAATTCTTGAATATTAAGACCCGGGAAGAACCATCCCCTGATAAGATCACTGACCAAGTTTTCTTAAATGTTTGAAAATTCCTTGATGATGAAAGTTTATTTTCAAATAAAAAGTGTTTGTACGAACCTGGTAATTTTAATGCAAAGTTCAATGCAAAGTTTGAAATCAAAAATCATCTTTGAAATTTATTGATGTAAAGTAAATGAAAACATTGTCAAAACATGGCGGTTGAGACAAAATTAAAGATAAAGAAAAGGTAAGAAACAAATGATTGGTAACGAACTTGGGAGTCAGTTTATGCAACCTCGTTGTAGTATGCTTTTCAAAAGAAACCTGGATTCAATTAGGACTTTAGAAGGTTGTAACGTGGCCTGGTTCACGGTTTATGAAACAAAGGATATAGGCTCAAAGTTTAATTGTACCCAACCCGACTTCGTGATGAACTCCAGTCCTACATTCAATTAATTCAGCCTATGCATTCAAGTTCCCAGAAATTTAGGATTGCACAGATGAAGATGGTTCATAAGCCAAAGGATTTTGAGATAACAGTCACCTCTTCCTTTTGTTATTTCTAGTGAGGACTTTGGTCAACTCAACTTATTTTTACTGAGGATTTTGATGACCTCTTGATTGATCTTTCTCTTATTATCCCTAATTTTTGCCTGAACTGTGTCATTTGAACCTACAGCCAGCGGGATGCCCCAGTTTTTGCCTAAGTCTCCTTCATAGGTTTTGACTTAGCGGGCTTTAATTTTTTCAATAATTTGTTTTTTATATCATTTTTTTTAAAGATAGTGACTGCATGGCTTAATGATTACGAAGACCCATCATTGGCTTTTGAATTGAGAAACCTCTTCAACACTTCTTGATGTGTACGAAGGAAAGCTTGAGATCGCAACCTTTATTGAAAGGTGTCTTGAATGATTCTCTTGTACTTGAATGCACATTTGAATTAATTGAGAACTACCCATCCCCAGGTTAAAATTGCAGGTTTTTTTCGAATAGAAAGAAACTCCAACTTCAAGGCTCAAAGGGGTTAACAAGGGATTAACTTCCTTATTTCTCCAGTGTTTGGGATTTGAAACAATGTTTGTATATCATCAGCCAAGTCTCAATCGAAAGCATACCAACAACAATTATGGGTATCTCATTTTCATCATCCTCCCTCCAATCATTGTAAAAGCTTGAGAAAAGAAAATGAACTTGAAATATAAAGCATAAAGATGCAAATAGTAAATGAAGTTGAATCAAAACAAAGAAATGCTCATTTCATTAAAATCAACATGAAAGTACAAACAGAGTTTAAAAGCAAACAACTTAATACGATTGAAGAAAAATGCAAACATAAAGAAACAATGGCCTAGTGATCCATCAACAACAAGGATGAGTTGTCTCGTCTGAGATTCTGGTCTTGAAGAAAATTTGACTATTTGAAGTCATCCGAAGATTCACTTCTCATGATTCGGCAAAGGATTGTTGACAACATTGGGATTTGTGTCATTAAAGGAAAGGATGTTGTTCCTGATAAGTTCTTGCACTTTAGCCTTCAGTGCAAAGCAATGTTCCAAGTCATGCCCAGTTCCTCCTTGATGAAACTCACAGCGAAGATCTGATCTATAACCAACCGGAAGAGGATTTGGAACAGGAGGCGGAGGTCTAGTAGTAATTAAACCACTCTTAATCAAAGAAGGAAACAAATCAGTGTAAGGTATCAGGATAGGATCAAAGTTTGGCCTATTGCGATACTGATTTTATCCAGTAGCAGGATAAGGAGCCTGAGCTTGAGCTTGAACTTGAACTTGAGCTTGAACTGGTTGAGCTCGAACTTGAACTTGAGTTTGAGCTGGTTGAGTGATGCGTGTTTTTCGCAAGTGTACGAACACGTCAGAGTAATATAAAAGATTGTCGAATCCACAGAGACCAAGTGTCAATCTATCGTACCTGTTGTTATAGTGTGTATCTAAGGCAACTAAATTTAAGGGTTTTAGTAAGGGTGCAATGGTAAATAAAATGATAATTTTAAACAATTAATAAAAGACAGGCTCGAATGTAATTCACGTAATCAATGATAATCCAGTACTTGTTAATGGAACTACTTATGGGCAATGTTTTCTTCTTTGAAAAGAACTAATTTAACAGGAACTGTCGCTTTCGCGTATTCAGAACCGAGTTGTACTCTCTAATCAACCCCTCCTATTGTCACGGATAAAAAGGTGCGTACTGCGTTAGAGTAGTAAACCTATTTTTAAGAAATATAGTATCTTAACTAAGTTGAAAAGTATTTTAACCTGGACTTCTTAGCAAAAAGAGGTTCTTATGAACCAGACTCTAAATCTCATAACGCGTCCGAAAATCGTTTTAAAATCTCTTTTCTTTTTAATCTAAAAACTCCTAATAAACTAGACAAAGCGCTTTTGGCTGTTTTTGAAATAGTTAAAAACAATTACTTGAATTGAAAGATAAAATAGCCCTTAGGTGTTTCCACGAACAATTATACTGATTACTGGTTTAATTACGATCCTTACATTCTAACCTTTATGGAATTAGTTAGACATGATAAAGTAAAGATTCTTTTTATAGTTTTTCATAAAAGTAATTTAGTGCGAGTGCGGAAAGTAAATGAATTTAGTGCGAGTGCGAGAAATAAAGGAATTTAAAGCGAGTGCGAGAAATAAAGTAATTAAAAGCGAGTGCAGGAAATAAACGAAATAAAGTGCGAGTGCGGATAATAAAGAAAGTAAAGCAATGCGAGAAATAAATAAAGTAAAATACGAACTTGAATTAAAATGGCGGCAGGATTAACTTCCTCCAGAGTGCTCCAAAACTTCGATCACACAGACAGATTACAGACTCGATCACTCGATTGCAGAGGCACCCCGATGTTGAATGGCAACTGCTTTGAAACTGATATATGCCTAAAGAAATCTAAGTTTGGATGAAGAAAAACGAAAATCTAAGGTCCTATTTATAGGAAAACTGAAAGCATGAAAATACTGGGATGCCCCTCCACTAAAAAGTGGAGGTTACTGAAATTAGCCTTGTGGCGCCCGCCACAAGGTCATGGCGCCCACCATGGTCCCTACAGGGGATTGGAGAGTGGGGATCGTGGGTCTTGGAGGTTGAGGAGTGGTCTTGAGTCGTGGCCACGTCATGGCTAACCCCATGGCGCCCGCCACGGTGGGTGCCGTAAGTGCAAAACGCTGAATTTCTAGGTTTTCGTCCGTTTTCACTCCTTTTTCGCTCCTTTTCTCGATTCAAGCCCCGATTATTATAAAAACCTGAAAACATAACAAAACAAAGTAATAACATAACAAAATAACAATAAAAGCTAAGAATGCATGCGAAATCGGAGTCAGAAACACGGTGAATTTTAGTGTGATCAAATTCTCCCACACTTAAACCTTTGCTTGTCCTCAAGCAAACATTAAAGCTTAAGAAAATATGGTATCAACACGTGTCTTTGGGCTAAAGGGCTTCTAAGTTCAAGTCAGGATGCAGTGACAGATACTAACTAAGTGAACCAAGGGTACCATAGTAACACAAACACAAACTTCAATCCTATATTAACCACTCCATATCATCCCACGATACCTAGGCCTATCTTCTCATCTTTTTGTGTCCTTTTCATTCAGGCGCAATCACATTAAGCCCGTTATCCGTACATGCTTCATAGTAGAGTGACCGGTTAGTGATTCTGATCCATAACATAAGGTTTCTGGCACATAAGCATGTGTAAACCTGTTTTTATTTCGCCTAAATGTAGCTGCGGGGGATCGGATCATAATCCGCCCTACCAAGTTCAGTGCCAGATACCTCTGAACCAACTAACAATAGGTGACTTGCAATTTTTTTTTTCTTTTTGTGGCAAAAAATTTTTTTCTTCTCTTTTTTCGGTTTAAATGACTTTGTGAGGGTCACCTATACCAGAGTTTGCCTTCTTTTTTTTTTCTCTTTTTTTTATTTATTAGCACTGGATCATTCACTTATGTTCATCGGCCCCCTACGTAGAGCATGCTTAGGCCGGAGCTGACTGCTAAAATAAACTACTTAGGACAATTTTTAAATGATAATAAAGGCCATGGTGGTGGGGTTTAGGAGTGATTCCTATATTCAAGAGGTCTATGGTGTTAAAATGGTTCTGATGTTTCAAAAAGTTGACCTAAGTCACCACATCCTAATTTAAACCTGTCTCAAAGCCCAAAACACATGTGAAACAACATTATTTTCTTTTTAAAATTTTTCTGGTAAGGCTAAGGAAATGGGAAAAAATGAAGATGAACTAAAAATACACTATACTGGTGACTCGTCAGACTCATGCATTATCTAAGAAAAATAAATTACTGAAAAGGGAAATAACTGAAAGGAAATAATTAACTAAAAAGGGAAAATGACAGAAAGCAATAAAATCCCTTCCCACACTTAAATCGAACATTGTCCCCAATGTTTCGAAAGAAGATAAGGGGGGTAACCTGAAAAAAACTACTGAGGAGGAGCACTGGTGCCCTCGCCGTCCTGCTGTGATGGTCTGGAACGACGGGATCTACTACGATGCTGGTCCCTCCGGTCGAGTCGTGCTCATAAAGCAGCCTGAGCACTCCGGACCTCTCGAAGGTTACCTAGGATGGAACCCTGAGTGGCCTCTACAAGCTGGTAGTGTCGGCTGTTGAACTCTCTCTGACGGTTCTGCTCTAATGAGATATCGTTCAAGGTACGGCAAACGTTGCTATAAGCACAATCCGAAACCAATCGCGATTGTTGCATGAAGCTCATGTTGTCCGTCAGCTGTTGTGAAATAGTAGAGAGAAGGCCATCACGCCTTTCTTCTCTAGCTGTCATATCACGCCACATCTCCTCGGTGACATAGAATCCAGGAGCAGTACCTGCAACAGGGTTAGAGGAAGATGGTGCAGCGTGTGACTGTAAAAGTATTTTTGTTCCTTTTTTTATTTTTTTATTATTGGGTATAAAATAAAATAAAATGAAAGAAAAAAAAATGAGATTAGTGCATGAAATAATATATATGGTAAAATCAAAGTACATGAAAAGGAAAATGTAATAGATGCAATAATGTAAGATATGTCTGGAGATGCAAAAAAAAATAAATAAATAAAGCATGAAAAATAGAAATTAAATACTAGGGTAGCGTTGTCAGTGTAGAATGAGTCATGTGGTAGGCTTCTTTTCCTGGCTTGATCCACGAATCTCAGCTATCTCCCTCCGAAGCTCTTCAATCGCCTGATATAGAGCATCGGCCTCTGAGGCATGAGTGAGATCAGAAACCTGCATCTGTAACTCTAAGTCTGCCACTTCCTGCTTGAGTAGGGCAATCTCCTTGCGGAGCTCATAAATCTGTGTTTGTAGGTTAGGTGGCTGCAGAGACATATTGTTAGACATAACAGTGATTCGGGGAGTAAGAGGTGTAGGAGTGTACTCAGCGGCGGGAGGCGATTTCGGCTCTTCGACAGTCTCTCCATAACCCTCTAGAGCATAACTCCAATTTTCAGGATCATGGACACTGGTCATCAGCTGATCTGGTAATGTAAAATAGTGTATCGCTTCGCCGTCGATCAGCAATCTAAACATGTTGGGCTCAAAAGAAGCCCTCCTCATCAGTCCTCTATCAAGACAAAAATCAATATCCAGGGTGGTGTAGCAGCAGAAGGTCCTGAGGTGCAATAACTTGCGAGCCAAACCCAATGCAGTAGCTATCTGTGTAACAATCCCACCGACATGGATGATTCCTACGGATGATCTGGCAACACTAGCCAAGCCCTTCAACAGAAAGTTGCCACAGGCAACTGAGCGAGACTGAGTCTCACAAAACAGTAGGAAAATCTCCTCTTCACTTAGCAAGGTCTCTGTATCTGGCAAACCTAAGAAAGAATGTGCTAGAGTCATCTGGAAGTACCTCAATGCAGGGTTGTGGATTACCTGAGAAAACTGGGTAGAAGGATCTTGGCTCCCTCCACCTGATATTTCAGTCCAAAACTTTTCCACTTCTCTGCTCATAAAATACCCCATCGGTGTCTCTGGAATAGCATCAGGAGTAGTCTGGAAACCTAGCAAATCACCAAACTCTTTGTGAGAGAATGAGTAGTCAATCCCGAACAACCTGAAAGCAGCGAGTCCATCGGGTCCAGCCCAAGGGTCATGATGAAACGAGCTGAGGAACTCAAGAGTCAAGTTCCTATAAGTGTTGTTCCTGTAGTCAAACTGGCCCCAGTGGAGTTGATGGCATAAAAATCTGACGCTTGGCTCTATCCCCAAGGCATCCATGCATTCATGGTCAGGGTACCTGGTAGGAGCCATAGGGCGTCTCATGTGGACATAGTAACGCTCTCTCTGTGCATCGTCTCTAAAGGCCACGTGCATGTCATCAGGGTTCTGCATTCTGTACAAGGTTAGCAAACAAGTCCTGAAAGCACATAAAACATTCAATCGTTAGTCCTGACACAATAATAAAATAAACAAATTAAAATAAAGTAAAAATAAAAAATAAAAAGTACAAAAATAAGAAAACCATGGGTTGCCTCCCATGCAGCGCTTGTTTAACGTCATTAGCTCGACGACCGATATTTAAACATCATTGGAAGGATATGGTGGACCACTCAGAGTATGACAGGTGTATGTTGTTGGAATGTCACCTCCTTCGTAGGGCTTCAACCTCTGTCCATTGACGATGAACGGTTTACATGTCTGGTTCTTGATTTCAATAGCACCGGATCTTAGGATCTTAGATACTTCGAAAGGGCCAGTCCATCTCGAACGAAGCTTTCCTGGAAAAAGTCGTAACCTAGAATCCAATAGGAGAACAGGATCGCCTATTTTGAAGTCTCTTCTTATGATTCTTTTGTCATGCCAAGCTTTTGTTCTTTCTTTGTATATGATGGCATTTTCGTAGGCAGATTGTCTGAGCTCTTCTAATTTGTGAATGTCAAGGATACGTTTCTCACCAACAGTCAAGTAATCCAAATTCAAAGTTTTGATGGCCCAATAGGCCTTATGCTCCAACTCAAAAGGTAAGTGACATGATTTTCCATAGACCAGTTGGTAAGGGGTTGTTCCTATAGGAGTTTTGAAAGCGGTTCTATAGGCCCATAATGCTTCTTGAAGTTTCTGCGACCAATCCTTTCTAGATATAGAGACAGTCTTCTCGAGGATTTGTTTGATCTCCCTATTAGATACTTCCACTTGTCCATTGGTCTGTGGGTGGTATGGTGTTGCTACTCTATGCTTAACTCCATACTTGCTTAAAAGTTTATCAAATATTCTCGATATAAAGTGTGATCCTCCATCACTTATGACTAAACGGGGTGTTCCAAACCTGGGAAATATATAGTTTTTGAATAATTTGATGACTACTCTGGTGTCGTTTGTGGGTGCGGCGATAGCTTCAATCCATTTAGACACGTAGTCAACTGCTACTAAGATGTATTGATTTCCAAAAGATGGTGGGAACGGTCCCATAAAGTCTATACCCCATACGTCGAAGAGTTCTACTTCTTGGATATTTCTTAACGGCATTTCATTGCGTCTTGAAATATTTCCTGTGCGTTGGCATCTATCACACTTGACAATGAAAGCATGGACATCACGCCACATAGTAGGCCAGAATAGGCCAGCTTGAAGAATCTTGGCGTAGGTCTTAGATGTGCTCGCATGTCCACCATAGGGTGCAGAGTGACAATGCTCAATTATATTATTTACCTCTTCTTCTGGAACACAACGGCGGAAAATGCCATCTTTGCCTCTCTTGAAAAGAAACGGTTCGTCCCAATAGAAGTTTCTCACATCACTATAGAACTTCTTCTTCCGGTGGTAGTTTAGATCAGGGGGTATGATGTCAGCGGCTAGGTAATTAACAAAGTCTGCATACCAAGGTACATTGCTTATAGCTAAGGATTTATGAAAATGCTCATGAGGGTCTGGGTTATCATCTTCAATAGTTTCTAGTTGGGCTACCAGTCTATCATAGGCAAAATCGTCATTTATAGGTACTGAATCAGGTTTCAGGTATTCTAGCCTAGATAGGTGATCAGCTACTACATTATCAGTGCCTTTCTTATCACGGATATCCAAATCAAACTCTTGCAGTAATAGAATCCATCGAAGTAACCTAGGCTTGGCATCCTTTTTGCTTAGTAAGTAACGAATGGCAGCATGGTCGGTGTAAACTATAATCTTGGCTCCTACTAGATAAGATCTAAATTTGTCTATTGCAAAAACTACAGCTAGGAGCTCTTTTTCGGTTGTTGCGTAGTTGAGCTGTGCAGCGTCTAGGGTTCTACTGGCATAATAAATTACGTGTAACTTTTTGTCTTTTCTCTGACCTAGAACGGCTTCAACAGCATAATCACTGGCGTCACACATTATCTCAAACGGTTCTGACCAATCAGGGGGTTTCATTATAGGTGCTGAAATCAGAGCTTGCTTCAAAAGATTAAATGCTTCAGTACATTTTTCATCGAAGATGAACTCAGCATCTTTCATTAAAAGACCAGTTAAGGGCTTTGTTATTTTGGAGAAATCCTTGATAAAACGTCGGTAAAATCCGGCATGTCCAAGAAAACTTCTTATCTCCCTGATAGTCTTCGGCGGTTTTAGATTCTCTATGACTTCTATTTTTGCTTTATCTACCTCTATACCTTTTTCGGAAACTATATGTCCTAAAACAATCCCTTCGGTGACCATGAAATGACATTTCTCCCAATTTAGCACAAGGTTTACCTCCACACATCTCTCCAGGATTTTCTCAAGGTTGACAAGACAATTTTTGAAGTCTGATCCACAAACTGAGAAATCGTCCATAAATACTTCCATAATTCCATCTAAATAATCAGCAAAGATAGACATCATGCAGCGTTGGAAAGTTGCAGGAGCATTACAAAGTCCAAAAGGCATTCTTCTATAGGCAAAGGTTCCAACTGGGCATGTAAAGGTAGTTTTTTCTTGATCTTCGGGGTGAATAGGTATTTGGAAGAATCCTGAATATCCATCTAAGTAACAAAAGTAAGAGTGTCTGGCTAAGGCGCTCCAACATTTGGTCTATGAATGGTAATGGGAAATGGTCTTTCCTAGTTGCTTTATTTAATTTTCTATAATCTATGCACATATGCCAACCTCCATCGGTTCTTTTTGCTACAGGTTCGCCCTTCTCGTTTTGCACGACTGTGATGCCTCCCTTTTTAGGTACTACATGCACATGACTCACCCATTTACTGTCCGAGATCTGATATATTATACCTGCCTCTAATAACTTAAGAACTTCAGTCTTAACTACATTACTCATTATAGGATTTATTCTTCGTTGGTGTTCTCTGGAAGGTTTTGAATCTTCTTCAAGCAAAATCCGATGCATGCATACGGATGGGCTTATTCCTTTTAGATCAGAGATCTTATATCCTAAGGCTGAGGGGTACCTACGTAAAACTTCTAATAATTGATCGGTTTCTTCTTGGTTTAAGGTAGCACTGACTATAACTGGACAGTTCATATCTTCATCAAGAAATTCATATCTCAGGTTTTTAGGCAGTTCCTTAAGTTTTACGGTCAGTTTCATAGGGCAAGGCATAGGATCTGGGGTAAGAGATAAACATTCGTGAAGGTTATCATCAATGTAGGGTCTTTTATAATTGTCATCTTCCAAAATAAGGGTTGATGGCAATTTTATAGATTCAGTTTCTTCTTCTTGTTCTAATTCCCTAATGCATTCTTCGATGATATCTAAGGCATAACAAGCATCTCCTATCACAGGTGCCATAAGAAATTTTGACAATATAAATTCTATCTTCTCGTCACCTACCTCAAAAGTTAGTTTCCCTTTTTTAACATCTATTACTGCTCCAGCAGTCGATAAGAACGGTCTACCTAGGAGGATTGGTATGTCGTCATCTTCTTTAATGTCCATGACAACAAAATCAGTAGGTATAAACAACTGACCTATCCTAACAGGGACGTCTTCAAGTATGCCTATAGGGTATTTAACGGATCTATCGGCTAGTTGAAGTGACATCTTAGTAGGTTGTAATTCTCCTAAGTTTAATCTCTCACAAACTGCTAAAGGCATTAAGCTCACACTAGCTCCTAAGTCTAGAAAAGCTTTTTCGATGACATGATTTCCCAAAATACAAGGAATGGAAAAATTTTCGGGATCTTTATCTTTCTTTGCTAACCTATTTTCGGAAATAGAATTACATTCCACGGGTTTCAGATCTTCAAGTCTACGTTTATTTGTAAGTATGTCTTTGAGAAACTTAGCGTAAGAAGGTATTTGGGTGATGGTGTCGCTCCCGATAGATGGGACTAAGTCAGATAGGGTACAGACGCGAACGGTCGGCGAGAGGGACAATGAGAACACACAGCCGTGAACTCACTGGAAAAGAAAAGAGTCGCCAGCTAGGCATTTTTATCCTGGAGGAAAGGCAATGCTGCATAGGCCTAGAAAGACATGGATAAGACGGTTGCGAACCAGAGAGACTGAGAAAGGGGGTTGGTTACAACCTGGGAAGGTATTAGCACCCAGATTGTCCGTCGTACTCGACGGGATCCACGCTTAAAAGATTTGTGTTTTAAAGGGGTAGTGTCAGTGCAATTTGTGTATAAAGTAACTGGAAAAGAATGTACAGGTGTCAGTGCAAGGGAAAAGTGAAGTGAAATATGAAAGTGTCAGTGCAGGAATGAGAATATGCTCAAGATAATGAGGCTAAAAGAATGAAGCTGGAAAGAGGGGGAATATACAGAGACTTTTGTTCGATAACTGTTAAGTTATGCCTACGTATCCTCTCGTGCAATGAGGAAGTCAGAACACCGTAGTTCGACCCAAAGAGACTGAAAGGTGAATTGACTTGTGAACTGCTTACTTGCATATGCTCAAGTGTATGACCTGTCTGGCTCAGGTGCAAACTGTCTTGCATTAGACGGAAGAAGCAAGTTCTCGGTTGTGAGTGAAGATGATGAGAAAAGAATCCCGAAGGAGACGATTATTGTTTGTTTTTGAGTTTTCAGTCTTTTATTGTTTTTGAAAGTTTGTCATAGGTTAATGAGCTTAAGCCTAAACCAGTGGATTTAGTAAACTCATCACATCTTCCCTCTGTTTAGGGGTAATGAGCTTACCTTAAGTGTGAAGTCAGATTCTCACACTTAATCACCTTTGGTGTAGGATTAAGATCATTAACCTACTTGTGATTATTTAGATGTTTTTGTGGTTTTTGTTTAGTGTTAAGTAATGAGGTTAAGCCATAATCAGGGATTAAACAGGCTCATTACACCATCCTAATAGAAGGATAATAGATGAGAATATTTAAGCTGAGGAAAGCTCCTCAACTTAATCCATGATTAGGGATTAAACTCATGACAAAACAAAGCCTTTATTGAGTGGATTTTAGTTAATGATATGATGATGAAGTGAGTTTTAGGGTTTATAAGACAACTTGAGGGGGACTTGTCCATTAACACTAGGGTTAGTCCTTCTTAACCAGTTAAGGAAGAATTAGAACCCTAATGCAAGGCCCAAGTTACAAGTGTGATGTCTTGATGATTATTAGATGGATTGATTAAAGGAGTTAAACACATTAAGGGTTTAACACTTAGGATTAAAGTTATACACTCCATCCTAAGATAAGGATGCAGGCATAAACTTAATCACAAAGCCTTAAAGCCTTTAGGGTTTAGTCCCTGATTATGAGATGAGAAGAGAAGACTCAAAAGAGACACAAAGGTAAAACTAAGAGGGGAGACTAATCAAAACCCTAATCATTGTCATGCTTGGTTGTCCCTAAGGTTTGTGAGGTTTTCAAGAGCAATCTTCAAAGAGAACCACCAGGAAGCAGATGAAAGGGTCAAGAGAAGCAAAGTGACTTGCTTCATTCAAGAAGTCAAGTCACTTGAAGAAAGAGAGTGAGAGGAACAAGAATGAGCAAGCTCAAACTCAAACACATATAAAAATGCAGCAAAGGGATGCAAGAGAGATGAAAAGAAAAGTTATGAGAAGTGAAGGCAAATTCACTTCTCAAGTCACTTACCACCTGAAAAGGTTAGAGAAGAAATGCAATGCAATGCAAGATGAGATGAGATGACATGATGAGAAACAAAATCAGAAGCATGTTGATGATGATAATGTTGCTATGAAGTGCTATGAACATGAGGCAGCACCTGGAAATGATCATACAAGTTTATGAATGCAAATGAAGCAAGTTAGGAAGCATGGACATACATGAAAAGTTATGAAGTGCACATGGCATACAACATGGCAAATACATGATGCAATGATCAAACATGCTTTCTATATGTCTTATGATGTCAAATGAATCAAATGGATGCTTGAAATGTCATGGCAAGTCATGTTATGCAAGAGAATGCAAGATGGATGCATATGGAAGCCCAAATTAGGGTTTATGAATCATACATCAAACACAAACCAAAATCAGAAGCAAACAACATTACAAAAAATTGAAAATACAACACAAAGGACCCCTAATCCTATACTAAACCAATGCCCAAAGGAGAGGTCTCAACTCTTAACCAATCTCAAGTTATGATTTTTACAAGTTATTAGGGTTTTTAGGGTTCCTAAACAAAAGAAATGCCAAACAAATTGAAAATGAGGAATCAAATCATGGCCATTTAATCCTAGAAACTACATGCTAAACACAATGCAATACAAGAAGAATCAATGTCCAACTCTTCATAGATAGGCAGAAATGATTTTTTGAACTTAGGATCAAAATAATGCACAAAAATGATTTTTATTCAAAGAAAAATTCTCAAAATGCATCAAGATCAAAAATGAAATTTGGTTTGAAGGTTGGACAATGTTTCTAAATGTCTTAGAACATTTCATGAATTTTTTGGTGATTTTTAAATACTTAAAAGTATTTTTAATAAATTAATTTCCATTAATCAATTAAAACTAATCTTTTAAATATTTAAAAATGCTTTTTTAATGATAAAAATAAAAATAAAAATATTTTTGTGTCATAAAAATTATTAAAACTCTTAAGAAAAAGTTTCATAATTTTTAGACAATTTTTGCTATTTTAAATAAATTATGCAAAATAAATGAAAAGAAAATGAATTTAAATGGATTTAAATGGAAGTAATCAGAAAGGATGGCTGAGATTCATTCTAAGTTTGAAAGGGTTGACCAGCGCGCATCTGGACGGCTGGGATTGCATCTGATTATATTAATTTAATTATGAATTAATTAATCTAAACAAATGGATTAGGGCAAAGCAAGAGGATCTGGGCCCTTCACATGCGCGCGAAGTCAACTGGGTCAACCAATCTGACGCCCCACATTCAAATGGCACTTAATGACCTGAGGTTAGGGTTAAACACATTCAAGTGACCGGAGAGAAGCTCCGGTCATCTTCTCCGGCACCTCAAAACCCTAAAACATGATTCAGGCACCTATTTCACAAATTAAACACACCTAAGTGATCCTCTAACAACCTAGGTCATGAATCCACCCTCAAATAATATTTAAACATCATGAATCATGCAAATCGAAGAAAACAAGATCCACGGGCAAAATTTCAGAGAGATCATACAAACTCAATTCTCACTTATTTTTGATTCTGAAACCATCCCCATGACCAGCAAGACATGAGCAATCATATTATAACTTAAAAAGCAAGCTTTGGGAGAAAGTGTTCATGTTCATACCTGAGCTGGAAAGCTTCAAAACTGAGCTTCCAGAGCTTCCTTTGCGTGCAAATGGACTCCCTTGACTCTCCTGGTGCTAATGGAAGGCTTGAAATGAGCTTAGACAAGCTTCCTTGAGCAATCCATTTCTGGTGTAGCAGAAAATGCAGTTAGTGTATAGGCTGTTTCAGGTCAATGTGAAAGGTGGTTTTGACTCCTTGTGATGTGCTTGACTTGTTGATGAAGGAAAATGATATGTTTGATGGCTGGATAAAGGGATTCGAAGAGTTCTGGTTTTGAGGATGAGAAATGGTGAAGGGGTGTTCTTGCTCAAATCAGGCCTGACTCTTGGTGGTTTCTACTCAATGAGGCAAGGTGAGATGATTAGAGGAATTTGTTTTAGTGTTTGTGAGTTGTGCAAGCAGATTCGAAGAGTTTTGCAAAATGAGGTGGTTTTTGGAATGTGATGCTATGGGCTGTTTTTGCTTGGCTTCTTGATGTGTTTTGCTAGCAGATGGAAAGTATAAACAAATGCAAGTGGCCAGAGGATGTGACATGGCCTGTGGTGATTGGGATGTTTGCTTTTGCCAAAAGTCAACTTTTTGTGTAAGAGAGGTATGGCTTGGTTCTAGGCTAGTACAAGGCATGGGGCTGCGCAGCAAGGGTGAGGGGAAAGGCTAGCCAAAGTCAGCATCCAATGTTGCAAGTTGTAGGAAGTGTAATGAGTGGTTTTGCAAGTTGGCTCTTTTTGAAACTTCATGGAAAATGCCTTGTTACACAAACCATACACATGTGATCTTTGGTCCAATTCTGATTTTTGGGACATATGGAATGTTTGTGTCATGGTTTGATGTGAATTAGAAGTTACAAAAACCCTTGGTTCATGATTTTGCAAAATTCACATTTGGTGCACATCTTGAAAATCAATGATTTTTGCCAACTTTGTCACACCATAACTTTTGATCCAAGAAGAATTTGATCATGTTCTTGTACTTTTTGAAAAGGGAAAAATGTAATCTACAACTTTCATGACCAAAGTTTTTCCATTTGAAGCATTTTTGGATCAAGAATCAAGGCTTGAAAAATGACCTAAAATGAAGCATTCTTGAAAAGTCAACTATGCCCAAAAAGTCAACACTTGCAAAAACTCCAAATTCTTGATTTTTGTGAACTTAAACCTTCTTCCATGATCAAATAAAGATCATATACACTCAAAATGATGAAGATCACCCCTTGGTTGGGTCATTGGGGGCCTCAGATGCCCTGATTTTGCACTGACTTGTCTGAAAAGTCAACTCTTGATCAGATGACTTCCCCATGGAATTTCTTCATGAAATTTGATATGCATACTCCCTATACCATATAGAGACCAATGGAAACAAGAATGACCAAAAAATTTGGAGTTATGGCCTCTGAAACCAAAACCCTAATTTTAGGTCAACTGTGTAGTCAAACTTGGCTCTGCATCCATACCAAACTCAGTTCTTGTGATTCTTTTGCATTCTTGACTTTGAGAGGATGTAATATGATACTTGAACACATATGGATCCCTTTGAAGTGATTGGTGGCCTTTGGAGTGGCTCAAGAAGCTCTTGGATTGCTCAGATCACAAACCCTAGATGCAGATGACTTAGAAACTATGCAGTGAATCAAAATTGAGATATGAGGTGATATGATTGTGTTTATGCATATGAAATGATCACAAGCCATGGTGTGAATGGGTGAGGGCAAATTTGGGGTGTTTACAGCTGCCCCTATTCAAACATGAGTTAGCTGTGCAGGTTGTAAGCGACGGCTTAACAGGCAAACAAGTTAACTTGTGGTTGAATACTAAAGACAGTCCAAAATTTGCACTCACAGAATGAAGAAGAAAAGGGATATAGATTGTAAAGGAAAATAAAGTATATTGTAAAGTGTGGGAAATAAAGCAATGACGGGGACGGCCGACATGCTGGGGATAAAAGGTAAAGCCAAGACGGGGACGGTCGGCTAGCTGGAGAAAAATAAGAAATATGATGGGGACGACCATCAAGGTAAAGCTGTAAGATTCTCTGGGGATCAATGAAACATGACGGGGACGGCCATCAAGTTCATAAAGCAAGGTAACCGACGATGGGGACGGCCATCGGGCTAAAAGAAAAGGAAAAGGGACCACGACGGGGACGACCATCGGGTTAAAGAATAAATGAAATAAACAGATGATGGGGTACGGCCATCAAAGGTGAAGGACGATCACCTAGCAGGGGACGGCTGCTCTGTTGGGGAATAAGGAAGTATGATGGGGACGGCCATCAAAGGTGGAGGACGACCACCTGGCAGGGTACGGCTGCCGAAAATATCAACGATGGGGACGGCCATCGGATAAAAGGTCAACGATGGGGACGGCCATCGGATGAGCATGATGGAGGACGACCATCAAGAAGTGGAGGACGACCACTCAGCAGGGGACGGCTGCTCTCAAGGTTTGTCTTGACATAGGACGAATGCCAGATAACCAAAAAAATCAACAATGGGGACGGCCATTGGATAAAATGATGAAGGAAAATCATCACGAGGTGGAGGACGACCACCTAGCAGGGGACGGCTGCTAAAATCAACGATGGGGACGGCCATCGGACGAGCATGATGGAGGACGACCATCAAGAAGTGGAGGACGACCACTCAGCAGGGTACGGCTGCTCTCAGGGTTTATCATAACACAGGACGAGTGTCAGATAGAAAGAAAATGCTTATTTGGCGATCTGCTGGGGATACAGTAAACACGGACGAGTGTTTACAACCGAGAAAAGCAAGTATAAGTGTTTAGGTGTTGTGTATAGATTAAAGATGCGGACGAGCATCCTTAAGATTATGATACGGACGAGTATCATGTAGAAACAAATACTGACACGCGTTCAGAGATGATGATACGGACGAGTATCAACTGGTTAACAAGGAACACGGACGAGCGTTGAATCTGAGAGGATTCTTCTGGGGAATAGTAGATACAGGCGAGTATCTATATTCAAGAAGAACAGAAGTATTTGACACAGTGTATGGATTAAAAATGCGGACGAACATCCTTAAGACTATGATACGGACGAGTATCATGGAGAAACAAACACTGGACGCATATTCTGAGATGATGGTACGGACGAGTACCAACTGGTTAACAAAGAACATGAACCAAAGTCGAATCTGTGGGGATGTAACGGGTATATACAAGATACGGACGAGTATTTGTATAAGTATGAGTAGTATGAGTAGTATTGTATAAATGAGTGTTTATCTGCTGGGGAGGGTGACACGGACGAGTGTCAAAGTATAATATATCAACAAGTACATGGGTTGTAAAAGTATAAGCGACTGCGCTGGGGAAATGACACGGACGGGTGTCAGGAAAGTGTATATAGGTATATGTGAGTGCAAAGAGGACGTCTTTGGCTTTCTGCTGGGGTATGACACGGACGGGTGTCAGGAAGTATCTGTAATACGGGTGATATTGTTGTAAAGAGTGTTCAAGCGGCTTTACTGGGGAAAGATGGCACGGACAGGTGCCAAAAGGAGTATATACTGGTGTTTGTGATTTGAGGCAACTGCTTTTGCTGGGGACTCTGGGGGATTTTGGGGAAAGTATTCCGTATTCTGATGAATGGTTATTATTCACTAGTGTTTGATTCACAATATAGCTTATGATTATGCCATGCGTTTGATTTTTGCCGCAATGCTCCGTATTAGACGGAATGCTACGCTTTGTGGGTGAATATGATGCAAATGTCATGATTTATGCAAAGAGGTATAGATCCTGAATTCGGATCCCGTTGCTGCGAAGATCTCTGGCCGATCCGTTTGAAATGGACATCCCAGCTGGGGATGAGTTCATTGATAGACCTGGAGAGATGTATCTGCTCGGGGATATAGGTCACTGATTGACATATCCTTGTAAAATGGGACCCAGCTGGGGTCTGTAGAAGTCTTCTGTACTCTGTTGTGACTCCTTCATGCGTTGCTCTTCTGAATAGAGGCTGGGGATTCTGTGGGGAGATGATTCCCTGACTTCTGCCTTCTGCTGAGGAAGAATAAATGGTACTACAGCTGGGGAATGTTGTTGGCCACTCAGCTGGGGAGAGTAAATGAGAGGCAACTCAGCTGGGGATAGAGCATTTCGGATGCTGAGATTATTTGTTGATTTGCCAACTTGCTGAGATGAAGCTTACATGCCCCAAGTTGTGTTCTGGATACCTGCAATCCTGCAAAGATGAGGAAACGCACAAATGGTCCCGAGGTATCCTTTGTTGGATTCCGTCATAGGAGTTAAGTACTTTCGAGAGTAAGTATATTCCCTGCAAGCATGTTTCTTATTTGAAGATAAGCATATGTATTCCTATGCAATCAGTTTTTCTTTTAAGACATCAGACATTTTTTGCAAATAAAAATGTACAAAACGAGACATGACTGAAAATCTGATTTTATTAATTCATATGCCCTGAATTGGCGAGATACAGTCAAAGGAACATATCCCCTGAAATGAGGAGATCGTTACAAAGTGAGAAACAAAATGTTGGCAGTGTTGACGATGCTTTCAAGGAGCTTCCTCTTCTGCTATGACTCGTATGACAATGACGTTCTTCTCGTCCTGCTTTCTGAAGAATGTTGATTCTGATTGAAGCTTGACCCTTCCGAAGCTTACCAAGTTGTAAGTGATACAGACGAATTCAGAATGCAGTTGTTCGCTTATTCCCTTATTTTGCATGGATCGCCCTTTCGGGTTTTCAATCCATCGGGATACCCATTTTTGCCTGAGCTGTCCAATGCGGCTTTTCAACTCAGCGGGTGTACATTTTTTATTTATTTTCCCTTATTTTTGCCCGAGTCTTTTATTCTGTTTTTGACTCGCCGGGATGCCCTATTTTTGCCTGGACTTACATTCTGTTTTTATGTCCAGCGGGTCATTTTTATGCGAAGTATTTTTTAACTGCATCTGAATTCACAGGGGATGGGAAATCTTCACCATCCATGGTGCTGAGCATCAGTGCTCCACCAGAGAAAACTTTCTTTACCACGAATGGTCCTTCATAGTTGGGAGTCCACTTGCCCCTGTGGTCTGTATGCGGAGGAAGGATCCTTTTCAGCACAAGATCTCCTACTTGGTACTCGCGGTGCCTGACTTTCTGATCGAAGGCTTTCTTCATTCTTTTCTGATATAACTGCCCATGACAGATTGCAGCCAATATTTTCTCTTCGATTAGACTCAGTTGTTCGTATCGGGACCTAACCCATTCTGCTTCGTTCAGCTTAACATCCATTAGTACCCGTAGAGAGGGTAATTCAACTTCAACAGGCAGGACTGCTTCCATACCATACACAAGCTGATACGGTGTTGCCCCGGTGGACGTTCTGATTGATGTGCGGTACCCATGCAAGGCAAACGGTAGCATTTCATGCCAGTCTTTGTACGTGACTACCATCTTCTGCACAATCTTCTTGATATTCTTATTTGCCGCCTCAACAGCGCCATTCATCTTTGGCCTGTAAGGAGAAGAATTGTGATGTTGGATCTTGAAGTCCCGGCACAGTTCTGCCATCATTTTGTTGTTCAGATTGGAACCATTATCAGTAATGATTCGCTCGGGCACTCCATATCGACAGATGATATCTCTTTTCAGAAATCTGGCTACCACTTGCCTTGTAACGTTTGCATATGAGGCTGCTTCAACCCACTTGGTGAAATAGTCAATGGCGACCAAGATGAATCTGTGGCCATTTGAAGCAGTCGGCTCAATCTTGCCAATCATATCAATGCCCCACATAGCAAAGGGCCAGGGTGAAGACATTATGTTCAAAGGATTGGGAGGCACATGCACTTTATCTGCGTAGATCTGGCATTTGTGGCATTTCCTGGCGTAGGCACAACAGTCGGCATCCATTGTGATCCAGTAATAACCAGATCTCAGCAACTTCTTGGCCATGGCATTCCCTCCGGCATGGGTACCAAAAGATCCTTCGTGCACTTCATGCATCAACAAACCTGCTTCTGTCTTATCAACGCATCTGAGGAGTACCATGTCAAAGTTCCTTTTGTATAAAGACTCATCAGCGTTCAGAAAGAAACTACCAGCAAGCCTTCTCAAAGTCTTCTTATCATTGGAAGATGCCCCAGGTGGTTACGTCTGATCCTCCAAGAAGCACTTAATGTCATGGAACCAAGGCTTATCATCTTTAACAATAACTGTTGCGAACACATATGCCGGTCTATAAAGTCTGGACACTGAAATCTGAGGTACAAAGTTGGCAGTCTGGACTTTGATCACGGACGAAATGGTAGCCAGAGCATCTGCAAACTGATTCTCGTCCCGAGGGATATACTCAAGCTTGACTGTCGTGAAGAAAGTCAGTAACCTCCTTGTATAATCCCTGTAAGGTATCAGATGATCCTGGTGGGTGTACCATTTGCCGTTAGTTTGATTGACTACCAAAGCTGAATCTCCGAATACGGTCAATGTCTTGATCCTGAGGTCAATGGCTTCCTCAAGACCCATAATGCAAGCTTCGTATTCAGCTTCATTGTTAGTGCAGTTGAAAGTGAGTTTTGCCGAGAATGGCATGTGAACTCCTTTAGGTGTAATGAGTACTGCACCAACACCACGACCATTCATGTTAACAGCCCCATCAAACATCATAGTCCATTCTTCTTCCGGGTCAGGCCTTTCAGTGTGAATAGGCTCTTCATGATCTTTTGCTTTTATGAACATGATGTCTTCATCAGGGAAGTCAAATCTCATAGGCTGGTAGTCATCAATGGGTTGCTCAGCAAGATATTCAGATAGTACACTGCCCTTGATGGCTTTCTGAGATGTGTACTGTATGTCGTATTCTGTGAGAATCATCTGCCATCTTGCAACCCGTCCGGTAAGAGCTGGCTTCTCAAATATGTACTTAACTGGGTCCATTTTGGAGATCAACAAGGTAGTGTGGGTCAACATATACTGCCTCAGTCGGCGAGCAGCCCACGCTAAAGCACAGCAAGTTTTCTCGAGCAGTGAATAACGTTGTTCACAGTCGGTAAACTTTTTGCTTAGGTAGTATATTGCATACTCTTTTCGACCAGACTCGTCATGCTGGCCCAGCACACACCCCATTGACTCTTCTAATACTGTCAGGTACATTATCAGAGATCTTCCTTCTACTGGAGGCATAAGGATTGGAGGTTCTTGTAAGTACTCCTTGATCTTGTCAAATGCCTTCTGACAATCTTCATTCCACCTGACCGTTTGTTCTTTTCTCAACAGCTTGAACAAGGGTTCACAGGTTGCTGTAAGGTGAGATATGAACCTTGAGATGTAGTTCAATCGACCTAAGAACCCTCGAACTTCCTTTTCAGTTTTCGGTGTAGGCATCTCATGAATAGCTTTGACTTTATCAGGGTCAACTTCAATCCCTTTCTCGCTTACAATAAATCCCAGCAGCTTACCAGATCGCACCCCGAATGTGCATTTGTTGGGGTTCAACTTCAGTTGGTACTTCCTCAGACGCTTGAACAATTTGAGCAGATTTACCAGATGGTCTTCTTCAGTGAGGGACTTGGCAATCATATCATCCACATAGCATTCTATTTCTTTATGAATCATATCGTGGAATAATGTTACCATAGCCCGTTGATATGTTGCACCAGCATTCTTGAGCCCAAATGGCATTACCTTGTAACATAACGTGCCCCAGGGTGTGATGAATGTTGTCTTCTCCATGTCTTCAGGTGACATCTTGATCTGATTGTATCCTGAAAATCCGTCCATGAAGGAGAATACCGAGAATTGAGCCGTGTTATCCACCAATACATCAATGTGAGGTAATGGGAAATCATCTTTCGGGCTGGCTCTGTTCAGATCCCGGTAGTCAACACACATTCTTACTTTGCCGTCTTTCTTAGGCACAGGTACTATATTAGCAACCCACGGCGGATAACTAGTTACAGCAAGGAATCTGGCGTCCCATTGCTTTTGTACCTCTTCCTTGATTTTCATAGCCATGTCTGGGCGAGTACGGCGCAGTTTCTGTTTGACCGGTGGGCACTCTTCTCTCAAAGGCAGCTTGTACACAACAATGTCGGTGTCCAACCCGGGCATATCCTGATACGACCAAGCAAACACATCCACATATTCTTGAAGCAGATCAATTAGTTGTCTCTTCACTGAGTCTTGCAGGCAGGCCCCGATTTTAACTTCTTTCACGTCTTCATCTGTACCAAGATTGATCACTTCAACCTCCTCCTGGTGAGGAGTGATAACCTTTTCCTCTTGTCTCAACAACCTGGCTAGCTCTTCAGGAAGCTCATATTCTTCTTCAACCCCTTCATCGGCTTGATTGATCGGATTGTCAAAGTCATACGAAGTCATAGCCGTGCTGTTGTCGGTGCTGTCAGGAAGGCACTCTCTGCAAGGGTTCAGTTTGTTCATTTCAGTGATCTGATTTTAATCTTGCTTTAGAAAAGTGAAATAAAAGTTGTCATTTTGAAAACATCGCCATTTATTTTTTGTACAAAAAGAAAAATAGAAAAACAGTGAACGGAAAAGAAAAGGACTCATTTGCAAAAAGATGTCTGATATTTCATTAATTGATCTTGTTTGCACAAAAAGTACAGATGGCCCGATTACAAAATGAGTCTTGTCATCTTGGGCAAGATGCAAGACTTTGATGCATGCTTATAAAAATACAGGAAATAATAATTACTCTGCATGAGTAACTCTTATAATTTCCTGGGAAGACCAGTTCGAGACACTGCTCCCCGGGATCTTCGGACGAATCCAGCTTTCCAGGTTGCGCTCCTCTTCCAGCTCGTCTTCCAGACAGTTGATGGCATCAGGGGTAAGCATCCCCCCACTCACAAAATTGGGCTCTTTCGCAGCTGCTGCTTGATCTTGTTGAGTTGGTTTGTAACCCAACCCAAATCTGTCTTCTTTCTTCTCCACCGATAGTAGTTTGCCCCAGCCTTGGGCGTTTCCTCCCTCAACAACCCTCCGGGCTTGTTGGTATGATGATATTGAAGTACCAGGCACAGCAGATGTTTCATTCACATTCAAAGCTTCAAACCCCTGGCTCATTGTTTCATGGATCTCTCCGTCCATTTTAATGTACTTATAAGTAGCCAGGTGGCTGACAAAAATGTCCTCTTCTCCGCAGATTGTAACGATCTGACCCTCCCACTCATATTTTAACTTCTGGTGAAGGGTAGAGGTCACGGCGCCAGCAGCGTGAATCCATGGCCTACCCAACAAACAGCTGTAGGCAGGCTGAATGTCCATCACATAGAAGATAGTTGTAAAGGTCTGCGGGCCAATCGTTATGGGTAACTCAATCTCTCCCAGAACCGATCTCTTTGAACCATCAAAGGCTCTCACCACCAGGTTGCTGGGCCTCAATGCCAATCCGTCATATTCTAGCTTCACCAGGGCCTTTTTAGGTAAGACATTGAGGGATGACCCCGTGTCTACCAGCACATGGGAAAGGACAGCACCTTTGCATTCCATGGTTATGTGCAAGGCTTTGTTATGGTTGCGGCCTTCCGTTGTCAAATCAGTATTGGTGAACCCTAGTCCGTGACTAGCATTAACATTCCCCACTACAGCTTCCAGCTGATTGACGGTGATCTCTTCAGGCACGTAAGCTGCGTGCAAGACTTTGAGTAGTGCATTCCGATGGGCTTCGGAGCACATAAGCAATGATAGGATTGAGATCTTGGAAGGCGTCTGATGAAGCTGATCCACTATTTTATAATCACTCATTTTGATGATTCGCATGAACTCATCAACCTCTTGATCGAATGGTGTCTTCAAAGCTTCCTTAACAACTTGATCTTCCTGCACAGGGCTCTTCCCTTTTGCCTTGGCAGCAGCTTCTGCTTCGGCAGTGGGTCTTTGAATTTGTGAAGCGAAGAGACGTCCGCTTCGAGTGAAGCCTCCGCCTCCTCCCACATTGTCTACTTGTAGTGCAGGGGTTGATGATTCAAAAGTGATTCTTTGTCCTTCACAGTACAAGTCAGAGCCGTAATGCCAGGGGATGGCATTACTGCTCTCATAAGGTACGGGTCCAGGCACCGTGACGGTGACTGGACTGGCTGCAGCTGTTGAAGGAACTGTGATAGTCTGCGGATCATAATAAATTGTCACTGGTGCCCTGATGGGAGCAGCACTTTCTGAGTTGTAGGCGGAGTTGCTTTCAGGATCATAAAATATTGTGACAGTAGAGACATCTTCATGATTTGTTGCTGGTGTTGTAGGAGATATTGTTGGAAGAATGGATGTTGTTGTTGTAGGAGGTTCAAAATGGAGTGAAGCTGAAGTTGTAGAAGAAAAATTTGCTGATAACTGATCAGTTGAGACGACAGATGGAGTACTTGTTGATGAAACCGAAGAATTGTCAGGAACAATGGTTGCTGCAGTTGTAGGAGGTTCTGAAACCGTTGCTGATGAGATTGCTGGATTTGTTGGAAATGATGTGGTGATCTGAAGTTGGCCACTCTGAATAAGACCATCTATGCCATTCCTTAAATTATCGCACCCATTTACTGAGATGTTGCAGTAAGCACAGCCTAACTCACACCCCGGGAACATTTGACATTCCAAGAGCTGAGCTTTGATTTCCACCAACGGTGTCCTGATCTGGCCCACACTGGTTATTAAATAAGACGGCTTGTCTTCTTCAATAGCGTTAATCCTGGGACCACCGTGGTTTGGCATCGGGTTCTTGTTGACATTGGGTGGTGGTGCGAAATTCAGAGCTTTTGAGTCTACCAGGTCTTGTACCTTCATATGCAGAGCTCTGCACTTTTCTGTATTGTGGCCAGGTGCGTTCGAATGGAAGGCACACCTAGCGTTGGAGTCATAATTCCTGGGTAGACTGTTGGGATCTGGAGGTGCCAGCGTCCTTAGCTCAACTAGGTTGAGTTTCAGGAGTTGTGGCAGCAAGGTAGCATATGGCATAGGGATCGGATCGATCACCCTGTTAGCTTGAGAAGGCCTCTGTTGGAATGGCCTTTGCTGGTTATTGTTGGTGTTGCTGTTGTTGTAATTTCTCGGAGGATACTGATTCTGTTGATGGTACTGAGGTGGTGGTTGATAGCTTTGCTGAGGAGGTTGATAAACTAGTTGAGGATGAGCTGGAGCAGGAATGGTGACTGCTGCTATTGACCTGTGAGCATATTGGGGCCTGCCCCTGTTGGTGTGGATGGCATTGGTCTCGCCAGTTCTTCTCGAGCCTGCAAAAGGCTTTCTTGTACTACTGGACGAGCTGGCACCATTGTCGGAAATCTTACCCATCTTCAATAGGCTTTCAATTCTCTCCCCAGCTATGACAACATCCGCAAAGCTAGTGGAAGAGAAAGCAGCCAACCTGTCAATATATGTTCCCTGAAGGGTGTTCATGAACATATCTGTCATTTCCCGTTCAGACATAGGTGGCTGAACAGCAGCAGCCAATTGCCTCCATCTCTGGGCATATTCTCGGAAACTTTCCCTTGACGACTGTGACATTCCCATTAGGAGAGTCCTGTTGGGTGCCATGTCTAAGTTGTACTGATACTGTCTGATGAAGGCCTCTGCCAGGTCCTTCCAGCATCTGATAGTTGCCCTTGTCAAGTGAGAGTACCATTCTCTTGAGGCCCCAGTCAAGCTGTCTTCGAAATAGAACATCCAGAGCTTCTCATCCATAGTATAGGCCTTCAGCCTTCCCAGAAATGATTGTAAATGAGTCCGGGGGCATGAAGTCCCGTTGTACTTTTCAAAACAAGGAGGCTTAAACTTATGGGGGATCCTGACCCCGTCTACCAAGCCCATGTCCATGACGTCGAAGCCCAAAGAGTTTTGAGACTCTAAGGACCTCAACTTCTCAGATATCTCATCCAACCTTCTATCATAAGCTTCTTCCCCAGCACCCATTACCGTGAACTGGTCCTCTTGGGGGTCTTCTTGAAGTACCCTAGCTGCGGTGGCAGTCCCTTGAACATTTGCAGGAATATTGACCTCAGGATGGAGATGTGGGCCAAACACAGGGGGGTTAACATGAGGTTGGACCCTTTCGTTGTTGCTGGTCCCGGCAGTCCCTATATGTGGATCTTCTTGATTCTGCCTTTCCACCATGGCCCTCAATCTTTCCTGGCTCTGAGCCATGTTGTTCATCACTTCCATGAACTGCGTCATCTGCGTTCTCATTTCCAATCTTTCGTTTGCCATTTGATTTCTAACCTCTGCAAGGTCCTGCTGTACCTGATCCATTTGAATTCCCGGAAGGTTGTTTCGGGTTGGATAACGGTGCGGACGGTTGAGGGGAAATACTCGGCGCCGAGCAATAGTTCCTGAACATCACAACAGAGTTAGCGGCAATAAAACAAAAACCTACAAAACAAACAAAAGGGTTAGCATGCAATGCAGTATGCTTATTTGTTCTCAAGGTATCCGGTTTGGCATTCAGTTTTGACCCTTCCAGACCCTTGAAGATGCTGTTGATGTTGCTTGAAGAAAACTCAGATGAAGCAAGCTAACACAAATATATTACAGAAGGTGAAATAATACAACTTGTTCATTTTACAACACAAGCCCTCTAAGAGGTCAAAATACATAAAAGTACATGGAAAGAAAGCAACAACAAACAAATGGTCAAACACCAAGACCAAACTCGTCCTCACGAACTTCCCTGAGAAGTGCTTCGGTCACAGGATCAGCCGGACGCTCCGTGAGATTCCTGATGAGGAGATTCCGGGTGGTAACAGCTGCTGTTAGCTTCTTGTGCTGAGTTTGTTCTTTGGACCTCTTCACCCCTGCTTTGATCTTCAGCTCTGATATCTCCCTCTGGGCTGCTGCCAGGGCTTCTTGCTGTTCTTTTGCACTAGCTTCCAGTTGCTTTATCTTGTCTTGAACTCTCTTGTCCTCCAGGGTACGAGCCTCGGTGATCCTGACCCACCGAGCTTGACTTTCCTTCAAATACAAGTCTGTCCTTGCTCTCTGGAACTGGGCTTCTTTGCAAGCATTCTTCAGAATTTGTTCTCCAGCCTTAGACTTTTTGATATAATCCCCAGACTTCTCAATCTTAGCCAGATGCTCCACTCTCAACTTCTCCAATCTCTCAATCTCCCTCATACCCTCACTCCTCTCCCGGAGGGTCTTCTGCAAAGCCTGGGTTAACTTCTCATTTCTTTCCTTCAAGCTCTCAAACTCTTCCAAACTGATAGTGGCAGGGGGTGGTGCTGAAGATGACTCAGGCATGTCTTCTATGGTAAAGGGCATCCCAGAGAATTGGGCCCTGGCACGGGACCATTCATAATATTGTGCTGATGCCACATTGTTGCACTTCCCCAGAATGGTTACTCCCTTGGTTTGAACATTATCCCAGGCCCAGGCAGCCTGCCTAACAACAGTCAAATTAATCTTGTTCTCACAATAAAGAGTCTCCACCAAGTCCTGTGCCTTAGGAGTATGGACCAGTGCATAGCCCAGTTGTCTTCTGAACAGCAGAGGGTTGTAATTAATACTACCCTTAACTCCTATTAGGGGCACATTGGGAAAATGTCCACAGCTGGTGATGATATCCCTGCCCTTGGTGCTTTGAGTGCACCATCTGATATCTGCTGAAGTTAGAGCAGTGAGTCTCTTAGCCCAGTTGCTCTGCTGATGAGGGTTCAGAAATGCATCTGTCCTGGGCAAATGCCTGAGAAGCCAAGTGTGGAACAATGGAGCACAACACCTCACTAATCTTCCCCTCTGCTTTTCATTCCTCTGATGCACTGAATAGTAAAGATCTCCCAATAAAGTGGGCACTGGGTTCTTCAAGATGAACAGATGGATTGCATTCTTGCTAACGAATCGAGGCTCGTCTGCAAACAATACAATTCCATATATACTCAAAGCCAACAGAGCACAGACAGCTTTCCATTCTCCTAAAGAAGCTTTCAGGGTAGCTTGAGAGATCAAGAAATCCAGATGGAAGCCAGGGATTCCAGCTTTAGAGGTCATATGCTGCTCAATCAGGACAGGTTCCAAATGCAGAGCCTTTGCTGCTTCTCCATTACCAGGAAAGACCATCTCAGGGTTGAAAGGGATTCCACCCCTGATAGGCAAGCCAACCAATGATGAGTATTCTTCTAATAGAGGGCCTAGCTGAAAGTCCTGAAAAGTAAAGCATCTCAGTGGGGGATCATAAAACTGAATGCAGGTGTGGATCAAGCTTCTCTGTGAAGGGTCCAGATCCATAACCATATCAAGTATATCTCCGTAGTGTTCCCTGAACAAAGGTATGTGATCTGGAGTGATCAGGGCCTGAATCCTCCTGATATCTGATAGCTCTGGCTGGAAGAAGTGATAGGTGATGTTGCTCTTTTTAGGAGCCATGATGCTGAAGACTGAGTAGAGACAGGTGCTGATGATAATGCTGAAGTAATGAGCCACTGATTAGCTGATGCTGGTGATAACTGAAGCAGATGCTGGTGAAGATAGGTCAGTACTGAAGATGGGGTCAAAACCAGAACCAAATGAAGATGGATACCCTGAAACAAATAAGCAAATGTCAATATGATGCAATGATTATGTATGCAAATGAAATGCAAGGGTCTGTGACTGAGCTGGATCTGATCAAAATGCTCTGATATAGGTCCAAGTATGTTCAAGAATTCCAGATGGAGGTCTATAAATCCAGTAACCAAGGTAGGGGGACTCAAATAAAGAGTCACATGTCCAGGGTTTTAGAATCACAAGAACTGTCCCAACATGGAGTATTCTTAATCAAGGTAACAAGGTATTCTGAGGTCAAGGTACCTGCAAACCTGTAAACAGCCCAACCCCCTCACAGGTGGTGTTCTAAAACAAGGATCCTCAGACTTGGATCAGTTATGAGAAGTGTAAACACTTCTAACCCGGAGGTACAGTGTTTACAATAACCATAAAAGTTCCTCCTCTAATTCACCTCAGTTTCTGAAGGTCAATACTAAAGGTCATCCAGACATAGCAGGCTTCCCAGATAGCCCTAGCATTGCAGGAAATCTGCAACACAGAGTTCTCAAGAAGAAACCCATATCTGAACCGTGTTTCATATTCCCGCACCAGACCGAAATGGAATGGGAAAGAATATGATTCACTCTAGCCTAGGTGTCACTCAGGTCCCCGGTATAGGACCTTAACTCTCAATAGAACACCCACCCACCAAAGCAAAGACCAGATCCAGCCAGCAGCATGACAGTATGATATATACAAAAGCAATAAAGAAAGCAGTAAAGCAACTGTACATAAAGCAAAATAAGTACAAATATACAAGCACAAATAAACACATAACACCCCAGTTAACACAAACCAAACAAGCGCTAGGAGGAACCCACAAAAAGAACCAGAAGCCCTGGTTGCAGCATAAGGCATCCCCAACAGAGTCGCCAAGTTGTCGCTCCCGATAGATGGGACTAAGTCAGATAGGGTACAGACGCGAACGGTCGGCGAGAGGGACAATGAGAACACACAGCCGTGAACTCACTGGAAAAGAAAAGAGTCGCCAGCTAGACATTTTTATCCCGGAGGAAAGGCAATGCTGCATAGGCCTAGAAAGACATGGATAAGACGGTTGCGAACCAGAGAGACTGAGAAAGGGGGTTGGTTACAACCTGGGAAGGTATTAGCACCCAGATTGTCCGTCGTACTCGACGGGATCCACGCTTAAAAGATTTGTGTTTTAAAGGGGTAGTGTCAGTGCAATTTGTGTATAAAGTAACTGGAAAAGAATGTACAGGTGTCAGTGCAAGGGAAAAGTGAAGTGAAATATGAAAGTGTCAGTGCAGGAATGAGAATATGCTCAAGATAATGAGGCTAAAAGAATGAAGCTGGAAAGAGGGGGAATATACAGAGACTTTTGTTCGATAACTGTTAAGTTATGCCTACGTATCCTCTCGTGCAATGAGGAAGTCAGAACACCGTAGTTAGACCCAAAGAGACTGAAAGGTGAATTGACTTGTGAACTGCTTACTTGCATATGCTCAAGTGTATGACCTGTCTGGCTCAGGTGCAAACTGTCTTGCATTAGACGGAAGAAGCAAGTTCTCGGTTGTGAGTGAAGATGATGAGAAAAGAATCCCGAAGGAGACGATTATTGTTTGTTTTTGAGTTTTCAGTCTTTTATTGTTTTTGAAAGTTTGTCATAGGTTAATGAGCTTAAGCCTAAACCAGTGGATTTAGTAAACTCATCACATCTTCCCTCTGTTTAGGGGTAATGAGCTTACCTTAAGTGTGAAGTCAGATTCTCACACTTAATCACCTTTGGTGTAGGATTAAGATCATTAACCTACTTGTGATTATTTAGATGTTTTTGTGGTTTTTGTTTAGTGTTAAGTAATGAGGTTAAGCCATAATCAGGGATTAAATAGGCTCATTACACCATCCTAATAGAAGGATAATAGATGAGAATGTTTAAGCTGAGGAAAGCTCCTCAACTTAATCCATGATTAGGGATTAAACTCATGACAAAACAAAGCCTTTATTGAGTGGATTTTAGTTAATGATATGATAATGAAGTGAGTTTTAGGGTTTATAAGACAACTTGAGGGGGACTTGTCCATTAACACTAGGGTTAGTCCTTCTTAACCAGTTAAGGAAGAATTAGAACCCTAATGCAAGGCCCAAGTTACAAGTGTGATGTCTTGATGATTATTAGATGGATTGATTAAAGGAGTTAAACACATTAAGGGTTTAACACTTAGGATTAAAGTTATACACTCCATCCTAAGATAAGGATGCAGGCATAAACTTAATCACAAAGCCTTAAAGCCTTTAGGGTTTAGTCCCTGATTATGAGATGAGAAGAGAAGACTCAAAAGAGACACAAAGGTAAAACTAAGAGGGGAGACTAATCAAAACCCTAATCATTGTCATGCTTGGTTGTCCCTAAGGTTTGTGAGGTTTTCAAGAGCAATCTTCAAAGAGAACCACCAGGAAGCAGATGAAAGGGTCAAGAGAAGCAAAGTGACTTGCTTCATTCAAGAAGTCAAGTCACTTGAAGAAAGAGAGTGAGAGGAACAAGAATGAGCAAGCTCAAACTCAAACACATATAAAAATGCAGCAAAGGGATGCAAGAGAGATGAAAAGAAAAGTTATGAGAAGTGAAGGCAAATTCACTTCTCAAGTCACTTACCACCTGAAAAGGTTAGAGAAGAAATGCAATGCAATGCAAGATGAGATGAGATGACATGATGAGAAACAAAATCAGAAGCATGTTGATGATGATAATGTTGCTATGAAGTGCTATGAACATGAGGCAGCACCTGGAAATGATCATACAAGTTTATGAATGCAAATGAAGCAAGTTAGGAAGCATGGACATACATGAAAAGTTATGAAGTGCACATGGCATACAACATGGCAAATACATGATGCAATGATCAAACATGCTTTCTATATGTCTTATGATGTCAAATGAATCAAATGGATGCTTGAAATGTCATGGCAAGTCATGTTATGCAAGAGAATGCAAGATGGATGCATATGGAAGCCCAAATTAGGGTTTATGAATCATACATCAAACACAAACCAAAATCAGAAGCAAACAGCATTACAAAAAATTGAAAATACAACAAAAAGGACCCCTAATCCTATACTAAACCAATGCCCAAAGGAGAGGTCTCAACTCTTAACCAATCTCAAGTTATGATTTTTACAAGTTATTAGGGTTTTTAGGGTTCCTAAACAAAAGAAATGCCAAACAAATTGAAAATGAGGAATCAAATCATGGCCATTTAATCATAGAAACTACATGCTAAACACAATGCAATGCAAGAAGAATCAATGTCCAACTCTTCATAGATAGGCAGAAATGATTTTTTGAACTTAGGATCAAAATAATGCACAAAAATGATTTTTATTCAAAGAAAAATTCTCAAAATGCATCAAGATCAAAAAAGAAATTTGGTTTGAAGGTTGGACAATGTTTCTAAATGTCTTAGAACATTTCATGAATTTTTTGGTGATTTTTAAATACTTAAAAGTATTTTTAATAAATTAATTTCCATTAATCAATTAAAACTAATCTTTTAAATATTTAAAAATGCTTTTTTAATGATAAAAATAAAAATAAAAATATTTTTGTGTCATAAAAATTATTAAAACTCTTTAGAAAAAGTTTCATAATTTTTAGACAATTTTTGCTATTTTAAATAAATTATGCAAAATAAATGAAAAGAAAATGAATTTAAATGGATTTAAATGGAAGTAATCAGAAAGGATGGCTGAGATTCATTCTAAGTTTGAAAGGGTTGACCAGCGCGCATCTGGACGGCTGGGATTGCATCTGATTATATTAATTTAATTATGAATTAATTAATCTAAACAAATGGATTAGGGCAAAGCAAGAGGATCTGGGCCCTTCACATGCGCGCGAAGTCAACTGGGTCAACCAATCTGACGCCCCACATTCAAATGGCACTTAATGACCTGAGGTTAGGGTTAAACACATTCAGGTGACCGGAGAGAAGCTCCGATCATCTTCTCCGGCACCTCAAAACCCTAAAACATGATTCAGGCACCTATTTCACAAATTAAACACAACTAAGTGATCCTCTAACAACCTAGGTCATGAATCCACCCTCAAATAATATTTAAACATCATGAATCATGCAAATCGAAGAAAACAAGATCCACGGGCAAAATTTCAGAGGGATCATACAAACTCAATTCTCACTTATTTTTGATTCTGAAACCATCCCCATGACCAGCAAGACATGAGCAATCATATTATAACTTAAAAAGCAAGCTTTGGGAGAAAGTGTTCATGTTCATACCTGAGCTGGAAAGCTTCAAAACTGAGCTTCCAGAGCTTCCTTTGCGTGCAAATGGACTCCCTTGACTCTCCTGGTGCTAATGGAAGGCTTGAAATGAGCTTAGACAAGCTTCCTTGAGCAATCCATTTTTGGTGTAGCAGAAAATGCAGTTAGTGTATAGGCTGTTTCAGATCAATGTGAAAGGTGGTTTTGACTCCTTGTGATGTGCTTGACTTGTTGATGAAGGAAAATGATATGTTTGATGGCTGGATAAAGGGATTCGAAGAGTTCTGGTTTTGAGGATGAGAAATGGTGAAGGGGTGTTCTTGCTCAAATCAGGCCTGACTCTTGGTGGTTTCTACTCAATGAGGCAAGGTGAGATGATTAGAGGAATTTGTTTTAGTGTTTGTGAGTTGTGCAAGCAGATTCGAAGAGTTTTGCAAAATGAGGTGGTTTTTGGAATGTGATGCTATGGTCTGTTTTTGCTTGGCTTCTTGATGTGTTTTGCTAGCAGATGGAAAGTATAAACAAATGCAAGTGGCCAGAGGATGTGACATGGCCTGTGGTGATTGGGATGTTTGCTTTTGCCAAAAGTCAACTTTTTGTGTAAGAGAGGTATGGCTTGGTTCTAGGCTAGTACAAGGCATGGGGCTGCGCAGCAAGGGTGAGGGGAAAGGCTAGCCAAAGTCAGCATCCAATGTTGCAAGTTGTAGGAAGTGTAATGAGTGGTTTTGCAAGTTGGCTCTTTTTGAAACTTCATGGAAAATGCCTTGTTACACAAACCATACACATGTGATCTTTGGTCCAATTCTGATTTTTGGGACATATGGAATGTTTGTGTCATGGTTTGATGTGAATTAGAAGTTACAAAAACCCTTGGTTCATGATTTTGCAAAATTCACATTTGGTGCACATCTTGAAAATCAATGATTTTTGCCAACTTTGTCACACCATAACTTTTGATCCAAGAAGAATTTGATCATGTTCTTGTACTTTTTGAAAAGGGAAAAATGTAATCTACAACTTTCATGACCAAAGTTTTTCCATTTGAAGCATTTTTGGATCAAGAATCAAGGCTTGAAAAATGACCTAAAATGAAGCATTCTTGAAAAGTCAACTATGCCCAAAAAGTCAACACTTGCAAAAACTCCAAATTCTTGATTTTTGTGAACTTCAACCTTCTTCCATGATCAAATAAAGATCATATACACTCAAAATGATGAAGATAACCCCTTGGTTGGGTCATTGGGGGCCTCAGATGCCCTGATTTTGCACTGACTTGTCTGAAAAGTCAACTCTTGATCAGATGACTTCCTCATGGAATTTCTTCATGAAATTTGATATGCATACTCCCTATACCATATAGAGACCAATGGAAATAAGAATGACCAAAAAATTTGGAGTTATGGCCTCTGAAACCAAAACCCTAATTTTAGGTCAACTGTGCAGTCAAACTTGGCTCTGCATCCATACCAAACTCAGTTCTTGTGATTCTTTTGCATTCTTGACTTTGAGAGGATGTAATATGATACTTGAACACATATGGATCCCTTTGAAGTGATTGGTGGCCTTTGGAGTGGCTCAAGAAGCTCTTGGATTGCTCAGATCACAAACCCTAGATGCAGATGACTTAGAAACTATGCAATGAATCAAAATTGAGATATGAGGTGATATGATTGTGTTTATGCATATGAAATGATCACAAGCCATGGTGTGAATGGGTGAGGGCAAATTTGGGGTGTTTACAGATGGCTTCTGTAAAGGGGATTTCTACGTGAAGTTTTTCTATAACCTTATCGAATTTTTGATATTGATTATCGATTTGGGTTTTCTTTAATCTTTGAGGGTAAGGTATTGGTGGTTTGTATGGCGGTGGTGGTACATAGGTTTTATTTTTAGGTTCTTCTCCTTTTTCTTGACTTTCCGGGGTTTCAGGCTTCTCTGGTTCCTTTTTCTCATTCCTCTCAGAAGTTTCGGGCTCACTTAATCTAGGGTTCAAAGGTTCTTTATAAGCGGTTCCACTTCGTAGAGTAATGGCATTTGCTTGCCCTTTCGGGTTTTGTTGAGGTTGTCCAGGGAACTGTCCTCCAGGTGTAGTCTGTGGGGCTTGGTTTAACGTTACCTGAGAGATCTGGGTTTCAAGCATCTTATTATGAGTAATGATTTGATCAACCTTGGTTCCTAACTGGGTAATTAGTTCGTTAACATGGATGTTTTGGTTCATGAACTCTTTGTTTTGTTGTTTTTGAGCAACGATAAAATCTTTTACAACTTCCTCAAAGCTCGGGCTTGGTGGTACAGGTTGCATAGGTTGATTTGTTCTTGGGGCTTTGTAACCTTGTTGTCTCGGAGGTGCGGTATTTTGAATAGGGTTATTATTTTTGTAGGAGAAGTTTGGGTGATTCCTCCATCCAGGGTTATATGTGTTTGAAAATGGGTTCCCTTGGGTATAGTTTACTTGCTCAGTGTTGGTTTCATTTAACAGATTGCATTCGGCGGATTGGTGTCCTTGCGTTCCACATATCTCACAATTCGGCGAAATTGCGGCTACAGTATTCGGAGTTGTACACATATGTTCGACTCTAAGGGCCAACGCGTCCATTTTAGCCTGCATCATGTCTATAGAGCTTAACTCATGTATTCCTCCTTGGGCTTCCTTCTTTTCCACTGTCGCTCGTTCTACTCCCCATGATTGATGGTTTTGGGCCATATCCTCGATAAGGGCATTAGCTTCAGGGTAAGGTTTGTTCATCAGTGCGCCACCAGCGGCAGCGTCGATGGTCATTTTAGTGTTATAAAGAAGTCCATTATAGAAGGTTTGGATGATTAGCCAATTCTCTAAGCCATGATGTGGGCATGCTCTTAATAGTTCTTTATATCTCTCCCAGGCTTCGAACAACGACTCTCCTTGGTGTTGGGTAAATCTAGTTATTAGGTTTCGAAGAAGAGCGGTCTTACTTGGGGGAAAATATCTAGCAAGGAAAACATTCCTAAGGTCATCCCAGGTTGTTATTGAATTGGGTGGAAGGGAATCTAACCATGATAGAGCTTTATCTCTGAGGGAAAAGGGAAATAATCTTAAGCGTATCGCCTTAGGAGAAGCTCCATTGGTTTTAAAGGTGTCTGCTAACTGAAGAAAGTTTTTTAAATGTTGGTTCGGGTTATCAGTAGCGAGACCTGCGAATTGTCTCTGTTGCACTAGTTGCAGCAGGGATGGTTTAAGTTCAAAATTATTGGCTGGGATAGCGGGGTTTACTATACTGGAACTAGGTTCCTCGTTTGATGGTTGGGCGAAGTCCTTAAGAGGTCTTCGATTTTGATCTTCGGCCATAGCTCTTCTATTCCTATGGAAAAACAAACGTGCGCGAGCGTAACGTTCAGGTTCAGCTAGAGGGTCTACTAAACTTCCGGCACTGCGAGTCTTTCGCATTGACCGGTGGGTAACAACCTTAGTCTAAACGGTATAACTACAGGGTAATGAAATTTGACGATATTGGTCCCCGACAACAGCGCCAAAAACTTGATGCGTGTTTTTCGCAAGTGTACGAACACGTCAGAGTAATATAAAAGATTGTCGAATCCACAGAGACCAAGTGTCAATCTATCGTACCTGTTGTTATGGTGTGTATCTAAGGCAACTAAATTTAAGGGTTTTAGTAAGGGTGCAATGGTAAATAAAATGATAATTTTAAACAATTAATAAAAGACAGGCTCGAATGTAATTCACGTAATCAATGATAATCTAGTACTTGTTAATGGAACTACTTATGGGCAATGTTTTCTTCTTTGAAAAGAACTAATTTAACAGGAACTGTCGCTTTCGCGTATTCAGAACCGAGTTGTACTCTCTAATCAACCCCTCCTATTGTCACGGATAAAAAGGTGCGTACTGCGTTAGAGTAGTAAACCTATTTTTAAGAAATATAGTATCTTAACTAAGTTGAAAAGTATTTTAACCTGGACTTCTTAGCAAAAAGAGGTTCTTATGAACCAGACTCTAAATCTCATAACGCGTCCGAAAATCGTTTTAAAATCTCTTTTCTTTTTAATCTAAAAACTCCTAATAAACTAGACAAAGCGCTTTTGGCTGTTTTTGAAATAGTTAAAAACAATTACTTGAATTGAAAGATAAAATAGCCCTTAGGTGTTTCCACGAACAATTATACTGATTACTGGTTTAATTACGATCCTTACATTCTAACCTTTATGGAATTAGTTAGACATGATAAAGTAAAGACTCTTTTTATAGTTTTTCATAAAAGTAATTTAGTGCGAGTGCGGAAAGTAAATGAATTTAGTGCGAGTGCGAGAAATAAAGGAATTTAAAGCGAGTGCGAGAAATAAAGTAATTAAAAGCGAGTGCAGGAAATAAACGAAATAAAGTGCGAGTGCGGATAATAAAGAAAGTAAAGCAATGCGAGAAATAAATAAAGTAAAATACGAACTTGAATTAAAATGGCGGCAGGATTAACTTCCTCCAGAGTGCTCCAAAACTTCGATCACACAGACAGATTACAGACTCGATCACTCGATTGCAGAGGCACCCCGATGTGGAATGGCAACTGCTTTGAAACTGATATATGCCTAAAGAAATCTAAGTTTGGATGAAGAAAAACGAAAATCTAAGGTCCTATTTATAGGAAAACTGAAAGCATGAAAATACTGGGATGCCCATCCACTAAAAAGTGGAGGTTACTGAAATTAGCCTTGTGGCGCCCGCCACAAGGTCATGGCGCCCGCCATGGTCCCTACAGGGGATTGGAGAGTGGGGATCGTGGGTCTTGGAGGTTGAGGAGTGGTCTTGAGTCGTGGCCACGTCATGGCTAACCCCATGGCGCCCTCCACGGTGGGTGCCGTAAGTGCAAAACGCTGAATTTCTAGGTTTTCGTCCGTTTTCACTCCTTTTTCGCTCCTTTTCTCGATTCAAGCCCCGATTATTATAAAAACCTGAAAACATAAGAAAACAAAGTAATAACATAACAAAATAACAATAAAAGCTAAGAATGCATGCGAAATCGGAGTCAGAAACACGGTGAATTTTAGTGTGATCATTGAGCTTTGACAACAGGAGCAATTGCAACTACGTATGGTTGAACATATCGTTGTTGCGGGTGATAAGGCCTCCTCTCAGTTGAAACAGCATAAGCATCACCATCTCTTCTCTTTTGAAAGTTCCCAAAAGACTTTCTTGAAGCATTAGAAGATTCAAAATTGGTAATCTTACCCTTCTTGATACCTTCCTCTAGTCTTTCTCCAATAGTGACTAGGCCAGAAAAACCAGATGAAACACTTCCTACCATTTTCTCCCAAAAGAACGGTTGAAGATTGTCCATGAACAAACCAGTTAATTCTTTCTCGACCAAAGGTGGTTCAACTTGAGCAGCTAGCTCTCTCCAACGCTGAGCGTACTCTTTGAACGATTCTTTCTCTTTCTGTGACATGTTTTGAAGTTGACGATGGTCAGGCGCCATGTCCAGATTGTACTTATACTATCTTACAAAAGCATCAGATAAATCCTTCCAGCTTCATATGTGACTCTTCTCAAGTCCAACATACCACTTCATAGAAGCACCACTCAGACTATCTTGAAAACAGTGAATAAGAAGCTTGTCATCTTTGGCATGCGCCGCCATTTTGCGACAATACATCAGCAGATGAATCTTTGGCAAGTATGACCATTGTATTTCTCGAATACAGGAACCTTGAACTTATCAGGCAAAACTAGGTCAGAGACTAAACACATGTCTATTGCAGCAGAACCAAAGACATCCTTTCCTTCTAGACCTCTTACCCTCTTCTCAAGAGTAAAACATTGCTCTCTAACTTCATCCATATATCCAGGTTCACCCTAACTTTCAGCTTGTGGACCAGCAGTGTGATACAAAAAAGGAGAATTATGATAAGTAGTCTGAGCAGTAGTGTGCATAACAGGTTGAGGTTCGACAAAAGTCGGGGATGAAAAGACTGGCACAACAGATGGACCACCCATTTGAGCAGTAGCAGAAACTGGCACATAATCCGGAGGTAAACCAATTCGGGCCAGGTAGAAGCCGGTTGCTGAATAACAGGAGGGTCAACAACAGCAGTAAAAACTTCAGAGATAACATTCCTTTGAGGTGGTTCACCTCGAGCAATCATAACTTGCATCATTTCAGTGAGCCTGGTCATACCGGCCTTCAACTCATCAATCTCCATCCGGACTTCCATGTTATGCTGTTCTTGGTTTTCCATTCTCAATCTGATAGCTCTCAATCTGTTAGCAGCTCTAGTACCGTATATGTGTTGAGGAAACAGCTTGACGGATCAACAGACAACTGATGAAAGAAACAACCGGAATGAGTTCCCACACAACTCGGATGAACGCAAGAATATGCGAAGATGCAATGATATGCAATGTTTACTTCCATTTTCAGAAAAACAACTCGATTATCGCAAACATGGTCAACATCGAGAATACGGTCATGAAAAATCTTGACAAAAAGGAATATTTATTTTTTCTAACATTTGTAATAATCGGAATTATTTTCCTTGAAAAAAAATGGTTGTGAAGATGATCATGATGAATATGTAGATGCAACAACCACAAACAAGATCACACAAAGCACACAGGTTCACAGGTTCGAATCACGAGCATGGAGTCAAGGGATAAGAACCAACAACCCACAAAGGCATGTACTAAGGTTTGTCTCCATTGTACCTGCAAAAAACCAAAAGGGTGCTAACAGAGGTTCCCGGAGTTAACAGCCATCTTTAGAATAATATCGGTACGTTGGATTACTCCCCAACCGATAACACTCTTAAAATAGACCTCGTCCGAAAGTAGTATCGCGTGACAACCACCTTAGGTTTACACCCAGATAATTTCCCACTACGTTCCTAAATTGGCTTGGATTGGTTAAGGGTTCTACGGTCCTCAGTATGATCAGCTCAAGGTCGGAAAATAATGCCACGTACGATTACTCGTCATGACATTGATAATCCAAGAGAGCCTAACCGAGTGGAGATTATCAAATTGATATTGCTTTGGACTACTCCATCGCGTATCGCTTCGAATATCGCCGTCCTATCATAAGTTCAACTCAGATCCGGGTTAGAATCTATCTCACAGAGGATCACCAAAAGTGAAACAGAACAAACAAGTAACAAACAAATCAAACCAAAGCAGTAAATAAATCAAAGTAGGCCGAATCCACTTAGAGATTGACTCCCCAGCATAGTCGCCACTTTTCTGTAGCGGTAAAATCATGAGTGTAAGCTATTAGCTAAATTAACTCAAGGTAAATAGAGTCGCCACCGCACTTTTATTTTTATTCCAAATGGAAAAGGGAAAAAGAGCGAATAAAACCTAATGAATCTAAAAGCAAAAAGCTAAAAGAATCAGACAGAGAACGGGTAAGGGGATAGGTTACAAATTGGGAAGGTTTTACTCACCCAAAATGTTTGTGGTACTCCACGGGAGCCCTTTGAAATATTTACTGCTTTTTTGGTTTGAAAATGGTTTGTTTGAAAGAGATTGAAGAGATGAGAAGAGAAATGTTTTTTAATATTTTTGTGTTTGAAGAGACGATCGTCTCATGCCTACGTACCCACAAAGTGCAATGCGAGATGAAAACCTCGTAGTTCATGGTACAAAATGTGAAAAGAAACAATGAGTTGAATCGATTTTAAAATGTAAAGATAAGTCGTCGTTCTTTAGATAATAATTCCGCTAGAAAGAATGAATCATATCTAAACATATGAAAAGAAAAGTGCACGAAGGCACAAAAACAATTGATTGAGTTTTGAAAATTTTAAAGTTTTTGATAAGAATGTTTTGATATGCTTATGTGGTTTAGCATTTATTAAGAAATAAATTGAAAAGGTAAAATCGCATGACCTAAGTCAAGGTTTGATTGCGAAAATGTTTGAAGTTAGAAAACAAAGAAAGTTTTTGAAAATAGGAAGGAGATTTGAAAGTTTAAGAAGTGGGAAGAGATGAAGGGACTATCCTAAGACTTGAATGTAAAAGTTAAGGGAAGAACAAACAAACCGTGTGGTGAACATTCTTTCGAAACAATAGGATTTCCATCTTCATGAACAAGTGAAATCAATCGGGGCCAAGGTCTTAAATCCATAATAGCTCATGCAAGGGAATGATCCTAGAATCTAAGTCCAAACTCCAAGTCCAATGCTAAGGATAGTGGCCATAGTCCAAAGTTAAAGTCACAAGTCTTTTTAGGTGTTTAATCCTTTATTAATGTTTTTGTGTCCAAATGGACAAAAGAAAAATCACAAGCATAACAATATAAACATAAACAATATGATGAATGATATAGTATAATAAAAGCATAATAAAAGAGATAAGGAGCGAGAGATTGAAATAAAGAGGATAAGGTGCGAGAATGAATTAAAATGTTAGTATATTAATAGTATTATAATATTTACATAGAAATGGTATGATGAACTTAATCAAACACAACCACAAAAAGATAACCAAAAATGGAGAGGCAACCGGATCCAAATGGATCTTATTCCGAATTCGGGACAAGTTTAGGTCTATGTTAAGCAATCGCCGAGTAATTTACGAAGTAATTACCCTACAAATGAGGTCGGCCACCACCAATTAAGGTGGAAAATATTTGTGCTAATACATGTTAGAGAAATGATATGATGGATCATTCTCCGAAAACATGTCGCACGAAAAGAAAAGGTAACGGTCTAATCTTAATCGAGATTTCATATTGATTTTTCGAATGCAACCTATCACGATCCCAAAGTATGGAGAATGATCCAAATGATCATTCATCCATAGATTTGAAATAATGAAGATTAAACATCTTCGAAAATCAATAATCTTCGAATCGGAGATCTCATCGACCAAAAAAATAAAAGGATGAAGAAAATATGGACAAATGTCATAAAATTTAAAGAAAATTGTCAAAAATAAAATCCAAGAAATCATTAAAGACCTTTAAAATATTTATAGAAATTTTTCTTATGTGATAAAGAAAATGATAAAATTGAAAATAAAAGAAAATCATAAGACAAAAATGTTAAAGAAAAATTTAAAAATAAAGTAACAAAAAAAAATTGAAACAAAAATTAAAAGAAAGAAAAGAAATCCAGGAGGGAGAGGCGCATAGAAATTGATGGTGATGGATAGTAAGATCAGGTCCAAGGCACGAAGGCCCAAACATTTTAATTCAATTCTTATTAAACCAAAAGAAAAAGAAATAATAACAAAAGTGAAAGAACGAAAAAAACACAGAAGCCGAAGCTTCCCCTTCTTCAACACAAGCCACGTCCGGTACTGTTCATTGGCAATGGAAAACGAACGGAGCTTCACCATTTTTGATCGGTGGAGCTCGAAACTTGGTTAGAAAGGATCGGTTCGCAGTGCTCTATTCAAGTATAGGTTCGATCTCGAACGAAACTCAACCACTAATTCAAATCGAGGCCTCAAGATTTACGCCGTAAAAGCTTCGATTACCTTCGATTCAATTGAAATTCAACTCGAATCCTCTTCCTCTCTCTTCTCTGCATACATTCACGTTGTGGAATTTGATGGTTGTTGAAGGTGAGTTGAAGAAAAATTGATGAGGTTACGCGGATTTGTTTTTCGAGAAACGGTTTTATGGTTGAAGCTCTGAGATGTTAATTGTGCAGGGTTTTATTGTGGCTTTCTAAGCTTGATCAATTGAATGAGAGAATGGTTCCATTTATAGAGGGAAGGTGAGGAATGAGGCTGCCGTTTTGATTGATTTTGTCCGCGTTTGGGGTGTCACGAAAATCTCGTGTGCAGCTGAGTTTTCACTCTGTTTCAAGTTGAATTTCATATGCGTTTAATGCTTCTCTTGCTGTGTTTTGTTCAATTGTGTAGGCTGTGTTTGATGCTTTCAATTTCAACTGCGTTTCAGGTGTTCTTTGTTTGCGTTTTGCAGGGTGTTGCTATGTGCGTGACGTTTTGAGTTGTGGGCCTGCGGGTGCGTTTTGCTGGTGTGCGTTTCGTGCAGCCTTGCTGCGTTTTGTTTCACTTGGCTTGCGGCGTGGTGTGCGTGTGAGGGATGGTAGACGTGTGTAGCAGCTGGTAAGTGAAGCTGGCTTGGTAGCTGAGTTGAAGTTGTACGTGTATTTTGATGCGGCTGAAGGCGTGATGTATGCTGTGATTTGGCTACTAGTGTGATGGCTTTAAGAAAAGGCTTGAAAAATGGCTGAAAAAGCTGGAAAAGTATACTGCGTGAATCGGCTTGTTGAATCAGTGAAAGTTGAAGTGAAGCTGAGTTGACAAAGCTGATGTAAAGTTGAAAGTTATTTTTTTGAAGATGTGGCTTGTGATGTTTCAGTTGATGATGTGGAGCTGAATATTATTTTCTCTATTTTTTTTTAATTTGTTGTACAAATAAGATGGGCTTAAGAAAAGAATGGGCTTGAGATTTAAAAAAACTTAGAAAAGATTAGAGAATTGATTGAAAAGTTTATTATTATTATTTTTTGGCATAATTTTGGGATGGTTTAAAAAATGGAAATAGAAATAAAAAATTTATGAATGAATGACTAAAAAAAACAAATGGAAATTAATTTGTGGTGATTAGAAATTTGGAAATATAATGGAATTTAGACATTGGATAAAAAGGAACTTGGTTAAAATAAATGGATTTGGAATAACAATCGGAAATATGTAGAATATTGATATTTGGGAATGAAAGAAAATAGGAATTTAAAAGGTGAATAATCGGAATGGATCGAATAATGAAAATATGGATGGGATAGGAAAAAGTGATTAGAAAAATGTATGAATTGAATAATGGACGAAACAATGATTTTTTTTAGCCCATAACCGAATCTTGATTTTCTTCACAAGCCACTTGATTAAATGAACACACTCACCACGAAACCACTGAACAATTCACAACTCAAGCTACGACCATCGTTTGAAAAATTGCCTTGACTAATCGAATTCACACTGAGGAAAATAAATCCACATGTGAACTCTTGATGAACTGATGAACACTTAGCACACAACAACCTGGCCTGATACTCCTTAAGACCCATAACTTGAGAACCCGAGAAATTTCACACGCAACACAGTTTGAACTTTTGAATACGCACTGAGTGAGGAATGAACCACTGGCACACACAACTTGCAGTCGAAACAATCTTTTGATAGTTTGACCAAGATTAGGTCAAACTTCCATCTGAATCGAATCATAATTGAACAACCGCCTCTGAATTGAAAGCACTGCCCTATCTTTGAAATCCTGCAACATAGAAGAAGAAGAAGCAACTGCAACATATTTTTTTGTATTTTGGTTAGATATTAGTAAATATAAACAAATGAAAGCAAGTAAAAGCACAATGATCCCTGCGAGACAAAGACCTGCAACTGAAAAGGGATACATGAACCAATACGTGATCTTGTTTGTGTGCGCGATGCAGATGAGATGCGAAAAATCTTAGGGTCAAAAATTAGGGTATGACAGTACGTTACCCGTTGAACTCCGCTGGGGAAATGATATCCTTCTGACTTGGTTAGGAACCAGATGTACGAGTTAATGCCCTGCTGAGGAAGCAACCTGCCGGGGAGGAAAGAAACTCCTTGTACTGTTGGGGATTGCCCCTATATTGAAGGGAAGTCTCTACCTGGGGGGACACCAATCCTTTATTACCTTGCTGAGGGAGATTTCAACTTCCCCCTCTACTGGGGATAACAGGAGGCACACGGGAAGACACATGTTCTTGTTCAAGCCTATTGTTGAGATATTCCTCTTGTAAGTTTGCTTTAGCTCTACTTGCAACGCATGTACCTGTATCTGCATAAACACAACTTATAGTGCCTGCAACATGGAAAGTTAGTTTGGACCTGTATGCCCCAGGCTTATGGTAAGAACCATCATCCCAGTCACTTAACACTTTTTAGAGTTGTATTAAATGTTTTTGTCCTCCTGCATGAGTTAGAAAGCATTCGAATGTTCACAACACAATAATAAATCACAATTTTCTGGACGTTTTTGTAATCAATCAATGTTAGATGAAAAACAAAAACAAAAGCAAATAGTCACAAGTTGACTGAAATTGAATTTTTATTGATTTGGAAAACAGCCATGAATATGCATTACATCAGGAAGAAATTCCCTGAAAAGAGGAAATTGCCCAAAAGGAAAACAAATTATCCTATTGGCAATGTGAAAAAATGGATCTCATCAAGTTTCGACCCGCCTATAACTTGTATATCTTCAAGGCTATCCGCTTTCCCTGTCCCTTGATAAAGGTGATTGTACTGGTCTTCAAACCCTAGAATAACCTTAGCTGCAAATGGACCATAAATCTTGCAGACCATGGTCGTTCGTGTTAGTCCCTCTTTTGCGTGGATCGTCCTTTCGGGTTTTCAATCCACCGGGATACCCTTTTTTGCCTGAGCTGTCCGATGTGGCTTTTCAACTCAACGGGTGTACATTTTTTCAATATTTCCCTAATTTTTGCCCGAGCCTTTTATTTTGTTTGTGGCTCGCCGGGATGCCCATTTTTGCCTATATCTTTATTTTGTTTTTATCCAGCGGGTCCTTTTACATGAAGTATTTTCTTACTGTGTCTGCATTGATAGGGGAGTGGAAGTCTTTGCCATCCATGGTTGTTAGCATCAAGGCTCCGCCTGAGAAGACCTTTTTAACCATGAATGGACCTTCATAATTGGGTGTCCACTTGCCCCTGTGATCGTTGAGATGAGGGAGAATCCTTTTTAGCACTAGGTCACCTGGTATGTACCGTTGAGGCCGTACTTTCTTGTCGAAAGCCTGTTTCATCTGTCGTTGGTACAACTGTCCATGGCATACAGTTGTTAGGCATTTCTCTTCAATGAGGCTTAGTTGATTGTACCTGGACCAGAGCCATTCAGCTTCATCTAGCTTAACATCCATCATTATCCTCAATGAGGGGATCTCAACTTCGACTGGTAGGACTGCCTTCATACCATACACCAATGAGAACGGGGTTGCCCCTGTTGAGGTACTCACATACGTTCGGTACCCATGTAGCACAAACAGTAGCATTTCATGCTAACCATTATATGTCACAACCATCTTCTGCACGATTTTCTTGATGTTCTTGTTGGCCTCCTCGACGGCGTCATTCATCTTCGGGCGATATGGCGAAGAGTTGTGATGCTCTATTTTGAAATCCCAGCACAAGTCAACCATAATCTTATTATTGAGGTTAGAACCATTATTAGTAATGATTCTCTCGGGAATTACATACCGGCAAATGATATCTCTTTTGATCAATGGGATACCACTTGCTTTGTAACATTGGCATAGGATGCAGCTTCGACCCACTTCGTGAAATAATCTATAGCAACCAGGATGAAGCGGTGACTGTTGGAAGCAGTTGGATCAATCTTGCCAATCATACCAATGCCCCACATGGAGAACGGCCAAGGTGAAGACATAACACTCAAAGGATTTTGAGGTACATGAACCTTATCAGCATAAATATGGCACTTGTGGCATTTGCGAGAATATTTACAGCAATCGGATTCCATGGTGATCCAATAATATTCTGATCTTAACAGTTTCTTTGCCATAGCATGTCCTCCAGCATGGGTACCGAAGGAGCTTTCATGAACCTCTTGCATCAACAGGACTGCTTCGTATCTATCCACGCACCTGAGCATAACCATGTCGAAGTTTCACTTGTATAACACATCATCTTGATTCAAAAAAAATCCACCTGCTAGCCTTCTGAGAGTCTTCTTGTCTTTACTGGATGCCCCATTCGACTATTATTGAGACTTCAAGAATTGCTTGATATCATGATACCAAGGTTTATTATTTTCACCACTGTCAACTGCGAAGACATAGGCAGGTCTTTCAAGATGAGGGACCATGATTCGAGGAACGTAGTTCTCTTGACAAACTTTAATCATGGATGATAAAGTTTCTAGAGCATCAGCGAACTTATTTTCATCTCGTGGAATATAACTCAGCTTGGCTTTGGTGAAGAAAGTTAACAATCTCCTGCTATAATCCCTGTAAGGAACTAGGGGAGGTTGATGAACTAACCACTTGCCATTGACTTGATTCACGACCAGAGCAGAATCTCCGAAGATCTCGAGGTTCTTGATTCTCAAGTTGATTGCCTCCTCAATCCCCATGATGCAAGCTTCATACTCTACTTCGTTGTTGCTACATTCGAAAGTCAATCGAGCAGCGAAAGGCATATGGAACCCCTCTGTGAAAGTCAATCGAGCAGCGAAAGAACACACATGGACCCTCTTGGAAAGCTTTGAGGCCTTTGGGATGGCTCAAATGGGATCTTGGATTGCTCATATCACAAACCCTAGATGCAGATGAACTTGAACTTATGCAGTGAAGCAAAGATGCAACATGAGATAGTATGCTTATGTTAATGCAAAAATGAAAGATTACAAGCCATGGTGTGATATGAGTGAGGGCAAATTTAGGGTGTTTACAATATGTTATATCTCATTCCTCACTTACACATTAACCATTTTTCAAAGATCAAATAATTCTCGATTCAACATCGAGTCCATTTTCAAATACCCTGGTAAGTTGATCGCTTTGTGCGTCGCCATCAACCAAAATCAATCATTTTCATCGCAAGTTGCAACCTTTGTCTTAGTCTTAGGAGCTTGACCGCTTTCATTTACCTTTTACATTTTGTCATTTTGTTGAAAATCCAAATGGAAAGAACTTCTTCGTTGACTCAATGTCATAGGTAGTTTAGCAATCCATAATTTTCCCTTTGACCTTAGCAATTAGGTATTTTCCTTTTGACCTTAGCCATTAAGTTCTTAGCTTTTTATTTTAAAATTTTTGTTGACTTTGCTAAAGTTACGTGAGTGTTTTCCATAACGCTTACCTCCCCTACGAACCTTGAGCACAACCAAGTGTTCGTTAATCCTTAGGATAACTACCAGTGCTCTGATTCTATACTCGATATGTAGGCATTAACGCGATGTTGTGCGAGCACCATTAGAAATAAAAACCTTAGGTTCCCCGTAGTTTTAGCAAGCAATAAATAATAATAACACAAATATTAACAAGAGGTTCTCATAGGATACTACAGATGCTTAGTATGTTAACACCTTCCCTAGGTATAACCAACCCCCGAACCTAGATTCTCCACAATTAGGTTTTTTTTTCCGATCTTTTTACCTTTCCTTTTGGATAAATCACAGTTCGGTGGTGAACATAAAAGTTTTAGGATTCAAGTTAACTAATAGCTTGACATCCGATTCTCACCGCGACATTATCTAAACCAATATGAGGCCATTTTTCCATTTCTTTATTATTTCTCGATTTATCGACATATTCACATATTTATGGTCTATGATATTATTATCCGATTTTTAATATTCGATTACATAAATAAACCGACATTGTCTAAAATCGATATGAGACCTTTTTTATACTATTTTTATGTTTTTTAATTATTTTTAGATCCATTTTTATTTATCGATTTATTATTATTTTTGGCCGATGAATAAAAGTTTAGATATTAAATTTTGAATAAATCGACGTTATCTAAACAAATATGAGGTCACTCTTTTATTCTCTTATTTATTTCTGGATTATATTTTTGGTCGATGACTAAAGTTAGATATTCGATTTCAAATAAATCGACGTTGTCTAAACTAATATGAGGTCACTCGTTTATTTTCTTATCGTTTCCCATTTCCCTGATTTATTTCTATTCTGCCGATGAATAAACGGTTAGATATCCGATTTTGAATAAATTGACGTTATCTAAACAAATATGAGGCCATTCTATTATTTTCTACCTTGTCCCGATTTTTTTTATTCGGCCGATGAATAAATGTTTAGATATTCAATTTCGAATAAATCGACGTTATCTAAACTAAATATGAGGCCATTCTTTTATTTTCACTATTATTTTTCGACTTCACTTATTTTTATGGTCAATGATATAACAAACAATTTAAATATTAGATTTCAAACAAATCGACATTATTTAAATCAATATGAGACCAGTTTTCTTTTTATTGCTTTACTTTTTTTATGGTCGATGAAAGTTATAAAATCATGATAGTCCACAAATCGTGATTAAGACTAGACCATTTATTCATTTTATAATTACTCGATTATTTGATTACTTTTGCATTACGATTTCAAAGTTAAAATTGAATTTAACTTTCTAAAACCGTTTGGATGCATAAAACGACGCTCGACTTCTCATAGAATGATTCTAAAATTGAATCGATTCTAAGATGGTTAAAGAGCCACATTTCTATGCTCTCGATTTAAATTCAAGGTCCAATGCCTTCGCATAGCTTAAGACACTTCACAGACGCTTCCTCTTGGGCAAATACAATGAACCCTTTTATTTCGTGCAATCCTGTGTAACTTACTTGTATCCCTCTCCCGATTTTGATGTATGTCATTTATTTACTCATTTTCGCTTCTTTCGCGAATCTTGGTCCAACGCCAAGTGGTTTCACTTGCACACTTGCACTTCCTTTAGGTTTTGGTATCATTTACTAAGCGTCTTCCTAAGGACTAGGATTCAATCCCATGTAACCATTTAACCCTTACACTCCATTTGCATTCACCCTTTGTGATCGCTTTATGCCTCGCAACGAACCCTCCCTTTGACCAATACGTTTCTTTTAGATCTAAACCCTTGATCCAACGTCAAGCGGTCATAGGGAATAAAACACATTAATAATATGAGAAGAATTGTACGCCACGAGCCTTAAGTGGTAGAAAGGAGGATAATGATCTTTTGTTATTCGCTCCGATTATTTCGACGCAAGACGCTTGGCTTGTTAGGCGGAATAAACTACTCATAGTTTTTATTGAAATTCGACTCCTAAACTCCTTTTATGAAAGAAAGATAAATAAAATTAGCACCCGTCTGTAGTGAGCTGAACTATGAAGCTCTGACTTTCCCATTGCACGAGGGAATACGTAGGCACACGGATCTTAATTCCTGACGAGCACCTAAGATCAATCAAACTTTAATATCAACTCTTTTCCCCTTAGCAAGTATCTCATTAGGCATGGACATCCTTTCTCGCGTAACAACTTAGATGGTTCCCATCGAATACGATGGATGTAGGGAGTGCTAATACCTCCCCCCTACATAACCGACTTTTGAACCCAGGCAATGGTTCCGACGACCTTGTCTTTATCCTTTCTTCCCGGGTTTTATCTATATTTTCCCTTTCCCTCTTTGGAAATAAATCAAAGTTAGATGACAACTCTCTAGTAAGCCCAGCCACGACTGCATTCACGAGGATCGTATTTTTCGTGGTACGACACAACCATCCACTAGGGAGCACAACATAACAACAACACCCCAATCCACATAATGAGATTGAAGCCTCAATCATTATAAGTATACCATGAATGCAACGATGCAACAACATCAACATAACCATCATAATCAACACTTGCATCAACATTCATGTAAATATTCATCATAATCTTCACAAGACATATATACCTCAATCATGTAATCTATCAATATATTATCATTATCACATAGCAATCATAAACATCGTATTATAGCATCACAATTCCATTTTACACCCAAACATTATAATTCATTTTATCAACATATTCGTCACATAGAAAGTATAAACATCATACTAGTCACAACATATACTTACTCTGTCATAGCATCATTATTGTAGCATCGTTCACATAACTCATACCATCATATAAGTTAACACATAATCATCATAATTCATCATTCATACATCTACTACTTTGCCTACTCATGTCATCATTACTACATATCATCATAATACAACATAATCACCTAAACATCATTTCATCATAAATTCTTACACATTTAGCATGTAACACCCCGATAATAATATAATAATTACTTAAATTAAGTTAATAATATATTTATTGATTTAATTAAATAATTGAATTATTATTATTATTATTATTATTATTATTTTGGAATAATAATTATTGGGATAATTATTTATTGGAATAATATATAAGTTGGACATGAGAAAAATCCCATTTTTTGGTAAAAAGGTTATTTCACGTGAAAAAGGGAAAAGAGGCAGAAAGGGCAAAAAGCCAGAGAACGAAGGTTGAAGGAAGGAAAAGCTTAGAGCTCGGAGGCTGCCGGATTAACTCAGGTAAGGGGGGTTTATCATCAGTTAAAGGGTATTATATGATAATATGTAATGGGTAGTGATAACCATTGATTGTACCTCTATTTTGATTGATGCATGATGAGTTTGTAAAATATTGGATGAATGAAATTGAATGATAATTGAAAAGAATTCGTAGGAATTAGAAGAGGTAATGTTAGGATTGGTGAAGATGAATAGGATATGATTCGTGTAGATGAGGTGGACGATTATTTTGTGTAATTTGGACTGTGGAAGGTTGAATCAGATAGGTTTCGTAACAGAGAAAGCCATAGCAGATCTGAGAGTTCTGGTTTCTGGTCATACGCGTATGGCACTAGGCAATACGCGTATGAGCTGGCTGGTACGCGTATGGAGGAGGCCTTACGCGTATGGGTGGAAAAGATGGTATTTTGAACGTAAATTGGTCTCTGTTGGTACGCGTATGGAGTAGGTAATACGCGTATGAGTTGAGCGAGGCAATGCGCAATACGCGTATGAGAGTGGGCATTACGCGTATGGACTTGGTCAGGTTTGGGCAATACGCGTATGGACATGGGCAATACGCGTATGGGCAGAATTGTGATTTTCTGCGCTACTGTTGTGCAGTTTTGGTTGTTTAGGCTGAGTGATGCGACTTAGCTGAGATAGGATGTGATAGGGATCATTTTCCCGTTGTGTTGAGTGGTAAAGGTATTAGTAGAGTGTGCTAATACTGTGTTTGATTATGTGGCATGATAGGATATGCTTTTGTGATTAATTTTGTTGATAATGTATGATAGTATACATGATGATGTGAATGTATACATTTGTGAATAGACTGTATTATGGCTTAGAGTATGAGCATGTGTCTATTCTTGATTTTGTTGATGTTGCATTGCTAGGTGATTAGCATGCATATTGTGGCCTTCGGGTGGTAGCTAATTCCATGGTGAGGAATTAGTGAGTAAATCATTTTGATTGTTGTTGATTGTTGCATGCTAGGTGAGTAACTTGCATAGCATGGCCCATTTGGGGTGGTAGCTAATTCCCATGGTGAGGAATTAGTGAGTGAGTCACTATGTCTCAAATGAGTGGGACTAGTGGGCTTGGTAGCCGTGCCTGGATTTGGACGGTGAGGTTGAACTATATGTTCACAACATAGTCGGTACCGCATGCATAGAGTCTCATTGCATAATGAATGTATGGCATATAATATGAATGGATGTATTCCAGTATTATATGTGTGTTGTGTGTTGTGTGTTGTGTTGTTGATGTTGAATATGGTTGAGAATCTACTGTTGAGTATGATGTTTGAACGGATATTGATGTTGCTGAAGGAGTAGCCTGATTTAGGGTGAATTAATGTGTTAATTACTTGACATTACATGTTGTTTTATAATGCTTATTATATTGATTAAGGAACTCACCCTTACACCTATTTTTCAGGTAACAAGAAATGAGTTGAGTAGAAGCTAATGCTTGGAGTCTAAAGTAGTTTCTTATGGGTCATGCTCTGATAGATGTAACATCGGGAGGGGATGTTTTAATTAATTTGAGATTGGTTGTTGAATGATTTACGTGTAGTGTGTTACATGTTTTACATTGATGTTGAATTTTATTCCGCTGCGAATTATGCAAAAGAACCTTATTTTGATTAAATGAATGAGCATGACAGGATGTTTTGATAATTGTTGTGAAATGATTGTGTGACACCCTTAGGGGCATAATTACTCTGATGAATATATTGTTATTTTAATTATAATAATTTGGGGTATTTAGAAGGGTGTTACATTAGTGGTATCAGAGCATAGTCGGTCGTGTCGAGTCGTAAATTTTCTGTTTTCCCTGTACGGTATAGGTGTTGTGTAACCCTATCAGTACTTATTGTTTTAGTTGTTGGGTTTCAGAATAGAGATGGCTGGAAGAGGTAGAGATGATGCTGCGATTGCTGAGGCTCTGGGTATGCTAGCTGGAGTACTTGGAGGAAATCCGAATGTTATGGGAATGGGAGCTGCTCGTCAGTTGAGTGAGTTCCAGAAGAACAATCCCCCAATGTTCAAAGGAGCATACGATCCAGATGGTGCTCAGAAGTGGTTGAAGGAGATAGAGAGGATCTTCAGAGTAACTGAGTGTGCTGATAACCAGAAGGTTAGGTTCGGTACACATATGCTGTCAGAAGAAGCTGATGATTGGTGGGTTGCTACCCGCACTGAGTTGGAAACTGCTGGAAATGCTGAGATTACTTGGGCTGTGTTCAGAGAGAGATTTCTGAGGAAGTATTTTCCCGAGGATGTCAGAGGAAGGAAGGAGATAGAGTTCCTGGAATTGAAGCAGGGTAACAGGTCTGTTACGGAGTATGCTGCTAAGTTCACAGAACTGTCGAAGTATTATACTCCCTATGCTGAGGCTGCTGGGGAATTTTCAAAGTGTGTGAAGTTTGAGAACGGGTTGCGTCCCGAGATCAAGCAAGCTATTGGATATCAAAGGATTAGAGTGTTTTCTGATTTGGTTGACTGTTGCAGGATTTTCGAACAGGATTCCAAGGCCAGAGCTGAGAGCTATCAGCAGAGGGTTGATAGAAAAGGTAAGAATCAGATTGATCGTGGAAAACCGTATGCAGCTGGCAAAGGTTTTCAGAGGTAGAGTGGGATGAAGAAGCCTAGTGGGGGAGACTCTAGCGCTCCTGTTAAGTGTTACAGATGTGGTCAGGCTGGACATCGTATCCATGAGTGTACCAGTAATGAGAAGAAGTGTTTCAAATGTGGGAAAGGTGGTCATTTGGCTGCAGATTGCCGGTTGAAGACTGTGACTTGCTTCAACTGTGGAGAAGTGGGTCATATCAGCCCACAGTGTCCTAAGCCGAAGAAAGAGAATCAGTCAGGAGGCAAGGTTTTTGCTTTATCGGGTTCTGAGACTTCTGCAGATGATCGTTTGATCCGAGGTACGTGTTATATTAATGGCTTTCCTCTTGTAGCTATTATTGACACAGGTGCGACTCATTCTTTTATATCCTTGGATTGTGCTGTGAAACTTAAGTTAGAGATATCTGAGATGCGTGGTAGTATGGTGATTGATACTCCTGCGAAGGGTTCAGTGACTACTACTTCGGTTTGTTTGAAATGTCCTTTGAGTATTTTTGGTAGAGACTTTGGGATAGACCTTGTGTGTCTTCCATTAGTGCAGATTGATGTTATTCTGGGTATGAACTGGTTGGTGTTTAACCGAGTCTATATCAATTGTTTTGATAAGACTGTGATATTTCCTGAGGTTGAGGAAGGAAAGAGTTTGTTTCTATCAGCAAGACAAGTGAGTGAGGAAGTGACAGATGGGGCAGAGTTGTTTATGCTGTTAGCGACCTTGGAGGCTAAAGATAAACTGGTGATTGGCGATCTAGCTGTGGTGTGTGATTTTCCTGATGTGTTTCCGGAAGAGGTGAATGAATTGCCGCCAGAGCGTGAAGTTGAGTTCTCGATTGACTTGGTACCTGGTATTAGACCGATATCAATGGCTCCTTATCGTATGTCTGCTGTTGAGCTAGCTGAATTGAAGAGTCAGCTGGAAGATCTGTTAGATAAGAAATTTATTCGTCCGAGTGTGTCACCGTGGGGTGCACCAGTGTTGTTGGTTAAGAAAAAAGAAGGTACTATGAGGTTGTGTGTAGATTACAGGCAACTGAATAAAGTGACGATCAAGAATCGGTATCCTTTGCCGAGGATTGATGATTTAATGGATCAGTTGGTTGGTGCGAGAGTGTTCAGCAAAATAGATTTGAGATCGGGATATCATCAGATACGTGTGAAAACTGAGGATATTCAGAAGACTGCCTTCAGAACAAGGTATGGACATTATGAGTATTCTGTAATGCCTTTTGGTGTGACTAATGCACCTGGAGTATTTATGGAGTATATGAATAGGATTTTCCATCCGTACCTAGATCAGTTTGTTGTGGTGTTTATTGATGACATTTTGGTGTATTCGAAATCTGAAGAAGAGCATGCTGAACATTTGAGAGTGGTTTTAGGAGTTCTACGAGAAAAGAAGTTATTTGCTAAACTGTCTAAGTGTGAATTTTGGTTAGAAGAAGTTAGTTTTCTTGGTCATGTGATTTCCAGAGGTGGTGTTGCTGTTGATCCTTCTAAGATAGAAGCGGTGTCTAAGTGGGAAACTCCTAAGTCTGTTACTGAGATTCGAAGTTTCCTTGGTTTGGCTGGGTATTATAGGAAGTTCATTGAGGGATTTTCTAAGTTGGCGTTACCGTTGACAATGTTGACTAGAAAGGGGCAAGCGTTTGTTTGGGACTCAAAATGTGAAGAAGGTTTCCAAGAGTTAAAGAGAAGGTTAACTACTGCTCCTATCCTGATATTACCGAGTTCGTCGGAACTATTTGAGGTTTATTGTGATGCTTCGTTGTTGGGTTTAGGTGGTGTGTTGATGCAGAATAAGCAGGTTATAGCTTATGCTTCGAGACAGCTAAGGGTTCACGAGAGGAATTATCCGACACATGATTTAGAGCTGGCAGCTGTGGTGTTTGTTCTGAAGTTATGGAGGCATTATTTGTACGGTTCAAGATTTGAAGTTTTCAGTGACCATAAGAGTTTAAAGTATTTGTTTGATCAGAAAGAGCTGAATATGAGACAGAGGAGATGGTTAGAATTTCTGAAGGATTATGATTTTGGTTTGAACTACCATCCGGGTAAAGCAAATGTAGTAGCTGATGCATTGAGTCGGAAATCATTACATATGTCTATGTTAATGGTTAAGGAATTGGACTTAATTGAGCAGTTTAGAGACTTGAGTTTGGTGTGGGAGAGTACTCACAATAGTGTTAAACTGGGAATGTTGAAGTTAACGAGTGGTATTCTGGACGAGATCAGAGAGGGTCAGAAATCCGATGCACTTTTGGTTGATAAGTTGACTTTAGTGAATCAAGGTCAAGGTGGTGAATTCAGAGTTGATGAGAATGGTATTTTGAAATTTGGTAGTCGAGTGTGTATTCCGGATGTTACAGAACTTAAGAAGAGTATCCTTGAGGAAGGACATCGTAGTGGCTTGAGTATTCATCCTGGAGCTACGAAGATGTACCATGATTTGAAAGGGTTATTTTGGTGGCCGGGAATGAAAAGAGAAATTGCAAGTTTTGTGTATTCTTGTTTGACTTGTCAGAAGTCGAAGATTGAGCATCAGAAGCCGTCTGGGCTAATGCAACCGTTGGCTATTCCAGAGTGGAAGTGGGACAGTATCAGTATGGATTTTGTTTCTGGTTTGCCGAGAACAAGTAAGAATTTTGAGGCTATTTGGGTGATTGTGGATAGATTGACGAAGTCGGCTCATTTCATTCCGATCAGAATGGATTATCCGTTAGAGAGGCTAGCCGAGTTGTATATTGAGAAGATTGTAAGTTTGCATGGTATTCCGTCTAGTATTGTTTCGGACAGAGATCCTAGATTTACATCGAAGTTTTGGGCAGGTTTACAGAAGGCTTTGGGAACTAAGCTGAGATTGAGTTCTGCATATCATCCGCAGACTGATGGTCAGACTGAGAGGACGATTCAGTCACTAGAGGATCTTTTGAGGGCTTGTGTTTTGGAAAATGGAGGTGCTTGGGATTGTTATTTACCTTTGATTGAGTTTACCTACAACAATAGTTTTCATTCGAGCATTGGTATGGCACCGTTTGAAGCTTTGTATGGTAGGAGATGTCGGACACCTTTATGTTGGTATGAGTCCGGTGAGAGTGCTGTGGTTGGACCGGAGATTGTTCAACAAACTACGGGAAAGATTAAGATGATTCAGGATAAGATGAGAATTGCTCAGAGTCGTCAAAAGAGTTATCATGACAAGAGGAGGAAGTCACTTGAGTTCCAAGAGGGAGATCATGTGTTTCTTCGTGTTACTCCGATAACTGGTGTTGGTCGAGCCTTGAAGTCGAAGAAGTTGACACCTCGATTTATTGGTCCTTATCAGATTTTGGAGAGGATAGGAGAGGTAGCCTATCGTATCGCTTTACCGCCGTCGCTTGCGAATTTGCATGATGTTTTTCATGTGTCTCAGTTGAGGAGATACATTCATGATCCGTCGCATGTTGTCCAAGTAGATGATGTACAGGTGAGAGATAACATGACTGTTGAAACATCACCTATGAGGATCGAGGATCGAGAGTTGAAGCAGTTGCGGGGTAAAGAAATTGCCTTGGTGAAGGTAGCTTGGGGAGGACCAGCAGGTGGCAATGTGACTTGGGAACTGGAGAGCCAGATGAAGGAGTCTTATCCGGAGTTGTTCGATTGAGGTATGTTTTCGAGGACGAAAACTCTTTTAGTGGGGGAGAGTTGTAACACCCCGATAATAATATAATAATTACTTAAATTAAGTTAATAATATATTTATTGATTTAATTAAATAATTGAATTATTATTATTATTATTATTATTATTATTTTGGAATAATAATTATTGGGATAATTATTTATTGGAATAATATATAAGTTGGACATGAGAAAAATCCCATTTTTTGGTAAAAAGGTTATTTCACGTGAAAAAGGGAAAAGAGGCAGAAAGGGCAAAAAGCCAGAGAACGAAGGTTGAAGGAAGGAAAAGCTTAGAGCTCGGAGGCTGCCGGATTAACTCAGGTAAGGGGGGTTTATCATCAGTTAAAGGGTATTATATGATAATATGTAATGGGTAGTGATAACCATTGATTGTACCTCTATTTTGATTGATGCATGATGAGTTTGTAAAATATTGGATGAATGAAATTGAATGATAATTGAAAAGAATTCGTAGGAATTAGAAGAGGTAATGTTAGGATTGGTGAAGATGAATAGGATATGATTCGTGTAGATGAGGTGGACGATTATTTTGTGTAATTTGGACTGTGGAAGGTTGAATCAGATAGGTTTCGTAACAGAGAAAGCCATAGCAGATCTGAGAGTTCTGGTTTCTGGTCATACGCGTATGGCACTAGGCAATACGCGTATGAGCTGGCTGGTACGCGTATGGAGGAGGCCTTACGCGTATGGGTGGAAAAGATGGTATTTTGAACGTAAATTGGTCTCTGTTGGTACGCGTATGGAGTAGGTAATACGCGTATGAGTTGAGCGAGGCAATGCGCAATACGCGTATGAGAGTGGGCATTACGCGTATGGACTTGGTCAGGTTTGGGCAATACGCGTATGGACATGGGCAATACGCGTATGGGCAGAATTGTGATTTTCTGCGCTACTGTTGTGCAGTTTTGGTTGTTTAGGCTGAGTGATGCGACTTAGCTGAGATAGGATGTGATAGGGATCATTTTCCCGTTGTGTTGAGTGGTAAAGGTATTAGTAGAGTGTGCTAATACTGTGTTTGATTATGTGGCATGATAGGATATGCTTTTGTGATTAATTTTGTTGATAATGTATGATAGTATACATGATGATGTGAATGTATACATTTGTGAATAGACTGTATTATGGCTTAGAGTATGAGCATGTGTCTATTCTTGATTTTGTTGATGTTGCATTGCTAGGTGATTAGCATGCATATTGTGGCCTTCGGGTGGTAGCTAATTCCATGGTGAGGAATTAGTGAGTAAATCATTTTGATTGTTGTTGATTGTTGCATGCTAGGTGAGTAACTTGCATAGCATGGCCCATTTGGGGTGGTAGCTAATTCCCATGGTGAGGAATTAGTGAGTGAGTCACTATGTCTCAAATGAGTGGGACTAGTGGGCTTGGTAGCCGTGCCTGGATTTGGACGGTGAGGTTGAACTATATGTTCACAACATAGTCGGTACCGCATGCATAGAGTCTCATTGCATAATGAATGTATGGCATATAATATGAATGGATGTATTCCAGTATTATATGTGTGTTGTGTGTTGTGTGTTGTGTTGTTGATGTTGAATATGGTTGAGAATCTACTGTTGAGTATGATGTTTGAACGGATATTGATGTTGCTGAAGGAGTAGCCTGATTTAGGGTGAATTAATGTGTTAATTACTTGACATTACATGTTGTTTTATAATGCTTATTATATTGATTAAGGAACTCACCCTTACACCTATTTTTCAGGTAACAAGAAATGAGTTGAGTAGAAGCTAATGCTTGGAGTCTAAAGTAGTTTCTTATGGGTCATGCTCTGATAGATGTAACATCGGGAGGGGATGTTTTAATTAATTTGAGATTGGTTGTTGAATGATTTACGTGTAGTGTGTTACATGTTTTACATTGATGTTGAATTTTATTCCGCTGCGAATTATGCAAAAGAACCTTATTTTGATTAAATGAATGAGCATGACAGGATGTTTTGATAATTGTTGTGAAATGATTGTGTGACACCCTTAGGGGCATAATTACTCTGATGAATATATTGTTATTTTAATTATAATAATTTGGGGTATTTAGAAGGGTGTTACATTAGTGGTATCAGAGCATAGTCGGTCGTGTCGAGTCGTAAATTTTCTGTTTTCCCTGTACGGTATAGGTGTTGTGTAACCCTATCAGTACTTATTGTTTTAGTTGTTGGGTTTCAGAATAGAGATGGCTGGAAGAGGTAGAGATGATGCTGCGATTGCTGAGGCTCTGGGTATGCTAGCTGGAGTACTTGGAGGAAATCCGAATGTTATGGGAATGGGAGCTGCTCGTCAGTTGAGTGAGTTCCAGAAGAACAATCCCCCAATGTTCAAAGGAGCATACGATCCAGATGGTGCTCAGAAGTGGTTGAAGGAGATAGAGAGGATCTTCAGAGTAACTGAGTGTGCTGATAACCAGAAGGTTAGGTTCGGTACACATATGCTGTCAGAAGAAGCTGATGATTGGTGGGTTGCTACCCGCACTGAGTTGGAAACTGCTGGAAATGCTGAGATTACTTGGGCTGTGTTCAGAGAGAGATTTCTGAGGAAGTATTTTCCCGAGGATGTCAGAGGAAGGAAGGAGATAGAGTTCCTGGAATTGAAGCAGGGTAACAGGTCTGTTACGGAGTATGCTGCTAAGTTCACAGAACTGTCGAAGTATTATACTCCCTATGCTGAGGCTGCTGGGGAATTTTCAAAGTGTGTGAAGTTTGAGAACGGGTTGCGTCCCGAGATCAAGCAAGCTATTGGATATCAAAGGATTAGAGTGTTTTCTGATTTGGTTGACTGTTGCAGGATTTTCGAACAGGATTCCAAGGCCAGAGCTGAGAGCTATCAGCAGAGGGTTGATAGAAAAGGTAAGAATCAGATTGATCGTGGAAAACCGTATGCAGCTGGCAAAGGTTTTCAGAGGCAGAGTGGGATGAAGAAGCCTAGTGGGGGAGACTCTAGCGCTCCTGTTAAGTGTTACAGATGTGGTCAGGCTGGACATCGTATCCATGAGTGTACCAGTAATGAGAAGAAGTGTTTCAAATGTGGGAAAGGTGGTCATTTGGCTGCAGATTGCCGGTTGAAGACTGTGACTTGCTTCAACTGTGGAGAAGTGGGTCATATCAGCCCACAGTGTCCTAAGCCGAAGAAAGAGAATCAGTCAGGAGGCAAGGTTTTTGCTTTATCGGGTTCTGAGACTTCTGCAGATGATCGTTTGATCCGAGGTACGTGTTATATTAATGGCTTTCCTCTTGTAGCTATTATTGACACAGGTGCGACTCATTCTTTTATATCCTTGGATTGTGCTGTGAAACTTAAGTTAGAGATATCTGAGATGCGTGGTAGTATGGTGATTGATACTCCTGCGAAGGGTTCAGTGACTACTACTTCGGTTTGTTTGAAATGTCCTTTAAGTATTTTTGGTAGAGACTTTGGGATAGACCTTGTGTGTCTTCCATTAGTGCAGATTGATGTTATTCTGGGTATGAACTGGTTGGTGTTTAACCGAGTCTATATCAATTGTTTTGATAAGACTGTGATATTTCCTGAGGTTGAGGAAGGAAAGAGTTTGTTTCTATCAGCAAGACAAGTGAGTTTGTTTCAAAAAAAATCCACCTGCTAGCCTTCTGAGAGTCTTCTTGTCTTTACTGGATGCCCCATTCGACTATTATTGAGACTTCAAGAATTGCTTGATATCATGATACCAAGGTTTATTATTTTCACCACTGTCAACTGCGAAGACATAGGCAGGTCTTTCAAGATGAGGGACCATGATTCGAGGAACGTAGTTCTCTTGACAAACTTTAATCATGGATGATAAAGTTTCTAGAGCATCAGCGAACTTATTTTCATCTCGTGGAATATAACTCAGCTTGGCTTTGGTGAAGAAAGTTAACAATCTCCTGCTATAATCCCTGTAAGGAACTAGGGGAGGTTGATGAACTAACCACTTGCCATTGACTTGATTCACGACCAGAGCAGAATCTCCGAAGATCTCGAGGTTCTTGATTCTCAAGTTGATTGCCTCCTCAATCCCCATGATGCAAGCTTCATACTCTACTTCGTTGTTGCTACATTCGAAAGTCAATCGAGCAGCGAAAGGCATATGGAACCCCTCTGTGAAAGTCAATCGAGCAGCGAAAGAACACACATGGACCCTCTTGGAAAGCTTTGAGGCCTTTGGGATGGCTCAAATGGGATCTTGGATTGCTCATATCACAAACCCTAGATGCAGATGAACTTGAACTTATGCAGTGAAGCAAAGATGCAACATGAGATAGTATGCTTATGTTAATGCAAAAATGAAAGATTACAAGCCATGGTGTGATATGAGTGAGGGCAAATTTAGGGTGTTTACAATATGTTATATCTCATTCCTCACTTACACATTAACCATTTTTCAAAGATCAAATAATTCTCGATTCAACATCGAGTCCATTTTCAAATACCCTGGTAAGTTGATCGCTTTGTGCGTCGCCATCAACCAAAATCAATCATTTTCATCGCAAGTTGCAACCTTTGTCTTAGTCTTAGGAGCTTGACCGCTTTCATTTACCTTTTACATTTTGTCATTTTGTTGAAAATCCAAATGGAAAGAACTTCTTCGTTGACTCAATGTCATAGGTAGTTTAGCAATCCATAATTTTCCCTTTGACCTTAGCAATTAGGTATTTTCCTTTTGACCTTAGCCATTAAGTTCTTAGCTTTTTATTTTAAAATTTTTGTTGACTTTGCTAAAGTTACGTGAGTGTTTTCCATAACGCTTACCTCCCCTACGAACCTTGAGCACAACCAAGTGTTCGTTAATCCTTAGGATAACTACCAGTGCTCTGATTCTATACTCGATATGTAGGCATTAACGCGATGTTGTGCGAGCACCATTAGAAATAAAAACCTTAGGTTCCCCGTAGTTTTAGCAAGCAATAAATAATAATAACACAAATATTAACAAGAGGTTCTCATAGGATACTACAGATGCTTAGTATGTTAACACCTTCCCTAGGTATAACCAACCCCCGAACCTAGATTCTCCACAATTAGGTTTTTTTTTCCGATCTTTTTACCTTTCCTTTTGGATAAATCACAGTTCGGTGGTGAACATAAAAGTTTTAGGATTCAAGTTAACTAATAGCTTGACATCCGATTCTCACCGCGACATTATCTAAACCAATATGAGGCCATTTTTCCATTTCTTTATTATTTCTCGATTTATCGACATATTCACATATTTATGGTCTATGATATTATTATCCGATTTTTAATATTCGATTACATAAATAAACCGACATTGTCTAAAATCGATATGAGACCTTTTTTATACTATTTTTATGTTTTTTAATTATTTTTAGATCCATTTTTATTTATCGATTTATTATTATTTTTGGCCGATGAATAAAAGTTTAGATATTAAATTTTGAATAAATCGACGTTATCTAAACAAATATGAGGTCACTCTTTTATTCTCTTATTTATTTCTGGATTATATTTTTGGTCGATGACTAAAGTTAGATATTCGATTTCAAATAAATCGACGTTGTCTAAACTAATATGAGGTCACTCGTTTATTTTCTTATCGTTTCCCATTTCCCTGATTTATTTCTATTCTGCCGATGAATAAACGGTTAGATATCCGATTTTGAATAAATTGACGTTATCTAAACAAATATGAGGCCATTCTATTATTTTCTACCTTGTCCCGATTTTTTTTATTCGGCCGATGAATAAATGTTTAGATATTCAATTTCGAATAAATCGACGTTATCTAAACTAAATATGAGGCCATTCTTTTATTTTCACTATTATTTTTCGACTTCACTTATTTTTATGGTCAATGATATAACAAACAATTTAAATATTAGATTTCAAACAAATCGACATTATTTAAATCAATATGAGACCAGTTTTCTTTTTATTGCTTTACTTTTTTTATGGTCGATGAAAGTTATAAAATCATGATAGTCCACAAATCGTGATTAAGACTAGACCATTTATTCATTTTATAATTACTCGATTATTTGATTACTTTTGCATTACGATTTCAAAGTTAAAATTGAATTTAACTTTCTAAAACCGTTTGGATGCATAAAACGACGCTCGACTTCTCATAGAATGATTCTAAAATTGAATCGATTCTAAGATGGTTAAAGAGCCACATTTCTATGCTCTCGATTTAAATTCAAGGTCCAATGCCTTCGCATAGCTTAAGACACTTCACAGACGCTTCCTCTTGGGCAAATACAATGAACCCTTTTATTTCGTGCAATCCTGTGTAACTTACTTGTATCCCTCTCCCGATTTTGATGTATGTCATTTATTTACTCATTTTCGCTTCTTTCGCGAATCTTGGTCCAACGCCAAGTGGTTTCACTTGCACACTTGCACTTCCTTTAGGTTTTGGTATCATTTACTAAGCGTCTTCCTAAGGACTAGGATTCAATCCCATGTAACCATTTAACCCTTACACTTCATTTGCATTCACCCTTTGTGATCGCTTTATGCCTCGCAACGAACCCTCCCTTTGACCAATACGTTTCTTTTAGATCTAAACCCTTGATCCAACGTCAAGCGGTCATAGGGAATAAAACACATTAATAATATGAGAAGAATTGTACGCCACGAGCCTTAAGTGGTAGAAAGGAGGATAATGATCTTTTGTTATTCGCTCCGATTATTTCGACGCAAGACGCTTGGCTTGTTAGGCGGAATAAACTACTCATAGTTTTTATTGAAATTCGACTCCTAAACTCCTTTTATGAAAGAAAGATAAATAAAATTAGCACCCGTCTGTAGTGAGCTGAACTATGAAGCTCTGACTTTCCCATTGCACGAGGGAATACGTAGGCACACGGATCTTAATTCCTGACGAGCACCTAAGATCAATCAAACTTTAATATCAACTCTTTTCCCCTTAGCAAGTATCTCATTAGGCATGGACATCCTTTCTCGCGTAACAACTTAGATGGTTCCCATCGAATACGATGGATGTAGGGAGTGCTAATACCTCCCCCCTACATAACCGACTTTTGAACCCAGGCAATGGTTCCGACGACCTTGTCTTTATCCTTTCTTCCCGGGTTTTATCTATATTTTCCCTTTCCCTCTTTGGAAATAAATCAAAGTTAGATGACAACTCTCTAGTAAGCCCAGCCACGACTGCATTCACGAGGATCGTATTTTTCGTGGTACGACACAACCATCCACTAGGGAGCACAACATAACAACAACACCCCAATCCACATAATGAGATTGAAGCCTCAATCATTATAAGTATACCATGAATGCAACGATGCAACAACATCAACATAACCATCATAATCAACACTTGCATCAACATTCATGTAAATATTCATCATAATCTTCACAAGACATATATACCTCAATCATGTAATCTATCAATATATTATCATTATCACATAGCAATCATAAACATCGTATTATAGCATCACAATTCCATTTTACACCCAAACATTATAATTCATTTTATCAACATATTCGTCACATAGAAAGTATAAACATCATACTAGTCACAACATATACTTACTCTGTCATAGCATCATTATTGTAGCATCGTTCACATAACTCATACCATCATATAAGTTAACACATAATCATCATAATTCATCATTCATACATCTACTACTTTGCCTACTCATGTCATCATTACTACATATCATCATAATACAACATAATCACCTAAACATCATTTCATCATAAATTCTTACACATTTAGCACATTATAGCGTGGCAAGAATTCACAGCAACATCATAGCAACATAAGGCAACAAAACAAGTCATTTAGAGTCATTCAGTAAAAGAAAACATTTTCCTAAAAGTTACAAGTCTCACTAAGCAAGCACCCCGCGCTCGCTAAGCGAGCTACTCTCGGGTTGGGGAATTCTCAAAACTTCACTTGCTTGTTAAGCGAGCTAGGCGATTTTTCAAATCCGAGTCTGTGATAACAACAAACGCATATACAACATTTCACCCCCAAAACACATTTTTTTCATCATTTAATCACCAATTCAGTAACGGGACATCAAACCAACACACATACATCATATACAACATAAAATACAACACAATTCATCACTAATTTCCTCAATTATATTCATCAAATCCTAGGTTTTCTCTAAAAATCCCCAATTCTCCCCATTTCCTAAACTCTACGTCAAAAGATATTGAAAAGCAATACTCCCCATACCTAGAGTGAAGTTTTTCCACGGTCTTCATCAAAAATCTCTGGAAACCTCTTCAAACCTTCGCTCCTCTTCATCGTTTTTCAGACCTCTTCTTTCTTCTTCTCCCAAAAGTGATCCTAAACTGATCGTATTTCCAACCTCAATTCCCTTTTTGTCAAAATTACCCCTAGGACCCCAAAGACTCTTTTCCAACTTTGCTCTCAACTTAGTCTCCACAATTTACCAACATATCCTCAAGACCTCTTCTTCTTTTATTTTAATTGAATAATAATAATTTGAATAATCTAAAATAATTATCCTTAATATTATTATTCACTAAAATAATTCAAATAATCTCTTCATAAATACAACAACGGTCTTCCAACACCAAATAATAGACAACAACAACAAGCTACACAATTAAATCACCAAATCGGGGTGTTACACTTTCAATCTGCAGTTAAGCACAACCACAATTCTTGCAAAAAATTCTTCCAATACCGATTTCTTCTATCACAAGTTTCCTAAAATATCTCCATATATTTAGGAACCTTTATGCAACCTTTTGCATTACTGAGAATCCTCCTGATTCCTTATTCTAAGTGCCACATAGGATAAACATCCAAAAACCTGAAATACTAAAACAATCAAAACATAAAAAATAGCGCATTAGTAAATCAAGATGTCGAATGATCAAGTTAGGACATCTAGTCTGACATCTTTATAATGACAAGCATAGGAAATTTTGTCCAACATCTTCAAACAGTTTGTTTTACCAAAATCAATGCCAACTCACAAGAGCCTTCAAAGAGAATCTAAATGGACAAGTATGGGGCGTAGCAAGAGTTTTTACGGATGTGCATGAGGTAAATTCAAAGGGTAAATGCATCATGTAGTTTTCATCGAATTTGGATCTTATTGTAGCTAAATAGATGCTTTAGGAAAAGAGATCAACGTAGTATTACATATAAGAGAGGGGTGACATGTTATTAGATACATTTCTTTCTTATTTGGAAGTTAGATAAGAAATATTTGCTTAAACTATAAAGTTATATTGTTAGATAGCTTGACTATGAACCATAAAGTATTAGTATTGAATGAAAGATTCAAGAGGAGCTCAAAGAGAATAAATCACATGCGATCTCCCCGTATTCAGTGGTGACATTTGAAGGATGAAAAACAAGAGAGTTTCTAACAAAAAATATTAGAGGGGTGAAAGGAAAATAGCAATTGTACTATTTTGCCCATTGTAGTAATAATAGGAAAATTCCAAGTATTGAATCTCAATGACTGCTTAACGATATAGAGTTATGGAACAATTTCAATTAAAAAAAGCTTTGGGGGTTTGTTGTGTTTGATATGATTATGACTACTATTGCAATAAAAGTCAACAAATAAAATGGTTAAACGATGAATAGACATGAATAAATTGCTAGGGGTAGTGAATGATTCTTCCTGTAACAACTCTGACTCGTCAATGTAATAACATAATTCAAAATAGTTGATTACTAGTTCTCTAGAGCATCTAATCCTAAGTTATTAGTGAAAAGATCTTTGATAAAACATACTGATTACTATGTCCATAGGAAATTACGGCTTCTACCAAGAATTCAAATAACAAGAATATTTCGGTTAAGATAAAGTATCACTAGTCCCAGGTGATATTTATTATTAGAAGTTCTTACTCAAATCAACAAATAATCATTGTCCGACTTAAATTACTCATACAATTCAAAATCCATTTTTCTGATGGTTAAACATTAAAAATAGAGATAAGAACAAATCAGTGATGATGAAAATTAAATTGTAATTGCATTAAATGGAACAAAATCATTACATTCAGAATCATGTTGTAATTATGTGCATTTAGTTGTTCCATCTTTTCAATCATGTTGTAATTTTCCAAACACAGGGAGAGTGTTTGAGTGAACGTAAGAGGTATCTCTTATTCAGGTGGAGCCTGAACAAATCTTCACTGGTAGTATTAGAAAAATGACCTTGAACTAAGGTAATTCAGAGTAAGCCCATTTGTCCTTCTAACTATTGGAAGTGGAGTCGTTCTATAGGAAGTCATGAATAGAAATTCACGGATAATATTAGGAAGAGAGACATTGAATAAAGTTTGTTCATCTAAAACAATTTGTACTCTTACTATTGAAAGTGAATTTCCTTTATTGGGTTGAATATCATCTAAACATAAGTGACATTGCACTGAACTAAGTTACCAGTTTCTTTGTGTTCTTTATGGTTTTATGATTTGTTTTATAGTATCTGTTGATCTGGTGGTATAAAAAGTCAAACACATTGTTATAGACAATGTGTCCAACATTTGTCATGCAAAAAACAAAATTTCAATTGGCTTCAGAGTAGGAATCATGTTCTATTTGGGTGTGTTCCAAGGTTCTTATTTTGTTCAAGATAGAGAATTTCAAAGAAAGAGGAGCAGTTCATCGACCAGAGATTCTTTATAGTATTAAATATTCTCCAAAGATAAGAGCAGAAGACCATGTGGGTTATGATATTAAAGAAAATCTCATGCTTGTTAAGATCTTTAGTAAAGTCATGAGAAAAATAGATATGAGATCCGAGAATAATGTCTTTATAAACATTCAAGACAATCAACAATACATTTTCAAGAGGTGTAACTTTCAGCGTAAAGGAATAGGTAGAGAAAATCAAGGTTATGAAAACCGGTTCAGAACATCTAGTTCACCCAGTTAGGCCGGGAACCGGACCTATGTCCGGTCAATTAAACCATTTAAACCGCACTGTCAAAGAACCGGGGTAAAAACCATAAAATCGGGTGGAAACCGGAAAAACTGGTCAAAATCGGGGGTTCCTTCAAATACATGAGTTGAACCGGATTTTAACTTTTTCAGTTGTTTATTTATTTATGTAAAAGAAAAATACATTAAAAGATGAAAAAAAAAACACAAATTTAATACTATTGAATCACATGGGTCTTATAATTGAAGATCTCACTTTAACCCATTCAGAATTAGGATTTTCTTGATAATAAGACATAAAATTCTTTTTATAAATAATACTCTTGAATTTATTTTTTAAAGTTTTGGGTGTTGGACATAATTCATTAACAGTGTTATGATCACTCTTTCACAAAGTTGACAACGCTAAAAAAATATATATTTCTTGTTAAATTCTAATATTCTTTGACTTAAACCAAGCATCATCTAATACATTTTACATAAGATATAAAATTATAGCATTTTTAACTCTTTCTCAATCTGATTATAGTTGAGAAATTATAGAAAATAAAAATCACCAATCTATATGATTAAAAACTAGTACTAAATCATATAACATATACAATAATGGTCAGACCCGGTCAAATCTTAAAACTCAACCTATACCAATTTAATATCCGGTCCGATTTTAATTACCTTGGTGAAAATCTCAACTAGATCTAATGTCTTAAATGCAAAGATTTAAGACACATTCAAATCGAATGCTCAAGTTTTCTAAAGATACAAAGTAAAATCTACAATGTCACTAATGATGAAGAATGTGAATTTAATCAAGCAAATAAGGTTGTAACTTTAACTACACACATCAAAGAAATGAAAGGTGATATATATATATATATATATATATATATATATATATATATATATATATATATATATATATATATATATATATATATATATATATATATATATATATATATATATATATATATATATATATATATATATATATATATATATATATATATATATATATATATATATTAAGGGCCATCAAATTTAAAGAATATATATTACTCCTATTTCGAAAGCAAAATCCAAAATATCATATAACAAGTCTCAACATCCTATCACACATGATTACCGATGCATTAATTTAAAGAAATGAAAGATGATATATATATATATATATATATATATATATATATATATATATATATATATATATATATATATATATATATATATATATATATATATATATATATATATATATATATATATATATAAGGGCCATCAAATTCAAAGAATATATATTACTCTTATTTCGAAAGCAAAATACAAAATATTATGTAACATGTCTCAACATCCTATCACACATGATTACCGATGCATTAATTTTATCTCCTCCATTCTATTATACTATTGTAAATATTATGCGAGTGAACTATCATGTTGACTCACTAGGGATAAACAATTTAACTCCTATACAGATAACGTTATTACAATCTCAAACAAACATAACAAAAATAAACAAACAAATTTTAAACTTTAATTACTATCCTCTCCTTCCCATATTAAATGACATATTTAAAATAAAATAGTATCTTAAAATAAATGACATATTTCAATTTTCAATACATTTTTTTAATTTTATTCTCTAATTTATATTCTCAATATAATAATGATACTTTAATAAAAATAACATTCTTTTATTTATTTATTCACTTTTCTTAATTTATGTAAAAAAAATCAACTTAATCACTCGTTGTAAAATAGAGGAAGTATATATTTTTGTAATTTTTAGTACTTCATCTATCTCAGAATATGTGTCATCTTTCCTATTTTTATTTGTCTCAAATTATTTATCTATTTAGATTATCAATGTAATATTTATTATTTTTTTCCCACTACCCTTATTTATTGTACTTCCTTCGGTCTCATATATAAGTAAATTTACAAAATAAAATATTCGCCATTTAAAATAAATGTTTGAATGCATTTAAGTTTTATACTCTTTCTAATTTTATCCCAACTTTTTGCTTTAAAAATCGTTAAAATATAAAAATGTGAAAAAAGTAAGGATATATTTAGAATAATAACATTTAATATAATAAATTTAAGTGATTTTTACTTATATTTAAGACTTTAATTTTTTTTTAAAATTTGCTTTTATATATATAACCGGGGAGTATTTTAATTCATATAACTATTTCACTATTTATTATTAATGGTTAATTCTTATCTACCTTTCTTAAAAAGTTGGATAGAATTACCTATAGTGTAATTTACATTGAAATTGTTTTGAAAATCTAAAAAATTTAAACTATTAAATAAATAAATAAATACAATAAAATGATTTGACATTATTTAATTGGAGAAATGTATATTGTCAAACTTTTTATGATGGTAAAAAAATTATCCTCATTATTAATAGAACTATTTTAATAAATAATAATTATTTTATTATCTTATTTTTGAAATTAACACAATTAATCATTTATTTAAAAATATCAAAAAGGACATCTCTACGGAGACGGAGTAATCACATGTTTTTGTAACTTTTAGGCTTCTAACCGTCACACTATTCTAAAACAAACACTATCTCGAGTCAAAATCCACTTCAACACTCATACTATTAAAATCTGAAACATTTCCTGAATAGGTTGCACTCTTATCACTAAACACAATCCTCGTCTTTTATCCGACCAACTTCCACTTCATCATTCTCAACAACAACATGTTCCCGTTGTTCTGCAGTCTCTTGTAACTGCAATGCAAACTCTAATGTCCAAATGACATCGTTCATTGACGGTCTCATCCTTCCATCGTCTAACAAACAACTAACCGTAATTTCACCGAACTTTTTCAAGCACTCAGGCGCTATACTCCCTTTCACAAAAGGGTCCACAATACTCTCGAGGGTCCCATTTTTACAGCAATCTTTCCCCCAATCTGCGAGTGACATCTGGTTCTTCTCCGCAGTTCTAATAATAGGTGGCCGGGCACAGAGTATCTCGAATAAAACCACTCCAAAAGAGTACACGTCAGATTTCTCTGTTAAACGTTGTCGTTTGTAATACTCAGGATCTAAATAACCAACGCTACCTTTAACAACAGTGCTAACAGAGGACTTTGATATACCTGTAGGCCCGTATCGAGAAAGCCCAAAATCAGAAACCTTCGCGGTCCATTTCTCATCTAACAGAATATTCGTCGTTTTCACGTCACGGTGAATGATTGTTCGTTTCACACCTGTATGAAGGTAGTGTAAACCACGCGCCGCGCCTATTGATATCTTCAACCGCTGTTTCCATGATAATTCTGGATTATCCGTGTTGTAGAGATGATCTTGTAAAGTTCCACGCGTCATGAAATCGTAGACGATTATCATTTCGTTGTTGTCGTTGCAGTAACCAATTAAAGAAACAAGGTGAACATGACGGAGGTTTGAGAGCATGTCGATCTCGTTGAGGAACTCGTTTTCTCCTTGCTGTGAACCCGATTTGAGTCTTTTGATTGCGACCGGTGTTAAACCGTTGTCGATGTAGCCTTTGTACACGTGGCCGAATCCTCCTACGCCGATGATGAAGAGTTCGTCGAAGTTGTTCGTGGCGGCGCGTATCTGGCTGAAGGAAAACTTGCGGCAGAGACCCGAAGGTAGATGTGAGTTTTGAGTGTTAGTTGATTTCAATGCTGTAGCCTTTTCCCCTTGAAGAAAGAAAACGACAAGGGAAAGGAAAACGACGCCGAATACACCTCCCAAAATGACGCCAAGTATTGTCGTTCCACTTATGCTTTTGCTTTTCTTCTCTTCAACCGGATACTGAACCGGATCCGGGTTGGGTCCAGCTAGATTCTTCAAAGGAATATCACTGATTTTGAAAATTTCAAGTGCATTTAACATCGGGTAACTGTATACGGAGTCTCTACGATCAGCATACGGATGCATTTGAAGAGAGAGGTTAACTTTCTTGTTACCTTTATTATTACTCTTTGGAAGAAAAACGGCGTAGTTTCTATGTACAGCAAGACCTCGTTGATCTAGGGTCCATTTCATAACATCAGCGAGTTCTTCCGCCACGTCTCCTTGTAAATAGATGATGAAGACTCTTTCGCCTACGGTTTTTATGTTGGGGTCGAGTTCACAAAAGTGGAGTCTGATCATGTAATAGAAGCCGGAATCAACAGGAAATTCCCAAGTAAGGTTTAAGAGTTTATTGAGAGTGGCATTGGTGCCCATATTACGTGCTGATCTGTACAGTTCTTTGGGTGCCACGTAATTGGGGTTCACGGTGATATTCATTGTATCTGTTAAGTCTTCAGAGACAAAATCGTATGATGTTAGTGTTCTTAAATAGTCTATGTCGTTTTGGTTCCAGTTTCTCAGCATGCCTGTGTCTAGAATTTTAGGTGAGTTTGTTGCCTCTCCAACTTTGATCCTGTAATCTGCTAAGACATAGCTGATATAATTAGAATATTGTTTGTTTTTTCATCCTGTAATGCAGATAAAAAACAAGTGAATCTCTTAAATGTAATTCCAATTTAAGGTGTTTACTTTCAATTTCATTTAGGTTCTATTTGAGTTTGACTTAGTGTATATATGGATATTTTTTTATTTTTTAAAATTGAATTTTTTTTTTTTAAATTTGTAACGATTACTTCTCTTTGTTTGTAATTCTTTCAATTTTTTTTTTCATCAACAAAGTTTCATTATTAACTCTAACAATTGGTATCTAGAACTCCGGTTCAATTTACATATAAATAAAAGTGTACGTGCAGTTTGTGATTGATTTTATTTTTCAAATTCACATTGAATTGAAGATCGAAATTAAACATGATCACAATCTTGATTCTCAGGGATTGAGAAACACGAGTGTTTGGTAAAAATTGAACAATTTGTACAAGAAAGAAGATGAACAGCGAAAAAGGTAGTTTGAATGCAAAACTTCCAATATTCGACGGAAATAATTGGAATCAGTGATCGATTCAGATGCGTGTGTTATTTGACGCTTAAGATATTCTTGATCTCGTCGATGATGGTTACATGCAGGTTGTAGAAAATGCAATAGAAACGCGAAGAAATGTGCAACATAAAATAAGGAAGAAGGATCATAAGACATTGTTCTATATCCATTAATTTGTGGTTACGTAGGTGTTTAAGAAGATTGTCGACTCGACGACGTCGAAGGCGACGTGGGATACACTTGTGCGGTGCTATGGTGGGGACGCATCGGTGAAGAAAGTAAAGTTGCAGTCCTTACACAAGGAATGTGAAAATCTATTCATGAATAACAATGAGAAGGTGCCTGATTACATCTCCAGAGTGATTGTGTTCACGAATGAGATGAAGTCTCGTGGAGAAACGCTCCCTGAACAAGTAATTATTGAAAAGGTACTAAGATCACTAACTCCTTAGTTTGATTACATTATTATAGTCATATAACACTCGAAAGACACGAACACCATTAGAATTGAAGAGCTGCAAAGTAGTTTAGAGGCACAAGAATTATGTCTGACTGAAAGAAACTCTAAAAGAGAAGCACAACAGGCTCTGAAAGCTTCTTTTGTCAAGGAGAACAAGAAGGAAACACGGCTAGAGAACAAGAAAAAGAATGGTGGTAGTGCTCAGAAATCAGAACTCTTCAATCAAGATAAGAAGAAACATAAGAATGTTCAGAAAGGAAAGGGGAAGTTTGATAAGAGAAATGTTAAGTGTTATAACTGTAACAGGTTTGGTTATTTTGCTGCTAATTGCTGGTAAAACAAGTAAAACAAGAGTAAACAAGCCAACATAGCCAAATGAGATTTTAAGGATGAACTTGTGCTATTGATGGCATCTGATAATGAAGGTGAAAAAATGGTGGACTGGTTGTATGTGGATCCTATATACTCAAATCACCTAATTGGAAACAAGCAATATCCGATTAATTTTGACTCTAGTAGAAAGACTAAGATCATATGTGTTGATGATAAGTATTTGAATGCAGAAGGAATGGGAAATGTCAAACTAAAATTGAAAAACAACCAAATTGTATTGATCAAGGATGTATAGTATGTTCCTGACATGAATAGAAATCTGATGAGTGTAGGTCAACTGCTTGAAAAAGGGTTTTCAGTAACCATGAATGACAATCTCTTGAAGTTGTACGATTGTGACCAGAAGTTGATTATGCAGTCTATACTAGGAAGAAACAGGACATTCAAGGTGAATGTTGAAACATCAGACATTCAATGCCTTAGGGAAACTAGTGTTGTAAGGGAAAATGAATTATGGCATAAGAGATTGGGACATCTGAACTTCATAATTTTAGGGCATCTAAGTTCAAAGAATCTGGTATATGGAATTTCAAAGATGTGGCACCAAAGAAATCATATGATATATGCATGAGAGACAAGCAATCAATATTTTCATTCTCATAAAAAATGCCTCCAAGAGCAAATTATGATTTGGGTGTGATGCATTCTAATGTATGTGAATCGTTTGAGGTACCTTCACTTGGATGAAATAAAGTGCTTTGTGTTATTTGTAGATAAGTTCACAAAAATGGCACGGGTAACACTCATAAAGTTTAAACATTAGGTGTTTGCTGAGTTCAAGAAGTTCAAAGTTAAGGTTGAGATTTAAAGTGGACAAAAGTTGAATATCCTCAAAATTGATGGCGGAGGTGAATTTAATTCAACAAAGTTCAAGAAGTTTTATGAGGAGCTAGCTTGAAGTTGAGCATGAGGTGACTTCTACGTACACTCCATATCACAATGGTCTTGTTGAAAGAAGAAATAGAACTCAATTGACATGACAAGGAGTATGCTAAAAGAAAAGAATCTACCTCACACATTGTAGAGCGAATCAATAGCCACATTAGCATATGTTCTCAACAGATGTCCAACAAAGAAATTAAAGGAAGTAGTTCCTCTAAAGAAGTGGACTAGAAGAAAACAAAGTATGAGTCATTTCAAGGTGTTTGGTTCTGTATGTTAGAAGCATCTACCAAATACTATTAGAAGGAAATTGGATAACAGAAACCAAGTCATGTCGCTAATAGGTTACCACTGTATAAGTTCTTATAAGTTATATTGCCTAGTCACCAACAAAATCGTTGTTAGAAGAGATGCCATAGTAAAAGAATAAAAAACATGGGATTGGAATAAATCTTAATCCAACTCTAGTGTAGTGTCAACACTAGAGTCTGATTCTAACTTTGAAGGAGATTTTGCCTCTAAAGGTGATTCTGACTCTAAAGGTGACTCTGACTCTAAAGGTAATCCTGCCTCTGAAGGTAATACTGCCTCAAAAGGCAATCCAACCTCAGAAAGTGAACTTGTGCAGTGTCAGTGGCCATGAAGAATAGAAAGATAGCAAGAATACTTACAAAGTTTGAGTTGTTGCTTGATACAGAGATTGACTTTGAGGGGAAGTCATATAGTGTTCCATGATGGTGAAGTTTGAACCTGTCAGCATCAATGAAGCACTTAAGAAGAAAGTGTGGATGAAGGCCATAAAGGAAGAACTTGAGACAATCAAAAGAAACAAGACATGAGAATTTATTGTTCTACCTAAGAACAATAAATCCATCAAGGTGAGATGAGTTTTCAAGATAAAGTTGAAGCAAATAAATTGGTTATTGTTGAGATGGTATGCTATTCATACTCAGACTAATGCGATAATAGAATGGACAAAAGGAGTATTACATGGTATTTGTTCATATATCTAAGAGTTCCCATTTTATGATATTCCAATAAGCAACTAATAGTTGCACTGTCAACTTGTGAGCAAACCAATAAGGTTGATGATTGACAATAAATCAACCATAAGCCTTTGCCAAGAATCCAGTGTTGCATGGAAGAAGCAAGTACATTGACACAAAGTTTCATTTTATGCAATCAAGTTCAAAATGGAGTGCTTAAGGTTGTTCAATGCAATACTCAGAAACAACTTGCAGTTGTGTTGACTAAGGAAATCAATATTGAACACTTCATCAATTTGAGAGATGAAATTGATGTTGTTGATTTTTAATCTTGAATCTGAATTAAGGGATGATGTTAAATGTAATTTAAATTCAAAGTTAATTACAATTGTGTAAAAAATTGAATTGGTAGAAAAAAAATCTATTACGATTATCTCTCTCTGTTTTATTTTTTGAAAAGCAAAAGATTTTATTGACAAAACACAAACATACCAGCATAAGATATGCGTAGTATGGATACACCAATACAACACTACAAAAGGCAAAGAACAAATATAGTCCAACTAACAACAAAACCACCCACAAACAAGAAAACCTTACTTTCAAAACAAGGAGCCACCCAACACCTCAACAAAGCAGGATTTTAATCCGAACATGAAAAATCAATCTATCAGCTAAATCACCAAGACAAAGAGAGTCAAGTTGCACCACTCCAGAGGGTAAAAACCAGATGAAAACACCAAGGATAACCAAAACAACACTCCACCAGCCAGACAAGGATTGGAAACCAGATGAAACTCTAAGGGGTTGTTTGTTTCGTGAATACAAATGTTATTCCTGGGAATGTGACATTGGAATTCACATATGCCCTTGTTTGTTTGAAATTTTGATTATTTATACCCGGATACTTTTTAATCTCGGGAATATATTTTATTCATGAAATTCTTCATTTTTATTCTCATGTCAAAGGATGAGAATCTTACATTCTCATGAGAATATAAAATAATCAACCATAATTTTCCACTCTCATGTTATTTTAACACATTTTTTTTAATTTAATTAAAATAAAACTTAAAAATATTCATAGAATTTTTTTTATTTGCCAAACACATTGATGAGAATAAAGTTCCTGACAATAATATTCATAGGAATAATATTCCCAGGATTATAATTTTAATCCATCAAACAAATACACCCTAAGAACTAATCGTTCATGTACTTGATTGAAACGGACATTGACATTACACACTTTATTGAGAGATTATTAAATTTATTAAATATATGAATTTTTAAAGAATTTAAAAATTATATAATATTCTATCACATTAATTTATTCCAACTATAATAAATTATTTAAAATATATCTAGTGATATAATATATAACACCGTATGTTTGAATTGTTTGATTAAATTTAAACTTTTTTAAAAGAATCATTGATAGTAAATATGTTAAATTTGCCACATGTAGAATTCTACTCATAGAAATCATACTATACTCGTAAGTAATTGCAACTTTATATACGATATGAAAATAAATGCATAGCTAATTTAATTGTTGTTACCTGTTTCTAGTGCAACGTTGGTTGAAATACTATATACTGGTAAAGTGGACCCCACAAGTGAAAAACCAGGATCAGTGGGTGGTGTATAATAGAGATCATCAGGCATGGATAAGACTTCAACTCCATTAATGAAAGCATAGCTATTAGAATTTCCACTACTTGGCATAAAACTCAAATCAAGCCTTTGATCATCACTAACGTTGATAACATATTCTTTGAATATAGTATCAACACCTTCAACATCAGCGTTTAGTGAGGCATTAAAATCCTTAAGAAGTGTGAATCCGTTAGATATAACGGTGAAGGAAGCATCATAACGGTCGAAACCGTTGGAATAAGTAGAAGGGTAGAAAAAAAGACGGAGGAATTTAGGACCTTTGGTGACAGGGAAAGAGTAGTTGAATATTGAGTGTGATAAACGAGCTGTTGAATAAGGGATTTTGCTGATGGAAGAATTTTGTGTCGTTGGAACAGAAATTGTTGTTGGGTTGTTGTTTTGTGATGAAGACAAAAGTTTTGAGTTTGTGTCTCCTGTCCATGTTCTTTCTCCGTCGGTAGAGTTTCCAGTTGTGCCACAGTTGAGGGTATAACGGTCAATTGGGTCGTACGCTTGAAGGGAAAAGAGGGAGATGGAAAAGTAGAAGAGGGTGGTGATTATGGTTTTGAAGTTCATCAATGGTTTCATGTTTTTTTTAGGGAAAGAGGGAGATGGAAAAGTAGAAGAGGTGTGTGGAATTGAAGAACACGAGTTTATAGAATTGTGCTCATTGGTGGAGATGAGTACTTAGAAAATGGAAAAGTCCTTTGACTCTCAAGTTTTTTTAGTTTAATATATGTTTATATTCTCCTATTTTATTTGATTTATAAAATTAACCTTTGCATTTTAAATAATTATTTTTTCATATATTTTTAATTTAATTTAATTTAAATTTAAAATTAATAATATTTTTATTTTAAACCCATGTGTCACTTGCACAATGTGACAAATCATTATATAAATTTTTTAAGCCTTTTAAATAGAAAATATACATTTAATTAGTTTTCAATGCCAAAAAAATAATCTCTTTGGGAAGAAAAAAATTGTAGTTTGACCAAATTTTAAAATAAATAAAGTTAACAAATTATTACATATATTTTGTTTTGTTGACTTGTTCAATTATATATATATATATATATATATATATATATATATATATATATATATATATATATATATATATATATATATATATATATATATATATATATAGAGAGAGAGAGAGAGAGAGAGAGAGAGAGAGAGAGAGAGGGCGGAGGGGGGGAGGGAGGGAGGGGGAGGGAGAGAGAGGGAGAGGGAGAGAGAGAGAGAGAGAGAGAGAGAGAGAGAGAGAGGAGGGAGAGAGAGAGAGAGAGAGAGAGAGAGAGAGAGAGGAGGGAGAGGGGGAGGGAGGGAGGGGAGAGAGAGAGAGAGAGAGAGAGAGAGAGAGAGAGAGAGAGAGAGAGGGAGGGGAAGGGGAGGGGGAGAGGGAGAGAGAGATATTTGAATTTGAATTGTATCTAGTGAACTAGCTCTGATGCCTACATAGACAATAATATTTCTTTGAGCTCTGACTCAATAGTGATGATCAAAGTGAATCCTCATTTAATGCATGAGGTGTGGTCAATCTTCATGACTAATGAATACTTTAGTTATTCAGAGAATTTTGTTGAACTCGTTTAACACTTGTCTTTAACATATTCTACTATAAGACACAATATAATAAAAGGGTGAGGCGAGCTTGTACTCGTTTATGTGATCCTGCGAATTATTTATTAAATCATTACTCATGTCATTTAAAAGTTGAAGAATTGATGAGCCGAGTAGTTTGGTCTCATTAAAGATATTTCAGTTCACAATCCTTCAAGTAGGGGTGTTCACTGTGTGTTTTGGACGGTTTTTGTAACGCCCCGATTCCGATTATTTCACTTTTTTATTGAATCTTTTATTTAAATGGAGTGATAATTATTTTATTTGTGAAATTGATATGTTAATATGATATGTTGGCATGTTATGTCATTTTGCCATTTTTGAGAGTTTTCGGAAAAATTAGAATGAAGGGTATTTTAGACATTTTCTAATTGATGATAAGTTAGAAATTTAAGTGGAATTAGAAATTGTGAGAAAATGAATATTTAGGTGGAAAGAAAAGAAATAGAAAGAAAAGATATAATAGTAGAAAAGAGAGATAGAAAGAAAGAGGAAGAGGAGGAAAAGAAGAAAAGCTAAGAAATCTTTAAGATAGCTCATAGGAATCGAATCAATTGGGTAAGGGTGTGAAATCTTATTGTCTTATCAATGTTTATCATTATGTATGTGATTGTTTGAATGCGTTCTCGTTATGGTTGAGTTTAGAGGTTATGAGTTTTTAGGGTATTTTGTGAGAAATCCTAAAATCGGTGATTTAAACGGTTAAAACTCGATTAAAATGTAGTATGATAGTTAGTATGCGATAACTATCATGTTTGTGTTTTGTTTCCACTGATTTGGTGAAGTTTTGATGGATTTTGGAGGTTTGGGATGGTTATCCTGTAGCTTGTGTTTTGGAACTTCTGCTAAGTCCGCGCCGCGAACTGAAAATGCCTGTGAAGTTCGCCTCGCGAACAAGGGGTCGTTCCGCAACCTATAGCTTATGTAGAATGGTGGTTTTCTTAAAAATAAGTTTGATGTTTATTTCGTAACTTTTGAACCGGTTATCCGTTTTTAGTGTTCCACATATTGTTTTGAAGCTAAAATTATGTATTTTCTCATGATGTCAAAAAATATTATTTTTAACCGATTTTTACCCGACTTTTCCGATTAATCTTAATTATGTGAATTAAAGAATTATGGAATTTGATTGTGTGTTGTGGCCGTTTGGCAACATAAATGCGTTGTTCGAACTAAACGTGAATGCATGTTGATTGTGAAAGATTCATTGCTGTTTGGCGTAATTGATGTGAATGTATGTAGATTGTATATGATTGTATGAGATGAATGCATGATTATATTGTGAATATGTATGCATTTCAAGAGTGTTTGAGCCATTTTGTATGTGAAGCATAATGATGTACATTCTTGTGTTGTGAGATTCTAATGGGAATCCGTTGAAACAGTGTGTGCCTATGTGAGGTGTTGTCGCTCCCGAAGATTTGCATCCCAGTGCAGACGCGAACGGTCGGCGAAAGAGAAAATGAGGTTGAATTGAATAGAGTCGCCAGCTAGGCATTTTTATCCCGAAGGAAAGGTAATGTTGCATAAACCTAGAAAGAGATGGATAAGACGGTTGCGAACCAGAGAAACTGAGAAAGGGGGTTGGTTACAACCTGAGAAGGTATTAGCACCCAGATTGTCTGTCGTACTCGACGGGATCAACGTTTACAAGATTGTGTTTAAAGGGGTAAGTGTATGTGCTATCTGTGTACAAAAGCTAAGAAAAGAATATACAAGTGTCAGTGCAAAAAGGGTGAATGCTCAGGAACTGAGGCTTTATAAAAGAATGATGAAAGAGGGGGAATACAAAGAGACTTTTGTTTGATAACTGTTAAGTTATGCCTACGTATGCTCGCGTACAATGAGGAAGTCAGAACACCATAGTTCGACTCAAAGAGACTGAAAATAAATTGACTGTGAACTGCTTTCTTATCTATGCTCAAGTGTATGACTCGTATGACTCGAGTGCTAATTGTCTTGGATTAGACGGAAGAAGCAAGTTCTCGTTTGTGAATGAGTATGATGAGAAAAGAATCCCGAAGGAGACGATTATTGTTTGTTTTTGTGTTTTCAGTTTTGTTATTGTTTTTGGTGTTTTGCATAAGTTAATGAGCTTAAGCCTAAATCAAGGGTTGTAAACTCATTATATCCTCCATGATTAGGGATAATGAGCATACTTAAGTATGAGATAAGCATCTCAACTTAATTACCATGATGATGTAGGGTTAAGATCATTAACCTACTTGTGATTAATTAGATGTTTTTGGGTTTTTGTTTAGTGTTAAGTAATGAGTTTAATCTCTAATCACAAATTAGTGAACTCATTACACCATCCTAATAGAAGGATAATAGATGAGAACACTCAAGCTGAGGAAGATACCTCAACTTAATCCATGGTTAGGGTTTAAATTCATTATATAACAAGCCTTTATTAAATGGATTTTAAATAAAGGAGTGAGATTAAGAAGTGAATTTTATGGTTTGTAAGACAACTTGAGGGGGACTTGTCCATTAAACACTAGGGTAGTCCCTCTTAACCATAAGGAAGAGTTAGAACCCTAATGTAAGGCCCAAGTTACAAGATAAAGTCTTGGTGATTATTAGTGTGATTTGATTAAGAGGTTTAAACAAATTAAAGGTTTAACACTTATGATTAAAGTTATACACTCCATCCTAAGAGAAGGATGCATGCATAACCCTAATTCCAAAGTCCTAAAACTTTAAGAGTTTAGTCTCTGATTATGGAGATGAGAAGAGAGACTCAAGGAGACTGAAAGGTAAAAAGCTAAAGGGGACTAAACACAACTAGACATTATCATGCTTGGATATCCTATGGTTTATGAGGCTTAAGAGAAAATATCTTCAAGGCCATCAATGGAAGAAGCAGATGAAAAGAAGAGGAAGCAGAAGAATAAGTTACTTACTCCTAAGAAGATAAGTAACTTAAAGGAAGAAAGTGAGAAAGATGGAACATAAGTGAATCAAATTCACTTCAAAGACAAGTTAAAATGCAAATATATGAAATAAGAAGAGGTGAGAGGTGAAGGCAAATCCACCTCCCAAAATAACTTACCAAAAGTTCCTGAAAAGTTAGTATGGATGCATAAGACATAAAGCATGAAGAAATGAATTGAAATGAGATGAAATGAGATGCAAAGACCAAAGTCAGAAGTGTTTGTGCAATGAAAATGGTATATGAGATGCTGCAATGTCATACAATATGCATATGAATGATCATACAAAGATGGGATGTCATGAAAGCATGCTTGGAAGCTTGAAAACACATGGATGTTTATGAAATGTAATGAATGCAATACATGGCAAATGAATGAAGAAATGATCAAGCAATGTTCTAACATGTCCTAAGATGTCTAAGATGACATATGAATGCTTGAAATGTCATGGCAAGTTCACATGATCAAGAATATGCAAGGTGAATGCAAATGAACATGAGAAATTAGGGTTTATGGACATATGAGATGCAAATGAACAAAACAAAAGCGTACAACATGATAAAAAATTGAAACCAAGCTCAATCAAACCCTAAAGCCATACAAAGTCACACCCCAAAGGAGAAGGTCAGAAGCTAAACCTATTAGAAGTTATGATTTTCCTAAGTTTGCTAGGGTTTTTGGGTGATTCAAAAGGAAAAATGCAAATCAATTTGAAAATGCAAGATAAATTCATGAGGAAAATAAACTAGAAACTACATGCAATATGTGAAACAATGCAAAAAGAATCAAGTTCAAATTCTTCTTGGTTAGACAGAAATGAATTTTTAAAGTTAGGGTTAAAAATTGTGATTTTAAAGAACCCTAATTCAAAGAAAATTGTGAAATTATGATCAAACCTAAAAATAAATTTGTATGAAGAGTTTGAAAATGTTTCTAAATGTATTGGAATGGTTCATGATTTTTTTGGTGATTTTTAGAAACCTAAATACATTTTTAATTAATTAAAATACTTTAATTAATTAAAAATAATATTTAAATATTTTAAAAATACTTTTTATATGCAAAAAATAAAATAAAAATCATTTTTCAGGTTGAGGAAAATATTTAAAACAGAAATGCAAAGTTTCATATTTTTTGAAAGTGTTTTGGTATTTTTAATAAATTATGCAAAAGAAATGAATTAAAACGAAAATAAAATGAATAAAAATGGAAGTAATCAGATCCAGTGGTCCAGATTCAAACCTGGGGGAAAGAGGTTGACTGCGCGCGTTTTTGGATGGCTGGGATTATTTCTGGATAATTAATATTAATTAAATTAAATAAACAGAATTAGGGTTAAGTGGAATCATCTGGGCCATCTACACGCTAATTAAAACAAGATCCAAGGGTGAGAAATCAATCTGGGCAACTAACCCTAATTAGGGTTCTAATGATTTTCAGGTGACCAGATCTAGCTCCGGTCACTCAAAATCCCAACTTCTTCCCTAGGTCAAATTAGAACCTCTAAAGCTCCAGAAATGATCTACTACCCTCCCCAAACAAGAATCCATCATCATACAACATTTATATTTCATCAAAAGCAAGAATCGAATCAAACAAAATTTTCGGGCAAACTTTCAGAACAACCATACATGCTCATTTTTCAATCATTTTCAAAACTAAACATATCAGAGTGATCAAGAGAACATATAGAATCATTCTAAAACTTAAAAGAAGGTTTCTGGAAAATTTGTTCTTGAAGTATACCTGAGTTGAAGCTTTTCAATTTGGAGCTTTCTGACCTCCTCTTTTGTGCAAAACCACTCCAATGATCCCCCTTGTGCTTCTGAAAGGCTTAAAATAAGTTTGTTTTGGCTGATTTGAGATGTTTGGTTATGATAACTCAGAAATCGTGTTTTTGATTTGGGAGGTTTCAGGCCATTTTTAGGGTTGCTTTGTGTTCTATGAGTGATTTGAAGATGATTGGTGAAGTTTGTTTTGAAGTTTGATGGTTGTGTTTTGAGTTTCGAAGAAGGGAAGGTTTTTGATAATTTTGTGAATTCTGAGCTCTCCAATGTTTCAAGCTTGAATGTGTTATCAAATGAGGTCCTTAGGGTTTGCATAAGAGGTTGTGATTGGTCAGAGAGTGGGCGGTGGTTTAGTTTGATTGGTATGAGAGGAAATGCAAAATTGTCAACTTTGTGTACTTGAGGTATGGGCATGGTGCAGAGCTGTTTCAAGGGGTGTCTTGGCCTCAGCAGAGTTTGTGGATGGCCCTTGGATCAAAAGATTGCAGCTGGAAGGCTTGGATGAAGAGATGTCATGCTTTATGCAATTTTCCAACTTTGATGTTTCTTGAGAATTAATTCACCAAAACCCTAGGTTCAATGCATAATTCTGATCTTTTAAGGTTGCTTGAACATGTTATGACATAATTGAGCATATTAGAGGTCACTTAGAAGCTTGAAATGCCAATATGCAAAAATCCCTCTTTGACATGAACTTATTATGTGATTTTTGCCAACTTTGAAAGGCCATATCTTGAGTTCTAGGATGAATCAAGACATGTTCTTGTACTTTTTGAAAAGGGAAAGACCTAATTACAACTTTCATGTCCAAATATTTTTCATTTGAAGCTTTTTTGGTCATGAAAGAGGAGGTTGAAAATCTTTCCCAAAATGGAAAGTTTCCATTACAAGTCATTTCCATTTTTGGCAAGTTTGCAATTGGCTCAAAATTATTCAATTTTGTGAACTTCAAACCACTTCTAAGATCAAATAAAGATCATATAACTTCAATTTGATGAAAATGATCCTTTGGTTCCATTGTTGGGGGCCTCAGATGCCCTGATTTTGACTTAACTAGCTCAAGAAGTTACCCAATGATCAAATGACTTCCACAATGAGTTTCTTCATCAAACTTGGTACACATGATTATTATAACATATAAAGAACATTAGAAACAAGAATGACCAAAAAATTTGGAGTTGAGGTCTCTGAAACCAAAACCCTAATTTTGGTCATCTGTGTAGTGAAAAACCCTAGCTCTGCTTCCATGCCTTTGCCAATCTTTGTGATTTCTTGACTTCCATGAACTTTGGGGAGAAAAATATGATTATAGAACACACATGGACCCCCTTGGAAAACTTTAAGACCTTTGGGATGGCTCAGATTGATTCTTGGATTTGCTCAGATCACAAACCCTAGATGCATATGAAATTGAACTATGCAGTGAAGCAAACATGCAATATGAGATGTAATGCTTATCTTAAAAAAAAAATGAAAGATCACAAGCCATGGTGTGAGAAAAAGTGAGGGAAAATTTGGGGTGTTTACAGCTGCCCCTATTCAAGTATGAGTTAGCTGTGCAGGGTGTAAGCGCCTGGCTTAACAGACAAACAAGATAACTTGTGGTTGAATACCAAAGATAGTCCGAAATTTGCACTCGCTGGGGAGAAGAAGAAAAGGGATATAAAGTGAAAAAGGTAGTATAGTATGATTATTAAATGAAGGCGATGGAGGACGACCATCGAGCAGAGGACGACTGCTAGGGATAAAGTGGTAAGTAAAGCAATGACGGGGATGGCCGACAAGCTGGGGAAATAAAGAGATCATGATGGGGACAGCCATCGGGTAAGGAAATAAGATTCTCTGGGGATTTTGAGAAAAACAATGATGGGGACGACCATCAGGCTGGAAAGTAAAGTAAGCAACGATGGGGACGGCCATCGGGTTAAAGAATAAATGAAATATTTGATGAGGAACAGTCATTAGAGGTGAAAGACGATCACCTAGCAGGGGACGACTGCTGAAAATATCACGACATAAGACGAATGTCGGATATAAAAGATCAACGATGGGGACGACCATCGGGTAAGTATGATGAAGGACGATCATCAAGAGGTGAATGACAATCACCTAGCAGGGTACAGATGATCTTGGGGATTATCACGACATAGGACGAATGTCGGATAACAAGATCAAAGATGGGGACGACCATCGGATAAATGATGAGGGACGGTCATCAAAAGGTGAAGGACAATCACCTAGCAGGGGACGACTGTTGAAAAATATCACGACATAGGACGAATGCCGAATAGAAGGTTCCAATAATAGAGATTCCACTGGGGAAAAGGATGAGGGACGATCATCCGAAAGTGAAGGACGATCACCTGGCAGGGGACGGCTGCCGAAAGTATCACGACATAGGATGAATGTCGGATAAAAGGAAGTTGTTTTGTTGATGACTTACTGGGGAATGGTAAATACGGACGAGTGATTACATTCTTTAAAATAAAAGGTATAAGTGTTTGACAGTGTGTATAGATCAAAGATGCGGATGAGCATCCTTAGGACCATGATACAGATGAGTATCAGTAGAAACAATACGGTGACACGTGTTTAAAGATGATGATACAGATGAGTATCAATCAGTTAAGCAAGGAACACAGACGAGTGTTAAATCTACCAGGGAGGTAATATATACTAGATACGGACGAGTATCAATGTATTGTATATGTACAAGTGTTGATCTGTTGGTGAAGTATGTGCAAGACACGGACGAGTGTTGAAAGATTGGGCAAGGGACACGGACGAGTGTTTGACTTGCTGGGGAAGTATGACACAGACGAATTCTAAAAGGAATATGTATAAGTATGAACAAGTATCTGTACTCGGGAGTGCAAGGGGATGCCTTGGATTTTATCTGCAGGGGATATGGGTTTTGTATATTGTTGTGATGGTATTTGCAATTGATTGGCTCGAACCTGGCTTATGATCATGCAAATGTTTAATTTTTGCCGCAATGCTCCGTATTAGACGGAATGCTACGCTTATTTTGGTGAATATGATGCGAATGCTATGATTATGCAAATGAGAAATACGATCCGAGACTCGGATCCTGCGGGGATAAAGATCTCCGGCTGATCTGCTTGGAGGAATAACCCAACTGGGGAAGAGATCATTGATAGATCTGTCCGGAGGGAGAGCTCTGCTTGGGGAAATAGATCATTGGCGATCTGTCTGGGAATGAGAAAGTTTTAGCAACTCAGCTGGGGATGTGTTTCAGGTATTGCTCTTCCAGGGAGGCAACTCTATGGGGAATCAGTTCCACCAACTCTGCTGAGGATGAGAGAAATCTGGCATCTCTGGTGGGGAATAGGAAGTTCTTGACCACCTTGTCGTGGAAGAGGCTGTCAGGCATTGCTCGGGAGATCCTGCTCGGGGAGGAGATAACTTCTGGAAAGTAGTATGCTGGGGATTCAATGCTCGATACGCCCCCTGTTGCGTATTGAATACCTGCAACCTGTTAAGACAAAGGAAAACGTACAAGTGTCCCGAGGTATCTTTAACCGGATTCCGTCATAGGAGTTAGATTTACTTGAAAGTAATGTATTTCCTGCAAGAATTTATTAAAATGGCTCATATGTTTTATGCAAGTGTTGTATTATGAACATTGGACATTTTGCAAACGAAACGAAAATGTACAAAACAAAGTGTGACTGAAAACTCTGATTTTATTGATTTGTGTGCCCTGAATTGGCAAGTACAGTCAAAGAAGAGAATCCCCTGGAATGAGGAGATTGCTGTAAATTGAGAAAATAAAAGTGCTGGCAATGTTGAAGATGACGCCCCAGCGAGCTTCCTTTGCTATGACCTGTATGACCTTGACGTTCTTCTTATCTTGCTTTTGGAGAAGGTTGATTCTGACCGATGCTTTATCCTTTTGAAGCTTTGCCACGTTGTGAGTGATACAGACGAATTCAGACTGCAGTTGTTCGCTTATTCCCTGATTTTGCGTGGATCGCCCTTTCGGGTTTTCAATCCACCGGGATACCCATTTTTGCCTGAGCTGTCCAATGCGGCTTTTCAACTCAACAGGTGTACATTTTTTTTCAATTTTTCCCTTATTTTTTCCCGAGTCATTTATTCTGTTTTTGACTCACCGGGATGCTCTATTTTTTCCTGGACTTATATTCTGTTTTTATGTCCAGCGGGTCATTTTATGCTAAGTATTTTTTAACTGCATCTGAATTCACAGGAGACGGGAAGTCTTCACCATCCATGGTTACGAGCATCAGTGCTCCACCTGAGAAGAATTTGTTTATGACATAGGGAACTTCATAGTTTAGTGTCCACTTGCCCCTGTGGTCTGTATGAGGAGGAAGGATTCTCTTCAGAACAAGCTCTCCTACTTGGTATTCCCGAGGTCTGACTTTCTGATCGAAGGACTTCTTCATTCTCTTTTGATATAACTGCCCATGACAGATGGCAGCTAATCTTTTATCTTCAATCAAATTCAGTTGATTATATCGAGACCGGACCCATTCTACTTCATCCAGTTTCACATCCATCATTACCCGTAAGGAGGGTAGTTCAACTTCAATAGGTAGGACAACTTCCATATCGTACACAAGCTGATAAGGCGTTGCCCCAGTAGATGTTCTGATTGAGGTTCGGTACCCATGCAAGGCAAATGGTAGCATCTCATGCCAGTCTTTATAAGTGACCACCATCTTCTGCACAATCTTCTTGATGTTTTTGTTGGCTACCTCAACAGCGCCATTCATCCTTGGCCTGTAAGGAGAAGAGTTGTGATGTTGGATTTTGAAGTCCCGACACAGTTCTGCCATCATTTTGTTGTTCAAATTGGAACCATTATCATTAATGATTCGCTCGGGAACTCCATATCGACAAATGATGTCTCTTTTCAGAAATCTGGCTACCACTTGTCTGGTGACGTTTGCATATGAAGCTGCTTCAACCCATTTGGTGAAGTAATCAATGGCTACCAGGATGAATCTGTGACCATTTGAAGCAGTCGGTTCAATCTTTCCAATAATGTCAATGCCCCACATAGCAAAGGGCCAAGGTGAAGACATCACGTTCAAAGGATTCGGAGGCACATGCACCTTATCTGCGTAGATCTAGCACTTGTGGAATTTTCTGGCATAGGAACAATAGTCTGCATCCATTGTGATCCAGTAGTAGCATGATCTTAATAACTTATTTGCCATTGCATGTCCTCCGGCATGGGTGCCGAAAGAATCTTCGTGCACCTCGTGCATCAACAGGTCTGCTTCTTTCTTGTCAACACACCTGAGTAGAACCATGTCAAAGTTTTACTTGTATAATGATCCATCAGCATTGAGGAAGAAACTGTCAGCCAGCCTTCTTAATGTCTTCTTATCATTGGATGATGCCCGAGGTGGGTATGTCTGATTCTCCAAGAAGCATTTGATGTCATGGAACCAAGGCTTTTCATCACTAGCAGTGTCCACGGAGAATACATATGTCGGTCGGTCCAGTATGGATACCAAAATTCGAGGCACGTAATTGGCAGCTTGTACTTTGATCATGGAGAAAATGGTAGCTAAAGCGTCTGCAAACTGATTCTCATCTCGAGGGATGTATCAAAGTTTGACTGTTATGAAGAAAGTCAATAATCTCCTCGTATAGTCACGGTATGGAATCAGATGCTCCTGATGAGTATACCATTTGTCGTTGGTCTGGTTGATTACCAAAGTCGAATCTACGAATACATTCAAGGTTTCGATCCTGAGGTCAATAGCTTCCTCAAGACCCATTATACAGGCTTCATATTCTGCTTCGTTGTTAGTGCACGCAAAGGTGAGTTTTGCCGCGAAAGGCATATGAACTCCTTTAGGTGTAATGAGCACTGCACCAACTCCACGACCATTCATGTTGACAGCCCCATCAAACATCATAGTACATGCCTCTTCTGGATCAGGCCCTTTAGTGTAAACTGGCTCTTCACAATCTTTTTCTTTTAAGTACATGATATCTTCATCAGGGAAGTCAAATCTCATGGGCTGGTAATCATCAATGGGTTGCTAAGCTAGATAGTGTTGCACCCCAAAATTTTCCCTCACCTAGACAAGACATTATGCACTAAGGTGTCCCAAAAGGTTCACAAGGTTCACAGGGCATCTCAAGAGGTTCACAAGGTTTACAATTAGTCAGAAAGTTTGACAATTCCTTCAGACAAAGCATCCTCCTAAGCAATGCATCCTAAACTAGAGTTTTGAGTTTCATCAGGCTAAATGGATTTCCAAGGCTTCAAGTGAGCTTCATAGCATCCCACATGTCTTCAAAAATCCCTATGTCAAGTTTCAAGGCTTTCCCAAAAGGTTTGCTCAGTCAGATGATCAGATATGCAAAAATAAGTCAAAGTGGTTAAAAAGTCAAACTGAGGTCAACTGTGGTCAAACCAAAGTCAAACTTCATGATTTTTTTCCAACATCAAGTTTATGAAGTAAAATTCATCATTTTATCAAGGGTTGATCATGATTCATCAATGAGATTTCAGATCATCAAGAATCAGGAGTTTCTAAATTAGGGTTTTCATAGGAAAAGTCAACTAAACTTTGACCAGCAATAACTTTCACATGCTTCATCAAAAATTTCTCACCCAAAGCTCATTTTGAAGGAAATTGAATTCTCTACAACTTTGTGTCTCACAAGCCAAGCCCAAAAATGCTTCATTTGGAAGGTATGAGCTAAGACATTATAAGTCATTTTAAAAGTCAACAAAAAGTCAACATCTTCCAAAGGGCATAACTTGATAATGATAAAGGATATGGACATGAGACCAAAGAGGTTGGTTAGAGGACTCCCTAAGCTTTCCAAAATGTCCAAGAACACCTTCATATCCTTAAAATTGAGGGATTTGTGCCTTTGCAAAGTTGGGAAATTTTTGGGAGGTTTGTGAAGCAAATGAAGTCTTAAAACCAAATTGTTGTGGGGAACGCAATGGTGCATTCAATTTTTTGAAACTTTGCAGGTTGCGCAATGTAAGAATAATATAGGTTTTCCTGCCAAAATAGTTTCGCAACAAAATTCCCAGGAATTTTCGCAGCAAATTCCACAGGTCTCAAGGAAGAAGATGACCTCCTTGGCGCCATCTGAAAATTTAAAAATTTGATTTAATTTTTTTAGAATTGTTTTATATTTTGTTTCAACTAATGATGGTTGGCCCATTGGTTGCAGTGTGCGCATGAGATTGTCCAAGACCCGTGTTCGATCCATGGGGATACCATCCCTTTTTTTTTTTATTTTTTCAGGCATTTAGTTAGCATAATATATTATCATCCTTTGTTGTCATATAAGCAGATGCGCCCATGTGGCTTAGTGGCAAGAGTACTGGCTTTACATGTGCAAGGTTGGAGGATCGAATCTTGGTGGAGGCAATTTTTTTTCATTTGATTATTATTCGTCCAGTTTAATATATATTTTGTGAAAGCTGCCTAATATTACCATGCGTGCCTAGCTCAGTTGGTCAAAGCTCTCATCCCTTGAGGTACAGGACCTAGATCATTTATTTTGGTCACTTGTTTTCTTTTTCTTTTATTATTCTAATTTTTTTTAAACTATTAATTAGTTAAAACAATAATTTGTGATTAGCTATTAACATAATTTCTCAACTATTTTCTTAATAGTAATAACTTTATATTCATTACATTTTTTTATATAATAATAATTTTGTAAATAAATCTTTATAGGTTATTTTTTGTGAATAAAATTCAAATAACTCTTATTATATTTAAAAATTCTAAATTTTGATATTATGTATATATTTTTGTAAATAGATTATTAATATATTTTAATTATAATCTAACCCTAATTTTTTCTCAATCTTTATATTTAACCCAATTTTTTTATAAACCCTAATTAAACCATTAATCATTATTCTTAATATGTAAATAAATTGTTATTTGTTTATTATTATTAAAACTTATTTTCTAATTAATCCCTAAAAAAATTTCTAACATTAATTTTTCTTGCTAATTTCTTATTTTATTATTCTAACCTTTATTCTTATCTTTTTATTATTACTAACATTTAATTATTGTTTATTTATTATTATTATTCTATTTATCATTGTTATTATTTCTCGATTATATTGTAATATTTCATAGGTTTATATTTTTGCTTTATTTTTACTATATTGTATGGTTAGTAATTTAGGGTGTGTACAACATGTTTGTAATTAAAAATTAACTTAGAATAATTAACTTAAATAAGATAAATATTTGAAAATAAACACTCACACACGTAAGTCGATCTTTGATCGCCATCTTGCACTTCCTAGGGTTGCCTCTCAGTTGCCTATTTCAAAAGGTCAAGTAGGGTGTCTTAAGCAAAGTCCCTTCATAAATATCATAAAGTCCCTTCAGTTTATAAGATCAAGTCCCTTCGAGGTTGCCTACGATAAATGATCTTGTCCTTTCGAATAAAAGATGATAAGTCCCTACGAATTGCTAAAGACACCTTGCAGTTGCCTATATTCAGATGTCCCTACACATGTCCCTTACACATCCAAGGTAATGACTACCTATTCCTTAATAATAGGGATAGTCTTACCATTGAAAGTACATAAGAGCAGTAAAGACTTAATGTAGGGTAGATTTCTCTTAATTACTTGCTCACGTTTCAAAATACTCTTCACACCACACTTTTCAAACAAATCTTCAAAAACAAGGATTTGTATACATCTATACGAGGATCATTACAAAGTACTTAGAATTTTTCTAATCACACACTACACTCTTGCAAACAAACAAAGTGAGCTAAGTAACTAAGAGCCCATGGATAACCATGGATATAAAGGGTTCTAACACCTTCCCTTTATATAACCTACCCCCCGAACTCAAAATCTTTTTAAGGTCTTTCCTGTTCTTTTATGTCCTTTCCTTTTGGATAAAATAAAAGTCGGTGACGACTCTTGCTATCCGCAACATTTATAGAAAGTCAGTTCTCCCACCGTGTTACAGAACTGGCGACTCTGCTGGGGAATTAATAAAAGAGGGGTACCCTTAGGAATTAGATCACTTAAATTGTTTGCCTTGTTTGCTTTATATTACTTGTTGGGCTTTATGTGTGAAAGATCCTAACCCGGATCTAGTGTACCTTAGGTAAATGGTAATAGACCAAGGAAACTGTACGGCGTACACCGATATGGTTGATCTGGTGGCCATAGTTAGTGTGACTTCTTGGTTGGTGCTTATGTTCCTTAAGTAAGTTGAGGATAATATGAGGCTGCCATATGTTGTCAATACACTAACTGACTTTTAGAACCCTAGTTATCCCATCTTGGCAGATTACCGAAACGTACCCCGAATGTGCATTTGTTGGGGTTCAACTTCAGCAGATACTTCCTCAAAGACTTAAACAACATCAGCAGATTCACCAGATGGTCTTTTTCAGTAAGGGACTTGGCAATCATATCATCCACGTAGCATTCAATTTCTTTGTGGATCATATCGTGGAATAATGTTACCATAGCCCATTGTAAACACCCCAAATTTGCCCTCACTCATTCACACCATGGCTTGTGATATTTTCATATGCATAAGTTCAACCATAGCATCTCATACCACATTTTTGATTCACTGCATTGGTTCAAAGTCATCTACATCTAGGGTTTGTGATCTGAGCCATCCCTGAGCCATTTGAGCCACTCCAAAGGCAATCAATCCCTTCAAAGGGGTCCATGTATGTTCAAGCATCATATTATATCTCCACAAAGTCAAGGAAGTCAAAGAATCACAAGAACTGGGATTGGCATGGAAGCAGAGCCAGGTTTAACTGCACAGATGACCTAGAATTAGGGTTTTGGTTTCAGAGGCCATAACTCCAATTTTTTTGGTCATTCTTGTTTCTATTGGTCTCTATATGGTATGAGGATCATGCATATCAAGTTTCATGAAGAAATTCCATGGGGAAGGCATCTGATCAAGAGTTGACTTTTTGAGCAAGTCAGTGCAAAATCAGGGCATCTGAGGCCCCCAATGACCCAACCAAAGGGTGTTCATCATCATTTTGATTATGTATGATCTTTATTTGATCATAGAAGATGTTAGAAGTTCACAAAATTGAAGAATCTCAAGCCATTTGCAAAGTTGACTTTTTGGGAAAATGTCTTGTAATGGAAAATTGCCATTTTGGGAAACTTTTTCAACCCTTGCTTTTTGATTCAAAAATGCTTCAAATGGGAAAACTTTGGTCATGAAAGTTGTAAAATGGATCATTCCCTTTTCAAAAAGTACAAGAAATTGTCCTAATTCATTTTGGATCAAAAGTTATGGCTTGTCAAAGTTGGGAAAAATCACATAATTTCAAGTTTTCCACCAAAGAGGCAAAGTTGCAAAACCACTTGCCAAGGCAAATTGTGCTATCAAATGGACTTCTAATCTTCATACAAACATGAACCCATGTCTAAAAGTCAGATTGAATCAAAAGTTTGCTCATTTTTATGACTTGTGGACCAAGAAACTTCAAAGGGGCCAAACTTGGTGAAAATTGCAAAACATCTCATAAGCTTTTATCCACTTGCTGATTTGTCTCATAAACAATTCCATGGACATCCTTAATCTCAGCTGAGCAAGGACAAGCCAATGAGCTAGCTACACCATTGCCCATACCTCAAGTAAAACACTTTTGACTTTTTGGCCAAAACACCCATACCAATCACAACAGTCCACAACAACTCTCTGCCCAATCCAGACTTTACAAACACACTCCAAGGCTTCATTTTCATAACACACACAAGCCTAAAACATATCATAAGCCATAGTTCTAAGTTTTCACCTCATATGCAACTTCCTTCGAAACACACTCCACAAGCATCAAACATTCAAACAAGCTTCACAAAACATCTCAACATGACTCACTGATCACAAACCAACCATTGAAACAGCCAAGAACCTCACACAAACCAAATACGATTTCCTCACTTCACTGAACAGAACTCTGCCAATCTCCCAAACCAGCCATCCTCAAAGCTTTCTAAGCTTCGTATCATCTTCAGGAGGTTCATAAGGGTGGGTTTGCAACAAGAGAGAGCCCAAAAAGCCCAAAACCAGGAGGTTCCATCTCAGGTATGGCTCAAGAACTTTTTTCTCAGAACCTTGTTTTTAAGTTCTTAATCGAATCCTTATGATGTGCTGATGATTCTGATGTGTTTACTTTTCAAAATGGTGGAGTATTGAGTATGTATGAGTTGTCTGAAAGTTTCTGACCTAAAATTACTTTGTTTCGATTTGCATTGTTGGTGAAAAAGAAATGATTTTTGTTTGGGGGTTTTGATTTAGTGATGAGTGGGGTTTGATTCTGGGCAGAGAGATTTCATTTTCGTTGCTTAGAGAGAGATAAGGTTTTGGACTCGTCGGAGAAGACGACCGGAACACTGTTCCGGCCGTCTGAGAGTCATTAATGCTAATTAGGGTTTAGATCCAGTTTTAAATGTGAGCCGTAGATCTTGTCTTCCCGCGCGCGAATGAACGAACCAGATTGCTCATTAAGCCCTAATTCTATATTAATCTCATTTATTTAAATTAATTAATTAAGATTAGTCAGTTTGAATTTCAACCACTAGATAACGCGCGCAGTCAACTCCCGCGTCTCAGCTTTGAATCTTGGCCTTAGGATCAGCATACTTCCCATTTAAATCAATTTTAATTTCATTTTTATCCCATTTTCTTTGTCATTTATTTTAAAATACTTAGAAAAATCACAAAAACATTTCCTTTTGCATTTTTGTTTCAAATATTTTTCTCAATCAGAAAATGATTTTTATTTTATTTTTTGCATGTAAATTTATTTTTAAATCATTTAAAAGTTTATTTTTAATTAGTTAATGAAAATTAATTAATTAAAAATACTTTTAGGTATTTAAAAATCACAAAAAAATTCATGTAGCATTTAAAAACATTTAGAAACATTGTCCAACTCTCAAACCAAATTTCTTTTTTGTTCTTGATGCCTTTTGATCATTTTCAATGGAATTAAATTCATATTTTGGCAATATTTTGTGACAAACTTTGAAAATTCATTTCTGCCTAACCATTGAGAGTTGGACAATGATTCTTCTTGCATTACATCTTGCATAACATGTAGTTTATAGGATAAAATTGGCATGTTTTGATCTTGCATTTTCAATTTGTTTGGCATTTTTCTTGATGAGGTACCTTAAAACCCTAGCAATCTTAGAAAATTCACAACTTTCAATAGGTTGAGAGTTGAATCCCCTCCTTTGGGCAGTGAGTTTGTGTAGGTTTAGGGTTCCTTTGATTTCATTTTCAAATTTTTATCATGTCATTTGCTTCTGGTTTTGGATTTTTGCTTTGTATGTTGCATATAACCCTAATTCATGCCTTTCTTTGCATCCATCTTCCATTTGCTTGCATACCATGACTTGCCATGGCATTTTGTGCCTCAACATGATTCATAATACATATTAGGACATATTAGAATCATGTTTGATCATTGCATCTTTCATTTTCCATATTATATGTCATTTGCATTCCATAACTTTTCATGAATGTTCATGGTTCTAAACATGCTTCTCTTGCATCCATATGTTTGCATGATCATTCTCATGCCTTGCCTCATGTTTGCATCATCTCTTAGCATCATTAACATCATACTTATGCTTCTGGTTTTGGTTTGCATCATCACATTTCATCTCATTTGCATTACATTTCATTTCTTTACTAACTTTTCAGGTGGTAAGTTGTTTTGAGAAGTGGATTTGCCTTCACTTCTCACAATTTCTTTTCATCTCCTTTATGCATCATTGCTGCATTTTATCTTGTGCTTTGGATTGAGCTTGCTCATTCTTGTTCATCTTACCTTCTTTCTTCAAGCAACTTGTCTTCTTAAGTGAAGCAAGTTGTTTTGCTTCTCTTTGCTCCTTTCATCTGCTTCTCTCCTTGGTGGTTCTTTGAAGATCTTCTTGCAAGCCTCACAAACCCTAGGAATAACCAAGCATGATAACAATTAGGGTTTGATTAGTCCCCCATTTAGTTTTACCTTTGAGTCTCTTTGAGTCTTCTCTTCTCATCTCATAATCAGGGACTAAACCCTAAAGGCTTTAAGGCTTTGTGATTAAGTTTATGCCTGCATCCTTCTATTAGGATGGAGTGTATAACTTTAATCCTAAGTGTTAAACCCTTAATATGTTTAAATCCTTCAATCAATTCACTTAATAATCATCAAGACATCAAGCTTGTAACTTGGGCCTTGCATTAGGGTTCTAATTCTTCCTTAACTGGTTAAGAAGGACTAACCCTAGTGTTAATGGACAAGTCCCCCTCAAGCTGTCTTACAAACCATAAAACCCACTTCTTCTTTTTATCATTAACTAAAATCCACTTAATAAAGGCTTTGTTTTGTCATGAGGTTAATCCCTAATCATGGATTAAGTTGAGGAGCTTTCCCCAGCTTAAATGTTCTCATCTATTATCCTTCTATTAGGATGGTGTAATGAGTCCATTAAATCCTTGATTATGGCTTAATCTCATTACTTAACACTAAACAAAAACAACAAAAACATCTAAGTAATCACAAGTAGGTTAATGATCTTAATCCTACGTCATGGTGATTAAGTGTGAGATGTTGACTTCACACTTAAGGTATTCTCATTACCCCTAATCAGAGGGAAGATGTGATGAGTTTACTAACCCATTGGTTTAGGCTTAAGCTCATCAACTTATGACAAATCTCCAAAAGCAATAAAAGACTGAAAACTCAAAAAAACAAACAATAATCGTCTCCTACGGGATTCTTTTCTCATCATCTTCACTCACAAACGAGAACTTGCTTCTTCCGTCTAATGCAATACAGTTTGCACCTGAGCCATACAGGTCATACACTTGAGCATTGACAAGAAAGCAGTTCACAAGTCAAATCACCTTTCAGTCTCTTTGAGTCGAACTACGGTGTTCTGACTTCCTCATTGCACGAGAGGATACGTAGGCATAACTTAACAGTTATCGAACAAAAGTCTCTGTCTATTCCCCCTCTTTCAGCATTATTCTTTAAGCCTCATAGTCTTGAGCATCTCAATCTTGTTCTCACACTGACACTTCTCTTATACACTTCACACTTCTTTTACACTGACACTTGCATTCTTTCTAACTTTGATACACAAATTGCACTGATACTACCCCTTTAAAACACAAATCTTTTGAGCGTGGATCCCGTCGAGTACGACGGACAATATGGGTGCTAATACCTTCCCAGGTTGTAACCAACCCCCTTTCTCAGTCTCTCTGGTCCGCAGCCGTCTTATCCATATCTTTTCTTAGGTTTATGCAGCATTACCTTTCCTCCGGGATAAAAATGCCTAGCTGGCGACTATTTTCTTTTCTCTTGAGTTCACCCCTGTGTGTTCTCTCTCCTTTCGCCGACCATTCGCGTCTGTACCCCTTATGACTGAGCCTCATTTGGTGGGAGCGACACCCGTTGATAATTTGCACCGACGTTCTTTAGTCCAAACGGCATTACCTTGTAACAGAATGTGCCCCAAGGTGTGATGAAGGTTGTTTTCTCTATGTCTTCGGGTGATATCTTGATCTGATTGTATCCATAAAATCCATCCATGAAAGAAAATACCGAGAACTGAGCTGTGTTTTCGACCAATACATCAATGTGAGGTAATGGGAAATCATCCTTCGGGCTAGCTCTATTCAGGTCCTGGTAATCCACACACATACGCACCTTGCCATCCTCCTTAGGCACGGGTACAATGTTAGCGACCCACAACGGGTAACTAGTCACAACAAGGAAACCAACATCCCACTGTTTTTGTACTTCTTCCTCAATCTTCATGGCCATATCTAGGCGAGTATGGCGCAACTTCTATTTGATTGGAGGACAATCTTCTTTCAATGGTAGCATGTGCATGACAATATTTGTATCCAGACCTGGCATGTCTTGATAGGACCAAGCAAAGACGTCGACGTATTCCCGAAGCATGCTAATAAGCTGTTTTTTATTGGAGTTTGCAGACTGACCCCAATCTTTACTTCTTTCAAATCTTCCTTGGTACCAAGATTAAAAATTTCAATTTCCTCCTAATGAGGAGTGATTACTTTCTCCTCCTGCCTTAACAACCTGGCTAACTCTTCAGGCAACTCATAGTCTTCATCAACCCCTTCATCTGCTTGATTAATTGGATTGTCGAAGTCATACAAGGTCATAGCGGTGCTGTTGTCGGTGAAATCTGGAGGATAATCTCTGCAAGGGTTGAGATTTTTTCTTTTTAGTGATCAATTTTAATCTTGTTCAGAAAAAAAATGAAGTTATTTATTTTGAAAACATTGCCATTTTATTGTTTTGTGCGAAAAATAACAAAAATGAAAAGACAGTGAGCGAATAAGAAAATTGTTTGCAAAAGATGTCCATTGTTCATTGATATTCCATTTGCACAAAATACAAATATGGCCCTATTACAAAATGAGTCCTGACACCTTGGACAAGATGCAGGACTTGATGCAGGCTAAAAAGCAGGAAATGATAATTACTCTGCAGGAGTAACTCTTATAATTTCATGGGAAGACCAGTTAAGGACTTGTTGGCCCAGGATCCTTGGACGAATCCAACATTCCAGGTTGAGGTCTCTTTCAGCCTTGTGTTCCACGTTATTGACAGCATTTGGGGTTAGCATCCCCCCACTTATGAACTTGGGCTCCTTGGCAACCTCTGCTTGATCTTGTCGGAATGGTTTGTAACCCAAACCAAATTTGTCCTCCTCCTTCTCCACCGGTAGCAGCTTTCCCCAACCTTGGACGTTTCCATCTTCAACAACCTTCCGAGCTTGTTGGTAGGAGACAATTGAAGTACCCATCCTATCTTCTTGGGATGCAGCAAATACTTCAGTTGTCGCCTCATTGACGTTCAGTGCTTCCAAACCTTGGCTCATGGTCTCTTGGATTTCACCATCCATCTCAATGTATTTGTAGGTAGCCAGATGGCTAACAAAAATGCCCTCTTCACCACATATTGTGATAATTTGCCCTTCCCACTCGTATTTTAATTTCTGGTGAAGGGTCGATGTAACTGTGCTAGCGGCGTGAATCCATGGTCGACCCAACAAATAGCTGTAGGCCGGCTGAATGACCATCACGTAGAAAGTAGTTTGAAAGACCTGTGGGCCAATTATCACAAGAAGCTCCACCTCTCCAAGAACAGACCTCTTGGAACCATCAAAAGCTCTAACCACCAGATTGCTTGGTCGGAGAGCGATATCATCATACTCAAGCTTAACAAGGGCTTTCTTTGGCAAGACATTGAGTGAAGACCCAGTGTCAACTAGAACATGTGAAAGCACAACCCTTTTACACTCCAGAGTGATGTGCAAAGCTTTGTTATGATAACGACCTTCCATAGTCAAATCAGCGTTGGTGAAGCCTAGTCCATGACTAGTATTAACATTAGCAACCACTGTCTCTAGCTGATGTTAGAACAATTATGGTTCTAAACCTCTAAGAGTTTTGATGATAACAATTATTATTATGCAAGAATAGAAGTTCTAATAACTCTCTTTGTTATATGTGTAGAAGAGGAAGTTATTTAAAGAAGACGTGCTTCATTATAAGATACACTGTGCCCTATATAGAAGATACATTTATTGAAGAATCCATCATTTAAAGACATGATTTATTAGCTGCGTATCAAGATTCAATTCTCTCTGATTTATGTCTAGAAGATGATGATTCTCATATTAAAGTCATTTTAATTAAAGAATATATCAATTAATGGTGAAGACAAGTATCTCTTGTTATGGAAGGAGTTTATGGTATTAACTTATATCCAAAATTAGCTCAAGATGTCTCCAACGGCTACAATATTCAAGCAGTATATAAAGGAATCAAATTGAAGATTTGAGACACTGCTTCCACGAGATATTGATGGGCTAAAGACGTAATCTAATATGTGTCTAGCGGTATCTTAACTGCAAGCACACAGCCTATCGAAGTAATATTTAAGATTATCAATCCCACAGGGACTTTATGATTACTTAGTGCTAGAGGGTTTACTAGTTTAGCTAAGGTGAATGGTTGTCACGATTTTTGGTTGTTTTAAGGATTAAAGACAGGAATTAAATTTTAGTTTAATAAAATAATAATAAGGCGGTCGATATGTAATTATGTTAACTTAGGCGGGTCAATCTAACCTAGACTTATAAGGATGGTTCACTTAATCTATTCTGTAGAGGTTATCAGTTTAAATATCTTTAACTCACACTCTCGTGGTCTTATCTCAGATCTTACTCCTAAAGCCCTATGCCTGCTCTCGCTAGCCCATAAGTGTTTAGAAATAATTTTTGGAAACTTAATAAGTCTAATTCATTTTAAAGCGCTCTCGTCGTGTTTAAATTAAATGCCTAACTTTAGCTATCTGGTTAAAATCTCACACTCTCGTGGTCTCGACCTAACCTATTACACTTTCCTTACTCTCGTAACAAAAAGATTTATTTTATAATAAAAAGTCACAGCCAGAATTTTAAGTTCTTAATTATTTTAAGCCTAGAATTGATTTTACCGATTTAGTATATTTTAATTACATACCGCCCGAAGGTGTTTAGCTACTCATACTTGTTGTACCAGACAGAGGCAGAAACAGAGGAATACAAAATAAAATATGCATTGTAAAATAAATTCTTAAAATTAATATAAATGCGAATTAATTAAAAAAAAACCTGAATAACAATTATAATGTCAAACTCCTTCTTCCACAGTCTGGCAAGCTCGGAGTACGGACCGGAATCGGAAATAAAATTACAAAAAGAAATGCTGAAGGCTTTGAAAGAAATTAAATAATAACAATTTCCTAGTGTTGGAAATTGTTATTTGATTGGTTCGGATATAGAAAATAAAGCAAGAACAGAACAATTGCTGGAAAAATAATTGAAATAGGGTGCAATGAAAATACGACAGAGCTTCCGCAAGAAAAATTAAAATAAAACTCTGTAATTTGTTCTTTGAAACTAAGCTATTTATAGAGATTGTAATTTGGGCTTGGCAGTTGAAAAAATGCCTTGGGCTTCGTAGTTGCTGAGAGAATCCAGGGAGAAGTTGAGTTACTGGGTCTGCGGAAGAATAGGAAAATATTGACTTCACGTAGCACGTACATGACCAATTATTACCAAGTTAACCTATTTTCCCCTTGTCACGTTCGTGAGAAGGGTGTCACGTTCGTTATCCTTGTATTACGCGCGTCACGGTCGTGAGGGACTGGTGACGATCATGACTGCTCCTTTTTGCGTGTCACGGTCGTGACTATATGGTGACGGTCGTGACAACTGCAAATTATGCAGATTATGCAGAATTCCTCTCTTCTTCTTCTTCTTCTTCTTTTCATGCTTCTTTTTGCTCATTTCACTTTTGAATTGTGATTTGGCTCTATAATTGTTATACCTGCAAAATGACAAAGAAAACTCGAAGAATCGGGTGTTAATACGATAAATGTGCGATAAAACGGCATTGAAACATAGTAATAAAACGATACTTTTTCTCGTTATCAAACTTCCCCAAACTTAAACCTTTGCTTGTCCTCAAGCAAATAGTCGGTTGAAAAATGATCGGACAGGTTTCCATCGACGCACACACATAACAAACCATACGAGGAATCATTTTGCTAGATAAACCGGTACTAGAATAAAACACTAACGATACACTAATGACACAAGCAACAAGCTAAGTCGTCGACTTCCCTTTAAACGAAACATTCGGTAATTGTGTTACGATTCCACCTAGAGTCTTTCGATCTTATTTCACCCGGTTTCATTCTAGCGCAATCACATTAAGCCCTTTGCCTTAGCACGCACATAGTGGAGTAGCTGATTAGTGACTTTGATCCTTTATAAGCATGGGGTCTGGTACACGAATGTGGCAACCCTACGTATATTATCCGATTTGGAGGTTGTGGGGGATCGAGCCGTAGCACGCCCTACCAAGTTCAGAACCAGGTACCTCTGAACCAACCCGCAATGGACTCCTTCTCATACTTCTCGTTTCTTTTATGCGACCGTGTACTTTGGTGCAATTTCTTTTCATTGGCATCGAGATATGAAGGATCATTATAGATTAGGCATCAAACACTTATATTCATCGGCTCCCCACGTGGTTTTTGTTCAGACGATGCTGACTGCTAATATAAGCTACTAGGGGTTACTTTTGAACTGAAACTTAATGTGTAGTCGTAACAATTATCGGAAAGGAATGCTTAAGTAGGAAGTCTAAGGTGTCAAGACTGTATTGATCTTGTTGAATCGTTCTCAGCTTCCTAGCTATGATTTCATAGGTAAGTCAAGTAACGCGAAGATAAAGACAAAAATTTTCGGTATGGCTAAATAAACGGGGAGAATTCGAAACTAAAGAAATAGCACAAATATTACTTTGTTTCATTAAAATACGAAAAGGAAATACAACAGAATGGAAAGTGCGGAAAGGGAAATACGGAAAAAGGAAAGGTATCTCTCCCACACTATATCAGACATTGTCCTCAATGTTGTGATATAATAGCGGGTAAAATACAATACAAACAACGGAAATGTAAAAACATAAACAAAAACATAAACTAAGGCTGCTGATGACCACGACCTCGGCTTCTGGTGCGGGAGTGTCTGGTCGGAGTCGCTTCAGGATCAGAACCGGTGCCGGTGAGAGCAGTGATATCAATACGCAAAGCCTCTAGCTCGCTAAAGATCTCTCGAAGCTTCTCATCAGTCGTCCTCTGGTTAGCGGCAACAGCTGAAAGTAGTGCATCATGTTGCTCTTTTTGCCTTCGCTCAAGTGCGGCATTCATCTGGTTCTGCTGATGAATCGCACGGAGGACGTCTTCAAGTGTGAATTCTTGTGCAGGTGGCTGTCGGGTGGAGGACTCAGGAATGTCCTGTACAGGGTCAGCAGCATCCATGGTATCCTGCATCTCGTCCACTGGTGGATCGGCATGTTCATCAAAAATGGGGGCGTGGCCGACAACATCCGGTAAAGCAAATAGCCAGTTGGCTCGGTTGGACGGATCGATGCGGTCAAGGCACAGCAAGGTGATGTGGTGATAAACGGTGCCTTGGATAACAGGACTGAACCTGCCATCCTCTCTCTGAGATATCAAGTGGGCGGACTTGCAGTAGTTCTTTGTAAGCAAATCTACGACTCTACGAGGCAATTGGATGATCAGGTCACCAAGCTCCAGCTGAATGGCGAGGGTGGTGACAATCCCGCCTATGTAAAAGGGGGTTGCGCCTCGTTGCGCTACGGACTGGATATGGGACAACAGGAATGGGGCAGCATTGATGCGCTCGTCATTTAAGGCGCAGTGCAAGAACAAGAGCTCCTTGGAGTTCATCTTGTGATTGCTCTCTCTTGCAAAAATAGTGTTGCAGATGATGTGATGGAAGTATCGGATCGCCGGGTTATGGATGTGGGTAGCATTCAGACTCTGAAAGGCAGTAGCACGGGTGTTGGTGATGTCGTGCCATAAGGTGAAAGCGGTTTCGCTGAAGTTTTCCGGCACGCGGAGATGAGCATCGTCGCCGTGATCGAAACCTAACAGTTCGGCGATCCTTGTTTGTGTAATTTCGAACTCTCAGCCGAGCATTCTGAACTTAGCAATGCCGGTGAGTTGACTTTGCGAACCGGGAGGTGTAACATATTGAAATGAACTCAGAAATTCCAATGTGAGGAGTTCGAATGTCGGCTGTGGTTGACTGCACAAGTGCCACAGACCAACATGCCTAAGCAGGAGCTTCACGCCGTTGAGTAGTCCCAACTCCCTCAAGCAGTCAATGTCGACATACCGAGTGGGTTGGACGCCACGGTTCTGAAACCTGATGAACTTTTGTCTTTGAGTTTCTCCACGTTCACCATCTCTAAATTGAATTTCTTCCATTGCATGCAAGTACGGGAATGAGAGATGAGAGGTTTTTGAGTTTTGTGAGAAAATGAAAAATGTGAAGAAATTGGTTCTGATTATAGTGAAAAAAGTGAATGTGAGAGGTTTGGAATAAATGGAGAGGTTAATGGAATTTATTTAGGGTAATGGGAGGTTACGGGATTGTGAGGAGATAATGGGGGGTTTCTAATTTTTGTGGAAGTGGAAAAGTGGTTCCTGCGAAGAAGAACGGTTCTGTTTCTCAGAATTCGTATAACAGGGGTCGTCACGGTCGTGAGGGTTTGATGACGGTCGTGACGCGCTAATTAGCTTGTCATGATCGTGAGAGAATGATGACGACCATGAGGAATTAAAACTTATAATATTTTCTTCACAGAATGCATTATCTCACACGTTCAATGCAATTTCTCTTTTATTTTTATTTTTTTATTATTATCACTTCTCATTTGATTACAACACAAACACTATATAATATTAGATCAACATATATTAGAGCAAATTTCATCACACGAGAATTTATATAAAACATTAATCAATTTAAATATAACAGTAACTAATGGAAATCATAGAAATTGATTAAATTGGAAAATGGTAAAACTAGAAGTGCTTTGCTTTTGATATAATTGAAGGAAAATTACATTAATAAAAATAAGGTACGAAAATGTTTGCGAAATGTTAAAAACTAACTAGAAACAAAAACAAGAAGTAAAATAAGTTAAATCACTACAACATTTTTCAAAAGTGCTTCTTCAAATCTTCAATTGCGGAGTTCAGGTGGTAGAATTGCTCACACGTTATGTCAGTTAAACCTATAACGTCCAATCGCATGCTTTTAATCTCATCTTTAACATTATTAAAATCGGCTTGGTAAACTTCAAGAGTATTCATAATTTTCTTCAAGTTGTCAGCATATTCTACTTGATTTACTTCAGGGGTTTCAATCACTTCATCAGTGTGTGCAATGTCATGGTAACCAGGAGGTGTCTCAGGGTCACTTTCTACATCGGTCATTATATCATCCCTTATCTTGTAAGATTGAGATGTTTCGGGAGTGGATGGATAGTCAGGAGGGGTAAGCTCATAAATCCAATTATCTTTATTGTGAACACTGACTCTATCATGGTTTGGTAGTGTGAACAGGGTTACTACTTCATTCCTGATTAGGTACTCGTAAGGTGGTTGTCCTAAATTTCTTATGATATGGCGGTTAAAGCAAAAGTTCAGATTCATAGGACGGATGGTACCTAAGCGGTTACACCTGTGTAATTGGTATCTAAGTCCTAAGGCATCAGCAATCATGGTGACAAGACCTCCTACCAATATGGGTAGATCAGGTTCTTCTTGGATTCGGGTGAAGGTTTGCATCATGAAAGGTACACCATTAACTGGCTGTCCATTAGTCAGACATGACATAATGAATATCTCATCTTTAGATACTCCAGTAAGGTTTTATTCTTTTCCAAAGAAGGTGTGGGCAAGGATCTTATGAAAATAGCAGATAGCAGGGTTATGTATCTCATCATTGTTCATGCTATTTGGCTCAGGATGGTAGTTTCCGGTTAAGGTTCCCCAAAAGAAGTCCAGCTCAATGTCCATTAATTCTACCTGTGTGGTAGTAAAAGCAAAGGGTCCACTAGGGAATCCTAATAAGTCAGCTAGTTCTCTATGGTTAAAATCATATTCTATTCCGAATAGGCGGAAGCTGATAAATCCTTTCCTGAATCCAAAATCGCGCTCGGGTAAGTAAATTAAGGAGCTTAGGAACTCAAGGGTGAGCTCGCGGTAAGTCACAAACTTTTGTTTTATCAGTGCATTCTCCCATCCAAGTTGGTTAAACAAGTATAGGATGCTATCATGTATACCTAAGGTTTCCATAGTCAGATCATCCGGGTACAGAGTCAAATCCATTGGTCTCTGTGATAACTCTTCAAATTTCATTCTTTGGTTCCTACCTCTAAATTTGGTTTCCATAATGTTTCTCGGTTGGTTAGCCATAGTTAGTGTAAATATGGAGGAAACAAATAAGGGGGAGAAGGAAAGTGGAAAAGACTTTAGAAAATCTGTAAAAGAGATTTAAAAATTAAAATAAGGAAAATGAGAAAATAAAAGCATAAATAAAAGCAATAATAATAATGAAATAAAACAATAAAACAATAAAATGATAAAAAAATATAACGATAAATAATAAAATGATAAATGATAAAATGATAAAATGGTAAAATGGGTTGCCTCCCACTAAGCGCTGTTTTTATCGTCAAAAGCCTGACGTAATGCTTAGGTGTAGATTAGTCAGGGAAATTAGTGGACAACTCTAAAAGCCTTAGACTATTTGCATAATCTCTATTTTCAACTTTATGGTAATGTTTAACTCGTTGTCCGTTTACTGTGAACGGTTCACTATTCCTACCCTTAATTTCTATTGCTCCGCTCGGGAACACTCTAGTTATTTCAAAGGGTCCTGACCATCTAGATTTTAGTTTTCCAGGAAAGAGCCTAAGTCTTGAATTAAAGAGGAGTACAACGTCCCCCACACTAAATTCTTTCCTAGATAGGCGTTTATCGTGCCATCGCTTAGTTCTTTCTTTATAGATCTTAGCATTCTCATAAGCATCTAACCTTAACTCTTCTAATTCGTTAATATCAAGGATTCGCTTTTCTCCTGCGGCATTGTAGTTTATATTGAGAGTTTTGATCGCCCAATATGCTTTGTGTTCTAGTTCTACCGGGAGGTGACAAGACTTTCCATATACTAATTTGAAAGGTGTAGTTCCTATGGGTGTCTTGTAAGCTATCTTATAAGCCCATAAAGCTTCATTAAGTTTATATGACCAATCTTTCCGAGATATGGCGACAGTCTTTTCTAAGATTTGTTTAATTTCTCTGTTCGAGACTTCGACCTGTCCACTTGTTTGTGGATGATATGGTGTTGCTACACGGTGTCTGACTCCATACTTAGATAGTAATTTTTCAAAGATTTTTGAAATGAAGTGCGAGCCACCGTCACTTATGACGAGTCTAGGCACACCAAATCTTGGAAATATTATATTCTTGAAGAGCTTAATTACTACTCGTGTGTCATTTGTAGGAGAAGCTATAGCCTCAATCCATTTTGAAACGTAATCGACAGCTACGAGTATGTAATTATTACCGAAAGATGATGGGAATGGTCCCATGAAATCTATTCCCCAGACGTCAAAGACTTCTACTTCTAATATTCCTTTTTGAGGCATTTCATCTCTTCTTGAAATATTACCGGTGCGTTGACACCGATCGCAATTTATAACAGCGATGTGGACATCTTTCCATAAATTAGGCCAGAATAGGCCGGCTTGTAAGATTTTTGCACAAGTCTTGGAAGTGCTTGCATGCCCACCATAAGGAGATGAATGGCAATGAGCAATGACATCTTCTATTTCTTCTTCGGGAATACATCGACGAAAGATTCCGTCGGGTCCTCTTTTGAACAATAATGGTTCATCCCAATAGTAATGTTTGAGATTGTGAAAGAATTTCTTTTTCTACTGATAGGTTAAGTCAGGTGGAAGAGCTCCTGCAGCTAGGTAATTGACAATGTCAGCATACCATGGCAGTCCTACGGTTGTTTGGATTGTTCCCACGGGTTCTGGTTCATCTATGTCTAACTGAACTGGGTTGCTTCCTATTTGTGCTATCAGCTGTTCATACGGAAAATCATCGTTAATCGGCACTTGTTCGGGTTTAATACCTTCTATTCAAGATAAATGGTCCGCTACGACGTTTTCAGTACCTTTTTTTATCTTTTATTTCAAGATCAAACTCTTGTAAGAGTAAAATCCATCTCAAGAGTCTTGGTTTAGCATCTTTCTTAGTTAATAGATATTTGATAGCAGCGTGGTCTGTGTAAACGATTATTTTCGCTCCTACTAGGTAAGAACGGAATTTGTCAAGCGCAAAGACAACTGCTAACAATTCTTGTTCAGTAGTGGCGTAGTTCATCTGAGCAGAGTCTAAGGTTCTACTGGCATAGTAAATTGCGTGAAGTTTCTTGTCCTTCCTCTGTCCTAGAACTGCGCCTACAACATAGTCACTCGCATCGCACATAATTTCGAAAGGTAATCTCCAGTCAGGGGGTTGCATGATTGGTGCGGTGATGAGGGCTGTTTTTAGAGTTTCGAATGCTTTAAGACAATCTTCATTGAATATGAACTTAGCATCTTTCATTAATAAACCGGTAAGAGGTTTATTGATTTTCGAGAAATCTTTGATGAATCGTCGGTAGAAACCGGCGTGTCCTAAAAAGCTTCGTATTTCTCGAACGGTCTTAGGGGGTTGAAGATCTTTTATGACTTCTATCTTAGCTTTATCAACTTCAATTCCCTTGTCAGATATAACGTGCCCTAGTACGATTCCTTCTCTGACCATAAAATGACATTTCTCCCAGTTAAGCACGAGATTTACTTTTACACATCTTTCTAACACCATTTCTAAATTTGATAGACATCCTTCAAAACTTTGCCCGCATACAGAGAAGTCGTCCATGAACACTTCCATGATGTTGTCTATGAAATCTGCGAAGATTGACATCATACATCTTTGAAAGGTTGCAGGAGCGTTGCATAATCCAAAGGGCATTCGTCTATAAGCGAACGTTCCATAAGGGCATGTGAATGTAGTCTTTTCTTGATCATCTGGATGGATAGGGATTTGGAAAAATCCTGAGTAACCATCAAGATAACAGAAATATGAATGCTTGGCTAATCGTTCTAACATTTGATCTATAAAAGGTAGCGGGAAATGATCTTTTCGAGTGGCTTTGTTTAGTTTACGATAATCGATGCACACTCTATGTCCTGTCACTACTCTTTGTGATATCGATTCGCCTTTAGCGTTTTTCACAACAGTGATACCTCCTTTCTTTGGTACTACATGTACTGGACTAACCCATTTACTATCAGAGATTGGATATATTATTCCAGCATCTAATAGTTTCTTGACTTCTTCCTTTACTACAGTGCTAAGGATTGGGTTAATTCTTCTTTGAGATTCTCTGGAGGTTTTGCAATCTTCTTCTAGTAGAATACGATGCATACAGATTGAAGGGCATATTCCTTTGAGATCAGATATGTTATATCCCAATGCAGTTGGATATTTCTTTAAGACATCTAAAAGTTTCTTTGTTTCAATTATTCCCAAACTGGAATTGATTATAACTGGTCTTGTACATTCAGTGTCCAAGAATTCATATCTTAGGTTCTTAGGTAAAGTTTTTAACCCTAATGTAGGTTTATTCTTACTTGGCATGGGATCCGGTGTAAGTGCTAAACTTTAGCTTAGACTATCATCCTGATATGGTTCACGCCAATTATCATCTTCGAAAATCGGAGGGATTTGAATTTTCATAATTTCAGAATAGGTAGTTTCTTTCATTTCCATTTCTCTTACACATTCGTCAATTACGTCCAATAGGTAGCATGTATCCTCTATAGCTGGTGATTGTAAGAATTGTGTTAAAATAAATTCAAATTTCTCTTCACCTACTTCAAAGGTTAGCTTTCCTTTCTTTACGTCTATTATAGCTCCGGCGGTAGCTAAGAATGGTCTTCCTAGTATGATAGGTGTAGTGGAGTCTTCAGAGATGTCCATGATTATGAAATCATTAGGAATATAGAATTGTCCTATACGTACTGAGACGTTTTCTAGTATGCCTACAGGATATTTAATAGAGCGATCGGCTAGTTGAACAGACATTTTAGTTGGTCTTAGGTCACCCATGTCTAGCCTTTTGCAAATCGTTAAGGGCATAACACTGATACTAGCTCCTAAATCGCATAGAGCTTTGTCAATGACGAATTTTCCTATTACACAGGGTATAGAGAAACTTCCTGGATCTTTTAGCTTAGGAGGCATATTATTCTGAATTATTACGCTACACTCAGCAGTAAGTGTAACGGTTCCGTTATCCTCTATCTTTTTCTTATTGGATAAGATTTCTTTTAAAAACTTAGCATACGAGGGCATTTGAGTGATAGCTTCTGTAAATGGAATAGTAATATTCAACTGTTTCAGAAGTTCAACAAATTTTTTAAACTGGCCCATCGTCTTGGAATTGGTTAATCTCTGAGGGTACGGAATTGGTGGTTTATAGGGTGGTGGAGGCACATAAGGCTTTTCTTTCTCCACTGCCTCTTGATTATTATCTTCCTTTTCTTCTGGTTCATTCACCATTTTAGTCGGTTTATCCGGTTTTTGGTACATGGCTGGATTGTCAAGTCTTGGATCGGTAGGTCCGTCAAGTTCCTTGCCACTTCTTAATATCACAGCATTGGCCTGTCCTTTCGGATTAGGTTGAGGTTGTCCAGGAAATACTCCAGCTGGTGCAGCGGTAGGTGCTTGTTGTTGAGCTACTTGTGAAATCTGAGTTTCAAGCATTTTGTTATGTGTAGCTAATGCATCTACCTTGCTCACTAATTGCTTAATCTGCTCACTAGTGTGTATGTTTTGGTTCAAGAAGTCCTTGTTTGTTTGAGATTGGTTAGCTATGAAGTTCTCCATCATCAACTCAAGGTTCGATTTTCTAGGGACATTAGGAGCAGTCTTTTGATATCCTGGTGGTGTAGCTGGTGCTTGACCTGGTGCGTATAAAGCATTGTTATTCTTATAGGAGAAGTTCAGATGATTCTTCCAACCTGGGTTGTATGTGTTTGAGTACGGGTTTCCTTGAGCATAATTCACTTGATCTGTGGGAATTCCTGCTAATAGTTGACAATCAGGGACAGCATGTCCTAGAACTCCATATAACTCACAGTTAGGTGTTACTGCAGCCACGGTGGCTGTTGGTGTTATGGCCAAGTTGTCGATCTTTTGGTTTAGTTGGTCAAACTTTGCATTGACTTGGTCCATACTACTTACTTCGTACATAACTCCTTTTGTTGGTTTCTCAGTTGAGACTCTCTCGCTTTCCCATTGGTAATGGTTTTGAGCCATACTCTCGATAAGCGCATAAGCATCGTTATATTCTTTGTCCATTAGTGCACCGCCTGCGGCAGCGTCAATTGTCATTCTTGTATTGTACAAGAGTCCATTGTAGAAGGTATGGATGACCATCCATTCTACTAATCCGTGATGTGGACAAAGTCTCAGCATATCTTTATAGCGTTCCCAAGCTTCAAAAAGTGTTTCGTTTTCCTTTTGCTTAAATCCATTGATCTGAGCTCTTAGCATAGCTGTCTTGCTAGGTGGGAAATATCTTGTCAAGAAGACTCTCTTTAGTTCCTCCCACGTAGTTACTGAATTAAAGGGTAGAGATTGAAGCCAGGCTCTTGCTCTGTCTCGAAGTGAAAAAGGAAAAAGACGTAGTCTAGTAGCTTCTTGGGTAACTCCATTGGCTTTTACGGTATCTACGTACTGCACAAATATCGAAAGATCAAGGTTCGGATCCTCGGTAGGATTTCCGACGAATTGATTTTGTTGCACGGCTGATATCAGCGAAGGTTTCAGCTCGAAATCGTTTCGGTTGATAGCCGGTGCGGCAATGCTGGAATGCGGTTCAGCTTGCGAAGGACTAGCGTAATATTTGAGTGGATGATTCGGTTCTTCAGCCATCTCTGTGTCCTTTGATGTTCCGACTGGTTTAGGTGGATCTATTTGAAGATCTGGAATGTTGTAATTTCGTTCGTAATCGAATATCCGTCTTCTTACGTGTAAGAAGCGTTCCGATTCTGGGATTAGAGGTTGCAAGTCTTCGCCTTGAGAGCGAGTACTTGGCATACACTCGGGAGATTAGATTAAGAAAAGAAAATAGTTGTTACCTTAGTCTAGACAATGCTACTCTAAAGTGCACTAGTAACTAAATTAAGGTCCCCGACAACGGCGCCAAAAACTTGATGGGCTAAAGACGTAATCTAATATGTGTCTAGCGGTATCTTAACTGCAAGCGCACAGCCTATCAAAGTAATATTTAAGATTATCGATCGCACAGGGACTTTATGATTACTTAGTGCTAGAGGGTTTACTAGTTTAGCTAAGGTGAATGGTTGTCACGATTTTTGGTTGTTTTAAGGATTAAAGACAGGAATTAAATTTTAGTTTAATAAAATAATAATAAGGCGGTCGGTATGTAATTATGTTAACTTAGGCGGGTCAATCTAACCTAGGCTTATAAGGATGGTTCACTTAATCTATTCTGTAGAGGTTATCAGTTTAAATATCTTTAACTCACACTCTCGTGGTCTTATCTCAGATCTTACTCCTAAAGCCCTATGCCTGCTCTCGCTAGCCCATAAGTGTTTAGAAATAATTTTTGGAAACTTAATAAGTCTAATTAATTTTAAAGCGCTCTCGCTGTGTTTAAATTAAATGCCTAACTTTAGCTATCTGGTTAAAATCTCACACTCTCGTGGTCTCGACCTAACCTATTACACTTTTCTTACTCTCGTAACAAAAAGATTTATTTTATAATAAAAAGTCACAGCCAGAATTTTAAGTTCTTAATTATTTTAAGCCTAGAATTGATTTTACCGATTTAGTATATTTTAATTACATACCGCCCTAAGGTGTTTAGCTACTCATACTTGTTGTACCAGACAGAGGCAGAAACAGAGGAATACAAAATAAAATATGCATTGTAAAATAAATTCTTAAAATTAATATAAATGCGAATTAATTAAAAAAAACCTGAATAACAATTATAATGTCAAACTCCTTCTTCCACAGTCTGGCAAGCTCGGAGTACGGACCGGAATCGGAAATAAAATTACAAAAAGAAATGCTGAAGGCTTTGAAAGAAATTAAATAATAACAATTTCCTAGTGTTGGAAATTGTTATTTGATTGGTTCGGATATAGAAAATAAAGCAAGAACAAAACAATTGCTGGAAAACTAATTGAAATAGGGTGCAATGAAAATACGGCAGAGCTTCCGCAAGAAAAATTAAAATAAAACTCTGTAATTTTTTCTTTGAAACTAAGCTATTTATAGAGATTGTAATTTGGGCTTGGCAGTTGAAAAAATGCCTTGGGCTTCGTAGTTGCTGAGAGAATCCAGGGAGAAGTTGAGTTACTGGGTCTGCGGAAGAATAGGAAAATATTGACTTCACGTAGCACGTACATGACCAATTCTTACCAAGTTAACCTATTTCCCCTTGTCACGTTCGTGACAAGGGTGTCATGTTCGTTATCCTTGTATTACGCGCGTCACGGTCGTGAGGGACTGGTGACGATCGTGACTGCTCCTTTTTGCGTGTCACGGTCGTGACTATATGGTGACGGTCATGACAACTGCAAATTATGCAGATTATACAGAATTCCTCTCTTCTTCTTCTTTTCATGCTTCTTTTTGCTCATTTCACTTTTGACTTGTGATTTGGCTCTATAATTGTTATACCTGCAAAATGACAAAGAAAACTCGAAGAATCGGGTGTTAATACGATAAATGTGCGATAAAACGGCATTGAAACATAGTAATAAAACGATACTTTTTCTCGTTATCAGATATAACTTATACATTTGTGCTAAACTTTCTTGTAACAAATCACATTGTGATTATATCTTTATTAGAAGCAAAATAGTTATTATATTATTATTTTTATTGTAAAAGTTAAGTTAAATCCCTTGAGTGACTAGTTTCAGTCAGAAGACTCAAGAGGACATTGACTGTAGGTCAGTGTGTGTATTCAATTATTGAATAGTGGATTAAGACCTCAGTGATAGAGGCAAAATCACCTTGGCGGGTGGACTGGATGTAGTTTGAGTTCAAACGAACCAGGATAAATCAATTTGTCATAGAAGTTATTTTTAAGTTGTTGAGAAAACCCAATTCCAACCCCCTTCCTTGTGTTTTACGTCCCTTCAATTGGCATCAGAGCGCTAGGTTCGGAGAAATACACTTAACCGTGTCAGTAAAAGATCCAGAAGTTAAAACACATGGCAGACACTGGCAACAACAACAATGACTACCAAAATGACAAGATCAATGCAAAACCTCCAGTGTTCAATGGTGACAACTTTGACTACTGGAAGGATGTTCTGGAAAGTTTCTTTCTAGCTCTGGATGGAGATCTTTGGGACATGGTGACAGATGGATACACTCATCCTATTGGAGCAGATGGTCAGAAGATTGAAAGAAAAAATATGACAGCTCAACAGAAGAAGGAGTTCAGAAATCATCACAAATCTAGAACCATACTTCTGAGTGCTATCTCATATACAGAATATGAGAAAATTACAAACAGAGACTCAGCCAAACACATGTTTGATTCCCTGAGGATGACACATGAAGGCAACACTCAAGTCAAGGAGACAAAAGCTCTGGCCATCATCCAGAAGTATGAAGCATTAAAAATGGAAGAAGATGAGACAATTGAAAAAATGTTCTCAAGGTTCCAAATTCTGGTAGCTGGATTGAAAGTTCTGGACAAAGGATACTCAACAGCAGATCATGCTAAGAAGATCATCAAAAGCTTGCCAAAGGCTTGGAGGCCCATGGTCACTGCTCTAAAGCTATCAAAAAATCTGAACGAAATATCTTTAGAAGAACTGATCAGCTCCCTGAGAAGTCATGAGATAGAACTAGAAGAAGATGAACCCCAGAAGAAAGGTAAATTTGTAGCTCTTAAATCTAACAAATTTGTTTCTAAAGCTTTACAGGTGTCGCTCCCGGGATTTTCATCCTAGTACAAACGCGAAAGTGGCGCGGAAAAGGTAGAGTCGCCAGCCAGACATTTTTATCCCGAATGAATGGGAAAGGTAATGTTGCACAAACCTGAGGAAGAAGGAAAGAACAAGGTCCTGCAAACCAAAGATCTGGGTTCGGGAGTCGGTTACAACCTGGGAAGGTATTAGCACCCCAGATCGTCCGTCGTACCCGACGGGATCCACGCTTGCTTGTTTGTTTCAAAGGGTGAGAAAAATAAAGTGCTGCTGAATAAAACTGCTACTGGAAGAAAGGGAATGGAAATGAGAAATGGACTGAAATAAGAAAATGGAAAGAAAGGGGGGAAATGTAGGGAAAATAAAGAATGTGCTCGAACGGGCCCTACCCCGCTGCCTACGTACCTCATCGGGATAATGAGGATCAGAGTCGACGTAGTTCGCCTAACTAAGGCGAGAACTTTTTGTTTGTGTTTTTTATGCTGGAACTGCGTATGTCTATGCTCAGGTGTTGCAGGCTCGTCTGGTACGAGTGCGTTTACCGTCTTGCATGCGAGACAAGTCGTCGCGAGTTCGCGTTGTGAGTGAATGAGATGAGAAGAGAAGTTCCCGCAGGATAGTCGCTTGTTATTTGTTTTGTCTTTTAAGAGAAGTGTTTTGAATTTGTTTGTGAACTATCTTGTACTAAGACCTATCCATCGCGGGAAGCATTTACACCTCGCCCCGAAACAGGACGCGTATAAACACTCCGCGACAAAGTCTCGTGTCGTACAAGATTGTTCGGTTTATCCTTAGATGTTTTATTATTTTCTTCATGAGGAAAGAAAGAATGACTCAAATTGGAAAAGGGAAAATATAATGGGAACTAAGACACACCCTAATTTTTATTGATTTATTTACATGGGATATCCTATGGTTTGTGGGATTTTCTAAACCTAATGGAAAAAGCACCTAGAACTAATAGAATGCAACTTACTTCCTAAGGAAGATAAGTTGATTCTAAAGCTAAGGGAAAACCTAAAGCAAAGCACAAGGTGCTAAGGCAAACACAATTAAAATGTATAAGAGATAGGAATGAAGTAATGCTTACCTCAATCTTCCCCCCTACAAAACAAAAGTTAGCATGACAATGCATATTGAAAGTAAAATCAAAGCATGAAAACGATTAAGTACCATAAACGTCCTAGAATGGAACTAGGGTTCAAAATAAGACCTAAGTCTAAAGGTGGAGGTACCTAAAGGTTACATGACTTCTAAAGTCAGTAGCTACATGCTATAGGTCCCTAAGTATGCTAGGATACCTCACAAGATCAAACTATGTCAAACTATGCACAAAAGTTCACATAAATTCACCTAAATGCAAAGTAAGACTCATGGATGAAGTATGAAGACATATGGCTTACAAACATGAATTAGTACATGAAATGAACATCAAAGTCAGTAGTGAATTCTTATGAAGATGGATGAATGAATATACAATCATGGATGCAATGGATTAGGCATATGGAGCAAGGAGAAGAAGATATGAGAAGAAATGAACAAAAATTGCATAAGATCGCACATGATGAAAGTTAAGGAAGAATGGCATGTGAATATGCATGAAATGATTATGGGTCAGTAGCATACAAGGTATGAGATGCACTTAGAATGCATTAATAGGAATTAATGATTTCCACATAATTAATGTTATTATTTAGAGGAGAAGAGAAATGTGTTTAGGTTAAAGTTAATTCACATAAGTATGCACTTTAAAGCACCAAAACAAACCAAATGGGTATGGTTCAAAAGATGACCTATGACTGGAATTAAAGACATACAAATGACCTATAATCAACTCCTAAAAGCTACCAAAAATCCCTTCAAGAAAATGGCATGAATGCCTTCCTATCATTTAAGTTATACAACAAATAGACACATGAATCAACCTAGGATCTAGGTGACATGGAAAAATAGCAAAAAGCCTTTAAAAATTATGAAATTAAATCCCTGGAATAATATAGTGATTATATTACATGGTCCAAAAGGATTTCATAAAATTATGCACCAAAGTGCCAAAACAATTTCTTGACTAGCAAGGTAACAAAACATGATCACCAAAAAACAACTCCACACAGTGGATCAAAAAGGGCATCTAAAATTATGAAAAAAATGCCTAAGGAGCATCAAAATGTCACAAATTATAGTGATTAATTACACACAAAAAACTAGGTCTCACACCTATGGGGAAAAATCGATTTCGGTCCCTTATGCCAAAACACTCCCTTTTGGGACAGCTCATGATCTAAAATCCAAATAAAATATTAAAACCACCCAAATCTGGAAAAAAATATGACAAATTAATTAAGAGGATGAGAATCACTCATGAATTTTTCCAGAATTTTATCCCACCTAAAACTATTTTTAATAATTGCGACGAAACGGGCAAAAAAATGGATTTTAAGGGGAAGTGAAAGGAATCGATCCTAATGGTTCATAACCTAATCCCTAAGCTCCGAAATCAATACAAATCAACATATATCATAAATATATCCAATGCCTCAGGTGGGAGGGCTCAATATGCACCTTAAATTATATGGTCCTAAGCCGCATACGACTAAGATGATGCTTAAAAGTGGAGAATCGAGATTACATACTTGATCGAAGTGCCGATTCTTCACATAAAAGAAATCCGAAAAAACCTCAAGCAAGGTCTTGTAGTCTCCTATGAGAAAAATAAATGCTCATCTTCCATAATCGCTTCATGAAGATCCACCATAATTGAAATCGATCAGAGATCGATCAAAAACAAGCTTATGAACCATTTATTCCAAAATTAATCTCCAACAATAATTAAAATTAGTAAAAAGGGAATTCTAATTAAATTTGGCAAGAAATAGATTACCATATCAATCCACCAAAATTGTCTAGCAAGAGAACTAATTAACATTTTAACAAGAAAATTAATTTTAAAAAAACCTATATAGAAATTTCTAATAAGAACAAAACACAGTGGGGGTGAATAAGAGACTAGTCTGCAGCAACTAGAAAGATTGACCCAAGCCCAATTTCCCAAGAGAACCCGCAGGAGGGTTGCGTATTAGCAACTAGGTGGTGTAAATAACGAAATCCTGGATTTGAAGGCCCATTCGAATAGACATAGTGCATGGGGGTTCGGATAGCGGATCCAGGGGTTTGGATAGTGCATCCATGGTAGAATAGGCCCAACTTCATAAAAAAACCCCGCAGGAGGGGTGTTGTAGTATAATGGATGTGTGAAAAGCGATTCATGGGGAATGTTGAGCCCAATTCCATTTCAGCAAACCCTAAATGCTTATGAGAGGAATAAAAGAACAATAACCCTTCTTCTTCATCTCAGATAAAAAAACCGCCGCTGGAAACCTTGTAGCCATCGAGCCGTTAACGACCTTTCCCAGAATTCCATCGTCACCATCGAAGCCCTTTCTCCGCGACTATTGCTTCGTCGTCCACTTCATCTGAATTCGTAATCGCTTCCATGCCGTTGTTCATCACCCTCGCTATCCCGCTTCAATGCCTCACTGCGCAGTAGCTTCAAGCCATGTATCGCTGTTGAAGAACGATCTCTCCGTCGAAGGGAACCGCGCCTCGCCGTCGAATTAAGATCAATCATTAGCATCCTCTCCGATCCTTGTTTTCTCCACCGTGCGAAGAAATCCGTCGAGAACTCAAGACTAAAAAATTAACCGGACCTCTCCTCAAGCCCAATCGTGGCGTAAGATATGTTGAAACAAAGATTGCATTCGCGCGAGAACAACGCTTACGAATTGGCTCCGATGGCGCTTTAAACCGTATCTTGGTATGCTTACGATCTCGTCCTCTGCTGCTTCAATTCTTTTTCCCTTCCCCTCTGCGATTCTGATTTCATTGTGGTTAATGCCTCAGATTCTTGAGTTCTTGTTGACGTTGAAAAGTTTTTATGCAGGTTCATTATCAGGTTACAGAGCGATCGAAGGTGATGGCCTGAAGATGTTGAATGTTCTTGACTTTTCAAGATTGGGAATATGGCTATTATTGCGGCGAATTCGGTGGTGACGATTCTTCGAAGATGAAGATAGTTGATGATATACAGGTTGATAAAGATTGATGCAGAATTCCTGTTGTCGAAGTTGAAGGTTTGTGCTACGAACCATTATCGTTGATCCCTGATAACGATCTTAATTTCCGATCAATGAAGGTGTTTGATGGTTAAGATGAAGATAAATGCATAAGGACTTTTGTGTTGAAGATGGAGAGATGAAGGAGATTCCCGGGAGATTGAAATAGAGAGTTTCTTGTTAATGTTAGTTGAATGATTCTTCTCAATTGGATACTGTGTGGAGAGTTTTTTTTGTATTTCTGTTGTAGATTCATAAGTTAGAAGCTTCCACCCCTTTTTGTTATTTCTGTTAGTGTCACTCCCGGGATTTTTATCCTAGTACAAACGCGAAAGTGGCGCGGAAAGGTTAGAGTCGCCAGCCATGAATTTTTATCCCGAAGGAACGGGAAAGGTAATGCTGCACAAACCTGAGGAAGAAGGAAAGGACGAGGCCTTGCGAACCAAAGATCTGGGTTCGGGAGTCGGTTACGACCTGGGAAGGTATTAGCACCCCAGATCGTCCGCCGTACCCGACGGGATCCACGCTTGCTTGTTTGGTTTCAAAGGGTGAGAAAAATACGAATGCTGCTGAATAAAACGGCTAATTGGATCTGGAACTGAAGTGAGAAAAGGAATTAAAAGAGAACAAAAAGAAAGAATGGTGAAAATGTAGGGAAAATAAAGAATGCGCTCGAACGGGCCCTACCCCGCTGCCTACGTACCTCATCGGGATAATGAGGATCAGAGTCGACGTAGTTCGCCTAACTAAGGCGGGAACTATTTGTATTTTTTAAGCTGACGTTGCCATAGCTCTAGCTCAGGTGTTACCGGCTCTGACTCGAGGGTGTTTACCGTATCGCTGTTTGCACTGTCGAGGCAATTCGCATTCGTCCGCAAAGATTAGGATATGAGAAGAGAAGACGCAATTGTCTTTGTTGATTATCTTTTATGAGAAGTGTTTTGGAGTTTATTTGTTTGTGAACATTCTCTTACTAAGACTTATCCATCGCGGGAAGTACTTACACCTCGCCCCGAAACAGGACGTGTATAAGAACTCCGCAACAAAGTCTCGTGTCGTATGAGAACGTTTGACCTTCATTAGGTGCGTTTTATTGTTTTTCTTTATGGGATGAGAAAGAGACTCAAATCGAAAAAGGAAAAACTAAGGGAGACTACGACCAACCCTAAGTTGTTTATTCAATATCAAGGAGATCATAAAGGTTAGTGAGGTTTCTAATCCTAAGGAGGAGAGGAAAGAGGAAGAGAAAAGGAAGAAGAACACAACTTACTTCCTAATGAAGTTAAGTTGGTTCCAAAAGGGGAAAACCTAACAAGCACAAACATTATGTAAGGCAAAATGGATTTAAAATGCATAAAAGAAATGCATAAAAATAAAGGATTGGATGGAGGAAACTTACCTCAATCTTCCCCACTACAAAACAAATGTTAGTGTGCAATTTATTAAAAATAATAAAGCAAACACACAACAATTAAATCTTAAGGCTCTTGGACCTAAACTAGACTCAATCTTAATTCTAAGGGTGCCTACACTATGCTAAACCAAAATTCAGCAACTATTTACAGCACTCAAACACACAAACAACTATGAAAATAAAGCATAACACAAACAACATACTACAACTATCATGCAACATGAAAAAGTAGGTGTAAAAGGTAAAATACAGCATGCACTACAAACAAACAGCACACATTTTACAGCACCTATATGCAAAAACGACTATGAAATGCAAAATCCAGAATTGATTATTTTCATATTTTAATGCACAAACTCAATGAATAATGCACTAAATCCATCATGAACATACATTTGAACATGGATCATCATATAAAAATGCAAGAACATGAATATTTTGAAGATTATGCAAGAATGCATCACATGGTTTATTATGCAACAAGTAATGCAAAGGTATGGTACATGAATATGGTATATGCACATGATGATTATTGATTATGAACATGCAACATGATAGCTCAACAAACATATTAAACTCAATGCAAAATTCAGAATTGAATTGATATGGATGATGTGATCAAATATGCAACAAAATGCAACCAAATGCACATATATGTGATTATGCAAAATGCAACGTACATCAACATAATGGAATGTAAAAAATGATTTGAGGCAATGCAAATATGTAAAAATAGAATGCAACATGATTATTATATGCCTAATGGTGCGTGAACATGGCAACAAAAAGCAAGAACTTAAACTATGCACAAAGAAGCACAAAAAATGCATAACACGCAACATGAACGGAATCGTGTCGAAACGAATCGAAATGGGGGAATTAGCTACTGGAAATGGGCCTAAAAATTCCCTAAAATCAGTACCTAAACATGTATGGGGGGTGATAGGCATGAAGAATTAATACTAAGCTATCAAATAAGCTAAAATCTAAATTCCTACGACGAGAACCGTTTTTCCTATTTACAAGGGATTCTTTACACCTACTAGGACCTAGATTAGACTATAAATCTAATTCCTAATAATCCAAATGCAAATTGCAAGCAAGAAAGCAACGAAAACGAAAATGAACGGTACAACGCAAACATAATCGAAAATCATGCGGAGAATGCCGTTAAGGCGAGATGAAGAGGATAAATTAAGGCATAATGGTTAAATCACCAACCTACGAAACGGAGGAGTGTTTCGGTAATTGTTGCAATGAATCGGAGTGCGAATGGAGAAGAAAACCGGAGAATCCGTGAATGGAAAATGAATGCAATTCGGTCTTGACGCTTCTCGATTAATCACTTCCGATAAGTCGCAATCTCCACCAAAAACCAGTAGCTTCTTATTCCACAATGCTCAATTCAATGGAGGATGGAGGCTAAGCTTTAAGACCTTCAAGTTTCAATGTGAAACTTGAAGAACTTTTGTTGAAAAGCTATGGTGAAAATGGTGGAAAAGTGGGAGAGAAAGTGATGAATTTGAGATTGTGAAAATGGTGATTGAGTGAAGAATGAGGGAGAGAGTGATTTGTGGTGATTACCCTTAGCTTTGGGAGGAGAATGAGTTTATATAATGGTTAGGCTTGGCATGAGGTTTGGGTTTGGAGATAGCTTAGGAGTTAGCTTAGGTTAGGAGTTAGTTGGGGGTTCTAGAGAATTCTAGAATTCCTTGGAAGGTTGTAGAAAACTCTAGAATGTGGTAGAAGATGGTGAGCTGGCTCTTCTAGAACTTTCTTTAGTATACTAGCTCATGAACACTTGTGGTGAAGACCACTTTGATGTAGCAGCAATGGTGAAGCTTGAATTGAGGCCAAAGTGAAGCTAAATGAGCTATAGTATGTGTACCAATCATTTACACGTTCAACCCCAAAGATAGCATAGCATTCCCCCTTGTTTTGCATCAAAAACAACAGCAAAATGGCAAAAACCAGCATCATGAATCGATACATAAGGTTATGCATCGATTCATACTGAAGAGAAGGCTAAATTCAGCAAAAAAAAAATTATGTATCGATTCATACACGGATGTATCGATTCATAACAGTTTTTTAACTGTTATGAATCGATTCATAACACGGATGCATCGATTCATCCTGCTGTACTGCCTTGTTTTTGCCCAAACTTTGAACGACCATATCTTTCTCAATTTTGATCCTATGAAGGAGTTCCACATATGGTTTTGAAGCTTAGGATGTCCTCTTTCATTTTCTCAAGGTATACTTTTCATAGGACTCTTATTTTGGGGAAAAAACCTCTCTTGAAGTGGCTACAAAGATGACCAAAACTTGCCATTTTTTGGAAACCCAAACTTTCCAAAAAATGGTAAGTTTTAGTTTTCTTGATTTTTTCCATTATTTCTTGATCCAAATTGGTCCCTAAGAGCCTTGTGACCATAATTTCATGATTTTGATCCCAAAAATTCAAGAGTTGACATTTTACTCATCCTGGTTGACTTTTCTCCAATTTTCTGATTTTCAATCAACTGAACAATTGAGGCCTTCCAAAATGAGTCCAATGGTGAAATTTGAACCATAGGTACTTGACATCATGTAGAGAACCATGAAACCATGCTTGGACCAAAGTCTCATTAATAAGACCAGTTCATTAGAAACCCTCATCTGACTCCTTTTTGTTGGGAAATGTTGCATTGCTTGCCTCCCTTGATCAAAGCATCTCCGTATAGGACTTGTGGCTTCAAGTGAATACTTGTGGGATATTGTGGACCATTTGCACAAGGTTGAGAAGCTTTGTGGCCCTTTGATTGCCTTTGTATAACCTTTAGTTGCTTTGTTCACTGATCACAAACCTATGCCTCTGTTGTGATGGTTATGATGCAATGTTTTTTTGGTTATTTTATGAATTTATGTATGCTAAATGCTATGCAAAAAGTTGGGGAAATGAGAGGGCAAATTTTGGGGTGTTACAGCTGCCCCTATTCAATCACTCTAGACTTGAATGGATGATAACAGTCGCTTTCAGACGTTTGAAGTATGCAGGGATTGAATACTAAAAACAACTAGAAAATTTGCACTTGGTGGAAGAGAACAGGGAAATAAACCCAACCATCTGAACTCTGCTCTTGGAGAACTCGGATGTGAAGAGTAGTAATCTGATGAATGCTTTGGAATAACACCGGGAGATTGTTGATTTGCCACACTACAGGTGGAATTTTGCTGGGATATTAATAACATGCCACGCAATGGGTGGTCTTCTGAATGCTTTACCACACTACGGGGGTCGCCTCTTGCTACGGGAGAGTTTGGATACCTTACTACCCTGAGGATGGGCTTATGCTCACTCTGCGGGGATACGCTGCCACACTGCGGGGGCTTTGGAGATCTTGCCACACCACCGGGACACACTGCTCAGCTACGGGAGACTTTGAAAATCTTACCACTCTACGGGGCTACATTGCTTGCTACGGGAGTCTTTCAGAAACTTTGCCACATTACGGGGCACATTGCTCAGCTACGGGAGACTTTCAGAAACTTTGCCACACTGCGGGGCACCTTGCTCAGCTACGGGAGACTTCAATGTGGCGACTTCGCTAGGGATACATTGCTCATCTACGGGAGACTTATGCTCACTACGGGAGACCTTGCTGTTTTGCCACACTACGGGGGCTGTTGCTCGCTATGGGAGACTTTGGCTCACTACGGGAGACTTCTGCTCACTACGGGAGACTTCTGCTTCTTGCCACACCACGGGGCTGCTGCTCGCTACGGGAGACTTTGGCTCACTATGGGAGACTTCTGCTCACTATGAGAGACTTCAATTTCTTGCCACACCATGGGGGCTACTGCTCGCTACGGGAGACTTTGGCTCACTAAGGGAGACTTCTGCTCACTACGGGAAACTTCGATTTCTTGCCACACTATGGGGGCTACTGCTCTCTACGGGAGACTTTGGTGTTTTTGCCACACTACGGGGGCACATCGCTCAGCTACGGGAGACTTTGAAAATTTGCCACACTACGGGGGCACATTGCTCAGCTACGGGAGACTTTGAAAATTCGCCACCCAAAGGATGGACTTTGGCCAGTCTGTGGCTGGACTTTGAGAATTTGCCACCCAGAGGATGGACTTTGGCCAGTCTGCGGCTGGACTTTAGATAAATTGCCACGCTACGGGTGGATTTTGGATATCAACCTTGGATCGAATACACACATGCTGAATTGTATGACATGATGCCCCATGACACTGGGGGATAGGTACAAAGGGGATTCCTGACACGGAAAGAACAAACCCCTGCTGACTCTGTGGGGAATACCGATGATTGCTGATATTTCTCCTGGAGAAGAGTGTGACTAGTCTGTCTCGACTTATTACCTTTGCCAAAAATAAATTGGACTTTAGATTTGAAGGCCCTGCTAGGGGATGCCTCAACTGCGGGGAATGAATCTCACCTCGCAGACTCTGCTGGGTAATCTGCAACTCTTCGACTTAGCTGGAGAAGACCTACCAAGGCTCTGCTGAGGAGAACTCTCTTGTCTACCTGAATTTTCCAAACCTCTATGGGGAAGGGAACCATTCAACCAACTTCCGGGAATTTCTGGATTCTTGTAAGAAGTGCTTCACTACGGGAAGACGACTCTTGACAGAGATGATCCTTATTGCATTGCTGGGGAAGAGAGGATTTGATTTGAGATCTGCTGGGAAATAAAATCAAGGAAACCTGTTGGAGAAAAGTTTGACGACTTTATTGGGGATAACTTCCATGCGTCTGTTGGGGATAACGAAACTAAACCGCGTCCTGCTGAGGAGGAAAGATTTAAATTAGTCTCATGCTAGGGATCATTCGTTTTGATTCGGGCTTTACCTTAAGAGGATTTTACAAAAGACCTGATTTCTTTAAACTCTTCAGGAGTATAATTGCCTCGGTATTCTGAACTTCCGATTATCTGTCTTCAAGAAAGAATGAATCCTCGTGCAATTAGGGTGGCTTGCCCCAGTATGAATCTTTGGTCAATTGCTTTGGGAGAGATCTGAATCTCAAGGTAATTGCTCCAGATTGGCTGACTCTTGAGGACATTGCTTGACATAACTGCCCCAGATTGGTTGGCTCCTACCATGTCTGGTTGGGGAAGTCCTTACTCAATGGGGCTTTCTCGGAAACGTGCACTTCGACGTGACTGTCTTTCAGAAGTTTTAGACTTCTCAACTGGGCAAGCTTAAGCTTCTGGACTGAATTTCCGCACGTGAGCTTTTTATGATGCCAAACAGATGTATGCAAGCAGAAAAATGTTTATTTTGAGAATGAAAATTCTAATGCAACACACATGTAAATCTCGAAGTTTTGAAAAGGGATTGTAAACCTTCGTGAGCGAATCACTGGTTAAGATACGACATTATTTTGAATGAAAGTATGTACATGCAATACCAACAAATGTCAATTAGCATAACTCGTAGGAGTCAGGAACGCGGTCTCGTAGTAGTATGCTCTCAAATTAACCCTGTTTTAGTTAGGACTTTTGAGGGTTGTATCGTGGCCTGGTTCACGGTTATAGAAACAAAAGATATAGGCTCGAAGTTTATTTGTGCCCACCCACTCTTCGTGATGTTCTCCATTCCTATGTTCAGCTAATTTTCGCAAGCGTTCACCTTTCATAAGGGTTTAGTTTTGGTCGAGGAACCATTGCTGTTATCGGTTCAAGCACCAATCAGGTTATTGCTGAGAGTCAGTCACTCATCTATCTTTCGTGTCTGTGCCGCACGACTTTGTTCTTTCTTAAGGATCTTTCTTGTGTAATCCTTTCCGTCTTTTGCTTTTGCGTTATTTTGCTTTATCTCTAACTTTTTCCTGGACTGATTCTTGTGAATCTTTGATTGTGAAGTCCAGCGGGATGCCCTAACTTTTTCTTAAGTCGCTTGTTTTCAAGTTTCGACTTAGCGGGATTTTTTCTTTTCTTTTTCTCTTTGAACGATTCGTGTGACACTGTTTGTCTTGATTGCTTCGCGAGTGTTGTGACTGCCTCAATCTTTGGTCGATGAAGGATAACCATTGTGGTTTCCAGTCTTTGGACCTCTTGATTCGGATAACCATTGTAGCTTCTGGTCTTTGGACCTCTTGATTAGCATAGTGGAATGTAATGGATCCTCAAATACACTACTTTATGAAAGCCTGAACGCTTGGTCCGACTAGCTGACATCTACCCTGCCCCTGGGTTACATGTGAGGGTTTTTCATGCAAGAAGAAACTCCTACTTCAAGGCTCAAGGGGGTTAGCAAGGGTCTATCTCCCTTATATCTCCAATGTTTAGGGATTTGAAACAAAGCCTGTACATCGTCAACATGGCCTTACTCGAGAGCACAATATTATAGATTTTTGCGTTTTTTGTTCCGTCATTCTCCTTCATAGAGTTTAAGCACGACAATTGGTATTGCGATGTAAACATGCAAAATTAACTTGACAAATGAATTACTTCAAGAAAAACATGTGAGTTTTATTATTGATAACATTCAAAAGCAAACAAATTTAATACATGTATACAAATGTTTAGCAAATAAAAGAAACTACAAATGGAAATGCAGTAAAGAAGCTGAATATTGCCGTTGTTGAGGAAGTTTGACTCCGTCTGGACCTGTCAGTCTTGGATACTATCGGTGATCAATAGCTCTTTCACGGATTTGCAATCTTCAATTTGCAGTTGTATACCTAACCATGGCTGTCATACTTCTTCTTCTAGCTATTCTGACTCTGACACGAGACGTCTGAAGGAAAAAGTGAAGCTGGGGAGTAAAGTTGCCCCATAAGGTTGCTCGGAAAGACTTGACGATCTTCTGCCTACGTATCTCCATTGACTGATGACCAATGAAGAATCAGAGCGACGTAGTTCCCCTCAATAGGGATGAAAACGATCAATGAAGAAAGACAAACACAAAAATTCCATCACTGAGAGTATTTGAATACTGCTGGCTATATTTGCTTCATGAAGACCCTGGCGTCCTGGGTGATTAACTTGAAGACTTCAGCTTAACGTGAACCATCTGGTAGAATAACCGTGACACCGGTTCCATAATGACTAGGCATCGGATTCTGGAGTACATTTGGGAGAGGAGCAAAATTGATCGCCTTGGAGTCAACTAGGTCCTGTACCTTTATCTGAAAAGCCCAACATTTCTCAATACTGTGCCCCTGGGCACTTGAATGGAACTCGCACCTGGCATTAGCATCAAAATTCGGAGGTAGATTGTCAGGAGAAGGAGGTCTCATGGTACGAAGCTCGACCAGGTTCAACTTTAGCAGTTCCGGGAGCAATACAACATATGTGCATGGGACGGGATCAAGTCTGCGGTTTCTCGCTCTTGTTCTTTCTTGATTTGGTCTTTGTGCCTGATATTGTTGACCTTGAGGTTGTGGTTGAGCCTGAGGAGTAATAGTCACAGCAGCTGTTTGGTAGTAACCTTGAGAACGACCTCTATCTCGGCCCCTATACACGACATTGGTCTCACCTTCTCTTTGCCTTTGGCCATTGCCAAAAGGTTTCTTCACACCAGATGAACTAGCACTGCTTGCGTCCTGAATCTTTCCTAATTTCAGGAAGTTTTCTATCCTTTCTCCAACGATGACAATATCAGAAAACCAATGGAAGGGCAGGCGTCCAGACGATCCAAGTAAACACCTTGCAAGGTGCCCATAAACATGTCGGCCATTTCCCGATCCAGCAATGGAGGTTGAACCTGTGCGGCCAGCTCACGCCACCTCTGGGCATACTGCTTAAAACTCTCCTTAGGTCCTTGAGACAAGTTCTGTAACTGAGTGCGGTTCGGAGCCATATCAATGTTGTATTGATACTGCTTGAGGAATGCTTCAGCTAGATCTTTCCAACTTCGAATAGAGACCCGACTCAACTTCATGTACCAGCTCAACGAAGCTCTAGATAATCTGTCTTGGAAGAAATGCATCCAAAGTTTCTCGTCATCAGTGTGAGCCGAGATTTTTCCGAAGTATGCATGGATGTGAGTTCTAGGGCACGTGCTGCCGTTGTACTTGTCGAATGATGGCACCTTGAACTTAGGAGGGATTCTGACTCCTGGCACTAACCCAAGGTTGGTTACATCGATACCCAGGGAATTCTGACATTCCATGGCCTTAATCTTCTCCGCCAGCTCTTCATACCTTCGATTGTTAACCTCATTCATATTACCCATATCAACATCCAGTAGAGTGAACTGGTCCTCTTGAGTGTCTTCATTACGGGCCGCGGTCCCATTTAGATTTGGCCCTCCGTTACGGGCAGCATTAGGATCCACATTCTCAGTCGGTGTTCCAGCATTAGCATTCACATGGGGTTGCTCAACCATCAACCTGAGACACTCTTGATTCTAAGCAAGGCGGGTCATCATGTCCATGAACTGATCCATCCTCTGTCGGAGCTCGTCGAGACCAGTCTGCATTCGTTCAACCATTCTCACTCGATTTCTTTTTGTTGGATACCGATGAACGTGTTGACCAGCTATATTTCCTGAAGTTGAATAACTTAGGAAGTCCGAATAACCTGTAAAATGAAAAATATGCAAATCATGTAGTAAATGCGTATGATATGTTCATGAGGATGCGACATGCGGCCCTGCAAATGAGTAAGCATGTGTTAGTAATGCAAGCGTGTAGAGGATGTTATGCAATGCACTGGTGTGTGATCAAAGGTCTGGTGATCATTAGTCTGACATTGGTGTTGAGAAGACAGTCATGTGCTGGTGACGAGTCGTAATAACAATACCACCGAAATTCTGGATTTCGAAACCAAAGGACCATGTGAAATCTGATCATAATACTGAACAAAGCTGGCAAATCATGTATGTTGGAAGTTTCAGGGTTCCTGCACAACTGTAAACCCTTCCCAATCTCACGGGTGTGCTACTCGGGTCAACATCACGGACTCTCAAAGCCGAATAGCAATAATACATTCACCATTTCCGAGAAATGGCTCATGACCAAATCAGGGAATCGGTTTGGCATTATGTACTACTCAGGGAGGCCTCAGCTGAGTCCAAGGAAACAAGCATCCCTCATAAGTCCTCAGCTTCAAGCACTGAGTCGAGAAACAATAGTACATTCATCCCGAAGGGTACAATACTATCGTCATACGAACAGTTTTCCTTGACTGGATTCCTATGAGAGAACCAGGCCATCCTATGCGAGTTCCCAGTGGGCCCTCGGATGCGAGTGGGTTTGCCAACAAATGTGGTCTGCCACTGTCATCACTGGAGAGGGTTGTTTCCACTAAGGTTCTCAATGATCGGTCCCCCAGCTACACATAACCATCAAGGTTGTATCCCAAAGTGGGGAAGAACCCCCACACAAGATAGTTCCAAGACAGTCGCAACCTGGGTGTGGAGCACATCGCCACTCATCATGTAACCATGCGAGTACAACATGTCCACGCTAATCCTATAGTGCACTCAAGCCGGGTATTTGGCTTATCTCACAGTAACTCCCATCCCACAAAAAAAATGAAAACCAGCACAGCCAGACAGTCCAGTATAATATGATGCATGGAAAATAAAATACTGAAAGCGGTAAATAAATGCGGTAAAGTAAAGCCATAAATAAAAACTGTAAATGAAAACAGTAAAGCTAAACTAAAACACACAGCAACAAACAGATAAACACCCAAAGAAACAAAACCAAACAGGCGCTAGGATTGACTCTACAAGGGAAACCGGAAGGATTAGGTTCTTCCCCAGCAGAGTCGCCAGCTGTCGTTCCCGGGATTTTCATCCTAGTACAAACGCGAAAGTGGCGCGGAAAGGTTAGAGTCGCCAGCCATGCATTTTTATCTCGAAGGAACGGGAAAGGTAATGCTGCACAAACCTGTGGAAGAAGGAAAGGACGAGGCCTTGCGAACCAAAGATCTGGGTTCGGGAGTCGGTTACGACCTGGGAAGGTATTAGCACCCCAGATCGTCCGCCGTACCCGACGGGATCCACGCTTGCTTGTTTGGTTTCAAAGGGTGAGAAAAATAAGAATGCTGCTGAATAAAACGGCTAATTGGAACTAGAACTGAAGTGAGAAAAGGAATTAAAAGAGAACAAAAAGAAAGAATGGTGAAAATGTAGGGAAAATAAAGAATGCGCTCGAACGGGCCCTACCCCGCTGCCTACGTACCTCATCGGGATAATGAGGATCAGAGTCGACGTAGTTCGCCTAACTAAGGCGGGAACTATTTGTATTTTTTAAGCTGACGTTGCCATAGCTCTAGCTCAGGTTTTACCGGCTCTGACTCGAGGGTGTTTACTGTATCGCTGTTTGCACTGTCGAGGCAAGTCGCATTCGTCCGCAAAGATTAGGAGATGAGAAGAGAAGACGCGATTGTCTTTGTTGATTATCTTTTATGAGAAGTGTTTTGGAGTTTATTTGTTTGTGAACATTCTCTTACTAAGACTTATCCATCGCGGGAAGTACTTACACCTCGCCCCGAAACAGGACGTGTATAAGAATTCCGCAACAAAGTCTCGTGTCGTATGAGAACGTTTGACCTTCATTAGGTGCGTTTTATTGTTTTTCTTTATGGGATGAGAAAGAGACTCAAATCGAAAAAGGAAAAACTAAGGGGGACTACGACCAACCCTAAGTTGTTTATTCAATATCAAGGAGATCCTAAAGGTTAGTGAGGTTTCTAATCCTAAGGAGGAGAGGAAAGAGGAAGAGAAAAGGAAGAAGAACACAACTTACTTCCTAATGAAGTTAAGTTGGTTCCAAAAGGGGAAAACCTAACAAGGACAAACATTATGTAAGGCAAAATGGATTTAAAATGCATAAAAGAAATGCATAAAAATAAAGGATTGGATGGAGGAAACTTACCTCAATCTTCCCCACTACAAAACAAATGTTAGTGTGCAATTTATTAAAAATAATAAAGCAAACACACAACAATTAAATCTTAAGGCTCTTGGATCTAAACTAGACTCAATCTTAATTCTAAGGGTGCCTACACTATGCTAAACCAAAATTCAGCAACTATTTACAGCACTCAAACACACAAACAACTATGAAAATAAAGCATAACACAAACAACATACTACAACTATCATGCAACATGAAAAAGTAGGTGTAAAAGGTAAAATACAACATGCACTACAAACAAACAACACACATTTTACAGCACCTATATGCAAAAATGGCTATGAAATGCAAAATCCAGAATTGATTATTTTCATATTTTAATGCACAAACTCAATGAATAATGCACTAAATCCATCATGAACATACATTTGAACATGGATCATCATATAAAAATGCAAGAACATGAATATTTTGAAGATTATGCAAGAATGCATCACATGGTTTATTATTGAACAAGTAATGCAAAAGTATGGTACATGAATATGGTATATGCACATGATGATTATTGATTATGAACATGCAACATGATAGCTCAACAAACATATTAAACTCAATTCAAAATTCAGAATTGAATTGATATGGATGATGTGATCAAATATGCAACAAAATGCAACCAAATGCACATATATGTGATTATGCAAAATGCAACGTACATCAACATAATGGAATGCAAAAAATGATTTGAGGCAATGCAAATATGTAAAAATAGAATGCAACATGATTATTATATGCAAAATGGTGCGTGAACATGGCAACAAAAAGCAAGAACTTAAACTATGCACAAAGAAGCACAAAAAACGCATAACACGCAACATGAACGGAATCGTGTCGAAACGACTCAAAATGGGGGAATTAGCTACTGGAAATGGGCTTAAAAATTCCCTAAAATCAGTACCTAAACATGTATGGGGGGTGATAGGCATGAAGAATTAAGACTAAGCTATCAAATAAGCCAAAATCTAATTCCTACGACGAGAACCGTTTTTCCTATTTACAAGGGATTCTTTACACCTACTAGGACCTAGATTAGACTATAAATCTAATTCCTAATAATCCAAATGCAAATTGCAAGCAAGAAAGCAACGAAAACGAAAATGAACGGTACAACACAAACATAATCGAAAATCATGCGGAGAATGCCGTTAAGGCGAGATGAAGAGGAAAATTAAGGCATAATGGTTATATCACCAACCTACGAAACGGAGGAGTGTTTCGGTAATTGTTGCAATGAATCAGAGTGCGAATGGAGAAGAAAACTGGAGAATCCGCGAATGCAAAATGAATGCAATTCGGTCTTGACGCTTCTCGATTAATCACTTCCGATAAGTCGCAATCTCCACCAAAAACCAGTAGCTTCTTATTCCACAATGCTCAATTCAATGGAGGATGGAGGCTAAGCTTTAAGACCTTCAAGTTTCAATGTGAAACTTGAAGAACTTTTGTTGAAAAGCTATGGTGAAAATGGTGGAAAAGTGGGAGAGAAAGTGATGAATTTGAGATTGTGAAAATGGTGATTGAGTGAAGAATGAGGGAGAGAGTGATTTGTGGTGATTACCCTTAGCTTTGGGAGGAGAATGAGTTTATATAATGGTTAGGCTTGGCATGAGGTTTGGGTTTGGAGATAGCTTAGGAGTTAGCTTAGGTTAGGAGTTAGTTGGGGGTTCTAGAGAATTCTAGAATTCCTTGGAAGGTTGTAGAAAACTCTAGAATGTGGTAGAAGATGGTGAGCTGGCTCTTCTAGAACTTTCTTTAGTATACTAGCTCATGAACACTTGTGGTGAAGACCACTTTGATGTAGCATCAATGGTGAAGCTTGAATTGAGGCCAAAGTGAAGCTAAATGAGCTATAGGATGTGTACCAATCATTTCCATGTTCAACCCCAAAGATAGCATAGCATTCCCCCTTGTTTTGCATCAAAAACAACAGCAAAATGGCAAAAAACAGCATCATGAATCGATACATAAGGTTATGCATCGATTCATACTGAAGAGAAGGCTAAATTCAGCAAAAAAACAAATTATGTATCGATTCATAAACGGATGAATCGATTCATAACAGGTTTTTAACTGTTATGAATCGATTCATAACACGGATGCATCGATTCATCCTGCTGTACTGCCTTGTTTTTGCCCAAACTTTGAACGACCATATCTTTCTCAATTTGATCCTATGAAGGAGTTCCACATATGGTTTTGAAGCTTAGGATGTCCTCTTTCATTTTCTCAAGGTATACTTTTCATAGGACTCTTATTTTGGGGGAAAAAACCTCTCTTGAAGTGGCTACAAAGATGACCAAAACTCGCCATTTTTTGGAAACCCAAACTTTCCAAAAAATGGTAAGTTTTAGTTTTCTTGATTTTTTCCATTCTTTCTTGATCCAAATTGGTCCCTAAGAGCCTTGTGACCATAATTTCATGATTTTGATCCCAAAAATTCAAGAGTTGACCTTTTTACTCATCCTGGTTGACTTTTCTCCAATTTTCTGATTTTCAATCAACTGAACAATTGAGGGCCTTCCAAAATGAGTCCAATGGTGAAATTTGAACCATAGGTACTTGACATCATGTAGAGAACCATGAAACCATGCTTGGACCAAAGTCTCATTGATAAGACCAGTTCATTAGAAACCCTCATCTGACTCCTTTTTGCTGGGAAATGTTGCATTGCTTGCCTCCCTTGATCAAAGCATCTACGTATAGGACTTGTGGCTTCAAGTGAATACTTGTGGGATATTGTGGACCATTTGCAAAAGGTTGAGAAGCTTTGTGGCCCTTTGATTGCCTTTGTATAGCCTTCAGTTGCTTTGTTCACTGATCACAAACCTATGCCTCTGCTGTGATGGTTATGATGCAATGTGTTTTTGGTTATTTTATGAATTTATGTATGCTAAATGCTATGCAAAAAGTTGGGGAAATGAGAGGGCAAATTTTGGGGTGTTACAGCTAGTTTTTCTGTGACCGAAACTTTCATTCATCTTGAGTTATCATTCCAGAATCTTCTGTAACTGTTATATCAGTTAGGAATTGTTATATCAGTTCTGCTTGTGTAATTGTTTTTGTAACTGTTTTCTTTCTTCTAATGATTTATGTTGATATCATCTTCTACCAAAATTTTCTTGCATCTGTTTTATTGATTTTCCTGATAATCTTCATCTTTATGATATTTCAATTCCTATTTTGTCATAATAACAAAACTAAAATAATTAAAAGCTAATGGGCCTGAAATACCAATTGGAATGTTATTTGATAGATAAATCAAACTAACATGAGAGTCTTTGATTTGTCTATTTTTGTTATGGATTATGATGGGTTTGAAATTGGGTTAAAAAAGAAAATAAAATTGGATATGGTTTTGGAAAAGAAAAAAAAAGGTTTGGAACATGGATTGAAATGGATGTAATTAAAACAAATTTCATTGGTTTAGCTTGAAATGGACTAAAAGGAAAATATTAGCAAAAGACCAAGAATTGGTTATGATTTGAGATAAAAAAAAAGGTCTAACAATGAGTTTAATTTGAGTAATAAAATGGGCTTTATGGACACATGAATCTGAACTTGAAATGGGCCTTGGAGAACGTACATGGCAAGAAACATGGTTTCCAGATGGGATACTAAATCTGAATGAAGTTTTTCAAAATAAATCTTGATTCTGCACTTTCCATCCTTAATGTGAACCGATCTCTCGGACCAAAGATCTTTATGCCATGAAGAAATCTGAACAATCGTGGCTCATCGAAATCAAATTGCAATAATAACAAATAAACTGCCTTGATCATAATGCCTCCTTAATCCAACAAACATTAACTGATGAAATATTCCCGAGCTTAACCATGAATGTAAACTCCTAGGTATTCCTACGATTCACATCGATTAAAGAGAGAATCCTGAGATCTTAAAAACCCTAATCACACGATGCTCCTGACACGTCCTGAAGAAGATGACCTTTGAGTAAACGAACTTCAGGATATGAATATGCAAGTGATGACGTAATCTCAACCTTCTCCTAGATCTTGATTGTAATATCCAGACAAACCACCTCAGAATACAAAAGATTCAAATCACCAAGAAATGCGTTGATTACATGCTATAAGAATCAACTGAATGCATGATTATGAATGTTATGACCTAGTGGAATATGCAGATGAATGCGAAGCGATAAGCCAGTTAAAGTAATAAATATGAAGGCAAATTTTGAGGTATTACAGCTGCCCCTATTCAATCATCTGCATACCTGAACGAATAATTGCAACAACTTTTAGACGTTCAAGGTATGGAGTGATTGAATACTCAAATAAAACTTGAAAATTTGCACACTGAGGGTAATGGAAATGCCATCTGCCCATTTATTTATTTATATATTTTTTGATTTTGACCTCTGAATAGGTAGCGAAAATAGAACCAGGTGGAAATATGCTCGGAAGAATGCCATCCTCGAATGACCACTCACACGGGATCCTCGAATCCAGTACTAAAACCCTCCTCGAATAGAAACACAATGGTATACCGGCCGCAGGCGATAACCATCAACAACAAAGACTGGCCTCGGACAGACTTTGCGAAAGAGATCAACTGACCTCGATCAATAAGCTCAAAAAGTGGACTACCATCCTCGAATAATAGCCACAACAAAACAAACAAGACCAACCGCAGGAGGACTTGAAGAAAAGAAATGCCATCCTCGAATGACAAATCAAAAAGATCCTCGGATCTAACATGAAACCATCCTCGAATGGAGACGCAAAGGTATACCAGCCTCGACTGATAACCAAACACAAAGCTGACCTTAGACAGGCTTTGCAAAAGAGACAAACTGACCTCGATCAATAAGCTCAAAAAGTGAACTACTATCCTCGAATAATAGCCACAAACAAGACCAACCGCAGAAGGACTTGAAGAAAAGAAATGCCATCCTCGAATGACAATTCAAAAGATCCTCGGATCTAACACGAAACCATCCTCGAATGGAGACGCAAAGGTATACCGGCCGCAAGCGGTAACCAGAAACAAAGAAAATAGGACAAGATGGAACGGGATCGTTGTACAAAACGAGAAACCGCGACGCGACTGTTGTACCAAACAAAGACGCAGAAAAATGACGAACATTGACTTGAAAAGACAAGGATGTCTGAAAAATGATATTGGTAACCTCTGTGCGGAGTACTTCAGGTTGAGAAGATGTTACAGGTCGTATGTAATATACCTCAAAACTGGCCCATGCTGGTATGCATATGTTTGGATTTATGGCGTAATGCTCCATGACGATGGAAATGCTACGCTTTGGAGGATGCAAATGTAATGATGATTACTAAATGCAAATGAAAAGAGATCTCCTGACAGGGAGACTGCAAGTATCCCAGATGGCTTGACTAGGGAGGAATTGATGATCACTGCATTGATCTGGTTCATCTTTGTAAGGAGGAGACAACTCTGCGGGGAAAGTTGTCAATGCTACACCAGCTCTGAACAGCCGCCATTGCCAAAAATAAATTGGACTTTGAGATTGGAGATCCAAGACCCTGCTGGAGATGGACCCTTCTTGAACTCTGGTGGGGAAGTGAGGACCTCCTGACTTGGCTGGGAACCAAAGGCATGGCACCGCTGAGGGAACAAACTGCTGGGGAGGAATGACACCCCTTATACTGCTGAGAATTGCCCCTGTCTGAAGGGAAACTTCTGCTTGGGGATGACACCCACCTTCTGCTACCTTGCTGGGAGAAATTTCAACTTCCACTTTACTGGGGAATGACAGATAATGTCAATGATAAAGCTTCCCGCTGAAGATAAGAGCTCAAGTTGCCACTTGCTGGGGATAAGAGATAAATCCTCTCATGTTGGGAATGAGAGATGTAAGGCGTCTCATGCTAGGGATGAGAGACGATGATATCCTTCTGCTCAAGATGTAACCTTCCATTTGCCGCACTACTGGAGAAGGGATTATCTAATGAAGCTTGTTGATGAAATAACTCTTGAAGTACTATGCTGACAATGGCTTTGCTTCTAGACTCTGGGTTGATAGATCGCCAACTAACCATGATTGAATAATGGTTCTCTGAAATTTTCAACTCGTCATAGTTTAAGGTCCATCAGAAGAAAACGTGTCAAGAGGATTTTACAGAAAACATGGCATACGAAATGCCTCAGTGTCTTCAAACTATTGGAGAGATTCGTTGGATCTCGAAATAACTGCCCCAAACTGCATGGTCTGTGCAAGAATTTTCCTCGCGAGGATTCATGAAAAACCTCATATCACTGTGAGATAGTGTTTCCTAGTATTCTGGACTTTGGATAGGTGCTTTGGATTTACTGTCTTCGGGAAAAAGTTACTTCTCATGCTCTTGGGGTGGCCTACCCCAGTACAAGTCTTGAAGTGATCACCTCTGAATGGCTGCTTTGAAGAAAACACCCAGATCAACTATTCTTTGAGAGATTGGATCTCGAAGTAACTGCCCCAGTTTGGTTGAAATTTGAATACATGCCTCAGACTAATGGCTCTTTGAGAGATTTGAATCTCGAAGTGATTGCCCCAGCTCGGCTGAATTTTGAAGAGAGTGCTCGAAGTGATTGCCCCATATTAGTTGGCTCTTACCACGACTATTGGGAAAGTCCCTACTCAATGGAATTTATTGGAAGAGTGTATCTCAACGAGATTGTCCTTCAGAAGTTTCATACTTCTCAAGTTGGCAATATTAAGCTTCTGGACTGAAGTTTCGTATGTGAATTTTTATGATGCCCAACAAATATATGCAAGCAGAAAATGTTTATTCTAAGAATGAAAATTCTAATGCAACACACATGTTAATCTTTAAGTTTTATTGAAAAAGATGTCGCAAACCTTTGTGAGCGAATCACTGGTTAAGATACGACATTAATTTTTGAAAAATAGAAAGCATGCACATGCAACACCAACAAAGATCTTTCAACACCACTCATAGGAGTCAGGAACGCGATATCGTGATAGTACGCTCTTAAAAATAACCCTGTTTCAGTTAGGACTTTTGAGGGTTGTATCGTGGCCTGGTTCACGGTTATAGAAACAAAGGATATAGGCTCGAAGTTTACTTGTGCCCACCCCTCTTCATGATGTTCTCCATACCTATGTTCAGCTAGCTTTCACAAGCGCTCACCTCTCAAAAAGGGTTTTGTGATGGTTAAGGAACCAATGACATTAACCATTTAAGCACCAATCAAATTGTTGTTTGGAGTCAGTCATCCCTTCGTCTTTCGTGTCTGTATCACACGACTTTGTTCTTGTTCAAAGATCTTTCTTGTAATCCTTTTCGTCTTTTGCTTTTGCATTCTTTTTCTTATCCCTAACTTTTGCCTGGACTGATTCTTGTGAATCTTTGATTGCGAGGTCCAGTAGGATGCCCTAATTTTTGCCTAAGTTGCTTGTTTTCAAATTTCGACTTAACAGGCTTTTTCATTTCTTTTTTTTTAATTCATTTTTTTTGAACAAATCGTGTGACACTTTTTGTCTTGATTTCTTTGAAAGAGTCGTGACTGTCTCACTTCTTGGTTGATGAGGGATAACCATTGTGGTCTCCGGTCTTTGGACCTCTTGATTGGGATAACCATTGTGGTTTCTGGTCATTGGACCTCTTGATTTGGTACAACGAAAGGCAATGGATCCTCAGATGTGCACTCATTTTTGAAATTTGAACGATCGGTCCAACTAGCTGACACCTACCCTGCCCCTGGGTTAAGTGCAAGGGTTTTTTCATGCAAAACGAAACTCCTACTTCAAGGCTCAAATGGGTTGGCGAGGGTCTATCTCCCTTATATCTCCGGTGCTTAGGATTTGAAACAATTCATGTACATCGTCAACATGGTCTTTCTCAAAAGCACACAATTAGAGATTTCCGCGTTTTCAGTTCGTCATCCTCCCTGATAGAGTTTAAGCACAACAGTTGGTATTGCAATGCACATACACAAAATCATGAGTGAATACGAATGGATTACTTCAAGAAAAACATGTGCATTTTATTATGGTTATCATTAAAAAACAAATAAGTTTCATGCATGCATACAAATGTTTAAACAAACAATATAAACTACAAATGAAAATGCAGTAAAGAAGCTGAGCATTGCCGTCATTGAGGAGACTTGACTCTGTATGGACTTATTGCTTCTGAAGATGCCTTTTCAAATTGGGAGACCCATTTGATGAGGAGACTTCAATATGTGAGCAGACTTTCTGGCATGATTCCCTTTGAGTCGATCAAATTTGGGACCTTGTCTTCACCTTTACCTCTGAAAGACTTGCAATCTTCATTTAAAAGGCCAGGTGCCCCAGAATGGTAATCATACTTGGCATTGAAACCCCAAAGGAAGCTTTGTCAGAGATGATCCTGATGCAACTAGCTCAACCAGCTTGAATTTGAGCAAATGAGGAAACTTGTTGCGTGTACTACCTCAGAATATGATCAAACTCCTGCTCATAGTTGGGTCTTCCTTTCGGTTACCTCCGCCCGGAGTTTCTTCAAATATATACCTTGATGACTGTGATTCAAGTTGTCCATTCTGATGAGAAATCAAGTCAGGAAAAGAATGTGTATCTGAACACCTGTCAAGAATGCAAGGATGTATGCAAATGCCATGTTCAATTATTTTTGAGGAATCTATCTGCTTTGATTCAAATCTTGATACAGAAAGATCCAACAGCATGATTCAGATATGTGATCCTCAGAAATAACTGAACATGTGTGCGGAAATGCTATGATGTCATGTATGCAACAGGCATGTGATCAATGGTCTGATGTTGGTGCCGGTGTTGAGTAATGAGTCAAGTGTCTGAATAGAACCATAATAGCAGCACCATCTCTGTATAGAACCCCATAACTGAGAACCCAATAACTGTAGAACTGGATCACATAATAGAATAGTCATTGATGGTGTTGAAGTTGAACAACCAAGTGTCTGTAGAGAGTCATAATAACAGTCACAATATCAGGGTCACAATGGTAATCACAATAACGATTTCTCTGAATAGAAATCCCGGATCTCATAATCAAAGAACCATAGAACACTGAACAATACTGGCAAAGTGGGTATGTTGAAGTTTAGGGTTCCTGCAAACCTGTAAACCCCTCCCAATCTCACGGGTGTGCTACTCGGGTCAACATCACGGACTCTCAAAGCCGAATAGCAATAATACGTTCACCATTTCCGAGAAATGGCTCATGACCAAATCAGGGAATCGGTTTGGCATTATGTACTACTCAGGGAGGCCTCAGTTGAGTCCAAGGAAACAAGCATCCCTCATAAGTCCTCAGCTTCAAGCACTGAATCGAGAAACAATAGTACATTCATCCCGAAGGGTACAATACTACCGTCATACGAACATTTTGCCTTGACTTGATTCCTATGAGAGAACCAGGCCATCCTATGCGAGTTCCCAGTGGGCCCTCGGATGCGAGTGGGTTTGCCAACAAATGTGGTCTGCCACTGTCATCACTGGAGAGGGTTGTTTCCACTAAGGTTCTCAATGATCGGTCCCCAGCTGCACATAACTATCAAGGTCGTATCCCGAAGTGGGGCAAAACCCCCACACGAAATAGTTCCAAGAAGGTCGCAACCTGGGTGTGGAACACATCGCCACCCATCATGGTGAGATACCATGCGAGTACAACGTGTCCACGCTAAACCTATGGTGCACTCAAGCCGGGTATTTGGTTTATCTCACAGTAACTCCCATCCCACAGAAAAAATGAAAACTAGCACAGCCAGACAGTCCAGTATAATATGATGCATGGAAAATAAATACTGAAAACGGTAAATAAATGCGGTAAAGTAAAGCTGTAAAGTAAAAACTGTAAATAAAAACAGTAAAGCTAAACTAAAGCACACAACAACGAACAGATAAACACCCAAAGAAACAAAACCAAACAGGCGCTAGGATTGACTCTACAAGGGAAACCAGAGATTCTGGGTTCGGTCCCCAGCAGAGTCGCCAGCTGTCGCTCCAGGGATTTTCATCCTAGTACAAACGCGAAAGTGGCGCGGAAAAGGTAGAGTTGCCAGCCAGACATTTTTATCCCGAATGAATGGGAAAGGTAATGTTGCACAAACCTGAGGAAGAAGGAAAGAACAAGGTCCTGCGAACCAAAGATCTGGGTTCGGGAGTCGGTTACGACCTGGGAAGGTATTAGCACCCCAGATCGTCCGTCGTACCCGACGGGATCCACGCTTGCTTGTTTGTTTCAAAGGGTGAGAAAAATAAAGTGTTGCTGAATAAAAATGCTACTGGAAGAAAGGGAATGGAAATGAGAAATGAACTGAAATAAGAAAATGGAAAGAAAGGGGGAAATGTAGGGAAAATAAAGAATGTGCTCGAACATGCCCTACCCCGCTGCCTATGTACCTCATCGGGATAATGAGGATCAGAGTCGACGTAGTTCGCCTAACTAAGGCGGGAACTTTTTGTTTGTGTTTTTTATGCTGGAACTGCGTATGTCTATGCTCAGGTGTTGCAGGCTCGTCTGGTACGAGTGCGTTTACCGTCTTGCATGCGAGACAAGTCGTCGCGAGTTCACGTTGTGAGTGAATGAGATGAGAAGAGAAGTTCCCGCAGGATAGTCGCTTGTTATTTGTTTTGTCTTTTAAGAGAAGTGTTTTGAATTTGTTTGTTAACTGTCTTGTACTAAGACCTATCCATCACGGGAAGCATTTACACCTCGCCCCGAAACAGGACGCGTATAAACACTCCGCAACAAAGTCTCGTGTCGTACAAGATTGTTCAGTTTATCCTTAGATGTTTTATTATTTTCTTCATGAGGAAAGAAAGAATGACTCAAATTGGAAAAGGGAAAATCTAATGGGAACTAAGACACACCATAATTTTTATTGATTTATTTACATGGGATATACTATGGTTTGTGGGGTTTTCTAAACCTAATGGAAAAAGCACCTAGAACTAATAGAATGCAACTTACTTCCTAAGGAAGATAAGTTGATTCTAAAGCTAAGGGAAAACCTAAAGCAAAGCACAAGGTGCTAAGGCAAACACAATTAAAATGCATAAGAGATAGGAATGAAGTAATGCTTACCTCAATCTTCCCCCCTACAAAACAAAAGTTAGCATGACAATGCATATTGAAAGTAAAATCAAAGCATGAAAACGATTAAGTACCATAAACGTCCTAGAATGGAACTAGGGTTCAAAATAAGACCTAAGTCTAAAGGTGGAGGTACCTAAAGGTTACATGACTTCTAAAGTTAGTAGCTACATGCTATAGGTCCCTAAGTATGCTAGGATACCTCACAAGATCAAACTATGTCAAACTATGCACAAAAGTTCACATAAATTCACCTAAATGCAAAGTAAGACTCATGGATGAAGTATGAAGACATATGGCTTACAAACATGAATTAGTACATGAAATGAACATCAAAGTCAGTAGTGAATTCTTATGAAGATGGATGAATGAATATACAATCATGGATGCAATGGATTAGGCATATGGAGCAAGGAGAAGAAGATATGAGAAGAAATGAACAAAAATCGCATAAGATCGCACATGATGAAAGTTAAGGAAGAATGGCATGTGAATATGCATGAAATGATTATGGGTCAGTAGCATACAAGGTATGAGATTAACTTAGAATGCATGAATAGGAATTAATGATTTCCACATAATTAATGTTATTATTTAGAGGAGAAGAGAAATGTGTTTAGGTTAAAGTTAATTCACATAAGTATGCACTTTAAAGCACCAAAACAAACCAAATGGGTATGGTTCAAAATATGACCTATGACTGGAATTAAAGACATAAAAATGACCTATAATCAACTCCTAAAAGCTACCAAATATCCCTTCAAAAAAATGGCATGAATGCCTTCCTATCATTTAAGTTATACAACAAATAGACACATGAATCAACCTAGGATCTAGGTGACATGGAAAAATAGAAAAAAGCCTTTAAAAATTATGAAATTAAATCCCTGGAATGATATAGTGATTATCTTACATGGTACAAAAGGATTTCATAAAATTATGCACCAAAGTGCCAAAACAATTCCTTGACTAGCAAGGTAACAAAACATGATCACCAAAAAACAACTCCACAAAGTGGATCGAAAAGGGCATCTAAAATTATGAAACAAATGCCTAAGGAGAATCAAAATGTCACAAATTATAGTGATTAATCACACACAAAAAATAGGTCTCACACCTATGGGGAAAAATCGATTTCGGTCCCTTATGCCAAAACACTCCCTTTTGGGACAGCTCATGATCTAAAATCCAAATAAAATATTAAAACCACCCAAATATGGAAACAAAAAATATGAAAAATTAATTAAGAGGATGAGGATCACTCATGAATTTTTCCATAATTTTATCCCACCTAAAACTATTTTTAATAATTGCGACGAAACGGGCAAAAAAATGGATTTTAAGGGGAAGTGAAAGGAATCGATCCTAATGGTTCGTAACCTAATCCCTAAGCTCCGAAATCGATACAAATCAACATATATCACAAATATATCCAATGCCTCAGGTGGGAGGGCTCAATATGCACCTTAAATTATATGGTCCTAAGCCGCATACGACTAAGATGATGCTTAAAAGTGGATAATCGAGATTACTTACTTGATCGAAGTGCCGATTCTTCACATTAAAGAAATCCAAAAAAACCTCAAGCAAGGTCTTGTACTCTCCTATGAGCAAAATAAATGCTCATCTTCCATAATCGCTTCATGAAGATCCACCATAATTGAAATCGATCCGAGATCGATCAAAAACAAGCTTATGAACCATTTATTCCAAAGTTAATCTCCAACAATAATTAAAATTAGTAAAAAGGGAATTCTAATTAAATTTGGCAAGAAATAGATTACCATATCAATCCACCAAAATTGTCTAGCAAGAGAATTAATTAACATTTTAACAAGAAAATTAATTTTAAAAAAACCTATATAGAAATTTCTAATAAGAACAAAACACAGTGGGGGTGAATAAGAGACTAGTATGCAGCAACTAGAAAGATTGGCCCAAGCCCAATTTCCCAAGAGAACCCGCAGGAGGGTTGCGTATTAGTAACTAGGTGGTGTAAATAACGAAATCCTGGATTTGAAGGCCCATTCGAATAGACATAGTGCATGGGGGTTCGGATAGCGGATCCAGGGGTGTGGATAGTGCATCCATGGTAGAATAGGCCCAACTTCATAAAAAAACCCGCAGGAGGGGTGTTGTAGTATAATGGATGTGTGAAAAGCGATTCATGGGGAATGTTGAGCCCAATTCCATTTCAGCAAACCCTAAATGCTTATGAGAGGAATAAAAGAACAATAACCCTTCTTCTTCATCTCAGATAAAAAAACCGCCGCCGGAAACCTTGTAGCCATCGAGCCGTTAACGACCTTTCCCAGAATTCCATCGTCACCATCGAAGCCCTTTCACCGCGACTCTTGCTTCGTCGTCCTCTTCATCTGAATTCGTAATCTCTTCCATGCCGTTGTTCATCACCCTCGCTATCCCGCTTCAATGCCTCACTGCGCAGTAGCTTCAAGCCATGTATCGCTGTTGAAGAACGATCTCTCCGTCAAAGGGAACCGCGCCTCGCCGTCGAATTAAGATCAATCATTAGCGTCCTCTCCGATCCTTGTTTTCTCCACCGTGCGAAGAAATCTGCCGAGAACTCAAGACTAACAAATCAACCGGACCTCTCCTCAAGCCCAATCGTGGCGTAAGATATGTTGAAACAAAGATTGCATTCGCGCGAGAACAACGCTTACGAATTGGCTCCGATGGCGCTTTAAACCGTATCTTGGTATGCTTACGATCTCGTCCTCTGCTGCTTCAATTCTTTTTCCCTTCCCCTCTGCGATTCTGATTTCATTATGGTTAATGCCTCAGATTCTTGAGTTTTTTGACGTTGAAAAGTTTTTATGCAGGTTCATTATCAGGTTACAGAGCGATCGAAGGTGATGGCCTGAAGATGTTGAATGTTCTTGACTTTTCAAGATTGGGAATATGGCTATTATTGCGGCGAATTCGGTGGTGACGATTCTTCGAAGATGAAGATAGTTGATGATATACAGGTTGATAAAGATTGATGTAGAATTCCTGTTGTCGAAGTTGAAGGTTTGTGCTACGAACCATTATCGTTGATCCCTGATAACGATCTCAATTTCCGATCAATGAAGGTGTTTGATGGTTAAGATGAAGATAAATGCATAAGGACTTTTGTTTTGAAGATGGAGAGATGAAGGAGATTCCCGGGAGATTGAAATTGAGAGTTTCTTGTTAATGTTAGTTGAAGGATTCTTCTCAATTGGTTACTGTGTGGAGAGTTTTTTTTGTATTTCTGTTGTAGATTCATAAGTTAGAAGCTTCCACCCCTTTTTGTTATTTCTGTTAGTTTTTCTGTGACTGAAACTTTCATTCATCTTGAGTTATCATTCCAGAATCTTCTGTAACTGTTACATCAGTTAGGAATTGTTATATCAGTTCTGCTTGTGTAATTGTTTTTGTAACTGTTTTCTTTCTTCTAATGATTTATGTTGATATCATCTTCTACCAAAATTTTCTTGCATCTGTTTTATTGATTTTCCTGATAATCTTCATCTTTATGATATTTCAATTCCTATTTTGTCATAATAACAAAACTAAAATAATTAAAAGCTAATGGGCCTGAAATACCAATTGGAATGTTATTTGATAGATAAATCAAACTAACATGAGAGTCTTTGATTTGTCTATTTTTGTTATGGATTATGATGGGTTTGAAATTGGGTTAAAAAAGAAAATAAAATTGGATATGGTTTTGGAAAAGAAAAAAAAAGGTTTGGAACATGGATTGAAATGGATGTAATTAAAACAAATTTCATTGGTTTAGCTTGAAATGGACTAAAAGGAAAATATTAGCAAAAGACCAAGAATTGGTTATGATTTGAGATTAAAAAAAAGGTCTAGCAATGAGTTTAATTTGAGTAATAAAATGGGCTTTATGGACACATGAATCTGAACTTGAATTGGGCCTTGGAGAACGTACATGGCAAGAAACATGGTTTCCAGATGGGATACTAAATCTAAATGACGTTTTTCAAAATAAATCTTGCTTCTGCACTTTCCATCCTTAATTTGAACTGATCTCTTGGACCAAAGATCTTTATGCCATGAAGAAATCTGAACAATCGTGGCTCATCGAAATCAAATTGCAATAATAACAAATAAACTGCCTTGATCACAATGCCTCCTTAATCCAACAAACTTTAACTGATGAAATATTCCCGAGCTTAACCATGAATGTAAACTCCTAGGTATTCCTACGATTCACATCGATTAAAGAGAGCATCCTGAGATGTTAAAAACCCTAATCACAGGATGCTCCTGACACGTCCTGAAGAAGATGACCTTTGAGTAAACGAACTTCAGGATATGAATATGCAAGTGATGACGTAATCTCAACCTTCGCCTAGATCTTGATTGTAATATCCAGACAAACCACCTCAGAATACAAAAGATTCAAATCACCAAGAAATGCGTTGATTACATGCTATAAGAATCAACGGAATGCATGATTATGAATGTTATGACCTAGTGGAATATGCAGATGAATGCGAAGCGATAAGCCAGTTAAAGTAATAAATATGAGGGCAAATTTTGAGGTATTTGAATTAGAAGAAGTTAGAAAACTAAAAACAGAAAACTCTGAGCTGAAAGAAAATATTTTTGAATGCAAAAACTCTCTTGAAAAACTTAAAGCTCAGAAGGAATCTGAATTAGAAGATCTACTCAACTATGATAGTATCATAAAGGAATATGACTATAGTTTTAAAAAATTTCTAACTAAAAGCATAGATAGAAGCAAAATTTCATCTATGATCTATGGAGTTTGCAGAAATGATAGAAGAGGCATAGGCTATGTGAAAACTAAAGAAAAGGAAACTCTGAAGTTTAAAAAGATTGATGACGTTGTCATAAAAATTAATACTCCTCTAAGTTCTCATCTTACTTATGGTCATAACCATGACTTAATATATACTAGTGAGTCATCTTGTTCCACAAGTTCTGATTTGAAACCTAAAATAAATCAGAAGATTGTGAAAACTAACAAACAAGGACCCAGAAAAATATGGGTACCCAAAGATAAAATTGTGTATGTTGCAGATGTCTTTAACATCAAAACTGAAACACCAATCATGGTACTTGGACTCTGGATGCTCACGACACATGACGGGAAGAAAGCATATGTTCCAAAGTCTTGAATTAAAAGATGGAGGACACGTAGGTTTTGGAGGCTGTCGCTCCCACCAAATGACACCTGGTCAGATAGGGTACAGACGCGAACGGTCGGCGAAAGGATAAGGAATGAATAGAGTCGCCAGCTAGGCATTTTTATCCCGAAGGAAAGGTATGCTGCATAAACCTAAGGAAAGATGGATAAGACGGTTGCGAACCAGAGAAACTGAGAAGGGGGGTTGGTTACAACCTGGGAAGGTATTAGCACCCAGATTGTCCGCCGTACTCGACAGGATCCACGCTTAAAATATTTGTGTTTAAAAGGGGTAGTGTCAGTGCAATCCGTGTAACAAAGCTGGAAAGAATGCAAGTGTCGGTGTAAAAGAAGTATGAAGTGAATAAGAGAAATGTCAGTGTAAGGAAAGAGTGAAGCTCAAGACTTTGAGGCTTAAAGAATAATGCTGGAAGGAAGGGGAATATACAGAGACTTTTGTTCGATAACTGTTAAGTTATGCCTACGTATCCTCTCGTGCAATGAGGAAGTCAGAACACCGTAGTTCGACTCAAAGAGACTGAAAGATAAGTTGACATGTGGACTGCTTACTTGTCTATGCTCAAGTGTATGACCTGTCTGGCTTAGGTGCAAACTGTCTTGCATTAGACGGAAGAAGCAAGTTCTCGTTTGTGAGTGAATGAGGTGAGAAAAGAATCCCGGAGGAGACAATTATTGTTTGTTTTTGGTGTTTTCAATCGTTTATTGTTTTTGGTGTTTGTCATAAGTTAATGAGCTTAAGCCTAAACCAAGGGGTTAGTAAAATCATCACATCTTCCCTCTGATTAGGGGTAATGAGAATACCTTAAGTATGAGGTAAACACCTCACACTTAATCACCATGGTGCAGGATTAAGATCATTAACCTACTTGCAATTATTTAGATGTTTTTGGTATTTTTGTTTAGTGTTAAGTAATGAGTTTAAGCCATAATCAAGGATTTAATGGACCCATTACACTATCCTAATAGAAAGATAATAGATGGGAACATTTAAGCTGAGGAAGGCTCCTCAACTTAATCCATGATTAGGGATTAACCTCATGACAAAACAAAGCCTTTGATAAATGGATTTTAGTTAATGGTAAGGTTAAGAAATGGATTTTATGGTTTGTAAGACAACTTGAGGGGGACTTGTCCATTAATACTAGGGTTAGTCCTTCTTAACCACTTAAGGAAGAATTAGAACCCTAATGCAAGGCCCAAGTTACAAGCTTGAGGTCTTAGTGATTATTAGATGGATTGATTAAAGGATTTAAACACATTAAGGGTTTAACACTTAGGATTAAAGTTATACACTCCACCCTAATAGAAGGATGCATGCATAAGCTTAATCACAAAGCCTTAAAACCTTTAGGGTTTAGTCCTTGATTATGAGATGATAAGAGAAGACTCAAAAGATGTCACAAAGGTAAAACTAATGGGGAACTAATCAAACCCTAATTGTGATCATGCTTGGGTGTTCCTAGGGTTTATGAGGCTTTGCAAAAGATCTTCAAGAGAAAAGCCACCAAGGAAGAAACAGATGAAAGGAGAAAGAAGCAGAAGAAGCAAGACAACTTACTTCACTTAAGAAGATGAGTTGCTTGAAGAAATAAAGAGGGGAGGGAGCATGAATGAGAAAGCTCACTCTAATATAAAAGTAAAATGCAGCAATGATGCATAAGAGAGATGAGAAGAGATTGGGAGAAGTGAAGGCAAATTCACTTCTCAAACACTTACCACCTGAAAAGTTAGCAACAAGGAATGAAATGAAATGAAAATGAGATGAAATGCTAAGATGAAAACCAAGGTCAGAAGTATAAACATGATGTTAATGATACTAAGAGATGATGCAAACACATGTCAAGGATTGTGGATGATCATACAAGGATGAGAATGCAAATGAAGCATGCTTTGAACCATGAAAGTTCATGAAAGTTTATGAAATGGTATGAATGCATAACATGGCAAATGAAAGATGCAATGATCAAACATGATTCTAATATGTCCTAAGATGTCTTATATGTCATGTGAATGCACAAAATGTCATGTCAAGTTCATGTATGCAAGCAAATGAGAGATGAATGCAAATGAAAGCCAAAATTAGGGTTTACATACAATATGCAATGCAAAATTCAAAATCAGAAGCAAATGACATGATAAAAAATTGAAAATGGGATCAAAGGAACCCTAACCCTACACAAGTTCATTGCCCAAAGGAGGGGACCCAACTCTTAACCTAATGGGAATTATGATTTTCTCAAGTCAACTAGGGTTTCAAGGAACTTCAAAAGGAAAAATGCACATCAAATTAAAAATGAAAGACAAATTCAAACCAATTTTATCCTAGAAACTACATGATATGAAGGATGCCATGCAAGAAGAACCATCACCAATATCTTCATGGTTAAGCAGAATGAATTTTTCTAAGTTTGAACAAAAATATTGTCTTTTAACAACTTTAATTCCAATGAAAAATGTCAAAATAGGTCAAGAACCAAAAATAAATTTGTTTGAAGAGTTTGATAATGCTTCTAAATGTATTAAAATGCAATGTGAATTTTTTTGTGATTTTTAAATACCTAAATGCATTTTTAATTAATTAATTTCCATTAACTAATTAAAAATAAACATTTAAATGATTTAAAAATAATTTTTGATGCAAAAAATAAAAATAAAAATATTTTTGGGTTCTAAAAATTAATAAAAGGTCTGATAAAAATTTTCAGAATTTTTTAATGTATTTTGCTATTTTTAAAAATTCGTGGAAATGAAATACAAATAAAATGAAATAAAACAATAAAAAGGGAAAAGTATGAGGATCCTGAGGCTGAGATTCAAAGGTTTTTGGAGGGAGTTGACCCGCGCGCGTTTCAATGGCTAGGATTCATTCTGGCAAAATTCAAATTTAATCCTAATTAATTAAACTAATTAATCTGAATTAGGGTTTAATGACCAATCTGGTTCGTTCATTCGCGCGCGGGAGGGCAAGATCAATGGCTCACATTTAAACCTCACTAATTACACTGATCAGGGCAAATCACTTTCAGGCGACCGGAACAGTGTTCCGTTCGTCTTCTCCGACGAGCACAAAACCCTAACTTCTTCTATAGGTCACCAAACTTCAAATTTCTTTCACAAAAATGATCCTCTAATCATTCTAAACCTAAACCCCCAACTAAAACTCATTTATTTCACTCCATAAACATGAATCGAAGAAAAATGTAAAACACGGGCAAAAGTTAAGAGATCACATACATGGTGGTTTCTTCACCATTTTCAAAAGTAATCACATCCCCATGATCAGGGGAGCATATAGAATCATAAAAGAACTTAAAAGCTAGCTTCTGGGAAAAAAGTTCTTCATGTTACCTGAGATGAGGACTCTCTGATTCTGAGCTTTCTGGATCCTCCCTTTGTGCAAGCCCACTTCTTTGAACCCCCTGATGATGAAATGAAGCTTAGAAAGCTTTAAGAATGGCTGGTTTGAATGTTTCAGTTCTGGTATAGCATAAATGGAGGTCTGTGTGTGTGGTGATTCAAGCTGTTTCAGGGGGTGGGTTTTGTTCTATGAGTGGCATGTGATTTGTTGGTGAAGAAATTTTTGATTTTTGTTAAGTCTTGAGGGAGTTTCAAAGAGATGAAGCTTTGGACAGTTTTTGTGCAAGCTGGTTGTGTGTGTGTTCTGAGCCTTCTCTCTTCTTGTTTTATGATCCTTAGGTAATCCATAAGCAATCCCAACAATTTTGGAGGGCAGGTATGCACTGTGGGAATGGTATGGGATGATTGGCCAAAAAGTAAAAAATGGTGTACTATAGGTATGGGCCATGGCAGAGAAGATTTTTGTGTTTGGATTGCCTCATCCAGCTTCAAGGAAGGCCCTTGGATGTTCTGATGTGATCTGGAATGGATGAAGGGTGAGATGTCACATGTTTTGCAATTTTGCAACTTGTTGCATTTTGTGATTTTTGGTCATGGACATGTGACATTCCTTGCTGAATTCTTGTTGTGAAATGTTACATGATGTTATGGTAATGTCTTGAAATCAGTTAGAGACCATACAAACCCTTGGGAATCATTTTGGCAAGAATTCCTCCTTTTGAACTTTATGGAAAATGGCTTGTGATAGCTTGGAATTCAAAGCTTTAAATTTAGAAATTTCTTGGGAAAATCTGAATTTTAGGTCATACATGATGTTTGTGTGCTGGTTAGAAGCTGATTTGAAGTCACATTTGGCTTTGGCAAGTGTTTTTTCAAGTTTCCTCTTTGGCACAAAAGTGAAAAATAAGTGATTTTGTCCAACTTTGACAAGCCATAACTTTTGTTCTAAAATGAATTAGCACGAGTTCTTGTACTTTTTGAAAATGGGAGGATACAATCTACAACTTTCATGACCAAAGATTTTTCATTTGAAGCATTTTTGAATCAAAAAGAGGTGGTTGAAAAACTTTCCCAAAATGGCAAGTTTTCATTACAAGTCACTTTCCCAAAATGGAAACTTTGCAAATGGCTTGAAATTCTTCAATTTTGTGAACTTCTAACATCTTCTAAGATCAAATAAAGATCATACACATTCAAAATGATGGAGAAACCCCTTTGGTTGTGTGATTGGGGGCCTCAGATGCCCTGATTTTGCACTGACTTGCTCAAGAAGTCACCTTTTGATCAGATGCCTTCCCCATTGAATTTTTTCATGAAAATTGATATGCATGATCCTCATAACATATAGAGACCAATAGAAACAAGAATGACCAAAAGGATTTGGAGTTATGGCCTCTGAAACCAAAACCCTAATTCTAGGTCATCTGTGCAGTTAAACCTGGCTCTGCTTTCATGCCTTTCTCAGTTCTTGTGATTTTCTGGCTCCCTTGATCTTGGGAGGATATAATATGATGCTTGAACATACATGGACCTTCTTGAGATGACTGATGACCTTGGGAGTGGCTCAGATAGCCCTTGGATTGCTCAGATCACAAACCCTAGATGCAGATGACTTTGAATCAATGCAATGAAGCAATAATGCAACATGTGATGCTATGGTTGAATCTATGCAAATGAAAGGAGTCACAAGCCATGGTGTGAAAGAGGGAGGGAAAATTTGGGGTGTTTACAGAGGCAACCAAAAAGGAAATATAATTGGCTTTGGAACTATTGGTAATGGAAATCTTCCCTCTATCTCTAATGTTCTATTGGTAGAAGGATTAATGCATAATCTATTATCCATAAGTCAATTAAGTGATAATGGCTATGACATAATCTTCAATCAAAAGTTCTGTAAAGCTGTTAGTCAGAAAGATGGAACAATCCTCTTCAGTGGAAAGAGAAAGAACAACATATATAAAATAAAACTTTCTGAATTAAAAAATCAGAATGTAAAATGTCTAATGTCTGTGGAAACTGAGCAATGGGTCTGGCACAGAAGATTGGGAAATGTTAATATGAGAAGATTATCTCAACTTAACAAACTCAATCTGGTCAAAGGACTTCCAAACTTGAAGTTCAACTCAGAAGCTCTGTGTGAAGCATGTCAGAAAGGCAAATTTTCAAAACCTGCTTTTAAAGCTAAAAATGTTGTATCTTCCTCTAGACCACTAGAACTTCAGCATATTGACTTGTTTGGACCAGTGAAAACTGCTTCAGTCAGTGGCAAGAAGTATGGATTGGTGATTGTAGATGACTTCAGCAGATGGACATGGGTAAAGTTCCTTAGACACAAGGATGAGTCAATTGTTGTATTCTCTAACTTCTGCAAACAAGTTCAAAATGAAAAAGAATTTAAAATTATTAAAGTCAGAAGTGATCATGGTGGAGAATTTGAAAACAAAAAATTAGAATTATTCTTTAATGAAAATGGCATCTCTCATGATTTTTCTTGTCCTAGAACTCCACAACAAAATGGGGTTGTAGAACGTAAGAATAGAACATTGCAAGAGATGGCCAGAACCATGATCAATGAGACTAACATGGCTAAACATTTTTGGGTAGAAGCAGTAAATACAACATGCTATATTCAGAATAGAATCTCTATAAGACCTATTCTTGAAAACACTCCTTATGAATTGTGGAAGAACAGAAAGCCCAACATTTCATATTTTCATCCTTTTGGGTGCAAGTGTTTTATTCTGAATACTAATGATCCTCTGAATAAATTTGACTCTAAAGCACAAAAGTGTTATATGTTAGGATACTCTGAACGTTCAAAGGGATACAGAGTATACAACACAGAAACACGTATAGTTATAGAGTCTATTTATGTCAGATTTGATGATAAGCTTGGTTCTGAAAAACCAAAGCAGAATGAATCTCTTGCAGATATAGAAGTTGAAATTTCTACAAACAGAACATCTGAAGAACAATCACCTACAGAACAAAACAAGACAATCACTCCAACAAGCTCTGAAGAACCCACTCAGAAGAGACTATCCAGAAGCAAGCTGAATCACCCAGAAGACAAAATCTTGGGAAAGAAGGATGAACCAATCACAACAAGATCATCATTCAGAAACTCTGAAGAATCTCTAATGGGACTAGCCTCCCTGATTGAACCAACTTCTGTAGAAGAAGCTCTCTCAGAAAATGATTGGATTCTGGCTATGCAAGATGAACTTAATCAATTCACCAGAAATGATGTATGGGATCTAGTTTCTAGGCCCAGAGGATTCAACATCATTGGCACCAAATGGGTATTCAGAAACAAGCTAAATGAGCAAGGAGAAGTTGTCAGAAATAAAGCACGACTGGTTGCACAAGGTTATAGTCAACAGGAAGGAATTGACTACACAGAAACCTATGCCCCAGTCGCGAGGTTAGAATCTATTAGACTTCTAATTTCATTTGTTGTAAACCATAATATCATTCTATATCAAATGGATGTCAAGAGTGCATTTTTAAATGGTTATATTGATGAAGAAGTGTATGTACACCAACCCCCTGGTTTTGAAAATACAAAATTTTCAGAACATGTCTTCAAAATCAAAAAAATCTTTATATGGTCTGAAGCAAGCTCCCAGAGTTTGGTATGAAAGACTAAGCAATTTTCTTTTGGAAAATGATTTCATCAGAGGGAAAGTGGATACAACACTCTTCAGTAAAAACATTAAAAATGATATTCTGATATGCCAAATTTATGTAGACGATATAATATTTGGTTCTACTAAAAGTGCTATGGGAAAAGAGTTTGCTAAGTCTATGCAGACAGAATTTGAAATGAGCATGATGGGAGAATTAAAGTTCTTTCTAGGAATCCAAATCAATCAAACATCAGAAGGAACATATATTCATCAAAGCAAATATGTCAAAGAACTTCTGAAGAAATTTGATTTATCAGAAAGTACCATCTCTAAAACTCCTATGCATCCTACATGTATTCTGGAGAAAGAGGAGGTAAGTAAGAAAGTAGATCAGAAAATCTACAGAGGTATGATTGGCTCTCTCCTCTATCTAACTGCTTCTAGACCAGATATTCTATACAGTGTTTGTCTATGTGCTAGATTCCAATCAGATCCTAGAGAAACTCATTTAACAACAGTTAAAAGAATCTTTAGGTATCTGAAAGGTACTACTAATCTTGGTCTATACTACAGAAGATCCAAAGATTACAAACTTGTAGGATACTGTGATGCTGATTTTGCTGGAGACAGAACAAAAAGAAAAAGTACTTCTGGAAGTTGTCAATTTCTGGGAGATAATCTAATTTCTTGGTCTAGCAAAAGGCAGTCAACCATAGCATTATCAACTGCAGAAGCTGAATACATTGCAGCAGCTGGATGTAGTACTCAGATGCTCTGGATGAAAAATCAGCTTGAGGATTTCAACATTTATGAGAGTAACATTCCCATCCTCTGTGATAATACTTCTGCTATCTGTCTCTCTAAAAATCCAATTTTACATTCTAGAGCTAAACACATAGAAGTTAAACATCATTTCATTAGGGACTATACTCAGAAGGGAATCTTAATGTTAAAATTCATAAACACAAATCACCAATGGGCTGATATTTTTACAAAACCCCTTCCTGAAGATAGATTTAATTTCATTCTAACCAACCTTAGTATGAAATTATGTCCAGAATGAAAATGCTTTAATTGTATGTCTTTAACTTTCAGAAGTTCTGAACTAAATCCTCTGTTTTACTTTTTCAGAAGTTATAAATCTCCTTTATTCTAACTGTTTCATTCTGAGAACTTTTGTTCAAAAGAATAACATGCAGATCTTTACATCAACACGTGTCAACAAAGTTCTAAGGAATCTTATCAGAATCAGAACAAGTGTCCAAATTCTGAAGAGTGACAGAACATGCAATTGGACAACTGTCCTCTACAGAAGGACATCTGTTCAAATTCTGGGAAACTGAAAAGGCTGACTTGACACAATAAAGGCAAATATCTTTTTGGTAACTGTTCCAAGATCTTTATGCCTTCCCCTTTGTCTGCTGCATTTATTACATTCCATCATTATGTTTTTAAATTATTTTTTTTCCAACTAATTTCTCGTAATATTAAATGATATGTTTTCCTATATAAACACCTTTTTACCCTCACTTTTCTCTTTTACCTTCATTGTCATTTTACTGTCAAACTTTTCACTTTCATCTTTTCGTCTTCTCTGAATTTTTTTTAAACCCTAAACCCTAAAAACTCATCTTAGTAACTATGTCTTCCAACTCTCAACCACAAAAAGATTCAACAGATGTGCTATATGTTTCACCTGTAAAAACTCTTCTCACACCCACTGACAAGCTTGAAGTGTTGTGTCAACTGTTCGTGGATTTTGATAGCTTGAAAGACAATGGTTTCGATTTACTTCCCACTGTCAAAGCTCAAGGCTGGGAAAAATATTTTGACCGTCTTATGGGACCAGTCTTCCCCAAGCTGGTTAAAGAATTTTGGGTTTTTGCAAGCGCTTCAAACTCTCACGTAACTTCATATGTTCTGGGGAAGAGAATCATTATCTCAGAAGACCACATTGCTGGTGTAAACACCCCAAATTTGCCCTCACCCATTCACACTATGGCTTGTGATATTTTCATATGCATAAATTCAATCATAGCATCTCATACCACATTCTTGATTCACTGCATTGATTCTAAATCATCTGCATCTAGGGTTTGTGATCTGAGCAATCCAAGAGCCATTTGAGCCACTCCAAAGGGCTTCAATCATTTCAAAAGGGGCTCATGTATGTTCAATCATCATATTACATCCTCCCAAGATCAAGAAAGTCAAAAATCGCAAGAACTGAGGAAGGCATGGGAAGCAGAGCCAAGCTTAACTGCACAGATGACCTAAAATTAGGGTTTTGGTTTCAGAGGCCATAACTCCAATTTTTTTGGTCATTCTTGTTTCTATTGGTCCCCATATGTTATAAGGATTATACATACCAATTTTCATGAAGAAATTCAATGGGGAAGGCATCTGATCAAAAGATGACTTCTTGAGCAAGTCAGTGCAAAATCAGGGCATCTGAGGCCCCCAATCATCCAACCAAAGGGGTTTCTCCATCATTTTGAACGTGTATGATCTTTATTTGATCATAGAAGATGTTAGAAGTTCACAAGATTGAAGAATTTCGAGCCGTTTTGCAAAACTGCCTTGTATTGGAGAACTTGCGAATTCTCATGGCAAGCCTTTATGTGACTTCAATGCGACCTCTAATCATCACGCAAGCATAAACCATGGCCTTAAATTCTGAATGCACCAAAGAATCTCCAAGTTTCACGACTTATGCTTCAAGAGATCACAAAGGGGCCAGACTTGTACCAATTTGCAAAAGCCCATGTGGCTATGCCTCCACTTGTTGCAATCCCCAAGATCTGATCCATAGGCCTGTGCCACACCAGCTATTCTTACCAATCAAAGACCTTACAAACACATTTCCCGCAAACCATTTCACAACGTCTTGGAGCCTGAACACACACGCAGGTTAGCCTACACAAAGCCCCCCACCTTGCATTTTTCATTGAATCCCTTAACTCGGTCACTCATTCCTCAAAGTTTCTTCCACCATCCACGCTAAAGTTTCAAAGTGGTTTTAAGTTATCTTGAATTTATTTTCAATAAATTGATAGGCCATGGGTTTAAACTTATTGCACTCTTGTTAAGAAAAAAATAATAAGTGTGACTTCCTTGGTTCATTGGTTTCGAAACTTAAGAAGGATGGCTTATTGGATTTGATTCATTGGTTTCAAAAAAAAGAAAGGAGAAAAGAAACTTCATGGTATCATGTTGGACTTGGATTCAAACGGAATTGCATGGGCATTTCGTGGTATTATGTTGGGTTTGGATTATGTTGGATTTGGATTATGTTGGATTTGGATGCACGTTTGTTTGGAGTCGTGATTCATTTTATGTTGCTGTGTGTTAGTTAAGGTGCACCGTTCTCAAGCATGGTAGCATTGATATTTTCCAAGTTTTACAAGACATTGAGATCTTGATTGGTACATTTGCAAGGCAACTGGAGCTGAAAAGCAGTAAAAGACAAATTATATTGGATTAAAATGCATAAAGTTTTTGTTAACAACTGAACAAGGCCATCAGCAAAGTCCAAAGAGATTACAACAGACAAGTTATGAAACAGAAAAAGAAAAAAAAGAGAACAGAGAGCAAAAAATCTCTTAATTAATCTCCAAGGGAACCTTCACATTTTTGGGGAATCTTCTTCAACTTTCACAAGAAACCGAATTCATTTTTCCCTAGCTCTCTTCAACCTTCGTCTCACTAACCCTCAACAATATCCATCAAGAGCCTCCATTTTTTCACCAATCACTCTTCATCTCTCTCAAAAAAAACTCCTCTTCAATCTTCAGCAAGAAGAGTCTCCTAAAACTCTCAATTGTTCATCTTCATCAAATCACCTTTTCCATAACCTGCAAAACAAAAACCTTCAAAATTTCAATTCAATGGTCTGCGTATCAGAATCAGCATACAAAAGAAGAAAAAGGATTTCAATTACACATCTTCAACAACAAAAAATCAAAAATCTCACTAATCAAGAACCATCCTCATCCTGATATTTCTCCATTCAACAATCTCAACCTTCAACCTCTCTACTCTATCTCACCAACCTTTAACCATTTCAGAATCCATTCCTCATTCCTCATTAATTTTTCAGCAAACTCTCATCAATCCGTTTCAAATTCGTTCCTTAATCCTTTCAATACTACACCAGCCTGCTAAACTTCAACATCACCACCATCATCTTCAAGCAGATAACCACATCGAACAGCCACAACATAGAAATTCAGATCACAATAAGAAGGGAGAAGAATAACGAAAATAAATTGGGAAAAGCCCTATAGAGTGAGGCACACCTGAACTGGATACATCCGTTCCTTCACCATCAGCTTCAGTACATCCTTTCACAAGCCCTATAGACTGAAAACATGAATTTACATTCTCCAATCTCAGAATATACAGAAAATCCTCGCGACAAGAATTCAATCAGAGATGATTTGTTCAATTTCTCTTTTGATCCACATTCTCTTAAACCAACACGTCAGCCTCTTCTCGGTCACCGCCGTATTCTCCACCGTCCCCACCTTAACGCCGCATCAGATCTTCCATTTGAGTACTTGAGTTCAAGATTTCCATCAGTCATGGCAACTAGAATTCAGTTTGAGAATAATTGTGATATTGGAGCTTTCTCTAAACTTACAAATGCATATTGTTTGGTTGCCATTGGAGGTTCGGAAAGCTTCTACAGTGTATTTGAATCTGAGCTATCTGGTTTTATCCCTGTGGTGAAGACATCTGTGTCTGGTACCCGCATTGTTGGTTGTCTTTGGGCTGGAAACAAGAATGGACTTCTCTGGCCCCATACCACCACAGACCAAGAACTTCAACATTTGAGAAACAGTCTACCTGATCAAGTTGTTGTTCAGAGGATAGAAGAAAAACTATCTGCTCTAGGGAACTGTATTGCACGTAATGACTACGTGGCCCTCACTCACACCGATCTTGACAAGGAAACTGAGGAGATAATCACAGATGTTCTTGGAGTAGAAGTTTTCAGGCAAACCATTGTTGGTAACATTCTTGTTGGTAGTTTCTGCGCCCTCTTTCAATGTCCTCCTCAATACCTCTAACTTCACAAATCTCCACCACACTTCCATTTCGTGCACCTTGCAATGATTGTGGTTCTCGGTGGAAGACAAAGAGTTAGGAGCATATCGTTAAACAAGAATAAGGAAATGAAATTGCTCAAACAGAATCCGAACTTTGATAAATGTAGTACCTGCTGAGATTGCATCCGATTGCAACCATGGATTCCAGAGGGTCATTGATAAGGGTATGAACAATCGAGCAGGTTCGGGATCAGCTCTGTTTGCTTCAGGAAGTTGAGACCTATTCTTCATGAACAACAATTGTATTTGTCTGCATTTTTTGAAGACGGTCTTCTTTGCGAAAGTTAGGCGTCATTGGACTCAGTTGAGATGGATCATGGAAGAATATTAATTGGGCATCCCAGCTATGTAGCTCGCGATGAAAAGTCTGAAGCTAGCTCTCTTTCATCTGATAATCAACGATATCCAATACTTCGAGTCGCACAAACCTCTCCCTCCCATCTCCCAAGGATCTTTTAGGATTTGCCATGGTTCCCATCAAGGTGGGCAAATCAAAGGAAGATGGTCCCAAAGCTCAGGTCTTGGAGATGGTAATGGTTCTCACAATTTGACCCTGCAAAAATTGAAATTTCCACAACGGTTAACAAGGTAACAAGCAGTGAAAAATGAGTTTACGACAGTAAAAAAGGGGTAACTAATCCAATTCAGATAGAAATCATTCATTTCATTTCAAAATCAAACAAAACTAAGTTAACAAGGATGCAGTGACAAGGTATAAGCAGACAAAAGCCAAGCAGGAGCATCAACAGGGTGGAAGAACCAGAACTTTCACAGAATAGGAAAGAAAAGCTCTGATGCGAAAAAAGAAGAAACAAAACATAGCCAAAGTGAAAATACTGCAGTTGATTTCAATTTCGAAACCCTAATTTGCAAAAATATAAAGAGGTTTTCAAAAACCGAATACAACACACAGAAGGAAAAACCATAGCCACCATTCAATTCAGAAAGTGAGAAACCAATAACATTTTCTACAAAGAGGATATCCAGAACTTTACACTAAAAACTCAACAAAATCATAAATCTTATTAGAGTCTCATGTCGAAACTCTAAGTAAGAAAAGCTGGGACCCTCATTCGATTCACATAATCAACATCAACAAGAAACTGAGAGGTCAAAGAAGGAGGAAGAGAAGAAGACTATATTGAAGGAGCAAGGGAGGCATACCTTAAAGCAAGATCGAATCGTCGTTCTTCATCAGAGGTAGTTTTCTCCCCTTTGTGTATACCTGGTCTTATTTCCTTTCATAGAGCTGCTATGTAAAAATGAAAACTGTTGATTGTTTTGAGATTGAGGCTTAGGGTTTTCGTTTAGGGTTAGGTTTCGGTTTTCCATGTGCGGTGAGGTTTCAAACCTTTGGAAATAAAGAAGAACAGAGATCGAGAGATGAGGGCGATGTGGAGAGGTTCGTGAGCGGCCGGTTAACGCCATTGCTTTTCTCTTTCCGTTTGTTACTGAACTTAGAATAGGGACAAGAGAGGCTGTTTCAAACCCTAGATTTTCCCCCTTTTAGAAAGCTACCGGGCCAGATCTAGGTTGGCTTGACCCGACCGGTTTTAGCCGGATCCAGCGCCCCTTTTGGGCCTCACTGTTGTGGGTCTTTGCCATACCTTGTGTTTTTGTTTATTAAGCTTTACATAACTTTTTTTTTAATATTTACTCCAAATTCTTTTAGGTTTTGTTTTCTAGTATTTCTTTTTTTTATAAAAAAAATAGCATTCTGAAAAATATTCATAGTAAATAACTTATTTCAATTGTTTTGTTAATTAAATTTAGTCAATAATTATATAAATAAAAATATGAGAAAAAAAGGAAAACACTTATATTAACTAGTTATATAAGATAAAGTTATTAGTTAATTTGTTAATCCTTCCATTAATTAATTTCATTTTAATTTAGTTAGTTATCTTTTGTTCGTTTTCACTTGTATGATCATTCATATCATCTTGTAACCTCTTCTGCATCATGAACATGTTTCTGGTTTCGGCTTGCATCCCAGTATTAATTTCATTTTAACTTTATTTCTTTCTTTTGTGCTAACTTTTCAGGTGGTAAGTACTCTGAGAAGTGAATTTGCCTTCACTTCTCACATTTTCTTTTCATCTCCTTTGTGCATCATTGTTGCATTTTTGTATGTGTATTGGAGTGAGCTTGCTCCTCCCTGTTCATTTTACCTTCTTTCTTCAAGCAACTTGTCTTCTTAAGTGAAGCAAGTTGTGTTGCTTCTCTTTGCTTCTTGATCCTTTCATCTGCTTCTCTCCTTGGTGGCTTCCTTGAAGATTTCTCCTCTTAAGCCTCACAAACCCTAGGACTTCCAAGCATGATAATATTTTAGGATTGTTTAGTCCCCCACTTAGCTTTTACCTTTGTGTCTCTTTGAGTCTTCTCTTCTCATCTCATAATCAGGGACTAAACCCTAAAGGCTTTAAGGCTTTGTGATTAAGCTTATGCCTGCATCCTTCTATTAGGATGTAGTGTATAACTTCAATCCTAAGTGTTAAAAACTTAATGTGTTTAAATCTTTCAATCAATCCACCTAATAATCACTAAGACACCAAGCTTGTAACTTGGGCCTTGCATCAGGGTTCTAATTCTTCCTTAACTGGTTAAGAAAGACTAACCCTAGTGTTAATGGACAAGTCCTCCTCAAGTTGTCTTACTCACCATAAAACTCACTTCTTCATCTTATCATTAACTAAAATCCACCTAATAAAGGCTTTGTTTTGTCATGAAGTCAATCCTTAACCATGGATTAAGTCGAGGAGTCTTCCTCAGCTTAAACATTCCCATCTATTATCCTTCTATTAGGATGGTGTAATGGGTCTGTTTAATCCCTGATTATGGCTTAACCTCATTACTTAACACTAAACAAAAACAACAAAAACATCTAAATAATCACAAGTAGGTTAATGATCTTAATCCTACTTCATGGTGATTAAGTGTGAGATGCTGACTTCACATTTAAGGTATTCTCATTACCCCTAATCAGAGGGAGGCTGTGATGAGTTTACTAAATCCATTGGTTTAGGCTTAAGCTCATTAACTTATGACAAACTTTCAAAAGCAATAAAAGATTGAAAACTAAAAAACAAACGATAATCGTCTCTTCCGGGATTCTTTTCTCATCTCATTCATTCATGAACGAGAACTAGCTTCTTCCGTCTAATGCAAGACAGTTTGCACCTGAGCTAGACAGGTCATACACTTGAGCATAGACAAGTAAGCAGTTCACAAGTCAATTCATCTTTCAGTCTCTTTGGGTCGAACTACGGTGTTCTGACTTCCTCATTGCACGAGAGGATACGTAGGCATAACTTAACAGTTATCGAACAAAAGTCTCTGTATATTCCCCTTCCTTCCAACCTTATTATTTAAGCCTCATGATCTTGATCATTTCATTCCTATTCTGACACTGACACTTCACATACTTCACTTTACCTTCTTTTACACAGACACCTGTACATCCTTTTCCAGCTCTTTTATACATAAATTGCACTGACACTACCCCTTTAAAACACAAATCTTTTAAGCGTGGATCCCGTCGAGTACGACGGACAATCTGGGTGCTAATACCTTCCCAGGTTGTAACCAACCCCCTTTCTCAGTCTCTCTGGTTCGCAACCGTCTTATCCATATCTTTCTAGGTTTATGCAACATTACCTTTCCTTTGGGATAAAAATGCCTAGCTGGAGACTCTATTCATTCATTTCTCTTTTCGCCGACCGTTCGCGTCTGTACCCCTTCTGACCCCGGTTATCATTTTGGTGGGAGCGACAGCTTGGCGACTCTGCTGGGGACCCTTATACTGTAACCAGGGCTTCTGGTTCTTTTTGTGGGTTCTTCCTAGCGCTTGATTGATTTGTGTTTACTGGGGTGTTATGTGCTATTTGTGTTTGTATATTTTATTTATTGCTTTATGTACAGTTTTGTTTATTGCTTTCTTTATAGCTTTATATACATCATACTGTCATACTATTCTGGCTGGATCTGTTGTTTCTGTCTTGGTGGGTGGGGTTCTATTGAGAGTTTAAGGTCCTATACCTGGGACCTGAGTGACACCTAGGCTAGAGTGGTTCATGTTCTTTCCCATTCCATTTTGGTCTGGTGCGGGAATATGAAACACGGTTCAGATATGGGTTTCTTCTTGAGAACTCTGTGCTGCAGATTTTCTGTAGTGCTAGGGCTATCTGGGAAGCCTGCTAAGTCTGGATGACCTTTACTATGACCTCCAGAAACTGAGGTGAATTAGAGGAGGATCTTTTATGGTTATTGTAAACACTGTACCTCCAGGTTAGAAGTGTTTACACTTCTCATAACTGAGACAAGTCTGAGGATCCTTGTTTTAGAACATCACCTGTGAGGGGGTTGGGCTGTTTACAGGTTTGCAGGAACCCTTGGCCACATCATACCCTGTTTCTTATTGTGTTTAAGAATGCTTCACTTTGGACAGTTCTTGTGATTTAACCCAGGACATATGACTCTTTATTTGAGTCCTTCACCCTGGTTACTGGATTTCTGAACCTCCATCTGGACTTCTTGAACATACATGGACCTATATCAAGACAGTTAATCAGATCCAGCTTGATCACAAACCCTTGCATATCATTTGCATACATCATCATTGCATCATTTAACATTTGCTTATTTGTTTTTCAGGGTATCCACATTATATTTTGGCTTGGTTTTGACCCCTTTATCTGATTAGACCCCTGATCATCAGCTATCTACTTCAGCCATCTTCATCAGTTGCCTGCTTCAGCAACTATTATCACCAGTCTCAGCTTATCAGTAGTTCATCTTCAGTACCAGTCTTCATCATCAGTATCTGTTTTCAGTTCTTCATCAGTAGTCATGGCACCTAAGAATAGCAAAATTTCATATCACTTCTTTGAGCCTGTGCTGGCTGGCATCAGGCAGGTCCAGGCACTCGTTACTCTAGACCATATCCCTTTATTCAGAGAACATTATGGAAGCATCCTTGATATGGTTATGGACTTGGACCCTTCTCAGAGGAGTTTGATTCACACTTGTCTACAGTTCTATGATCCTCCTTTGAGATGCTTCACTTTTCAGAACTTTCAGTTATGGCCTTTGCTGGAGGAGTTTTCATCATTGGTTGGAGTGCCTGTCAGGGGTGGTATCCCCTTCAACCCAGAGATGCCTTCTCCCAGCAATGAAGAAGTGGCAAAGGCACTACATTTGGAACCTGTTCTGATTGGGCAAAACATGACCACACAGGCTGGAATTCTTGGCCTACACTTGGATTTTCTCACTTCTCAGGCCATCCTTAAGGCCTCCTTGGGAGAATGGAAGGCAGTCTGTGCATTGTTAGCCCTCAGTATATATGGGGTTATACTTTTTGCAGATGAGCCCAAGTTTATCAGCAAGAATGCCATTTATCTTTTCATTCTGAGAAACCCAGTACCCACCTTGCTGGGAGATTTCTATTATTCTGTTCACCAAAGGAATGAGAAGCAGAGAGGAAGGTTGGTGAGATGCTGTGCTCCTCTATTTCATACCTGGCTGCTTAAACACTTACCCAAGACTGATGCCTTCTTGAATCCTCACCAACAGAGGAATTGGGCTAGGAGACTCACTGCTTTAACTTCAGATGACATCAGGTGGTGCACCCAGAGCACCAAAGGCAGGGACATCATTACTAGTTGTGGGCAGTTCCCCAATGTACCTCTGATAGGAGTGAAGGGTTGCATCAACTACAACCCTCTGCTATTCAAAAGACAATTGGGCTATGCATTGGTCCACCCTCCTAGAGTACAAGATTTGGTTGAAACACTTTATTGTGAGATTAAGCCTAATCTGGCTGTTGTCAGGCAAGCATCATGGGCTTGGGACAACATCCAGACCAAAGGGATGGCCATTCTTGGGAGATGCAACAATGTGGCTTCAGCACAGTATTATGAGTGGTCTCATACTAGGGCTCAGATTTCTGTGATGCCTTTTATCATTGAAGATGCACCTGGACCATCCACAGCACCACCTTCAGCCACTGTCAACCTGGAAGAATTTGAGAAACTGAAGGAGAGGAATGAGAACCTGTCTCAAGCACTACAGAAGACCCTCTGGGAGAGAAGTGATGGTCGTCTAGACATTGAGAGGTTAGAAAAGCTTAAAGTGGAGCATCTAGCCAGGATTGAGAAATCAGAGGACTACATCAAGAAATCAAGAGCAGGGGAGCAGATTTTGAAGAATGCCTGTAAAGAGGCCCAGTTTCAGAAGTCTAGGACTGATCTCTATCTGAAAGAAAGTCAAGCTAGGTGGGTCAGGATCACTGAAGCTCGCACTCAGGAAGATAAGAGAACTCAGGACAAAATTGAGCAGTTGGAGGCTAATGAAAAGAAGCAACAGGAAGCTTTGCTGGCAGCCCAGAAGGAAATCTTGGAATTGAAGCTTAGGGCTGGTGTGAAGAGGTCAAAAGAACAAGACAGGCACAAGAGGTTGACCACTGCTATCACCACCAGGAATCTTCTTATTAGGAACCTCACAGAGCATCCAGCTGATCCGGTAACTGAAGCACTTCTGAAGGAAGTTAAGGAGGATGAGTTTGGTCTTGGTGTCTGACTTTTGCTTGTTGTTGCTTTCATTTCATGTACTTTTCTTTTTTTTTTTATGTTGTATTTTGACCCCTCAGGGGCATGTATTGTAAAAAAAAAACAAACTATGTATGATTCACCTTTTGTAATATATTCATTAGTTTGTTTCATTTGAGTTTCTTTCTCCCGAGCAACATCAGAGCATCTTCCTCAGGGGTCTGGAAAGGTCAAAACCAAATGCCAAGCCGGATACCTTGGAAACAAATAAGCATACTGCATTGCATACTAACCTCTGTTTTGTTTTTTAGGTTTTGTTTTGTCTGTAACTAACTCTGTTGTGATTCAGGAATTATTGCTCGCCGTCGGGTGTTCCCACTCAACCGTCCGCACAGATATCCTACTCGCAACAACATTCCGGGTATACAAATGGACCAAGTACAGCAGGACCTTACAGAGGTCAGGACTCAAATGGCCAATGAGAGACTGGATATGAGAAACCAGATGACCCAGTTCATGGAGGTGATGAATGGCTTGGCTCAAAGTCAAGAGAGATTAAGGGCATTGGTAGAGAGGCGGACCCAAGAAGAACCCCATCTAGGGACTGGAGGAACGTGCAACAATGAGAGGGTTCAGCCTCATGTTAATCCACCAGTGTATGGGCCTCATCTTCATCCAGAGATCAACATCCCTGCTAATGTGCAAGGAAATGCTACTGCGGGCAGAGTATTACAAGAAGACCCCCAAGAGGATCAATTCACTGTGATGGGAGCTGGGGATGAAGCCTATGACAGAAGGCTCGATGAAATTGATGAAAAATTGAGATCCCTGGAGTCTCAAAATTCCCTGGGCTTTGATGTCATGGATATGGGTTTAGTGGATGGGGTAAGGATTCCCCACAAGTTTAAACCACCGTGCTTCGAGAAGTACAATGGAACTTCCTGTCCACGAACTCATTTGCAGTCTTTTCTGGGAAGACTTAAGGCGTACACCATGGACGAGAAACTGTGGATGTTCTACTTTGAAGATAGTTTGACTGGGGCTTCAAGGGAGTGGTACTCTCACTTGACCAGAGCTACTATCAGGTGCTGGAAGGACTTAGCTGAAGCTTTCATCAGGCAGTACCAATATAATCTAGACATGGCCCCTAACAGGACCCTTCTGATGGGTATGTCTCAATCATCCAAGGAAAGCTTTAGGGAATATGCCCAAAGGTGGAGGCAGCTTGTTGCTGCTGTCCAGCCACCCATGTCGGAAAGAGAAATGGCCGACATGTTCATGAATACTCTACAAGGAACATATATTGATAGGTTAGCTGCCTTTTCTTCCACCAGCTTTGCTGACGTAGTCATAGCTGGAGAAAGAATTGAAAGCCTTCTGAAGTTGGGAAAGATTTCCGATAACGGTGCAAGTTCATCCAGTAATCCCCGGAAACCTTTTGTGGGACCCCGAAGGACTGGAGAGACGAATGCCATCCATGCCAGCAGGGGCAGACCTCAGTATGATCATAGATCAGTAGCAGCTGTCACTATTCCAGCTCCGATTCCTCAGCAACCAGCATATCAACCACAACAACAACAACCACAGTATCAGCAACAAATTCAGTACCCGCCACAGAGGACCTACAACAACAATAACAACAATCAACAGCAAAGACCCTTTCAGCAAAGACCATCACAGGCAAATAGGGTGATTGACCCTATCCCTATGTCTTATGCCGCTTTATTGCCACAACTCCTGAAACTCAACTTGGTTGAATTAAGGACATTGGCACCGCCAGATCCCTCCAATCTTCCCAGAAATTATGATGTCAACGCCCGGTGTGCCTTTCATTCCAATGCACCTGGCCACAATACTGAGAAATGCAGGGCTTTGCAAATGAAAGTGCAGGATTTGGTGGATTCTAAAGCTCTCAACTTTGCACCCCCTCCGAATGTCAACAAGAATCCCATGCCCAATCATGGAGGACCAAGGATTAATGCTATTGAGGAAGACAAGCCGTCTTTCTTAATCACCAGTGTTGGGCAGATTCGGACACCTCTGGTAGAAATTAAAGCTCATCTCCTAGAATGCCAGATGTTCCCCGGGTGTGAGCTCGGTTGTGGTTATTGTAACATTTTGGTAAATGGGTGTGATAACTTGAGAAGCGGCATAGATGGTCTTATCCAGAGTGGCATACTTCAAATCATAACATCAGCACCTGCAAATCCAGCAATCTCTTTAACAACAATTCCCGAGTCTCCTACAACCGCAACAACAATCGTTCCAGCCAATTCATCAGCACTATCAACAATGGCTCCGTCCATCATATCAACAAATCAAACGTCAACAAACATCTCTTCTACAACATCAGCACCCCTTTATTCAGAATCTTCTACAATGCCAACAGACATCTCAGCAGTCACCATTTATTATGATCCGTCAAGTATTCCTCCGAACAACAATTTTCAACAACAAACAGTGGCATCTCCTGCCAGGTCACCAGTCACCATCTACTACGATCCACACACTATTTCAACACCCTCCTCTGCTGCAGTCAGTCCGGTTACCATCACGGTACCTGGGGCAGTTCCATATGAAAGCAGTAATGCCATCCCTTGGCATTATGGCTCCGACCTTTACTGCAATGGGGAGAAAATCACTTTTGACTCTTCAACTTCCTCTCCACAGATTGATAATGTCGGGGGAGGCGGAGGCTTCACCAGAAGCGGACGCCTTTTTGCCTCGCAAGCACAAAGACCTAATGCCGAAGCAGAAGCTGCTGCCAAAGCAAAGGGAAAGAGTGTAATATCTGAAGAACCCGTTCTCAAGGAAACTCAGAAGACATCTTTCGAACAAGATGTAGACGAGTTTATGAGAATTATCAAGAGGAGTGATTACAAAGTAGTGGATCAGCTTCACCAAACTCCCTCAAAAATCTCCATATTATCCCTGCTGATGTGTTCCAAAGCTCACCGAAATGCATTACTAAAATTCTTGCACGCAGCATATGTGCCAGAGGAGATCACCGTTAATCAGCTGGAGACCGTGGTAGCAAATGTCAATACCAGCCATGGATTGGGTTTTACCAATGCTGATTTAACAACTGAGGGATGTAACCACAACAAGGCTTTACGCATCACTCTTGAATGCAAGGGTGCTGTTCTATCACATGTACTGGTAGACACTGGGTCTTCACTCAATGTTTTACCAAAGAAAGCCTTGGTGAAGCTGGAGTATGATGGCTTGGCACTGCGTCCAAGTAATTTGGTGGTGCGAGCTTTTGATGGCTCTAAAAGATCAGTGCTAGGGGAGATTGATCTGCTTGTGATGATTGGCCCGCAGACTTTTAAAATTACCTTCTATGTGATGGACATTCAGCCGGCCTACAGCTGTTTGTTGGGTAGACCTTGGATCCATGCCGCTGGCACAGTTACGTCTACCCTTCACCAGAAGTTGAAATTCGAGTGGGAAGGTCAAATCATCACCATCTGTGGTGAAGAGGATATCTTTGTTAGCCATCTGGCTACGTACAAATACATTGAGATGGATGGAGAAATCCATGAAACCATGAGCCAGGGGTTTGAGGCCTTGAACTTTAATGAAGCGTCTGCTGTACCAGGAACCTCCATGACATCTTATCAGCAAGCCAGGAAGGTTGTTGAAGAGGGGACTGCCCAAGGCTGGGGCAAGCTGCTGCCCGTGGAAAAGAAGGAGGACAGATTTGGGTTGGGTTACAAACCAACTCAACAAGATCAATCAGAGGCTGCTAAGAAGCCCAGTTTTGTCAGCGGGGGGATGCTCACCCCGGATGCAGTAAACAACTTGGAAGATGAGTCGGAAGCTGAGCGCAACCTGGAGAGCTGGATACGTCCAAGGACCCCGGGGAGCCGTATCTCAAACTGGTCTTCCCAGGAAATTATAAGGGTTACTCCTGCAGAGTAATTTTTATTTCCTGTATATTTTAAGCATGCATCAAGTCTTGCATCTTGCCCAAGATGACAAGACTCATTTTGTAATCGGGCCATCTTGTAATTTTGTGCAAACAGATCAATCAATGAATATCGGACATCTTTTGCAAATGAGTCTTTTTCTTTTCCGCTCACTGTTTTTCCATTTTTCTTTTTGTACAAAAGTAAAATGGCAATGTTTTCCAAAATGATAACTTTACTTCACTTTTTCTAAACAAAGATTAAAATCAATCACTAAAATGAACAATCTAAACCCTTGCAGAGAGTGCCTCTCAGACTACACCGACAACAACACAGCTATAGCCTCGTATGACTTTGACAATCCAATCAATCAAGCTGATGATGGTTGAAGAAGACTATGAGCTTCCTGAAGAGCTAGCCAGGTTGTTAAGGCAAGAGGAAAAGGTTATTACTCCTCATCAGGAGGAGGTCGAAACAGTTAATCTTGGTACGGAAGAAGATGCGAAAGAGGTTAAGATCGGGGCCTGCCTACTAGATTCGGTAAAAGAGCAACTGATTGATATGCTCCGGGAATATATGGATGTGTTTGCTTGGTCTTATAAGGATATGCCAGGGCTGGACACCGATATTGTTATGCATAAGCTGCCTTTAAAAGAAGACTGCCCGCCAGTAAAACAGAAACTGCGCCGTACTCGCCCAGATATGGCAATGAAAATTAAAGAAGAGGTACAAAAGCAGTGGGACGCCGGTTTCCTTGCTGTGACTAGCTATCCTCCGTGGGTTGCAAATATTGTACCTGTGCCTAAGAAAGACGGCAAGGTAAGGATGTGTGTGGATTACCGGGACCTGAACAGAGCCAGTCCGAAAGATGATTTCCCTTTACCCCACATTGATGTGTTGGTTGATAATACGGCTCAGTTCTCGGTATTCTCCTTCATGGACGGATTTTCAGGATACAATCAGATTAAGATGTCACCTGAAGACATGGAGAAGACAACTTTCATCACACCCCGGGGCACGTTCTGTTACAAGGTGATGCCATTCGGACTGAAGAATGCTGGTGCTACTTATCAACGGGCTATGGTAACATTATTCCACGACATGATCCATAAAGAAATCGAATGTTATGTGGATGACATGATTGCCAAATCCCTCACAGAAGAAGACCACCTGGTGAATCTGTTGAAGCTGTTCAAGCGTCTGAGGAAATATCAACTGAAGTTAAACCCCAACAAGTGCACATTCGGGGTGCGATCCGGTAAGCTGCTGGGATTTATTGTAAGCGAGAAAGGGATTGAAGTCGACCCTGATAAAGTTAAAGCCATTCAAGAAATGCCTGCACCGAAGACAGAAAAAGAAGTTCGGGGCTTCTTAGGTAGATTGAACTACATTTCACGGTTCATATCTCACCTTACGGCAACTTGTGAACCTTTGTTCAAATTGTTAAGAAAAGAACAAACGGTCAGGTGGAACGAAGACTGCCAGAGGGCTTTTGACAAAATCAAGGAATATTTACAAGAGCATCCGATCCTTATGCCTCCAGTTGAAGGGAGACCTCTGATCATGTACTTGACAGTATTAGAAGAGTCAAGTGGGTGTGTGCTGGGCCAGCATGACGAGTCTGGTCGAAAAGAGTATGCAATATACTACCTAAGCAAAAAGTTTACCGATTGTGAACAACGTTATTCACTGCTCGAGAAAACTTGCTGTGCTTTAGCGTGGGCTGCTCGCCGACTGAGAAAGTATATGTTGACCCACACTACCTTGTTGATCTCAAAGATGGACCCAGTCAAGTACATATTTGAGAAGCCAGCACTTACCGGACGGGTTGCAAGATGGCAAATGATTCTCACAGAATATGACATTCAGTACACATCTCAGAAAGCCATCAAGGGAAGTGTATTGTCTGATTATCTTGCTGAGCAACCTATTGATGATTACCAGCCTATGAGATTTGACTTCCCTGATGAAGACATCATGTTCATAAAAGCAAAAGATCATGAAGAGCCTGTTCAAACTGAAGGGCCTGACCCAGAAGAAGAATGGACTATGATGTTTGACGGGGCTGTTAATATGAATGGTCGTGGTGATGGTGCAGTACTCATTACACCAAAAGGAGTTCACCTGCCTTTCTCGGCAAAACTCACCTTCAACTGCACTAACAACGAAGCTGAATACGAAGCTTGTATTATGGGTCTTGAGGAAGCCATTGACCTCAGGATCAAGACTTTGACTGTGTTCGGAGATTCAGCTCTGGTAATTAATCAAACCAATGGCAAGTGGTACACCCACCAAGACCATCTGATACCATATCGGGATTATACAAGGAGGTTATTGACTTTCTTCACAACGGTCAAGCTTGAGTATATCCCTCGGGATGAGAATCAATTTGTAGATGCTCTTGCCACCATTTCATCCATGATCAAAGTTCAAACTGCCAACTTTGTACCTCAAATTGCAGTATCCAGACTTGACAGACCAGCATATGTATTTGCAGCAGATGTTGTCAAAGATGATAGGCCTTGGTTCCACGACATTAAATGCTTCTTGGAGGATCAAACGTACCCACCTGGGGCATCTTCCAATGACAAGAAGACATTAAGAAGGCTAGCTGGTAGTTTCTTCTTGAACACTGATGGTTCCCTGTACAAGAGAAACTTTGATATGGTACTCCTCAGATGCGTTGATAGAACAGAAGCAGACTTGTTGATGCACGAGGTGCATGAAGGATCCTTCGGTACCTATGCTGGAGGGCATGCCATGGCTAAAAAGTTGCTAAGATCAGGATATTACTGGATCACAATGGACGCCGACTGTTGTGCCTATGCCAAGAAATGCCATAAGTGCCAGATCTATGCGGATAAGGTGCATGTGCCTCCCAATCCTTTGAATGTGATGTCTTCACCCTGGCCCTTTTCCATGTGGGGCATTGATATGATTGGCAAGATCGAACCGACTGCTTCAAACGGCCACAGATTCATCCTGGTTGCTATTGACTATTTCACCAAGTGGGTCGAAGCAGCTTCCTATGCAAATGTTACAAGGCAAGTGGTAGCCCGATTTCTGAAGAGAGATATCATATGTCGGTATGGAGTGTCCGAGCGAATCATTACTGATAATGGTTCCAACTTAAACAACAAAATGATGGCAGAACTGTGCCGGGACTTCAAGATCCAACACCACAATTCCTCTCCTTACAGGCCAAAGATGAATGGCACTGTTGAGGCAGCTAACAAGAATATCAAGAAGATTGTGCAGAAGATGGTAGTTACCTACAAAGACTGGCATGAAATGCTACCATTCGCCTTGCATGGGTACCATACGTCAATCAGAACATCCACTGGGGCAACACCGTATCAACTTGTGTATGGTATGGAGGCAGTCCTACCTGTTGAAGTTGAATTACCCTCCCTACGGGTACTGATGGATGTTAAGCTGAACGAAGCAGAGTGGGTCCGATCCCGATACGAACAACTGAGTCTGTTCAAAGAGAAGAGATTAGCTGCAATCTGTCACGGGCAGTTATATCAGAAAAGAATGAAGAAAGCCTTCGATCTGAAAGTCAGGCTCCGAGAATACCAAGTAGGAGATCTTGTGCTGAAAAGAATCCTCCCTCCTCATACAGACCAAGGGGCAAGTGGACTCCGAACTATGAAGGACCATTCGTAGTGAAGAAAGTTTTCTCTGGTGGAGCGCTCATGCTCAGTACTATGGATGGTGAAGACCTCCCGTCCCCTGTGAATTCAGATGCAGTTAAAAAATACTTCGCATGAAAATGACCCGCTGGACATAAAAACAGAATGTAAGTCCAGGCAAAAATAGGGCATCCTGGCGAGTCAAAAAAACAGAATAAAAGACTCGGGCAAAAATAAGGGAAATAAACAAAAAAAATGTGTACACCCGCTGAGTTGAAAAGCCGCATTGGACGACTCAGGAAAAAAATGGGTATCCCGATGGATTGAAAACCCGAAAGGGCGATCCATGCAAAACAAGGGAATAAGCGAACAACTGCATTCTGAATTCGTTTGTATCGCTTACAGCTTGTTAAGCCTCAAAAGGACCAAGCTCCTTTCAGAGTTAGCCTCCTTCAGAAAGCAAGACGAGAAGAATGTCAAATGTCATACGAGTCATAGCCAGAGGGAAGCTCCCCGAAGCGTCATCAACATTGCCAACATCTTTTGTTTCTCAATTTGTAACAACCTCCTCATTTTAGGAGATTTGTTTCTTTGACTGTATTTGCCAATTCAGGGCACATGAATTAATAAAATCAGATTTTTCAGTCATGTTTTGTCTTGTACATTTTATTTTCGTTTGCAAAATGTCCGATGTCTTTAAGATACTGATTGCATAAATACAGATGCTTATCTTCCAAAATACGTGCGTGCAGGAAATATACTTACTCCCGGGAGTGCCTAAATTCCTATGATGGAATCCAGTAAGGGATACCTCGGGATTACTTGTGCATTTCTCTGTTTTTTTCAGGATTGCAAGTATTCGAAGCACGACATGGGGCATGAAAGCTTCACCCCAGCAAGCTGGCAAATCATTATCTACTCAGTCTATCTCACAATTAACACCGAAGGTGCTTCCTCCCCAGCTGAGTTGCCATTTATTATTCCTCCTCAGCCAAGTACAAAAGCCAGGGAGCCATCTCCCCACAGAGCTTCAGCCTCTATCCAGAAAAGCAACGCGTGAAGAAATCACAACAGAGTGAAGAAAGCTTCTACAAACCCCAGCTGGGTCCCCCATTACAAGGATAGGTCTATCAGTGATCTATTCCCCCAAGCAGAGTCATATATGTCAGATATACCAATGATCTCATCCCCAGCTGGGATGTTCACTTTAAGCAGATCAGTCAGAGATCTCCTCAGCAACGGGACCCGGATCCCGGGTCGTTACCTTTGCATGATCATAGCATTTGCATCATATTTTCCCCCACAAAGCGTAGCATTCTGTCTAATACGGAGCATTATGGCAAAAATCAAACATATTGCATAATCATAAGCCATGTTCTGAATCAAACACTTGTAAGTTCTGACAATCTATCAACGACATACAGAAAACTCTCCAAAATTCCCCACCAGAGAGCCAAAGCACTGGCCTTACACTCACAAATACAAATACACACTCCTTTTGGCACTCATCCGTGTCATCAATCCCCCAGTAAAGTCGCCCGAGCATTCTTTGCAAACAGACACTTACATATTACAGATACTTCTTGACACCCGTCGGTGTCATATCCCCAGCAGAAAGCCAAAGCATCCCCTTTGTACTCACAGATACGTATGTTTGTACAGATTCCCTGACACCCGTCTGTGTCACTTTCCCCAGCATAGCTACCTGAATACTTTGTAAAGCATATACTTGTTTATAATATACCTTTTGACACTCGTCCGTGTCACCCTCCCCAGCGAGTTAAACACTTATCGGAGTTTCACTCATACCTCTCATTCCTTGGATGTAGACACTCGTCTGTGTTTACTTGTCCCAACAAATCCCAGTGAACTTTTCCTTTCCTATCTGACATTCGTCCTATGTCATGATACCTTTTCGGCAGCCGTACCCTGCCAGGTGATCGTCCTTCACCTTTGGATGACCGTCCCTCATCCTTTCCCCAACGGAGTCTCCATTATTGGAACCCTTTTCTATCCGACGTTCGTCCTATGTCGTGATATTTTTAGCAGCCGTACCCTGCTAGGTGATCGTCCTTCACCCTTTGATGATCGTCCTTCATCATTTTATCCGATGGCCGTCCCCATCGTTGATCTTGTTGTCTGACATTCGCCCTATGTCATGATAAACCCTGAGAGCAGCCGTACCCTGCTAGGTGATCGTCCTTCACCTCTTGATGATCATCCTTCATCATGCTTATCCGATGTCCGTCCCCATCGTTGACCTTTTATCCGGCATTCGTCCTATGTCGCGATATTTTTGGCAACCGTACCTTGCCAGGTGATCGTCCTTCACCCTTAGATGACCGTCCCTCATCTTATACCCAATAGAGCAGCCGCCCCTTGCCAGGTGATCGTCCTTCACCCTTAGATGACCGTCCCTCATCTTATACCCAACAAAGCAGCCGCCCCCTGCTAGGTGATCGTCCTTCACCTTTGATGACCGTACCTCATCATTTATTCTTACCTATAATCCCCAGAGATTCTTTGTCACTTTATTTTGATGGCCGTCTCCATCAAAATCTCTTATTTCCCCAGCGTGTCGGTCGTCCCCGTCATTGCTCCTTCCCCAGCAGTCGTCCTCTGCTCGACGGTCGTCCTCCGTCACCCGCACTTTATAAATATACTTTATTTTCTTTTACAATCTATATCCCTTTTCTTCTTCTGTGAGTGCAAATTTTGGACTGTCTTTGGTATTCAACCACAAGTTATCTTGTTTGCTTGTTAAGCCGTCGCTTACATTCTACACAGCTAACTCATGTTTGAATAGGGGCAGCTGTAAACACCCTAAATTTGCCCTCACCCATTCACACCATGGCTTGTGATCTTTTCATATGCATAAATTCAATCATAGCATCTCATACCACATTCTTTATTCACTGCATTGATTCTAAATCATTTGCATCTAGGGTTTATGATCTGAGCAATCCAAGAGCCATTTGAGCCACTCCAAAAGGCTTCAATCATTTCAAAAGGGGCTCATGTATGTTCAATCATCATATTACATCCTCCCAAGATCAAGAAAGTCAAAAATCGCAAGAACTGAGGAAGGCATGGGAAGCAGAGCCAAGCTTAACTGCACAGATGACCTAAAATTAGGGTTTTGGTTTCAGAGGCCATAACTCCAATTTTTTTGGTCATTCTTGTTTCTATTGGTCCCCATATGTTATAAGGATTATACATACCAATTTTCATGAAGAAATTCAATGGGGAAGGCATCTGATCAAAATATGACTTCTTGAGCAAGTCAGTGCAAAATCAGGGCATCTGAGGCCCCCAATCATCCAACCAAAGGATTTTCTCCATCATTTTGAACGTGTATGATCTTTATTTGATCATAGAAGATGTTAGAAGTTCACAAGATTGAAGAATTTTGAGCCGTTTTGCAAAACTGCCTTGTATTGGAGAACTTGCGAATTCTCATGGCAAGCCTTTATGTGACTTCAATGCGACCTCTAATCATCACGCAAGCATAAACCATGGCCTTAAATTCTGAATGCACCAAAGAATCTCCAAGTTTCACGACTTATGCTTCAAGAGATCACAAAGGGGCCAGACTTGTACCAATTTGCAAAAGCCCATGTGGCTATGCCTCCACTTGTTGCAATCCCCAAGATCTGATCCATAGGTCTGTGCCACACCAGCTATTCTTACCAATCAAAGACCTTACAAACACGTTTCCCGCAAACCATTTCACAACGTCTTGGAGCCTGAACACACACGCAGGTCAGCCTACACAAAGCCCCCCACCTTGCATTTTTCATTGAATCCCTTAACTCGGTCACTCATTCCTCAAAGTTTCTTCCACCATCCACGCTAAAGTTTCAAAGTGGTTTTAAGTTATCTTGAATTTATTTTCAATAAATTGATAGGCCATGGGTTTAAACTTATTGCACTCTTGTTAAGAAAAAAATAATAAGTGTGACTTCCTTGGTTCATTGGTTTCGAAACTTAAGAAGGATGGCTTATTGGATTTGATTCATTGGTTTCAAAAAAAAGAAAGGAGAAAAGAAACTTCATGGTATCATGTTGGACTTGGATTCAAACGGCATTGCATGGGCATTTCGTGGTATTATGTTGGGTTTGGATTATGTTGGATTTGGATTATGTTGGATTTGGATGCACGTTTGTTTGGAGTCGTGATTCATTTTATGTTGCTGTGTGTTAGTTAAGGTGCACCGTTCTCAAGCATGGTAGCATTGATATTTTCCAAGTTTTACAAGACATTGAGATCTTGATTGGTACATTTGCAAGGCAACTGGAGCTGAAAAGCAGTAAAAGACAAATTATATTGAAGGATTAAAATGCATAAAGTTTTTGTTAACAACTGAACAAGGCCATCAGCAAAGTCCAAAGAGATTACAACAGACAAGTTATGAAACAGAAAAAGAAAAAAAAGAGAACAGAGAGCAAAAAATCTCTTAATTAATCTCCAAGGGAACCTTCACATTTTTGGGGAATCTTCTTCAACTTTCACAAGAAACCGAATTCATTTTTCCCTAGCTCTCTTCAACCTTCGTCTCACTAACCCTCAACAATATCCATCAAGAGCCTCCATTTTTTCACCAATCACTCTTCATCTCTCTCAAAAAAAACTCCTCTTCAATCTTCAGCAAGAAGAGTCTCCTAAAACTCTCAATTGTTCATCTTCATCAAATCACCTTTTCCATAACCTGCAAAAAAAAAACCTTCAAAATTTCAATTCAATGGTCTGCGTATCAGAATCAGCATACAGAAGAAGAAAAAGGATTTCAATTACACATCTTCAACAACAAAAAATCAAAAATCTCACTAATCAAGAACCATCCTCATCCTGATATTTCTCCATTCAACAATCTCAACCTTCAACCTCTCTACTCTATCTCACCAACCTTTAACCATTTCAGAATCCATTCCTCATTCCTCATTAATTTTTCAGCAAACTCTCATCAATCCGTTTCAAATTCGTTCCTTAATTCTTTCAATACTACACCAGCCTGCTAAACTTCAACATCACCACCATCATCTTCAAGCAGATAACTACATCGAACAACCACAACATAGAAATTCAGATCACAACAAGAAGGGAGAAGAATAACGAAAATAAATTGGGAAAAGCCCTATAGAGTGAGGCACACCTGAACTGGATACATCCGTTCCTTCACCATCAGCTTCAGTACATCCTTTCACAAGCCCTATAGACTGAAAACATGAATTTACATTCTCCAATCTCAGAATATACAGAAAATCCTCGCGACAAGAATTCAATCAGAGATGATTTGTTCAATTTCTCTTTTGATCCACATTCTCTTAAACCAACACGTCAGCCTCTTCTCGGTCACCGCCGTATTCTCCACCGTCCCCACCTTAACGCCGCATCAGATCTTCCATTTGAGTACTTGAGTTCAAGATTTCCATCAGTCATGGCAACTAGAATTCAGTTTGAGAATAATTGTGATATTGGAGCTTTCTCTAAACTTACAAATGCATATTGTTTGGTTGCCATTGGAGGTTCGGAAGGCTTCTACAGTGTATTTGAATCTGAGCTATCTGGTTTTATCCCTGTGGTGAAGACATCTGTTGCTGGTACCCGCATTGTTGGTTGTCTTTGGGCTGGAAACAAGAATGGACTTCTCTGGCCCCATACCACCACAGACCAAGAACTTCAACATTTGAGAAACAGTCTACCTAATCAAGTTGTTGTTCAGAGGATAGAAGAAAAACTATCTGCTCTAGGGAACTGTATTGCACGTAATGACTACGTGGCCCTCACTCACACCGATCTTGACAAGGAAACTGAGGAGATAATCGCAGATGTTCTTGGAGTAGAAGTTTTCAGGCAAACCATTGTTGGTAACATTCTTGTTGGTAGTTTCTGCGCCCTCTTTCAATGTCCTCCTCAATACCTCTAACTTCACAAATCTCCACCACACTTCCATTTCGTGCACCTTGCAATGATTGTGGTTCTCGGTGGAAGACAAAGAGTTAGGAGCATATCGTTTAACAAGAATAAGGAAATGAAATTGCTCAAACAGAATCCGAACTTTGATAAATGTAGTACCTGCTGAGATTGCATCCGGTTGCAACCATGGATTCCAGAGGGTCATTGATAAGGGTATGAACAATCGAGCAGGTTCGGGATCAGCTCTGTTTGCTTCAGGAAGTTGAGACCTATTCTTCATGAACAACAATTGTATTTGTCTGCATTTTTTGAAGACGGTCTTCTTTGCGAAAGTTAGGAGTCATTGGACTCAGTTGAGATGGATCATGGAAGAATATTAATTGGGCATCCCAGCTATGTAGCTCGCGATGAAAAGTCTGAAGCTAGCTCTCTTTCATCTGATAATCAACGATATCCAATACTTCGAGTCGCACAAACCTCTCCCTCCCATCTCCCAGGGATCTTTTAGGATTTGCCATGGTTCCCATCAAGGTGGGCAAATCAAAGGAAGATGGTCCCAAAGCTCAGGTCTTGGAGATGGTAATGGTTCTCACAATTTGACCCTGCGAAAATTGAAATTTCCACAATGGTTAACAAGGTAACAAGCAGTGAAAAATGAGTTTACGACAGTAAAAAAGGGGTAACTAATCCAATTCGGATAGAAATCATTCAGTTCATTTCAAAATCAAACAAAACTAAGTTAACAAGGATGCGGTGACAAGGTATAAGCAGACAAAAGCCAAGTAGGAGCATCAACAGGGTGGCAGAACCAGAACTTTCACAGAATAGGAAAGAAAAGCTCTGATGCGAAAAAAGAAGAAACAAAACATAGCCAAAGTGAAAATACTGCAGTTGATTTCAATTTCGAAACCCTAATTTGCAAAAATATAAAGAGGTTTTCAAAAACCGAATACAACACACAGAAGGAAAAACCCTAGCCACCATTCAATTCAGAAAGTGAGAAACCAATAACATTTTCTACAAAGAGGATATCCAGAACTTTACACTAAAAACTCAACAAAATCACAAATCTTCTCAGAGTCTCATGTCGAAACTCTAAGTAAGAAAAGCTGGGACCCTCATTCGATTCACATAATCAACATCAACAAGAAACTGAGAGGTCAAAGAAGGAGGAAGAGAAGAAGACTATATTGAAGGAGCAAGGGAGGCATACCTTGAAGCAAGATCGAATCGTCGTTCTTCATCAGAGGTAGTTTTCTCCCCTTTGTGTATACCTGGTCTTATTTCCTTTCATAGAGCTGCTATGTAAAAATGAAAACTGTTGATTGTTTTGAGATTGAGGCTTAGGGTTTTCGTTTAGGGTTAGGTTTCGGTTTGCCATGTGCGGTGAGGTTTCAAACTTTTGGAAATTAAGAAGAACAAAGATCGAGAGATGAGGGCGATGTGGAGAGGTTCGTGAGCGGCCGGTTAACGCCATTGCTTTTCTCTTTCCGTTTGTTACTGAACTTAGAATAGGGACAAGAGAGGCTGTTTCAAACCCTAGATTTTCCCCCCTTTTAGAAAGCTACCGGGCCGGATCTAGGTTGGCTTGACCCGACCGGTTTTAGCCAGATCCAGCGCCCCTTTTGGGCCTCACTATTGTGGGTCTTTGCCATACCTTGTGTTTTTGTTTATTAAGCTTTACATAACTTTTTTTTAATATTTACTCCAAATTCTTTTAGGTTTTGTTTTCTAGTATTTCTTTTTTTTATAAAAAAAATAGCATTCTGAAAAATATTCATAGTAAATAACTTATTTCAATTGTTTTGTTAATTAAATTTAGTCAATAATTATATAAATAAAAATATGAGAAAAAAAGGAAAACACTTATATTAACTAGTTATATAAGATAAAGTTATTAGTTAATTTGTTAATCCTTCCATTAATTAATTTCATTTTAATTTAGTTAGTTATCTTTTGTTCGTTTTCATTTGTATGATCATTCATATCATCTTGTAACCTCTTCTGCATCATGAACATGTTTCTGGTTTCGGCTTGCATCCCAGTATTAATTTCATTTTCACTTTAGTTCTTTCTTTTGTGCTAACTTTTCAGGTGGTAAGTACTCTGAGAAGTGAATTTGCCTTCACTTCTCACATTTTCTTTTCATCTCCTTTGTGCATCATTGTTGCATTTTTGTATGTGTATTGGAGTGAGCTTGCTCCTCCCTGTTCATTTTACCTTCTTTCTTCAAGCAACTTGTCTTCTTAAGTGAATAAAGTTGTGTTGCTTCTCTTTGCTTCTTGATCCTTTCATCTGCTTCTCTCCTTGGTGGCTTCCTTGAAGATTTCTCCTCTTAAGCCTCACAAACCCTAGGACTTCCAAGCATGATAATATTTTAGGATTGTTTAGTCCCCCACTTAGCTTTTACCTTTGTGTCTCTTTGAGTCTTCTCTTCTCATCTCATAATCAGGGACTAAACTCTAAAGGCTTTAAGGCTTTGTGATTAAGCTTATGCCTGGATCCTTCTATTAGGATGGAGTGTATAACTTCAATCCTAAGTGTTAAAACCTTAATGTGTTTAAATCCTTCAATCAATCCACCTAATAATCACTAAGACACCAAGCTCGTAACTTGGGCCTTGCATCAGGGTTCTAATTCTTCCTTAACTGGTTAAGAAAGACTAACCCTAGTGTTAATTGACAAGTCCTCCTCAAGTTGTCTTACACACCATAAAACTCACTTCTTCATCTTATCATTAACTAAAATCCACCTAATAAAGGCTTTGTTTTGTCATGAAGTCAATCCTTAACCATGGATTAAGTCGAGGAGTCTTCCTCAGCTTAAACATTCCCATCTATTACCCTTCTATTAGGATGGTGTAATGGGTCTGTTTAATCCCTGATTATGGCTTAACCTCATTACTTAACACTAAACAAAAACAACAAAAACATCTAAATAATCACAAGTAGGTTAATGATCTTAATCCTACTTCATGGTGATTAAGTGTGAGATGTTGACTTCACATTTAAGGTATTCTCATTACCCCTAATCAGAGGGAGGCTGTGATGAGTTTACTAAATCCATTGGTTCAGGCTTAAGCTCATTAACTTATGACAAACTTTCAAAAGCAATAAAAGATTGAAAACTCAAAAACAAACGATAATCGTCTCCTCCGGGATTCTTTTCTCATCTCATTCATTCATGAACGGGAACTAGCTTCTTCCGTCTAATGCAAGACAGTTTGCACCTGAGCCAGACAGGTCATACACTTGAGCATAGACAAGTAAGCAGTTCACAAGTCAATTCATCTTTCAGTCTCTTTGGGTCGAACTACGGTGTTCTGACTTCCTCATTGCATGAGAGGATACGTAGGCATAACTTAACGGTTATCGAACAAAAGTCTCTGTATATTCCCCTTCTTTCCAACCTTATTATTTAAGCCTCATGATCTTGAGCATTTCATTCCTGTTCTGACACTGACACTTCACATACTTCACTTTACACTTCTTTTACACAGACACCTGTACATCCTTTTCCAGCTCTTTTATACACAAATTGCACTGACACTACCCCTTTAAAACACAAATCTTTTAAGCGTGGATCCCGTCGAGTACGACGGACAATCTGGGTGCTAATACCTTCCCAGGTTGTAACCAACCCCCTTTCTCAGTCTCTCTGGTTCGCAACCGTCTTATCCATATCTTTCTAGGTTTATGCAGCATTACCTTTCCTTCGGGATAAAAATGCCTAGCTGGCGACTCTATTCCTTCATTTTTCTTTTCGCCGACCATTCGCGTCTGTACCCCTTCTGACCCCGGTTGTCATTTTGGTGGGAGCGACACTAGGCTCATTGAATCTGATGGAAATGGGATCAAATGCAGTGAGATGGATAAACTATCAGACACAAAACTGGTAGCTAAAGAAATTTTCACAAGTGGGCAACTTTCTAACAAAATCAAGGATCTGAAGGATCATCTTAGAATATGGGCTAAGATCATCCTTGGTAGCATCTGCCATAGAAAAGCAACCAACTCCCCTGATTACATCAACATGGATCAGCATTTCTTTCTTTACTTCATTGCTAAGCATAAGAAGGTTAAACTAGCCCACTCTTTATTTAATCATCTGAAAAACAGTGTGAAAGAAACAAGAGAGGGGGAAAAGACCAAGAGGGACTGGATACCTCTAGGACGCTTAATTTCTGATATCCTCAATGAGAACAAATTGGTGGATTATCTGATTGAAGCTAAGCAGATAGAGCTTCTAGAACCGGATGTTGGTAAGCCCCTCAATGCAAATAATCTCAAGAAGATGAAATTCATAACCTCTATCAAGAAGGACCCAATCCTCTACTCTAGGGAGGTTATAACCACAAGGAAGATTCCTCTACAGAACTTCCCACTATTTTCTGCTGACACACCTCCAGAGGTTGTGGTCATATATTTAGATTCCTGCAAGCAAGATGATGTGGATCCCATGTTCAAAGCAGCAGAACTCAATCAACCAGCTCTAGATGTTGCATCAGCAAGGAGCAAGAAAATGAAAGCTGGAGAAGGAACTTCTCAGAAGGCTCCTAAAACTATCAAAAAGACAGGTAACACTTCTTCCTCTACCTCTGATTTCATTTCTGTGGTAGAAGCAGTAACAGTGGTAATGTCTGAAGCACCTTCTGACCCAATTCCTTCTGACCCAATCCCTTCTGACCCAACTCCCTCTGAACCAACCCCATCTTCTGAACCCATTCCACCTTCTGACCCTATTCCCTCTGTGATACCTACAACTTCTGTTGTATCCTCCATCTTATCTTCACTATATCCACCAGAACATGAAACCCATCAACCACAAACTCTGTCTGACTTTGATATCCCCATTGATACAACACCTCTATCTGATATAGAACGTTCTCCATCCGCTGAAACACCTATTGCCCTCCAACATGTTCTTTATGATATTTATGCTTTCCAACCCCCTGAATCCCAACAAATTCCATCTTCTCAAACTTTTGAAACAAACCCACCTAGCAGTTTCCATCCTCTGAATACTGATGGCCTAGCTTTTAACCTCTCACCCATTAGAGAAAGCTCCCTGTCTTCCTATGAATCAACCCCACCAAACTCACCAACATTCATAACCATCCCTGACACACCTCCAGAAGACTCTGAACCAGAAAATCCTCTTAGAACTTCTATCAACATAGAAGCTCTACATAAACTATCTTCTGTCTCAAATAAAACTGCCATTCCAACCCCAAAACCAAAACCCACCAAAACAGACATTGCTGCACTGCTGCTTGCTTTTGAAGCAGAAATAAAAATCAAGTTAGAGGATCTAAAAGTTGCTTGCTCAGAGCTTCCTGTTCCAACAACTTCTGATTTTCTTTGGGCTACATTCAGAAAATGGTTCAATGTTGAAACCAAAAAGCTGAAGGATATCTGCTATGATATTGCTCATCAGAACTTCTGTGAGTATCTCAAAGCAGTAGTCTCAAACATTGAAAAGAACAAACCATTTCTTATGGATAACAAACCCTGGACTGAATCAGAACCTCTGGAATCATACTCTAGACTTCAGATGGTTTTAGTTCCTTCTGGTGAAGCTCAGGACGTTGATTCTGCTCCACCACCAGCAACTGAAGAATATTCTGAAAATCAAGATGCTACAGAAGCTGAAGAATCTCTACCAACCTCTCTTGTGCTGAAGACCTTAGAAGAATTGAAAAAGGAAAATGAGATGGTCAAGCAAAGGTTGGATAAACAGGATGAAACTAATGCTGAACTGAAGACTATGATTGGTAAGCAAGTGGAATCTTCTTCTGAAATCAAGTCCCTTCTAGAAGCATTAGTTACTAAGATAAATCCCCTTCCCTGATTTTCTGTTTTATCTTCTATTTATCATATCTGTTTAATTTCTACTGGTTGTTTTCTTTTTGGCTGTGCCTCAGTTTAATGAAACCTCATTTCACTTTGCTTCTTTATTTCTTGTTTTTCCTTCTGCATATTTGCTTTTTGATTATGACAAAAAGGGGGAGAAATGTAGAAGATCTTGATCTATAGCAGTTATCAAGATTTACCTCTAACATCTACATTCTAATAAAACTGTTTGAGTTGTGATTCTAAAATAGAAACAGGTCAAGTAACCAACTCAGGGGGAGCTAAGGCTGATAAAACTTCTGAAGGATAAAACTTTTGAAGGAACCTCTAATAGAAATATCTGAATTAAATTAATCAAAGGGAGTTCTTCTAATCCTATTAAACTCTATTCTTAAAACCTAAATAAATGTTTTGTCATCATAAAGGGGGAGATTGTTAGAACAATTATGGTTCTAAACCTCTAAGAGTTTTGATGATAACAATTATTATTATGCAAGAATAGAAGTTCTAATAACTCTCTTTGTTATATGTGTAGAAGAGGAAGTTATTTAAAGAAGACGTGCTTCATTAGAAGATACACTGTGCCCTATATAGAAGATACATTTATTGAAGAATCCATCATTTAAAGACATGATTTATTAGCTGCGTATCAAGATTCAATTCTCTCTGATTTATGTCTAGAAGATGATGATTCTCATATTAAAGGAATTAATTAAAGAATATATCAATTAATGGTGAAGACAAGTATCTCTTGTTATGGAAGGAGTTTATGGTATTAACTTATATCCAAAATTAGCTCAAGATGTCTCCAACGGCTACAATATTCAAGCAGTATATAAAGGAATCAAATTGAAGATTTGAGACACTGCTTCCACGAGATATAACGTATACATTTGTGTTAAACTTTCTTGTAACAAATCACATTGTGATTATAGCTTTATTAGAAGCAAAATAGTTATTATATTATTATTATTGTAAAAGTTAAGTTAAATCCCTTGAGTGACTAGTTTCAGTCAGAAGACTCAAGAGGACATTGACTGTAGATCAGTGTGTGTATTCAATTATTGAATAGTGGATTAAGACCTCAGTGATAGAGGCAAAATCACCTTGGCGGGTGGACTGGATGTAGTTTGAGTTCAAACGAACCAGGATAAATCAATTTGTCATAATATTTTTTTTTAAGTTGTTAAGAAAACCCAATTCCAACCCCCATTCCTTGTGTTTTACGTCCCTTCAGCTGATTCACCATGATCTCCTCAGGCACGTAGGCTGCATGCAGGACTTTAAGTAATGCATCCCGATGAGCTTCGGAACACAACAACAATTATAAAATGGATATCTTGGAAGGAATCTGGTGGAGCTGATCCACAACCTTGTAATCGCTTCTCTTGATTATCCTTATAAATTCATCCACATCTTGATCAAAGGATGTTTTATGGGCTTCTTTCAAAACCGGTTCCTCAGGCACCACATTTTTGCCTTTAGCTTTGGCAGCAGCCTCTGCCTCAGTGTTAACTCTTGGAATTTGTGACGCGAAAAGACGTCTGCTTCGAGTGAAGTCTCCGCCTCCCCTGACATTATCGACCTATGGCGTATGAGTTGAAGAATCAAGAACGACTTTCTCTCCGTTGAAGTAGAGGTTTGAACCATAGCGCCATGGTACAACATTATCTTTTTCATACAGAATGGGTCCAAGTACCGTGATGGTGACTGGACTAACTGCAATGGAAGTAGGAACTGTTATTGTCTGCGGATCATAATATATAGTGACAAGACTTCTGATTGATGGTGGTTGTGAATGGCTGAAGTTGGGTTGTTGCTGAAAATTGTTGGAGTCGGGGACCGTTGCTGGGTCGTAGTATATGGTGACCGTTGAGACGTCGTTGTTAATGGTTGTTGTAGTTGTAGAAGCGAATGCGGTTGAACTAGTGTTTGTTGAAGTGGTGGAAGAGATGATTGTTGATTTTGTAGACGAGTCTGTCGGAACAATTGTCTTTGAAGTCGTAGGAGGAGTGTTTGTTGTTGCTGTAGTAGGAATTGTTGATGTTGTAGAAACTGTTGATGTTATCTGCAGGATACCTTCTCTGATAAGGCTACTGATGTCATTTCTTAGGCTTGCACAACCATTGACGAAAACTTTGCAAGATTCACAGCAGGACTCACAACCTGGGAACACCTGGCATTTTAAAAGCTGAGCTTTAATCTCTGCCAGAGGTGTTTGAATGCTTGCAGTATCTTCAATTAAATTCATGGGTTGATCCTCCTCAATTGCATTTATCCTGGGCCCACCATGACTGGGCATAGGATTCTTCGTGACATTAGGAGGTGGTGCAAAATTTAAAGCCTTTGAATCGACTAGATCCTGGACCTTCATGTGCAAAGCTCTGCACTTTTCTGTGGTATGACCAGGTGCATTAGAATGGAAGGCACATCTAGCATTAACGTCGTAATTCCGTGGAAGGTTCTGAGGATCTGGTGGAGCCAGAGTCCTTAATTCAACAAGATTAAGCTTCAGAAGTTGTGGCAACAAAGTAGCATAGGGCATTGGTATAGGCTTGTCGCTCCCCGAATTTCCATCCTGGTACAAACGCGAAAGTGGCGCGAAAGAGGTAGAGTCGCCAGCCAAGCATTTTTATCCCGAAGGAACGGGAATGGTAATGTTGCACAAACCTGAAGAAAGAAGAGGAAGGACATGGGTTCTACGAACCAAAGAGACTGAGTTCGGGAGTCGGTTACGACCTAGGAAGGTATTAGCACCCCAGATCTTCCGTCGTACCCGACGGGATCCACGCTTGCAAAGAAACTGCTTCAAAAGGTGAAGAAATGAAAGCCGCTGCAAAAGAAAAGGAACTGGAACTGGAAAAGGAACGAAAAGGGAACTGAAAAAGAAATGAAAAGGAAAAATGTAGGGAAAATAAAGATTGTGCTCGAACGGGCCCTACCCTGCTGCCTACGTACCTCATCTGGACAATGAGGATCAGAGTCGCCGTAGTTCCCCTAACTAGGGGTGGAAAGGATTGCTTGTGAATTAAGGCTTGAACTGCCTATGTCAATGCTCAGGTGTTGTAGGCTCGGACGACGAGTGCGTTACCGTCTTGCAAAGTGACAAGTAGGAGCAAGTTCGCGGACAGAGCGAAGGAGATGAGAAAAGAATTCCCGAAGGAAAGACGATTATTGTTTGTTTTTGTTTTTTAGAAGCTTTTATTTGTGTGTCACAAGGAGGTAAACTCAAGCTCTTTTCCATGGAATGTGTACTTGCGACTACATTCCAAGATGGAATAATAGAACAAGCACACTCAAGTAAGGAGAAGATCCCCAAAACTTGATTCCAAATATTAGGGCTTAGGTTCACTAACTCATTGAATTTATTAAGTGTTTTTTTTTGTATTTACAATGAAGAGGTCTTTTTTATGATTTTCTTGGTGAAGATGGTATCTTGATCAGACTTGTGCATCATGATGAGCAAGCTTGTACCATCCCAAGATGGGAAAACTACAAGTGTTTCATGGAATAAGGCTATTGCACATGAGACCACTTCAATCTTTATTAAGTGTCTTTTATGATTTTGTTTTGAGACGAGAAGAGAAGAAAACCAAAGATCTTAAAGGTAAAAGGACTAAGGGGCAACTAGAACCTAATGTTATCATGCAAAGGAAATCCTAGGTTAGTGAGGTTTACTATCCTAATGAAGGAAGAGATAAGAAGAGAAAGAGAAGAATGAAGAAGAGAAGAAGGAGGAAGTAAGGCCTAAGCCCCAACAATCATAAGTAAGAGAATAACATGAAAGGAGAAGAGATGAGAATTGGAGATGTGGGAATCACATCCACACCTCTCACTTACCAAAGCCCCTGAAATGGTTAGCAACATAAGAATAAATGCAATACAATGGGCATAAGATCAAACCAAAGCCTCACAACCAGAATGGGAATCTCAATTACAAATGTCAAATGCAAATACACAACACAATAATGAGAAAAAGACTATGCAATTCAACATGAAGCATTATGGATTATCATGACAAATCGAAACAAACATGAGAGAACATAAAGCAAACTAAACAAAACAACATCACAAACTTCAAGACCAGAACCCTAACATGCCAAGAATGTGCCTAATGTCGCTCCCACCTGATGACACATGGCCAAGAGGGGTACAGACGCGAACGGTCGGCGAAAAGAGAAAGAGAACACACAAGGGTGAACTCAAAAGGAAAGAGTCGCCAGCTAGGCATTTTTATCCCGAAGGAAAGGTAATGCTGCATAAACCTAGGAAAATATGGATAAGACGGTTGCGAACCAGAGAGACTTAGAAAGGGGGTTGGTTACAACCTGGGAAGGTATTAGCACCCAGATTGTCCGCCGTACTCGACGGGATCCACGCTTAAAAGATTTGTGTTTCAAAGGGGTAGTGTCAGTGCAATCTATGTATCAAAGCTGGAAAGAATGCAAGAAATGTGAAGTGTATAAGAGAAGTGTCAGTGCAAGAACAAAAGTGAAATGCTCAAGATCAAGAGGCTTTAAGAATAATGCTGGAAAGAGGGGGAATATACAGAGACTTTTGTTCGATAATTGTTAAGTTATGCCTACGTATCCTCTCGTGCAATGAGGAAGTCAGAACACCGTAGTTCGACTCAAAGAGACTGAAAGATAAATTGACTTGTGAACTGCTTGATTGTCTATGCTCAAGTGTATGACCTGTCTGGCTCAGGTGCAAACTGTCTTGCATTAGACGGAAGAAGCGAGATCTCGTTTGTGAATGAATGAGATGAGAAAAGAATCCCGAAGGAGACGATTATTGTTTGTTTTTGGTGTTTTCCATCTTTTATTGCTTTTTGGAGTTTGTCATAAGAAAATGAGCTTAAGCCTAAACCAAGGGTTAGTATACTCATCACATCCTCCCTCTGATTAGGGGTAATGAGAATACCTTAAGCATGAAGTAAACACCCCACACTTAATCACCATGATGTAGATTTAAGATCATTAACCTATTTGCACTTATTTAGATGTTTTTGTTGTTTTTGTTTAGTGTTAAGTAATAAGTTTAAGCCATAATCAGGGATTTAATGGACTCATTACACCATCCTAATAGAAGGATAATAGATGAGAACATTTAAGCTGAGAAAGGCTCCTCAACTTAATCCATGATTAGGGATTAACCTCATGACAAAACAAAGCCTTTATTAGAGTGGATTTTAGTTAATTATAAGATGCAGAAGTGATTTTTATGGTTTGTAAGACAACTTGAGGGGGACTTGTCCATTAACACTAGGGTTAGTCCTTCTTAACCATTTAAGGAAGAATTAGAACCCTAATGCAAGGCCCAAGTTACAAGCTTGGTGTCTTAGTGATTATTAGGTGGATTGATTAAAGGATTTAAACACATTAAGGGTTTAACACTTAGGATTAAAGTTATACACTCCATCCTAATAGAAGGATGCAGGCATAAGCTTAATCACAAAGCCTTAAAAACTTTAGGGTTTAGTCATTGATTAAGAGATGAGAAGAGAAGACTCAAAGATGACACAAAGGTAAAGCTAATCGGGGACTAATCAAACCCTAATTGTTATCCAACTTGGAGATCCTAGGGTTTGTTAGGCTTAAGAGAGAAAGATCTTCAAAGAGCCACCAAGGAGGAACAAGATGAAAGGAGAAGGAGCAAGAGAAACAAGTCAACTTACTTCACTTAAGAAGATAAGTTGCTTGAAGAAAGAAAGAGGAGAAGGAGCATGAATGAGCAAGCTCACTCAAAAACACAAGATAAAATGCAGCAATGATGCACAAAAGAGATGAGAAGAGATTATGAGAAGTGAAGGCAAATTCACTTCTCAAGCACTTACCACCTGAAAAGTTAGCAACAAGAAAATGAAATGACATGAAAATGAGATGAAATGCAATGGTGCAAACCAAAGTCAGAAGCATAAACATGATGTTAATTATGCTAAGAGAGGATGCAAACATATGTCAAGAGATATGGATGATCATACAAGGATGAAGATGCAAATGAGGCATGCTTTGAACCATGGAAGTTCATGAAAGTTTATGAAATGTAATGGATGCATAACATGGCAAATGAATGATGCAATGATCAAACATGATTCTAATATGCCCTAAGATGTCTTATATGTCATGTTGATGCACAAAATGTCATGGCAAGTTCATGTATGCAAGCAAATGAAAGATGGATGCAAATGAAGGCAAGAATTAGGGTTTATATACAATATGCAATGCAAAATTCAAAACTAGAGCAAATGACATGATAAAAAATTGAAAATGGGATCAAAGGAACCCTAACCCTACACAAGTTCACTGCCCAAAGGAGGAGACCTAAATCTTAACCTAATGGAAGTTATGATTTTCTCAAGTCAACTAGGGTTTCAAGGTACTTCAAAAGGAAAAAATGCTCATTAAATTGAAAATGGAAGATAAGTTCAAACCAATTTTACACTAGAAACTACATGACATGAAGGATGCAATGCAAGAAGAACCATCATCAAACTCTTCATGGTTAGGCAGAATGAATTTTTCTAAGTTAGGACCAAAATATTGACTTTTAAAGACTTTAATTCCAATGAAAAATGTCAAAATAGGTCAAGAACCAAAAAGAAATTTGTTTGAAGAGTTGGAAAATGTTTCTAAATGTTTTAAAATGCAATGTGCATTTTTTGGTGATTTTTAAATACCTAAATGCATTTTTAATTAATTAATTTCCATTAACTAATTAAAAATAAACATTTAAATGATTTAAAAATAATTTTTGATGCAAAAAATAAAAATAAAAATATTTTTGGGTTCTGAAAATTAATAAAAGGTTTGACAAAAAATTTCAGAATTTTTAAATGTGTTTTACTATTTTTAAAAATTAGTGGAAATAAAATAGAAATGAAATGAAATAAAATTAAATAAAAGGGAAAGTATGCAGATCCTAGGGCCAGGATTTGAACTAGGATGGGCAAGGTTGATTGCGCGTGCTGACCAACGGCTGGGATTCACTCTAGCTTAATTAACTTAATTATGATTTATTAAATTAATAAAATCAGATTAGGGTTTAATGAATTGATCTGGGCCACTCAAAAATTAAGCTAATCCGCATCCAACGGCTACGAACCTATCTGGCAAACTAATTAGGGTTAGGGCTTAATGACTTTCAGGTGACCGGAGGGAAGCTCCGGTCATCTTCTCCGGCGGGTCAAAAACCCTAAAACGCTCTACAAGCCCCCCCAACTTAAATTAACTTCCCAGAGATGATCTCTCAACCAAACTAAACCCAAATCCACCATCAAACACCATTTATCAAGCATGAACAAGGGGAATCGAAGCCATTCATTTTCACGGGTAAAATTTCAGAAGGGCACAAAATGCTTATTTTCACACCATTTTCAAATCTAAAAACATCAGAGTGATCCCCATGACATGTAGTTTCATCTTGTAACAAAAAATCTAAGCTCTGAAAAGTTTTATTTTTGAAGCTAACTGAGATGATGAACTGCAAATGTGTGCTTCCAGAGCCTCCCCTTCAAGCAAAGAGTCTCCTCTGATCCTCCTGAAGCTAGTGGAATGCTTCAAAACCCTTGATGTTGGCTAGTTTGTAAGTCCCAACTCTGGTGTAGCAGAAATGGAGGGTTAGGTATGTGATGTTTCAAGTTGTTTCAATGGTGGATTTTGGTTCTATGGAAGATGTGTGACTCATTGGTGAAGGAAAAATGGAGGTTTGATGGTTGTGTGAAGAGTTTCGAAGAGGAGAAGTTTTTGGCAGTTTTTGGGAATACTGGATTGTGGGAGGTTGCTGGCTTGTGTGTGGTGTGTTTTGGAAGGCTTGAGGTCCACATATGAGGCTCTGATTGGGCAGAGAGTTGGTGGTGGCACAGTGTGATTGGCATGGGCAAAAATGCAAAAAGTCAAGATCTTGTGTACTATGGGTATGGCTCAGGTCATAGGAGATCTTAGGGCTTGTCCTACCTCAGCTTGAGTCAAGGAAGGCCTTTGGATCTGATTTTGTGAGCTGGCTGGTCTTGATCAAGAATTTCAATGGTTCTTGCATATTTCCCTCTTTGAGTTTTCTTATGAACCAAGGCAAAGAAACTTGTGATATCTTGGGCAAAATGCAGCAACATGAGCCATATGAAGTTTCTAAAATGATTTGAGATCAATTAGTGTTCAATTCAAGCATGAAAAGTTCCTTTTGCAAAGATTCAATTTTGAAGCTTTCATGAAGAAATGCCTTATGCAACTTGTAATCCAAGGCATGAAAGTGAAAAATTCTTGGACAAATCTGAATTATGATCCATGAATTATGTTTGTGTGATGATTAGAAGTTGGTTTGAAGTCACATTTGGCTTTGGCATGAGGTTTTGCAACTTTCCTTCTCTGGCACAAAAGTGAAAAATGAATGATTTTGTCCAACTTTGCAAGGCCATAACTTTTGATCCAAAATGAATTAGGATGAGTTATTGTACTTTTTGAAAATGGGAGGATACAATCTAAAACTTTCATGACCAAAGATTTTTCACTTGAAGCATTTTTTAATCAAAAAGAGGAGGTTGAAAAACTTTCCCAAAATGGCAAGTTTTCACTACAAGTCACTTTCCCAAAATGGCAACTTTGCAAATGGCTTGAAATTCTTCAATTTTGTGAACTTCCAACATCTTCTAAGATCAAATAAAGATCATACACATTCAAAATGATAGAGAAACCTCTTTGGTTGGGTGATTGGGGGCCTCAGATGCCCTGATTTTGCACTGACTTGCTCAAGAAGTCATCTTGTGATCAGATGCCTTCCCCATTGAATTTCTTCATGAAAATTGATATGCATGATCCTCATATCATATAGAGACCCATAGAATCCATAATGACCAAACAATTTGGAGTTATGGCCTTTGAAACCAAAACCCTAATTTTAGGTCATCTGTGTAGTTAAACATGGCTCTGCTTCCATGCCTTTCTCAGTTCTTGTGATTCTTTGACTTTCTTGACCTTGTAAGGATATAATATGATGCTTGAACATACATGGACCCTCTTGAGATGATTGAGGCCCCTTGGAGTGGCTCAGATAGCTTAGGGACTACTCAGATCACAAACCCTAGATGTAGATGGCTTTGAATTAATGCAGTGAAACAAACATGCAATATGAGATGCTATGGTTGAACTTATGCAAATGAAAAGAGTCACAAGCCATGGTGTGAATGGGTGAGGGCAAAGTTGGGGTGTTTACAGCTGCCCCTATTCAAACATGAGTTAGCTGTGCAGGATGTAAGCAACGGCTTAACAGGCAAACAAGATAACTTGTGGTTGAATACCAAAGACAGTCCAAAATTTGCACTCACAGAATGAAGAAGAAAAGGGATATAGATTATAAAAGGAAGTAAAGTATGTTTATAAAGTGCGGGAGACGGAGGACGACCGTCGGGCAGAGGACGACTGCTGGGGATGAAGCAATGACGAGGACGACCGACATGTTGGGGAAACAGAGAGATGGGGACGACCATCAAATGAAGTCATAAGACCCTCTGGGGATTGCAGGTAGATGATGGGGGACGACCATCGGGTTGAAGAGAATAAATGATGAGGTACGGTCATCAAAGGTGAAGGACGATCACCTAGCAGGGGACGGCTGCTCTGTTGTGGTTAAGATGAGGGACGGTCATCTAAGGTGAAGGACGATCACCTGGCAAGGTACGATTGCTGAAAGCATTACGACATAGGATAAACGTTGGATGAAAAAGGTCAACGATGGGGACGGCCATCGGATAAGCATGATGAAGGACGATCATCAGGAGGTGAAGGACGATCACCTAGCAGGGTACGACTACTCTCATGGTTTATCATGACATAGGACGAATGTCAGATAACAGAATCAACGATGGGGACGACCATCGGATAAAATGATGAAGGACGATCATCAAGAGGTGAAGGACGATCACCTAGCAGGGGACGGCTGCTAAAAAAATATCACGACATAGGACGAATGTCGGATAGGAATGGGTTCTGGAGAATAGAGACTCCGCTGGGAATGATGAAGGATGATCATCAAAAAGGTGAAGGACGATCACCTGGCAGGGTACGGTTGCCGAAAGGTATCATGACATTGGACGAAGGTCAGATAGAAGAAAATCAATTCTGCTGGGGAATGGTAAACACGGACGAGTGTCTGCATTCAAGGGATGAAAAGTATAAGTGTTTGACACTGTGTATAGATTAAAGATGCGGACGAGCATCCTTAAGACTATGATACGGACGAGTATCAATAAAAACAAACGATGACGCATGTTCAGAGATGATGATACGGACGAGTACCAACTAGTTAACAAAGAACACGGACGAGTGTCGAATCTGAGGGGATTTGAGTAGTATATACAAGATACGAACGAGTATCGGTATGGGTGAAAAGTGATGAGTGAGACATAGACGAGTGTTCAACTTGTTGGGGAGGGTGACACGGACGAGTGTCAAAAGAGAAAGTGTATAAATTATGAACTGGAGTGTAATCTGTAGGGATAGGATGACACGGACGGGTGTCAATGAGAGTGTATTATAAACAAGTATATGGTTCCCAAAGTGTTTAGGCAACTATGCTGGAGGAGGTGACATGGACGGGCGTTAGGGAAGCGTATATATATGTATCTGTGTTAGTGAGTGCAAAGGGGACGCTTTGGCTTTCTGCTGGGGATATGACACAGACGAGTGTCAAGAAGCATCTGTGATGTATTAGTATCCGTTTGTAGATAGCGCTCGGGCGACTTTTACTGGGGAACGATGACACGGATGGGTGCCAAAAGGAGCATGTATCTGTATTTGTGAGTGTAAGGGAAATGCTTTGGCTTTCTTCCGGGGAGTTTGAGAGGCATTTTTTTGTATATTGCTGATGTGGTATTGTTGGTATTTACAAGTGTTTGATTCAGATCATGGCTTATGGTTTATGCAATATGTTTGATTTTTGCCGTAATGCTCCGTATTAGATGGAATGCTACGCTTTGGGGGAAAATATGATGCGAATGCTATGATTATGCAAAGATACCGATCCGGGATTCGGATCCTGTTGCTGTGGAGATCTCTGGCTGATTTGCTTGAAGTGGATATCCCAGCTGGGGATGAGCTTATTGGTAGATCTGACATATCTGACTCTGCATGGGGAAACAGATCACTGATAGACCTATCTCGGTAATGAGGGGCCCAGCTGGGGTTTGCGGGAACTTTCGTCACTCTATTGTGAGATCCTCAGGCATTGCTCTTCTGGATAGAGGTTGAAACTCTGCGGGGAGATGGTTCCCTGTCTTTGCACTTGGATGAGGAGGAATGATGACTGGCAACTCGGCTGGGGAGGAAGCAGCTTTGATGCTATTTGGAAGATGTGCTGAGTAAATGATGATTTTGCTGGGGATGATCTTTCATGCCCCATGTCGCATCTTGAGTACCTGCAATCTTGTGATGACAAAGGAGCGTACAAGTATCCTGAGGTATCCCTTACTGGATTCCATCATAGGAATTTAGACACTCCTGGGAGTAAGTATATTTCCTGTAAGCACGTATTTTAGAAGGAAAGCATCTGTATTTATGAAATCAATACCTTAAGGACATCGGTCATTTTGCAAATGAGAATAAAACGTACGAGACGAAATATGACTGAAAATCTGATTTTATTAATTTATGTGCCCTGAATTGGCAAGATACAGTCAAAGAAACGGATCCCCTGAAATGAGGAGATTGTTACAAATTGAGAAACAAAAAGATGCTGACAATGTTGATGACGCTTCAAGGAGCTTCCCTTTTACTATGACTCGTATGACATTGACGTTCTTCTCATCTTGCTTTCTGAAGAAGGCTGATTCTGACCGCAACTTGAACCTTTCGAAGCTTACCATGCTGTAAGTGATACAAACGAATTCAGAACGCAGTTGTTCGCTCATTCCCTTATTTTGCGCGGATCGCCCTTTCGGGTTTTCAATCCACCGGGATACCCATTTTTGCCTGAGTTGTCCAATGTGGCTTTTCAACTCAGCGGGTGTACACATTTTTTTTATTCATTTTCCCTTATTTTTTCCCGAGTCTTTTATTCTGTTTTTTACTCGCTGGGATGCCCTATTTTTGCCTGGACTTACATTCTGTTTTTATGTCCAGCGGGTCATTTTATGCGAAGTATTTTTTAACTGCATCTGAATTTACAGGGGACAGGAAGTCTTCACCATCCATAGTACTGAGCATCAGTGCTCCACCAGAGAAAACTTTCTTTACTATGAATGGTCCATCATAATTCGGAGTCCACTTGCCCCTGTGGTCTGTATGGGGAGGAAGGAGTCTTTTCAACACAAGATCTCCTACTTGGTACTCTCGAAGCTTGACTTTCTGGTCGAAGGCTTTCTTCATTCTCTTATGATATAACTGCCCATGGCATAATGCAGCTAATCTTTTTTCTTCAATCAGATTCAGTTGTTCGTATCGGGACCGGACCCATTCTGCTTCGTTTAACTTAACATCCATCAACACCCGCAAGGAGGGTAATTCAACTTCAACAGGTAGGACTGCCTCCATACCATACACAAGCTGATACGGCGTTGCCCCAGTGGATGTTCTGATTGACGTTCGGTACCCATGCAAGGCAAACGGTAGCATTTCATGCCAGTCTTTGTAGGTAACTACCATCTTCTGCACAATCTTCTTGATATTCTTGTTAGCTGCCTCAACAGCGCCATTCATCTTTGGCCTGTAAGGAGAAGAATTGTGGTGTAGGATCTTGAAGTCCCGGCATAGTTCTGCCATCATTTTGTTGTTTAAGTTGGAACCATTATCAGTAATGATTCGCTCGGGAACTCCATACCGACAGATGATGTCTCTCTTCAGAAATTGGGCTACCACTTGCCTTGTAACATTTGCATAGGAAGCTGCTTCAACCCATTTGGTAAAATAGTCAATGGCAACCAGGATGAATCTGTGGCCATTTGAAGCAGTCGGTTCAATCTTGCCAATCATATCAATGCCCCACATAGCAAAGGGCCAGGGTGAAGACATCACATTCAAAGGATTGGGAGGCACATGCACTTTATCCGCATAAATCTGGCATTTATGACATTTTCTGGCATAGGCACAACAGTCTGCATCCATTGTGATCCAGTAATAGCCCGATCTCAACAACCTTTTAGCCATTGCATGCCCTCCTGCATGGGTACCAAAAGATCCTTCGTGAACTTCGCGCATCAGCAAGTCTGCCTCTGCCCTATCCACACATCTGAGGAGTACCATATCAAAGTTTCTCTTATACAGGGAACCATCAGTATTCAGGAAGAAACTACCAGCTAGCCTTCTTAATGTCTTCTTGTCATTGGAAGATGCCCCAGGTGGGTAAGTTTGATCCTCCAAGAAGCACTTAATGTCATGGAACCAAGGCTTATCATCTTTAACAACATCTGCTGAGAACACGTATGCTGGTCTGTCAAGTCTGGACATTGCAATTTGAGGCACAAAGTTGGCAGCTTGAACTTTGATCATGGATGAAATGGTAGCCAGAGCGTCTGCAAACTGATTCTCGTCTCGAGGGATATACTCAAGCTTGACTGTTATGAAGAAAGTCAACAACCTCCTTGTATAGTCCCGATAAGGTATCAGATGATCTTGGTGGGTGTACCATTTGCCGTTGGTTTGATTGATTACCAGAGCTGAATCTCTGAATACAGTCAAAGTCTTGATCCTGAGGTCAATGGCTTCCTCAATACCCATGATACAAGCTTCATATTCAGCTTCGCTGTTAGTGCAGTTAAAGGTGAGTTTTGCCGAGAAAGGCATGTGAACTCCTTTAGGTGTAATGAGTACTACACCAACACCACGACCATTCATATTAACAGCCCCATCAAACATCATAGTCCATTCTTCTTCCGGGTCAGGCCCTTCAGTGTGAATAGGCTCTTCATGATCTTTTGCTTTTATGAACATGATGTCTTCGTCAGGGAAGTCAAATCTCATAGGCTGGTAATCATCAATGGGTTGCTCAGCGAGATAATCAGACAATACACTACCTTTGATGGCCTTTTGGGATGTGTATTGAATGTCATATTCTGTGAGGATCATTTGCCATCTTGCAACCCGTCCGGTAAGTGTTGGCTTCTCAAAAATGTACTTAACTGGATCCATCTTCGAGATTAGTAAAGTAGTGTGGGTCAACATATACTGCCTTAGTCGGCGAGTAGCCCACGCTAAAGCACAACAAGTTTTCTCGAGCAGTGAATAACGTTGTTCACAGTCGGTAAACTTTTTGCTTAGGTAGTATATTGCATACTCTTTTCGACCAGACTCGTCATGCTGGCCCAGCACACACCCCATTGACTCTTCTAATATTGTCAAGTACATGATTAAAGGTCTTCCTTCAACTAGAGGCATAAGGATTGGAGGCTCTTGTAAATATTCCTTGATTTTGTCAAAAGCCCTTTGGCAGTCTTCGTTCCACCTGACCGTTTGTTCTTTTCTTAACAGCTTGAACAAGGGTTCACAGGTTGCTGTAAGGTGAGATATGAATCTTGAAATGTAGTTCAATCTACCTAGAAACCCCCGTACTTCTTTCTCTGACTTCGGTGCAGGCATTTCTTGAATGGCTTTGACTTTATCAGGGTCAACTTCAATTCCTTTCTCACTTACAATAAATCCCAGCAGTTTACCGGATCGCACCCCGAATGTGCATTTGTTGGGGTTTAACTTCAGTTGGTACTTCCTCAGACGTTTGAATAGCTTCAACAGATTTACCAGGTGATCTTCTTTTGTGAGGGACTTGGCAATCATGTCATCCACATAACATTCAATTTCTTTGTGGATCATGTCATGGAATAATGTTACCATAGCCCGTTGATAAGTGGCACCCGCATTCTTCAGTCCGAATGGCATCACCTTATAACAGAACGTGCCCCAGGGTGTGATGAAAGTTGTCTTCTCCATGTCTTCAGGCGACATCTTGATCTGATTGTATCCCGAAAATCCATCCATGAAGGAGAATACCGAGATCTGAGCCGTATTGTCGACCAATACATCAATGTGAGGTAAAGGGAAATCATCTTTTGGGTTGGCTCTATTCAGATCCCGGTATTCCACACACATCCTCACCTTGTCGTCTTTTTTAGGCACAGGTACGATATTAGCAACCCACGCCGGATAGCTAGTCACAGCAAGGAAACCGGCATCCCACTGCTTTTGTACCTCTTCTTTTATCTTCATTGCCATATCCGGGCGAGTACGGCGCAACTTCTGTTTTACTGGTGGGCAATCTTCTTTCAGAGGCAGCTTGTGCATGACAATGTCGGTGTCCAACCCTGGCATATCCTGATAAGACCAAGCAAAAACATCCACATATTCCCGAAGCATGTCAATCAGTTGCTCCTTTACTGAATCTTGCAGGCAGGCCCCGATCTTAACTTCTTTCACGTCTTCTTCCGTACCAAGATTAATCGTCTCAACCTCCTCCTGATGAGGAGTGATAACCTTCTCCTCTTGTCTCAACAACCTGGCTAGATCTTCAGGTAGCTCATAATCTTCTTCAACCTCTTCATCAGCTTGATTGACTGGATTGTCATAGTCATACGAAGTCATAGCAGTGTTGTTGTCGGTGTAGTCTGAAGGGCACTTTCTACAAGGGTTTAGATTGGTTTATTTTAGTGATCAGTTTTATCTTATTTAGAAAAAGTGAAAATGAAGTTATTTTATTTTGAAAAACATTGCCATTTTATTTTTGTACAAAAAGGAAAATGAAAAACAGTGAGCGGGAAAGAAAAGACTCATTTGCAAAAGATGTCCTGATATTCATTAATTGATCTTTGCACAAAATACAAGATGGCCCGATTACAAAATGAGTCTTGACATCTTGGGCAAGATGCAAGACTTGATGCATGCTCTAAAATACAGGAAATAATAATTACTCTGCAGGAGTAACCCTTATAATTTCCTGGGAAGACCAGTTAAGGACTTGGCTCCCCGGGATCCTTGGACGTATCTAGCTCTCCAGGTTGCGGTCGCTTTCCTCCTCGTCTTCCAAATTGTTCACAGCATTCGGGGTGAGCATTCCCCCGCTGACAAACTTGGGCTCTTTTGCAGCCTCTGATTGATCTTGTTGAGTTGGTCTGTAACCCAACCCAAATCGGTCTTCTTTCTTTTCCACGAGCAACAGCTTGCCCCAGCCTTGGGCGGTACCTTCCTCAACAACCTTCCGGGCTTGCTGGTACAATGTTATGAAAGTTCCTAGTACAGCAGATGCTTCATTAATGTTCAAGGCCTCGAACCCTTGGCTCATGGTTTCATGGATTTCTCCATCCATTTCTATGTACTTATACGTAGCCAGCTGGCTAACAAAGATGTCCTCCTCCCCACAGATGGTGATGATTTGGCCTTCCCACTCGAATTTCAACTTCTGGTGAAGGGTAGATGTAAAAGCGCCAGCGGCGTGGATCCAGGGTCTTCCCAACAGACAGCTGTAGGCCGGCTGAATGTCCATCACAAAGAAGGTAGTTTTGAAGGTCTGTGGGCCAATCAACACAGGCAGATCAATCTCCCCAAGCATTGCTCTTTTAGAGCCATCAAAAGCTCTCACCACCAAATTACTCGGACGTAGTGCCAAGCCATCATACTCCAGCTTCACTAAGGCTTTCTTTGGTAGAACATTGAGCGATGACCCAGTGTCTACCAGCACATGAGACAGAACAACACCCTTGCATTCCAAGGTGATATGCAAAGCCTTGTTATGGTTGCGTCCCTCTGTTGTTAAGTCAGCATTGGTAAAGCCCAGTCCATGACTGGTGTTGACATTTGCAACCACAGTTTCTAGCTGATTAACAGTAATCTCCTCCGGCACATATGCCGCGTGCAGGACTTTCAACAATGCGTTCCTATGAGCTTCGGAACACATCAGCAGTGATAATATGGAGATTTTTGAGGGAGTTTGGTGAAGCTGGTCCACCACCTTGTAATCACTCCTTTTTATGATTCTCATGAACTCGTCTACATCTTGTTCAAAAGATATCTTCTGAGTTTCTTTGGCAGTTGGCTCTTCAAATACCACACTCTTTCCCTTTGCTTTGGCAGCAACTTCTGCTTCAACATTAGGCCTTTCTGTTTGTGAGGCAAAGAGGCGTCCGCTTCTGGTGAAGCCTCCGCCTCCCCCAACATTATCAACTTGTGGAGAAGAGGTCGATGAATCCAGAGTGATTTTCTCCCCGTTGCAGTAGAGATCGGAGCCATAATGCCAAGGTATGGCATTACTTCTTTCATAAGGAACTGGTCCGGGCACTGTAATAGTGACTGGACTAATTGTTGTAGAGGAGGGTACTGTAATGGTGTGCGGATCATAGTAAATTATGACTGGTGATCTGGCAGGAGGTGCCACTGTTTGTTGTTGGAAATCGCTGCTAGGAGGAACATTTGATGGATCGTAGTAGATTGTAACTGTTGAAACATCTTCATTAATCTTTGCTGGCGTTGTAGAAGATTCTGCCAATGAAATGGATGTTGATATTGTAGAAGAAATGGTTGTTGAATTTTGACTTGTTGAAGTGATGGACGGAGTAACTGCTGATGATATTGATGAATCGGTAGGAATGATTGTTGCTGCTGTTGTAGAAGAATCGGGAATTGTTGTTAAAGGAATTGCTGGATTTGTAGGCGCCATTGTTGAGATTTGAAGGATTCCATCCTTAATAAGACCATCTATGCCGCTTCTCAACTTTTCACACCCATTGATTTCAATGTTGCAATACCCACAGCCGAGCTCACACCCGGGGAACACTTGGCATTCTAGAAGCTCAGCTTTAATTTCGACCAATGGTGTTCGAATTTGTGCAACACTGGTGATCAAGGTAGATGGCTTGTCTTCCTCAATGGAATTAATCCTTGGCCCGCCATAATTAGGCATGGGATTTCTGTTGACATTCAGAGGAGGTGAAAAGTTGAGGGCTTTAGAATCCACTAGATCTTGGACTTTCATTTGTAAGGCCCTGCATTTTTCAGTATTGTGACCAGGTGCATTGGAGTGGAAAGCACACCTGGCGTTGACATCATAATTCTTTGGGAGGTTGAGAGGATCTGGTGGCGCCAACGTCCTTAACTCAACCAAGTTAAGCTTTAGGAGTTGTGGCAATAAAGCAGCATAAGGCATAGGGATGGGGTCAATCACCCTGTTTGCCTGTGACGGTCTTTGCTGGAAGGGTCGCTGTTGTTGATTTCTATTGCTATTGTTGTAGGTTCTCTGTTGCGGATACTGAACTTGTTGTTGATATTGTGGTTGTTGTTGTTGAGGATATGCTGGTTGCTGAGGAATCGGAGCTGGAAGGGTAACAGTTGCTACTGATCTGTGAACATACTGAGGTCTGCCCCTGTTTGCATGAATGGCATTTGTCTCCCCGGTTCTTCGGGGTCCCACAAAAGGCTTCCTGGGATTACTGGATGAACTTGCACCATTGTCGGAAATCTTGCCCATTTTTAAAAGGCTTTCAATCCTTTCCCCAGCTATAACTACGTCTGCAAAGCTGGTAGAGGAAAAGGCAGCCAGCCTATCAATATAGGTTCCTTGCAGAGTATTCATGAACATGTCGGCCATTTCTCTTTCCGACATGGGTGGTTGGACAGCAGCAGCAAGCTGTCTCCACCTTTGGGCATACTCCCTGAAGCTTTCTCTGGACGATTGAGACATTCCCATTAGGAGGGTCCTGTTGGGAGCCATGTCCAGGTTGTATTGATATTGTCTGATGAAGGCTTCAGCTAAGTCCTTCCAGCATCTAATAGTAGCTCTGGTCAGGTGTGAATACCACTCTCTTGAAGCCCTAGTCAGACTGTCTTCAAAGTAGAACATCCACAGTTTTTCGTCCATACTATAAGCTTTAAGTCTTCCTAGGAAAGATTGCAGGTGAGTTCGTGGACAAGAGGTTCCATTGTATCTCTCAAAGCACAGGGGTTTGAATTTGTGGGGAATTCTCACCCTATCCACTAGCCCCATATCCATCACATCGAAGCTCAGGGAATTTTGAGACTCCAAAGATCTTAACTTCTCAGCAATTTCATCCAACCTCCGATCATAGACTTCTTCTCCAGCTCCCATGCTCTTCTTGGGGATCTTCTTGCAAGATTCTTCCCCCAACAGTATTTCCTTGCACATTTCTCGGGATGTTGGCTTCCGGATCTAGATGAGGTACAAATACTGGTGGATTAATATGAGGCTGGCCCCGCTCATTGTTACTAGTTCCCCCAGTTCCAAGAGGAGGTTCCTCGGGAGTTTGTCTTTCCACCAATTCCCTTAACCTTTCTTGACTCTGGGCCAAGCCAATCATCACAGCCATGAATTGAGTCATTTGGTTTCTCATCTCCACTCTTTAATTAGCCATTTGATTTCTGACCTCATTCAGATCCTGCTGTACTTGCTCCATTTGAATACCAGGAAGGTTGTTGCGAGTAGGGTACCAGTGCGTGCGGTTGACAGGGAACACTCGGCTGAGGTCACAACAAAGTTAGAAACAAAAATAAATGAAAACCTACCAAACAAAACAAAAGTTAGTATGCAATGCATTATGCCTATTTGTTTTCCAAGGTATCCGGCTTGGTTCTTGGTTTTGACCTTTCCAGACCTCGAGGAAGATGCTTGATGGTGTTGAGAAAAGAAACCCAATGAAAGCAAACTATTATATTACAAATGATGAACGATACATAGTTTGTTTTACAACAAATTCCCCTGGAGGGTCAAAATACAACAAAAAGAAAAGTACATCAAATGGAAATGAACAACAAGCAAAGAAGTCAAACATCCAATCCAAACTCATCCTCCTTGACCTCTTTCAGAAGTGCCTCAGTCATTGGACCAGCTGGGTGCTCTGTAATGGTCCTAATGAGGAGGTTCCTAGTAGCAATGGCAGTGGTCAGCTTCTTATGTCTGTCCTGGTCCTTTGATCTCTTCAATCCAGCTATGAGCTTTAACTCTGAAATCTCCTTTTGGGATGCCAACAAAGCTTCCTGCTGCTTCTTCTCATTGGCCTCCAACTGTTCAATCTTGGCTTGAGTTTTCTGGTCTTCTTGAGTACAGGCTTCAGTGATCCTGACCCACCTAGCCTGACTCTCTTGCAGATAGAGCTCAGTCCTTGCCTTCTGAATCTTGGCCTCTTTACAGGCATTCTTCAATATTTGCTCCCCAGCTCTTGCTTTCCTGATGTAATCCTCTGTCTTCTCAATCTTGGTGAGATGCTCCACCCTGAGTTTTTCTAACCTCTCAATGTCCAGACGACCATCACTCCTTTCCCAAAGGGTCTTTTTCAAAGCTTGAGATAAGTTCTCATTCCTTTCCTTCAGCTTCTCAAATTCTTCCAGGCTGACAATTGCTGCAGGTTGTACTGTTGAGGGTCCAGGTATGTCCTCTAAGGTGAAAGGCATTCCAGTAATCTGAGCTCTTGTACAGGACCAATCATAGTACTGAGCTGAAGCAACATTATTACACCTTCCAAGAATAGCCATCCCTTTTGTCTGGATGTTGTCCCAAGCCCAGGATGCTTGTCTGACAACAGCTGAATTAGGTTTTACTTCATAATACAGGGTCTCAACTAAATCTTGCACTCTAGGAGGGTGAACCAAAGTATAGCCCAGTTGTCTCTTAAACAGCAAAGGATTGTAGTTGATGTAACCCTTTACTCCTATCAGAGGCACATTTGGGTATTGTCCACAGCTGGTGATAATGTCTTTGCCCTTGGTGCTCTGGGTGCACCATCTAATATCATCTGAAGTCAAAGCAATGAGCCTCTTGGCCCAATTCTTCTGTTGGTGAGGGTTCAAGAAGGCATTTGATTTAGGTAGGCGTCTGAGCATCCAGATGTGAAACAAAGGAGCACAACATCTCACCAACTTCCCCCTTTATTTCTCATTCCTCTGATGGATGGAGTAATAGAAATCCCCCAGCAATGTGGGTATTGGGTTTCTCAGAAGAAACAGATGAATGGCATTCTTGCTGACAAATTTAGGCTCATCTGCAAATAGTATGGCCCCATATATACTGAGGGCCAACAATGCACAGACTGCCCTCCATTCTCCCAAAGAGGCCTTCAGGATGGCCTGAGAAATCAAGAAATCCAAGTGCAAACCAGGGATCCCAGCTTTTGTTGTCATACTATGCTCAATCAAAGCAGGCTCCAAGTGCAGTGCTTTTGCTACTTCTCCATTGCTGGGAGCTGGCATTTCTGGATTGAAGGGAATGCTACCCCTGATAGGTACCCCAATTAATGAAGAAAACTCTTCCAGCAGAGGCCCTAGCTGAAAGTCTGGGAAGGTGAAACATCTCAAAGGAGGGTCATAAAACTGCAAGCATGTGTGGATCATGCTTCTCTGAGAAGGGTCAACGGGATGTGGTCAGGGGTGATAAGTGACTGGACCTGCCTGATACCAGTCAACACAGGCTCAAAGAAATGGTAGGATATGTTGCTCTTCCTAGGAGTAGTCATGAGTGCTGATGAAGAGCTGAAGACAAGTGCTGGTGAGGATCAAGACTGATACTTGGAGATGAGCCACTGACAGGCTGGTGCTGGTGATGATGAAGATAGCTGAAGCAGACAACTGATGAAGACAACTGAAGCAGTGGTCTATGCAAAAGAAGGGGTCAAAACCAAACTAGATATAATGAGGTGGATACCCTGAAAAACAAATAAACAAATGTTAAATGATGCAAATGATGAGCATGCAAAATGATATGCAAGAGTTTGTGATCAAGCTGGATCTGATTATCTGTCTTGATATAAAGCCCATGTATGTTCAAGAAGTCCAGATGGAGGTTCAGAAATCCAGTAACCAAGGTGGGGGACTCAAATAAAGAGTCACATATCCAGGGTTAATCACAAGAACTGTCCAAAGTGAAGCATTCTTAAACATAACAAGTAACAAGGTATGATGTGGCCAAGGGTACCTGCATACCTGTAAACAGCCCAACCCCCTCACAGGTAATGTTCTAGAACAAGGATCCTCATATTTGGATCAGTTATGAGAAGTGTAAACACTTCTAACCCGGAGGTACAGTGTTTACAATAACCATAAAAGATCCTCCTCTAATTCACCCCAGTTTCTGAAGGTCATAATAAAGGTCATCCAGACTTAGCAGGCTTCCTAGATAGCCCTAGCACTACAGGAAATATGTAGCACAGAGTTCTCAAGAAGAAACCCACATCTGAACCGTGCTTCATGTTCCCGCACCAGACCGAAATGGAATGGGAAAGAACATGAACCACTCTAGCCTAGGTGTCACTCAGGTCCCAGGTATAGGACCTTAAACTCTCAATGGGACCCCACCCACCAAAACAGAAAACCAAATCCAGCCATGATAATGACAGTATGAAATATGAAAAATTGTAAAGGAAAGGAATAAATAAAGCTGTACATAAATCAATAAATAAAGCAAATAAATAAACACAATTAGCACATAACACCCTAGTAAACACAAATCAAACAAGCGCTAGGAGCAACCCACAAAAAGAACCAGAAGCCCTGGTTACAGTATAAGGGTCCCCAGCTGAGTCGCCAAGCTGTCGCTCCCACCTGATGACACATGGCCAAGAGGGGTACAGACGCGAACGGTCGGCGAAAAGAGAAAGAGAACACACAAGGGTGAACTCAAAAGGAAAGAGTCGCCAACTAGGCATTTTTATCCCAAAGGAAAGGTAATGCTGCATAAACCTAGGAAAATATGGATAAGACGATTGCGAACCAGAGAGACTGAGAAAGGGGGTTGGTTACAACCTAGGAAGGTATTAGCACCCAGATTGTCCGCCGTACTCGACGGGATCCACGCTTAAAAGATTTGTGTTTCAAAGGGGTAGTGTCAGTGCAATCTGTGTATCAAAGCTGGAAAGAATGCAAGAAATGTGAAGTGTATAAGAGAAGTGTCAGTGCAAGAACAAAAGTGAAATGCTCAAGATCAAGAGGCTTTAAGAATAATGCTGGAAAGAGGGGGAATATACAGAGACTTTTGTTCGATAACTGTTAAGTTATGCCTACGTATCCTCTCGTGCAATGAGGAAGTCAGAACACCTTAGTTCGACTCAAAGAGACTGAAAGATAAATTGACTTGTGAACTGCTTGATTGTCTATGCTCAAGTGTATGACCTGTCTGGCTCAAGTGCAAACTGTCTTGCATTAGATGGAAGAAACGAGTTCTCGTTTGTGAATGAATGAGATGAGAAAAGAATCCCGAAGGAGACGATTATTGTTTGTTTTTGGTGTTTTCCATCTTTTATTGCTTTTTGGAGTTTGTCATAAGAAAATGAGCTTAAGCCTAAACCAAGGGTTAGTAAACTCATCGCATCCTCCCTCTGATTAGGGGTAATGAGAATACCTTAAGCATGAAGTAAACACCCCACACTTAATCACCATGATGTAGATTTAAGATCATTAACCTATTTGCATTTATTTAGATGTTTTTGTTGTTTTTGTTTAGTGTTAAGTAATGAGTTTAAGCCATAATCAGGGATTTAATGGAATCATTACACCATCCTAATAGAAGGATAATAGATGAGAACATTTAAGCTGAGAAAGGCTCCTCAACTTAATCCATGATTAGGGATTAACCTCATGACAAAACAAAGCCTTTATTAAAGTGGATTTTAGTTAATGATAAGATGAAGAAGTGATTTTTATGGTTTGTAAGACAACTTGAGGGGGACTTGTCCATTAACACTAGGGTTAGTCCTTCTTAACCATTTAAGGAAGAATTAGAACCCTAATGCAAGGCCCAAGTTACAAGCTTGGTGTCTTAGTGATTATTAGGTGGATTGATTAAAGGATTTAAACACATTAAGGGTTTAACACTTAGGATTAAAGTTATACACTCCATCCTAATAGAAGGATGCATGCATAAGCTTAATCACAAAGCCTTAAAACCTTTAGGGTTTAGTCCTTGATTAAGAGATGAGAAGAGAAGACTCAAAGATGACACAAAGGTAAAGCTAATGGGGACTAATCAAACCCTAATTGTTATCCTACTTGGAGATCCTAGGGTTTGTGAGGCTTAAGAGATAAAGATCTTCAAAGAGCCACCAAGGAGGAACAAGATGAAATGAGAAGGAGCAAGAGAAACAAGTCAACTTACTTCACTGAAGAAGATAAGTTGCTTGAAGAAAGAAAGAGGAGAAGGAGCATGAATGAGCAAGCTCACTCAAAAACACAAGATAAAATGCAGCAATGATGCACAAAAGAGATGAGAAGAGATTATGAGAAGTGAAGGCAAATTCACTTCTCAAGCACTTACCACCTGAAAAGTTAGCAACAAGAAAATGAAATGACATGAAAATGAGATGAAATGCAATGGTGCAAACCAAAGTCAGAAGCATAAACATGATGTTAATGATGCTAAGAGAGGATGAAAACATATGTCAAGAGATATGGATGATCATACAAGGATGAAGATGCAGATGAGGCATGCTTTGAACCATGGAAGTTCATGAAAGTTTATGAAATGTAATTGATGCATAACATGGCAAATGAATGATGCAATGATCAAACATAATTCTAATATGCCCTAAGATGTCTTATATGTCATGTTGATGTTTATGAAATGTAATTGATGCATAACATGGCAAATGAATGATGCAATGATCAAACATAATTCTAATATGCCCTAAGATGTCTTATATGTCATGTTGATGCACAAAATGTCATGGAAAGTTCATGTATGCAAGCAAATGAAAGATGAATGCAAATGAAGGCAAGAATTAGGGTTTATATACAATATGCAATGAAAAATTCAAAACCAGAAGCAAATGACATGATAAAAAATTGAAAATGTGATCAAAGGAACCCTAACCCTACACAAGTTCACTGCCCAAAGGAGGAGACCTAAATCTTAACCTAATGGAAGTTATGATTTTCTCAAGTCAACTAGGGTTTCAAGGCACTTCAAAAGGAAAAATGCTCATTAAATTGAAAATGGAAGATACGTTCAAACCAATTTTACACTAGAAACTACATGACATGAAGGATGCAATGCAAGAAGAACCATCATCAAACTCTTCATGGTTAGGCAGAATGAATTTTTCTAAGTTAGGACCAAAATATTGACTTTTAAAGACTTTAATTCCAATGAAAAATGTCAAAATAGGTCAAGAACCAAAAAGAAATTTGTTTGAAGAGTTGGACAATGTTTCTAAATATTTTAAAATGCAATGTGAATTTTTTGGTGATTTTTAAATACCTAAATGCATTTTTAATTAATTAATTTCCATTAACTAATTAAAAATAAACATTTAAATGATTTAAAAATGATTTTTGATGCAAAAAATAAAAATAAAAATATTTTTGGGTTCTGACAATTAATAAAAGGTTTGACAAAAAATTTCAGAAGTTTTAAATGTGTTTTACTATTTTTAAAAATTCGTGGAAATAAAATACAAATAAAATGAAATAAAATTAAATAAAAGGGAAAGTATGCAAATCCTAGGGCCAGGATTTGAACTGGGATGGGCAAGGTTGACTGCGCGCGCTGACCAACGGCTGGGATTCACTCTAGCTTAATTAACTTAATTATGATTTATTAAATTAATAAAATCAGATTAGGGTTTAATGAATTGATCTGTGCCACTCAAAAATTAAGTTAATCCGCATCCAACGGCTACGAACCTATCTTACAAACTAATTAGGGTTAGGGCTTAATGACTTTCAGGTGACCGGAGGGAAGCTCCGGTCATCTTCTCCGGCGGGTCAAAAACCCTAAAACGCTCTACAAGCCCCCCCCAACTTAAATTAACTGCCCAGAGATGATCTCTCAACCAAACTAAACCTAAATCCACCATCAAACACCATTTATCAAGCATGAACAAGGGGAATCGAAGCCATTCATTTTCACGGGTAAAATTTTAGAAGGGCACAAAATGCTTATTTTCACACCATTTTCAAATCTAAAAACATCAGAGTGATCCCCATGACATGTAGTTTCATCTTGTAACAAAAAATCTAAGCTCTGAAAAGTTTTATTTTTGAAGCTACCTGAGATGATGAACTGCAAATGTGTGCTTCCAGAGCCTCCCCTTCAAGCAAAGAGTCTCCTCTGATCCTCCTGAAGCTAGTGGAATGCTTCAAAACCCTTGATGTTGGCTAGATTGAAAGTCCCAGCTCTGGTGTAGCCGAAATGGAGGGTTAGGTATGTGATGTTTCAAGCTGTTTCAATGGTGGATTTTGGTTCTATGGAAGATGTGTGACTCATTGGTGAAGGAAAAATGGAGGTTTGATGGCTGTGTGAAGAGTTTCGAAGAGGATAGGTTTTTGGCAGTTTTTGGGAATGCTGGATTGTGGGAGGTTGCTGGCTTGTGTGTGGTGTGTTTTGGAAGGCTTGAGGTCCACATATGAGGCTCTGATTGGGCAGAGAGTTGGTGGTGGCACAGTGTGATTGGCATGGGCAAAAATGCAAAAAGTTAAGATCTTGTGTACTATGGGTATGGCTCGGGTCAGAGGAGATCTTAGGGCTTGTCCTACCTCAGCTTGAGTCAAGGAAGGCCTTTGGATCTGATTTTGTGAGCTGGCTGGTCTTGATCAAGAATTTCCATGGTTCTTGCATATTTCCCTCTTTGAGTTTTCTTATGAACCAAGGCAAAGAAACTTGTGATATCTTGGGAAAAATGCAGCAACATGAGCCATATGAAGTTGCTAAAATGATTTGAGATCAATTAGTGTTCAATTCAAGCATGAAAAGTTCCTTTTGCAAAGATTCAATTTTGAAGCTTTCATGAAGAAATGCCTTATGCAACTTGTAATCCAAGGCAAGAAAGTGAAAAATTCTTGGGCAAATCTGAATTATGAGCCATGAATTATGTTTGTGTGATGATTAAAAGCTGGTTTGAAGTCACATTTGGCTTTGGCATGAGGTTTTGCAACTTTCCTCCTTTGGCACAAAAGTGAAAAATGAATGATTTTGTCCAACTTTGCAAGGCCATAAGTTTTGATCAAAAATGAATTAGGATGAGTTCTTGTACTTTTTGAAAATGGGAGGATATAATCTACAACTTTCATGACCAAAGATTTTTCACTTGAAGCATTTTTGAATCAAAAAGAGGAGGTTGAAAAACTTTCCCAAAATGGCAAGTTTTCACTACAAGTCACTTTCCCAAAATGGCAACTTTGCAAATGGCTTGAAATTCTTCAATTTTGTGAACTTCCAACATCTTCTAAGATCAAATAAAGATCATAAAAATTCAAAATGATAGAGAAACCTCTTTGGTTGGGTGATTGGGGGCCTCAGATGCCCTGATTTTGTACTGACTTGCTCAAGAAGTCATCTTGTGATCAGATGCCTTCCCCATTGAATTTCTTCATGAAAATTGATATGCATGATCCTCATATCATATAGAGACCCATAGAATCCAGAATGACCAAAAAATTTGGAGTTATGGCCTTTGAAACCAAAACCTTAATTTTAGGTCATCTGTGCAGTTAAACCTGGCTCTGCTTCCATGCCTTTCTCAGTTCTTGTGATTCTTTGACTTTCTTGACCTTGTGAGGATATAATATGATGCTTGAACATACATGGACCCTCTTTAGATGATTGAGGCCCCTTGGAGTGGCTCAGATAGCTTAGGGACTGCTCAGATCACAAACCCTAGATGCAGATGGCTTTGAATTAATGCAATGAAACAAACATGCAATATGAGATGCTATGGTTGAACTTATGCAAATGAAAAGAGTCACAAGCCATGGTGTGAATGGGTGAGGGAAAATTTTGGGTGTTTACACCTAAGGATCATAATAGATGAAGAAAAGAAGCATACAAACTCAAGTATTAACATCATGAGAAGCAAAGAAGCAAAAGAAGTGAGGTGGACATGTACAAAAGTGAATGAACATCAACAAACTACATTTCAATGTGAATCCAAAGCAAAAAGAATCAATTCAAAATTCATATTAGTGATCAAGATAGAAATTGTACAAGACAGCATGCATTAAAAGTGAAATAAAAGCAATTAATAAAAGAAACAATTAATTTCAGCGTGGAAAATGAAAATAAATGAAAAATGAAAATGCCAAAAATTAAAGAGAACTCGAAATATCAATCATGAAGTTTTTTGGAATTTTTGTGAACTTATTTCTATTTTTTCAAAATTAAAAACCAAACTGAAAATAAAATGAAATAATAAAAGAAATAAAATGAGGCCAGGGGTGAGAATAGCAACCACTCCAGTTCAATTCGCTTGGGCTTACAACACAGGGGGGTGGGAATAGCAAGGGAGGCCCATTGGATTCTCAGCGCAAGACACACTATTACAATGGAAATTCAGGAAAATCATGGAAAAACAAGAGCCAGTGCATCACATAAACGCTTCAGATCAAGTCAAACGAAACCCCAGGTCTTCTCATTCATTGGCCAGAGTGTGTGTGTGCACATTAACTATGGTGTGGTGCGAAACAAACTGCATTATTCAGATTCAATTAGAAAATATAAAATCACGTGCAAGGGAGGGTCTCAATTTAATGTGCTGTCACACTGCCATCCGTCCAGATCATAAATCCAATGGCTCACATATCATATTCTTCATCTTTCAGTTTCCAGAATCCGGTGATGGAGCCCTAGCTCCGGTCACCGGAAAATTCCTCAGTAAGAACAAACCATCACATAAATAACTTACAACCTCCAGATCAATAAATTAAAACATGTTGGTCACGAATATGACATCAAAAATCACAATAGATAACAGATCAAGCCAGATCGAAGACAAACAGTTCTAGGTATCAAACTTCAGATCAACATAACAAACTCAACATTCAAGCATTTTCGAATCTAATCATCACAGAGTCATCAGGATAACAAGCATAACATAATGCAAACACTTAATTTCAATTCCAGATCCATGAATTTCAGAGCATACTTGAGGTAGAAGATCCTCTATGATTCTTCACTCTTAGCTTGAATGAGTGAGTGCAATGTGATCCTTATAGCTCTATAATGAAGATTATGTGAAGAGATTATGAAGTGAGAGCTTGAGGAGAGAAATTCGAAAGAAAATGCAAGAGAGCCAGAGAATGTGAATCTGAGAAATGAGAGAGTCTCCACACGAATTCAGTGCATGCTTTTCTTTTATACCCTTGATCTTTTCACCTGATTAGGGTTTTTGAAGTAAAGGGGGCATGAGAAGTGTGATTGAGGTGAATTTGCAAAAATGCATGAAATGTGTGATTGCTTCATACACGCGTGCAATGCTTCCCTCATGTGTGCATTCTGATTTCAATCCATCCCCTCATTTCTTTTGAATCAATCCTGACCTTTGGATGTGAGTGCAACATGCTTTTCATGTGATCTTGCATTTTTGCACCTTATGAAAATATTCACTCCCCATGCACGAATTTAGTGAACTCTTTGGAGAAAAATGTGTCTTATGCAATGCCTTGTAATGTTGTGACCTCATCTCGTCCATAAAACAGCTTGGAAATGCCTTGCATGAGTTTTTGCATTTGGTGGAACCTTGGATATCAAAGTAAACCCTAAAAATCAAGCAACTTTCGAAGGCCATATCTCCTGATCCATGAAGGCTATGAAAATGTACTTGTATTTTCTGAAAATGGGAGAACCTACCCTACAAATTTCATGTTTATTGGAAGTTCATTTGAAATCTTTTTCACCATGGAATAAGCCTTTGAAAATTAGGGCAAAAGTTGCCAAAAATGGAAAGTTTCATGACAAACCATATGCCAAAAATGGAAACTTCTTCAAAACCCCTTAATTCTTGTTCTTTGACTTTGCCAAACCTCTTCTAAGGTCTTAAGGACATGGACATCCCTTGACTTGAAAAATGGGATTGGACCCCTTGAATTCTCACAGTTGACTTTTAAAATGCATAGTTGACCAATTTCTTCTTTTGCAAGCAACTGATGAAATAACTGACTTCCCCAAGGAATTTTCTCACCAAATTGCATCCTTAGGATCCTCTTATCATATGAAAGACTTTTCCCAGATGAAATGGCCAAAGTCACAAAGAAATCATGCTTGAAAGTGAAACCCTAATTTGGGATCATTGTGTAGGAGTTTGCCCTAACTTGGATTCCCTGATGATCTCTCAACCTCCTGGGCTTTTGTAAATGATCTTGGGCTTGTGAGTATCATATAGACTCTTCATGGGACTTGGACAAGTCCACTGGGCCTCTTGCTATAGCTTGTAATGCCTCAAATCCACCAATGGTTGATCATATGCCTAATGCTAGAACATGAGAATGTTATGCTTTACTTTTCCATGCAAAGATGCCAAAGATATGCTATGCTTATGATGATTATGATATGATGATGATACTTCAAAAGAAGAGGGAAAATTTGGGGTGTTACAGCTACCCATATTCAAACAAATGTTAATCTGAAAATGACGGTAGCACGGGCTATCGATCGTTCAAGATAAAATGTGGTTGAATACCAAGAAAACCTGAAATTTGCACTCTGCTGGAGAATGCAAGCATTGGGAAATAAAACAATCCAAATGACGCTTTGGCGACTGAAGTGTGGAGAAAGCAGACGAGCTCCTTCCAAGTTGAACTGTTACTTTAGATAGAAAAACTTAGACAGACGAGTCTTCTTCGAACAGACCTGCAATGCCAGGTGCTGGACATACGAGCCCTCCTCAAGTATACCTGTTACGCCAGGAATGGACAGACGAGCCCTCTCCATACATTTCACAAAAATATATGACTTGAGACAGATGAATCCCTTTCGGATAAACCTGTACGCCAGGACCGGTGATGCACTTAAGTCTGTGGGATAGACATGCATAATCAGGATAGACGAACCCTCTTCATATATTCTCTCCATAGATATATGGTCTAAGACAAACGAGCCTTCTTCGAGAAAATCTGTTACGCCAGGTGTGACATTAGGATTTGACGAACCCTCCTCACAAATCTTTCGTAGATAAGTGGTGATTGAGACAGACAAACCTCCTTTGGATAACCTATTACGCCAGGACCGGTAATCATTTTGACGTTTAATCCCACCGTCAGGACTTCAAACCTCTTCAACACAGTCAAGCATTGGATGATCATCAAGAGAACACAAACACGTGCTGCAAGTCAATGATACAAACGAATATCAGACGATGATCTAAGAAACACAGACAAGCATTTCAGGCGATGATACAGACGAATATCAACCATTGGCACAGACGAATACCCGTAATCCAACACAGACGAGCACTTGGAGTAGCAATACAGACAAGTACCAGAGTGATTATCAAATCAACACATATGGATATAATCTAACAAAAACGAGTATGGGGGATGATACAGACGAGTATCCAAACAATGCAAACGAGCTTCAAACAGATAACAAACACAGACGAGCATTGGAGAATGCAGACGAGCAACAAACATCTAAATTCAAACACATACAAGTGTCGAGCATCCAAAGGAAGTTACACACACACGAGTGCTGGGACGTGCAGACGAGCAACAACGTCTACCAACCCTAAGAGACTTCTAGGGAAAGCAAACGAGCAATAACAAAGTGTGAACACAGACGAGTGTTGGGGAATGCATACGAGCAACTACCAAACATCAAACACAGACGAGCGCTGGGAAATGCATACGATCAAGAATCATAACTCCGCATGAGAGAAACAGATCACGAGGCTTTGACAATGCCTAAATCTGACTGGGGATGAATAACTGTTTGTATCATCACACTGACCAAAAATAAATTGGCAACTTCGCCGGGGAGATTTCAATGATGGTTGTATACCAATCCTGAAACTCTGCGGGAAAATGACGATCTTCCAACATGGTTGGGGAGACGCTCGGTCAAATAACCTTTGCTAGGAAGGGAATTCTGACAATTCTGACTCTGTAGGGAATGGGCCTCCCACTACCTGTTGGGCATACTCCACTTGTGAAAAGATAATCTGCTTAGGGATTCCTCCTGCTCTAACTCAGCTGGGGAAAATCTATTTGGGAGAATGTGACGCCATCCTGCAAAACCTGTAACAACAGAATACACATATGTGCCCCGGAGACTTGCGTGGTATGATCTGTTCATCCATCGTCACCCGACACTCAAAGATGATTTTAAATGTTTCTGTGCAATGTCATTTTTCATTTAGAAAACAAATCACCATGTTTCAAATGCAATGTTATTATTTTTTTGCCAAAAATTCAGGATATTTTTTGCAAACAAGAATAAACACAACACAATTTTTTGACTGAATATTCTTTTATTGAAAGGCCTCTGAATAGGAAAAGTTTTTACATTAAAAAGCAACCACCTGGAAAGAGGTAGCTACCATAAAATTGAGAAAATAAACTATCCTAATGGAAATGGGCACGACATTCCAATGAGTTTCCTCCTTGCTATGACCAGCATATCTTCAAAACTCTCCATTCTTGCCTTTGCTTTCTGAAAAGATGAGGGGACTGATTCCTATCCTTCTGATATTGTCCGGCTGTACGAAACGATGATTTGGTCAAGATTACCCGGATCGCAGTTGTTCGCTTATTCCCTTATTTTGCGTGGATCACCCTTTCGGGTTTTCAATCCACCAGGATACCCTTTTTTGCCCGAGCTGTCCGATATGGATTTTCAACTCAGCGGGTGTACAATTTTTTTATTTATTTCCCTAACTTTTTCCTGAGCTTTTTATTCTGTTTTTAGCTCGCCGGGATGCCCTTTTTTTGCCTGGACTTTAATTCTATTTTTGTGTCCAGCGGGTCTTTTTATGCGAAGTATTTTTTAACTGCGTCCGAGTTAACAGGGGATTTGAAATCTTCTCCATCCATAGTGGTGAGCATCAGTGCTCCACTTGAGAAAACTTTCTGCACTATGAATGGTCCTTCGTAGTTTGGGGTCCACTTTCCCCTGTGATCTGAACCTGGAGGAAGGATCCTCTTGAGCACAAGCTCTCCTACTTGATACTCCCGAGTACATACTCGTTGGTCGAATGATCGCTTCATTCTCCTCTGATAAAGCTGACCATGACAGATAGCCGCTAATCTCTTTTCCTCAATTAGACATAACTGATTGTATCGAGCACGTACCCACTCAGCCCCATCAAGCTTCACATCCATCATCACACGCAATGAAGGAATTTCTACCTCGACAGGCAAGACTGCCTCCATACCATATACCAATGAGAAAGGAGTTGCCCCAATTGACGTCCTGATTGACGTTCGGTACCCATGCAACGCAAACGATAACATCTCATGCCAATCCTTGTAAGTGACAACCATCTTTTGTACAATCTTCTTAATATTCTTATTTGCTGCCTCTACCGCACCATTCATCTTTGGTCGGTAAGGAGAAGAATTGTGATGCTGAATCTGGAAGTCCCGACACAACTCTGCCATCATCTTGTTGTTCAAATTGGAACCATTATCAGTAATGATTCGCTCGGGCACCCTGTATCTGCAAATAATGTCCCTTTTCAAAAATCTAGCTACCACTTGACGACATTGGCATAAGATGCTGCTTCAACCCACTTAGTGAAGTAATCAATCGCAACCAAAATGAAACGATGACCATTTGAAGCAGTAAGCTCTATTTTCCCTATCATGTCAATGCCCCACATAGAAAAGGGCCAAGGAGATGACATGACGTTAAGCGGGCTAGGAGGAACATGCACCTTGTCTGCATAAATCTGGCACTTATGGCACTTACGAGCGTACGAACAACAATTTGCATCCATTGTCATCCAATAATACCCCGATCTCAACAACTTCTTAGCCATTACATGTCCTCCTGCATGAGTACCAAAAGATCCCTCGTGGACTTCTTGCATTAACAGGCTTGCTTCGTGTCTATCCACGCATCTGAGCAAGACCATGTCAAAGTTCCTCTTATACAAAACCCCATCTGTATTCAAGAAGAAACTAGCAGCAAGTCGTCTTAAGGTCTTCTTGTCGTTGGATGATGCCCTAGCTGGGTATTCTTGTTTTTCCAGGAAGAGCTTGATATCAAAGTACCAAGGTTTCTCATCAAATACAGCGTCTACAGAGAAAGCATAAGCTGGTGCGTCGAGCCTGGAAATGTCAATCCTGGGCACATAATTCCAACACAAGACTTTGATGGACGAAGAAAGAGTAGCCAATGCATCAGCAAATTGATTCTTATCTCGTGGTATATACTGAAGCTTAATTGTTGTGAAGAACGTCAACAGTCTTCTGGCATAATCCCTATAAGGAATTAAGTGCTCTTGATGTGTATACCACTTGCCGGTAATCTGATTGATAACGAGGGCTGAATCTCTGAATATATCGAGGGTCTTAATCCGAAGATTAATAGCCTCCTATATTCCCATTATGCACACCTCGTATTCCGCTTCATTGTTGGTGCAGCCAAAAGTAATTCTGGCAGCGAAGGGAAAGTGAACTCCTTCAGGAGTGATAAGAACAACACCAACTCCACGTCCATTGATATTGACTGCCCCATCAAACATCAACTTCCATCTGGATTCAGGGTCCGGCCCCTCCTCCGGAAGTGGTTCCTCGCAATCCTTTGCTTTGAGGTACATGATGTCCTCATCAGGGAAATCAAATTTCATTGGTTGATAGTCATCTTCCAGAGGTTTCTGTGCAAGGTAATCTGACAATACACTTCCTTTGATGGCCTTTTGGGAAGTATATTGTATGTCATACTATGTTAAGATCATTTGCCACCTTGCAAACCTTCCGGTTAACGCTGGTTTCTCGAAGATGTACTTGACATGATCCATTTTTGAGATTAGCAGTGTGGTATGGGTCAACATATACTGTCTCAGTCAGCGAGCAGCCCATACCAAAACGCAACAAGTTTTCTCGAGCAATGAGTAACGAGATTCACAATCGGTAAGCTTTTTGCTAAGGTAATAAATAGCATACTCTTTTCGACCAGACTCGTCATGTTGGCCTAGAACACACCCCATCGACCCTTCTAGCATAGTCATGTACATGATAAGTGGCCGTCCTGGAACTGGAGGCATTAGAATCGGAGGTGTCTGCAAATATTCTTTTATCTTTTCAAAGGCTCTTTGACAGTCCTCATTCCACCTGACCGTTTGCTCTTTTCTTAGCAATTTGAATATTGGCTCACACGTGGCAGTTAGATGAGATATGAACCGTGAAATGTAGTTCAATCTCCCTAAAAACCCGCGCACTTCTTTTTCCTTTTTTCGGTGCAGGCATATCTTGTATTGCTTTTACTTTTGCAGGATCCACCTCGATCCCTTTCTGGCTAACAATAAAACCCAGCAATTTTCCGGAACGCACTCCGAAAGTACACTTGTTTGGATTCAACCTCAGCTTATACTTTATTAGTCTATCAAACAGCTTCTTGAGATTGACCAAATGCTCTTCTTCGTCCCGGGACTTGGCAATCATGTCGTCCACATAGCATTCAATTTCCTTGTGTATCATGTCGTGGAACAATGTGACCATCGCCCGCTGATACGTTGCCCCGACGTTCTTCAATCCAAAGGGCATCACCTTGTAGCAGAATATACCCCACGGGGTAATGAACGTTGTTTTCTCCATGTCTTCTGGTGCCATTTTAATCTGATTATACCCGGAGAAGCCATCCATGAAAGAAAATACCGAGAAGTGAGCGGTGTTATCTACCAGCACATCAATGTGTGGTAATGGAAAGTCATCCTTTGGACTTGCTCTGTTTAGATCCCGATAATCGACGCACATCCGGTCCTTGCTGTCTTTCTTTGGTACAGGCACAATATTAGCTACCCAAGGTGGGTAACTAGTCACGGCAAGAAATCCGACATCCCACTGCTTCTAAACTTCCTCCTTGATCTTCATCACCATATCAGGACGAGTTCTTCTAAGCTTTTGCTTCACCGGAGGACATTCTTCTCTTAGTGGTAGCTTATGCACAACAATGTCAGTATCTAGCCCTGACATATCTTGATACGACCAGGCGAAGATATCCACATATTCACGTAGCATACCAATCAACTCCTTTTTTACCTCGGCCTGCAGACTGGCCCCAATCTTTATCTCCTTCTTTACATCTTCAGTCCCGATGTTGATAATCTTTATCTCTTCCTGATGAGGCTGAATGACTCTTTCCTCCTGTTTCAACAACCTGACCAATTCTTCGGGGAGTTCACAGTCTTCCTCAACCCCTTCATCAGCTTGGTAGATAGGATTATCGAAGTCATGCATGGTCATAGCAGGAACGTTATCACCAGAATCCGGATGATCAATACTGCACAGATGATGTGCTTATTTCAGAATCTGTTTTTTTTTCAAAAGAGACACAAATACACAAGCAAAAGAAAAAGGAAAAACATTGCCATTTTACTTCTTTTTTTGTGAAAAATTTAAAACAAAAGGAAGAGAACACAATTTGCTTGAAAAAATGTCCTTTATTTCATGGAAAAATATAAATGCATTAAAAGCATGGTGGCCCTACAAATGGATCCGTGCACCTTGGGCAGAGTGCAGGATTGACATGCAGCATGATAAAAAGGAAACAAGTAAATTACTTTGATTGCCAGGTAACTTGAACGAAATCCTCGGCAGACCAGTTCCTGAGCTCCTCCCCAGGTGCACATGGGTGAATCCAGCTATCCCAATCGCAGTCACTGTCCCCTTCTTCACTTGTTACACAGATATTGTTGCGATCGAGCATTCCGGCGCTTGTGAAGGTTATGGCTTTACCACCTTGAGGCCAGTTGGACCCACCAGGCTGGTAACCAAGACCAAACTTGTCATCCTTCTTCTCTAATTCCAACAACTTGCCCCAGCCCTAGGCACTTCCAGATTGAACCACTTCTTTGGCTTGTTTGTAGGAGTAGATGGAGGTCCCTTCCTTCTCATTGTTCCTCTATGTCGGAGCCAAAATACTGACATTAACCGCTTCAAAGGCCTAACACAATGTTTCATGGATTTCTCCGTCCATTTCCACGTATTTGAAAGTTGACAGGTGACTCACAAAGATGTCCTCTTCTCCACACACAGTGATCACCTGGCCATCAACCACATACTTCAGCTTCTGATGCAACGTGGATGTCACTGCGCCTGCAGCATGGATCCAGGGACGTCCTAGTAAGAAACTGTATGCAGGTTGAATATCCATGACATAGAACGTGCTCTTGAACACCTGAGATCCTATCTTCACAGGTAGCTCAACTTCCCCGAACACAGACCTCCGAAACCCATCAAAGGCTTTCACAATTAAATCACTGGGTCTCAAGACAATGCCATCAACATTAAACTTCATCAAGGCCTTCTTAGGGAGCACATTGAGAGACGATCTTGTATCAACCAGGACATGTGACAGGACAGCACCCTTACACTCCATGGTAATATGCAGTGCTTTGTTGTGATTGCGGCCTTTAGAAGTAAGATCTCTATCCGTGAAGCCCAACCCATGGCTAGCATTCACACTGCCTACTACAGCCTCCAACTGGTTAACCGTTATCTCCTGTGGAACATACGCCATCTGTAGTACTTTTAGAAGAGCCTCCCTATGAGCTGGAGAACACATCAACAAGGACATAATTGATATTTTGGACGGAGTCTGATTCAACTGTTCAACTACTTTATATTCACTCTTCTTTATTATTCTTATAAACTCCTCAACTTCTTTTTCGAAAGTACCTTGCGTAGCAGTAGGAGTTGTCATTTCTTCGGTCACAATCTGCTTTCCTCTAACCTTTGCAGCTTCAGCTTCAAGATCTCCTCTGAGAGCTTGAGGAGCAAAAAGACGCCCGCTTCTCGTAAAACCACCTACTCCTCCGACATTCACCACAGTCGGGTCAATTGTTACTGCCTTACTCTCCACCTTCTGACCTTCCACATACACATCATAGCCATAATGCCATGGGATGGCTTTATCATCAACATAAGGAATAGGCCCTGGAACAGTAATGGTAACAGGACTAACCTCCGGAACATAGATAGTCACAGGTTCCCTCCGGGCAGGAACTTCAGCTGGATCAAAGTAAATTGTTATGGTGGACACACAATCACTTCTATCATCAACCTTATAAAACTGCAGCAACCCTTCGTCAACCAGATGTTGCAGCCCCACCTTCAAGTCTTCACAACCATTCACTGAACACAAACACTCTTCACAATCATAACCACACCCCGGGAACACTTGTCCTTTTAACAATCTTTCTTTCACCACAAGAAATGGAGACTTCACCTCTTCTACATTCAAAATCAAGCTTAACTTATCATCACCATCAACAACATTTATCCTCGCCCCTCCATGGTTTAGAATAGGGTTTGATGTAACATTAGGCAGTGGTGCGAAGTTAATCGCCTTTGAATCGATCAAATCTTGAACTTTATGCTGTAGCGCCATGCACTTCTCAGTTGAATGCCTGGGTGCTCCTGAATGGAATGCGCATCTCGCGTTAGCATCATACCCCACTGGAAGCTCTCCAGGTGGAGGTGGTGCTAGCATCCTCAATTGTACCAAGTTCAAGTCTAACAACCTCTGCAGCAGTGTCGTATACGTCATCAAAATGGCTTCAAGAACCCTATTAGCCGGACAAGCTTGTCTCGGTTGATAGGGTCTTTTTTGATAATTGTTACGTTGTGGCTGTTGTTGTTGTTGTTGAGGTTGATGTTGAGCCTGTTGCATAGGACTTGATGGAATAGTGACAGCTGCTACTTGCTCATAAGATCTTCTGTATCCCCGGCCCCGTCCATGGCCTTACACAACATTAGTTTCCCCTTCTCTCCTTCTCGGAGGTCCATTAAAAGCTTTTCTTACACCGCTCGAGCTACTCGCACCGGTGTCCTGAATCTTCCCCATCTTCATCAGAGTTTCGACCCTCTCCCCTGCTATCACTATATCATTGAACTTTGTTGCTGAACAAGACGCCAACCTCTCGATAAACACCCCTTGTAATGTTCCCATGAACATATCAGCCATCTCATTTTCCAACAGGGGAGGTTGTACCCTAGCAGCAAGTTGACGCCACATTTGAGCGTACTCCTTAAACCCTTCTTTAGCATTCTGAGACATGGTCTACAGCTGAGTATGATTTGGAGCCATATCCAAATTGTACTGGTACTACTTCACGAATGCCTCTGCTAAATCCTTCCAACTTCGGATGTTAACCCTGCTCAGCTTCATATACCACTCCAAGGAAGCCCCCACCAGGCTATCCTGGAAGTAATACATCCATAACTTCTCGTCATCGGTATGGGCAACAATTCTTCCTACAAAGGACTGGAGGTGAGTCTTCAGGAAAGCCGTGCCGTTGTACTTATCGAAAGTAGGGACCTTGAACTTGTAGGGGATTCTAACCCCTGGCACCAAGCCCAATTCAGTAATATCAAACCCCAGGGAGCTCTGAGATTGAATGGCACGGATTTGCTCAGCCATCTCTTCAAACTTCCTGCTCATTTCAGCCCCTTGGCCTTCTGCCTCATCCAACAAAGTAAACTGCTCATCTTGACCATCCATCTGTATGTTTTTCAGTCCATCATTGATAATGGTAACCCCTGGTTGTGCCACAGGGATTTCTATGTGATGGGCGCCAGCCCCATTGCGGTTACCTCCATCTGCGGTCCCATTGTTTCTGGCCTGATTATTTTCCACCATCTCGCGCAAGCGCTCCTGAGTCTGACCCATCCCTGCCATAAGGGTCATGAAATTGTCCATTCTCGTTCTCAAGTCAGCCAAATCAGCCTGCATTTGATCCATCACTCTCTCTCTGTTTACTCTTGTGGGATATCTGTGTACAGTTGGCTGTTCTCGAACCTTCCTGGGAGCTATAGTGCCTGAAAGGACATAAACATTAGAAACTGATGAACTACCTGCAAAACAAACAAACACGTTATATGCATGCAATGTAACTATTCATGTTTCCAAGTTTAGGCATTTATATGCCCCAGTTCTGGTATTTACTCTAGATAGCCCTTTGAGCATTAATTTTCAAACTCTCCCTTTTGAAGAGTGTTCAGATCTTAGCAGTATCAGACAAACAAGCTTTGCGTACTCAGAAATGGTAATTGGCATATTAACATTGCATAACATGGATAACCCACTGGCAACCCAAAGGTTAGAGCACAAACAAATTCCCCAAAGGGTTACAAGTTAATACATGAATAAAGGAAAATAAAGCAAGACTCCTACAACAAGCCTGTAGGTAGTCTGAACAATAGTACAATAAAAATCTAGACTAAAGACTCAGGTTCTTCTTCTGCAACTATCACCTCTGTCCTGTTCTTCTTCACACCTTCTCTCAGCTTGAGCTCTTCAATCTCTTTCAATGCCTCCTCCAAGGCCATCTGGCTCTGTGCCAACTGTTGAGTCTTTTCCCTTCGTATTTTGTGGACTTGTTCTACTTCTTCTTTCTTGAAAGCCATCTACACCTCGAAAAACTCTTCCTTTTCTTTATACTTCTTCTGCTCATGTTCCCTTTGGCCTTGCAACCAAACAATGGATTGGCGAGCTTCTTTAAGAGTCTTCAAAGTCTTCTTACGCTCCACTTCTCTTTTTGATTCCATTAGACCCAATCTTTGAAAATGAGCTTCTCTTCCAGCAAACTCCTTTTCTTTAGCTTCTAAGGAGACCTGCATCTTCTGTAGCTTTTCCTCTGCTTCATTCTTAGCATGATTGGCAAGGTGGTACAAGGTAACCATTTCAGCATTCTCTATCCGGACCTCGTGCAACTGAGCTTCCAATTTCTTATATTCTTCCAGAGGGTCAGTATTCTGACATGGTACCTCTTTGGGATACAATGGAGCTTCCACTGAAAATGGCATGAGCACTTCCTCTACACGCTTCTGCAACCATGTAGCAAAAGGAGGATATGTCTTGGGATCTACCCTTCCAAAATCCTTCTTACCTTTCTTCACCCTATGAGCCCAAGCCTGGGATGCTTGTGTGACCAACTCTTTATTTCCCTCCATAGAAAAGTATAAAGACTCAGCAAATTCCTCCATACTTGGTGGATCCCTCAGAGGATAGCCAAATTTCTTCCTGGTTAAGACTGGATGGTAGCTGATCACACCCTTTCTTCCTAGCAAGGGTACATTGGCAAATCTTCCATAACTGACCAGTAGCTCCTTTCCCAACAAATATTTGTCATAACCCCAAGCTATATCCTCAGAAGTTAGTCCCATTAGCCTCCTGGACCACCTCCATTCATCTCTCATCTCTTTGAAAGGGCCTGACTTTGGTAATTGCCTAGCAAACCAATCAGCAAATAATGAAGCACAACAGCCCATTGGTCCACCTCTGCCTTTCTCATTCCGGTAATGAACATTGTAGTAGAAATCTCCCAATAGGGTTGGTACAGGATTACCTTTAGCAAAAATGGAAATCACCTCCAAGCTCACAAACTCCTTTTCTCCCGGGAAAAGACTAGATCCATATACCATCAAGGCTACCACAGCACCAAAATCTCCCCACTTACCCTCTTTGGCATACTCTTCAGCCTCTGGTATAAGCACATCCCAAGGAATTCCTCTGCCCTCACTGTCCTTCAAAGCTTTCTTGACCTTAGCAACTGGTATACGACAGACTCTGGCTATGTCTTCTTCCTTGAGAACCACCTCTGAACCATAGTAAGGCAAAGTATCTCTGACAGGAACACCCAAAATACTAGAAATATCTTCCAAGGTAGGAGCCAAGATATAATCTGGAAATACAAAACACCGCAACAAGGGATCATAGAACTGAAGCAAAGTGTGCAAGCTATCCTTCTGGTCTGCAGTAGGTTTATCCATGTACTTCAATATCTGACCATACCTTTTTCTGAAATTCCCTAAAACTTGGTCATTCATCAGCCCTGCTAGTCTCTGAACACCCTTGACTTCTGGTTGGAGAAAAGTGTAATGGAAATTCTTCTTTCTTGTAATTTTCTTAACTTCTTCCATCTGGAGAGCTTACAATGACCAGAACTGGGTGTTAAACTGTAAACAACAACCTGAAAAATGGAAACACAAATAGTTAATGCAAGTATGATGTGATGCAGGCATATGATCAATCTGGGACCATCTGGATATTGAATATTAGGACCCTCTGATAACTGAAAACCAAGATTCTCTGAGCCATAACCATCTGATAGAAACCCTCAGAACCAAGAGATCAAGAAATCCAGAACCATAAGGACCAAATCATAATAGAGACCATACTGATAATGAGGATATGTAGAGGTCAAGGGTTCCTGAAAACCTGTAAACCCCTCCCAATCTCACTGGTGTGCTCCGGGTCAAACATCACAGACTCTCAAAGCCGAATAGCAATAATACTTTCACCATTTCCGAGAAATGGCTCATGACCAAATCAGGGAATCCGTTTGGCATTATATACTACGCAGGGAGGCCTCAGCTGAGTCTGGGAAAACAAGGTCATCCTATGTGAGTTCCAGGTGGGCCCTCGGATGCGAATGGGTTTGCCACATAATGTGGTCTGCCACTGTCACCACTAAAGAGGGGTGTTTCCACAAGGTTCTCAATGATCGGTCCCCAGCTGCACATAACTATCAAGGTTATGAAATGAAAGAGGAAGATCCCCAAATCAAGACATTTCCAAGACGGTCGCAAATCTAGGCGTGGAACTCACTACTACCCCCATGACAAGATCTCATGAGGCCAAAGTGGAACCACTCTAAGTCCTAAGGTGCTCTCGAGCCTTGGTAATGAGCTCATCTCTCAGTAACAGTATCACCCAAGTCCCACCAAACAGAAAATCTAGTCCAGACAGTCCAGTATATATATGATGCAGGAAAATAAATACTGAAAATTGTAAATAAAGCAGTAAATAAACAACAGTAAAATAAAAATGCAACAACTAACAATCAACACCCAAAGAAACAGAAACAAACAAGAGCTAGGAGAGACTCTCAAGGGAACCAGAGATTCTGGGTTCGGTCCCCAGCAGAGTCGCCAGCTGTCGCTCCCCGGATTTCCATCCTGGTACAAACGCGAAAGTGGCGCGGAAGAGGTAGAGTCTCCAGCCAGGCATTTTTATCCCGAAGGAACGGGAATGGTAATGCTGCACAAACCAAAAGAAAGAAAAGGAAGGACACGGGTCCTGCGAACCAAAGAGACTGAGTTCGGGAGTCGGTTACGACATGGGATGGTATTAGCACCCCAGATCGTCCGCCGTACCCGACGGGATCCACGCTTGCAAAGAAACTGCTTCAAAGGGTGAAGAAATGAAAGTCGCTGCAAAAGAAAAGGAACTGGAACTGGAAAATGAACGAAAAGGGAACTGAAAAAGAAATGAAAAGGAAAAATGTAGGGAAAATAAAGATTGTGCTCGAACGGCCCCTACCCCGCTGCCTACGTACCTCATCTGGACAATAAGGATCAGAGTTGCCGTAGTTCCCCTAACTAGGGGTGGAAAGGATTGCTTGTGAATTAAGGCTTGAACTGCCTATGTCAATGCTCAGGTGTTGCAGGCTCGGAAGACGAGTGCGTTACCGTCTTGCAAAGTGACAAGTAGGATCAAGTTCGTGGACGGAGCGAAGGAGATGAGAAAAGAATTCCCGAAGGAAAGAAGATTATTGTTTGTTTGTGTTTTTTAGAAGCTTTTATTTGTGTGTCACAAGGAAGTGAACTCAAGCTCTTTTCCATGGAATGTGTACTTGCGACTACATTCCAAGATGGAATAATAGAACAAGCACACTCAAGTAAGGAGAAGATCCCCAAAACTTGATTCCAAATATTAGGGCTTTGGCTCACTAACTCATTGAATTTATTAAGTGTTTTTTTTGTATTTACAATGAAGAGGTCTTTTTTATGATTTTCTAGGTGAAAATGGTATTCTGATCAGACTTGTGCATCATGATGAGCAAGCTTGTACCATCCCAAGATGAGAAAACTACAACTGTTTCATGGAATAAGCCTATTGCACAGGAGACCACTTCAATCTTTATTAAGTGTCTTTTATGATTTTATTTTGAGATGAGAAGAGAAGAGAACCAAAGATCTTAAAGGTAAAAGGACTAAGGGGAAACTAGAACCTAATGTTATCACGCAAAGGAAATCCTAGGTTAGTGAGGTTTACTATCCTAATGAAGGAAGAGATAAGAAGAGAAAGAGAAGAATGAAGAAGAGAAGAAGGAGGAAGTAAAGCCTAAGCCCCAACAATATCAAGTAAGAGAATAACATGAAAAGAGAATAGATGAGAATTGGAGATGTGGGAATCACATCCACACCTCTCACTTACCAAAGCCCCTGAAATGGTTAGCAACATAAGAATAAATGCAATACAATGGGCATAAGATCAAACCAAAGCAACACAACCAGAATGGGAATCTCAATTACAAATGTCAAATGCAAATACACAACACAATAATGAGAAAAGGACTATGCAATTCAACATGAAGCTGTAAACACCCCAAATTTGCCCTCACCCATTCAAACCATGGCTTGTGATCATTTCATATGCATAAACTCAATCATAGCATCTCATATCACATTTTTGGTTCACTGCATAGATTCAAGGTCATCTGCACCTAGGGTTTGTGATCTGAGCAATCCAAGAGCTTCTTGAGCCACTCCAAAGGTCATCAATCACTTCAAAGGGGTCCATGTGTGTTCAAGTATCATATTACATCCTCTCAAAGTCAAGAATGTCAAAAAATCACAAAAACTGAGAATGGTATGGAAGCAGAGCCAGGCTTGACTGCACAGATGACCTGAAATTAGGGTTTTCGTTTCAGAGGCCATAACTCCAAATTTTTTGGTAATTCTTGTTTCTATTGGTCTCTATATGGTATAGGGGTTATGCATATCAATTTTCATGAAGAAATTCCATGGGGAAGTCATCTGATCAAGAGTTGACTTTTCAAGCAAGTCAGTGCAAAATCAGGGCATCTGAGGCCTCCAATGACCCAACCAAAGGGTGTTCTTCATCATTTTGATTGTATATGATCTTTATTTGATCATGGAAGACATTGGAAGTTCACAAAATTGCAAAATTTCAAGTCTTTTGCAAAGTTGACTTTTTGGGCAAGTTTGACTTTTAATGAAATTGTCATTTTAGGCAACTTTTTCAACCTTTACTTTTTGATTCAAGAATGCTTCAAATGGGAAAACTTTGGTCATGAAAGTTGTAGAATATATCTTTCCCTTTTCAAAAAGTACAAGAACATGACCTAATTCATTTTGGATCAAAAGTTATGGCTTGTCAAAGTTGGCAAAAATCACAAAATTTCAAAGTTTCTACCAAAGAGGTATTTTGCAAAATGACTTAATCAAGTGTTCTAAAGCTATCAAATGCACTTCTAATCTTCACAACATGATCATGCAACCTCTAAAGATCAGAATGGGCCAAGGATCACATGTTTATGGCTTATGGAGCAAGACTTTTTCATAAGGATCAAAGGCAAGCCAAGTTGCAAAACTCATCATAGCTCCTCATCCACTTGCTGGCTAGCTTGCTGAACCATCCTAGGCCTTTTTCCTCATCATGCTGCGCAGGACACACTTGTTGTACTAGGCTAGCAAGTGGCCCATGCTTCTCTTACACAAACTTGACATTTTTGCAAAAGCACCCATACCAATCAATAAAGCACATGTCACTTCATCTGACCAATGGTAATTGTTTATACTAATCAAATGCAAGCCAAACATAACAAGAAGCAAGCCTGAAACACTCCACAAGACAACATTCTCATTTTCACCCTCTTGAGCAAAAAGCATTCGAAACTCATCACGCAGGCCAAAAACACACAAACCAACTTCACAAACAATCTCAACACTCTTCCCTGATCACAAAGCACCCATCACCATTGCCTTAAACCCCCAGAATCACAAATACGATTCTCACCTCACCTTGAGCAGAACCTCTGCCATTTTCCAAACTAGCCATTGCAAACTTCAAACAAACCTTGTAAGCTTCTTAGGAGGATCAGTGGAGTAGATTTGAGCCAAAAAAGCAGCCTGAAAGCTCTGGGATCGAAAGCTCCATTTCAGGTATCATTCAAGAACTTTTTTTCCAGAAATGGATTTTAAGTTTCTAAGTTGTTCTTCATGATTTGTTGATCACTCTGATGTTCTTAGTTTCGAAAATAGTTGAGAAATAAGCATTTAATCTCCGTCTGAAAATTTTGCCCTAAAAAATGTTTTGTTTCGATTCAGCTGATTGATGAGTAAAAAATGAGATTTGAGTGGGGGTTTTGATTCAGTGAGGTGTGGGAATGATTTCTGGGTTGTTAGTTTTTATTTTAGTGAAGTTTTGAAGATTTTAGAGATTTTCAGGTGGGGTTCCCACCGGAGAAGACGACCGGAGGTCTTCTCCGGCCACCTGAAAATAATTAGGGCTAATCCCTGTGTTTAATGAAGTTTGAATTTGGTCCCTTGGATGTGTTGACTCGCGCGCATTTGGACGCCCAGGATCACTCTATTTTGCCCTAATCCTAGTTGACTTTATTAATCTGGATTAATTAATTCATAAATAGGAATTAACTCAGTTTGAATGTGGACCTTAGGATTGCGCGCGCAGTCAACAGCCTCTCCCCCAGTTTCAATCTGATCCGTCCAATGCGTTTACTTTCTTTTATTTTTATTTTAATTCATTTATTTTGTATTTCTTTTGTCCATTTATTTAAAATAGTAAAACAATTTTAAAAATTCTGAAAATTTTTGCACAAACTTTTATTAATTTTCAGAAACCAAAAACATTTTTATTTTTATTTTTTGCATTAAAAAATATTTTTAAATCATTTAAAAGTTTATTTTTAATTAATTAATGAGAATTAATTAATTAAAAATACTTTTAGGTATTTAAAAATCACCAAAAAATTCATGAAACATTTAAAAATATTTAGAAACATTGTCCAACCCTCAAACCAAATTTCTTTTTTGATCTTGATGCATTTTGATAATTTTTCATGGAATTAATTCATTTTCAAGGCATTATTTTGATCCAAACTTCAAAAAAATCATTTCTGCCTAACCATTGAGAGTTGGACTTTGATTCTTTTTGCATTGTGTTTAGCATATCATGCAGTTTGTGAGATTAAATTGGCATGATTTGATCTTTCATTTTCCATTTGTTTGGCATTTTTCTTGTTAAGGTACCCTAAAACCCTAGGAAACTTAAGAAATTCATAACCCTAACTAGGTTAAGAGTTGGAACCTCTCCTTTGGGCAGTGAGTTAGTATAGGTTTAGGGATCCTTTGAATGTATTTTCAATGTTTTATCTTGATGTTTGCTTCTGATTTTGGTTTTTGTTTGATACATTGATCATAAACCCTAGTTTGGGCTTCCATATGCATCCATCTTGCATTTGCATTCGTATCTTGACTTGCCATAGCATTTTGTGCATTCATTTGATTCATTTGACATCTTAAGACATATTGAAAGCATGTTTGACCATTGCATCTTGCATTTGACATGTTGTATGCCATATGCATTTCATAACTTTTCATGTATGTTCATGGTTCTTAACTTGTTTCATTTGCATCCATAAGTTTGTATGATCATCCCCATGTCTTGTTACATGTTTGTAGCATCTCATAGCATCATTATCATCTCATACATGCTTCTGGTTTTGGTTTGCTTCATGCCATTTCATTTCATTTTGCATTACATTGCATTTCTTTCACTAACTTTTCAGGTGGTAAGCAACTTTGAGAAGTGAATTTGCCTTCACTTCTCACAACTTCTTTTCATCTCTTTTATGCATCCATGCTGCATTTTGTTATGTGTTTGAGATTGAGCTTGCTCTTTCTTCCTCTTCTTACTTTCTTTCCTCAAGTGACTTGTCTTCTTCAATGAAGCAAGTTACTTTGCTTGTCCTGCTCCTTTCATTTGCTTCCTGGTGGTTCCATTGAAGACTTCTCTTGTAAACTTCACAAACCTTAGGAACAACCAAGCATGACAATAATTAGGGTCTTGATTAGTCCCCCCACTTAGTTTTTGCCTTTTGTGTCTCTTTGAGTCTTCTCTTTTCACCTCATAATCAGGGACTAAACCCTAAAGGTTTTAAGACTTTGTGATTAAGCTTATGCCTGCATCCTTCTATTAGGATGGAGTGTATAACTTTAATCCTAAGTGTTAAACCCTTAATGTATTTAAATCTCTTAATCAATTCACTTATATAATCATCAAGACATCACACTTGTAACTTGGGCCTTGCATTAGGGTTCTAATTCTTCCTTAACTGGTTAAGAAGGACTAACCCTAGTGTTAATGGACAAGTCCCCCTCAAGTTGTCTTACAAACCCTAAAACTCACTTCTTCATCTTATCATTAACTAAAATCCATCTAATAAAGGCTTTGTTTTGTCATGAGTTTAATCCCTAATCATGGATTAAGTTGAGGAGCTTTCCTCAGCTTAAACACTCTCATCTATTATCCTTCTATTAGGATGGTGTAATGAGTCTGTTTAATCCCTGATTATGGCTTAACCTCATTACTCAACACTAAACAAAAACATCAAAAAAATCTAAATAATCACAAGTAGGTTAATGATCTTAACCCTACACCATGGTGATTAAGTGTGAGAAGCTGACTTCGCACTTAAGGTATTCTCATTACCCCTAATCAGAGGGAAGATGTGATGAGTTTACTAATCCATTGATTTAGGCTTAAGCTCATCAACTTATGACAAACTTTCAAAAACAATAAAAGACTGAAAACTCAAAAACAAACAATAATCGTCTCCTATGGGATTCTTTTCTCATCTCAGTCACTCACAACCGAGAACTTGCTTCTTCCGTCTAATGCAAGACAGTTTGCACCTGAGCCAGACAGGTCATACACTTGAGCATAGATAAGTATGCAGTTCACAAGTCAATTCATCTTTTCAGTCTCTTTGGGTCGAACTACGGTGTTTTGACTTCCTCATTGCACGAGAGGATACGTAGGCATAATTTAACAGTTATCGAACAAAAGTCTCTGTATATTCCCCCTCTTTCCAGCTTCATTCTTTTAGCCTCATAGTCTTGATCATTTTATTCTTATTCTCACACTGACACTTCACTTGTACACTTCACTTCTCTTACACTGACACCTGTACATCCTTTTTCCAGCTCTTTTATGCACAGATTGCACTGACACTACCCCTTTAAAACACAAATCTTTTAAGCGTGGATCCCGTCGAGTACGACGGACAATCTGGGTGCTAACACCTTCCCAGGTTGTAACCAACCCCCTTTCTCAGTCTCTCTGGTTCGCAACCGTCTTATCCATATCTTTCTAGGTCTATGCAGCATTACCTTTCCTCCGGGATAAAAATGCCTAGCTGGCGACTCTTTTCATTCCCTGTGAGTTCACTCCTGTATGTTCTCACACCTCCTTTCGCCGACCGTTCGCGTCTGTACCTTTATCTGGGGCCATTCCCATTTTATCGGGAGCGACAAAAGCATTATGGATTATCATGACAAATCAAAACAAACATGAGAGAACATAAAGAAAAATAAACAAAACAACATCACAAACTTCAAGACTAGAACCCTAACATGCCAAGAATGTGCCTAAGGATCATAATAGATGAAGAAAAGAAGCATACAAACTCAAGTATTAACATCATGAAAAGCAAAGAAGCAAAAGAAGTGAGGTGAACATGTACAAAAGTGAATGAACTTCAAAGGCAAGCAAACACAAAATTTTTCAAAGTACAAACATCCACTCAAGACCAGAGAGGGATCAACATCCTAAATAGGCTCTAAACAACCTAAAGAAGTTGGCACAAGTGCCTTCCTCACCTAAGGATTGAACATATGACTAAAAGAGATGTAAAAGAAGATAAGCAAAGAACAAAAATTCAAATCAAATCAATCATACATCCAAAAATTCCACAAACTTGCACAGAGAATCCTCAAACATACAATATTGACATGCCAAAAGGAGAGAATCAAAATCAGAATCTAAACAAGTCAAGTATGGGCTCAAACATGGATTAGGGTTAGGAGACTTCATGCACAAGTTAAAGACCAAAACCAATTAAGCAATCTTCTAAAATTCAGAGGAAAAACATCAACAAACTACATTTCAATGTGAATCCAGAGCAAAAAGAATCAATTCAAAATTCATATTAGTGATCAAGATAGAAATTGTACAAGACAACATGCATTAAAAGTGAAATAAAAGCAATTAATAAAAGAAACAATTAATTTCAGCGTGGAAAATGAAAAAAAAATGAAAAATGAAAATGCCAAATATTAAAGAAAACTCGAAATATCAATCATGAAAGTTTTTGGAATTTTTGTGAACTTATTTCTATTTCTTAAAAATTAAAAACCAAACTGAAAATAAAATGAAATAATAAAATAAATAAAATGAGGCCAGGGGTGAGAATAGCAACCACTCTAGTTCAATTCTCTTGGGCTTACAACACAGGGGGGTGGGAATAGCAAGGGAGGCCCATTGGATTCTTAGTGCAAGACACACTATTACAATGGAAATTCAGGAAAATCATGGAAAAACAAGAGCCAGTGGATCACATAAACGCTTCAGATCAAGTCAAACGAAACCCTAGGTCTTCTCATTCATTGGCCAGAGTGTGTGTGTGCACATTAACTATGGTGTGGTGCGAAACAAACTGCATTATTCAGATTCAATTAGAAAACATAAAATCACGTGCAAGGGAGGGTCTCAATTTAATGTGCTGTCACACTGCCATCCGTCCAGATCATAAATCCAATGGCTCACACATCATCTTCTTCATCTTTCAGTTTCCAGAATCCGGTGACGGAGCCCTAGCTCCGGTCACCGGAAAATTCCTCAGTAAGAACAAACCATCACAAAAATAACGTATAACCTCCAGATCAATAAATTAAAACATGCTGGTCACGAATATGACCTCAAAAATCACAATAAATAACAGGTAAAGCCACATCAAAGACAAACAGTTCTAGGTATCAAACTTCAGATCAACATAACAAACTCAATATTCAAGCATTTTCGAATCTAATCATCACAGAATCATCAGCATAACAAGCATAACACAATGCAGACACTTAATTTCAATTCTAGATCCATGAATTTCAGAGCATACCTAAGGTATAAGATCCTCTAAAACTCCAAGAAAATGCTCCTACATCCGCGGATCCACGCACTTTGATCTCCTCTTGCAAAATAAATGCAAGATGGAGCTTGAGAGAAGCTGGATCTTGGAATCCGAAAGCTCTTTCTCTTGAATGGCACCTCTATGATTCTTCACTCTTAGCTTGAATGAGTGAGTGCAATGTGATCCTTAGAGCTCTATAATGAAGATTATGTGAAGAGATTATGAAGTGAGAGCATGAGGAGAGAAATTCGAAAGAAAATGCAAGAGAGCCAGAGAATGTGAATCTGAGAAATGAGAGAGTCTCCACACGAATTCAGTGCATGCTTTTCTTTTATACCCTTGATTTGTTCACCTGATTAGGGTTTTTGAAGTAAAGGTGGCATGAGAAGTGTGATTGAGGTGAGTTTGCAAAAATGCATGAAATGTGTGATTTCTTCATACACGCGTGCAATGCTTCTCTCATGTGTGCATTCTGACTTCAATTCATCCCCTCATTTCTTTTGAATCAATCCTGACCTTTGAATGTGAGTGCAACATGCTTTTCATGTGATCTTGCATTTTTGCACCTTATGAAAATATTCACTCCCCATGCACGAATTTAGTGAACTCTTTGGAGCAAAATGTGTCTTATGCAATTCCTTGTAATGATGTGACCTCATCTTGTCCATAAAACAACTTTGAAATGCCTTACATGAGTTTTTGCATTTGGTGGAACCTTGGATTTCAAAGTAAACCCTAAAAATCAAGCAACTTTCGAAGGCCATATCTCATGATCCATGAAGGCTATGAAAATGTACTTGTATTTTCTGAAAATTGGAGAACCTACCCTACAACTTTCATGTTTATTGGAAGTTCATTTGAAATCTTTTTCACCATGGAATAAGCCTTTGAAAATTAGGGCAAAAGTTGCCAAAAATGGAAAGTTTCGTGACAAACCATATGCCAAAAATGGAAACTTCTTCAAAACCCCTTGATTCTTGCTCTTCGACTTTTCCAAACCTCTTCTAAGGTATTAAGGATATCCCTTGACTTGAAAAATGGGATTGGACCCCTTGAATTCTCACAGTTGACTTTTAAAATGCACAGTTGACCAATTTCTTCTTTTGCAAGCAACTGATGAAATATCTGATTTCCCCAAGGAATTTTCTCACCAAATTTCATCCCTAGGATCCTATTATCATATGAAAGACTTTGCCCAGATGAAATGTCCAAAGTCACAAAGAAATCATGCTTGAAAGTGAAACCCTAATTTGGGATCATTGTGTAGGAGCTTGCCCTAGCTTGGATTCCCTGATGATCTCTCAACCTCCTGGGCTTTTGTAAATGATCTTGGGCTTTTGAGTATCATATAGACTCTTCATGGGACTTGGACAAGTTCATTGGGCCTCTTTCTATAGCTTGTAATGCCTCAAATCCACCAATGGTTGATCATATGCCTAATGCTAGAATATGAGAATGTTATGCTTTACTTTTCCATGCAAAGATGCCAAAGATATGCTATGCTTATGATGATTATGATATGATGATGATGCTTAAAAAGAAGAGGGCAAATTTGGGGTGTTACAAGGCTCAATTACACTGTTGACTTGAGATGGCCTTTGCTGGAAAGGACGTTGCTGTTGGTTGTTGTTGTTGTTATATGACCTTTGTTGAGGAAAATGTTGTTGAGGGAACTGTCGTGATTGCGGAGTGTATTGTTGTTGAGGAGGTGGAGTAGGAATTTTGACAACGGCAATTGATCTTGGAATATACTGGGGCCTTCCTCTACCCATATGTATTGATTTTGTTTCACCCGACCTGTGAGGCCCTGCAAATGGTTTCCTTGTGCTGCTTGAGCTGGCGCCGCTATAAAAAATCTTTCCCATTTTCAATAATCTCTCAATCCTTTCTCCAGCTATGACCACATCTGCAAAACTAGTGGAAGAGAAAGTAGCCAACCTATCAATGTATGTCCCCTGTAGGGTGTTCATAAACATATCTTCCATTTCTCTTTCTGACATTGGAGGTTGAATGGCAGCAACTAATTGTCTCCATCTCTGAGCATACTCTCTGAAGCTTTCCCTGGAGGATTGTGACATACTGTTGCACCCCAAAATTTTCCCTCAACAAGACAAGACATTGTGTACTAAGGTGTCCCAAGAGGTTCACAAGGTTCACAAGATTCATAAGGTTCACAAGGTTCACAATTAATCAGAAAGTTTGACAATTCCCTCAGACAAAACATTCTCCTAAGCAATGCACCCTAAACTAGGGTTTTGACTTTCATCAGGCTAATTGGACTTCCAAAGCTTCAAGTGAGCTTCATAGCATCCTATATGTCTTCAAGAATCCCTATGTCAAATTTCAAGGCTTTCCCAAAAGTTTGCTCAGTCAGATGATCAGATATGCAAAAATTAGTCAAAGTGGTTAAAAAGTCAAACTGAGGTCAACTGTGGTCAAACCAAAGTCAAACTTCATGATTTTTTGCCAACATCAAGTATATGAAGTAAAATTCATCATTTGATCAAGGGTTGATCATGATTCATCAAGGAGATTTCAGATCATCAAGAATCAGGAGTTTCTAAATTAGGGTTTTCATAGGAAAGGTCAACTGAACTTTGACCAGCCATAACTTTCACATGCTTCATCAAAAATTTTCCATCCAAAGCTCATTTTGAAGGAAATTGAATTCTCTACAACTTTGTTTCTCCCAAGCCAAGCCCAAATATGCTTCATTTGGAAGGTATGAGCTAAGATATTATAGGTCATTTTAAAAGTCAACAAAACGTCAACATCTTCCAAAGAGCATAACTTGAGAATGGTAAAAGATATGGACATGAGACAAACGAGGTTGGTTAGAGGACTCTCTAAGATTTCTAAAATGTCCAGTAACACCTCCATAGCCTTAAAATTGAGGGATTTGTGTCCTTGCAAAGTTGGGAAATTTTTGAGAGGTTTATGAAGCAAATGGGATCTTAAAACCAAATTTCTCCAAATGGGCTTGCATTTTTATGACCCAAACACTTCCATGACATCATGCACGAATTAAAAATTATTTATTCAAATTTTTATTCATTTTATTTTATTTATTATGATTTTTTACATTAAAAATCATTTTAAATCAAAATAAAATATAAAAATTTCAATATTTGATAGGATTTTGGTTCTAGAAAGTCATAAAGATCAATTTAAAGTGATTGAGATCATTGAAAATCAGATCAACCAAAAATAGCAAGGATATATAAAAAAATTTCAATATTTTGGAAGCATATCTTTTTCAATCTCAAATGATCCACAAGTCTAAAGTATGATCTGATTTTTTGACCTAGTTAGGTCATATTATATATGTATAACATGAAGCAAACACAAGACACAAAAAATTGGCACAAAGAGGCATAGTTCAAAGCTCCAAATTTCACAAAAAAATTCAAATTTGGTTTCCCATATTTTGGTCTTTTTTAAGTGATTTGAAGGTTGGGATAACTTCCTGAGGTCATCTAGAACATAAATCAATCATAATCATCATCAGAAGCATCATATAATCACTATACTGATTGTGTTTTCATGGCTTTATGATTTTTTTTCGATTTTTATTATATATGCATTGTTCATCCAATTTGATCTGATTTTGTTGTTATTCATGATGTTTGTAAGGTTTCTGGACTAATTTCGTGAAGTTTCATGGCCGAAAACTCATTTTGCCATTGTTAGGGTTCTATGGTTCAAAATAGGGGTTTATGATTCAGTAAATATAAATGAATTCTAATTACTTAAATGAACTGTATTTGATGTGGGCAACACCATGGTGTGTTTAATTTGAGGAAAAATTACAGGTATCATGAGTTTCGAAGAAACCTAGTTTTTCATACGAAACTGGATTCGCAGGAAATATTGTAGGAGATTTCGCAGGTAAATTGGCAGGAACCAAGGTTGAAGATGATCATCTGGCGTGAATTCAATAATTCAAATATTTGTTTGTTTTTATTATTATTTAGGTTTGGTTTATGTTACACAACACGCTGGCATCTCAGTTGGTTGATAATATAATGAGTTGGTGATGTAAATAGATCACCAGCGTGCGCTGGCCCTGTTGGTTTTGTACTGTGTGTTTGAGGTAAGAGGACCTGGGTTCAAATCCCAGGTCCTTTCTTTTTGGCCAATTTCCTTGTTTTTTTTCTTATTTTCAATTTATTTTCTTATATTAATTCTATTTTGTTTAAATTAGTAAATATAAATTAAAAAAATAATTTCTAAATAACATTATAATATTTTCTTTATATTCTTAAAAAATTATAATTTATTTTCTTAAAAATTTAAATTGTTTATATTTATTTTATAATAAGTATATATATATGTATAATTATTATATTATTGTAAATAGATTAATTATATATTTTAATTAATAATTAAAACCCTAATTTTTCTTAAATAATATGTAAACCCTAATTTCTAACCCTATATATTTTACTAACCCTATTATTTTTATTAACTTTAATATTTAGTTTAGTTAATTTTTGTTTTAAACTTTAATTAAATAATTAATCATTTTTTTATGTAAATAATTATTATTTTATTTATTATTATTATTATTAATTGTTCTATTTTATTCTAAATTTTTTTCTAAATGGTCATTTAACTTAAAAATAATATTCTCTTAAACTTTATATTCTTTATATTTTTACTAACCCCTTTTATTATTATTATTATTTCATTATTACTAACCTTTAAATTATTGTTTATTTATTATATTTATCATTATTGTTTCTATTATTATGTAATTGCGAAAGCCATGTAATAGTCGTAGATTTATTTTTTGTTTCTATTTTATTTTTGTAAATATTTTTATTGCCATGGTTAGTAATTTTAGGGTGTGTATAACTATGTGTAATTAAAATAATTTAGAAAATTAATTTAAATAAGATAAATATTTGAAAATAAACACACACACGTAAGTCGATCTTTGATCGCCATCTTTCACTTTCTAGGGTTACCTCTCATGTTGCCTATTTCTAAGGTCAAGTAAGGTGTCTTAAGCAAAGTCCCTTCATAAAATATCATCAAGTCCCTTCAAATTATAAGATCAAGTATCTTCGAGGTTGCCTACAATAAATGATCTTGTCCCTTCGAATAAAAGATGATAAGTCCCTACGAATTGCTAAAGACACCTTGCAGTTGCCTAAATTCAGATGTCCATTCACATGTCCCTTATCACATCCAAGGTAATGACTACCTATTCCTTAATAATAGGGACAGTCTTACCATTGAAAGAACATATAAGAACAGTAAAGACTTAATATAGGGTAGGTTCCTCTTAAGTACTTGCTCACCTTTTCAAAATACATTTTACACTTCACATTTCAAACAAATTTTATAAACAAAGTCTTTATATACATCCATACGAGGATCATTATAAAGTACTTAGAAAATTTTTAATCACACACTACACTTTTTCAAAACAATTTAAAGTGAGCTAAGTAACTAAGAGCCCATGGATAACCATGGATATAAAGGGTGCTAAAACCTTCCCTTTGTATAACCTACCCCCCGAACCCAAAATCTTTTTTAAGGTCTTTCCTGTTCTTTTATGTCCTTTCCTTTTGGATAAAATAAAAGTCGGTGGCGACTCTTGCTATCCGCAACATTTAACTAAAGTCAGTTCTCCCACCGTGTTACAGAACTGGCGGCTCTGCTGGGGATTTAATAAAAGAGGGGTACCCTTTGTAACACCCCAAAATTTGACCTCTTTCTTATTATCTTAATTGGCTTGGGTTTCCCACTCATCTGCATATTTCATCAGATCATAACACCCACAATCTCGCATTTCATTGGCTCCTAGGGCATTGGATCAAAGGATTTCGGGTGATTGGAATTAGCCTTATCCAAAGGTGATTCAGTTGGTTCATACCTCAATATAATTGGTTTAAGGGTTCTTATCTCTGGTATGATTTTGTTGATGATGTTAGCCAATTGAAAATGGTGTTCCAGTTTTCATATCAAAGGTGTCAGGATATTCATGGTGCAAGGAATCAAGTGGTGGAATCATATGGTATAAGGTCACGAGGTTCGAAATTAAAGTTGATAGAAGTTTGTGGATTCATTGAAAATACAAACATGATACGGATTAAATATTTGAGTTGATATAAATATGTTAAGTTTAATCGTATGGATTAAGTGTCGTACCGGTTAACCAAATCATTGTCAAGCCCAACATTATTTAATCATCCAATTACATATGTCAAGTAAAATACTTTTTAATTATTATCCTGATTATGATAATCCCATCTCACAACTCACATGACTCACATGTCCATATGTATATATACAAATGATGTATATATGCATTGACTCATATTTCATGAAAATTCTCAACATAACTCAAACACTTGTATAAACAACCTTGTCAATTTTTGTTTTTTTGTTCTTTCTAGAATATTAAGGCGGCTATTGAAGATATAAACATGAATAATGCAACAGGAGAAGATGCTAGTGAAAGTTATACACCTCATAAGGATAATTATACTCAACAAGCAAAAGGATGGTCAAGATTGGACACTTGCTGAATTTGCAAGGTGTATGCAGTTAGGTGATACTTATGCAATGATGGGAAATATTGAGAATTCTCTACTGTTTTATACAACAGGACTTGAAATTCAATCGCATGGCTTTCATTAATGTTGTTGAAAATTTAAGAGATGGCCAAGTTTACACGGAATACTACTCAAAGCTCGTCAAAGCTGATATTAATAGGAAAGCTCAGAAAAAACCGACACAATTGAAAACAAAGGTCGAATTAGCACCAAAGTTATACACCAGAAAATCCAGAGATTACATTAAAAATACAAAGGGAAATTCAGAAAGGAAAATAGGCTAACAGAAGGGAACTCTTAAAATTCTCTTGAATATTGCGGATTAAACTAGAAAAAAAAAACATGAATAAATTCTTTTGACTAATATAACGAATAGCCAGAAAAATGCCTTTCAAATCTCTTCGGCGTCACCGTCTTCAATATCACCTTCAATGGACTTCTATCACCAACGTGAAACTCCAACCGAATCGATCAAAGAAGAAGAAGAAGCGGTTTCAATGTCACGAAACTTCTTTTATAAATTATGCATAAAGAGAATCCTCTATGTGTATCTCCAAACCTTCGACAATCTGAACCTGCGAATTCATCACGCATCATCGATAATATTCCCACTCCTCCAATAAGCAAAACTACAAAATAGAAAATACATAGAAGAAAAATCAACTACAACAACTGATATATCAGAAACCAACAGGGTATCGGTTCAGTGTTTTTACACCAGAAGATGATAACAGAAAACAAGGAGAAAATTGGAGAAAGGGAATAATAAAAAAAATCAGAACCAATTTCTAATCTAACAAACTAACATAAATCCTAACTGAATCGAAAACAGAAACGTAACCGATTTTTACCTGAGAGATCCCATTTGATATTCTATAAATCAGAAAGTTCACTCTTATTCAAAGGGTTCAACTTCACTCTCCTTATTGACACCACCATTTTCCTGAGTTTTTCGATTCTTCTTCCCCTGATTCATCATTCACTTCATCCTCTTCTTCACTTCATCCTCCATTCTTCTCCCAACTTCTTCATCATATTTCTCCCACTCTTCTGCTTCACCTCAATCATCTTTCACACTTCTCCACCCTCGACACCGATCCCCCTACACCACCCTCAGCGACCATCACTCATCCTCGCCATCACCTTCATACATCTTCATCCATTCCACATCATCAACCTTTAACCATTAAACCTACATCAAGAAAACCATTCACAGGATATCATTCACGACATCGTTTCAGATTTCTGAACATACACAACAACGATAAAATGCGAAGATTGACAGCATCCTGAAATTGAGGAAAATCAAAGAAGAAGAAGATTGAAAAAAAAGAGAAGCGAGAAATGATACTAGTGATGCGGAGGATAACGTCGATCTTCGTCAATTTCTGAAAACTCTTGCATCAAAGCTATTTCTCCTCTTCGATCGCCTTCATCGTCAACATCACTCTTCATCATCAGTTCATCTACAAAGAACAACTAATCTTCAAACATCACCTTCCAAGACTTAAGCGAGACTTCATCAACGTCACCTTTGTTATCGGACGATTTCTGCCTTCATTTCCATCGAATTCGCACTTCATCATAGCATAACGTTGCATCGTGAGGTTGACGTCAATGAACGTTTGCGTTCGAGCTTAGTGTCACAAGAACCTGCAGAAATGGTGGCAAAAAATGGAATCAATTAACTCGCGCAACACAATCGCACGATAGATCAAGCGAAACCCTCACCGTTCGCCGTCTAACGATTCACAGGTTCGAACATCTTCGCTATTGTCGCTGGATTTTTGTGGATAATGGTTTAGGTTTTTAGTTAGTGTTCGTTTGATCCCGTAGTCTGAGTGAGATTTTGGGGAAAGTAGACGGATATTTGGAATCAGGATAGGAAATAGGTGAAGGTTTGTGTTTGTGTTTAGAGGTTTAGAGGCAATTTTCGGCAAGGACATGGCGGCGGCTAGGGTTTGTTGATGAAGAAGGTGAAGATGAGAAGGGGAGGGAGACGAATGGTTGTGAGAGAGAGAGAGAGAGAGGTTCTTTTGTTTATAATCTGATGTTTATGGTTTGGTTTAATTTAAATTAATTTTGTTTAATTATATTAAAACTCTCCTTAATGCACCGATTTCTCTTTTAACATTCATAAAAAGCAATTAAATCCACCGCCCAAGATTTGATGAAGATAAGATGCCTTGGAGTGGTCCACTCCGGCGGTGACAAGTGTCACTGTCCGGTTGGACCACCAAATCTCAATCCCACGTGTATGACCACACCATAGATACCAAGCACCATCAATCTTTCCTGCGTTTTGGGCCCTAGCGAAGTACTATCAGCACCCCATGCACAAGCCCAACTAGTTTTTAACTTAAAAAACATTTCTATTCTCACCCCCTTTCTATTCTTCTATTCTTTTAAATTTCTATTTTATATACCTTTTAATTTAATTCCATAGAAAATATGAAAACATATAATAAAAATTCACAAAAATTATAGTATGATATCAAATCAATTTAGAAACATTCCCAATTTTTATTTTCCGAATTTAACCATTTTTCGATTTAATTTCGATTTTTCATTTTAATTGATTTATATTGAATTCCTTTATAAAGACATAAATTTGTACAATTTATTTCTACCACTTCCCATAACATTTTTTGTCCATTATTTTTGCTTTGGTTAGAGGACAAACTAAAGTACCTAGAATATTTTTGGTGTATTTTTTAGGGCATTTTATCTACTGTTTTGGTAGTGGAATTTGTATAAATTTAGGTTTAAACCTTAGATAAGTTTAGGTGGCATTTTGACATAGTTAGGCTCATAATTTTGAAGAGATTTTTTAATACAATAATATAATCAGGTTAAAGACCCTAGGGAATTAATTTCTCATTTTTTCCATGACTTTTGATATTTTTGTCATTTTAATTCATTTCATCATATTATGCATATTCATGATTCATGTCATTCACTAACTATTCTCTTTTTCTTGTGCAATGTATTTTTCGAGGATTTGCTAATGAATTTGGATATTTGTTACGCCTCGATTATGTTTTGTATTTTGTACTTTGTGATGTAATACTTGTATGCTTTTATAGTTTCTATAATTAGGATAGAAAAGATAAAATGAATCGAAAGAAAACAAAATCTCAAAAAATGAAATAAATAAGATACTCGATCCAACGTCGAGGAAATTTTCAAATAAGTAAATAAAGTTGCATGTGACTTTAGGATTCCTCGATTACCATCGTTCCATTCCATTCAACCAAAAGCAAGCCTTGTATGTTGCACACCATAAGTCGTGCGTCTTAGCACCACGCAATCGACCCACCCAATCCATCGTTCCATCTCATTTACATTTCATTCACGTTTTTACCTACCATGACTTAGGAGGACCATATTGTTCACTATTAACTCTTGTACTTGCATTTTGTAGTTTAATATCTCTTAGGTAGATTTAATTTCAAACCTCACTGACCATAGGTTATCTTCAAACTCAACTAACTTAGGGTAAGTCTAGTGTCCCTTAGAAGTTTTCCTTTTATAACTTGAGTCTCACTTCTCATCTTTAAGAAAATCAAAACACTTAATAAAGGAAGAGGTGTACAATGCGCCACGAGCCTTAAGCTATACGGGAAATGATTAATGGAGGTCTCCTTCACTCTTATAGGATGCTTTACAAACGTTCCATTGGGGGCGATCTTAGAAAGTATTCGCTCCAGTGTCATAGTCTTTAGTGTTGTACATACAATAAATACAAATTCAAAACGCTTCTTCTAAATGACAACAAACCAAGAAGTCACGTATTCTTTTCTCATCTCATACTCTTTGCGGACGAACATGACTTGTCTCGACAGTTCAAACAGCAACACGGTAAACACCCTCGAGTCAGAGCCGGTAACACCTGAGCTAGAACTATGGCAACGTCATCCTAAAAATCACAAACGAGTGTCAGCCTTAGTTAGGCAAACTACGTCGACTCTGATCCTCATTATCCCGATGAGGTACGTAGGCAGCGGGGTAGGGCCCGTTCGAGCACATTCTTTATTTTCCCTACATTTTCCCCATTCTTTCTTTTTTGTTCTCTTTTCCAGTTCCCTTTTCTCATTCCCATTCCAGTTTCAATTGCAGTTTTATTTAGCAGCATCTTTATTTCTCACCCTTTGAAACAAAACAAGCAAGCGTGGATCCCGTCGGGTACGACAGACGATCTAGGGTGCTAATACCTTCCCAGGTCGTAACCGACTCCCGAACCCAGATCTTTGGTTCATAGGACCTTGTCCTTTCCTTCTTCCTCAGGTTTGTGCAACATTACCTTTCCCATTCTTTCGGGATAAAAGTGTCTGGCTGGCGACTCTACCTTTTTCGCGCCACTTTCGCGTTTGTACTAGGATGAAAATCCCGGGAGCGACACCCTTAGGAATTAAATCACTTTAAAATTGTTTGCCTTGTTTGCTTTATACTTATCTGTTGGGCTTTTATGTGTGAAAGATCATAACCCGGATCTAGAGTACCTTAGGTAAATGGCAGTAGAGCAAGGAAATTGTACGACATATACCGATATGGTTGATCTGGTGGCCATAGTTAGTGTGACTTCTTGGTTGGTGCTTATGTTCCTTAAGTAAGTTAAGGATAATATGAGGCTGCCATATGTTGTCAATACACTAACTGACTTTTAGAACCCTAGTTATCCCATCTTGGCCTTTAGAAAGTAGTGAGATAGCCGGCTTTGGTGAAGACTGAAGTTGGTTGATACTCGATACTACACTCATTGAGATCCTAAACTTGGAGGGTTTTGGTTGGCAAGTAAGTTGCCTATTGAACAACCACCCTTGTGAAGGATCAATGATATTGAGATCCCTTATAACTTGTTTACTTTATAGAATAGGATGAACCAACTAAACTTCAGGGGAGGGTACTTACCTTTAAACCTCATGCAAGCCTTCAAACCTAGGGCTATTGTGTGACTTGTTTGTGTGTGCCACATGTTTGTGATTGAGCATAACATCATAGCATCATCATGCATCATAAACATAGCATTTTCATTAACCATTTCAAGGACCAAAGGATTTATCTTTGTTCTTTGTTGCAGGTCATGGCTTCTGCTCGTAGGAATACTATCCAGATCAAATTTGTAGGAATACCTCCTAAGCTTAAGGAATTGGTCTCTCAAGTTTCTGAAAACTCCCAATTCATCAAGAGGCATGGTCACCTATTGGATCTAGTCACTTCAGGGTTCAATGAAGACATGATGAGTGTTCTGTTTCAGTTCTTTGACCCTAAACATCACTGTTTCACATTCCCCGATTCTCAGCTGGTTCCTACAATGAAAGAGTTCTCCAAGCTTCTAGGTATACCTATCCTTGATCAGAAACCCTTCACAGGCTTAGAGAAGGAACCTAAACCTGAAGTCATTGCTGCAACCTTACATTTGAAGAAATCAGACATTGTCCTAGAAACAAGAAGTGGAGTTAAGGGTATTCTTGCTAAGGTATTGATGGAGAAAGCTCAAGTGTTCCTGAAGGCTATGAGTTATAATGTTTTTGAGGAGATCTTATCCCTATTGATTTATGGCTCAGTGTTGTTCCCCAATCCAGACCAGTTCATAGACATACACGCCATCAACATATTTCTGACCCGTAATCCAGTGCCTAAATTACTTGGAGACATCTTACACTCTCTTCATACCCGTACTACGAAGGAACGAGGAACTCTGATGTGTTGTATACCTCTATTGTCTAGGTGGTTTATTTCTCACCTTCCTCGATCAGTGATGAAGAATGAACAAGGGTTAAGGTGGTCTAAGAGAATTATGTCACTTTCACATTCAGATATTCATTGGTGCTCTAGATCTATGGAGAATTCTACTATCATTGACCATTGTGGGGAGTTCCCTAATGTGCTACTCCTTGGCATAAGAGGAGGCATTACCTATAATCCTTCTTTAGCTCTACGTCAGTTTGGTTACGCTCGGAGTGATGGTCCTCATGACATGCTTATTCAGGGTATTGTGTTCGACTACGACAACGATCTGCAAGGTTACCGTCAAAGGTTCATACGAGCATGGGGTAAAGTGAACAAGGTTGACAACAAGACTCTAGAACCCAAGTACACTATTCCTATGGAACCTTATCTCAGATGGGTGCGATCTCGTGCTCAGACTCTTATGATGCCATATCCTGCTATCCTGCAAGTTACCATGGAGCCTGTTGCTGAAGGAGATACTTCTTATATCATTCTTCATCTAGACATGCCCACTGACATGGAGGAGTTACAAAGGTCCTGGATCCAGTTGAAGGAGCAAAGGGATACTTTTGAGACTCATTTCAAAGCAAGTCAAGAAAGAATCCTGGAGCTAACAAAACAACTTCACAAGGAGCGGAATCTCAACTCATATTTCAACACAAAGAGGAAACGTCCATGGGAGACTTAAAACCCCAATATTTGTATTCATTTCATTTTTGTTGTAAGCCCAAGAGGCAAACAAGTTTATTTGATTACTAATAAAAGTTTACTTTCTGTTTGTTTAAACAAATTTAAATCTTGCGGTCCTTGAAAACATTGCATACGCATTTACATACCATATCATTGCATCACAGGTTTCTTATGAACAGGTATCTTATCTTCTCGTTGTTTATTTCAGCAGAAATGGCTCTTGAACAAACTGTCAAAGATCTCCAAGCTCAGAATGCACAATTCCAAGAGTTGATTCTGAACTTGTCCAAGGGACAAGATGAGTTTAAGACACTGTTGGCTAAGAAGAAGAAGAAGACTAGAAGGTTAGAAGGCCTTATCAATCTGGGAAGAAGGTTCAGAGGTCCTATCAAAACAAAGGAACAGATTGAGGATTCTGAGTATGAAAATTATGAGAAAGAGGGAGGTAGTCTCCATGATACTGTGGGAGATTCTGACTCTGAGGCAAATTATTATCATGATGCTGCTAGCGAAGAGAAGTACAAGACGCTGGTAGACAGAATGAATGCCATGGAATTACAAAAATCTTCTGGGCTTGATTTTGAAGATCTAAGTTTAGTTTCTGGAGTGGTTATACCTATTGGTTTCAAGGTTCCTGTTTTTGTGGTGTACGATGGCGTTTCATGTCCTAAGCTACATCTAAGGTCCTATGTCTGGAGGATTCAACCACATATTGCTGATAAGAAGTTATGGATTCATTTCTTCCAAGAGAGCTTGTCTGGATCTCAATTGGAATGGTACTACCAACTGGAAAGTGTCAATATTCGTGATTGGAATGATCTTGCTGATGCCTTCTATAGGCAATACCAATATAATGCTGATTTAGCACTTACTCGCATGCAGCTCCAAAGCATGTCAATGGGTGCTAAGGAGAGTTTCAAGGAGTATGCCCATAAATGGAGAGACCTGGCTGGCAAAGTTCAACCTCCTCTAACTGATAGGGAGCTAGTAGATATATTTATGAGTACGTTGAGTGGTGCTTTCTATAGTCACCTCATTGGAAGCTCATCATCTTATTTCACCGAGCTGATAATGACTGGAGAACGTGTGGAGAGTGGTATAAGAAGTGGTAAGATACAGGTGGGTGCCTCTTCATCAAACACTGCTAAGAAGCCCCCTAGTGGAAAGAAGGAGTCTAATGTTGTGTACGGTAAACATAGTCGTAACAGGAGTCACCAATCTGTGGGAGCAGTTCACATCTCCAATCCTACCGCTGCAGCACCAGAACAACGACAAAATAATCAACAAAAACCTAGAAGACAATTCACCAAGATCAACATGTCACTGGCCCAAGCCTTGCAATACATGTTGAAAGGGGAACTCATTACTTTGAAGGACCCTCCTCAGAATCCTAATACTTCCTCTCCTCGATACAATCCTAATGCAAGATATGCCTATCATTCTAACAGTCTGAGGCATGACACCAACAACTGCTGGGTGTTGAAAAACAAGATTCAAGATATGATTGAAGCTGGGGAAATTGAATTTGACCCTCCTGGGACTCCAAATGTGATCACTGCTCCCATGCCCAATCATGAGAAGACTGTTAATGATGTTGATGAAGTTTCATATGTTTCCTCAGTAGCAGATGTGACTACTCCCTTATCCATTATCAAGAAGAGGTTGGTGCAGGCTGGTTTCTTTCCAGGTTGTAATGAAGACTGTTTTTATTGTGCCTACAAACCTGATAGCTGCTGGAAGTTGAAAGATGGTATTCAACGCCTCATGGACAATTACACTATATTGTTTGAGAGGACACCTTCTGTGGAAAGTATGTGTGAACATCTAACTCGAAGTACGAAGCTGGAAGATGTAGCTATGGTTGATAAAGTGCCAGTGAAGATTACTTCCAAAGGCCTTGTCAGGATCACCTCTAAGGGTCCTGTCAGGATTACTGTTGAAGGCCCTGTGAAGACTGTTGTTGAAGCTAGAGTGGCTCCCATGATTATTACCACTCCTGGCCCCGTTCCTTATACTTCTGATAAAGCTATACCCTGGAATTACATTTCTGATGTTTATATCCATGGCGTTAAACAGGAACCTCTGACTGATGCACTTGTTACTGATGATAATCTTGATGTTGATAATATTGCTGGATCTTGTAAGATCACCAGAAGTGGGAGAATTTTCTCTCCTCAGGCTACCTCCAAAGATGCAATTACTCCAACTACTACCTCCAATTTTGGGCCAAGTACTGATGCTCGGGGCAAAGGTCATGTGGTTGAACATGTGCAAGCTGAGGAACCGACTGCTGAAAATCTTTCTAAACAGATGGAAGAAGTGCTGAAGATCATTCGCAAGAGTGATTATGATATTGTTGACTAGTTGGGGCATACTCCCTCCAAAATCTCCATGTTATCCTTGTTGTTGTGTTCTGAGGCTCATGCTAAAGCCTTAATCAAGTTCTTGAAGACTGCTCATGTGCCAAATGAGATTTCTGTGGATCAATTTGAGAATTGTGTTGCACATCTGACTTATGATAATGGGTTAGGCTTTTCTGATGCTGACTTGACTCCTGCCAAGAGAAACCATAACAGAGCTTTGCATATCTCCATTGGATGTAAAGGCACTACCTTGTCTCATGTGCTGGTGGACAATGGTTCTTCATTAAGTGTACTTCCCAAAGAGGTTATGGACAAGCACAGTCCTGAAGATGTTGTGTTAAGACCAAGTAATGTAGTGGTGAGGGCCTTTGATGGCTCAAGAAGAGTGGTACATGGAGAAGTAGATATCCCGATCAAAGTAGGCTCTCAAGTCTTCGACTCTACTTTCTATGTAATGGATATTCGTCCTGCGTACTCCTGTTTGCTTGGGCGCCCTTGGATCTATGGGGCAGGTGTTGTGACTTCCACTTTACATCAGAAGTTGAAATATCCAGTGAAAGGAAAGATTGTCACTGTTTATGGTGAAGAAGAATACATGGTCAGTCATGTGAATACTTTTAAATATGTTGAGGTGGAGGGTGAATATGTTGAGACTCCTTGCCAGACATTTGAGGTAGTTCCTTGGGTCATTCCTACTACTGAAGCTCCCCCTATTGTTAAAAAAGTTCATGTGGTTACCAAAGTACCTCCCACAATGGCCTACCTCAAAGATGCTAGAGCTGTGGTTGAAGAAGGTGGTTGTACTATTTGGGGTCAGCTTCCTGACATCCCTTACAAGTCTGACAAGTTTGGTTTGGGTTTCACTGCAGAATCCCAGAAGGTTGTTCGTCGTGCGCGTGCTGTTCGTATCACTAATCAAGGGGTCATAAGAGATCAAATCAATGTTGTAGGTGACTGTCATGAAGACTACAACCTGGATGATTGGATCTTTCCTACCATGGGTGATGGGCTCAATAATTGGAGGACTGAAGACGTTATTCCTATCTCCTTTAGTCAGGAGTAAATACTATTACTGTGTTTTTATTTTAAGTTTGTAATTTCGAACAATTAAATTTTTAAGCCTTGTGTCTTACCCGGGGCACAATGGTATGCTTGTTTCGGGATGTCATTTCATTTGATACTTCATTCAATAAAAATCAATGGACGTTTCGTTTTCATAGATATTGTGCTCCTTTTCTTTCTTTTATTTTTGTTTTATCAGCTATGTGTTCTTACACACACCCACATCACTAAAATGCAGATCCTCATCCACTCTGGATCCTGTTGATAACAATTCTACTATTGCCAATTATAATTTCGAGAATCCGATCTATCAAGCTGAAGATGGAAAGGAGGAAGATTGTGAAGTACCTGTAGAGCTTGCTAGGTTATTACAACAAGAAGAGAAAGCTATACAGCCACATGAAGAGCCAGTCGAAGTTGTGAATCTGGGAACTGAAGAAAACAGGAAAGAGGTCAAGATAGGGGCTGAACTAGAAGAAGGTGTTAAGAGCAGACTAATTCAGATGTTACATGATTATGTGGAGATCTTTGCTTGGTCCTACGAAGATATGCCATGGTTGGATACAGACATTGTGGTTCACCGTTTGCCGGTAAAAGAAGATTGTCATCCAAAGAAGCAGAAGGTTCGTCGCATGCGTCTTGAAATGTCAGAAAAGATTAAAGCAGAGGTGATGAAACAGTTTGATGCAGGGTTCTTAGCTGTGACTTCTTATCCTCAATGGGTTGCAAATGTGGTACCAGTACCTAAGAAAGATGGTAAGGTACATATGTGTGTGGATTACAGAGATTTGAATAAGGCTAGCCCTAAAGATGACTTTCCACTTCTTCATATTGATGTTCTGGTAGACAACACTGCTCAGCACAAGGTATTCTCCTTCATGGATGGTTTCTCTGGTTACAATCAAATCAAGATGGCACCTGAAGATATGGAGAAGACTACGTTTGTTACACAGTGGGGCACCTTTTGTTATAAAGTGATGCCATTTGGTTTGAAGAATGTCGGGGCAACATATCAGCGTGCTATGGTAGCTTTGTTTCACGATATGATTCATCATGAGATAGAGGTATATGTGGATGATATGATAGCCAGGTCCCAGAATGAAGAACAACAACTTGATCATCTGCATAAACTGTTTGAAAGGTTGAAGAAATACAAGTTGAGATTGAACCCAAACAAATGTACTTTTGGAGTTAGATCTGGTAAACTCTTGGGTTTCATTGTCAGTGGAAAAGGTATTGAAGTAGATCCTGCAAAAGTGAAAGCCATACAAGAGATGCCAGCTCCCCGTACTGAGAAGGAAGTTAGAGGTTTCTTGGGACGACTGAATTACATTGCTAGATTTATTTCCCAGTTAAATGCTACCTGTGAGCCAATCTTCAAGTTATTGAAGAAAGATCAGGTGATGGAATGGAATGACGAGTGCCAGATAGCCTTTGATGAAATAAAGAGATATCTTCTAGAACCTCCAATCTTGATGCCACCAATTGACGGAAGACCCTTGATCATGTACTTAACAGTGTTAGACAACTCAATGGGGTGTGTGTTGGGGAAACATGACGAGTCTGGTCGAAAAGAGCAGGCAATATACTACCTTAGCAAGAAGTTTACTGACTGTGAAACAGGATACTCACTACTCGAGAAAACTTGCTGCGCTTTGGCATAGGCTGCTCGCTGACTAAGACAGTATATGTTGACTCATACTACCTTTTTGATTTCAAAGATGGATCCAATCAAGTATATATTTGAGAAACCTGCTCTCTCCGGACGAATAGCAAGATGGCAAATGATCTTAACGGAATATGATATACAGTACACTACTCAGAAGGCCATTAAAGGAAGTGTTGTAGCTGATCATTTGGCTCATCAAGCAGTGGATGATTATCAGTCAATGAGTTTTGAATTCCCTGATGAAGACATTATGATTATTACCAAAGAACCTGGAAAATATGACGGACCTGAATAAGGATCCCGATGGACTATGGTTTTTGACGGAGCTTCTAATGTGCTTCGTAATGGTGTTGGTGTTGTGATCATTTCCCCTGAAGGATGTCATACCCCAATTACAGCAAGACTTTGTTTCTATTGTACCAATAACATGGCTAAGTATGAGGCATGTATCCTGGGCATCAAAGCTGCCATTGATATGAAGATTCAGTTCCTGGACGTATATAGAGATTCAGCCCTTGTAGTGAGTCAGATTAAAGGAGATTGGGATACCAAGCATGAAAATCTTATTCCTTACAGAGAACATGTGTTGTCTTTGATCCCATATTTTGAAGAGATTACCTTTGGACATATTCCACGAGGAGAGAATCAATTGGCAGATGCATTAGCCACCATGGCATCTATGTTTGAGATTAGCTGGGATGATGAAGCTCCCAAGATTACTATTGACAGATTTGAGAAGCCTGCATACTGCAATGAAATTGACACTGAAGGAGGAGAGGAAAAGCCTTGGTTCTACAAAGTGAAAAGATATCTTGAAGCTCAGGAGTTCCCTGAAGGGGCATCTGTCAAAGATAAGAAATTTCTGAGGAGGTTTTCTGCTAAATTCTTCTTGAGTAATGGAATTTTGTACAAGCGCAATCATGATTCGACTTTGCTTCGTTGTGTGGATAAGAAAGAAGCAACAGAGATTATGGAAGACATGCATGATGGAATTTTTGGAACTCATTCTAGTGGTCATACCATGGCAAAGAAGATATTAAGAGAAGGCTACTATTGGTCTACTATGGAAGCTGACTGCTATCAACATTCCAGAACATGTCACAAGTGTCAAATCTATGCTGATAAAGTGCATATACCTCCAGCTCCATTGAATGTGTTGACTGCTCCTTGGCCTTTTGCTATGTGGGACATAGATATGATTGGTGAGATCATGCCTACTGCTTCTAATGGACATCGTTTCATCCTGGTTGCTATTAATTACTTTACAAAGTGGGTGGAGGCAGCTTCATTTGCATCTGTTACTAAGAATGTTGTGGCTCGATTCATTAAGACTAATCTCATATGTAGGTATGGCATCCCTGAAAGGATTATCATAGACAATGGCTCTAATCTGAATAACACCATGATTACTGATCTCTGCACGCAGTTCAAGATTAAACATCACAACTCTTCTCCGTATCGTCCGAAAATGAATGGGGCAGTAGAAGCTGCTAATAAGAACATTAAAAAGAATTTACAGAAGATGAATGTTACTTATAAGGATTGGCATGAGATGTTACCATTTGCTCTTCGTGGTTATTGTACTACAATACGTACTTCAACAGGGGCAACCCCATTCTCCTTAGTCTATGGTATGGAAGCAGTTCTACCCATTGAAGTTCAGATCCCCTCCTTAAGAATCATGAAGGATGTAGGCTTGGATAAACATGAGTGGATTCAGACTCGACTTGACCAGATAAATTTGATTGATGAGAAGAGGTTGACAGCTGTTTGTCATGGTCAGATGTACCAAAAATGGATGATCAAAGCTTTTAATAAGAAGGTTAAGCAAAAGGTATATCAGACTGGTGACTTGGTAATCAAGCGTATCATATTACCACAGGGTGATCCTAGGGGCAAGTGGACTCCTACATATGAAGGACCATTTGTAGTCAAGAGATTATTCTCAGGAGGTTCCATGATGCTTACTACTATGGACGGTGAAGATTTCCCACAGCCCGTGAACGCAGACATAGTTAAAAAATACTACGCATAAAAAGAGACCCGCTAGGTTGACTGGCCTAGGAAAAAATAAGGGCATCCCGGCGAACCAAAAGGGTCCGGGCAAAAATTAGGGATATATATATAAAAAATGTACACCCGGCAAGTTGAAAACCTGAAAGGTCGGCTTGGGCAAAAAAGGGTATCCCGGTGGATTGAAAACCTGAAAGGGCAATCCAGGCAAAATTTAGGGATTAAAGCGTATGACTATGTCTCATTGGGATCACCCATGTAACTCCAACCAGTTGTGTTACTTAACTCAAGCTCGAACAGATAAAGATCAATCCAATCATTTCCGTCTCAACAGCAGAAGATGAGATACTTGAAGCTAATGGCAATAGTAGAATTGAAACTCAATAGGATTATTTCTCACATAGTTGTTTTTCTCTACTTTGTAAAACTTTTACGACGAATTCCTCTTACTAGGATTTCTGTCTCCTTGTACAAACTTGCCTGTGTATAAGTCACTTTATAATAAAATTTCATCTTTGAATCCAGATTTACTTTTACCCTATTTACTTAAGCGAAAACGTCCATTGGTTGTGTTTGAATGTATGTATGCTTTTGAATATGATTGATGTTTACCAGAAATGCATAAAATGCAGTAATAGTATTTACTAAAGACGAACGAAGGTAGGAATTCAACGAAGCTTCGCCGGTTCATCCCCACAAGACAACTACAAATCCCCAGCAGAGCAAATCTATCTTCATAGATACTTCGAGTTACATCTCCCCTTGAATTTATGTCCATCTCTTTTATCCTCAATCAGGATACTCGAGAACTTATTCCCTCAATAGAAGTACGACGAACAAAGACGGGAGGTGATAAATACTATACTATCAAACAAGACGGGAACGAGTTCCTCATATTCCTCAGCAACAAGCCAGGATTTATTTTCCCTAGCCAGCAGTTGTTATACAAAGATATCCAGATGCTTCATGCTGCATGATTCATACATACATCATTTATATCATACCATAAAATATCCATAAATGCATAATACATTTACTTAGATGCACCATGCCATGCATGTATACATATTGCATAAACTAATCTTTTCCTTGCAGGATGGTTATATACAGATAAAATACTATCAACAATTCACAACAGGTCAGAGACGATCTATACGAAGGTCTAGTGCTGATACTTAATTCAGGGATGATCGCCACGAAGATTCATTGCTGAAAATCATTACTCAAGTTATCCTTGGATAGTAGGCAAACGGTCTATACGAAGATCTATTCCCTAATCCAGGATATTTCCAGAAGAGATAATCGTCACGAAGATTTATTTCTACTGGTCTATTCAACAATTCAAAATAGGTCAGAGACGATTTATACGAAGATCTAGTGCTGATACTTAATTCAGAAAAAAATCGCCACGAAGATTTGGTTCTGACACTTAAATTAAAGTATGTTCCTAGATATGGTTCAGAGACGATCTATACGAAGATCTAAGCCCTAACATTTAATGAAGGATATTCTTTTTCCCCAGAGATAATGCAGAGACAATCTATATGAAGATCTAGTGCTAGCATTCAATTCAAACCATGTTGCATAAACGATTCAAAGACGGTCTATACGAAGACCTAGTACTGATATCCAGTATCAACATCAAGATATTATCACTTCCTGATAGTATGAATGACATCTATAAGCCCATCTCCAGTTATTCCAAGTGGAATCTTCAAGCCCACTTAAGCATATACAACTAATCATCAGTGTTACTTTACGCATCGGCGAGTGCAAATTTTTGGGCTTTTGTGTTCAATCCCCTTCAACCTTCCAGGTCACGAATGGCACATATACCAATCTAACCCCTCAGGTTTCAGAAAATCGAACAGGGGCAGCTGTTGCACCCCAAATTTTTCCCTCACCAAGACAAGACATTGTGTACTAAGGTGTCCCAAGAGGTTCACAAGGTTCACAAGATTCACAAGGTTCACAAGGTTCACAATTAATCAGAAAGTTTGACAATTCCCTCAGACAAAGCATTCTCCTAAGCAATGCACCCTAAACTAGGGTTTTGACTTTCATCAGGCTAAATGGACTTCCATAGCTTCAAGTGAGCTTAATAGCATCCTATATGTCTTCAAGAATCCCTATGTCAAATTTCAAGGCTTTCCCAAAAGGTTTGCTCAGTCAGATGATCAGATATGCAAAAATCAGTCAAAGTGGTTAAAAAGTCAAACTGAGGTCAACTGTGGTCAAACCAAAGTCAAACTTCATGATTTTTTTCCAAAATCAAGTATATGAAGTAAAATTCATCATTTGATCAAGGGTTGATCATGATTCATCAAGGAGATTTCAGATCATCAAGAATCAGGAGTTTCTAAATTAGGGTTTTCACAGAAAAAGTCAACTGAACTTTGACCAGCCATAACTTTCACATGCTTCTTCAAAAATTTTCCATTCAAAGCTCATTTTGAAGAAAATTGAATTCTCTACAACTTTGTGTCTCACAATCCAAGCCCAAATATGCTTCATTTGGAAGGTATGAGCTAAGATATTATAGGTCATTTTAAAAGTCAACAAAAAGTCAACATCTTCCAAAGAGCATAACTTGAGAATGGTAAAAGATATTGACATGAGACCAAAGAGGTAGGTTAGAGGACTCTCTAATATTTCTAAAATGTCCAAGAACACCTCCATATCCTTAAAATTGAGGGATTTGTGTCCTTGCAAAGTTGGGAAATTTTTGAGAGGTTTATGAAGCGAATGGGATCTTAGAACCAAATTTCTCCAAATGGGCTTGCATTTTTATGACCCAAACACTTCCATGACATCATGCACGAATTAAAAATTATTTATTCAAATTTTTATTCATTTTATTTTATTTATTATGATTTTTTACATTAAAAATCATTTTAAATCAAAATAAAATATAAAAATTTCAATATTTGATAGGATTTTGGTTCTAGAAAGTCATAAAGATCAATTTAAAGTGATTGAGATCATGGAAAATCAGATCAACCAAAAATAGCAAGGATATATCAAATTTTTTCAATATTTTGGAAGCATATCTTTTTCAATCTCAAATGATCCACAAGTCCAAAGTATGATTTGATTTTTTGACCTAGTTAGGTCATACTATATATGTATAACATGAAGCAAACACAAGACACAAAAAATTGGCACAAAGAGGCATAGTTCAAAGCTCCAAATTTCACAAAAAATTTCAAATTCGGTTTCCCATATTTTGGTCTTTTTTAAGTGATTTGAAGGTTGGGATAACTTCCTGAGGTCATCTAGAACATAAATCAATCATAATCATCATCAGAAGCATCATATAATCCCTATACCGATTGTGTTTTCATGGCTTTATGATTTTTTTTCGATTTTTATTATATATGAATTGTTCATCCAATTTGATCTGATTTTGTTGTTATTCATGATGTTTGTAAGGTTTCTGGACTAATTTCGTGAAGTTTCATGGCCGAAAACTCATTCTGCCATTGTTAGGGTTCTATGGTTCAAAATAGGGGTTTATGATTCAGTAAATATAAATTAATTCTAATTACTTAAATTAACTGTATTTGATGTGGGCAACACCATGGTGTGTTCAATTTGAGGAAAAATTACAGGTATCATGAGTTTCGAAGAAACTTAGTTTTTCATACGAAACTGGATTCGCAGGAAATATTGTAGGAGATTTCGCAGGTAAATTGGCAGGAACCAAGGTTGAAGATGATCATCTGACGCGAATTCAATAATTCAAATATTTGTTTGTTTTTATTATTATTTAGGTTTGGTTTATGTTACACAACGCGCAGGCAGCTTAGTTGGTTAATAATATAATGAGTTGGTGATGTAAATAGATCACCAGCGTGCGCTGGCCCTGTTGGTTTTGTGTTGTGTGTTTGAGGTAAGAGGACCCGGGTTCAAATCCCAGGTCCTTTCTTTTTGGCCAATTTCCTTGTTTTTTTTCTTATTTTCAATTTATTTTCTTATATTAATTCTATTTTGTTTAAATTAGTAAATATAAATTATAAAAATAATTTCTAAATAACATTATAATATTTTCTTTATATTCTTAAAAAAATTATAATTTATTTTCTTAAAAATTTAAATTGTTTATATTTATTTTATAATAAGTATATATATGTAATATTATTATATTTTTGTAAATAGATTAATTATATATTTTAATTAATAATTAAAACCCTTTTTTTTAAATATTATGTAAATCCTAATTTCTAACCCTAAATATTTTATTAACCCTATTTTTTTTATTAACTTTAATATTTAATTTAGTTAATTTTTGTTTTAAACTTTAATTAAATAATTAATCATTTTTTTATGTAAATAATTATTATTTTGTTTATTATTATTATTAATTGTTCTATTTTATTCTAAATTTTTTTCTAAATGGTCATTTAACTTAAAAATAATATTCTCTTAAACTTTATATTCTTTATATTTTTACTAACCCCTTTTATTATTATTATTATTTCATTATTACTAACCTTTAAATTATTGTTTATTTATTATATTTATCATTATTGTTTCTATTATTATGTAATTGCGAAAGCCATGTAATAGTCGTAGATTTATTTTTTGTTTCTATTTTATTTTTGTAAATATTTTTATTGCCATGGTTAGTAATTTTAGGATGTGTATAACTATGTGTAATTAAAATAATTTAGAAAATTAATTTAAATAAGATAAATATTTGAAAATAAACACTCACACACGTAAGTCGATCTTTGATCGCCATTTTTCACTTTCTAGGGTTACCTCTCATGTTGCCTATTTCTAAGGTCAAGTAAGGTGTCTTAAGCAAAGTCCATTCATAAAATATCATCAAGTCCCTTCAAATTATAAGATCAAGTATCTTCGAGGTTGCCTACAATAAATGATCTTGTCCCTTCGAATAAAAGATGATAAGTCCCTACGAATTGCTAAAGACACCTTGCAGTTGCCTAAATTCAGATGTCCCTTCACATGTCCCTTATCACATCCAAGGTAATGACTACCTATTCCTTAATAATAGGGATAATCTTACCATTGAAAGAACATATAAGAACAGTAAAGACTTAATATAGGGTAGGTTCCTCTTAAGTACTTGCTCACCTTTTCAAAATACATTTTACACTTCACATTTCAAACAAATTTTCAAAACAAAGTCTTTATATATATCCATACGAGGATCATTATAAAGTACTTAGAAAATTTTTAATCACACACTACACTTTTTCAAAACAATTTAAAGTGAGCTAAGTAACTAAGAGCCCATGGATAACCATGGATATAAAGGGTGCTAACACCTTCCCTTTGTATAACCTACCCCCCGAACCCAAAATCTTTTTTAAGGTCTTTCCTGTTCTTTTATGTCCTTTCCTTTTGGATAAAATAAAAGTCGGTGGCGACTCTTGCTATCCACAACATTTAACTAAAGTCAGTTCTCCCACCGTGTTACACATACCCATTAGAAGTGTTCTGTTAGGAGCCATGTCTAGATTGTATTGGTATTGGCGAATGAAAGCCTCGGCCAAATCTTTCCAATTTCTAATGGTTGCCCTAGTCAGATGAGAGTACCACTCACAGAATGCCCCGATCAAGTTATCCTCAAAGTAGAACATCCATAGCTTTTCATCCATAGTGTAAGCCTTTAATCTTCTCAGAAAGGATTGAAGATGGGTGCGAGGGCAAGATGTTCCATTATATCTTTCGAAGCAGGGAGGTTTGAATTTGTGAGGAATTCTAACTCCCTCTACCAACCCCATATCCATAACATCAAACCCTAAGGAGTTTTGAGACTCCAGAGATCTCAACCTTTCTGCTATCTCATCCAGCCGACGATCATAGACTTCATCTCCTGCCCCAACTATAGTGAATTATTCCTCCCGAGGGTCCTCTTGCAAGGCACGCCCTCCAGTATTACCCTGGGTATTCCTGATAGCATTAATGTCAGGGTTAAGATGAGGTCCAAACTTCGGGGGATCAGTACGAGGTTGTACATGATCATTGTTGCTGGTACCCCTTGTACCTGTGTGATTTTCTTCAGGAGTTTGCCTCTCGACCAACTCTTTTAATCTTTCTTGGCTTTGGGCCAACCCAGTCATTACTGCCATGAACTGGTTCATCTGGGCCCTCATTTCAGTTCTTTCATTAGCCATCTGGGTTCTCACATCAGTCAGATCTTGTTGAACCTGATCCATCTGTAAGCTCAGAAGGTTGTTTCTTGTCGGGTACCGGTGAACTCTATTGATGGGGAAGACTCTCCTACGAGCAATGTTTCATGAAACCACAACAAAGTGAGAAATGACAACAAAAATACCTACAAAACAAAGAATGGAGTTAGTATGCAATGCAGTATGTCTACTTGTCTTCCAAGGGTATCCGGTTTGGTTCTTTGGTTTTGACCTTCCAGACCTCGAGGAATGATATTGTTGAAGAGAAATGAAGCCCATAGAATAACACACAAACCATATATTACAAAATGTAAAGATACATAGTTCATGATTACAACAAATTCCCATGATGGGTCAAAATACAACAAAATCAACAAAAGTACAAACAAAATGAAGTACAAATACAAGGAAATCAAACATCCAACCTATAGTCATCCTCTTTGACTTCCTTCAGGAGAGCATCAGTCACTGGTTCAACGGGATGCTCTGTGATGGTCCTGATAAGAAGGTTCCTGGTGGCAATAGCATTTGTCAACTTCTTGTACTTGTCTTGGTCTTTTGATCTCTTCAACCCCGCCCGAAGTTTCAACTCGGAGATTTCCTTATGTGCTGCTAACAAGGCTTCCTGACTCTTCTTCTCATTAGCTTCCAGCTGCTCTATCCTAGCCTGGGTCTTCTGATCTTCCTGTGAACGAGCCTCAGTAATTCTGATCCATCTAGCCTGACTCTCTTCCAAGTAGTGCTCAACTCTGGCCTTCTGAATCTTGGCTTCTTTGCATGCATTCTTCAACACTAACTCCCCTGCTCTAGCCCTTCTGATGTAATCATCTGTCTTCTCAATCTTGGTCATATGCTCAATCCAGAGCTTCTCTAACCTCTCATTGACCAGATGACTATCATTCCTCTCCTAGAGGGTCTTCTTTAGAGCTTCATAAAGCTGAGTATTCCTTTCCTTCAACTTTTCAAACTCTTCTAAACTGACTGTAGCTATAGTCTCTATTGCTGATGGTCCAGGCACATCCTCCAGGGTGAATGGCATGCGGGTGATCTATCATCTGATACGTAACCAATCAAGATACTAAGCTGAAGCTATGTTATTGCACTTGCAAAGAATGGCAGTCCCTTTTGTCGGGATGTTATCCCAAGCCCAGGCTGCTTGTCGGGCAATGGCATTATTATGTTGAATGTCACAGTAGATGGTTTCTGATAAGTCCTACTCTCTTGGTGGATGTACCAAGGCATACCCTAATTGCCTTTTGAACAACAAAGGATTGTAGTTGATTCAACCTTTCACTCCAATCAGAGGTACATTGGGGTATTGCCCACAACTGGTGATTATGTCTCTGCCCTTGGTGCTCTGAGTGCACTATTTAATGTCTTCTGAAGTGAGAGCAATCATTCTCTTTGCCCAATTTCTTGACTGATGAGGATTCAAGAAAGCTTCTGTCTTCGGCAAGTGTCTCAATAACCAGTAGTAAAAGAGAGGTGCACAACATCTGATTAATCTTCCCCTTTGCTTCCCATTCCTTTGATGCACTGAGTAGTAGAAATCCCCTAGCAAGGTGGGAACTGGATTCTTCAGCAAGAAGATATGGATAGCATTCTTACTTACAAACTTAGGCTCATCTGCAAACAAGATGATACCATATATGCTAAGGGCCAAGAGAGCACAAACAGTGTCCCACTTCCCTGTTGCAGCATGACTGGTGGCCTGAGTAATCAAGAAGTCCAAATGGAGGCCTGGGATTCCAGACTTGGTGGTCATATTATGATCAATGATGGTGGTATCCAAATATAGAGCCTTATCTATATCCTCATTCCTAGGAGCAGTCATCTCAGGATTGAAAGGAATCCCTCTCCTGATGGGGACACCCAACAACATGGAAAACTTCTCTAACAAAGGACCCAACTGAAAGTATGGAAAAGTAAAACATCTGAGAGGAGGGTCATAGAACTGAAGGCAAGTGTGGATCATACTCCTCTGTGATGCATCCAAGTCCATGATCATGTCCATAATGCTACCATAATGTTCCCTGAATAAAGGGACATGATCAGGAGTGATGAGTGTCTGAATCTGCCTGATGCCTGCTAGGGAGGGCTCAAAGAAATGATAAGTAATGTTGCTCTTCCTGGATGGGTCCATGCTGACAATGGATGTTGAGGAAAACAACCGAGGAGAAATGTTGGTGCAGACAACTGATGAAGATGCTGAAGAGAATCTCTGATGAAGATAGTTGGTGAAGATGGCTGATGCAGATGAACAGTCAAAACCAAAACCAAATGAGATGTGGATACCCTATAAAACAAATAGACAAATGTTAAAATGATGCAAAATGATGTATGCAAAATGATATGAAAGGGGTTGTGATGAAGTGTTGGATCTGTTATCTCCCTTGATAAGGTCCATGTGTGTTTATAAGTTCAGATGAAGGCCTAGAGAACCAGTAACCAGGTGGGGGACTCAAATAAAGAGTCAAAAATCCAGGGTTTCACAAGAATAGTCCAAAATTATGCAATCTTAAAACAAAACTGGTAACAGGGTATGATGAGGCCAAGGGTTCCTGCAAACCTGTAAACATCCCAACCCCCTCACAGGTATTGTTCTAAAACTAGGATCCTCAGACTTGGATCAGGTATGAGAAGTGTAAACACTTCTAACCCGGAGGTACAATGTTTACATTAATCATAAAGGATCCTCCTCTAATTCACCTCAGATGCTAAAGGTCATAAAAAGGTCATCCAGACTTAGCAGACTTCCCAGATAGCCCTAGTACTATAGGAAATCCGTAGCACAAAGTTCTCAAGAAGAAACCCATTGTAAACACCCCAAATTTTCCCTCACTCATTTCACCATGTCTTGTGATCTTTTCATTTGCATAAGTTCAACCATAGCATATCATATTGCATTTTTGTTTCATCTGCTTTAATTCAAGTTCATCTGCATCTAGGGTTTGTGATCTGAGCAATCCAAGAGCTATTAGAGCCACTCCAAAGGTCATCAATCACTTCAAAGGGGTCCATGTATGGTCAAGCATCATATTCTATCCTCATAAGGTCAAGGAAGTCAAATAATCACAAGAACTGAGAAAGGCATGGAAGCAGAGCCAGGCTTAACTGCACAGATGACCTAAAATTAGGGTTTTGGTTTCAGAGGCCATAACTCCAAATTTTTTGGTCATTCTTGTTTCTATTGGTCTCTATATGATATGAGGATCATGCATATCAATTTTCATGAAGAAATTCAATGGGGAAGGCATCTGATCAAGGGATGACATCTTAAGCAAGTCAGTGCAAAATCAGGGCATCTGAGGCCCCCAATGACCTAACCAAAGGGTGTTCTCCATCATTTTGAATGTGTATGATCTTTATTTGATCATAGAAGGTGTTAGAAGTTCACGAAATTGGAAAATTTCAAGTCATTTGCAAAGTTGCCTTTTTGGGAAAGTGACTTATAATGTAAACTTGCCATTTTGGGAAAGTTTTTCAACCTCCTATTTTTGATTCAAAAATGCTTCAAATGAGAAAACTTTGGTCATGAAAGTTGTAGATTGGATCATTCTCTTTTCAAAAAGTACAAGAACTCTTTCTAATTCATTTTGGATCAAAAGTTATGGCCTTACAAAGTTGGGAAAAATCATGAAATTTTCACTTTTGCACAAAGAGGGAAACTTGCAAATTCACATGCCAAGCCTTTATGTAACCTCTAATTGACTTCTAACCATTGCACAAACCTCACACATGACCTAAAATTCAGAATGGCCCAAGGAATCACTCATTTTCATGCCTTGATCATTAAGAAATCACAAAGGGGCCAAAGTTGTACCAATTTGCAAAAGCTCATGTAACCATGCCTCTACTTGTTACAGCTCATCAAATCTAATCCATAAGCCTTCCTTGATCTTTGCTGCACATAGCCATGCCCAAATCCAAGCCTGCCACATGCCCATACCTCAAGTACAAGTCATGTTGACATTTTGGCAACTTGCCCATACCAATCACCATAGGCCAACACCCACTCTCTGACCTATCACACTTCTTTATGTGGATCAAAACAAAGCAAAAGCACCACACAACACAGCCTGAAACTCCAAGAACACAGCACACTCAAAAATCCCCTAATTTGCAAAAGCTTTCGAATCTCTTGATTCAGCCATCAAACCTTCAAACTGTTTCCACCATTCAACTCCATAAACCTCACTGATCATTTCCCACCTTCCATTTTGCCCTAAAACCTTCATAATCAAAAACACGATTTCAACATTTCATGAACTGAGATTCTGCAAACTTCCTCTAGAGGCCATTTAAACTCCAGCTAAGTATCACAAACACTTGAGGGAGATCATTGGAGAAGTTTTGAAGCAAAGAAGCAGCCAAACAGTGCCACTTTCGAAAGCTTCAGTTCAGGTATCATCAAGAACAAATTTTCCAGAAGCTTGATTTTAGGTTATAAACTTGTTCCTCATGTTGCCCTGATCATGTTGATGCTTTTATTTTTGAAAATGATTGAGTTTTGAGAATGTTATGTTGTTCTGAAATTTTTCCCGTGAAATGTATTTTGATCTGATTCTCTTGATTCATGAAAAATAAATGAGTTTTGTTGTGGGGTTTAGATTCAGTGATGTCTAGGGTTTGATTCTGGAGAGTTTGATGAGGTTTGGTTGCGTATTGAGTGAGATTTGAAAAATGGACGGCCGGAGAAGATGACCGGAACACTGTTCCGGTCACCTGAAAATCATTAGGGTTCAGATTAGGTCTTAATTGCGTAATTAGTGAGTTTGAATGTGAGCCGTCCATTAGCGCGCGAAGTCAATTCCCTCCCCTTTTTTGTTTGAATCTCAGCCACTGGATTGGATTACTTTCATTAATTCATATTTAAAATTCATTTTTATTGCATTTTCTTTCTCATTTATTTTAAAATATCAAAACACATTATAAAAATTTTATTTTTTGCATGCTGACTTAAAATATTTTTCTTATTCTGAATATAATTTTATTTTTTATTTTTTGCATTAAAAATTATTTTTAAATCATTTAAATGTTTATTTTTAATTAGTTAATGGAAATTAATTAATTAAAAATGCATTTAGGTATTTAAAAATCACCAAAAAATTCACATTGCATTTTAAAACATTTAGAAACATTACCAAACTCTCAAAACAAATTTCTTTTTGGTCCTTGATGTATTTTGACATTTTTCCTTGGAATAAAAGTTATTTAAAGGCAATATTTTGGTCCTAACTTGGAAAACTTCATTCTGCCTAACCATAAAGATTTTGATGATGGTTCTTCTTGCATATTATCCTTCATAGCATGTTGTTTCTAGGGTAAAATTGGTTGGAATTTATCTTTCATTTTCTATTTGATGAACATTTTTCCTTTTGAAGTGCCTTGAAACCCTAGCCAACTTAAGAAAATCATAACTCCCATTAGGTTAAGAGTTAGTCCCCTCCTTTGGGCAGTGAACTTATGTAGGGTTAGGGTTCCTTTGATCCCACTTTCAATTTTTTATCATGTAATTTGCTTCTGATTTTGAATTTTGCATTGCACATTGTATGTAAACCCTAATTCTTGCTTTCCTTTGCATCCATCCCTCATATGCTTGCATTCAAGAACTTGGCATGATATTTTGTGCATCCTCATGACATATAAGACATCTTAGGACATATTAGAATCATGTTTGATCATTGCATCTTTCATTTGCCATGTTATATGCTCATTCCATTTCATAAACTTTCATGAATCTTTATGGTTCAAAGCATGCTTCATTTGCATCCACATCCTTGTATGATCATCCACAACTCTTGACATGTGTTTGCATCATCTCTTAGCATCATTGAAATCATGTTTATGCTTCTGAATTTGTCTTGCATCATTGCATTTCATCTTATTTTCATTACATTTCATTTCCTTTGCTAACTTTTAAGGTGGTAAGTTGTTTTGAGAGGTGAATTTGCCTTCACTTCTCACAATCTCTTCTCATCTCTCTTATGCATCATTGCTGCATTTTATCTTTGTATTAGAGTGAGCTTTCTCATTCATGTTCATCTCTTACTTTCTTTCCCCAAGCAACTTATCTTCTTAAGTGAAGTAAGTTGACTTATTTCTTTCTGCTTCTCTTCCTTTCATCTGCTTCTTTCCTGGTGGCTTCTGTCTTGAAGATCTTTTGCAAGCCTCATAAGCCCTAGGAACAACCAAGCATGATCATGATTAGGGTTTGATTAGTCCCCCCATTAGTTTTTTTACCTTTGTGTCATCTTTGGGTTTCTCTTCTCATCTCATAATCAAGGACTAAACCTTAAAGGTTTTAAGACTTTGTGATTAGGGTTATGCCTGTATCCTTCTATTAGGATGGAGTGTATAACTTTAATCCTAAGTATTAAACCCTTAATGTGTTTAAATCCTTTAATCAATCCATCTAATAATCACTAAGACATCAGGCTTGTAACTTGGGCCTTGCATTAGGGTTCTAATTCTTCCTTAATTGGTTAAGAAGGACTAACCCTAGTGTTAATGGACAAGTCCCTCTCAAGTTGTCTTACAAACCCTAAAATTCACTTCTTAACCTTACCATTAACTAAAATCCACTTTAATAAAGGCTTTGTTTTGTCATGAGGTTAATCCCTAATCATGGATTAAGTTGAGAAGCCTTCCTCAGCTTAAATGTTATCATCTATTATCCTTCTATTAGGATGGTGTAATGAGTCCATTAAATCCTTGATTATGGCTTAAAATCATTACTTAACACTAAACAAAAACATCAAAAAATATCTAAATAATCACAAGTAGGTTAATGATCTTAATCCTACACCATGGTGATTAAGTATGAGGTGTTTACTTCATACTTAAGGTATCCTCATTACCCCTAATCAAAGGGAGGATGTGATGAGTTTACTAACCCTTGGTTTAGGCTTAAGCTCATTTTCTTATGACAAAACTCCAAAAAGCAATAAAAGACTGAAAACACAAAAACAGACAATAATCGTCTCCTCCGGGATTCTTTTCTCATCATCTTCACTCACAAACGAGAACTCGCTTTTTCCGTCTAATGCAAGACAGTTTGCACCTGATCCAGACAGGTCATACATTTGAGCATGGACAAGTAAGCAGTTCACAAGTCAATTCATATTTCAGTCTCTTTGAGTCGAACTACGGTGTTCTGACTTCCTCATTGCACGAGAGGATACGTAGGCATAACTTAACAGTTATCGAACAAAAGTATTTGTATATCCCCCCTCCTTCCAGCATTATTCTTTGAGCCTCATAGTCTTGAGCTTTATACTCCTGTTCTTACACTGACACTTCTTCATTTCACTTTACATTTCTTTTACACTGACACTTGCATTCTTTCCAGCTCTGATACACAAATTACACTGACACTACCCCTTTAAAACACAAATATTTTAAGCGTGGATCCCATCGAGTACGACGGACAATCTGGGTGCTAATACCTTCCCAGGTTGTAACCAACCCCCTTTCTCAGTCTCTCTGATTCACAACCGTCTTATCCATACCTTTCCTTAGGTTTATGCAGCATTACCTTTCCCTCGGGATAAAAATGCCTAGCTGGCGACTCTATTCATTTCTTCTCATTCGCCGACCGTTCGCGTCTGTACCCCTCTTGACCGGGTGTCATCTGGTGGGAGCGACAGCTTGGCGACTCTGCTGGGGACCCTTATACTATAACCAGGGCTTCTGGTTCTTTTTGTGGGTTCCTCCTAGCGCTTGTTTGATTTGTGTTTACTGGGGTGTTACGTGTTAATTGTGTTTATTTGCTTTATTTATTGCTTTATGTACAACTTTATTTATTGCTTTCTTTACAGTTTTACATATTTCATACTGTCATTATCATTGCTGGATCTGGTTTCTGTTTTGGTGGGTGGGGTTTCATTGAGAGTTTGAGGTCCTAAACCTGGGACCTGAGTGACACCTAGGCTAGAGTGGTTCATGATCTTTTCCATTCCATTTCGGTCTGGTGCGGGAATATGAAACACGGTTCAGATGTGGGTTTCTTCTTGAGAACTCTATGCTACAGATTTCCTGTAGTGCTAGGGCTATCTGGGAAGCCTGCTAAGTCTGGATGACCTTTATTATGACCTTCAGAAACTGAGCTAAATTAGAGGAGGATCTTTTATGGTTATTGTAAACACTGTACCTCCGGGTTAGAAGTGTTTACACTTCTCATAACTGATCCAAGTCTGAGGATCCTTGTTTTAGAACACTACCTGTGAGGGGGTTGGGCTGTTTACAGGTATGCAGGTACCCTTGGCCACATCATACCTTGTTACTTGTTATGCTTAAGAATGCTTCATTTTGGATAGTTCTTGTGATTAACCCTGGATATGTGACTCTTTATTTGAGTCCCCCACCTTGGTTACTGGATTTCTGAACCTCCATCTGGACTTCTTGAACATACATGGACCTATATCAAGATAGATAATCAGATCCAGCTTGATCACAAACCCTTGCATATCATTTGCATACTCATCATTTGCATCATTTAACATTTGTTTATTTGTTTTTCAGGGTATCCACATTATATCTGGCTTGGTTTTGACCCCTTCTTCTGCATAGACCTCTGCTTCATCAGTTATCTGCTTCATCTATCTTCATCATCACCAGCATCAGCCTATCAGTGGTTCATCTCTAGTATCAGTCTTGATCTTCATCAGCACCTATCTTCATCATCTTCAGTAGCATTCATGACCACTCCTAGGAAGAGCAACATTTCCTATCATTTCTTTGAGCCTGTGTTGACTGCCATCAGGCAGGTCCAGTCACTCATCACACCAGATCACATCCCTTTGTTTAGAGAGCATTATGGAGGTATCCTGGATATGGTTATGGACCTTGACCCATCTCAGAGGAGCATGATCCACACATGCTTACAGTTTTATGACCCTCCTTTGAGATGCTTCACATTCCCAGACTTTCAGTTAGGGCCTCTACTGGAAGAGTTTTCCTCTTTAATTGGAGTACCTATCAGGGGTGGACTCCCTTTCAACCCAGAGATGACTTTTCCCAGCAATGGAGAAGTAGCAAAAGCACTGTACCTGGAGCCTGCCTTGATTGAGCAAAGCATGACAACAAAAGCTGGAATCCCTGGTCTTCACTTAGACTTCTTGATTTCTCAGGCCATCCTGAAGGCCTCTTTGGGAGAGTGGAAGGCAGTCTGTACACTGTTAGCCCTCAGCATATATGGGGTTATACTGTTTGCAGATGAGCCCAAATTTATCAGCGAGAATGCCATTCATCTTTTTCTTCTGAGGAACCCAGTACCCACCTTGCTGGGAGATTTCTATTACTCCATCCATCAGAGGAATGAGAAACAAAGGGGGAAGTTGGTGAGATGTTGTGCTCCTTTGTTTCACACCTGGCTGCTCAGACACCTACCTAAATCAGATGCCTTCTTGAACCCTCACCAACAGAAGAATTGGGTCAAGAGGCTAATTGCTTTGACTTCAGATGATATTAGATGGTGCACCCAGAGCACCAAAAGCAAAGACATTGTCACCAACTGTGGACAATACCCAAATGTACCTCTGATAGGAGTAAAAGGTTGCATCAACTACAATCCTTTGCTGTTTAAGAGACAACTGGGCTATGCTTTGGTTCACCCTCCTAGAGTGAAAGATTTAGCTGAGACCCTGTATTGTGAAGTGAAACCTAATTCAGCTGTTGTCAGACAAGCATCCTGGGCTTGGGACAACATCCAGAAAAAAGGGATGGCTATTTTAGGGAGGTTTAATAATGTTGCTTCAGCTCAGTACTATGACCGGTCCCATGCTAGAGCTCAGATTACTGGAATCCTCTTCACCTTGGAGGACATACCTGGACCATCTACAATACAGCCAACAACAACTGTCATCCTAGAAGAATTTGAGAAGCTGAAGGAAAGAAATGAGAATCTGTCTCAAGTTTTGAAGAAGACTTTGTGGGAAAGGAGTGATGGTCGTCTGGATATTAAAAGGTTGGAAAAGCTTAGGGTGGAGCATCTTGCCAAAATTGAGAAAACAGAGGACTACATCAAGAAGGCAAGGGCTGGGGAGCAAATATTGAAGAATGCCTGTAAGGAGGCCAAGGTTCAGAAGGCTAGGACTGAGCTCTATCTGCAAGAAAGTCAGGCTAGGTGGGTCAGGATCACTGAAGCCCGGACACAAGAAGATCAAAAGACTCAGGCTAAGATTGAACTGCTAGAAGCCAATGAGAAGAAGCAGCATGAAGCTTTGTTGGCAGCCCAGAAGGAGATTTCAGAGTTAAAGCTCAGAGCTGGATTGAAGAGATCAAAGGACCAAGACAGGCACAAGAAGCTGACCACTGCCATTGCCACCAAGAACCTCCTCATTAGGACTATTACAGAGCACCCAGCCAGTCCAGTGACTGAGGCACTTCTGAAGGAAGTCAAGGAGGATGAGTTTGGATTGGATGTTTGACTTCTTTGCTTGTTGTTTATTTCCATTTGATATACTTTTCTTTTTGTTGTATTTTGACCCTCCAGGGGCATGTGTTGTAAAACAAACTATGTATTGTCCACCTTTTGTAATATATTTTAATTTTATTTCATTTGGGTTCTTATTCTCAAGCAACATCAAGCATCTTCCTCGAGGTCTGGAAAGGTCAAAACTAAGAACCAAGCCGGATACCTTGGAAAACAAATAAGCATACTGCATTGCATACTAACTTTTTGCTTTGTTTTGTAGGTTTTGTTATTATCTTTGTTTCTAACCTTGTTGTAATCTCAGGAAATATTGCTCGCCGCCGAGTATTCCCTGTCAACCGTGTGCACCGGTACCCTACTCGCAACAACCTTCCTGGTATCCAAATGGAGCAAGTACAGCAGGACCTGACTGAGGTCAGAACTCAGATGGCTAATGAAAGAGTGGAGATGAGAAACCAAATGACTCAATTCATGGCTGTAATGACTGGCTTGGCCCAGAGCCAAGAAAGGTTACGGGAACTAGTGGAGAGACAAACTCCCGAGGAACCTCATCTTGGAACTGGAGGAAATAGTAATAATGAAAGGGGTCAGCCTCATGTTAATCCACCAGTATTTGGACCTCATCTACATCCGGAAGTCAACATCCCGGGAAATGTGCAAGGAAATACTGCTGGGGGGAGAATCTTGCAAGAAGATCCCTAGGAAGAGCAGTTTACTGTCATGGGAGCTGGAGATGAAGTCTATGATAGGAGTTTGGATGAAATTGCTGAGAAGTTGAGATCTCTGGAGTCTCAAAATTCCTTGGGTTTCGATGTAATGGATATGGGGCTGGTGGATGGGGTGAGAATTCCCCACAAATTCAAACCCCTGTGCTTTGAGAAATACAATGGAACCTCTTGTCCACGAACTCACCTGCAGTCTTTCCTGGGGAGACTTAAAGCTTATACTATGGATGAGAAGTTGTGGATGTTCTACTTTGAAGACAGTCTGATTGGGGCTTCAAGGGAGTGGTATTCACACTTGACCAGAGCTACCATTAGATGCTGGAAGGACTTAGCTGAAGCCTTCATCAGGCAATATCAATACAATCTGGACATGGCTCCTAACAGGACCCTTCTGATGGGAATGTCCCAGTCCTCCAGAGAAAGCTTCAGGGAGTATGCCCAGAGGTGGAGACAGCTTGCTGCTGCTATCCAACCGCCCATGTCGAAAAGAGAAATGGCCGACATGTTCATGAATACTCTGCAAGGAACCTATATTGATAGATTGGCTGCCTTTTCTTCTACCAGCTTTGCAGATGTGGTTAAAGCTGGTGAAAGAATTGAAAGTATACTAAAAATGGGCAAGATTTCTGATAATGGTGCAAGTTCATCCAGTAATCCCAAGAAGCCTTTTGTGGGGCCCCGAAGAGCTGGTGAGACCAACTCCATTCATGCAAGCAGGACCAGACCTCAGTATGTCCACAAATCAGTAGCAGCTGTCACTATTCCAGCTCCGATTCCTCAACAACCAATATATCAACAACAACAACCACCACAATATCAACAGCAAGTTCAGTATCCGCAACAGAGAACCTGCAACAACAACAATATCAATCAACAACAACGTCCCTTCCAACAAAGACCATCACAGGCAAACAGGGTGATTGACCCTATCCCTATGCCTTATGCCGCATTATTGCCACAACTCCTGAAGCTTAACTTGGTTGAGTTAAGGACGTTGGCACCACCAGATCCCCTCAATCTCCCAAGGAATTATGATGTCAACGCCAGATGTGCTTTCCATTCCAATGCACCTGGTAACAATACTGAAAAGTGTAGGGCCTTACAAATGAAAGTCCAAGATCTGGTGGATTCTAAAGCCCTCAACTTTGCAGCTCCTCCGAATGTCAACAGAAATCCTATGCCTAATCATGGCGGGCCAAGGATTAATGCCATTGAGGAAGGCAAAATATCTACCTTGATCACCAGTGTCGCACAAATTCGAACACCTTTGGTCGAGATTAAAGCTCAGCTTCTAGAGTGCCAAGTGTTCCCCGGGTGTGAGCTCGGTTGTGGGTATTGCAACATTGCAGTCAACAGGTGTGAAAGTTTGAGAAGAGGCATAGATGGTCTTATCAAGGGTGGTATCCTTCAGATTTCAACAACGGCACCTACGAATCCAGCAATTCCTTTAACTACAATTCCCGATTCTTCTACAACAGCAGCAACAATCATTCCTACTGATTAGTCAATATCATCAACAATTACTCCGTCCATCACTTCAACAAATCAAATGTCAACAACCATCTCTTCTACAACATCGGCATCCATTTTATTAGCAGGATCTTCTACAACGCCAGCAAAAGCTAATGAAGATGTCTCAGTAGTTACAATCTACTATGACCCATCAAATGTTCCTCCCAGCAGCAATTTCCAACAACAAACAGTGGCACCTCCTGCCAGATCACCAGTCATAATTTACTATGATACACACACTGTTACGGTACCCTCCTCTGCAGCAATCAGTCCAGTCACCATTACTGTGCCTGGACAAGTCCCTTATGAAAGTAGCAATGCCATACCTTGGCATTATGGCTCTGATATCTACTGCAACGAGGAGAAAATCACTCCGGATTCATCAACCTCTTCTCCACAAGTTGATAATGTTGGGGGAGGTGGAGGCTTCACCAGAAGCGGACGCCTTTTTGCCTCACAAACACAAAGACCTAATGTTGAAGCAGAAGCTGCTGCCAAGGCAAAAGGAAAGAGTGTGGTATCTGAAGAGCCAACTGTCAAAGAAACTCAGAAGACATATTTTGAACAAGATGTGGACGAGTTCATGAGAATCATAAAAAGGAGTGATTACAAGGTGGTGGATCAGCTTCACCAAACTCCCTCAAAAATCTCCATATTATCACTGTTGATGTGTTCTGAAGCTCACAGGAACGCATTGTTGAAAGTCCTGCACGCAGCATACGTGCCGGAGGAGATTACTGTTAATCAGCTAGAAACTGTGGTGGCAAATGTCAATAGCAGTCATGGACTGGGCTTTACCAATGCTGACTTAACAACAGAGGGACGCAATCATAATAAGGCCTTGCATATCACCTTGGAATGCAAGGGTGCTGTTCTATCTCACGTACTGGTGGACACTGGGTCATCACTCAATGTTCTGCCAAAGAAAGCCTTAGTGAAGCTGGAGTATGATGGCTTGGCATTGCGTCCGAGCAATTTGGTGGTGAGAGCATTTGATGGCTCTAAAAGATCAGTGCTTGGGGAGATTGATCTGCCTGTGATGATTGGCCCACAGACTTTTAAAACTACCTTCTTTGTGATGGACATATAGCCGGCCTACAGCTGTTTGTTGGGTAGACCCTGGATCCACGCCGCCGGCGCTGTTACGTCTACCCTTCACTAGAAGCTGAAATTCGAGTGGGAAGGCCAGATCATCACCATCTGTGGGGAGGAAGACATCTTTGTTAGCCATCTGGCTACGTATATGTACATAGAAATGGATGGAGAAATCCATGAAACCATGAGCCAGGGGTTTGAGGCCTTGAACATTAATGAAGCATCTGCTGTACTGGGAACCTCCATAACGTCATACCAGCAAGCCCAGAAGGTTGTTGAGGAAGGTACCGCCCAAGGCTGGGGCAAGCTATTGCCCTTGGAAAAGAAAGAAGACCGATTTGGGTTGGGTTACAGACCAACTCAACAAGATCAACCAAAGGATGCAAAGGAGCCCAAGTTTGTTAGCGGGGGAATTCTCACCCCGGATGCTGTGAACAATTTGGAAGACGAGGAGGAAAGCGACCGCAACCTGGAGAGCTGGATACGTCCAAGGATCCCGGGGAGCCAAGTCCTTAACTGGTCTTCCCAGGAAATTATAAGGGTTACTCCTGCAGAGTAATTATTATTTCCTGTATTTTAAAGCATGCATCAAGTCTTACATCTTGCCCAAGATGTCAAGACTCATTTTGTAATCGGGCCATCTTGTATTTTGTGCAAAGATCAATCAATGAATATCAGGACATCTTTTGCAAATGAGTCTTTTCTTTTCCGCTCACTGTTTTTCATTTTTCACTTTTTGTACAAAAATAAAATGGCAATGTTTTTCAGAATAAAATAACTTCATTTTCACTTTTTCTAAATAAGATAAAACTGATCACTAAAATAAACCAATCTCAACCCTTGTAGAAAGTGCCCTCCAGACTGCACCGACAACAACACTGCTTTGACTTCGTATGACTTTGACAATCCAATCAATCAAGCTGATGAAGAGGTTGAAGAAGATTATGAGCTACCTGAAGAGCTAGCTAGGTTGTTAAGGCAAGAGGAAAACGTTATCACTCCTCATCAGGAGGAGATTGAGACGGTCAATCTTGGTATGGAAGAAGACGTGAAAGAAGTTAAGATCGGGGCCTGCCTGCAAGATTCAGTGAAAGAGCAACTGATTGACATGCTTCGGGAATATGTGGATGTTTTTGCTTGGTCTTATCAGGATATGCCAGGGTTGGACACCGATATTGTCATGCACAAGCTACCTCTGAAAGAAGACTGCCCACCAGTAAAACAGAAGTTGCGCCGTACTCGCCCAGATATGGCAATGAAGATAAAAGAAGAGGTACAAAAGCAGTGGGACGCCGGTTTCCTTGCTGTGACTAGTTATCCGCCGTGGGTTGCTAATATCGTACCTGTGCCTAAGAAAGACGGCAAGGTGAGGATGTGTGTGGATTACCGGGACCTGAACAGAGCCAGCCCGAAAGACGATTTCCCTTTACCTCACATTGATGTATTGGTGGATAATACGGCTCAGTTCTCGGTGTTCTCCTTCATGGATGGATTTTCAGGATACAATCAAATAAAAATGTCACCTGAAGACATGGAGAAGACAACTTTTATCACACCCTGGGGCACATTCTGTTATAAGGTGATGCCATTCGGACTGAAGAATGCTGGTGCTACTTATCAACGGGCTATGGTAACATTATTCCATGACATGATCCATAAAGAAATTGAATATTATGTGGATGACATGATTGCCAAGTCCCTCACAGAAGAAGACCACCTGGTAAATCTGTTGAAACTGTTCAAGCGTCTGAGGAAGTACCAACTGAAGTTAAACCCCAACAAATGCACATTCGGGGTGCGATCCGGCAAGCTGCTGGGATTTATTGTAAGTGAAAAAGGGATTGAAGTTGACCCTGATAAAGTCAAAGCCATTCAAGAAATGCCTGCACCGAAGTCAGAAAAAGAAGTTCAGGGGTTTCTAGGTAGATTGAACTACATTTCAAGGTTCATATCTCACCTAACAGCAACCATTGAACCCTTGTTCAAGTTGTTAAGAAAAGAACAAACGGTCAGGTGGAACGAAGACTACCATAGGGCTTTTGACAAAATCAAGGAATACTTACAAGAGCCTTAAATCCTTATGCCTCCAGTTGAAGGAAGACCTTTAATCATGTACCTGACAGTATTAGGAGAGTCAATGGGGTGTGTGCTGGGCCAGCATGACGAGTCTGTTCGAAAAGAGTATGCAATATACTACCTAAGCAAAACGTTTACCGACTGTGAACAACGTTATTCACTGCTCGAGAAAACTTGTTGTGCTTTAGCGTGGGCTGCTCGCCGACTAAGGCAGTATATGTTGACCCACACTACTTTATTGATCTCAAAGATGGATCCAGTTAAGTATATTTTTGAGAAGCCAACACTTACCGGACGGGTTGCAAGATGGCAAATGATCCTCACAGAATATGATATTCAGTACACATCTCAGAAAGCCATCAAGGGCAGTGTATTGTCTGATTATCTTGCTGAGCAACCCATTGACGATTACTAGCCTATGAGATTTGACTTCCCTGATGAAGACATCATGTTCATAAAAGCAAAAGATCATGAAGAGCCTGTTCACACTGAAGGGCCTGACCCAGAAGAAGAATGGACTATGATGTTTGATGGGGCTGTTAATATGAATGGTCGTGGTGTTGGTGCAGTACTCATTACACCCAAGGGAGTTCACAGGCCTTTCTCGAAAAAACTCACCTTCAACTGCACTAACAACGAAGCTGAATACGAAGCTTGTATTATGGGCCTTGAGGAAGCCATTGACCTCAGGATCAAGACTTTGACTGTATTTGGAGATTCGGCTCTAGTAATCAATCAAACCAACGGCAAATGGTACACGCACCAGGATCATCTGATACCTTACCGGGATTATACAAGGAGGTTATTGACTTTCTTCACAACGGTCAAGCTTGAGTATATCCCTCGAGATGAAAATCAGTTTGCAGATGCTCTGGCTACCATTTCATCCATGATCAAAGTTCAAGCTGCCAACTTTGTACCACGAATATCAGTATCCAGACTTGATAGACCAGCATATGTGTTCTCAGCAGATGTTGATAAAGATAATAAGCCTTGGTTCCATGACATTAAGTCCTTCTTGGAGGATCAGACATACCCACCTTGGGCATCTTCCAATGATAAGAAGACATTAAGAAGGCTAGCTGGTAGTTTCTTCCTGAATGTTGTTGGTTCCCTGTACAAGAGAAACTTTGATATGGTACTTCTCAGATGCGTTGATAGGGCAGAAGCAGACTTGTTGATGCACAAGGTGCACGAAGGATCTTTTGGTACCCATGCAAGAGGGCATGCCATGGCCAAAAAGTTGCTAAGATCAGGCTATTACTGGATCACAATGGATACAGACTGTTGTGCCTATGCCAGAAAATGCCATAAATGCCAGATTTATGCGGATAAAGTACATGTGCCTCCGAATCCTCTGAATGTGATGTCTTCACCCTGGCCCTTTGCCATGTGGGGCATTGATATGATTGGCAAGATTGAGCCGACTGCTTCAAATGGCCACAGATTCATCCTGGTTGCCATTGACTATTTTACCAAGTGGGTTGAAGCAGCTTCCTATGCAAATGTTACAAGGCAAGTGGTAGCCCGATTTCTGAAAAGAGACATCATATGTCGGTATGGAGTGCCCGAGCGAATCATTACTGATAATGGTCCCAACTTGAACAACAAAATGATGTCAGAACTATGCCGGGACTTCAAGATCCAACACCACAATTCTTCTCCTTACAGGCCAAAGATGAATGGCGCTGTTGAGGCAGCTAACAAGAATATCAAGAAGATTGTGCAGAAGATGGTAGTTACCTATAAAGACTGGCATGAAATGCTACCATTTGCCTTGCATGGGTACCGTACGTCCATCAGAACATCCACTGGGGCAACGCCGTATCAGCTTGTGTATGGTATGGAAGCAGTCCTACCGGTCGAAGTTGAGTTACCATCTTTACGGGTATTGATAGATGTCAAGTTGAACGAAGCAGAATGGGTCTGATCCCGATACGAACAACTGAGTCTGATTGAAGAGAAGAGATTAGCTGCGATCTGTCATGGGCAGCTGTATCAGAAGAGAATGAAGAAAGCCTTCGATCAGAAAGTCAGGCTCCGAGAATACCAAGTAGGAGATCTTGTGCTGAAAAGACTCCTCCCTCCTCATACAGACCACAGAGGCAAGTGGACTCCGAATTATGATGGTCCATTCATAGTAAAGAAAGTTTTCTCCGGAGGAGCACTGATGCTCAGTACTATGGATGGTGAAGACTTCCTGTCCCCTGTGAATTCAGATGCAGTTAAAAAATACTTCGCATAAAATGACCCGCTGGACATAAAAACAGAATGTAAGTCCAGGCAAAAATAGGGCATCCCGGCGGGTCAAAAACAGAATAAGAGACTCGGGCAAAAATGAGGGAAAATAAATAAAAATGTACACCCGCTGAGTTGAAAAGCCGCATTGGACAGCTCAGGCAAAAATGGGTATCCCGGTGGATTGAAAACCCGAAAGGGCGATCCACGCAAAATAAGGGAATGAGCGAACATCTGCATTCTAAATTCGTCTGTATCGCTTACAGCATGGCAAGCTTCGAAAGGTTAAAGCATCGGTCAGAATCAGCCTTCTTCAGAAAGCAAGACGAGAAAAACGTCAATGTCATACGAGTCATAGCAAAAGGGAAGCTTCTTGAAGCGTCATCAACATTGCCACCATCTTTTTGTTTTTTAATTTGTAACGATCTCCTCATTTCAGGGGATCCGTTTCTTTGACTGTATCTTAACAATTCAGGGCACACAAATTAATAAAATCAGATTTTCAGTCATATTCCGTCCCGTATATTTTATTTTCATTTGCAAAATGTCCGATATCCTTAAGATAGTGATTGCATAAATACAGATGCTTCCCTTCTGAAAATACGTGCTTACAGGAAATATACTTACTCCCGGGGGTGTCTAGACTCCTATAATGGAATCCAGTAAGGGATACCTCGGGATACTTGTACGTTTCTTTGTTTATAACAGGATTGCAGGTATTCAAAGCACAACATGGGGCATGAAAGCCTCTCCACAGCAAGCTGTCAAATCACCACTTCCTCAGCACACCTTCCAAACAGCACCAGAGATGCTTTCTCCCCATTAAGAGTTGCCAGGCATTACTTCTCCAGCTTTTCCTTCAGAGCAGCACCAGAGGTTGTTCATTTCCCCAACTGAGTTGTCAGATAGTATCATCCTCAGCAGGATCCCCACAGAAATCTTTAGGAAGATCTTTCAGTGATCTTTCTTCTTCCCTAGCCGAGCTGCCAGTCATCATTCCTCCTCAGACAAGTGCAAAGACAGGGAACCATCTCCCCACAGAGTTTTAGCCTCTATCCAGAAGAGCAACGCCTGAAGATCTCACAACAGAGTGACGAAAGCTTCTACAGACCCCCAGCTGGGTCCCTCATTACCAAGATAGGTTTATCAATGACCTACCTCCCCATGCAGAGTCAGATATGTCGGATCTACCAATGATCTCATCCCCAGCTGGGATGTCCACTTCAAGTAGATCAGCCGGAGATCTCCACATCATTGGGATCTGAATCCCGAATCGGTATCTCTTGCATAATCATAGCATTCACATCATATTTCCCCCCACAGCGTAGCATTCTGTTTAATACGAAGCATTACGGCAAAAATCAAACATATTGCATAATCATAAGCCATGTGTCGAACACTTGTAAATACCAACATTCCATCAACAATATACAAAATACTTCTCAAACTCCCCGACAGAATACTAAAGCATTTCCTTTACACTCACAAATACAGAAATATGCTCCTTTTGGCACTCGTCTGTGTCATACCCCCAGCAGAAAGCCAAAACGTCCCCTTTGCACTCACAACACAGATACATATATATACAATTCCTCGACACCCGTCTGTGTCACCTTCCCCAGCACAGTTGCCTAAACACTTTGTAAACCAAATACTTGTTTATAATACACTTCTTCCGATTCCCGCCCGTGTCGTGCTCTCCCTAGCAAGTTGAGCACTCGTCCGTGTCTCACTCATACTTTTACTCATATAGATACTCATCTGTATCTTGTATACACCACTTAAATCTCCTCAGAATCAACACTCGTCTGTGTTCTTTGTTAACCAGTTGGTACTCGTCCGTATCATCATCTCTGAACATGCGTCAAGCGTTTGTTTCTACTGATACTCGTCCGTATCATAGTTTTAAGGATGCTCGTCCGCATCTTTAATCCATACACCGTGTCAGACACTCATGTCTTATCTTCTTGAATTTAGACACTCATCTGTGTCTACTATTCCCCAGAAGAGTCCCCAGCAAATCTTAAATAAATTTTCTCTTTCTATCTGACGTTCGTCCTATGTCATGATGCCTATTTCCGGCAGCCGTACCCTGCCAGGTGATCGTCCTCCACCTTTTTGATGATCGTCCTTCTTCACCCCCAGCGGAGTCTCTGTTCATTAGAACCCCTTCCTATCCGACATTCGTCCTATGTCGTGATATTTTTAGCAGCCGTCCCCTGCTAGGTGATCGTCCTTCACCTCTTGATGACCGTCCTTCATCATTTTTATCTGATGGTCGTCCCCATCGTTGATTCTGTTATCCGACATTCGTCTTATGTCATGATAAACCCCGAGAGCAGCCGTACCCTGCTAGGTGATCGTCCTTCACCTCTTGATGATCTTCCTTCATCATGCTTATCCGATGGTCGTCCCCATCGTTGACCTTTTATCCAGCATTTGTCCTATGTCGTGATACCAGAGCAGCCGTCCCCTGCTAGGTGATCGTCCTTCACCTTAGATGACCGTCCCTCATCCATATCCCCAACAGAGCAGCCGTCCCCTGCTAGGTGATCGTCCTTCACCTTTGATGACCGTCCCTCATCATCTGTTTCTTCAGCCCGATGGTCGCCCCCATCATTTACCTTTAATCCCTAGAAAGTCTTATTTCTTTGCTTGATAGTTGTCCCCATCATAATCTCTTATATCCCCAGAATGTCGGTTGTCCCCGTCATTGCTTTATCCCCAACAGTCGTCCTCTGCTCGACGGTCGTCCTCCGTCGCCAGCACTTTATAAACATACTTTATTTTCCTTTACAATCTATATCCCTTTTCTTCTTCATTCTGTGAGTGCAAATTTTGGACTGTCTTTGGTATTCAACCACAAGTTATCTTGTTTGCCTGTTAAGCCGTCGCTTACATCCTGCGCAACTAACTCATGTTTGAATAGGGGCAGCTGTAAACACCCCAAATTTGCCCTCACTCATTTCACCATGGCTTGTGATCTTTTCATTTGCATAAGTTCAACCATAGCATCTCATATTGCATTTTTGTTTCATCTGCTTTAGTTCAAGTTCATCTGTATCTAGGGTTTGTGATCTGAGAAATCCAAGAGCTATTAGAGCCACTCCAAAGGTCATCAATCACTTCAAAGGGGTCCATGTATGGTCAATCATCATATTTTATCCTTATGAGGTCAAGGAAGTCAAAGAATCACAAGAACTGAGAAAGGCATGGAAGTAGAGCCAGGCTTAACTGCACAGATGACCTAAAATTAGGGTTTTGGTTTCAGAGGCCATAACTCCAAATTTTTTGGTCATTCTTGTTTCTATTGGTCTCTATATGATATGAGGATCATGCATATCAATTTTCATGAAGAAATTCAATGGGGAAGGCATCTGATCAAGGGATGACTTCTTGAGCAAGTCAGTGCAAAATCAGGGCATCTGAGGCCCCCAATGACCTAACCAAAGGGTTTTATCCATCATTTTGAATGTGTATGATCTTTATTTGATCATAGAAGGTGTTAGAAGTTCACAAAATTGGAAAATTTCAAGTCATTTGCAAAGTTGCCTTTTTGGGAAAGTGACTTATAATGTAAACTTGCCATTTTGGGAAAGTTTTTCAACCTCCTCTTTTTGATTCAAAAATGCTTCAAATGAGAAAACTTTAGTCATGAAAATTGTAGATTGGGTCATTCCCTTTTCAAAAAGTACAAGGACTCTTTCTAATTCATTTTGGATCAAAAGTTATGGCCTTGCAAAGTTGGGAAAAATCATGAAATTTTCACTTTTGCACAAAGAGGGAAACTTGCAAATTCACATGCCAAGCCTTTATGTGACCTCTAATTGACTTCTAACCATTGCACAAAACTCACACATGACCTAAAATTCAGAATGGCCCAAGGAATCACTCATTTTCATGCCTTGATCATTAAGAAATCAAAAAGGGGCCAAAGTTGTACCAATTTGCAAAAGCTCATGTAACCATGCCTCTACTTGTTACAGCTCATCAAATCTAATCCATAAGCCTTCCTTGATCTTTGCTGCACACAGCCATGCCCAAATCCAAGCCTGCCACATGCCCATACCTCAAGTACAAGTCATGTTGACATTTTGGCAACTTGCCCATACCAATCACCATAGGCCAGCACCCACTCTCTGACCTATCACACTTCTTTATATGGATCAAAACAAAGCAAAAGCACCACACAACACAGCCTGAAACTCCAAGAACACAGCACACTCAAAAATCCCCTAATTTGCAAAAGCTTTCGAATTTCTTGATTCAGCCATCAAACCTTCAAACTTTTTCCACCATTCAACTCCATAAACCTCACTGATCATTTCCCACCTTCCATTTTGCCCTAAAACCTTCATAATCAAAAACACGATTTCAACATTTCATGAACTGAGATTCTGCAAACTTCCTCTAGAGGCCATTTAAACTCCAGCTAAGTATCACAAACACTTGAGGGAGATCATTGGAGAAGTTTTGAAGCAAAGAAGCAGCCAAACAGTGCCACTTTCGAAAGCTTCAGTTCAGGTATCATCAAGAACAAATTTTCCAGAAGCTTGATTTTAGGTTATAAACTTGTTCCTCATGTTGCCCTGATCATGTTGATGCTTTTATTTTTGAAAATGATTGAGTTTTGAGAATGTTATGTTGTTCTGAAATTTTGCCCGTGAAATGTATTTTGATCTGATTCTCTTGATTCATGAAAAAATAAATGAGTTTTGTTGTGGGGTTTAGATTCAGTGATGTCTAGGGTTTGATTCTGGAGAGTTTGATGAGGTTTGGTTGTGTATTGAGTGAGATTTGAAAAATGGACGGCCAGAGAAGATGACCGGAACACTGTTCCGGTCACCTGAAAATCATTAGGGTTCAGATTAGGTCTTAATTGCGTAATTAGTGAGTTTGAATGTGAGCCGTCCATTAGCGCGCAAAGTCAATTAATTAAAAATGCATTTAGGTATTTAAAAATCATCAAAAAATTCACATTGCATTTTAAAACATTTAGAAACATTACCAAACTCTCAAAACAAATTTCTTTTTGGTCCTTGATGTATTTTGACATTTTTCCTTGGAATAAAAGTTATTTAAAGGCAATATTTTGGTCCTAACTTGGAAAAATTCATTCTACCTAACCATAAAGATTTTGATGATGGTTCTTCTTGCATTGCATCCTTCATAGCATGTTGTTTCTAGGGTAAAATTGGTTGGAATTTATCTTTCATTTTCTATTTGATGAACATTTTTCCTTTTGAAGTGCCTTGAAACCCTAGCCAACTTAAGAAAATCATAACTCCCATTAGGTTAAGAGTTAGGTCCCCTCCTTTGGGCAGTGAACTTATGTAGGGTTAGGGTTCCTTTGATCCCACTTTCAATTTTTTATCATGTCATTTGCTTCTGATTTTGAATTTTGCATTGCACATTGTATGTAAACCCTAATTCTTGCTTTCCTTTGCATCCATCCCTCATATGCTTGCATTCAAGAACTTTCCATGATATTTTGTGCATCCTCATGACATATAAGACATCTTAGGACATATTAGAATCATGTTTGATCATTTCATCTTTCATTTTCCATGTTATATGCTCATTCCATTTCATAAACTTTCATGAATCTTTATGGTTCAAAGCATGCTTCATTTGCATCCACATCCTTGTATGATCATCCACAACTCTTGACATGAGTTTGCATCATCTCTTAGCATAATTGAAATCATGTTTATGCTTATGACTTTGTCTTGCATCATTGCATTTCATCTCATTTTCATTACATTTCATTTCCTTTGCTAACTTTTAAGGTGGTAAGTTGTTTTGAGAGGTGAATTTGCCTTCACTTCTCACAATCTCTTCTCATCTCTCTTATGCATCATTGCTGCATTTTATCTTTGCATTAGAGTGAGCTTGCTCATTCATGTTCATCTCTTACTTTCTTTCCCCAAGCAACTTATCTTCTTAAGTGAAGTAAGTTGACTTATTTCTTTCTGTTTCTCTTCCTTTCATCTGCTTCTTTCCTGGTGGCTTCTCTCTTGAAGATCTTTTGCAAGCCTCATAAGCCCTAGGAACAACCAAGCATGATCATGATTAGGGTTTGATTAGTCCCCCCATTAGTTTTTTACCTTTCTGTCATCTTTGGGTTTCTCTTCTCATCTCATAATCAAGGACTAAACCTTAAAGGTTTTAAGACTTTGTGATTAGGGTTATGCATGTATCCTTCTATTAGGATGGAGTGTATAACTTTAATCCTAAGTATTAAACCCTTAATGTGTTTAAATCCTTTAATCAATCCATCTAATAATCACTAAGACATCAGGCTTGTAACTTGGACCTTGTATTAGGGTTCTAATTCTTCCTTAATTGGTTAAGAAGGACTAACCCCAGTGTTAATGGACAAGTCCCTCTCAAGTTGTCTTACAAACCCTAAAATTCACTTTTTAACCTTACCATTAACTAAAATCCACTTTAATAAAGGCTTTGTTTTGTCATGAGGTTAATCCCTAATCATGGATTAAGTTGAGAAGCCTTCCTCAGCTTAAATGTTCTCATCTATTATCCTTCTATTAGGATGGTGTAATGAGTCCATTAAATCCTTGATTATGGCTTAAAATCATTACTAAACACTAAACAAAAACATCAAAAAACATCTAAATAATCACAAGTAGGTTAATGATCTTAATCCTACACCATGGTGATTAAGTATGAGGCGTTTACTTCATACTTAAGGTATCCTCATTACCCCTAATCAAAGGGAGGATGTGATGAGTTTACTAACCCTTGGTTTAGGCTTAAGCTCATTTTCTTATGACAAAACTCCAAAAAGCAATAAAAGACTGAAAACACAAAAACAGACAATAATCGTCTCCTCCGGGATTCTTTTCTCATCATCTTCACTCACAAACGAGAACTCGCTTCTTCCGTCTAATGCAAGACAGTTTGCACCTGAGCCAGACAGGTCATACATTTGAGCATGGACAAGTAAGCAGTTCACAAGTCAATTCATCTTTCAGTCTCTTTGAGTCGAACTACAGTGTTCTGACTTCCTCATTGCACGAGAGGATATGTAGGCATAACGTAACAGTTATCGAACAAAAGTCTCTGTATATTCCCCCTCCTTCCAGCATTATTCTTTGAGCCTCATAGTCTTGAGCTTTATACTCCTGTTCTTACACTGACACTTCTTCATTTCACTTTACATTTATTTTACACTGACACTTGCATTCTTTCCAGCTCTGATACACAAATTGCATTGACACTACCCCTTTAAAACACAAATCTTTTAAGCGTGGATCACGTCGAGTACGACGGACAATCTGGGTGCTAATACCTTCCCAGGTTGTAACCAACCCCCTTTCTCAGTCTCTCTGGTTCGCAACCGTCTTATCCATACCTTTCCTTAGGTTTATGCAGCATTAGCTTTCCCTCGGGATAAAAATGCCTAGCTGGCGACTCTATTCATTTCTTCTCATTCGCCGACCGTTCGCGTCTGTACCCCTCTTGACCGGGTGTCATCTGGTGGGAGCGACACCCATGTCTGAACCGTGTTTCATATTCCCGCACCAGACCAAAATGGAATGGGAAAGTGTAACACGGTGGGAGAACTGACTTTAGTTAAATGTTGCGGATAGCAAGAGTCGCCACCGACTTTTATTTTATCCAAAGGAAAGGGCATAAAAGAACATGAAAGACCTTGAAAGATTTTTGAGTTCGGGGGGTAGGTTATAAAAAGGGAAGATGTTAGCACCCTTTATATCCATGGTTATCCATGGGCTCTTAGTTACTTAGCTCACTTTAAACTGTTTTGAGAAGTGTAGTGTGTGATTGAAAATTTTCTTAAGTACTTTATAATGATCCTTGTACGGATATATATAAAGACTTTGTTTTGAAAATTGTTTAAAATGTGAAGTGTAACGAAGTATTTTTGAATAAGTGAGCAAGTACTTAAGAGGAACCTACCCTAATTTGAATCTTTACTGTTATTAAATGTTCTTTCAATGGTAAGACTATCCCTATTAATAAGGAATAGGTAGTCATTACCTTGGATGTTGTAAGGGACATGTGAAGGGTCATCTGTAATTAGGCAACTGTAAGGTGTCTTAGTAATACGAAGGGACTTATCATCTTTTATTCGAAAGGGACAAGATCATTCACGAAGGCAACATCGAAGGGACTTGATCTTATAATATTTAAAGGGACTAGATGATTTGTTCATGAGAAGGGACTTTGCTTTTAGACACCTTACTTGACCATTTTATTTAGGCAACATGAGGGATAGCCTTAGGAAGTGAGATGGCGATCAAAGATCGACTTACGTGTGTGCGTGTATAAATTCAAGTATTTATCTTATAATTAGTGATCTAAGTTAATTTTAAAGAAAATAGATTATCACTCCCTATTTTACTAACCAAGGCAATATAAATATTTACAACCAATAAAAATAAAAACAAAATAAGACCTATGACTATTACACGGCTTTCACAGTTACATTATAATAAAAGCAAATTAAATAATAATTATATAATAAAATAAACAATTAAATAAAAGGGTTAGTGATAATTATAAGAAGAAAAGGTTAGTAATAACATACAAAAAATATATATCAAATTCAATTAAGTATTTTTAGATTTTAATAAAACAAATTTTAAAGAATTTTTGAGATAAAAATAAAATAATAAGGATTTACTAATTTATTTACAAAATAAACTATGATTAATTATTTAATTGGATATTAGGAAGATTTAATTAATTTTAAGATTTAAATAAAATAAGAATTAGGGTTAGAGAAAATTAGGGTTTTAATTATATATAAAAAATATTAGGGTTAGAAATTTTTTAGAAAATAAATTAGGATTTATAACTTAATTTACATTATTAATTTGATTATTAAATAAATATATACATATTTTAATTTAAATAAAAGAAACTAGGATTAAAATTTTAGAAAAAAATAAATTAGAATTTTTTAGAAAAAAATATGGAATTATACATACATATTTACATATTATTATTTGAATATATATTATTGTAGTTAAAATTAATTATAAAACAATTAATAATAAAACAAAATAATTAAAGAAAATAAAAGAACAAAACTTACCTGGGGAAGGGATTGAACCCACGCCCTAGGCTTTGCCACCCCCTGGACGCATAAGGCCACCATTAGGCTGCGCGCGCGCTTGTGAATATGAATCAGGTAGCAATCCTTTTGTTGCTTATCCTGCAAAATAAACTAAAACAAAGCAAAAAATTTCCTTTGGCCGGTTTCGAACCCAGGCCCTTCATCATCATATGCACACACCAAAACCAACTGAGCTACGCGCTCGTTTGTGAAATATAATGAAACGAATTCATAATAAAATAAGTTTAATATCCAAATTGTATTTTCGCGCCAAACAGCTTCGTCCCCTACCTCATGACCTGCAAATTTTCATGCGATTGTACCTGCGATTTTTCCTGCAATGTCAAAACCTGCGAATTACCAAACACCAAGCAAACAGTGATATTTCTTTAAATTGATGAGTGCAATACATTCCTTGAGGTCCATACAACACAACCATGTCATCCAAACTTATTTATATATGATAAAACGTAAAACCCTAAGTGAGATCAGTAAACCCTAACTATGGCATATTTCGATTTAGTCCATGAAACTCTAATTCATTTGTCCAGGAAGCTTCAGTAGAAAGAAACAAACACAATTAGACAATCAAAATCGATTAAAAACTATTGAAATCATGGAATCGAAAAAATTCAAATATGGTATGAACATGCGTTCGGTTCATGTGAATGAGGGTGTCTCATATGTTTTTTATGATCCAAACATGTTATATGAACATCATAGAACACATTGCCACCTTTAAATTGCTTTGAAATCTCCTCTAGCTCAAAATCCGAATTGGAGTTTTTGGATGAAATTTGAAGTTTTGAGAATGAACTTAGAGGCTCTGAATTCCTCTCTTTGAGGTTGCTAAATGTTGTTTATATATGAGTGAATGAATTTAGGTTAAGAGTTTAACAAATTTGTGGATATTTGATCTTTGGGAGATTGAAAAAGATGTGATCTCAAAATTTGATTTTCCTTGATCTAGCCTTTCTATTTTGGTATAATCTTCATTATTTTTGTATCAATCAAGTCTAAATATGTTTTAAAACTTTCTAGAAACCAAATCAAATCAAATATCCATCATTTTATATTTTATTTTAATTTAAAATGATTTTTAACATAAAAAATCATAATAAATAAAAATAAAATGAATAAAATTATGAATAAATAAATTTTATTTCGTGCATGATGTCATGGAAGTATTTGAATCACAAAAAAGCAAGCCCATTTGGTGAATTATGGTTTTAAGACCCCATTTGCTTCATAAACCTCTCAAAAATTTCCCAACTTTGCAAGGGCACAAATCCCTCAATTTTAATGCTATGAAGGTTTTCTTGGACATTTTGGAAAGATTAAAGAGTCCTCTAACTAACCTCTTTGGTCTCATGTCCATATATTTTACCATTCTCATGTTATGCTCTTTGGAAGTTGTTGACTTTTTGTTGACTTTTAAAAGGACCTATAATGTATGAGCTCATACCTTCCAAATGAAGCATTTTTGGGCTTGGCTTGTGAGACACAAAGTTGTAGAGAATTAAATTTACTTAAAAATGAGATTTGGATGGAAAATTTTTGATGAAGCATGTTAAAGTTATGGCTGGTCAAAGTTCAGTTGACTTTTCCTATGAAAACCCTAATTTAGAAACTCCTGATTCTTGATGATCTGCAATCTCCTTGATGAATCATGATCAAACCTTGATCAAATGATGAATTTTACCTCATATAATTGATGTTGGCAAAAAATCATGAAGTTTGACTTTGGTTTGACCACAGTTGACCTCAGTTTGGCTTTTTAACTACTTTGACTGATTTTAACTTATCTGGTCATCTGACTGAGCAAATCTTTTGGGAAAGTCTTGAAACTTGAAATGGGGATTCTTGAACACATATAAGATGCTATGAAGCTCACTTGAAGTCTTGGAATTCCATTTAGCCTGATGAAAGTCAAAACCCTAGTTTAAGATGCATTGTTTAGGAGGGTGCATTGTCTGAGGGAATTGTCAAACTTGTCAACCAATTGTGAACCTTGTGAACCTTGTGAACCTCATGAGATGTCTTGTGAACCTTGTGAACCTCATGAGATGTCTTGTTAACCTTGTGAAACTTGTGAACCTTGTGAACCTCTTAGAACACAATGTCTTGTCTTGTGGAGGGAAAATTTGGGGGTGCAACAGCTGCCCCTGTTCAATTTTCTGAAACCTGAGGGGTTAGATTGGTATATATGCCATTCGTGACCTGGAAGGTTGAAGGGGATTGAACACAAAAGCCCAAAAATTTGCACTCGCCGGTGCGTAAAGTAACACTGATGATTAGCTGTATATGTTTGAGTGGGCTTGAAGATGCCACTTGGAAGAATTTGAGATGGGCTTAAAGATGCCATCTAAAATATCAGGATGTGATGATAGCTTTATGTTGATACTGGATATCAGTACTAGGTCTTCGTATAGGCCGTCTCTGAATTGTTTATGCAACATAGTTTGAATTGTTGAATAGACCAGTAGAAATAAATCTTCGTGACGATTATCTCTTCTGGAAATATCTTGGATTAGGGAATGGATCTTTATACAGACCATTTGCCTACTCTCCAAGGTCAAAAGAACGTCAGGATTAGTTCTTCTGAAAAATATCTTGAACCAAGGAATGGATCTTTGTACAGACCGTTTGCCTGCTATTCAAGGGCCAATGGATTAAATCTTCTGAAAATATCTTGAACCAGGGAATGGATCTTTGTATAGACCGTTTGCCTGCTATTCAAGACCAGATAGATGAAATCTTCTGGAAGTATCCTAGATTAGGGAATGGATCTTTGTACAGATCGTTTGCCTACTCTCCGAGGACAAAAAAGTGTCAGGGTCAAGTCTTCTGAAAATATCCTGGATTAGGGAATGGATCTTTGTACAGACCGTTTGCCTACTCTCCAAGGAAATAGATTAAATCTTCTGAAAATATCTTGAACCAGGGAATGGATCTTTGTACAGACCGTTTGCCTGCTATTCAAGACCAGATAGATGAAATCTTCTGGAAATATCCTGGATTAGGGAATGGATCTTCTTACAGACCGTTTGCCTACTCTCCGAGGACATCTTGAGTAATGTATGGGTCATTTCTGACCTATTGTGAATTGTTGATACTGTTTTATCTGCATATAACTTTCCTGCAAGGAGAATGTTAGTTTATGCAATATGTATGCATGCATAGTATGATGCACCTAAGTAAATGTATTATGTATTTATGGATATGCTGTGGTATGATATAAATGATGTATGTATGAATCATGCAGCCTGAAACGTCTGGATATCTTTGTATAACAACTGCTGGCTAGGGAAAATAAATCCCGATTCGTTGATGAAGAATATGATGAACTTGTTCCCGTTTCGTTTGATAGTATAGCATTTATAACCTCCCGTCTTCGTTCGTCGTACTTCTATTGAAGGAATAAGTTCTTGAGTATCCCGACTGAGGATAAAAGAGATGGACATAAATTCAAGGGGAGATGTAACTCGAAGTATCTATAAAGATAGATTTTCTCTACTGGAGATTTGTAGTTATCTTGTGGGGATGAACCGGAGAAGCTTCGTTAAATTCCTACCTTCGTTCATCCTTAGTAAATACTATTACTGCATTTTTATGCATTTCTGGTAAATATCAATCATATTCAAGCATATTATGCATTTCTGGTAAACATCAATCATATTCAAAAGCATACATACATTCAAACACAACCAATGGACGTTTCCCTTATGTAAATAGGGTAAAAGTAAATCTGGATTCAAAGATGAAATTTTATTTATATCACAAAGTGACCTATACATGGGCAAGTTTGTACAAGGAGACAGAAATCCTAGTAAGAGGAATTCGTCGTAAAACAAAGAAAATAGCTATGTGGGAAATAATACTATTGAGTTTCAATTCTACTATTGCCATTATCTTCAAGTATCTCATCTTCTGCTGTTGAGACAGAAACGATTGGATTGATCTTTATCTGCTCGAGCTCGAGTTAAGTAGTGTAAACACCCCAAATTTGCCCTCACCCATTCACACCATGGCTTGTGATCTCCTCATGTGCATAAGTTCAATCATATCATCTCATATTGCATTTTGATTCATTGCATTGGTTCAAAGTCATCTGCATCTAGGGTTTGTGATCTGAGCAATCCAAGAGCTTCTTGAGCCACTCCAAAGGTCATCAATCACTTCAAAGGGGTCCATGTATGTTCAAACATCATATTATGTCCTCTCAAAGTCAAGAATGTCAAAGTATCACAAGAACTGAGAATGGTATGAAAGCAGGGCCAGGTTTGACTGCACAGATGACCTAGAATTAGGGTTTTGGTTTCAGAGGCCATAACTCCAAATTTTTTGGCCATTCTTGTTTCCATTGGTTTCTATATGGTATAGGGATCATGCTTATCAAATTTCATGAAGAAATTCCATGGGGAAGTCATCTGATCAAGAGTTGACTTTTCAAGCAAGTCAGTGTAAAATCAGGGCATCTGAGGCCCCCAATGACCCAACCAAAGGGTGTTCTTCATCATTTTGATTGTGTATGATCTTTATTTGATCATAGAAGATGTTGGAAATGCACAAAATTTAAGAATTTTAAGTCATTTGCAAAGTTGACTTTTTGGGAAAGTTTGACTTTTAATGAAAATTGCCATTTTGGGAAACTTTTTCAACCCTTGCTTTTTGATTCAAAAATGCTTCAAATGAAAAAACTTTGGTCATGAAAGTTGTAGAATGGATCATTCCCTTTTCAAAAAGTACAAGAACATGACCTAATTCATTTTGGATCAAAAGTTATGGCTTGTCAAAGTTGGCTAAAATCACAAAATTTGAAGTTTTCTACCAAAGAGACATTTTGCAAAATGGTTTGTTCAAGTGTTCTAAAGGCCTCAAATGTGTATCATTTCTTCACAACATGATCATATAACATCTAAAATTCAGAATGGGCCAAGGGATCACTCATCTTCATGACTTATGGAGCAAGATTTCTCAAAAGAAACAAAAGTAAAGCAAGTTGCAAAAACTCACTCAAGTGTGAATCCACTTGCTTGCTGACTTCACAACCAATCCTATGGCTCTACACACATCTTGCTGCGCAGGACACCCCATTTGTCCTTTGCTAGCTAGTAGCCCATGCCTCTCTTACACAACTTTGACATTTTGGCAACTTGAGCCATACCAATCACAAAAGCACACATCAACTCATCTGACCAATCCCATTTGTTTATACAAACCAAAAGCAAGCCATTTGACATACAACACAAGCCTGAAAGCTCCAAGAACATAGCTCTCTCATTTTTCACCCCATTTTGCAAAAGCTTTCGAAACACTCTCCACAGGCTGCAAACACACAAACCAACTTCACAAACCAACTCAGCACACTTTACTGGTCAAAAACCACCCATCACCATTGCCTGAAACTCCCTGAATCAAAAACACGATTTCCACCCCACCTTGAACAGAACTTCTGCCATCTCTCCAACCAGCCATCAACAAGAGTTGTGAAGCATCCCATTGAGTTCAGGAAGGTCAAAGGAGTGGGCTTGCATAAGAAAAAGGGTCAGAAAGCTCCTGTTCGAAGGACTTCAGCTCAGGTATCCATCAAGAACAAATTTTCCAGAACTCATTTTACTTGTTATAAACTGATTCTATATGATATCCTGATCATCATGATGTGTTTAAAAATGAAAATGGTGGAATATTGAGCATGTATGAACTGTCTGAAACTTTTTGCCCTAAATGAGTTTTGCTTCGATTTGCTTGATTAATGGATGAAAAATGATGTTTGTTTGGGGGTTTTGATTCAGTGTTGAATGGGGATGAATTATGGGCAGTTAGATTTCATTTTTATTGCGTGTAGAGAGAGTTAGAGATTTGGCTCGTCGGAGAAGATGACCGGAACCACTGTTTCGGTCATCTGAAAGTCATTAGGGCATTTAATTAGGGCACTAATCATAATTAGCAAATTTGAATGCTGGCCGTCCAGATGCGCGCCAGGTCCACTCCCGCGCGTTTGAGTTTGAATGCTGGCCATTGATTATGTTGACTTTTCTTTTTTTCAGTTTAATTTCATTTTATTTGCATTTAAATTCATTTGTTTTCTTCATTTAATTAAAAATAGCAAAACATTTTGAAAAATTCTGAAAATTTTTATACAACCTTTTATTAATTTTCAGAAACCAAAAACATTTTTATTTTTATTTTTTGCATTAAAAAATATTTTTAAATCATTTAAAAGATTATTTTTAATTAATTAATGAGAATTAATTAATTAAAAATACTTTTAGGTATTTAAAAATCACCAAAAAATTCATGAAACATTTAAAATCATTTAGAAACATTGTCCAACCCTCAAACCAAATTTCTTTTTTGATCTTGATGTCTTTTGACAATTTTTCATGGAGTTAATTTCATTTCAAGGCATTATTTTTATCCAATCTTTGAAAATTCATTTCTGCCTAGTCTTTAAGAGTTGGACTTTTATTCTTTTTGCATTGCATCTTGCATATCATGAAGTTTATAGGATTAAATTGGCATGATTTGATCTTGCATTTCCTATTTGTTTGACATTTTTCTTGACAAGGTACCTTAAAACCCTAGAAATCTTAAGAAATTCATAACTTTCACTAGGTTAAGAATTGGATCCCCTCCTTTGGGCAGTGAGTTGGTATAGGTTTAGGGTTCCCTTGATTGCATTTTCAAATTTTTATCTTGATGTTTGCTTCTGGTTTTGATTTTTGCTTTGTGCATTGATCATAAACCCTAATTTGGGCTTTCTTTTGCATTCATCTTGCATTTGTTTGCATACCATGACTTGCCATGACATTTTATGCATCCATGTGATCCATGACACATCTTAAGACATACTAAAATCATGTTTGATCATTGCATCTTTCATTTTCCATCTTGTATGTCATTTGCATTCCATAACTTTTCATGTATGTTCATGGTTCTAAGCATGCTTCTCTTGCACTCATATGTTCATATGATCATCCCCATGCCTTGTTTCATGTTTGCATCATCTCATAGCATTATTATCATCTCACACATGCTTCTTGTTTTGGTTTGCATCATCTCATTGTATCCCATTTTGCATTGCATTTCATTTCTTCACTAACTTTTCAGGTGGTAAGTCACTTTGAGAAGTGAATTTGCCTTCACTTCTCACAATCTCTTTTCATCTCTTTTATGCATCATTGCTGCATTTTGTCTTGTGTTTGATATTGAGCTTGCTCATTCTTCTTCATCTTACTTTCTTTCTTCAAGTGACTTGTCTTCTTAAATGAAGCAAGTTACTTTGATTCTCATTGCTCCTTTCATCTGCTTCCTGGTGGTCCTCTGAAGGTTTCTCTTGTTAACATCACAAGCCTTAGGAACAACCAAGCATGACAATGATTAGGGTTTTGATTAGTCCCCCACTTAGTTTTACCTTTGTGTCTCATTGAGTCTTCTCTTCTCATCTCATAATCCAGGACTAAACCCTAAAGGTTTTAAGGCTTTGTGATTAAGTTTATGCCTGCATCCTTCTATTAGGATGGAGTGTATAACTTTAATCCTAAGTGTTAAACCCTTAATGTGTTTAAATCCTTTAATCAATTAACTTAATAATCATCAAGACATCAAGCTTGTAACTTGGGCCTTGCATTAGGGTTCTAATTCTTCCTTAATTGGTTAAGAAGGACTAACCCTAGTGTTAATGGACAAGTCCCCCTCAAGTTGTCTTACAAACCATAAAACTTACTTCTTCATCAAATCATTAACTAAAATCCACTTAATAAAGGTTTTGTTTTGTCATGAGTTTAATCCCTAATCATGGATTAAGTTGAGGAGCTTTCCTCAGCTTAAACATTCTCATCTATTATCCTTCTATTAGGATGGTGTAATGAGTCTGTTTAATCCTTGATTATGGCTTAATCTCATTACTTAACACTAAACAAAAACACCAAAAACATTTAAATAATCACAAGTAGGTTAATGATCTTAATCCTACATCATGGTGATTAAGTGTGAGATGCTGACTTCACACTTAAGGTACTCTCATTACCCCTAATCAGAGGAAAGATGTGATGAGTTTACTAAATCCATTTGTCTAGGCTTAAACTCATTAATTTATGACAAACTTCCAAAAGCAATAAAAGACTGAAAATACAAAAACAAACAATAATCGTCTCCTTCGGGCTTCTTTTCTCACCATCTTCATTCATAAACGAGAACCTACTTCTTCCGTCTAATGCAAGACAGTTTGCACCTGAGCCAGACAGGTCATACACTTGAGCATAGACAAGTAAGCAGTTCACAAGTCAATTCATCTTTCAGTCTCTTTGGGCCGAACTACGGTGTTCTGACTTCCTCATTGCACGAGAGGATACGTAGGCATAACTTAACAGTTATCGAACAAAAGTCTCTGTATATTCCCCCTCCTTCTAGCTTCATTCTTTAAGCCTTATAGTCTTGAGCATTTTATTCTTGTTCTTACACTGACATTGTACATATCTCACTTCACACTTCTTTTACACTGACACCTGTACATCCTTTTTTTCCAGCTCCTTTATACACAAATTGCACTGACACTACCCCTTTAAACACAAACTTCCAAGCGTGGATCCCGTCGAGTACGACGGACAATCTGGGTGCTAATACCTTCCCAGGTTGTAACCAACCCCCTTTCTCAGTCTCTCTGGTTCGCAACCGTCTTATCCATACCTTTCTAGGTTTATGCAGCATTACCTTTCCTTCGGGATAAAAATGCCTAGCTGGCGACTCTTTTCTTTTCCTGTGAGTTCACTCCTGAGTGTTCTCACTTCCTCCTTTCGCCGACCGTTCGCGTCTGCACCTTTATCTGGGTTATTCTCATTTATCGGGAGCGACAGCTTGGCGACACTGCTGGGGACCCTTATACTGTGACCAGGACTTCTGGTTCTTTTTGTGGGTTCCTCCTAGCGCTTGTTTGATTTGTGTTTACTGGGGTGTTATGTGCTATCTGTGTTTGTATATTTGTTTTGTTTATTGCTTTATGTACAGTTGATTTATTGCTTTCTTTACAGCTTTATATACATCATACTGTCATACTGTTTTGGCTGGATCTGGTTTTGTTGCTTTGGTGGGTGGGGTTCTATTGAGAGTTGAGGTCCTATACCTGGGACCTGAGTGACACCTAGGCTAGAGTGGTTCATGGTCTTTCCCATTCCATTTCGGTCTGGTGCGGGAATATGAAACACGGTTCAGATATGGGTTTCTTCTTGAGAACTCTGTGCTACAGATTTCCTGTAGTGCTAGGGCTATCTGGGAAGCCTGCTAAGTCTGGATAACCTTTAGTATTGACCTTCAGAAACTGAGGTGAATTAGAGGAGGATATTTTATGGTTATTGTAAACACTGTACCTCCGGGTTGGAAGTGTTTACACTTCTCATAACTGATCCAAGTCTGAGGACCCTTGTTTTAGAACACCACCTGTGAGGGGGGTATGGCTGTTTACAGGTTTGCACTTACCCTTGACCTCAACATACCCTGTTACTTTGTTTTGATTAAGAGTACTCCATTTTGGAACAGTTCTTGTGATTTTTAACCATGGACATGTGACTCTTTATTTGAGTCCCCCACCTTGGTTACTGGACTTATGAACCTCCATCTGGACTTCTTAAACATACATGGACCTATATCAAGGCAGTTAATCAGATCCAGTTTGATCACAAACCCTTGCATATCATTTGCATACATCATCATTGCATCATTTAACATTTGCTTATTTGTTTTTCAGGGTATCCATATTACTTTTGGCTTGGTTTTGACCCCTTCATCTGCATAGGCCCTTTTTGTTCACCAGCTATTTGCTTCAGCAACCTTCATCAGCTACCTTGCTTCAGTCACCTGCATCACCAGTTTTATCCTGTCAGTGGTTCATCTCCTAGTATCAGTCATCATCATCAGCATCAGCCTCAGCCCTTCATCAGCAGACATGGCACCCAAGAAGAGCAACATCTCATACCATTTCTTTGAGCCTGAGCTGGCTGACATCAGGAAGGTCCAGGCCCTGATTACTCCAGACCATATACCACTATTCAGAGAACATTATGGAGGCATCCTTGATGTGGTTATGGATTTGGACCCTTCCCAGAGGAGCTTGATTCATACTTGCCTGCAGTTCTATGATCCCCCTCTGAGGTGCTTCACCTTCCAGAATTTTCAGTTGGGACCCTTGTTGGAAGAGTATTCATCACTGATTGGTGTACCTATTAGGGGTGGAGTCCCCTTCAACCCTGATATGGCTTCTCCTAGTAATGAAGAGGTGGAAAAGGCATTGTATCTGGAACCAGTTCTGATTGAGCAGAACATGACAGCAAAAGCTGGAATCTCTGGTCTACACTTGGATTTCTTGACCTCTCAGGCTACCCTGAAGGCCTCCTTGGGAGAATGGAAGGCAGTCTGTGCATTATTAGCCCTTAGCATATATGGGGTTATATTATTTGCAGATGAGCCTAAGTTTATTAGCAAGAATGCAATCCATCTTTTCATCCTGAGGAACCCAGTGCCCACCTTACTGGGAGATTTCTACTACTCTGTTCACCAAAGGAATGAAAAGCAGAGAGGAAGATTGGTGAGATGCTGTGCTCCCCTATTCCATACCTGGCTGCTCAAACACTTGCCCAAGACTGATGCATTCTTGAATCCTCACCAACAGAGGAATTGGGCTAGGAGACTTGTTGCTTTGACCTCAGACGACATCAGGTGGTGCACTCAGAGCACCAAGGGCAGGGATATCATTACTAGTTGTGGGCAGTTCCCCAATGTACTTCTGATAGGAGTGAAGGGTTGCATCAACTACAACCCTCTGCTATTCAAAAGACAACTGGGCTATGCATTGGTCCACCCTCCTAGAGTACAAGATCTAGCTGAGACCCTTTATTGTGAGATCAAGCCTAATCTGGCTATTGTCAGGCAAGCATCCTGGGCTTGGGACAATGTCCAGACTAAAGGGGTAACCATTCTTGGGAGATGCAACAATGTGGCCTCAACTCAGTATTATGAGTGGTCACATGCCAGGGCTCAATTTTCTGGGATGCCCTTCACCATTGAGGATGTACCTGGACCATCCACAACACCACCTCCAGCCACTGTCAGCCTGGAAGAGTTTGAAAAGCTAAAAGAGAGGAATGAGAATTTGTCTGAAGCCTTGAAGAGAACCCTCTGGGAGAGGAGTGATGGTCGTCTGGACATTGAAAGGTTAGAAAAGCTTAAGGTGGAGCATCTAGCCAGGATTGAAAAGTCAGAGGACTACATCAAGAAGTCAAGGGCTGGAGAATATATTTTGAAGAATGCCTGTAAAGAGGCCCAGTTCTAGAAGGCTAGGACTGATCTCTATCTGAAGGAGAGCCAAGCTAGGTAGGTCAGGATCACTGAAGCTCGCACTCAGGAGGATAAGAGAACCCAGGACAAGATTGAGCAGTTGGAGGCTAATGCAAGGGAGCAACAAGAAGCCCTATTAGCAGCCCAGAGGGAGATCTCAGAATTGAAGCTCAAGGTTGGTGTGAAGAGGTCAAAGGACCAAAGCAGACACAAGAAGCTAACCACTGCTATCACCACCAGGAATCTTCTCATCAGGAACCTCACAGAGCATCCAGCTAATCCTGTGACTGAAGCACTTTTGAAGGAAGTCTAGGAGGATGAGTTTGGTCTTGGTGTCTGACTTTTTCTTGTTGTTGTTTTCATTTCATGTACTTTTATTTTATGTTGTATTTATTGACCCTTCAGAGGGCATGTATTGTAAAAAAACAAACTATGTATGTTTTTCCATTTGTAATATATTCATTAGTTTGTTTCATCTAAGTTCTTTCTCTCTCAAGCAACATCAAAAGCACCTTCCTCAGGGGTCTGGAAAGGTCAAAACCAAATGCCAAGCCGGATACCTTGGAAACAAATAAGCATACTGCATTGCATACTAACTTTTGTCTTGTTTTGTAGGTTTTGTTTTGTTTTTGTTACTAACTCTGTTGTGATTCAGGAACTATTGCTCGACGATGGGTGTTCCCACTCAACCGTCCACACAGATATCCCACTCGCAACAACCTTCCGGGTATACAAATGGACCAAGTACAGCAGGACCTTACAGAGGTCAGGACTCAAATGGCCAATGAGAGACTGGAGATGAGAAATCAGATGACCCAGATTATGGAGGTGATGAATGGATTGGCACAAAGCCAAGAGAGATTAAGGGCATTAGTAGAAAGGCAGACCCAGGAGGAACCCCATCTAGGGACTGGGGGAACGAGCAACAACGAGAGGGTTCAGCCTCATGTTAACCCACCTGTGTATGGGCCCCACCTTCATCCAGAGATCAACATCCCTGCTAATGTGCAAGGGAATGCCACTGCAGGCAGAGTATTACAAGAAGACCCCCAAGAGGATCAATTCACTGTGATGGGAGCTGGGGATGAAGCCTATGAAAGAAGGCTGGATGAAATTGCTGAGAAACTGAGATCCCTGGAGTCCCAGAATTCCTTGGGCTTTGATGTTATGGACATGGGTCTAGTGGACGGGGTAAGGATTCCCCACAAGTTTAAACCTCCGTGCTTCGAGAAGTACAACGGAACATCCTGTCCCCGAACCCATTTACAATCCTTTCTGGGGAGGCTGAAGGCATATACCATGGATGAAAAGCTATGGATGTTTTATTTTGAAGATAGCTTAACAGGAGCTTCAAGGGAATGGTACTCTCATTTGACCAGATCGACCATCAGATGCTGGAAAGACCTGGTTGAGGCCTTCATTAGACAATACCAGTACAACTTGGATATGGCTCCTAACAGGACCCTCCTGATGGGAATGTCTCAATCATCCAGGGAAAGCTTCCGGGAGTATGCCCAGAGGTGGAGACAGCTTGCTGCTGCTGTCCAACCACCCATGTCGGAGAGGGAAATGGCCGACATGTTTATGAACACCCTCCAAGGGACATACATTGATAGGCTAGCTGCCTTTTCTTCCACCAGCTTCGCTGACGTAGACATAGCTGGAGAAAGGATTGAAAGCCTGTTAAAGATGGGCAAAATTTCTGACAACGGTGCGAGCTCGTCTAGCAACCCCAGAAAACCTTTTGTAGGTCCAAGAAGAACCGGTGAGACTAATGCTATTCAGGCCAGCAGGGGCAGACCATAATATGTTCATAGGTCAGTGGAAGCAGTCACCATTCCCACTCCAATTCCTCAGCAACCAGCATATCAACCACAGCAACAACCCCATTACCAGCAACAAACTCAATATCCGCCTCAGAGAAACTACAACAACAACAACAACAACAATTAGCAAAGACCATTTCAACAGAGACCATCTCAGGCCAATAGGGTGATTGATCTGATCCCTATGCCTTATGCCGCTTTACTGCCACAGCTCCTGAAGCTCAATTTGGTTGAGTTAAGGACGTTGGCACCACCAGATCCTTCCAGTCTGCCGAGAAATTATGACGCCAATGCCAGATGTGCTTTTCACTCCAATGTACCTGGCCACAATACAAAGAAGTGTAGGGCTCTGCAAATGAAAGTACATGACTTGGTAGATTCTAAAGCTCTAAACTTTGCACCCCCGCCAAATGTTAACAAAACCCCCATGACCAACCATGGAGGGCCCCGAATTAATGCTATTGAGGAAGATAAGCCGTCTTTCTTAATAACCAGTGTTGGGCAGATCCGGACACCCCTGGTAGAGATTAAAGCTCAACTCCTTGATGTCGCTCCCGGGATTTTCATCCTAGTACAAACGCGAAAGTGGCGCGGAAAAGGTAGAGTCGCCAGCCAGACATTTTTATCCCGAATGAATGGGAAAGGTAATGTTGCATAAACCAGAGGAAGAAGGAAAGGACAAGGTCCTGCGAACCAAAGATCTGAGTTCGGGAGTCGGTTACGACCTGGGAAGGTATTAGCACCCCAGATCGTCCGCCGTACCCGACGGAATCCACGCTTGCTTGTTTTGTTTCAAAGGGTGAGAAATAAAGTGTTGCTGAACAAATGAACCGCTAACTGGAATGGAAATGAGAAAAGGAACTAAAAGAGAATGGAAAGAAAGAATGGGGAAAATGTAGGGAAAATAAAGAATGTGCTCGAACGGGCCCTACCCCGCTGCCTACGTACCTCATCGGGATAATGAGGATCAGAGTCGACGTATTTCGCCTAACCTAGGAGGGAACTATTTGTTTGTGTTTTTTATGCTGGAACTGCGTATGTCTATGCTCAGGTGTTGCAGGCTCGTCTGGTACGAGTGCGTTTACCGTCTTGCAAATGAGACAAGTCGTCGCGAGTTCGCGTTGTGAGTGAATGAGATGAGAAGAGAAGTTCCCGCAGGATAGTCGCTTGTTGTTTGTTTTTTGTCTTTTATGAGAAAGTGTTTTGAATTTGTTTGTGAACATTCTCATACTAAGACCTATCCATCACGGGAAGTATTTACACCTCGCCCCGAAACAGGACGCGTATAAACACTCCGCAACAAAGTCTTGTGTCGTACAAGATTGTTCGGTTTTTATTAAGTATTTTATTGCTTTTCTTTTGAGAAGAGAAAGAATGACTCAAGTTGGAAAAGGGAAAATCTAATGGGAACTAAGACACACCCTAATTTTATTGATTTATTTACAAGGGAAATCCTATGGTTGGTGAGGTTTCTAATCCTAAGGAGGAGAAGGAAAAGAAGAAAAGAGAGAAAAGGAAGAAGAACACAACTTACTTCCTAATGAAGTTAAGTTGGTTCCAAAAAGGGGAAAACCTAACAAGCACAAACATTATGTAAGGCAAAATGGTGCAAGTTAAATGCATTAGAAATACCAAAGAGGATAGGGTTTTTAGACATACCTTGCCCTCCCTACAAAACAAAGGTTAGCATGGTAAACATGATAAAAATAAGGCAAACAAAATTACCTAATTAATTCCTACGGGAACTAGGACCTAAACTAGACTCAATCTATAGTTTAAAGGACCTAAAACTAATGCAATGCAAAATTCAGCAACTTATTTACAACACTTAATGCACAAACAGCTATGAAATGCACTATGCAATGTAACAGCTTTTTACAGCACCTATATGTATGCAAAAACAGGTGTTAAAAGTCACAAACAGCATGAATTTACAACAAACAGCATGTATTTTACAGCACTTATGCAAAAAACAGCTATGTAATGCAAAATCCAGAATTGATTATTTTCATATTTTAATGCACAAACTCAATGAATAATGCACTAAATCCATTATGAACATACATTTGAACATGGATCATCATATAAAAATGCAAGAACATGAACATTTTGAAGATTATGCAAGAATGCATCACATGGTTGATTATGCATCAAGTAATGCAAAAGAATGGTACATGAACATGGTATATGCACATGAGGATTATTGATTATGAACAGGCAACATGATAGCTCAACAAACATGCTAAACTCAATGCAAAATTCAGAATTAAATTGATATGGAAAATATGCAACAAAATACAACCAAATGCACATACATATGATTATGCAAAATGCAACATACATCAACATAATGGAATGCAAAAAAAAATGATTTGAGGCAATACAAACATGTAAAAACAGAATGCAACATGATTATTATATGCCTAATGGTGCATGAACATGGTGACAAAATGCAAGAACTTAAACTATGCACAAAGAAGCACAAAGATGCATAACACGTAACATGAACGGAATCGTGTCGAAACGACTCGAAATGGGGAATTAGCTACTGGAAATGGACCTAAAAATTCCCTAAAATCAGTACCTAAACATGTATGGGGGTGATAGGCATGAAGAATTAAGACTAAGCTATCAAATAAGCTAAAATCTAAATTCCTACGACTAGAACCGTTTTTCCTATTTACAAGGGAATCTTAACACCTACTAGGACCTAGATTAGACTACAAATCTAATTCCTAATAATCCAAATGCAAATTGCAAGCAAGAAAGCAACGAAAACGAAAATGAACGGTATAACGTAAACATAATCGAAGATCGTGCGAAGAATGCCGTTAAGGCGAGATGAAGAGGATAAATTAAGGCATAATGGTTAAATCACCAACCTACGAAACGGATGAGTGTTTCGGTAATTGTTGCAATGAATCGGAGTGCGAATGGAGAAGAAAACCGGAGAATCCGCGAATGCAAAATAAATGCAATTCGGTCTTGACGCTTCTCGATTAATCACTTCCGATAAGTCGCAATCTCCACCAAAAACCAGTAGCTTCTTCTTCCACAATGCTCAATTCAATGGAGGATGGAGGCTAAGCTTTAAGACCTTCAAGTTTCAATGTGAAACTTGAAGAACTTTTGTTGAAAAGCTATAGTGAAAATGGTGGAAAAGTGGGAGAGAAAGTGATGAATTTGGGATTGTGAAAATGGTGATTGAGTGAAGAATGAGGGAGAGAGAGATTTCTGGTGATTATTGTTGATTACCCTTAGCTTTGGGAGGAGATGGATTTATATAATGCATTGGTTTGGCATGAGGTTTGGGCTTGGAGGTAGCTTAGGAGTTGGCTTAGGTTAGGAGTTAGTTGGGATTCTAGAGAATTCTAGAACTCCTTGGAAGGTTGTGGAAAACTCTAGAATGTGGTAGAAGAGGGTGAGCTGGCTTTTCTAGAACTTTCTTTAGTATACTAGCTCATGAACACTTGTGGTGAAGACCACTTTGATGTAGCAACAATGGTGAAGCTTGAATTGAGACCAAAGTGAAGCTAAATAAGCTATAGAATGTGTACCAATCATTGCCACGTTCAACCCCAAAGATAGCATAGCATTCCCCCTTGTTTTGCATCAAAAACAATAGCAAAATGGCAAAAAACAGCATCATGAATCGATCCATAAGGTTATGCATCGATACATACTGAAGAGAAAGCTAATTTTAGCAAAAAAACGCATTATGAATCGATTCATACATGTATGTATCGATTCATAATAGTTTTTTAACTGTTATGAATCGATACATACATGGATGAATCGATTCATCCTGCTGTATTGCCTTGTTTTTTTTTTCAAACTTTGAACGGCCATATCTTTCTCAATTTTGATCCTATGAAGGAGTTCCACATATGGTTTTGAAGATTAGGATGTCCTCTTTCATTTTCTCAAGGTATACTTTTCATAGGACTCTTTTTTTTGGGAAAAAAACCTCTCTTGAAGTGGCTACAACAGTGACCAAAACTTGCCATTTTTGGAAACCCAAACTTTCCAAAAATGGTAAGTTTTAGTTTTCTTGATTTTTTCCATTCTCTCTTGATTCAAATTGGTCCCGAAGGGCCTTGTGATCATAATTTCATGATTTTGATCCCAAAAATTCAAGAGTTGACCTTTTACTCATCCTGGTTGACTTTTCTCCAATTTTCTGATTTTCAATCAACTGAACAAATGAGGGCCTTCCAAAATGAGTCCAATGGTGAAATTTGAACCATAGGTACTTGACATCATGTAGAGAACCATGAAACCATGCTTGGACCAAAGTCTCATTGATAAGCCCAGTTCATTAGAAACCCTCATCTGACTCCTTTTTGCTGGGAAACGTTGCATTGCTTGCCTCCCTTGATCAAAACACCTCTGTATAGGACTTGTGGCTTCAAGTGAATACTTGTGGGATATTGTGGACCATTTGCACAAGGTTGAGAAGCTTTGTGGTCCTTTGATTGCCTTTGTATAGCCTTCAGTTGCTTTGTTCACTGATCATAAACCTATGCCCCTGCTGTGATGGTTATGATGCAATGTTTTTGGTTATTTTATGAATTTATGTATGCTACATGCTATGCAAAACGTTGGGGAATGAGAGGGCAAATTTTGAGGTATTACACTTGAATGCCAGATATTCCCTGGGTGTGAGCTCGGGTGCGGTTATTGCAACATTTCGGTAAATGGGTGTGATAATTTGAGAAGCGGCATAGACAGTCTTATCCAGAATGGCCTACTTCAAATCACAACATCAATACCTTCAAATCTGGCAATCCCTCTGACAACGGTTCCAGAGTCTCCTACAACTGCAACAACAATTATTCCAAACAATTCTTCAGCTTCATCTACAAATGTTTCAAATATCACTTCAACAAACCAGATATAAACAAACATTACTTCTACAACGACAGCACCCCTCTATTCAGAATCTTCTCCTACAACACCAGCAAATATCTCAACAGTCACTATTTATTATGATCCATCAAGTGTTCCTCCGAACAATAATTTTCAACAACAAGCAGTGGCATCTCCTGCCAGGACACCGGTCACCATCTACTATGATCCACATACTATTGCAACACCCTCCTCTGCTGCAGTCAGCCCGGTTACCATCACGGTACCTGGGCCTGTTCCATATGAAAGCACTAATGCCATCCCTTGGCATTATGGCTCTGAATTTTACTGCAATGGAGAGAAAATCACTCTTGACTCTTCAACCTCTTCTCCACAGATTGACAATGTCGGGGGAGGCGGAGGCTTCACCAGAAGCGGACGTCTTTTTGCCTCGCAATCACAAAGGCCTAATGCCGAAGCAGAAGCTGCTGCCAAAGCAAAGGGAAAGAGTGTAATAGCTGAAGAGCCCATTCTCAAAGAAACACAGAAGACATCTTTTGAACAAGATGTAGACGAGTTTATGAGAATCATCAAGAAGAGTGATTACAAAGTGGTGGATCAGCTTCACCAAACTCCCTCAAAAATCTCCATTCTATCCCTGCTGATGTGTTCCGAAGCTCACCGGAATGCATTACTAAAAGTCTTGCACGCAGCATATGTGCCAGAGGAGATCACCGTTAATCAGCTGGAGACCGTGGTAGCAAATGTCAATACCAGCCATGGATTGGGTTTTACCAATGTTGATTTAACGACTGAGGGTTGTAACCACAATAAGGCTTTGCACATCACCTTGGAATGCAAGGGTGCTGTTCTATCACATGTATTGGTAGACACTGGGTCTTCACTCAATGTCTTACCAAAGAAAGCCTTAGTGAAGCTAGAGTATGATGGCTTGGCATTGCGGCCAAGTAATTTGGTAGTGAGAGCATTTGACGGCTCTAAGAGATCAGTGCTAGGAGAGATTGATCTACCTGTAATGATTGGCCCACAGACGTTTAAAATAACCTTCTATGTGATGGACATTCAGTCGGCCTACAGCTGTTTTTTGGGTAGACCTTGGATTCATGCCGCTGGCGCAGTTACATATACCCTTCACCAGAAGTTAAAATTCGAGTGGGAAGGCCAGATCATCACCATTTGCGGTGAAGAGGATATTTTTGTTAGCCATCTGGCTATGTACAAATACATTGAGATGGACGGGGAGATCCACGAAACTATGAGTCAAGGGTTTGAGGCCTTGAACATAAATGAAGCATCAGCTGTACCTGGAACCTCAATGACATCTTATCAGCAAGCCCGAAAGGTTGTTGAAGAAGGGACTGCCCAAGGCTGGGGCAAGTTGCTGGCAGTGGAGAAGAAGGAGGACAGATTTGGGTTGGGTTACAAACCAACTCAACAAGATCAATCAGAGGCTGCTAAGAAGCCCAATTTTGTCAGTGGGGGGATGCTCACCCCCGATGCAGTAAACAACTTGGAAGATGAGTCGGAAGATGAGCGCAACCTGGAGAGCTGGATACGTCCAAGGATCCCGGGGAGCCGTATCTCAAACTGGTCTTCCCAGGAAATTATAAGGGTTACTCCCGCAGAGTAATTATTATTTCCTGTATATTTTAAGCATGCATCAAGTCTTGCATCTTGCCCAAGATGACAAGACTCATTTTGTAATCGAGCCATCTGTAATTTTGTGCAAACAGATCAATCAATGATAATCAGACATCTTTTGCAAATGAGTCTTTTTTCTTTTCCGCTCACTGTTTTTCCATTTTTCTTTTTGTACAAAAATAAATGGCAATGTTTTCAAAATGATAACTTCATTTCACTTTTTTTAAACAAAGATTAAAATCAATCACTAAAATGAACAAACTGAACCCTTGCAGAGAGTGCCTTCCAGACCGCACCGACAACAACACAGCTATGGCTTCGTATGACTTTGACAATCCAATCAATCAAGCCGATGAAGGGGTTGAAGAAGATTATGAGCTTCTTGAAGAGCTAGCTAGGTTGTTAAGGCAAGAGGAGAAGGTTATCACTCCTCATCAGGAGGAGATTGAAACAGTTAATCTTGGTACGGATGAAGACGTGAAAGAGGTTAAGATCGGGGCTTGCCTACAAGACTCAGTGAAGAGACAACTGATTGACCTGCTACAGGAGTTTGTGGATGTGTTTGCTTGGTCTTATCAGGATATGCCAGGGTTGGACACCGATATCGTCATGCACATGCTGCCTTTAAGAGAAGACTGCCCACCGGTAAAACAGAAGCTGCGCCGTACTCGCCCAGATATGGCAATGAAGATTAAAGAAGAGGTACAAAAGCAGTGGGACGCCGGTTTCCTTGCTGTGACTAGCTATCCACCGTGGGTTGCTAATATTGTGCATGTGCCTAAGAAAGACGGAAAGGTGAGGATGTGTGTGGACTACCGGGATCTGAACAGAGCCAGCCCGAAAGATGACTTCCCTTTACCTCACATTGACGTATTGGTTGATAATACGGCTCAGTTCTCGGTATTCTCCTTCATGGACGGATTTTCAGGATACAATCAGATCAAGATGTCACCTGAAGACATGGAGAAGACAACTTTCATTACACCCTGGGGCACATTCTGTTATAAGGTGATGCCATTCGGACTGAAGAATGCTGGTGCAACCTATCAACGGGCTATGGTAACATTATTCCATGATATGATCCATAAAGAAATCGAATGTTTTGTGGATGACATGATTGCCAAGTCCCTCACGGAAGAAGACCACCTGGTGAATCTGGAGAAGTTATTCAAGCGTCTGAGGAAATACCATATGAAATTGAACCCCAACAAGTGCACATTCGGGGTGCGATCTGGTAAGCTGCTGGGATTCATAGTAAGCGAGAAAGGGATTGAAGTTGACTCTGATAAAGTTAAAGCCATTCAAGAAATGCCTGCACTGAAGTCAGAAAAAGAAGTTCGAGGGTTTCTAGGTAGATTGAACTACATTTCCAAGTTCATATTTCACCTTACAGCAACTTGTGAACCCTTGTTCAAGCTGTTAAGAAAAGAACAAACGGTCAGGTGGAATGAAGACTGCCAGAGGGCTTTTGACAAGATCAAGGAATATTTACAAGAGCCTCCAATCCTTATGCCTCCAGTTGAAGGAAGACCTCTAATAATGTACTTGACAGTATTAGAAGAGTCAATGGGGTGCGTGCTGGGTCAGCATGACGAGTCTGGTCGAAAAGAGTATGCAATATACTACCTAAGCAAAAAGTTTACCGACTGTGAAAAACGTTATTCACTGCTCGAGAAAACTTGCTGCGCTTTAGCGTGGGCTGCTCGCCGACTAAGACAGTATATGCTGACCCACACTACTTTATTGATCTCCAAGATGGACCCAGTCAAGTATATTTTTGAGAAGCCAGCACTTACCGGACGGGTTGCAAGATGGCAAATGATCCTCATAGAATATGACATCCAGTACACATCTCAGAAAGCCATCAAGGGCAGTGTATTGTCTGATTATCTTGCTGAGCAACCTATTGATGATTACCAGCCTATGAGGTTTGACTTCCCTGATGAAGACATCATGTTCATAAAAGCAAAAGATCATGAAGAGCCTGTTCACACTGAAGGGCCTGACTCGGAAGAAGAATGGACTATGATGTTCGATGGGGCTGTTAATATGAATGGTCGTGGTGTTGGTGCAGTACTCATTACACCCAAGGGAGTTCACATGCCTTTCTCGGCAAAACTCACCTTTAACTGCACTAACAACGAAGTTGAATACGAAGCTTGCATTATGGGTCTTGAGGAAGCCATTGACCTCAGGATCAAGACATTGACTGTATTCGGAGATTCAGCTCTGGTAGTTAATCAAACCAACGGCAAATGGTACACCCACCAGGATCATCTGATACCTTATAGGGATTATACAAGGAGGTTATTGACTTTCTTTACAACGGTCAAGCTTGAGTATATTCCTCGGGACGAGAATCAGTTTGCAGATGACCTGGCTACCATTTCGTCAATGATCAAAGTTCAAGCTGCTAACTTTGTGCCTCGGATTTCAGTGTCCAGACTTGACAGACCAGCATATGTATTTGCAGCAGACATTGTCAAAGATGATAAGCCTTGGTTCCATGACATTAAGTGCTTCTTGGAGGATCAAACATACCCGCCCGGGGCATCTTCCAATGATAAGAAGACTTTAAGAAGGCTTGCTGGTAGTTTCTTTCTAAACACTGATGGTTCCCTGTACAAAAGAAACTTTGATATGGTACTCCTCAGATGCGTTGATAGAACAGAAGCAGACTTGTTGATGCACGAGGTGCACGAAGGATCCTTTGGTACCCATGCAGGAGGGCATGCCATGGCTAAGAAATTGCTAAGATCAGGCTATTACTGGATCACAATGGATGTCGACTGTTGTGCCTATGCCAGAAAATGCCATAAATGCCAGATCTATGCGGATAAGGTGCATGTGCCTCCCAATCCTCTGAATGTGATGTCTTCACCCTGGCCCTTTGCTATGTGGGGCATTGACATGATTGGCAAGATTGAACCGACTGCTTCAAACGGCCATAGATTCATCTTGGTAGCCATTGACTATTTTACCAAGTGGGTTGAAGCAGCTTCTTAAGCAAACGTTACAAGGCAAGTGGTAGCCCGATTTCTGAAGAGAGACATCATCTGTCGATACGGAGTTCCCGAGCGGATCATTACTAATAATGGTTCCAACTTGAACAACAAAATGATGGCAGAACTATGCCGGGACTTCAAGATTCAACACCACAATTCTTCCCCTTACAGGCCAAAGATGAATGGCGCTGTTGAGGCAGCTAACAAGAATATTAAGAAGATTGTGCAGAAGATGGTAGTCACCTACAAAGACTGGCATGAGATGCTACCATTCGCCTTGCATGGGTACCGCGCGTCAATCAGAACATCCACTGGGGCAACACCTTATCAGCTTGTGTATGGTATGGAGGCAGTCCTACCTGTTGAAGTTGAATTACCCTCCCTGCGGGTACTGATGGATGTTAAGCTAAACGAAGCAAAATGGGTCCGATCCCGATACGAACAACTGAGTCTGATCAAAGAGAAGAGATTGTTTGCAATCTGTCATGGGCAATTATATCAGAAAAGAATGAAGAAAGCCTTCGATCATAAAGTCAGGCACCGAGAGTACCAAGTAGGAGATCTTGTGCTGAAAAGAATTTTCCCTCCTCATACAGACCACAGGGGCAAGTGGACTCCGAACTATGAAGAACCATTTGTAGTCAAGAAAGTTTTCACTGGTGGAGCACTGATGCTCAGCACTATGGATGGTGAAGACTTCCCGTCCCCTGTAAATTCCGATGCAGTTAAAAAATACTTCGCATAAAATGACCCGCTGGACATAAAAACAGAATGTAAGTCCAGGCAAAAATAGGGCATCCCGGCGAGTCAAAAACAGAATAAAAGACTCGGGCAAAAATAAGGGAAAATAAACAAAAAAGGTACACCCGCTGAGTTGAAAAGCCGCATTGGACAACTCAGGCAAAAATGGGTATCCCGATGAATTGAAAACCCGAAAGGGCGATCCATGTAAAATGAGGGAATAAGCGAACAACTGCAATCTGAATTCGTCTGCATCATCTGCAACTTGGTAAGCTTCGAAAGGATCAAGCCTCTTTCAGAATCAGCCTTCTTCAGAAAGCAAGATGAGAAGAGTGTCAAATGTCATACGAGTCATAGCAAAAGGGAAGCTCCTTGAAGCGTCGTCAACATTGCCAACATTTTGTTTCTCAATTTGTAACAATCCCCTCATTTTAGGGGATATGTTTCTTTGACTGTACCTTGCCAATTCAGGGCATATGAATTAATAAAATCAGATTTTCAGTCATGTCTCGTCTCGTACATTTTATTTTCATTTGCAAAATGTCCGATGTCTTTAAGATACTGTTTGCATAAATACAGATGTTTCTTTTAAAGAATACGTGCTTGCAGGAAATATACTTACTCCCAGGTGTGTCTAAACTCTTACGACGGAATCCAGTAAGGGATACCTCGGGATTACTTGTATGTTCCTATCTTTGCAGGATTGCAGGTATTCAAAACACGACATGGGGCATGAAAACTTCACTCCCAGCAAGCTGGCAAGTCAACACCCACTCCGTCCTAGCACCAGAAATGTTTCCTCCCCAGCTGAGTTGCCACTTGTTGTTTCTCCCCAGCCGAGGTGCCAATCATTCTTCCTCTTCAGCCAAGTACAAAAGCCAGGGAACCACTTCCCCACAGAGACTCAGCCTCTATCCAGAAGAGCAGCACACGAAAGAATCACAACAGAGTGACGAAGGCTTCTACAAACCCTAGCTGGGTCCCTCATTACCAAGAATGGGTCTATCAGTGACCTATTCCTCCAAGCAGATACATCTCAATGGCCTCATCCCCAGCTGGGATGTCCACTTCAAACAGATCGGCCAGAAATTTTCGTAGCAACGGGATTCGAATCCCGGATCGGTATCTTTTGCATAATCATAGCATTCGCATCATATTCACCCCGCGAAGCGTAGCATTCCGTCTAATACGGAGCATTACGGCAAAAAATCAAACATGTTGCATAATCATAAGTCATGGTCTGAATCAAACCCTTGTGAATAATGACAATCCATCAACAATATACGGAATGCTCCCAAGCTTCCCCAGCAAAGAGCTAAAGCAGTTGCCTTACACTCACAAACATCAGTACATACTCTTTGTGGCACCCGTCCGTGTCACATCCCCAATAGAAAGCCAAAGCGTCCCCTTTGCACTCACAAATATATATATATATATATATATATATATATATATATATATATATATATATATATATATATATATATATATATATATATATATATATATATATAATTTTCTTGACATCCGTCCGTGTCGCTTTCCTCGGCATAATTACCTAAACACTTTGTATATCAAATACTTGTTTTTACTATACTTTTCTCCTTTTGACACTCGTCCGTGTCACTCTCCCCAGCAGGTTGAACACTCAACTATACACCGCTCATACTCATTACTCCCGTTTTCACATATACAGATACTCGTCCGTATCTTGCCTATATTACTTACTACTCCTCAGATTCGGCACTCGTCTGTGTTTTGTGTTAACCAGTTGGTACTCGTCCGTACCATCATCTCAGAACATGCGTCAAGCGTTTGTTTCTACCTGATACTTGTCTGTATCATAGTCTTAAGGATGCTTGTCCGCATCTTTAATCCATACACTGTGTAAAACACTCTTGTCTTCTTGAATCTAGACACTCGTCTGTGTCTACTTTTCCCCAGAAGAGTCCCCTCAGAATCAACACTCGTCCGTGTTCTTTGTTAACCAGTTGGTACTCGTCCGTACCATCATCTCTGAACACGTGTCAGTATTTGTTTCTACCCGATACTCGTCCGTATCGCAGTCTTAGGGATGCTCGTCCGCATCTTTAATCTATACACAAACACCAAACACTTATACCTTTTATTTCTTGGATGTAAACGCTCGCCCGTGTTTACTATTCCCCAGTAGATCGCCAGCAAAGCAAAATTTCTTTTCTATCTGATATTCGTCATGTGTCATGATAAACCCTGAGAGCAGCCGTACCCTGCTAGGTGATCGTCCTTCACCTCTTGATGATCGTCCTTCATCATGCTCATCCGATGGCCATCCCCATCGTTGATCTTTTCTATCCGACATTCGTCCTATGTCGTGATATTTTTAGCAGCCGTACCCTGCTAGGTGATCGTCCTTCACCTCTTGATGATCGTCCTTCATCATGCTCATCCGATGGCCGTCCCCATCGTTGATCTTTTCTATCCGACATTCGTCCTATGTCGTGATATTTTTAGCAGCCGTACCCTGCTAGGTGATCGTCCTTCACCTCTTGATGATCGTCCTTCATCATGCTCGTCCGATGGCCATCCCCATCGTTGACCTTTTATCCGGCATTCGTCCTATGTCGCGATACTTTCGGCAGCCGTACCCTGCCAGGTGATCGTCCTTCACCTTAGATGACCGTCCCTCATCTTGTCCCCAACAGAGCAGCCGTCCCCTGCTAGGTGATCGTCTTTCACCTTTGATGACCGTCCCTCATCATTATTTCATTTATTCTTTAACCCGATGGTCGTCCCCGTCGTGGTCCCTTTTTCCTTTTCCTGGTGATCGTCCTTCATCAGTTTAGCCCGATGGCCGTCCCCATCGTTGTTTGCATTACTTTATGAACCTGATGACCGTACCTCATCATTCACTTTTTACCTATAATCCCCAGAGAATCTAACAGCTTTACATGATGGTCGTCCCCATCATAATCCCTTTTATCCCCAGCATGTCGGCCGTCCCCGTCATTGCTTTATTTCCCGCACTCTCCCGAGCATGTCGGCCGTCCCCGTCATTGCTCTTTCCCCGGCAGTCGTCCTCTGCTCGACGGTCGTCCTCCGTCGCCCACACTTTATAATATACTTTATTTTCTTTTACAATCTATATCCTTTTTCTTCTTCATTCTGTGAGTGCAAATTTTGGACTGTCTTTGGTATTCAACCACAAGTTATCTTGTTTGCCTGATAAGCCGTCGCTTACATCCTGCACAGCTAACTCATGTTTGAATAGGGGCAGCTGTAAACACCCCAAATTTGCCCTCACCCATTCACACCATGGCTTGTGATCTCCTCATGTGCATAAGTTCAATCATATCATCTCATATTGCATTTTGATTCATTGCATTGGTTCAAAGTCATCTGCATCTAGGGTTTGTGATCTGAGCAATCCAAGAGCTTCTTGAGCCACTCCAAAGGTCATCAATCACTTCAAAGGGGTCCATGTATGTTCAAACATCATATTATGTCCTCTCAAAGTCAAGAATGTCAAAGTATCACAATAACTGAGAATGGTATGGAAGCAGGGCCAGGTTTGACTGCACAGATGACCTAGAATTAGGGTTTTGGTTTCAGAGGCCATAACTCCAAATTTTTTGGCCATTCTTGTTTCCATTGGTTTCTATATGGTATAAGGAGCATGCTTATCAAATTTCATAAAGAAATTTCATGGGGAAGTCATCTGATCAAGAGTTGACTTTTCAAGCAAGTCAGTGTAAAATCAGGGCATCTGAGGCCCCCAATGACCCAACCAAAGGGTGTTCTTCATCATTTTGATTGTGTATGATCTTTATTTGATCATAGAAGATGTTGGAAGTGCACAAAATTTAAGAATTTCAAGTCATTTGCAAAGTTGACTTTTTGGGAAAGTTTGACTTTTAATGAAAATTGCCATTTTGGGAAACTTTTTCAACCCTTGCTTTTTGATTCAAAAATGCTTCAAATGAAAAAACTTTGGTCATGAAAGTTGTAGAATGGATCATTCCTTTTTCAAAAAGTACAAGAACATGACCTAATTCATTTTGGATCAAAAGTTATGGCTTGTCAAAGTTGGCTAAAATCACAAAATTTGAAGTTTTCTACCAAAGAGACATTTTGCAAAATGGTTTGTTCAAGTGTTCTAAAGGCCTCAAATGTGTATCATTTCTTCACAACATGATCATATAACATCTAAAATTCATAATGGGCCAAGGGATCACTCATCTTCATGACTTATGGAGCAAGATTTCTCAAAAGAAACAAAAGTAAAGCAAGTTGCAAAAACTCACTCAAGTGTGAATCCACTTGCTTGCTGACTTCACAACCAATCCTATGGCTCTCCACACATCTTGCTGCGCAGGACACCCCATCTGTCCTTGGCTAGCTAGTATCCCATGCCTCTCTTACACAACTTTGACATTTTGGCAACTTGAGCCATACCAATCACAAAAGAACACATCAACTCATCTGACCAATCCCATTTGTTTATACAAACCAAAAGCAAGCCATTTGACATACAACACAAGCCTGAAAGCTCCAAGAACATAGCTCTCTCATTTTTCACCCCATTTTGCAAAATCTTTCGAAACACTCTCCACAGGCTGCAAACACACAAACCAACTCAGCACACTTTACTGGTCAAAAACCACCCATCACCATTGCCTGAAACTCCCTGAATCAAAAACACGATTTCCACCCAACCTTGAACAGAACTTCTGCTATCTCTCCAAACAGCCATCAACAAGAGTTGTGAAGCATCCCATTGAGTTCAGGAAGGTCAAAGGAGTGGGCTTGCATAAGAAAAGGGGTCAGAAAGCTCTTGTTCGAAGGACTTCAGCTCAGGTATCCATCAAGAACAAATTTTCCAGAACTCATTTTACTTGTTATAAACTGATTCTATATGATATCCTGATCATCATGATGTGTTTAAAAATGAAAATGGTGGAATATTGAGCATGTATGAACTGTCTGAAACTTTTTGCCCTAAATGAGTTTTGCTTCGATTTGCTTGATTAATGGATGAAAAATGATGTTTGTTTGGGGGTTTTGATTCAGTGTTGAATGGGGATGAATTATGGGCAGTTAGATTTCATTTTTATTGCGTGTAGAGAGAGTTAGAGATTTGGCTCGTCGGAGAAGATGACCGGAACCACTGTTCCGGTCATCTGAAAGTCATTAGGGCATTTAATTAGGGCACTAATCATAATTAGCAAATTTGAATGCTGGCCGTCCAGATGCGCGCCAAGTCCACTCCCGCGCATTTGAGTTTGAATGCTGGCCATTGATTATGTTGACTTTTCTTTTTTTCAGTTTAATTTCATTTTATTTGCATTTAAATTCATTTGTTTTCTTCATTTAATTAAAAATAGCAAAACATTTTGAAAAATTCTGAAAATTTTTATACAACCTTTTATTAATTTTCAGAAACCAAAAATATTTTTATTTTTATTTTTTGCATTAAAAAATATTTTTAAATCATTTAAAAGATTATTTTTAATTAATTAATGAGAATTAATTAATTAAAAATACTTTTAGGTATTTAAAAATCACCAAAAAATTCATGAAACATTTAAAATCATTTAGAAACATTGTCCAACCCTCAAACCAAATTTCTTTTTTGATCTTGATGTCTTTTGACAATTTTTCATGGAGTTAATTTCATTTCAAGGCATTATTTTGATCCAATCTTTGAAAATTCATTTCTGCCTAGTCTTTAAGAGTTGGACTTTGATTCTTTTTGCATTGCATCTTGCATATCATGAAGTTTATAGGATTAAATTGGCATGATTTGATCTTGCATTTCCTATTTGTTTGACATTTTTCTTGACAAGGTACCTTAAAACCCTAGAAATCTTAAGAAATTCATAACTTTCACTAGGTTAAGAATTGGATCCCCTCCTTTGGGCAGTGAGTTGGTATAGGTTTAGGGTTCCCTTGATTGCATTTTCAAATTTTTATCTTGATGTTTGCTTCTGGTTTTGATTTTTGCTTTGTGCATTGATCATAAACCCTAATTTGGGCTTTCTTTTGCATTCATCTTGCATTTGTTTGCATACCATGACTTGCCATGACATTTTATGCATCCATGTGATCCATGACACATCTTAAGACATATTAGAATCATGTTTGATCATTGCATCTTTCATTTGCCATGTTGTATGTCATTTGCATTCCATAACTTTTCATGTATGTTCATGGTTCTAAGCATGCTTCTCTTGCACTCATATGTTCATATGATCATCCCCATGCCTTGTTTCATGTTTGCATCATCTCATAGCATCATTATCATCACACACATGCTTCTGGTTTTGGTTTGCATCATCTCATTGTATCCCATTTTGCATTGCATTTCATTTCTTCACTAACTTTTCAGGTGGTAAGTCACTTTGAGAAGTGAATTTGCCTTCACTTCTCACAATCTCTTTTCATCTCTTTTATGCATCATTGCTGCATTTTGTCTTGTGTTTGATATTGAGCTTGCTCATTCTTCTTCATCTTACTTTCTTTCTTCAAGTGACTTGTCTTCTTAAATGAAGCAAGTTACTTTGATTCTCATTGCTCCTTTCATCTGCTTCCTGGTGGTTCCTCTGAAGATTTCTCTTGTTAACCTCACAAGCCTTAGGAACAACCAAGCATGACAATGATTAGGGTTTTGATTAGTCCCCCACTTATTTTACCTTTGTGTCTCATTGAGTCTTCTCTTCTCATCTCATAATCCAGGACTAAACCCTAATGGTTTTAAGGCTTTGTGATTAAGTTTATGCCTGCATCCTTCTATTAGGATGGAGTGTATAACTTTAATCCTAAGTGTTAAATCCTTAATGTGTTTAAATCCTTTAATCAATTCACTTAATAATCATCAAGACATCAATCTTGTAACTTGGGCCTTGCATTAGGGTTCTAATTCTTCCTTAATTGGTTAAGAAGGACTAACCCTAGTGTTAATGGACAAGTCCCCCTCAAGTTGTCTTAAAAACCATAAAACTCACTTCTTCATCAAATCATTAACTAAAATCCACTTAATAAAGGTTTTTTTTTTGTCATGAGTTTAATCCCTAATCATGGATTAAGTTGAGGAGCTTTCCTCAGCTTAAACATTCTCATCTATTATCCTTCTATTAGGATGGTGTAATGAGTCTGTTTAATCCTTGATTATGGCTTAATCTCATTACTTAACACTAAACAAAAACACCAAAAACATCTAAATAATCACAAGTAGGTTAATGATCTTAATCCTACATCATGGTGATTAAGTGTGAGATGCTGACTTCACACTTAAGGTACTCTCATTACCCCTAATCAGAGGGAAGATGTGATGAGTTTACTAAATCCATTGGTCTAGGCTTAAACTCATTAATTTATGACAAACTTCCAAAAGCAATAAAAGACTGAAAATACAAAAACAAACAATAATCGTCTCCTTCGGGCTTCTTTTCTCACCATCTTCATTCATAAACGAGAACCTCCTTCTTTCGTCTAATGCAAGACAGTTTGCACCTGAGCCAGACAGGTCATACACTTGAGCATAGACAAGTAAGCAGTTCATAAGTCAATTCATCTTTCAGTCTCTTTGGGTCGAACTACGGTGTTCTGACTTCCTCATTGCACGAGAGGATACGTAGGCATAACTTAACAGTTATCGAACAAAAGTCTCTGTATATTCCCCCTCCTTCCAGCTTCATTCTTTAAGCCTCATAGTCTTGAGCATTTTATTCTTGTTCTTACACTGACACTGTACATATCTCACTTCACACTTCTTTTACACTGACACCTGTACATCCTTTTTTCCAGCTCCTTTATACACAGATTGCACTGACACTACCCCTTTAAACACAAACTTCCAAGCGTGGATCCCGTCGAGTACGACGGACAATCTGGGTGCTAATACCTTCCCAGGTTGTAACCAATCCCCTTTCTCAGTCTCTCTGGTTCGCAACCGTCTTATCCATACCTTTCTAGGTTTATGCAGCATTACCTTTCCTTCGGGATAAAAATGCCTAGCTGGCGACTCTTTTCTTTTCCTGTGAGTTCACTCCTGAGTGTTCTCACTTCCTCCTTTCGCCGACCGTTCGCGTCTGCACCTTTATCTGGGTTATTCTCATTTATCGGGAGCGACAAGTAGCACAACTGGTTTGGAGTTACATGGGTGATCCAAACGAGACATAGTCATACGCTTTAATCCCTAACTTTTTCCTGGATTGCCCTTTCAGGTTTTCAATCCACCGGGATACCCTTTTTTGCCCAAGCCTCCTTTTCAGGTTTTCGACTTGCCGGGTGTACATTTTTTATATATATATCCCTAATTTTTGCCCGAACCCTTTTGGTTTGCCAGGATGCCCTTATTTTTGCCTAGGCCAGTCGACCTAGCGGATCTCTTTTTATGCGTAGTATTTTTTAACTATGTATGTGTTTACAGGCTGTGGGAAGTCTTCACCATCCATAGTAGTAAGCATCATGGCACCTCCTGAGAATACTGTTTTGACTACAAATGGTCCTTCATATGTAGGAGTCCACTTGCCTCTAAGATCACCCTGTGGTAATATGATACGCTTGATTACCAAGTCACTAGCCTGATATACCTTTGCCTTAACCTTCTTATTAAAAGCTTTGATCATCCGTTTCTGGTACATCTGGCCATGACAAACAGCTGCCAACCTTTTCTCATCAATCAAATTTATCTGGTCAAGTGAAGTCTGAATCCACTCATCTTCATCCAAGCCTGCATCCTTCATGATTCTTAAGGAGGGTATCTGAACTTCAATGGGAAAAACTACTTCCATAACATAGACTAAGGAGAATGGGGTTGCCCCTGTTAAAGTGCGTATTGTAGTACGATAACCATGAAGAGCAAATGGTAACATCTCGTGCCAATCCTTATAAGTAACAATCATCTTCTGTAGAATCTTCTTAATGTTCTTATTAGCAGCTTCCACTACCCCATTCATCTTTGGACGATACGAAGAAGAGTTGTAATGCTTAATCTTGAACTGCGTGCATAGATCAGTAATCATAGTGTTGTTCAGATTAGAGCCATTGTCAGTAATAATCCTTTCAGGGATGCCATACCTGCATATGAGATTATTCTTAATGAATCGAGCCACAACATTCTTAGTAACAGATGCAAATGAAGTTTCCTCTACCCACTTTGTGAAGTAATCAATAGCAACCAGGATGAAACGATGCCCATTAGAAGCAGTAGGTTTGATCTCACCAATCATATCAATGTCCCACATGGAAAAAGGCCAAGGATCAGTTAACACATTCAATGGTGATGGAGGTATATGTACTTTATCAGCATAGATTTGGCACTTGTGACATGTTCTGGAATGTTGATAGCAGTCAGCTTCCATGGTAGACCAATAGTAACCTGCTCTCAATATCTTCTTTGCCATGGTATGACCACTAGAATGAGTGCCAAAGATCCCATCAAGCATGTCTTCCATAATATCTGTTGCTTCCTTCTTATCCATACAACGAAGCAAAGTTGAATCATGATTGCGCTTGTACAAAATTCCATTACTCAAGAAGAACTTAGCAGAAAACCTCCTCAGAAACTTCTTATCTTTGACAGATGCCCCTTCAGTATCAATCTCATTGCAGTATGCCAGCTTCTCAAATCTGTCAATAGTAATCTTGGGAACTTCATCATCCCAGCTAATCTCAAACATAGATGCCATGGTGGCTAATGCATCTGCCAACTGATTCTCTCTTCGTGGAATATGTCCAAAGGTAATCTTTTTAAAATATGGGATCAAAGACAACACATGCTCTCTATAAGGAATGAGATTGTCATGCTTGGTATCCCAATCTCCTTTGATCTGACTTACTACCAAGGCTGAATCTCCATATACGTCCAGGAACTGAATCTTCATATCAATGGCAGCTTTGATACCCAGGATACATGCCTCATACTCAGCCATGTTATTGGTACAATAGAAACAAAGTCTTGCAGTAATTGGGGTATGACAACCTTCAGGGGAACTGATCACAACACCAACACCATTACCAAGTGCATTAGAAGCTCCATCAAAAACCATAGCCCATCTGGATCCTTGTTCAGGTCCGTCATATTGTCCAGGTTCTTTAGTAATAATCATAATGTCTTCATCAGGGAACTCAAAACTCATTGACTGATAATCATCCACTGCTTGATGAGCCAAATGATCAGCTACAACACTTCCTTTAATGGCCTTCTGAGTAGTATATTGTATATCATATTCTGTTAAGATCATTTGCCATCTTGCTATTCGTCCGGAGAGAGCAGGTTTCTCGAATATGTACTTGATTGGATCCATCTTCGAAATCAATAAGGTAGTATGAGTCAACATATACTGTCTTAGTCGGCGAGCAGCCCATGCCAAAGCGCAACAAGTTTTCTCGAGCAGTGAGTATCTTGTTTCACAGTCGGTAAACTTTTTGCTAAGGTAGTATATTGCCTGCTCTGTTCGACTAGACTCGTCATGTTGCCCCAACACACACCCCATTGAGTTGTCTAATACTGTTAAGTACATAATCAAGGGTCTTCCATCAACTGGTGGCATCAAAATTGGAGGTTCTAGAAGATATTTCTTGATTTCATCAAAGGCTGTCTGACACTCATCGTTCCATTCCATCACCTGATCTTTCTTCAGCAACTTGAAGATTGGCTCACAGGTAGCAGTTAATTGGGAAATAAATCTTGCAATGTAATTCAATCGTCCCAAGAAACCTCTAACTTCCTTCTCAGTACGGGGAGCTGGCATGTCTTGTATAGCTTTCACTTTTGCAGGATCTACTTCAATACCTTTTCCACTGACAATGAACCCCAGGAGTTTACCAGATCTAACTCCAAAAGTAAATTTGTTTGGGTTCAATCTCAACTTGTATTTCTTCAACCCTTCAAACAACTTATGCAGATGATCAAGGTGTTGCTCTTCATTCTGGGACCTGACTATCATATCATCCACATATACCTCTATCTCATGATGAATCATATCATGAAACAAAGCCACCATAGCACTCTGATATGTTGCCCCGGTATTCTTCAAACCAAATGGCATCACTTTATAACAAAAGGTGCCCCATTGTGTAACAAATGTAGTCTTCTCCATATCTTCAGGTGCCATCTTGATTTGATTGTAACCAGAGAAACCATCCATGAAAGAGAATACTTTATGCTGAGCAGTGTTATCTACCAGAACATCAATATGAGGAAGTGGAAAGTCATCTTTAGGGTTGGCCTTGTTCAAATCCATGTAATCTACACACATACGTACCTTACCATCCTTCTTAGGTACCGGCACCACGTTTGCAACCCATTGAGGATAAGAAGTCACATCTAAGAACCCTGCATCAAATTGTTTCATCACCTCTGCTTTAATCTTCTCTGACATTTCAGGACGCATGCAACGAACCTTCTGCTTCTTTGGACGACAATCTTCTTTTACCGGTAAACGGTGAACCACAATGTTTGTATCCAACCCTGGCATATCTTCATAGGACCAAGCAAAAATCTCCACATAATCATGTAACATCTGAATTAATATGCTCTTAACACTATCCTCTAGTTCAGCCCCTATCTTGACCTCTTTCATGTTTTCTTCAGTTCCCAGATTCACAACTTCGATTGGATCTTCATGTGGATGTATAGCTTTATCTTCTTGTTGCAACAACCTAGCAAGCTCTACAGGTACTTCACAATCTTCCTCCTTTCCATCTTCAGCTTGATAGATCGGATTCTCGAAATTATAATTGGCAATAGTAGAACTATTATCAACAGGATCCATAGTGGATGAGGATCTGCATTTTAGTGATGTGGGTGTGTGTAAGAACACATAGCTGATAAAACAAAAAATAAAAGAAAAGAAAGACAAGGAACACAATATTTACGAAAACGAAACGTCCATTGATTTTTATTGAATGAAGTATGCAAATGAAATGACATCCCGAAACAAGTATACCATTGTGCCCCGGGTAAGGCACAAGGCTTAAGAGTTCAATTGTTCAAAAATTACAAATTTAAAAATAACAACACGGTAATAGTATTTACTCCTGACTAAAGGAGATAGGAATAACATCTTCAGCCTTCCAGTTATTGAGCCCATCACCCACAGTAGGAAAAATCCAAGCATCCAAGTTGTAGTCTTCATTATAGTCACCCACAACATTGATTTGATCTTTCATAATCCCTTGATTGGTGATACGAACAGCACGAGCACGACGAACAGCCTTCTGGGACTCTGTAGTGAAACCCAAACCAAACTTGTCAGACTTGTAAGGAATGTCAGGAAGCTGACCCCAAATAGTACAACCACCTTCATCAACCACAGCTCTAGCATCTTTGAGGGAGGCCATTGTAGGAGGTACTCTGGTGACCACAGGAACTCTTTTAACAACAAGAGGAGCTTCAGCAGCAGGAACAACCCAAGGAACTACTTCAAATGTTTGGCAAGGAGTCTCAACATATTCACCTTCTACTTCAACATACTTGAAAGTATTCACATGACTGACTATATATTCTTCCTCTCCGTAAACAGTGACAACTTTTCCCTTCACTGGGTATCTCAACTTCTGATGTAAGGTGGAAGTCACAACACCTGCCCCGTGGATCCAGGGGCGCCCAAGAAAACAAGAGTACGAAGGACGAATATCCATTACATAGAAGGTTGAATTGAAGACCTAAGAACCTACTTTTATTGGGAGATCTATTTCCCCATCCACCACTCTTCTCGAACCATCAAAGGCCTTTACCACTATATTACTTGGTCTTCACACATCATCTTCAGGACTGAGCTTGTTCAGAACCTCTTTGGGAAGTACATTCAGCGAAGAACCATTGTCTATCAACACATGAGACAGGGTAGTGCCCCTACATTCAATAGAGATATGTAAGGCTCTGTTATGATTTCTTTTGGCAGGAGTCAAATCAGCATCAGAAAAACCTAACCCATTATCATAAGTCAGGTGTGCAACACAGTTTTCAAACTGATCCACAGAAATCCCATTTGGTACATGAGCAGTCTTCAAGAACTTAATCAAGGCCTTAGCATGAGCCTCAGAACACAGCAACAAAGATAACATGGAAATCTTGGAGGGAGTATGCCCCAATTGGTCAACAATATCGTAATCACTCTTGCGAATGATATTCAGCACTTCTTCCATCTGTTTAGAAAGATTATTAGCAGTAGGTGCATCAGTTTGTACAGGTTCAATAACAGGACCTTTGCCCCAGGCATCAGTATTTGGCTCATCAGTAGAGGTAGTAGTTGGAGTAACTGTATTCTTGGAGGTAGCCGAAGGAGAGAAAATTCTTCCACTTCTTGTGATCTTACTAGATCCAGCAATATTATCAACATCAAGGTTTTTATCAGCAACAGGTGTATCAGCTAAGGGTTCCTATTTAACACCATTGATATAAACATCGGAACCGTAATGCTAAGGTATAGCTTTATCAGAAGTATATGGAATAGCACCAGGAGTGGTAATAATCATAGGATCCACCCTAGCTTCAGCAACAGTCTTCACAGGGCCTTCAGCAGTAATCTTGATAAGACCCTTATGAGTGATCTTGACAGGGCCTTTGGAGGTAATCCTTATTGGTACTTTATCAACCATATCCACCTCTTCAACCTTCACACCTTGAGTTATATGTTCAACCATACTCTCTACAGAAGGTGTCCTCTCAAACAATATGGTGTAATTGTCCATGAGAGTTTGAATACCATCCTTCAACTTCCAGCAGCTATCAGGTTTGTAAGCACAATAGAAACAATCTTCATTACAACCTGGAAAGAACCCAGCTTGTACCAACTTCTTCTTGATAACAGATAATGGTGTAGTCACATCTGTAACTGAGGAAATATGTGAAACTTCATCAATGGCATTAACAGTCTTCTTATGATTTGGCATGGGAGCAGTAATCACATTTGGAGTCCCAGGAGGATCAAATTCAATTTCTCCAGCATCAATCATATCTTGAATCTTATTCTTCAATATCCAGCAGTTGTTGGTATCATGTCCCTGACAGTTAGAATTATATGCACATCGTGCATTAGGGTTTTACCGAGGGGAGGTTACATTAGGATTCTGAGGAGGGTCCTTCAAAGTAATGAGTTCCCCTTTCAACAAGTGTTGCAAGGCTTGGGCCAGTGACATGTTGATCTTGGTGAACTGTCTTCTAGGCTTCTGTTGATTGCCCTGTGGTGGTTCTGGTGCTGCAGGAGTAGGATTGGAGATATGAACTGCACTCACAGATTGGTGCCTCCTATTACGATCAAGTTGACCATAAACAAAATTTGACTCCTTCTTCCCACTAGGGGGCTTCTTTGCAGTATTTGATGAAGAGGCACCCACCTGTATATTGCCACTTCTTATGCCACTTTCTACACGCTCTCCAGTCATTATCAGCTCAGTGAAGCCAGATGATGAGCTTACAATGAGATGACTATAAAAAGGACCATTCAGCGTACTCATAAACATATCCACTAACTCCCTGTCAGTTAGAGGAGGTTGAACTCTACCAACCAAGTCTCTCCACTTCTGGGCATACTCCTTGAAATTCTCCCTAGCACCCATAGACATGCTTTGGAGTTGCATGTGAGTAGGTGCTAGATCAGCATTGTATTGGTATTGCCTATAGAAGGCCTCAGCAAGATCATTCCAATCACGGATGTTGAAACTCTCCAATTGATAGTACCATTCCAATTGAGCTCCAGACAAGCTTTCTTGGAAGAAATGAATCCACAACTTCTTATCAGCTGTATGAGGTTGAATCCTCCGGACATAGGACCTTAGATGCAGCTTGGGACACGAGACACCATCATATACTACAAAAGCAGGGACCTTGAAACAAATGGGTATAACCACTCCAGATATCAAACTCAGATCTTCAAAATCCAGCCCAGAAGACTTTTGCAATTCCATAGCATTCATTCTATCCACCAGCATCTTGAACTTATCTTCATTAGGATCATGATAGTAATTTGCTTCAGAATCAGAATCCCCCATTGTATTATGGATACTGTCTCCCTCTTTCTCAGACTCTTCAGACTCATGGTCTTCAACCTGTTCCTTGGTCTTGATAGGACCTCTGAACCTTCTTCCCATATTGATAAGGCCTCCTGATCTTCTAGTCTTCTTAGTCTTCTTAGCTAGCAGTGTCTTCAATTCATCCTGTCCCTTGGACAAGTTCAGGATCAGCTCTTGAAATTGTGCATTCTGTTCCTAGAGATCTTTGATTGTCTGTTCAAGAGCCATTTCTGCTGAAATAAACAGCGAGAAGATAAGATACTTGTACATATGAAACCTGTGATGCAATGATATGGTGTATAAATGCGTATGCAATGTTTTCAAGGACCGCGGGATTTAAATTTGTTTAAACAACCAAAAAGTAAACTTTTATTAGTAATAAATTGGTTTGCCCTTTGGGCTTACAATAAAAATGAAATGAATACAAAAAGATGGGGTTTTAAGTCTCCCATGGACGTTTCCTCTTTGTGTTGAGGTATGAGTTGAGATTCCGCTCCTCGTGAAGTTGTTTTGTTAGCTCCAGGATTCTTTTTTGACTTGCTCTGTAGTGAGTCTCAAAAGTATTTCTTTGCTCCTTCAACTGGATTCAGGACCTCTGTAAGTCTTCCATGTCAGTGGGCATGTCTGGGTGAAGGATGGTATAAGAAGTATCTCCTTCAGCAACAGGCTCCATAGTAACTGGCAGGATGGAAGGATATGGCATCATAAGAGTATGAGCACGAGATCACACCCATCTGAGATAAGCTTCCATAGGAATAGTGTACTTGGGTTCCAGAGTCTTGCTGTCAACCTTGTTCACTTTACCCCATGCTCGTATGAACCTTTGACGGTAACCTTGCAGATCGTTGTCGTAGTCAAACACAATACCCTGAATCAACATGTCATGAGGACCATCACTCTGAGCGTAACCAAACTGACGTAGAGCTAAAGAAGGACTGTAGGTAATTCCCCCTCTTATGCCAAGGAGGGGCACATTAGGGAACTCCCCACAACGGTCAATGATAGTAACATTCTCCATAGATCTAGAGCACCAATGAATATCTGAATGAGAAAGTGACATGATCCTCTTGGACCACCTGAATCCTTGTTCATTCTTCATCACTGATCGAGGAAGGTGAGAAATAAACCACCTAGATAGCAAAGGGATGCAGCACATCAGAGTTCCTCTTGCCTTCGTAGTACGGGTATGAAGAGAATGTAAGATATCTCCAAGCAATGTAGGCACTGGATTACGAGTCAAAAATATGTTGATGGCGTGAACGTCTATGAACTGATCTGGATTGGGGAACAACACTAAGCCATAAATCAACAAGGCTAAAATCTCCTCAAAAGCATCATAGCTCATAGCCTTCAAGAACACTTGAGCCTTCTCTATCAACACCTTAGAAAGAATACCCTTAACTCCACTCCTCGTTTCTAGGACAATGTCTGATTTCTTCAAATGTAAGGCTGCAGCAATGACTTCAGTTTTAGGCTCTTTTTCCAAGCCTGTGAATGGTTTCTGATCAAGGATAGGTATACCCAGTAGTTTAGAGAACTCCTCCATTGTAGGAACCAGCTGATAGTCGGGGAATGTGAAGCAATGATGTTTAGGATCAAAGAACTGAAACAGAACACTCATCAAGTCTTCATTGAACCCTGAAGTGATTAGATCCAATAGGTGACCATGTCTCTTGATGAACCGGGAGTTTTCAGAAACTTGAGAGACCAATTCCTTAAGCTTAGGGGGTATTCCTACAAAGTTGATCCGGATAGTATTCCTACGAGCAGAAGCCATGACCTGCAACAAAGCACAAAGATAAATCTTTTGGTCCTTGAAATGGTTAGTGAAAATGCTATGCTTATGATGCATGATGATGCTATGATGTTATGCTCAATCATAAACATGTGACACACACAAACAAGTCACACAATAGCCCTAGGTTTGAAGGCTTGCATGAAGTTTAAAGGTAAGTACCCTCCCCTGAAGTTTAGATGGTTCATCCTGTCCTACAAAAGTAACCAGGTTCTAAGGGACCTCAATATCATTGATCCTTCACAAGGGTGGTTGTTCAGTAGGCAACTTACTTGCCAACCAAAACCCTCCAAGTTTAGAATCTCAATGAGTGTAGCATCGAGTATCAACCAACTTCAGTGTTCACCAAAGCCGGTTATCTCACTACTTTTCTAAAGGCCAAGATGGGATAACTAGGGTTCTAAAAGTTAGTTAGTGCATTGACAACATATAGCAGCCTCATATTATCCTCAACTTGACTTAAGGAACATAAGCACCAACCAAGAAGTCAAACATACTATGGCCACCAGATCAACCATATCGGTATACGCCGTACAGTTTCCTTGGTCTATTGCCATTTACCTAAGGTACACTAGATCTGGGTTAGGATCTTTCACACATAAGAGCACCCAACAAGTAAAGTAAAGCAAACAAAGAAAACAAGTTTAAAGTGATCTAATTCCTAAGGGTACCCCTCTTTAATATTATCCCCAACAGAGTCGTCAGTTCTGTAACACGGTGGGAGAACTGACTTTAGTTAAATGTTGCGGATAGCAAGAGTCGCCACCGACTTTTATTTTATCCAAAGAAAGGGCATAAAAGAACAGGAAAGACCTTGAAAGATTTTTGAGTTCGGGGGGTAGGTTATACAAAGGGAAGGTGTTAGCACCCTTTATATCCATGGTTATCCATGGGCTCTTAGTTACTTAGCTCACTTTAAACTGTTTTGAGAAGTGTAGTGTGTGATTGAAAATTTTCTTAAGTACTTTATAATGATCCTTGTACGGATATATATACAGACTTTTTTTTGAAAATTGTTTAAAATGTGAAGTGTAAAGAAGTATTTTTGAATAAGTGAGAAAGTACTTAAGAGGAACCTACCCTAATTTGAATCTTTACTGTTATTAAATGTTCTTTCAATGGTAAGACTATTCCTATTATTAAGGAATAGGTAGTCATTACCTTGGATGTTATAAGGGACATGTGAATGGTCATCTGTAATTAGGCAACTGTAAGGTGTCTTAGTAATACGAAGGGACTTATCATCTTTTATTCGAAAGGGATAAGATCATTCGAGAAGGCAACATTGAAGGGACTTGATCTTATAATCTTTAAAGGGACTAGATGATTTGTTCATGAGAAGGGACTTTGCTTTTAGACACCTTACTTGACCATTTTATTTAGGCAACATGAGGGATAGCCTTAGGAAGTGAGATGGCGATGAAAGATCGACTTACGTGTGTGCGTGTATAAATTCAAATATTTATCTTATAATTAGTGATCTAAGTTAATTTTAAAGCAAATAGATTATCACTCCCTATTTTACTAACAGAGGCAATATAAATATTTACAAGCAATAAAAATAAAAACAAAATAAGACCTATGACTATTACACGACTTTCACAGTTACATTATAATAAAAGCAAATTAAATAATAATTATATAATAAAATAAACAATTAAATAAAAGGGTTAGTGATAATTATAAGAAGAAAAGGTTAGTAATAACATACAAAAAATATATATCAAATTCAATTAAGTTTTTTTGATTTTAATAAAACAAATTTTAAAGAATTTTTGAGATAAAAATAAAATAATAAGGATATAGTAATTTATTTGCAAAATAAACTATTATTAATTATTTAATTGGATATTAGGAAGATTTAATTAATTTTAAGATTTAAATAAAATAAGAATTAGGGTTAGAATTAGGGTTAGAGAAAATTAGGGTTTTAATTATATATAAAAAATATTAGGGTTAGAAATTTTTTAGAAAATAAATTAGGATTTATAACTTAATTTACATTATTAATTTGATTATTAAATAAATATATACATATTTTAATTTAAATAAATGAAACTAGGATTAAAATTTTAGAAAAAAATAAATTAGAATTTTTTAGAAAAAAATATGGAATTATACATACATATTTACATATTATTATTTGAATATATATTATTGTAGTTAAAATTAATTATAAAACAATTAATAATAAAACAAAATAATTAAAGAAAATAAAAGAACAAAACTTACCTGGGGCAGGGATTGAACCCACGCCCTAGGCTTTGCCACCCCCTGGACGCATAAGGCCACCATTAGGCTGCGCGCGCGCGCTTGTGAATATGAATCAGGTAGCAATCCTTTTGTTGCTTATCCTGCAAAATAAACTAAAACAAAGCAAAAAATTTCCTTTGGCCGGTTTCGAACCCATGCCCTTCATCATCATATGCACACACCAAAACCAACTGAGCTACGCGCTCGTTTGTGAAATATAATGAAACGAATTCATAATAAAATAAGTTTAATATTCAAATTGTATTTTCGCGCCAAACAGCTTCGTCCCCTACCTCATGACCTGCGAATTTTCATGCGATTGTACCTGCGATTTTTCCTGCAATGTCAAAACCTGCGAATTACCAAACACCAAGTAAACAGTGATATTTCTTTAAATTAATGAGTGCAATACATTCCTTGAGGTCCATACAACACAACCATGTCATCCAAACTTATTTATATATGATAAAACGTAAAACCCTAAGTGAGGTCAGTAAACCCTAACTATGGCATATTTCGATTTAGTCCATGAAACTCTAATTCATTTGTCCAGGAAGCTTCAGTAGAAAGAAACAAACACAATTAGACAATCAAAATCGATTAAAAACTATTGAAATCATGGAATCAAAAAAATTCAAATATGGTATAAACATGCGTTCGGTTCATGTGAATGAGGGTGTCTCATGTTTTTTATGATCCAAACATGTTATATGAAAATCATAGAACGCATTGCCACCTTTAAATTTCTTTGAAATCTCCTCTAGCTCAAAATCCGAATTGGAGTTTTTGGATGAAATTTGAAGTTTTGAGAATGAACTTAGAGGCTCTGAATTCCTCTCTTTGAGGTTGCTAAATGTTGTTTATATATGAGTGAATGAATTTAGGTCAAGAGTTTAACAAATTTGTGGATATTTGATCTTTGTGAGATTGAAAAAGATGTGATCTCAAAATTTGATTTTCCTTGATCTAGCCTTGCTATTTTGGTATAATCTTCATTATTTTTGTATCAATCAAGTCTAAATATGTTTTAAAACTTTCTAGAAACCAAATCAAATCAAATATCCATCATTTTATATTTTATTTTAATTTAAAATGATTTTTAACATAAAAAATCATACTAAATAAAAATAAAATGAATAAAATTATGAATAAATAAATTTTATTTCGTGCATGATGTCATGGAAGTATTTGGATCACAAAAAAGCAAGCTCATTTGGTGAATTATTGTTTTAAGACCCCATTTGTTTCATAAACCTCTCAACAATTTCCCAACTTTGCAGGGGAACAAATCCCTCAATTTTAATGTTATGAAGGTGTTATTGGACATTTTGGAAAGCTTAAAGAGCCCTCTAACCAACCTCTTTGGTCTCATGTACATATCTTTTACCATTCTCAAGTTATGCTCTTTGGAAGTTGTTGACTTTTTGTTGACCTTTAAAAGGACCTATAATGTCTTAGCTCATACCTTCCAAATGAAGCATTTTTGGGCTTGGCTTGTGAGACACAAAGTTGTAGAGAATTCAATTTCCTTCAAAATTAGCTTTGGATGGAAAATTTTTGATGAAGCATGTTAAAGTTATGGCTGGTCAAAGTTCAGTTGACTTTTCCTATGAAAACCCTAATTTAGAAACTCCTGATTCTTGATGATCTGCAATCTCCTTGATGAATAATGATCAAACCTTGATCAAATGATGAATTTTACCTCATATACTTGATGTTGGCAAAAAATCATGAAGTTTGACTTTGGTTTGACCACAGTTGACCTCAGTTTGACTTTTTAACCGCTTTGACTGATTTTAATTTATCTGATCATCTGACTGAGAAAATCTTTTGGGAAAGTCTTGAAACTTGACATGGGGATTCTTGAACACATATAAGATGCTATGAAGCTCACTGGAAGTCTTGGAAGTCCATTTAGCCTGATGAAAGTCAAAACCCTAGTTTAAGATGCATTGTTTAGGAGGGTGCATTGTCTGAGGGAATTGTCAAACTTGTCAACCAATTGAGAACCTTGTGAACCTTGTGAGATGTCTTGTGAACCTTGTGAACCTCATGAGATGTCTTCTGAACCTTGTGAACCTCTTAGTACACAATGTCTTGTCTTGTGGAGGGCAAATTTTGGGGTGCAACAGAAAGAATATGAATCCACTCTATCCTATGTGTCACTCAAGCTCCCGGTATGGAACCTTACTCACTGAGTATCCCTCCCACCAAGGCAAACAGAAGTTCCAGCACATGATATGATGATAATAGTATGAAATGCATAAAAACAATAAATGAAAGCAATAAATAAAGTTGTACAAAAATCAATAAATAAAGCAATAAACTAAAAGCACAAGTAGCACATAACACCCCCATAAACACAAATCAAACAAGCGCTAGGAGAAACCCACAAAAAGAACCAGAAGCCCTGGTTGCAAGATAAGCCTCCCCATCCGAGTCGCCAAGTTATCGCTCCCGAAGATTTGCATCCCGGTGCAGACGCGAACGGTCGGTGAAAGAGAAAATGAGGTTGAATTGAATAGAGTTTCCAGCTAGGCATTTTTATCCCGAAGGAAAGGTAATGCTGCATAAACCTAGAAAAAGATGGATAAGACGGTTGCGAACCAGAGAAACTGAGAAAGGGGGTTGGTTACAACCTGGGAAGGTATTAGCACCCAGATTGTCCGTCGTACTCGACGGGATCCACGCTTACAAGATTATATTTAAAAGGGTAAGTGTATGTGCTATCTGTGTGCAAAAGGTAAGAAAAGAATATACAAGTGTCAGTGCAAAAAGGGTGAATGCTCAGGAACTGAGGCTTTAGAAAATAATGCTGAAAGAGGGGGAAGACAAAGAGACTTATGTTCGATAACTGTTAAGTTATGCCTATGTATCCTCGCGTGCAATGAGGAAGTAAGAACACCGTAGTTAGACTCAAAGAGACTAAAAATAAATTGACTGTGAACTTCTTGCTTATCTATGCTCAATTGTATGACTCGTCTAGCTCGAGTGCTAACTGTCTTGCATTAGATGGAAGAAGCAAGTTCTCATTTGTGAATGAGTGTGATGAGAAAAGAATCCCGAAGGAGACGATTATTGTTTGTTTTTGTGTTTTCAGTTTTTTTTTTGTTTTTGGTGTTTTGCATAAGTTAATGAGCTTAAGCCTAAATCAAGGGTTGTAAACTCATTATATCCTCCCTGATTAGGGATAATGAGCATACTTAAGTATGAGATAAGCATCTCAACTTAATCACCATGATGATGTAGGGTTAAGATCATTAACCTACTTGTGATTAATTAGGTGTTTTTGGGTTTTTTTTTAGTGTTAAGTAATGAGTTTAATCTCTAATCACAAATTAGTAAACTCATTACACCATCCTAATAGAAGGATAATAGATGAGAACACTCAAGTTGAGGAAGATACCTCAACTTAATCCATGGTTAGGGATTAAATTAATTATATAACAAGCCTTTATTAAATGGATTTTAAATAAAGGAGTGAGATTAAGAAGTGAATTTTATGGTTTGTAAGACAACTTGAGGGGGACTTGTCCATTAAACATTAGGGTTAGTCCCTCTTAACCATAAGGAAGAGTTAGAACCCTAATGTAAGGCCCAAGTTACAAGATAAAGTCTTGGTGATTATTAGTGTGATTTGATTAATAGGTTTAAACAAATTAAAGGTTTAACACTTAGGATTAAAGTTATACACTTCATCCTAAGAGAAGGATGCTGGCATAACCTTAATTCCAAAGTCCTCAAACTTTAAGAGTTTAGTCTCTGATTATGGAGATGAGAAGAGAGACTCAAGGAGAATGAAAGGTAAAAAGCTAAAGGGTACTAAACACAACCCTAAAAATTATCATGCTTGGATATCATATGGTTTATGAGGCTTAAGAGAAAAGATCTTCAAGGCCATCAATCGAAGAAGTAGATGAAAAGAAGAGGAACCAGAAGAATAAATTACTTACTCCCTAAGAAGATAAGTAACTTAAAGGAAGAAAGTGAGAAAGATGGAACATAAGTGAATCAAATTCACTTCAAAGACAAGTTAAAATGCATATATATGGATGCATAAGTCATAAAGCATGAAGAAATGAATTGAAATGAGATGAAATGAGATGAAAAGACCAAAGTCAGAAGTGTTTGTGCAATTCAAATGGTATATGAGATGCTGCAATGTCATACAATATGCATATGAATGATCATACAAAGATGGGATGTCATGAAAGCATGCTTGGAAGCTTGAAAACACATGGATGTTTATGAAATGTAATGAATGCAATACATGGAAAATGAATGAAGAAATGATCAAGAAATGTTATAACATGTCTAAGATGACATATGAATGCTTGAAATGTCATGGCAAGTTCACATGATCATGAATATGCAAGGTGAATGCAAATGAACATGAGAAATTAGGGTTTATGGACATATGAGATGCAAATGAACAAAACAGAAGCATACAACATGATAAAAAATTGAAACCAAGCTCAATAAAACCCTATACCCATACAAAGTCACACCCCAAAGGAGAAGGTCAGAAGCTAATCCTATTAGAAGTTATGATTTTCCTAAGTTTGCTAGGGTTTTTGGGTGATTCAAAAGGAAAAATGCAAATCAATTTGAAAATTCAAGATAAATTCATGAGGAAAATAACCTAGAAACTACATGAAATATGTGAAACAATGAAAAAAGAATCAAGTTCAAACTCTTCTTGGTTAGGCAGAAATGATTTTTTAAAGTTAGGGTTAAAAATTGTGATTTAAAGAACCCTAATTCAAAGAAAATTGTGAAATTATGATCAAACCTAAAAAGAAATTTGTCTGAAGAGTTTGAAAATGTTTCTAAATGTATTGGAATGGTTCATTATTTTTTTAGTGATTTTTAGAAACCTAAATGCATTTTTAATTAATTAAAATACTTTAATTAATTAAAAATAACATTTAAATATTTTAAAAATACTTTTTATATGCAAAAAATAAAATAAAAATCATTTTCAGGTTGAGGAACATATTTAAAACAGAAATACAAAGTTTCATATTTTTTGAAAGTGTTTTGGTATTTTTAATATGAATTAAAATGAAAATAAAATGAATAAAAATGGAAGTAATCAGATCCAGTGGTCCAGATTCAAACCTGGGGGAAAGGGGTTGATTGCGTGCGTTTTTGGATGGTTGGGATTGTTTATGGCTAATTAATATTAATTAAATTAAATAAACCGAATTAGGGTTAAGTGGAATCATCTGGGCCGTCTACACGCTAATTAAAACAAGATCCAAGGGTGAGAAATCAATCTGGGCAACTAACCCTAATTAGGGTTCTAATGATTTTCAGGTGACAGGAGCTAGCTCCGGTCATCTTCTCTGGTCACTCAAAATCCCAACTTCTTCCCTAGGTCAAATTAGAACCTCTAAAGCTCCAGAAATGATCTACTACCCTCCCTAAACAAGAATACATCATCATACAACATTTATATTTCATCAAAAGCAAGAATCGAATCAAACAAAATTTTCGGGCAAACTTTCAGAACAACCATACATGCTCATTTCTCAATCATTTTCAAAACATAATATATCAGAGTGATCTAGAGAACATATAAATTCATTCTAAAACTTAAAAGAAGGTTTCTGGAAATTTTTTTCTTGAAGTATACCTGTCGCTCCCCGGATTTTCATCCTGGTACAAACGCGAAAGTGGCGCGGAAAAAAGAATAGAGTCGCCAGCCAGGCATTTTTATCCCGAAGAAAGGGAATGGTAATGCTGCACAAACTAGAAGAAAGAAGAGGAAGGACACAGGTCCTACGAACCAAAGAGACTGAGTTCGGGAGTCGGTTACGACCTGGGAAGGTATTAGCACCCCAGATCGTCCGCCTTACCCGACGGGATCCATGCTTGCAAAGAAATCTGTTTCAAAGGGGGAAGGAATGAAAGCTACTGCAGAGAAAAGGAAATGAACTGGATAAAAGAAACAAAAAGGGAGCTGGAAAATAAATGGAAAGGAAAAATGTAGGGAAAATAAAGATTGTGCTTGAACGGGCCCTACCCCGCTGCCTACGTACCTCATCAGGATAATGAGGATCAGAGACGCCGTAGTTCCCCTAACTAGGGGTACCAAGGAAAATTGCTTGTGAATTAAGGCTTGAACTGCCTATGCCATTGCTCAGTGTTGCAGACTCGGACGACGAGTGCGTAACCGTATTGTAAAGTGACAAGTAGGAGCAAGTTCGCGTACAGAGCGAAGGAGATGAGAAAAGAATTCCCGAAGGAAAGACGCTTATTGTTTATTTGTGTTTTTTAGAAGCTTTTAGGAGTGTGTCACAAATAAGTGAACTCAAGCTCTTTTCCATGGAATGTGCACTTGTCACTACATTCCAAGATGGAATAATAGAACAAGCACACTCAAGTAAGGAGAAGATCCCCAAAACTTGATCCCAAAGATTAGGGCCTAAGCTCACTAACTTGTTAAGTTATTAAGTGTTTTTGGTATTTACAGATGAAGAAGTGTTTTTTATGCTTTTCTTTATGAAGAAGATACCTTGATCAGACTTGTGCATCACAAGGTAAACTTGTACTATCCCAAGATGGGAAGAATACAAGCATACCTCATGGGATAAGGATATGGATCAAGACATCACTTCAAACTTATTAAGATGTTTTTTAGAGTTATGAGATAAGAAGAGAAGAAGAACCAAAAGGATCTCAAAGGAAAAATTCTAAAGGGGGACTAAAATAATCCTAAGTGTTAACATGCATGGATGTCCTAAGGGTTAGTGAGGTTTCTATCCTAATGAAGAAGGACAGAAGAAGAGAAGAAGAAGATAGAAGAAGGGATGAGCAAGGCCTAATCCCAACAACAAAAGAGGTTAGTTCAAGATAAACATAAGAGGAAGAGATGAGAATTGGAGATGTGGAACTCAATTCCCACATCTCACACTTACCATAGCCCCTGCAAGATTAGTAAAGTGAACACAAATGAAGCACAATGAGCAAGATAACATGCTAACATCCAACAACCAGAATTGAAATGGTATGTACAAATGCACAATGCAAATGAAACTCAAAGGAATGAGGAGAAGAAAGTATGCAAGCTAAAGATGCAACATGAAACACACATGAAAACAAATGCACACTTATGAAATATGCAAAGCAAAATGCACAAAATATGAACACAATTCTCACAAACAGAACCAAAACAAGATGAAGAAGGGCTTAAGAAGCCAACAAGATGAAGAGAAGAGAGGTACAAGACCAAACAATCACCAAATGGGAGTGAAAGAAGCAATGATATGAAGTGAAAGCACTTAAGGAAACAAATGACTTAAAGAAGAAGCAAACACAAAAATTATTAAGACAACAACCCTATCCTAGGACCAGGAAGATACCCACACCCCAAAGGAACCCCAAATGAGAAGAATAAGTTGGCAAAAGTGCCCTTCTTGGCTTATATGAGAGCTAAAGGTTCAAAGGAAGCAAAATGGGACAAGGTTCAAGACAAAATTCACATTAAATCAACCAAGCATCTAAAAATTCCACAATTCAAGCCAAATGATCTTCAAACATAATGTAACAATGAGCCAAAAGGATTTGGTAAAATTCAAAAGCAAAACAAGTCAAATGGAGGCAAGAGCACATGCTAGGGTTACAAACTTACATCACAAGTCACAGGATCAAAACTCAAGAAATAAGTTTCTAAAAATCCAGAGAAAAATCACATGAAAATTACAATGTCTTAAGAATCCAGAGCAAAAAGAATGGGATCAAAAATCAAAATATTGAAGAGTATGGAAAATGGACAAGGCATTGTGGTCAAAAGAGGATTCAAAAGAAGCTAAGTGAAACAATGAATTAATTCAGACACGTGGCAAATGGAAAAAAAATAAAATAAAAGAACTCAAAATAATGTTCATGATTATTTTGGGATTTTTTATATGAAGGAAACTATTTTAATAAAATAGAAATTGAAGCTGAATAAAAGAAAAATTAATAAGAAAAAGAAATGAAAATGAAATGAGGCAGGGGTGTGAAGAGTAAAGATCCATGCTGAGTTTGTTTGGGCTTGATGAGAGGGAGGTGTAAATATCAAGCACTGAGGCCCAATTCCAAGCGCAGGAATATAATATCTTATGGTGAATTTCAGTGGAATTAAATGGAAAAAAGGAGAAACAATGGATTGATCTGATGTGCATGCTTGGCCCTTCATTAATTGAGTTGGCATAAGGCTGGATTGTGATTGGTTAGTGTATGGAACTTACGGTGGGTTATGTCACACGCTGCATTAAAAAAGAAATAAAAGAAACACATATGAGACGGAGAGAGCTAGGGCAACGTGGCGCAATGCTGAGCGCTGGATGAGCAGATCCAAAGGACAATGTTTCGTCTTCTTCGTCCAAACCCTAGCAAGAACACAAGCAATTTTCCGGTGACCGGAGCTAGGGCTCCGGCACCGGATTCCATACCAGAACCACAAACAACCATAAAAAAAGATCAAGACCTCCAGATCCACTAATTAAACCTCACTGAATTCAAATATAACAACAAAAGAAGCTAAAACTCAATGAATTGAACGAATCGAAGAAAATAAAGTTGCACCACCAAACTTTGAACTCAAATAACTTATGCTATGATGCACCATTTTCAAATCCAAAAAGTGCAGAATCATCAGTGAAGATCAAATAACACAAAGCAACACATTAATTCCATTTCTAGATCACAAAGTTTCAAGCCATACCTGAGGTGAAGATCTTGGTATAATGAGATATAAAGCTAAAGAATAGATGCAAATCACTCCACTTACTCCCTAGATGCAAAATAAATGCATCTAAGATCTTGAAACAAGCTGGATCTGAGATTTCAAAGCAAGTTGCCTTGAAATGGCAATGTTGCTAAACTTGAGAATAAGCTTCAATGAGGGAGTGTTTAATGATCCTGAGCTTGCCTAGATTACAGATCCACAATTGGTTTGGAGTTTGGATGCTTGGGTGAAGAGGAATGAGAGAAAATGCAAAGTTGCATGAAGTTTGTGAATGAGAGAATCAGAGAGATCTCAGGCTTGCTAAACCCTAATTGCTTTTTGTGTGACCTCACAAGGCAATGTTGAAAGAATGAAATCAAATGCACGAATGAGTCATGAGTTTTGGGTAATTTTGAATAATTGGCAACATGTGAGATAAGCATGCTATGCTCATGCTCACTTGGGCCTCTCAGCACATGGGCAAGGCATTTACCACCCTTGATTCAAATCCAATACATCCTGGCCTTTAGATCAAGCCTTCACACTTATTTCATGACTTTGGCCAATTTTGCAATTTTTGAGTGATTTTCTTATAGTGCATGAAAATGACCATTTCTTTGGAGAAAATTGGTCATAATACAATGAATTTTAAGTTTGAAACACAATTGAACCCATACCAAGTCACACAATTAAGTTTGGAAGCATTTTGCATTTGGTGGCATGCTTGAAAAGTGAAATTTGCCCTAGAATCATGAAATTTTCGAAGGACATATAGAGAGATCTAGAAATCCTATGAAAATATAATTGTACTTTTTGAACATGGGAGCCCTTACTCTTCAACTTTCATGTTTGACTTTGGTCCATTTGAAGAATTTTTGATCATGTTAAGGCCATTTGAAAATTAGGGCAAAAGTTGCCAAATTTGGAAATTCCTTAAAATCAACTTTGTGCCATTTTTGCAAAACCCTCCTAATCTCCATGATTCTTGAACTTTGATCATTCAAAACCTCTTATAAAATTGTAAGGACCCCTCTTGGCCAAAAAATTTGGGTTAGACCCCTTGAAATTGCACAGTTGACTTTTTAAGGGCACAGTTGACTTTTTACTTCATCTGCAAGCAACTGAGAAATTGTCTGACTTCTACTTGGAATTTTCTCATGAAAATTGACACCTAGGATCCTATTAACATATAGAAGATTTTGCCCAAATGAAATGGCCAATGTTGTGAGATCTTGGTGCTTGAATCACAAACCCTAATTTGGGTGCCTTGTATAGGAGCTTTGCCTTGTCCTGAGACTTCTGATGATCATGCAATATGAGCTTTTGCCAAGGGACTTGATCTTGTAAATGGAGTGTAGACTCACCATAGGACTTGTATACAACCATTGGGACCCTTGTCATGGCTTGTGGTTCCTCAAGAACCTCCACAGATGACCATATGCTTGATGCTAGGACATGAAGGATGTTATGCCTCATCTTTCCATGATATGATGCTAGGAAAATGATATGAGTATGATGAATATGATATGATATGATGCTCAAAATGAAGAGGGAAAATTTGGGGTGTTACAGCTGCCCCTATTCAATCATCAGTTAATCTAAAAAGGACGATAGTACGGGCTATCGACCATTCAAGATAAAATGTGGTTGAATACCAAGAAGACCAGAAATTTGCACTCTGACGAAGAATGCCAACACTGGGAAATAAACCCAATCAGATGACGCTCTGGGGATATGAAGAAGAGAAAAAGAAAACGAGCTTCTTCCAAGCTGAAACTTATATCTAGAATAAGAATGTGTTGATAGACGAGTCTTCAAACAATCCTATGACGCCAGGAGCTGGACATACGAGTCCTCAAACACTGCAAGAACATAAACTGAGACAGACGAGCCTCCTTCAGATTTACCTGTTACGCCAGGACCAGTAATGCACTAAAGTCTGTGGGATAGACATGCATAAGCAAGGTAGACGAACCTTCTTCATATATTATCCGTGGATATATTGTACAAGACAGACGAGTCTTCTTCGAGCAAACCTGTTACGCCAGGTGCGGCAACAATAATTTGTGCCTGAGACAGACGAGCCTCCTTCGGATTTACCTGTTACGCCAGGACCGGTAACCATTTTGACATTAATTCCCACTGTCAGGATTTTAAACCTCTTCAATACAGACGAGTATTGGATGATCATCAAGATAACACAGACGAGTTCCATAAATTCAGGATACAGACGAATATCAGACGATGATCTAAGAAACACAGATGAGCGCTTCAGGCCATGATACAGACGAGTATTAGCAACTGGTATAGACGAATACCAAAAATTCAAACACAGACGAGCATTTGAAGTAGCAATACAGACAAGTACCAGGATAAACAGCAAATCCTCTCATACAAATATAAGCTAACATAGACAAGTGTTGGGGATGATACAGACGAGTATCCAATCAAAGCAGACGAGCTTCAAACATATAATCAACACAGACGAGTGTTGGAAATGATATAGACGAGTATCCATAAATATCAGGCATACCAAACACAGACGAGTGCTGGAAAGTTGCAGACGAGCAACAGTTGAAATTACATATCAAGGCACAGACAAGTGCAACAAAGGATCCAATACCAAACACAGACGAGTGTTGGAAGTTGCAGACAAACAACAACATATGAGATATCACAACACAGACGAGTGTTGAGGATTGCAGACGAGCAACGGCAAAGAGATAACCAAACACAGACGAGTGCTGGAAATTGCAGACGAGCAACAACAAATATCATACATATCAAACACAGACGAGTGTTGAACCTTGTAGATGAGCAAGCTCAAGGTAATCATGAACCACTACTGGGGAGAGTAAACGAGCAATACCAAAGGGATAACACAGACGAGTGTTAAGAGATGCAGACAAGCACCAATAGATCAACAATATATCACTGCTGGGGAAAACTCTACTTAGGGATAACACAGACGAGTGTTGGGAAGTTGCAGACGAGCAACAAACAAGGCCAAAGCACAAACGAGTACTGGAGATTACAGATGAGCAACAAACAAATGCTTGACTGGCCACAAGAGTTACAACTCTGCAGGGGAAGACAAAATGAGAGGTCTGGATACCTGACTGACTGAGGTGATGAATACCTGACTGTATCATCAAATTAACCAAAAGTATGGCAACCTTGCTGGGGAATATTTCATTGACAGAGGTGAAAATCCAATATGAACTCTGTGGGGAATGGATCATCTTCAGACTTAGCTGGAAAAGATGCTTCGACAATACTCTAACTGGGGAGAGTAAATTGCTTGGGAGAATGTGACACCATCCTGTAACCTGCAACAGAAAACACAAGTGTTCCCCGGGGACTTGCGTGGTATGATATGTTCATCCATACTCACCCGAGACTCAAAGAGGGTTTACAGTTTCCCTGCATGTCAGTTTTCTTTTCAAATTATCACCATGTTTAGAATGTAATGCTATTTTTTGCTAAAAATTCAGGACATTTTGCAAACAAAAATAAACACACACAGCTTTTTCACTGAATATTCTTTTTATTGAATGACCTCTGAATAGGAAAAGATTTACATCAGGAAGCAACCACCTGGAAAGAAGTAGCCACTATAAAATTGAGAAAAGAAACTATCCTAATGGCAATGTACACGACATTCCAAGGAGTTCCATTTCTGCTATGACCAGCATGTCTTCGAGACTCTCCATTCTGCTTTGGCTTTCTGAGAGGATGAGGGGACTATTTCCTATCCTTCTGATATTGTCAAGTTGTATGAAATGATGATGTGGTTCAGATTACTCGGATCGCAATTGTTCGCTTATTCCCTTGTTTTGCGTGGATAGCCCTTTCGGGTTTTCAATCCACCGGGATACCCTTTTTTGCCTGAGCTGTCCAATGTGGCTTTTCAACTCAGCGGGTGTACATTTTTTATTTATTTATTTCCCTAACTTTTGCCCGAGCTTTTTATTCTGTTTTTAGCTCGCCGGGAGGCCCTTTTCTTGCCTGGACTATAATTCTGTTTTTGTGTCCAGCGGGTCTTTTTATGCGAAGTATTTTTTAACTGCATCCGAGTTAACAGGGGACTGGAAGTCCTCTCCATCCATAGTGGTGATCATCAGTACTCCTCCTGAGAAGACTTTCTTCACTATGAATGGTCCTTCGTAGTTTGGGGTCCACTTGCCCTTGTGATCTGAACCTGGAGGAACGATCCTCTTCAGCACAAGCTCTCCCACTTGATACTCTCGAGTACGTACTCGTTGATCGAATTCACGCTTCATTCTCCTCTGATAAAGCTGACCATGACAGATAGCCGCTAATCTCTTTTCCTCAATTAGACATAGCTGATTGTAACGAGCACGCACCCATTCAGCCTCATCAAGCTTTACATCCATCATCACACGCAATGAAGGAATCTCTACTTCAACAGGCAGGACTGCTTCCATACCATATACCAGAGATAAGGGAGTTGCCCATGTTGAAGTCCTGAGTGACGTTCGGTACCCATGCAACGCAAATGGTAACATCTCATGCCAATATTTGTAGGTGAGAACCATTTTCTGCACAATCTTCTTGATATTCTTGTTTGCTGCCTCTACCGCACCATTCATCTTTGGTCGGTAAGGAGAAGAATTATGATGCTGTATCTTGAAGTCCCGACACAAGTCTGCCATCATCTTGTTGTTGAGATTAGAACCATTGTCAGTAATGATCCTTTCGGGCACTCCGTATCTGCATATGATATCCCTTTTCAGAAATCTTGCCAACACTTGACGAGTGACGTTGGTATAAGATGCTGCTTCCACCCATTTGGTAAAGTAATCAATCGCGACCAAGATGAAGGGATGACCATTTGAAGCAATTGGCTCTATCTTTCCGATCATGTCAATGCCCCACATAGAAAAGGGCCAAGGAGATGATATGACGTTGAGCGGACTAGGAGGAACATGCACTTTGTCTGCATATATCTGGAACTTGTGGCACTTACGAGCGAATGAACAACAGTCTGCATCTATTGTCATCCAGTAATACCGTGATCTCAGCAATTTCTTTGCCATAGCATGCCCTCCTGCATGGGTACCAAAATATCCTTCGTGGACTTCCTGCATCAACAGGCTTGCTTCGTGTCTATCCACGCAACTGAGCAAGACCATGTCGAAGTTTCTCTTGTACAAAACCCCATTTGTGTTCAAGAAGAAGCTAGCAGCAAGTCGCCTTAAGGTCTTCTTGTCATTGGAAGATGCCCAGTTGGGTATTCTTGCTTTTCCAGGAATAACTTGATATCAAAATACCAAGGTTTCTCGTCAGACATAGAGTTTACAGAGAAGGCATGAGCTGGAGCGTCAAGCCTGGATATGTCAATTCTGGGCACATAATTCCAACACAAGACTTTGATTGACGAAGAAAGAGTGGCCAATGCATCGGCAAACTGATTTTCATCACGTGGTATGTATTGAAGTTTAACTGTCGTGAAGAACGTCAACAGTTTTCTAGCATAATCCCTGTATGGAATTAGATGCTCTTGATGCGTATACCACTTGCCGGAAACTTGGTTAATGACGAGGGCTGAATCTCTGAATATATCGAGGTTCTTAATCTGAAGATTAATAGCCTCCTCTATTCCCATTATACATGCCTCGTATTCCGCTTCATTGTTGGTGCAGCCAATGGTAATTCTGGCAATGAAGGGTAAGTGAACACCTTCGGGAGTAATAAGTACGGCACAAACTCCACGTCCATTGATATTGACGGCCCTATCAAACATCAACTTCCATTTGGATTCAGGGTCTGGCCCCTCCTTCGGAAGTGGTTCTTCATAATCGTTTGCTTTGAGGTACATGATGTCCTCATCAGGGAAATCAAACTTCATTGGCTGATAATCATCTTTAAGAGGTTGCTGTGCAAGGTAATATGACAATACACTTCCCTTGATGGCTTTCTGAGAAGTATACTGGATGTCGTATTCATTTAAAATCATATGCCACCTAGCAACCCTTCCGGTTAACGCTGGTTTCTCAAAGATGTACTTGACAGGATCCATTTTGGAAATGAGCAGTGTGGTATGAGTCAACATGTACTGCCTCAATCGGCGATCATCCCATACCAAAGCGCAACAAGTTTTCTCGAGCAGTGAGTATCGGGATTCATAGTCAGTAAACTTTTTGCTAAGGTAATAAATAGCGTACTCTTTTCGACCAGACTCGTCATGTTGGCCTAGAACACACCCCATTGACCCTTCTAGCACAGTCAAGTACATGATTAAAGGTCTTCCTTCCACGGGAGGCATTAGAATTGGAGGCTCCTGCAAATATTCTTTTATTTTGTCGAAAGCTCTTTGGCAGTCATCGTTCCACCTGACCGTTTGCTCTTTTCTGAGCAATTTGAATATTGGTTCACACGTGGTAGTTAGATGAGATATGAACCGAGAAATGTAGTCCAACCTCCCTAAAAACCCGTGCACTTCTTTTTCTGTTTTCGGTGCAGGCATATCTTGAATAGCTTTTACTTTAGCAGGATCTACCTCAATTCCTCTTTGACTAACAATGAAACCCAGCAGTTTCCCGGAACGCACTCCGAAAGTGCAATTGTTTGTATTCAACCTCAACTTGTACTTGATCAGTCTATCAAATAACTTCTTCAGGTTAACCAGATGCTCTTCTTCGTCTCGGGACTTAGCAATCATATCGTCCACATAACACTCAATCTCCTTGTGTATCATGTCATGGAACAATGTGACCATCGCCCGTTGATAAGTTGCCCCGGCGTTCTTCAAACCAAAGGGCATGACCTTATAGCAGAATGTACCCCACGGGGTAATGAACGTTGTCTTCTCCATGTATTCCGACGCCATCTTAATCTGGTTATATCCGGAGAAGCCATCCATGAAGGAAAATACCGAGAATTGAGCAGTATTGTCTACCAACACATCAATGTATGGCAACAGAAAGTCATCTTTTGGGCTTGCTCTATTCAAATACCGGTAGTCAACGCACATCCGGACCTTGCCGTCCTTCTTTGGTACAGGTACGATGTTAGCTACCCAAGGTGGGTAACTAGTTACAACAAAGAACCCGACATCCCATTGCTTCTGAACCTCCTCTTTGATCTTCATCGCCATGTCAGGACGAGTTCTTCTCAATTTGTATTTCACAGGAGGACAGTCCTCTCTCAGAGGTAGCCTATGTACAACGATGTCGGTATCCAACCCTGGCATATCTTGATATGACCAAGCAAAGATATCCACATACTCTTTCAGCATACTGATCAGCTCTTTCTTGACGTCGGCATGCAGACTGGCCCCAATTTTGATTTCCTTCTTCACATCTTCACTGCCAATGTTGATGATCTCAATCTCTTCTTGATGAGGCTGAATAACCCGTTCCTCTTGTTTCAACAATCTAACCAATTCTTCAGGGAGGTCACAGTCTTCCTCAACCCCTTCATCAGCTTGGTAGACCGAATTGTCAAAGTCATGCGTAGTCATAGCAGGAACGTTATCAATGTAATCCGGATGATCAACACTGCACAGATGATGTGCTTATTCAGAATCTGCTTATTTTGAAAAAGAGACGCTAACACAAAACAAAAGGAAAACGCATTGCCATTTTTATATTTTTGTGAAAAAGTTTAAAAACAAAGAAAGAGAACACAATTTTGTCTGAAAATGTCCTTTTATTTCATAGAAAAATAAGATGTAATACAAAACATGGTGGCCCAATACAATGGATCCTAGCATCTTGGGCAGAATGCTGGATTTGACAATGCAGTATGCTAATAAAAGGAAACAAATAATTACTCTGAGAGCCAGATGACTTGGATAATGTCTTCAGCAGACCAATTTGTTAGCTCCTCGCCGGGCGTACACGGGTGAATCTAGTTGACCCAGTCACCGTCACTGTCCCCATCTTGGCTTGTTGTATAGATCTGGTTGCGGTCGAGCAACCCAACACTTGTAAAGGTGATGACTTTACCACTTGGAGTAGATCCACCTGTCGCTCCCGATAAATGAAGCCGAGTCAAATAGGGTACAGACGCGAACGGTCGGCGAAAGAGGGATGTGAGAACACGCAGGAGTGAACTCACAGGGAATGAATAGAGTCGCCAGCTAGGAATTTTTATCCAAGAGGAAAGGTAATGCTGCATAGACCTAGAAAGATATGGATAAGACGGTTGCAAACCAGAGAGACTGAGAAAGGGGGTTGGTTACAACCTGGGAAGGTATTAGCACCCAGATTGTCCGCCGTACTCGACGGGATCCACGCTTAAAAGATTTGTGTTTTAAAAGGGGTAGTGTCAGTGCAATTTGTGTATAAAAGAGCTGGAAAAGAATGTACAGGTGTCAGTGCAAAGGAAATGTGAAATGGAGTATGTGAAGTGTCAATGTAAGGACAAGAGTGAAATGCTCATGATAATGAGGCTAAAGAAGGAGGCTAGAAGGAGAGGGAATATACAGAGACTTTTGTTCGATAACTGTTAAGTTATGCCTACGTATCCTCTCGTGCAATGAGGAAGTCAGAACACCGTAGTTCGACCCAAAGAGACTGAAAGGTAAATTGACTTGTGAACTGCTTGCTTGTCTATGCTCAAGTGTATGATCTGTCTGGCACAGATGCAAACTGTCTTGCATTAGACGGAAGAAGCAAGTTCTCGTTTATGAGTGAATGAGATGAGAAAAGAATCCCGAAGGAGACGATTATTGTTTGTTTTTGTATTTTCAATCTTTTATTGCTTTTGAAAGTTTGTCATAAGTTAATGAGCTTAAGCCTAAACCAATGGGTTAGCAAACTCATCACATCTTCCCTCTGATTAGGGGTAATGAGAATGCTTTAAGTGTGAAGTCAGCTTCTCACACTTAATTACCATGGTGTAGGGTTAAGATCATTAACCTACTTGTGATTATTTAGATGTTTTTGTTGTTTTTTGTTTAGTGTTAAGTAATGAGGTTAAGCCATAATCAAGGATTAAACAGACTCATTACACCATCCTAATAGAAGGATAATAGATGAGAATGTTTAAGCTGAGGAAAGCCCCTCAACTTAATCCATGATTAAGGATTAAACTCATGACAAAACAAACCTTTGTTAAGTGAATTTTATTTAATGGTATGATGAAGAAGTGAGTTTTATGGTTTGTAAGACAACTTGAGGGGGACTTGTCCATTAACACTAGGGTTAGTCCTTCTTAACCAATTAAGGAAGAATTAGAACCCTAATGCAAGGCCCAAGTTACAAGTGATGTATTGATGATTATTATGTGAATTGATTAAAGGAGTTAAAAACATTAAGGGTTTAACACTTAGGATTAAAGTTATACACTCCATCCTAATAGAAGGATGCAGGCATAAACTTAATCTCAAAGCCTTAAAGCCTTTAGGGTTTAGTCCCTTATTATGAGGTGAGAAGAGAAGACTCAAAGAGACACAAAGGTAAAATCTAAATGGGGGACTAATAAAAACCCTAATCATTGTCATGCTTGGTCATTCCTAAGGTTTGTGAAGTTTAAGAAAGAAATCTTCAATGGAACCACCAAGGAGCAGATGAAAGGATCAGGAGAAGCAAAGCAACTTGCTTCATTCAAGAAGTCAAGTCACTTGAGGAAAGAAAGTAAGAAGAAAAAGAATGAGCAAGCTCAATCTCAAACACATAACAAAATGCAGCAAGGATGCATAAAGGAGATGAAAAGAAATTGTGAGAAGTGAAGGAAAATTCACTTCTCAAAGTTGCTTACCACCTGAAAAGTTAGCAAAGGAATGCAATGCAATGCAAAATGAGATGAAATGACATGATGTAAATCAAAACCAGAAGCAAACATGAGATGATAATGATGATATGGGATGATGCAAACATGAAACAAGGCATGGTGATGATCATACAAGCTTATGGATGCAGATGAAGCAAGTTTGGAACCATGATCATACATGAAGAGTTATGAAATGCATATGGCATAAAACATGGCAAATGCAAGATGCAATGATCAAACATGCTTTCAATATGTATTAAGATGTCAAATGAATCAAATGGATGCACAAAATGTCATGGCAAGTCAGGGTATGAATGCAAATGCAAGATGGATGCATATGGAAGCCCAAATTAGGGTTTATGATCAAAGCATCAAACAAAAACCAAAATCAGAAGCAAACATCAATATAAAAATTGAAAATGCACTCAAAGGATCCCTAAACCTATATTAACTCACTGCCCAAAGGAGAAGTTCCAACTCTTAACCTAATAAAAGTTATGAATTTCCTAAAATTTCTAGGGTTTTAGGGTACCTTAACAAGAAAAATGTCAAACAAATGGAAAATGTAAGATCAATTCATGCCAATTTAATCTCACAAACTACATGATATGCACAACACAATGCAAAAAGAATCAAAGTCCAACTCTCAATGGTTAGGCAGAAATGATTTTTTGAAGTTTGGATCAAAATAATGCTTTGAAAATGAATTAATTCCATGGAAAATTCTCAAAATGCATCAAGATCAAAAAAAGAAATTTGGTTTGAGGGTTGGACAATGTTTCTAAATGGTTTTAAATGTTTCATGAATTTTTTGGTGATTTTTAAATACCTAAAAGTATTTTTAATTAATTAATTCTCATTAATTAATTAAAAATAATTTTTAATGCAAAAAATAAAAATAAAAATGTTTTTGGTTTCTGAAATTAAATAAAAGTTTGTATAAAAAATTTCAGAATTTTTAAAATGATTTTGCTATTTTTAATAAAATGTACAAATTAAATGAAATAATATGAAAAATAAAATGAAATAAAGCTGAAAAAAGAAAAGTAATCAAATCTAATGGTCCAGATTCAAATGGAACACGCGCGCGTTTGACCTGGCGCCATATCCTACGGCCCAAATTCAAATTCCACTAATTAATGATTAAGCCCTAATCCATCCCTAATGACTCTCAGATGACCGGAACAGTGGTTCCGGTCATCTTCTCCGGCGAGTCCAAAATGCTAAATCACTCTACACGCAACGAAAATGAAAACTAACTATCCAGAACTCATCCCCATTCAAAAACGAATCAAACCCCTCACTCAAACATCATTTATCATTCATAAACAGAGAGAATTGAATCAAACAATTTTTAGGGCAAAAATTTCAGACACTGCATACTTCCTGGTTTCTCAACCATTTTCAAAAGTAAGCACATATTCATGACCAGGGGAATGTATAGAAGCTATTTAGAACTTAAAATCATGCTTCTGGAAAAAAAGTTCATGAAGCTACCTGAGTTTGAAGCTTTTCAGTTTGCAACTTTCTGACCTCTTCTCTTTGTGCAATTCACTCCTTTTAGGCCCCTGATGAAGTCTTGATGCTTAGAAAGAGTTTGTGATGGCTGGTTTGTAAGTTTGAACAAGTTCTGTTCAAGGTCAGGTGAGGATCGTGTTTGTGATTCTATGGCTTTCAGGCTGTTTTGAAGGTTGGTTTGTGTTCAGTGAAGCATGGTGAGAAGGTTTGTGAAGTTTGTTTATGAGTTTATGGCCTGTATGATGAGTTTCGAATGCTTTTGCTAAAGAGGATGAAAATGAGAATGTTGTGTTGTGGCTGGTTTCAGGCTTGCTTCTTGTTGGGTTTGGCTTGCATTTTCTTTGTATAAACAAATGCTATTGGTCAGAAGAAGTGACATGTGCTTTATTGATTGGTATGGTGGCTTTTGCAAAATGTCAACTTTTGTGTAAGAGAAGCATGGGTCACTTTCTAGCTAAGTACAAGGAGGGTGTGCTGCGCAGCATGATGTGAGGAAAGGCCTAGGATTGATCAGCACACTAGCCAGCAAGTGGATGAGAAGTTATCATGTGTTTTGCAACTTGCCTTGCCTTTGGTTCTTATGAGAGAAACTTGATCCATGGGCCATAAAACATGTGATTCCTTGGGTGCATTCTGAACTTTAGATGTTGTGTGATCATTGTTTATGGATTAGAAGCCCATTTGATGACTTAATTGGCCTTGAGAAGTGAATTTGCAACTTTGGCTCTTTGGTGCATGACTTGAAATTTAGTGATTTTTGCCAACTTTGATGAGCCATATCTTTTGATCCAAAATGAATTAGGTCATGTTCTTGTACTTTTTGAAAATGGAAAGATCTATTCTACAACTTTCATGACCAAAGTTTTTTCATTTGAAGCTTTTTTGAATCAAAAAGTAAGGGTTGAAAAAGTTGCTTAAAATGGCATTTTCATTAAAAGTCAAACTTGCCCAAAAAGTCAACTTTGCAAAAACTTGAAATTCTTCAATTTTGTGAACTTCCAACCTCTTCTATGATCAAATAAAGATCATAAACAATCAAAATGATGAAGGACACCCTTTGGTTGGGTCATTGGGGGCCTCAGATGCCCTGATTTTGCACTGACTTGCTTGAAAAGTCAACTGTTGATCAGATGACTTCCCCATGGAATTTCTTCATGAAAATCTATATGCATACTCCCCATACCACATGGAGACCAATAGAAACAAGAATGACCAAAAAATTTGGAGTTATGGCCTCTGAAACCAAAACCCTCATCTGTGCAGTCAGGCCTGGCTCTGCTTCCATACCATCCTCAGTTCTTGTGATTCTTTGGCATTCTTGACTTTAAGAGGATATAATATAATACTTGAACACACATGGACCCCTTTGAAGTGATTGGTGGCCTTTGGAGTGGCTCAAGAAGCTCTTGGATTGCTCAGATCACAAACCCTAGATACAGATGACTTAGAATCTATGCAGTGGATCAAAGATGGGATATGAGATATTGTGATTGAGTTTATGCATATGAAAATGATCACAAGCCATGGTGTGAATGGGTGAGAGAAAATTTGGGGTGTTTACAGCTGCCCCTATTCAAACATGAGTTAGCTGTGCAGGATGTAAGCGACGGCTTAACAAGCAAACAAGATAACTTGTGGTTGAATACCAAAGACAGTCCAAAATTTGCACTCACAGAATGAAGAAGAAAAGGGATATAGATTGTAAAGGAAAATAAAGTATATTGTAAAGTACGGGCGACGGAGGACGACCGTCGAGCAGAGGACGACTGCTGGGTAAAGAGCAATGACGGGGACGGCCGACATGCTGGGGATGAAAAAGGAATATGATGGGGACGGCCATCAAGATAAAGTTGTAAGATTCTCTGGGAAATAATGAAAAATGATGGGGACGGCCATCAAGTTCACAAAGCAAAGCAACCAACGCTGGGGACGGCCATCGGGCTAAAAAGAAAAGGGACCACGACGGGGACGGCCATCGGGTTAAAGAATAAATGAAATAAACAGATGATGAGGTACGGTCATCAAAGGTGAAGGACGATCACCTAACAAGGGACGGCTGTTCTGTTGGGGTTAAGATGAGGGACGGTCATCTAAGGTGGAGGACGACCACCTGGCAGGGTACGGCTGCCAAAAATATCGCGACATAGGACGAATGCCGGATAAAAAGTCAACGATGGGGACGGCCATCGGATGAGCATGATGGAGGACGACCATCAAGAGGTGGAGGACGACCACCTAGCAGGGGACGGCTGCTCTCAAGGTTTGTCATGACATAGGACGAATGTCAGATAACCAAAATCAACAATGGGGACGGTCATTGAGAAAATGATGAAGGACGATCATCGAAAGGTGAAGGACGATCACCTAGCAGGGGACGGCTGCTAAAAATCACGACATAGGACGAATGTCGGATAAAAGGGTCAACGATGGGGACGGCCATCAGACGAGCATGATGAAGGACGATCATCAAGAGGTGGAGGACGACCACCTAGCAGGGTACGGCTGCTCTCAAGGTTTATCATGACATATGTCAGATAAAAAGAAATTGTTTTACTGGGGAATAGTAAACACGGACGAGTGTTTACATCCAAGAAATAAAAGTTATAAGTGTTTGGTATTGTGTATAGATTAAAGATGCGGACGAGTATCGGGTAGAAACAAATACTGACACGTGTTCAGAGATGATGATACGGACGAGTATCAACCGGTTAACAAGGAACACGGACGAGTGTTGAATCTGAGGGGACTCTTCTGGGGAATAGTAGATACAGACGAGTATCTATATTCGAGAAGACAAAAGTGTTTGACACGGTGTATGGATTAAAGATGCGGACGAGCATCCTTAAGACTTATGATACGGACGAGTATCATGTAGAAACAAACGCTTGACGCATGCTCTGAGATGATGGTACGGACGAGTACCAACGGTTTAACAAAGAACACGGACTAGTGTTGAATCTGCGGGGATATAAATGGTGTATACAAGATACAGACGAGTATCTGTATAAGTATGATTGGTGTATATTTGAGTGTTCAACCTGCTGGGGAGAGTGACACGGACGAGTGTCAAAAGGAGGAGAGTATAGTATAAACAAGTATCTGGTATACAAAGTGTTTATATTACTGTACTGGGAAAATGACATGGACAGATGTCAAGGAAAAGTATATATATAAGTATATGTGAGTGCAAAGGGGATGTCTTTGGCTTTCTGCTGGGGATATGACACGGACGGGTGCCACAAGGAGTGTATACTGATGTTTGTGAATGTGAGGCAACTGCTTTTGCTGGGGGATCCGGGATGGATTCTGCATATTGTTGATGAGTTGATAATATTCACAAGTGTTTGATTCAGACCATGACCTATGATTATGCTATATGCTTGATTTTGGCCGTAATGCTCCGCATTAAACGGAACGCTACGCTTTGTTTGGTGAATATGATGCGAATGCTATGATTATGCAAAGGAAAACAGATCCGGGATTCGGATCACGTTGCTGTGAAGATTTCTGGTCGATTTGTTTGAAATGGACATCCCAGCTGGGGATGAGATCATTGGTAGATCTGATGAGATGATTCTGCTTGGGGAAATGGGTCAATGATTGACCTATTCCTGGTAATGAGGGACCCAGCTGGGGTTTGTAGGAGCTTTCGTCACTCTGTTGTGATTCCTTCGTGCGTTACTCTTCTGGATAGAGGCTGAAACTCTGTGGGGGGGATAGTTCCCAGGCTTTTTGGATTTGGATGAGGAGGAGTAACGGATGGCAACTCAGCTGGGGAGAAACAAAAAGTGGCAACTCAGCTGGGGAGAAAGCACTTGGGTGCTAGAATTGAGTGAGCGTTGACTTGCCAGCTTGCTGGGATGGAGCTTTCATGCCCCATGTTGCGCTTTTGAATACCTGCAATCCTGCAAAGACAGAGAAACGCACAAGTAATCCCGAGGCATCCTTTACCGGATTCCGTCATAGGAAGGAGACACTCCCGAGAGTAAGTATATTTCCTGTAAGCACGTAGTTTTTTTTTTGATTTTTGAGGATAAGCACCTGTATTCATGCAATCAGTATTTTAAAGATATCAGACATTCTTTGCAAACAAAAATGTACGAGACATTGTGTGACTGAAAAATTTGTTCTTATTAATTCATATGCCCTGAATTGGCAATACACAGTCAAAGAAACATATCTCCTAAAATGAGGAGATCGTTACAAATTGGGAAACAAAATGCTGGCAATGTTGACGACGCTTCAGGGAGCTTCCCTCTTGCTATGACTCGTATGACTTTTGACGTTCTTCTCGTCTTGCTTTCTGAAGAAGGCTGATTCTGACAGAAGCTTGATCCTTTCGAGGTTTACCAAGTTGTAGGTGATACGGATGAATTCAGAATGCAGTTGTTCGCTTATTCCCTTATTTTGCATGGATCGCCCTTTCGGGTTTTCAATCCATCGAGATACCCATTTTTGCCTGAGTTGTCCAATGCGGATTTTCAACTCAGCGGGTGTACATTTTTGTTTATTTTCCCTTATTTTTGCCCGAGTCTTCTATTCTGTTTTTGACTCGCCGGGATGCCCTATTTTTGCCTGGACTTACATTCTGTTTTTATGTCCAGCGGGTCATTTTATGCGAAGTATTTTTAAACTGCATCTGAATTCACAGGGGACGGGAAGTCTTCACCATCCATGGTGCTGAGCATCAGTGCTCCACCAGAGAAAACTTTCTTTACCACGAATGGTCCTTCATAATTCGGAGTCCATTTGCCCCTGTGGTCTGTATGAGGAGGGAGGATTCTTTTCAGCACAAGATCTCCCACTTGGTACTCTCGGTGCCTGACTTTCTGATCGAAGGCTTTCTTCATTCTTCTTTGATATAACTGCCCATGATAGATTGCAGCCAATCTTTTCTCTTCAATCAGACTCGGTTGCTCGTATCGGGATCGGACCCACTCTGCTTCGTTCAGCTTAACATCCATCAGTACTCGCAAGGAGGGTAATTCAACTTCAACCGGTAGGACTGCCTCCATACAATACACAAGCTGATACGGTGTTGCCCCAGTGGATGTTCTGATTGACGTGCGGTACCCATGCAAGGCAAACGGTAGCATCTCATGCCAGTCTTTGTACGTGACTACCATCTTCTGCACAATCTTCTTGATATTCTTATTAGCTGCCTCGACAGCGCCGTTCATCTTTGGCATGTAAGGAGAAGAATTGTGGTGTTGGATCTTGAAGTCCCGGCATAGCTCAGCCATCATTTTGTTGTTCAAGTTGGAACCATTATCAGTAATGATTCGCTCGGGTACTCCGTATCGACAGATGATATCTCTCTTCAGAAATCTGGCTACCACTTGCCTTGTAACATTTGTATATGAGGCTGCTTCAACCCACTTGGTGAAATAGTCAATGGCGACCAGGATGAATCTGTGGCCATTTGAAGCAGTTGGCTCAATCTTGCCGATCATATCAATGCCCCACATGGCAAAGGGCCAAGGTGAAGACATTATATTCAAAGGATTGGGAGGCACATGCACCTTATCCGCATAAATCTGGCATTTATGGCATTTTCTGGCATAGGCGCAACAGTCGGCATCCATTGTGATCCAGTAATAACCTGATCTTAGCAATTTCTTAGCCATGGCATGCCCTCCTGCATGGGTACCAAAGGATCCTTCGTGCACTTCGTGCATCAACAAGTCCGCTTCTGTTCTATCGACGCATCTGAGGAGTACCATATCAAAGTTTCTCTTGTACAGGGAACCATCAGTATTCAGAAAGAAACTACCAGCAAGCCTTCTCAACATCTTCTTATCATTGGAAGATGCCCCAGATGGGTATGTTTGATCCTCCAAGAAGCACTTAATGTCATGGAACCAAGGCTTATCATCTTTGATAACATCTGCTGCGAACACATATGCTGGTCTATCGAATCTGGACACTGAAATCTGCGGTACAAAGTTGGCTGCTTGAACTTTGATCATAGATGAAATGGTAGCCAGGGCATCTGCAAATATTCTCGTCCCGAGGGATATACTCAAGCTTGACTGTTGTGAAGAAAGTCAATAACCTCCTCGTATAATCCCTGTAAGGTATCAGATGATCCTGGTGGGTGTACCATTTGCCGTTGGTTTGATTAACTACCAGAGCTGAATCTCCGAATACAGTCAATGTCTTGATCCTGAGGTCAATGGCTTCCTCAAGACCCATAATGCAAGCTTCGTATTCAGCTTCGTTGTTAGTACAGTTGAAGGTGAGTTTTGCCGAGAAAGGCATGTGAACTCCCTTAGGTGTAATAAGCATTGCACCAACACCACGACCATTCATGTTAACAGCCACATCAAACATCATAGTCCATTCTTCCCCCGGGTCAGGCCCTTCAGTGTGAATAGGCTCTTCATGATCTTTCGCTTTTATGAACATGATGTCTTCATCAGGGAAGTCAAATCTCATAGGCTGGTAGTCATCAATAGGTTGCTCAGCAAGATATTCAGATAGTACACTGCCCTTGATGGCTTTCTGAGATGTGTATTGAATGTCATATTCTGTGAGAATCATTTGCCATCTCGCAACCCGTCCGGTAAGAGCTGGCTTCTCGAAAATGTACTTAACTGGGTCCATCTTTGAGATCAATAAAGTAGTGTGAGTCAACATATATTGTCTCAGTCGGCGAGCAGCCCACGCTAAAGCACAGCAAGTTTTCTCGAGCAGTGAATAACATTGTTCATAGTCGGTAAACTTTTTGCTCAGGTAGTATATTGCATACTCTTTTCGACCAGACTCGTCATGCTGGCCCAGCACACACCCCATTGACTCTTCTAACACTGTCAAGTACATTATCAGAGGTCTTCCTTCAACTGGAGGCATAAGGATTGGTGGTTCTTGCAGGTATTCCATGATCTTGTCAAAATCCCTTTGGCAATCTTCATTCCACCTGACCGTCTGTTCTTTTCTTAACAGCTTGAACAAAGGTTCACAGGTTGCAGTAAGGTGAGATATGAACCGTGAAATGTAGTTCAATCTACCTAAGAACCCTCAAACTTCTTTTTCTGACTTTGGTGCAGGCATTTCTTGAATGGCTTTGACTTTATCAGGGTCAACCTCAATCCCTTTCTCGCTTACAATAAAGCCCAGCAGCTTACCGGATCGCACCCCGAATGTGCATTTGTTGGGGTTTAGCCTCAATTGGTACTTCCTCAGACGCTTGAATAACTTCAGCAGATTTACCAGGTGGTCTTCTTCTGTGAGGGACTTGGCAATCATATCATCCACATAACACTCGATTTCTTTATGGATCATATCGTGGAATAATGTTACCATAGCCCGTTGATATGTTGCACCAGCATTCTTCAATCCGAATGGCATCACCTTGTAACAGAACGTGCCCCAGGGCGTGATGAAGGTTGTCTTCTCCATGTCTTCAGGTGACATCTTGATCTGATTGTATCCTGAAAATCCGACCATGAAGGAGAATACCGAGAACTGAGCTGTATTATCAACCAATACATCAATGTGAGGTAATGGGAAATCATCTTTTGGGCTGGCTCTGTTCAGGTCCTGGTAGTCAACACACATCCTTACTTTGCCGTCTTTCTTAGGCACAGGTACTATATTAGCAACCCACTGTGGATAGCTAGTTACAGCAAGGAATCCGACGTCCCACTGCTTTTGTACCTCCTCTTTGATTTTCATTGCCATGTCTGGACGAGTACGGCGCAATTTCTGTTTGACCGGTGGGCATTCTTCCCTCAAAGGCAGCTTATGCATAACAATATCGGTGTCCAACCCTGGCATGTCTTGGTAAGACCAAGCAAACACATCCACATATTCCTGAAGCAAGTCAATCAGTTGTCTCTTCACTGAGTCTTGTAAACAGGCCTCGATTTTAACTTCTTTCACATCATCATTTGTACCAAGATTAATCATTTCTACCTCCTCCTGATGAGGAGTAATAACTTTCTCCTCTTGTCTCAACAATCTGGCTACCTCTTCAGGAAGCTCGTAATCTTCTTCAACCCCTTCATCAGCTTGATTGATTGGATTGTCAAAGTCATACGAAGTCATAGCCATGCTGTTGTCGGTGCGGTCTGGAAGGCACTCTCTGCAAGGGTTCAGTTGGTTCATTTTAGTGATTGATTTTAATCTTGTTTAGAAAAGTGAAATAAAAGTTGTCATTTTGAAAACATTGCCATTTATTTTTTGTACAAAAAGAAAAATGGAAAAACAGTGAGCGGAAAAGAAAAAGACTCGTTTGCAAAAGATGTCTGATATTTCATTGATTAATCTTGTTGCACAAAAATTACAGATGGCCCGATTACAAAATGAGTCTTGTCATCTTGGGCAAGATGCAAGACTTGATGCATGCTTAAAATATACAGGAAATAATAATTACTCTGCAGGAGTAACTCTTATAATTTCCTGGGAAGACCAGTTTGAGATACGGCTCCCCGGGATCCTTGGACGAATCCAGCTTTCCAGGTTGCGTTCATCTTCCGACTCATCTTCCAAGTTGTTGACAGCATCGGGGGTGAGCATCCCCCCACTAACAAAGTTGGGCTTCTTAGCAGCCTCTGCTTGATCTTGTTGAGTTGGTTTGTAACCCAACCCAAATCTATCTTCTTTCTTCTCCACAGGCAACAGTTTGCCCCAGCCTTGAGCATTTCCTTCTTCCACCACCTTCCGGGCTTGCTGGTAGGATGTCATGGAAGTCCCAAGTACAGCAGATGTTTCATTGATATTCAGGGCCTCAAACCCCTGGCTCATGGTCTCGTGGATCTCCCCATCCATCTCAATATATTTGTATGTAGCTAGATGGCTAACAAAAATATCTTCCTCTCCACAAATAGTAACGACTTGGCCCTCCCACTCGAATTTTAACTTCTGGTGAAGGGTAGACGTAACTGCGCCAGCGACATGAATCCATGGTCTACCCAACAAACAGCGGTAGGCAGGCTGAATGTCCATCACGTATAAGGTCGTTTTGAAAGTTTGTGGGCCAATCGTTACAGGCAACTCAATCTCTCCCAGAACTGATCTCTTGGAGCCGTCAAAGGCTCTCACTACCAAGTTACTGGGACGTAATGCCAATCCTTCATACTCCAGCTTCACAAGGGCTTTTTTAGGCAAGACATTGAGGGATGATCCTGTGTCTACCAGTACATGTGAAAGAACTGCACCCTTACACTCCATGGTAATGTGCAAAGCCTTGTTGTGATTGCGGCCTTCCGTAGTCAAATCAGCGTTGGTAAATCCTAGTCCATTACTAGCATTAACATTTCCAACCACAGCTTCCAACTGATTGACTGTGATCTCTTCCGGCACATAGGCTGCGTGCAAAACTTTTAGTAGTGCGTTCCGATGGGCCTCGGAGCACATAAGCAATGATAGAATGGAGATCTTGGAAGGCGTCTGGTGAAGCTGGTCCACTATCTTGTAATCACTTTTCTTGATGATTCTCATGAATTCATCAACTTCTTGATCAAAAGGTGTTTTCACCGCTTCTTTAACAACTTGCTCTTCTTGCACCAGGCTCTTCCCTTTTGCCTTGGCAGCAGCTTCTGCTTCAGCAGTGGGTCTTTGAATTTGCGGGGCAAAGAGACGTCCGCTTCGAGTGAAGCCTCCGCCTCCCCCCACATTGTCTACTTGTGGTGAAGAAGTTGATGATTCGAAAGTGATTTTCTGTACTTCGCAGTATAAATCAGAACCGTAATGCCAAGGGATGGCATTACTGCTTTCATAAGGTACCGGCCCAGGCACTGTGACAGTGACTGGACTGATGGCAGCTGCAGAAGGGACCATGATAGTCTGTGGATCATAGTATATTGTGACTGGTGCTCTGGTAGGAGTAGCATTTTGTGAGTTGTAGGCGAAATCATTTGCGGGATCATAATAAATTGTAACTGTGGAGATACTTGCATTGTTTGTTGCTGATGTTGTAGGAGACATTGCTGGAAGGATGGGTGTTGCTGTTGTAGGAGTTTCTGAATGAAGGGGTGCTGAAGTTGTAGAAGGGACGTTTGTTGACATTTGGTCCGTTGAAGTAACAGATGAAGCATTTGTTGATGAAACTGAAAAGTTGTTTGGAACAATGGTTGTTGCAGTTGTAGACGATTCTGGAACTGTGGTTAAGGAGATTGCCGGATTGGTAGGTATTGATGTTGTGATTTGAAGCAGGCCACTCTGGATGAGACCGTCTATGCCATCCCTCAAGTTATCACAACCATTCACTGAAATGTTGCAATAAGTACACCCTAGCTCGCATCCCGGGAACATTTGACATTCAAGGAGTTGAGCTTTAATCTCTACCAAGGGTGTCCGAATCTGACCCACACTGGTTATCAGGTAAGACGGCTTGTCTTCTTCAATAGCATTGATTCTGGGACCACCATGGTGTGGCATAGGGTTCTTGTTAACATTTTGTGGTGGTGCGAAGTTTAGAGCTTTGGAATCTACCAAGTCATGTACTTTCATGTGCAAGGCTCTGCACTTCTCCGTACTATGGCCAGGTGCATTTGAGTGAAAAGCACATCTGGCGCTGGCGTCATAATTTCTGGGTAGACTGGCAGGATCTGGAGGTGCCAATGTCCTTAGCTCAACCAGGTTGAGTTTCAGGAGTTGTGGCAGTAATGTGGCATAGGGCATAGGGATCGGATCGATCACCCTATTCGCTTGAGAAGGTCTCTGTTGGAATGGTCTTTGCTGATTGTTGTTGTTGGTGTTACTATTGTTATAATTTCTCTGAGGAGGATACTGAGTTTGTTACTGGTAATTTTGTTGCTGAGGTTGATAAGCCGGTTGAGGATGAATTGGAGCGGGAATGGTGACTGCTGCCACAGACCTATGAACATATTGGGGTCTGCCCCTGCTGGTATGGATAGCATTGGTTTCACCAGTTCTTCTTGGGCCTACAAAAGGCTTTCTTGGGTTGTTGGATGAGCTGGCACCGTTGTCAGAAATTTTGCCCATCTTTAATAGGCTTTCGATTCTTTCCCCGGCTATGACTACATCAGCAAAGCTAGTGGAAGAAAAGGTAGCCATCCTGTCAATGTATGTACCCTGGAGGGTGTTCATAAACATATCAGCCATCTCCCTCTCTGACATGGGTGGCTGGACAGCAGCAGCAAGCTGTCTCCACCTTTGAGCGTACTCCCGGAAGCTTTCCCTGGATGATTGAGACATCCCCATCAGGAGGGTCCTGTTGGGAGCCATATCCAAGTTGTACTGATACTGTCTGATAAAGGCCTCATCCAGGTCCTTCCAGCATCTAATGGTTGCTCTGGTCAGATGAGAGTACCATTCCCTTGAAGCTCCTGTTAAGCTATCTTCAAAATAAAACATCCATAGCTTTTCGTCCATGGTATAGGCCTTCAGCCTCCCCAGAAAGGATTGTAAATGGGTTCGGGGACAGGAAGTCCCGTTGTATTTCTCAAAACACGGAGGTTTAAATTTGTGAGGAATCCTGACCCCGTCCACTAGACCCATGTCCATAACATAAAAGCCCAAAGAATTCTGGGACTCCAGGGATCTCAGTTTCTCAGCAATCTCATCTAGCCTTCTGTCATAGGCTTCCTCCCCAGCTCCCATCACTGTAAATTGATCTTCCTGGGGGTCTTCTTGCAGCACTCTACCTGCAGTGGCAGTCCCTTGCACATTAACAGGGATGTTGATCTCTGGATGCAGGTGGGGTCCATAGACTGGGGGATTAACATGAGGTTGGACTCTCTCATTGTTGCTTGTCCCAGCAGTCCCTGGATGAGGGTCTTCCTGATTCCTCCCCTCTACTAGTGCTCTTAACCTCTCTTGGCTTTGAGCCATATTATTCATCACCTCCATAAATTGTGTCATCAGATTCCTCATTTCCAACCTCTCGTTGGCCATTTGATTCCTGACCTCTGTAAGGTCCTGCTGTACTTGGTCCATTTGTATGCCCGGAAGATTGTTGCGGGTTGGATATCTGTGTGGACGGTTGAGTGGAAACCCTCGACGTCGAGCAATAGTTCCTGAAGTCACAACAGAGTTAGTAACAATAAAACAAAAACCTACAAAACAAAACAAAAGGTCAGTATGCAATGCAGTATGCTTATTTGTATCCAAGGTATCCGGCTTGGCACTTGGTTTTGACCTTTCCAGACCCTTGAGGGAGATGCTTTTGATGTTGCTTGAAGAATTCAGATAAAAACAAACCAACACATATATTACAAAAAGTAAATGGTACATAGTTTGTTTCTTTTTACAGTACATGCCCTCTGAGGGGTCAAAAATACAACATAAAGAAAAGTACATGAAATGAAAGCAACAACAAGCAAAAGTCAAACACCAAGACCAAACTCATCCTCCTGAACTTCCTTGAGAAGTGCTTCAGTCACAGGATCAGCTGGACGCTCTGTAAGATTCCTGATGAGAAGATTCCTTGTAGTAACAGCTGCAGTTAGCCTCTTGTGTTGACTCTGGTCCTTTGATCTCTTTACACCAGCTCTAATCTTCAACTCTGATCTCCCTCTGGGCTGCTGCCAGGGCTTCCTGTTGCTCTTTTGCACTAGCTTCCAGCTGCTCAATCTTATCATGGGTCCTTTTGTCCTCCTGAGTACGGGCTTCGGTGATCCTGACCCACCTTGCCTGACTCTCCTCAGATACAAATCAGTCCTGGCCTTCTGGAACTGAGCTTCCTTGCAGGCATTCTTCAAGATCTGCTCTCCTGCCCTGGACTTCTTAATGTAGTCCTCCGACTTCTCAATTCTGGCTAGATGCTCCACCTTTAGCTTTTCTAACCTCTCAATGTCCAAGCGACCATCACTCCTCTCCCAGAGGGTCTTCTGTAGGGCCTGAGTCAGCTTCTCATTTCTCTCCTTCAATTTCTCAAACTCCTATAAGCTGATAGTTGCTGGAGGTGGTGCTGTGGAAGGTCCAAGCACATCTTCAATGGTGAAGGGCATTCCAGTAATTTGAGCCCGGGCATGGGACCACTCATAGTACTGAGGTGAGGCCACATTATTGCATCTCCCAAGAATGGTTACCCCCTTAGTCTGCACATTGTCCCAGGCCCAGGATGCCTGCCTGACAGTAGCCAGATTAGGCTTGTTCTCACAATAAAGGGTCTCTGCCAGATCCTGTACCCTAGGAGGATGGACTAATGCATAGCCCAGTTGTCTTTTGAATAGCAGAGGGTTGTAGTTGATGCAACCCTTCACTCCTATCAGAGGCACATTGGGAAATTGCCCACAGCTAGTAATGATGTCTCTGCCCTTGGTGCTCTGAGTGCACCACCTGATATCATCTGAGGTTAGAGCAACAAGCCTCCTAGCCCAGTTCCTTTGCTGGTGAGGGTTCAGGAATGCATCAGTCTTTGGCAAATGCTTGAGCAGCCAAGTATGGAACAAAGGAGCACAACATCTTACTAATCTTCCCCTTTGCTTTTCATTCCTTTGATGAACAGAGCAGTAAAGATCTCCCAGTAAGGTGGGCACTGGGTTTCTCAGGATGAAAAGATGGATTGCATTCTTGCTAACAAACCTAGGATCATCTGCAAAAAGTATGACCCCATATATGCTAAGGGCCAACAGAGCACAGACTGCCTTCCACTCCCCCAAGGAGGCCTTCAGAATAGCCTGAGAAGTCAAGAAATCCAGATGAAAACCAGAGACTCCAGCTTTAGCTGTCAAATTCTGCCCAATCAGAACTGGTTCCAGATATAATGCCTTTGCTACCTCCTCATTACTGGGGAAAACCATCTCAGGGTTGAAGGGGATTCCTCCCCTGATTGGTACACTAACCAATGATGAATACTCTTCCAACAAGGGTCCCAACTGAAAATTCTGGAAGGTGAAACACCTCAGAGGGGGATCATAGAACTACAAGCAAGTATGAATCAAGCTCCTCTGTGAAGGGTCCAAATCCATAACCACATCAAGGATTCCTCCATAATGTTCTCTAAAAAGTGGTATATGGTCTGGGGTAATCAGGGTCTGGATCCTCCTGATGCTAGCCAACTCAGGCTCAAAGAAATGGTAGGAGATGTTACTCTTCTTAGGTGCCATGTTGCTGAAGAAGAGCTGAGACAGATGCTGAGAATAATACTGAAGATAGGCCTCTGACAGGCTGAGAATGGTGATGCAGGTGACTGAAGCAGGGTAGCTGACAGCTGAAGTAAGTACTGATGATGACAGGTCTATGCTGAAGAAGGGGTCAAAACCAAGCCAAAATATAGGATGGATACCCTGAAAAACAAATAAACACATGTTAAAATGATGCAATGAGGATGTATGCAAATGATATGCAAGGGTTTGTGACTGAGCTGGATCTGATCAAGTGCTCTGATATAAGTCCATGTGTTCAAGAAATCCAGATGGAGGTTCAAAGGTCCAATAACCAAGGTGGGGGACTCAAATAAAGAGCCACATGTCCAGGGTTAAAATCACAAGAACTGTTCCAAGATGGAGTACTCTTAATCAAATCAAAGTAACAGGGTATGCTGAGGTCAAGGGTACCTGCAAACCTGTAAACAGCCCAACCCCCTCACAGGTGATGTTCTAAAACAAGGATCCTCAGACTTGGATCAGTTATGAGAAGTGTAAACACTTCTATCCCGGAGGTACAGTGTTTACAATAACCATAAAAGATCCTCCTCTAATTCACCTCAGTTTCTGAAGGTCAATACTAAAGGTCATCCAGACTTAGCAGGCTTCCCAGATAGCCCTAGCACTACAGGAAATCTGTAGCACAGAGTTCTCAAGAAGAAACCCATATCTGAACCGTGTTTCATATTCCCGCACCAGACCGAAATGGAATGGGAAAGAACATGAACCACTCTAGCCTAGGTGTCACTCAGGTCCCAGGTATAGGACCTTAACTCTCAATAGAACACCCACCCACCAAAGCAACAAAACAGATCCAGCCAGCACAGTATGACAGTATGATATATGTAAAGCCATAAAGAAAGCAATAAAACAACTGTACATAAAGCAAAAATAAATACAAATACAAGCACAAGCAGCACATAACACCCCAGTAAACACAAATCAAACAAGCGCTAGGAGGAACCCACAAAAAAGAACCAGAAGCCCTGGTTACAGTATAAGGGTCCCCAGCAGAGTCGCCAAGCTGTCGCTCCCGATAAATGAAGCCGGGTCAAATAGGGTACAGACGCGAACGGTCGGCGAAAGAGGGATGTGAGAACACGCAGGAGTGAACTCACATGGAATGAATAGAGTCGCCAGCTAGGCATTTTTATCCCGGAGGAAAGGTAATGCTGCATAGACCTAGAAAGATATGGATAAGACGGTTGCGAACCAGAGAGACTGAGAAAGGGGGTTGGTTACAACCTGGGAAGGTATTAGCACCCAGATTGTCCGCTGTACTCGACGGGATCCACGCGTAAAAGATTTGTGTTTTAAAAGGGGTAGTGTCAGTGCAATTTGTGTATAAAAGAGCTGGAAAAGAATGTGCAGGTGTCAGTGCAAAGGAAATGTGAAATGGAGTATGTGAAGTGTCAATGTAAGGACAAGAGTGAAATGCTCATGATAATGAGGCTAAAGAAGGAGGCTAGAAGGAGAGGGAATATACAGAGACTTTTGTTCGATAACTGTTAAGTTATGCCTACGTATCCTCTCGTGCAATGAGGAAGTCAGAACACCGTAGTTCGACCCAAAGAGACTGAAAGGTAAATTGACTTGTGAACTGCTTGCTTGTCTATGCTCAAGTGTATGATCTGTCTGGCACAGATGCAAACTGTCTTGCATTAGACGGAAGAAGCAAGTTCTCGTTTATGAGGAATGAGATGAGAAAAGAATCCCGAAGGAGACGATTATTGTTTGTTTTTGTATTTTCAATCTTTTATTGCTTTTGAAAGTTTGTCATAAGTTAATGAGCTTAAGCCTAAACCAATGGGTTAGCAAACTCATCACATCTTCCCTCTGATTAGGGGTAATGAGAATGCTTTAAGTGTGAAGTCAGCTTCTCACACTTAATTACCATGGTGTAGGGTTAAGATCATTAACCTACTTGTGATTATTTAGATGTTTTTGTTGTTTTTTGTTTAGTGTTAAGTAATGAGGTTAAGCCATAATCAAGGATTAAACAGACTCATTACACCATCCTAATAGAAGGATAATAGATGAGAATGTTTAAGCTGAGGAAAGCCCCTCAACTTAATCCATGATTAGGGATTAAACTCATGACAAAACAAACCTTTGTTAAGTGAATTTTATTTAATGGTATGATGAAGAAGTGAGTTTTATGGTTTGTAAGACAACTAGAGGGGGACTTGTCCATTAACACTAGGGTTAGTCCTTCTTAACCAATTAAGGAAGAATTAGAACCCTAATGCAAGGCCCAAGTTACAAGTGATGTCTTGATGATTATTATGTGAATTGATTAAAGGAGTTAAACACATTAAGGGTTTAACACTTAGGATTAAAGTTATACACTCCATCCTAATAGAAGGATGCAGGCATAAACTTAATCTCAAAGCCTTAAAGCCTTTAGGGTTTAGTCCCTTATTATGAGGTGAGAAGAGAAGACTCAAAGAGACACAAAGGTAAAATCTAAATGGGGGACTAATAAAAACCCTAATCATTGTCATGCTTGGTCATTCCTAAGGTTTGTGAAGTTTAAGAAAGAAATCTTCAATGGAACCACCAAGGAGCAGATGAAAGGATCAGGAGAAGCAAAGCAACTTGCTTCATTCAAGAAGTCAAGTCACTTGAGGAAAGAAAGTAAGAAGAAAAAGAATGAGCAAGCTCAATCTCAAACACATAACAAAATGCAGCAAGGATGCATAAAGGAGATGAAAAGAAATTGTGAGAAGTGAAGGAAAATTCACTTCTCAAAGTTGCTTACCACCTGAAAAGTTAGCAAAGGAATGCAATGCAATGCAAAATGAGATGAAATGACATGATGTAAATCAAAACCAGAAGCAAACATGAGATGATAATGATGCTATGGGATGATGCAAACATGAAACAAGGCATGGTGATGATCATACAAGCTTATGGATGCAGATGAAGCAAGTTTGGAACCATGATCATACATGAAGAGTTATGAAATGCATATGGCATACAACATGGCAAATGCAAGATGCAATGATCAAACATGCTTTCAATATGTCTTAAGATGTCAAATTAATCAAATTGATGCACAAAATGTCATGGCAAGTCAAGGTATGAATGCAAATGCAAGATGGATGCATATGGAAGCCCAAATTAGGGTTTATGATCAAAGCATCAAACAAAAACCAAAATCAGAAGCAAACATCAATATAAAAAATTGAAAATGCACTCAAAGAATCCCTAAACCTATATTAACTCACTGCCCAAAGGAGAAGTTCCAACTCTTAACCTAATAAAAGTTATGAATTTCCTAAAATTTCTAGGGTTTTAGGGTACCTTAACAAGAAAAATGTCAAACAAATGGAAAATGTAAGATCAATTCATGCCAATTTAATCTCACAAACTACATGATATGCACAACACAATGCAAAAAGAATCAAAGTCCAACTCTCAATGGTTAGGCAGAAATGATTTTTTGAAGTTTGGATCAAAATAATGCTTTGAAAATGAATTAATTCCATGGAAAATTATCAAAATGCATCAAGATAAAAAAAATAAATTTGGTTTGAGGGTTGGACAATGTTTCTAAATGGTTTTAAATGTTTCATGAATTTTTTGGTGATTTTTAAATACCTAAAAGTATTTTTAATTAATTAATTCTCATTAATTAATTAAAAATAAACTTTTAAATGATTTAAAAATAATTTTTAATGCAAAAAATAAAAATAAAAATGTTTTTGGTTTCTAAAATTAAATAAAAGTTTGTATAAAAAATTTCAGAATTTTTAAAATGATTTTGCTATTTTTAATAAAATGTACAAATTAAATGAAATAATATGAAAAATAAAATGAAATAAAGCTGAAAAAAGAAAAGTAATCAAATCTAATGGTCCAGATTCAAATGGAACACGCGCGCGTTTGACCTGGCGCCATATCCTACGGCCCAAATTCAAATTCCACTAATTAATGATTAAGCCCTAATCCAGCCCTAATGACTCTCAGATGACCGGAACAGTGGTTCCGGTCATCTTCTCCGGCGAGTCCAAAATGCTAAATCACTCTACACGCAATGAAAATGAAAACTAACTATCCAGAACTCATCCCCATTCAAAAACGAATCAAACCCCTCACTCAAACATCATTTATCATTCATAAACAGAGAGAATCGAATCAAACAATTTTTAGGGCAAAAATTTCAGACACTGCATACATCCTGGTTTCTCAACCATTTTCAAAAGTAAGCACATATTCATGACCAGGGGAATGTATAGAAGCTATTTGGAACTTAAAATCATGCTTCTGGAAAAAAAGTTCATGAAGCTACCTGAGTTTGAAGCTTTTCAGTTTGCAACTTTCTGACCTCTTCTCTTTGTGCAATCCACTCCTTTTAGGCCCCTGATGAAGTCTTGATGCTTAGAAAGAGTTTGTGATGGCTGGTTTGGAAGTTTGAACAAGTTCTGTTCGAGGTCAGGTGAGGATCGTGTTTGTGATTCTATGGCTTTCAGGCTGTTTTGAAGGTTGGTTTGTGTTCAGTGAAGCATGGTGAGAAGGTTTGTGAAGTTTGTTTATGAGTTTATGGCCTGTATGATGAGTTTCGAATGCTTTTGCTAAAGAGGATGAAAATGAGAATGTTGTGTTGTGGCTGGTTTCAGGCTTGCTTCTTGTTGGGTTTGGCTTGCATTTTCTTTGTATAAACAAATGCTATTGGTCAGAAGAAGTGACATGTGCTTTATTGATTGGTATGGTGGCTTTTGCAAAATGTCAACTTTTGTGTAAGAGAAGCATGGGTCAATTTCTAGCTAAGTACAAGGAGGTTGTGCTGCGCAGCATGATGTGAGGAAAGGCCTAGGATTGATCAGCACACTAGCCAGCAAGTGGATGAGAAGTTATCATGTGTTTTGCAACTTGCCTTGCCTTTGGTTCTTATGAGAGAAACTTGATCCATGGGCCATAAAACATGTGATTCCTTGGGTGCATTCTGAACTTTAGATGTTGTGTGATCATGTTGTGTGGATTAGAAGCCCATTTGATGACTTAATTGGTCTTGAGAAGTGAATTTGCAACTTTGGCTCTTTGGTGCATGACTTGAAATTTAGTGATTTTTGCCAACTTTGATGAACCATATCTTTTGATCCAAAATGAATTAGGTCATGTTCTTGTACTTTTTGAAAAGGGAAAGATCTATTCTACAACTTTCATGACCAAAGTTTTTTCATTTGAAGCTTTCTTGAATCAAAAAGTAAGGGTTGAAAAAGTTGCTTAAAATGGCATTTTCATTATAAGTCAAACTTGCCCAAAAAGTCAACTTTGCAAAAACTTGAAATTCTTCAATTTTGTGAACTTCCAACCTCTTCTATGATCAAATAAAGATCATAAACAATCAAAATGATGAAGGACACCCTTTGGTTGCCCTGATTTTGCACTGACTTGCTTGAAAAGTCAACTCTTGATCAGATGACTTCCCCATGGAATTTCTTCATGAAAATTGATATGCATACTCCCCATACCACATGGAGACCAATAGAAACAAGAATGACAAAAAAATTTGGAGTTATGGCCTCTGAAACCAAAACCCTAATTCTAGGTCATCTGTGCAGTCAGGCCTGGCTCTGCTTCCATACCATCCTCAGTTCTTGTGATTCTTTGGCATTATTGACTTTAAGAGGATATAATATAATACTTGAACACACATGGACCCCTTTGAAGTGATTGGTGGCCTTTGGAGTGGCTCAAGAAGCTCTTGGATTGCTCAGATCACAAACCCTAGATGCAGATGACTTAGAATCTATGCAGTGGATCAAAGATGGGATATGAGATATTGTGATTGAGTTTATGCATATGAAAATGATCACAAGCCATGGTGTGAATGGGTGAGGGCAAATTTAGGGTGTTTACACCACCAGGCTGATACCCTAAGCCAAACTTATCATCTTTCTTCTCTAGCTCCAACAGCTTGCCCCAGCCTTGGGCACTACCTGACTGAACAACCTCTTTTGCTTCTTTGTAAGAATGGATGGATGTACCCTCTTTCTCACTGCTCTTCTCCACAAGAGTCAAGATGCTGACATTGACTACTTCGAAAACTTGACATAAAGTCTCATGGATTTCTCCATCCATCTCTACATACTTGAACGTCGACAAGTGGCTCACGAAGATGTCCTCCTCTCCGCAGACTGTGATGACCTGGCCGTCAACCACATACTTGAGCTTCTGATGCAGGGTTGAAGTAACAGCTCCAGCAGCGTGTATCCATAGGCGTCCCAACAGGCATCTGTGTGTAGGCTGGATGTCCATGACGTAGAAAACACTTTTGAAAACTTGAGAGCCTATCTTGACGGGCAGCTCAACTTCTCCAAAAACTGATCTTCTTGAACCATCAAAAGCTTTAACAATCAGATCACTTGGCCTCAGGACTATTCCATCAACATTGAGCTTCATTAGTGCCTTCTTCGGAAGCACATTCAGGGAAGAACCTGTGTCTACAAGAACATGAGACAACACAACACCCTTGCACTCCATAGTGATATGTAGTGCTTTGTTGTGGTTTCGACCCTCTGACGCGAGGTCTCTGTCTGTAAAGCCTAGGCCATGACTTGCATTAACACTGCCTACAATAGCTTCAAGTTGGTTGACAGTGATTTCCTGAGGAACATAGGCCATTTGCAGAACTTTCAATAAGGCCTCTCTGTGTGCAGGAGAACACATCAGCAATGATAAGATGGAAATCTTGGAAGGTGTCTGGTTCAGCTGATCAACCACCTTATAGTCACTCTTTTTGATAATCCGCATGAATTCCTCGACTTCTTTTTCAAATGTACCCTGCCCAGCCACAGGAGTAGTTGATTCATTGGTCACAACTTGCTTTCCTTTGGCTTTGGATGAAACCTCAGCCTTAGGATCCCCTCTCAGCACATGGGGAGCAAATAAACGACCACTTCTGGTGAAACCCCCAACTCCTCCGACATTCTCCACAGTCGGGTCAGCAGCAATAGACTTGCTTTCAATCTTCTGACCAACTACATATACATCTGAGCCATAATGCCAGGGAATGGCTTTATCGTCTGTGTATGGAACAGGCCCAGGCACGGTGATAGTTACGGGACTAATCTCTGGAGCATAAATTGTTACCGGCTCCCTTCTGACAGGCATGTCAGCTTCATCATAAAAAATAGTAATGGTTGACACATCATCAGCTACTTCATTACCAACTTTGCTAAACTGTAAGGATCCATTATCAATCAAACTCTGCAATCCTTTCTTCAGCTTCTCACAGCCATTCTCAGCACTTGAACATTCTTCACAAGCAACACAGCAACCAGGAAAAACATTACCATTCAGCAGTCTCTCTTTTACTACTCTCAAAGGAGTCTTCACTTCTTCAATACTCAGTACGAGAATCAACTTTTTACCACCCTCAATAGCATTGATTCTTGCCCCTCCATGATTCATAATAGGGTTCGAATTAACATTCGGCGGTGGCGCAAAGTTGATTGCTTTAGAGTCTATCAAGTCCTGAACCTTGTGATGCAAAGCCCTGCACTTCTCAGTCGAGTGCCCGAGTGCTCCAGAGTGGAAAGCGCATCATGCATTGACATCATAACCCATTGGAAGCTCTCCAGGAGGTGGTGGTGCCAAAGTTCTCAGTTGAATCAGATTCAAATCCAGCAGTCTTGGTAGCAAAGCAGCATAAATCATAGGGATGGCCTCAATCACCCTATTAGTCGGGCGAGTTTACCTTGGCTGATACGGTCTCTGCTGATAGTTGTTACGGGGAGGTTGTTGTTGTTGATGTTGTTGTTGTGGTTGCATCTATTGCACTGGAGCAGAAGCAATTGTGACTGCTGTCACATGCTCATACGGTCTTCTATAACCACGGCCTTGGCCTCGGCCAAATACAACATTTGTCTCACCCTCTCTTCTCCTAGGAGGTCCATTGAAAGCTTTCCTCGCTTCGTTCGAGCTGCTAGAACTTGTATCTTGGATCTTCCCCATCTTCAGCAAGGTCTCAACTCTCTCTCCAGCAATAACAATGTCATTGAATTTAGTGGCAGAACTGGACGCCAACCTTTCGAGAAACACACCCTGCAAAGTCCCCATAAACATATCAGCCATTTCATTCTCAAGCAGCGGTGGTTGCACTCTGGCAGCAAGCTGGCGCCACCTCTGAGCATATTCTTTGAAACCTTCCTTAGCAGACTGAGCCATGTGCTGCAATTGCGTGCGATTTGGAGCCATGTCCAAATTATATTGATATTGTCTCACAAAAGCTTCTGCTAGATCTTTCCAACTCTTGATATTGACTCTACTGAGCTTCATATACCATTCAAGAGAAGCTCCAACCAAGCTGTCTTGGAAATAATACATCCAGAGTTTTTCATCATCCGTGTGAGCAGCAATTCTCCCAACGAAAGATTGAAGATGGGTCTTCGGGCATGCAGTGCCGTTATATTTCTCAAAATTTGGAACTTTGAACTTGTACGGGATTTTGACCCCAGGAACCAAGCCCAAATCTGTTATGTCAAACCCCAAAGAGCTCTGGGATTGAATAGCCCTGATTTGCTCAGCCATTTCTTCAAACCTCATGTTCATCTCAGCTCCTTGACCTTCAGCTTCGTCCAAGAGAGTGAACTGTTCGTCCTGGTTATCCATCTGAATATTATTCAACCCATCATTGATTATTGTCACCCCTGGCTGTGTTACAGGAGCTTCAACCTGACGTGCGCCCACACCGGTACGATTATCAGCAGCAGTAGTGTTATTCCTAGGTTGACTATTTTCTATCATCTCTCGCAGGCGCTCTTGGTTCTGACCCATGCATGCCATAAATGTCATAAAGTTATCCATTCTTAGCCTCAGGTCTACTAAGTCTGCTTGCATCTGGTCCATGATTCTCTCTCTGTTGATCTTTGTTGGATATCTATGTGTTATTGGTTGTTCCCGAACTTTCCGGGGAGCTATAGTGCCTGAAACACAAAACACGTTAGCAACTGAGACACTACCTGCAAAACAAATAAACAGGTTATATGCAATGCAATGTAACTGTTCATGTTCCCAAGTTTTAAAGCACTTGCATGCCCCAGTTCTGGCATCTATTCTCAGACAGTCACTTTCAGTGTTTAACTTTCAAACTTTCTCTTGATGAGTGTTCAGACATTAGCAGTATCAGACAAACGAGTCTTGCACATTCAAAATGATATCTTGCACATTAATACTGTATATGGGCAAACCACTTCCGGCTAAAAGTCAGAATACAACCAGAAATAATCCCCGAAGGTTTACAAGCCAGCACATGAATAAAAGACAAAAGAAATAAAAGCAAGACTCCTACAACAAGTCTGTAGGTAGTCTGGAAAATAAACTAAGCTAAGGACCCAGGCTCTGCCACCTCTGCTCTACTCTTCTTGACACCCGCTCTCAGCTTGAGCTCTTCAATCTCTTTCCTTACTTCCTCTAGAGCTAACTGACTTTGTGCTAGCTGTTGGGTCTTTTCCCTCCGGATAGTGTGGACTTGCTCCACTTCCTCTTTCTTGAAGGCCATCTGAACTTCAAAGAACTATTCTTTCTCTCTGAATTTCTTCTGCTCTTCCTCCCTTTGGCCTTGCAACCAAACAATGGATTGTCGAGCATCCTTGAGAGTCTTTACAGTCTTTTTGCGCTCATCTTCTCTTTTGGCTTCCATTAGACCCAACCTGTGGAAGTGAGCTTCTCTTCCAGCAAAGTCCTTCTCTTTTGATTCCAAGGAGGCTTGGAGCTTCTGCAACTTGTCTTCAGCTTCATTCTTGGCCCTGTTGGCTTGATGGTATAGGCTTACCATCTCAGCATTCTCCACTCTAACTTCATGCAACCACTACAAGAAAAAAGGAGATTTACGACACTTGAGTTGCGACACTTAACATAAAACCGTCCTTATTCCTGGACTACGACGGTTGTCACGACAGTTTGGGTCAACCGACGTAGATTTTTTGCGACATTTATCACAAAACCGTCTTAATTCCTGAACTGCGACGGTTGTCACGACAGTTAGGGACTAGACTGCAACAGTTTTCACGACAGTTATCACAAAACCGTCCTTATTATGTTTATTACTTAACTTTTTATTTTATAAAATAAATATTTTGATTATTAATTTTAATTACAATTATTATATTATAATTATAATTTATAATAATCTTAGTTATTATTAATAAAAAATAATTATTAATATTAATTATTATTATTATTTTATAAAATAATTATTTTTACTTAACTTATTATATATTATATTTATTAATAATATTAATATATTATAATTTATATTCATTATTATTAATATTAATTATAGTTATTATATTATTTACAACACTTAGATTATTAACTGTCCTAACCCTTCTATATTTTTTTCCAAACGGTTAAAACAATATAATGGGCTACAACGGTTGAGCCCAACCATCCTAAAATTTGGCCTAATTGAAAATTGCGGCAGAGATGAACCGCCTCCAAATAAATTTCCAAGAACCGCTCAAAATGAAACAAAAACCCTGCGATATCATATTCACTTTTTCTATTCATAATCACTTTTTATATTCAGTACTAGAAAGCACTATATTCATACCAAGAATGCTGAAACATCGACAATCTTAACAGGTCAGATCAAAAACCCTGATTCATACTCTCGTTCTCTTTATTCATGAAGTTGTCAACCCTAAACGTTTGTTTGTCTTTTATTCATATTCACTTCTTCTATTCAGAACTAGGAAGAACGAGATTCATACCAAGAACGTTGCGATATCGATAATCTTAACAGGTTAGTTCAAAAACACTGACCCTAAATTATAATCACATTAGATATTCAAGATAGTTATGTATTCATTACTGTCCATTCTTTTCTCTTAAACTTTTTGTTATCATTATTCGGTGAGGGTTTTTGGTTACCTACATGTGGGTTTAATTTGTCAACTGTTTTGTTTAATGGCCTTAAAATTGAATGTAAAGATTTAATCTATATCTATTTGTATGTATGAAAATCATAATAGTAATATCAACATGATTTCACATTGGTGGTATCTAATTAGGTTAGTTCTGGTATCTAATTTAGGGGTGGTGGGGTGTCAGTGCCAAGTAGAATTTAGGGATCACGTGCTTAAACTGATAGCGAGTTTTGTATTGTGTATCGTGTGTTCAGTGAGTGTGAGGCTTAGTCGGTGTTATTTGTGTTAGGGTGAATCTTTTGATCAGTTCAGATTCGGCTATTGTGTTAGTTCCAGTTCTGTTGCGGATAGGAGCTTGCTTTGTTGTTGGTGTACGTGGTACGACTGCGTTTTATTGGGAAGGTGTTATGTTTTGGTTGATTCCGGCATCAGAATCACCGTATTGGTGTGATGTGTTTCAGCCCGTAGGTGCTGCTGACTCAGGTCCTCAATCATTCAGTTCTTGCGGGTGGCTCCGTGTTGAGCGGGAGGTTTGACTGCTGGTTTTAACGGCCTTGCGGTTCCGTCGCGTGGCTACCGTGATGGATCGGTGTGGAGGGGTTTGTTTCAGAAACTAGTTCATTGATTAAAGAAAATATGACTTCCATCATTTTATCTCAGTGTGACAAACAGTAACAGCTTTAACTCTATTTCCATAAACACCTTCCAAAATCACAGAATAAACTTTAGTTTTATCTGTTTTATGACAGTAAAAAACTGCATTAGTATAATTCACTTTATGACACACAACAACTTTGTTCTTCTCTCCCAATCTCTTCACTCCTTTAGCTATTACATATTCTAGTAACACACTACTTTCTTTTTTCACTTCTGTTGAAACAGCTTCAACATTGTTTCCGAGTTTCGAAGTAGTGAAATCAACCATAGATTCTAATGATGTTACACAAAGTTTTTCCTCGCCTTTGATGGCGGGCATTTCACATTTACTAATGGTGTTTTTCATGAATTCGGGCTCGGATGATCCGATTTTGATGGAAAATTGGTTAAGGATGTTTTTCAGTTTGTTTGATGAAAACAGTATGGAAGTAGCAACTTCTTTAGACAAAAATGATGCTCCATATTTTGAGGTCTTTGTGAATTGAATGTTGAATTTTGTACCATGATACAAGTCCTTTTTCAAGAAGAACAATCCAATATTTGGATTATCATGTAATTGTGATTTATTTACAACATAGCCATAGTAATAAAAAGGATAACCTGAGTTACTTGTCCCATTTACTTTTTCATTACCTGTGTTGGAAATTTGGAGTTCCAATACAATTTAGAGGGTAATGCAGCCTGGGTTGATACAAGTTGAAGTTGCAAAGTTAAGATATATAATATTTTAGTATTTATGAAGTGAAATAATTGAAATGTGGTTTGGAAATTGGTGCTTACAGTCATGAGTGAGATAAATATGGAAATGTATGGAAACTTCATTGTTGAAATTAGTTTGGAAATGTAAGGAAACTTCATTGTTGAAATTAAAGAAAATAGTTTACCTTAGGCTAATTATTTTTCCTGAGGTTTCCATATTGCAGTCACTTTGAAATCATAAAACTTGTTCATAATTAGTATATTGATTAATTCTAAAATTGTGTTATTGACTCTAAAATGAGTTAAGAGAAATTGCTTGTTGCTTAAGATAAGTAGTCTGGTTCTTACAGTCTGGCCTAAATATGACAAACATAAAATTTCTAATATGACAAACATAAGTAAAATTATAGTTACAAAATAGAATCAAAACAAAGTGATACCACAACCAAGTTTGAAAGACTACATAAAGAATTTAGCTCTATTTTCTAATGCAGCGCAAATTTGTATTCGTAATTCCAAATGACTATGACAGTATGATAATTAAGAGTATAAACAATGCACTTGATGTTTTTGAATTATCCAACAATCAATTGTAAGTGTTCAGTTGTGTAGGTAAAAAGGAAATCAAACTGTCAATAGAAAACCAGACAATGGTTATATATGATTATATAATCTAACCTATACTTTTCTATTTCATTACCCGCAAATTCTCTATTCTTATATCAATTTTAAAAATGCAGCTAGACAACTTTTAACTAGCTGGGCTAATGTTTTTTTCTTATCTTTTTATTAATATTAGAATGATAAGCTTGTACTCAAATTAAAAGAAGAGTAACAGATCGACCAAACTTGAGCACTAGATTTAATTATTTAAATCATAAATGATAATTCATTTTTTTCAATATATATATATATATATATATATATATATATATATATATATATATATATATATATATATATATATATATATAAGTTAATATTGGCACTTAATAATTCAACTGACAAGTATATTCCCCAACAAAATTTTACCTAACTTATAAGGTCATGAATTGATTTTGGATTTGAAGGTTATGCTAATTATTTATATTTTATAATTGTGTTGGTTATGATGACCAAAATACCACCAACCTAGTTAGCTGATTAGTAGGTATATATTGGTAAAATAATAGATTATATATTACTTTTCAACATCACCTTAAATTGTGTTGATGAAGACATAAGTGCGTTTTCTTTTATGAAGGTGGATATAATCATACAATTTTATTTTAAGATAATCTCACCATTATTGACACACATGCATAAAACACAATTAATATTTATTTACACATTTCATCAAGATATTAGGAGAGAATTGTGAAATAAATTCATCTTCACAAAGCTTAAATATTGATGTTTTAATAATATTGCAGCAATATTATGAATGATTAAGAGGGGAGAAAGATTATTAACAATATTTGATTGATTGGTTGTTAATTTTATGTTGGTTGTTGATTTTGATTGGTTGTTAATTTTATGCTGGTTGTTGATTGGTTGTTAATTTTATGTTAGTTGTTAATTTGATTGATTGGTTGTTAATTTTATGTGAAAATTAAATAACTCTAAGCAAATTAAATAACTCTAAACTTTATGTTGGTTGTTAATTGCCATCCATTTGCATATATTAACCAATTTTTTTATGGATATTTTTTTTTTCCAGATCTTCATGTTCTGCACCATAAGAGATTAGTGCAAGGGAATTAGAAAATAATTTGGAATCCAACAACGGTATGATCCTTCTATTTGTGTCTTTTTGGATTAAAACTTGACCATGATTTATATTAATTAGTACTAGAACTTTTGAACATATAATATAATATCTATATTTTTTTTACGAAGAAATGGATAAGTCATGGATTACGAAACCACAATCATCAATCACGTATCAACAAGGGGTACAAGAATTTATTGATTTTGCATTTAAAGGTGCAAAGGAAAATGACGTAGTAATATGCCCTTGTAAACATTGTGGTTTCAAAAAATCAAAGAATAAGAGTGAAATGTTCGACCACTTAATATGGTCACCATTTCTGAAGGGATACACCACTTGGATTCATCATGGAGAGTCTTTTGGCCTACCTAGTACTATCTCCCCTAATACAACTCTAAATATGGTTGAAGATACTATCATTGTCGAAGATCTTATTCAGAACATGATCAACGATGCATTTGGAGTTGATAGGAATCATTCTAATGAAATACCAACTGCATCAAATTTAGAGATTGACCAAGAAGATTATGTGATGCCAAGTGCAACTCAGGAAAGAAATGAAGCCAAAGAGTACTATGAATTGGCTAGAGAAGGAGAACAACCTTTATATGAAGGGTGTAAACAATATTCAAGACTATATTTTTTGGTTAAGTTGTACCATATAAAGTGTCTATGTGGATTGAGTGAGAAGGCAATGACAATGATTTTAGAGTTAATAAAAGATGCATTTGAATATGCGAACATTCCAAGTTCGTTCTATGAAGCGAAGAAATCAATCACAAAACTTGGTTTGAATTATGTAAAGATACCTGCATGTCCAAATGGTTGTATGCTTTATTGGGGAGAAGATGAAGAAAGGGAGACTTGCAAAAATTGCAACACTTCAAAATGGAAAACAAATGAAGAGGTCTCTGTTAACAAGAAAAAGAAGACAATTCCTGCCAAGGTTCTTCGTTATTTTCCATTAAAACCTCGATTACAAAGATTATTTTTGTCATCAAATACAGTCGAGGATATGAGATGGCATGCAACAGATACTACCAATGATGGAATGTTGAGGCATCCTAGAGATTCAGAAGCTTGGAAGAAATTTGACTTGACACATACTTGGTTTTCATCAGATCCGCGAAATGTGCGTCTTGCATTGGCTAGTGATGGTTTTAATCCTTTTGGTGTGATGAGTACAAACAATAGTATTTGGCCAGTTATTCTCATTCCATATAACACTCCTCCATGGGTTTGCATGAAGCAGACATCATTTATAATGTCAATGATAATTCTCAGTAAAGAAGCACCAGGAAATAATATTGATGTCTACTTACAACCCTTAATCAAAGAGATGAAGGAGTTATGGACAAATGGTGTGGATACATACGATTCTTTCAAGAAAGAGATGTTCAAGTTGCATGCAAATCTGATGTGGACGATTAGTGACTTTCCAGGTTTGGGTGCACTTTCTGGGTGGAACACATACACAGGACTTACCTGTCCATTGTGTAACTTTCAAACTGCATCTATCCGTCTTAAAGCCATCCATAAGTGGTGTTTTATGGGTCATCGTCGTTTCCTTGATCGTAGACACAGGTTTAGATTGAATAGGATCCGCTTTAATGGTGAACAAGAAATGCGTAGTCCACCAAGAACATTATCTGGACATGAAGTTTTTGAACAAGTTAAAGATATTAAAGTCATCTTTGGTAAAAAGCCCGTGAAAGAAAAATCGGTAAAAAGAACACGTGAGGGACAACCTGTAGAAGGTGATAGTTCACAGTGTGATCCTACACAAGGTCATCCTCAACAATGGAAAAAGAAAAGCATATTTTTTGAACTTCCATATTAGAAGGATAATCTTCTACGCCATAATCTTGATCCGATGCATATTGAGAAAAATGTGTGCGATAATGTCATATTTACTTTGCTAAATGATAGGCAAAAGAGTAAAGACCATTTTAAAGCTAGAGAAGACCTTCGAAATATGGGCATAAGACCTGATCTTTGGCCTGATGAAAATGGTAGAATTTCTCCGTCAGCCTTTAGTCTAACGGGTAAAGATAAAAGGAATTTTTTAACAATTTTAAAGAATATTAGGTTTCCTGATGGTTATTCAAGCAACATTTCTAGATGCATTGACTTGGTAAATCTCAAGGTGAATGGAATGATGAAGATTCATGATTGTCATATATTAATGGAACAACTTCTACCATTAGCTATTCGCACAACATTACCTCATGAGATTTCAGCAGTATTGATTGAGTTGTGCTCATTCTTTAGACAAATATGTAGTAAGGTATTGAAACTCGAAGACTTGGAAAAATTGCAAAACCAAATTGTCCTCACTTTATGCCACATGGAAATGTTATTTCCTCCCTCGTTCTTCACTATTATGGTTCACTTGGTTGTTCACCTTGTTGAAGAAGTTAAAGTTGGAGGTCGTGTTCATTATCGGTGGATGTATCCTATTGAAAGGTAAATGATGTGATTTTGTTGTAATGATATTAACTTAGAAAGTAGATTTTTATAACCGATACTATTATGGTTCAATAATAGGTACTTTGGAAAACTTAAATCATATGTACGTAATAAGGCAAAACCAGAAGGGTCTATTGCAGAAGGGTACCGTTTCGAAGAGATTCTTACATTTTGTTCAAGATATCTAGACAACATTGAGACTAGATGGAATCAACCTGGACGTGTAGATGATGACCCTATTGGTGATATGCAAACAGATTCACGTGTAACAGAATTATTTCCTAGAGTTGGAAAACCTGTGGGTGGATCTTCCTATTACACGTTAACAGCAATTGAAAAGTTGCAAGCTTATAGACACGTTTTAACAAATTGTCCAATAGTTGAAGACTATCTGAAGTAAGTAATTTTATTCCATTTAAGTAGTTTCATCTTCAGTATTAGGATTTTTTTACATCTAATATCGAATAACCAAATAGGCAGTTCCGAAGTATTACTCAGAAACAAATGAGGCGCGGTCAAACAAGTGCTGCTGAGATAGAAAAGAAGGTTCATAGAGAGTTTGCTCATTGGTTCCGAAATTGTGTGAGTTTTCGTACAAAGATAGATGTTTGTATTGAATTGGTTTTTAATAATAACAAGACTAATTGAATGTTGTATCGTGTATAGATTTGCAACAATCTTGACAACAATAATGGACCAAATAAAGATGTTCTGATTAGTCTTGCTCATGGCCCTTATGATAAAGTTAAAAGGTTTACCGCGTTCAATGTCAATGGGTTCAAGTTTCGAACGTTGGAACGAGACAATCATTTAAAAACTCAAAACAATGGAGATTTTGGCATGTTTGGGACACGGAGTTATTCAAGCAATAGTGATACCCAAATGAGATTTGGAGGGGTCCCTTACTATGGAAGATTGACAAATATTATTGTGCTTTCCTATGATGGCTTCACAGTACCCATGTTTAAATGTGAATGGGCTAATACCACAAATCCAAGAGGCATTAAGAAAGATAAGTTGGGTTTTACCTCTATAAACTTTGCAAGACTGCTACATACTCGGGAACATGAAGATAATGAACCATACATTCAAGCGTCAGAAGCTCAGATGGTTTATTATGTGGATGATGAGAGCGAACAAGTATGGAGCATACCGGTTCATTTGAAGCCAAGAGACTTGTATGAAATGGGTGGAAATGATGAAATTATGACACCTATTGAGCCATATCCAACACAAAATTTGGAACTGATGTTTTCTAATGATGATCCAGGAACTTCAGCGGAAAATGATGACAATAATTAAGATATAGTTTTTTATTTATAAGAAGTTTATCTTGTTTGTAACTCGTGTGAGACTTATGTTTTTCGTTTCTTATCCTAATTAATGTATTAGATTCTTACTTTTTATTTTGATTCATCATTATAAAAATGAAGTACCAACATATGACATTATTACTCTAAATTTGTATTCATAATTTATGTTACTATTTCTTTTTATGCTATATATATATATATATATATATATATATATATATATATATATATATTAAAGTTGTAGTCATAATTTATATTTTAGTGTACTGACTTGTTTATCACCTATACATGCAGTTGAAGTGTGTTGTCAAATAATGAATTCATCATATGAGGATATTCGCCGCAAAACAATTGAAGAGAATCAGAAAAAGATGCGGGCTCTCAATCTTACTAAACTCTCTCAATCCCTTTACAAATCATCTTCGTCTTCTTCAAAACCATCACCGGTTAGTAATAAATTTTCATATTTTAAAGTATTGGTCTCCATATTTGAATGTATTTGAAAATTGGTCCCCATCTTAAACAAATTTGTTCTTTAAACCGGTTAGTTATTTGTTCTTTAAACTGTTTATAAATTAATATGTTTTCAATTTTCTATGCATCATATAATAATTATTAACTGTTTCATTGATACATTTTAATTAGTCTGTGAAGGGTCGTCCGAGGTTTGTACAACCTGGGGAGCTTGAAGTAAACAAGAAGCGCTTACGTTCAACGACAACTCAAAAATCATCAATAACCTCTCCTCCAATCCAAACTACAACAACCCCATCACCAATCCAAACTACAACAACCCCACCAGCAATTCAAACTACAACAACCCCTCCGTCAATCCAAACTACAACAATCCCTCCTGCAATCCAAACTACAATTGAAGATGTTGTGTTAGAAGATGAGGATGAAGATGTTGTGGTAGAAGATGAGATCGAAAATGTTATGGTTGGAGATGAGACTGAAAATGTTGTGGTAGGAGACGAGGTTGAAGGTGTTGTGGTCAAAGAAGGGACTAAAGATGTTGTTCGAGTGGCTAGTTCTGAGTATTGGGATGTAAATATTATTAGTAAGTAATTTAAGGTTAATTGCTATTCAAATCAAATATTTATTGTTGCTTGGTATATAACAAACAAGGTTACTTGAAATGCATAATAGGTAGACATTTGAATCTAAAGATATTTACTTTTTTATGTGATAGATGAAGAGGGTTATATTTCAAACACACGTTTATGTGTGAAAGATTTGGTTGCGAAATCAGAGTCTGATGGAACATGGATAATAATTGATTGGGATAAGGCTCATCATGCAGTAGGATCGGCTGCTGGTTTGTTAGCCGGGTATTTGGGTACACTTGTTAGAATGTTTAAAGACTTTCCCATAATGTTTGATTGTTGGAGGGATATTCCAATGGATAGAAAAGAATCGTTTTATGATTCAAAGATAAAGGTATCATTAATAAAACAAATACATATTTTGTAAATAAATTTTATGGTGATTATCATTTTCTTTATTAACCTATTTTTATTCTTATGGTTAGCTTCATTTTAATGTTGATGATGGACGTGACAAAACATACATACTTGCTTCTGCTGCAAAGAAATGGAAGGAAGGTCGTTGTCAATTGTTTCAAAGATTTTATAGATGGGATCTCACTTTGGAGGAAAATCTTAAAAATTATCCAAAATGCAAAGGCATTGATGAAAAAGAATGGGCTGTTTTTGTTCAATATAGGCGGAAAGAAAAGACACAGGTAATATTAGTGTTTTACCCGTATAATTTTATTTTTAATACATAGGTAATGAATTGTATCTTATCCCTATATTTTTAATACATGTTTTTTTATTGTTACGAATGTAGAAAATAGAAAAACAAAATGCCCAAAATAGAGGAAAATTGAAGATTCCGCATACACTTGGATCTAAGTCGCTTGCAAGGAAGCAACAAGAGTTGATATGTCTAAATCTATATATTTTTATTGTATTTTTTGATAATATAAATAATTAATATTTGTTCTTAATATTAGGAATCGAGAGATGGACGATCATACAGTAGAAGTGAAATGTATGCAATTTCTCATAAAAAAAACATACGGTTCTTTTGTCAATGAACATGCATACAACAATAATGTAAGTACAAGTTAATTATTTTAAAATATTTGTTAGTCTCCTTAATGTTTGAGAAAAAATCAAACATTTTGGCATCTCTTAGAGATGGGGAGAACCTGTCTGAAAACTTGTTAATTGAGATGTGTTTGAAATGTATAAAAAATTGAAGAATAAATGTTATGTTAATTGTTTTATTACTATTGAATCAAATAAAAAATTTATATTAAAAATTTGAGGAATAAATGTGTGTCACTATTGATGGTGCATAACATAGTTTCTCCATGTAACAACATTAAACATGAGAGTTATATTCACTTACGAAATATCTATGGCATAATGTTGATTGCAGGTCTATATCATTGCCTGATCAAGTAGTTACCTCCTAAATTAATATTGATTACATACTACATTTACTATTAAGTTATTATAATAACCAGTTTGTTATCTAATAATATTTTTAAGATATTAAGTTTATTGCATCATGATTCTTGTTATATAAACCATAATTTAATTTGCTCTTTTGCATGTGCAGGAAAAATTACAAGCTGCAATTAAGGATTCCATGTCTGAAAATGAGGCATTTCAGAAAGTATTTGGAAAAGAACATCCTGGATATGTTCGTAGTATGGGACTTGGAGTTACACCATCTCAGATTAATGGATCTACGAGATCGTCTTCTTCTTTTGAAGAAAATGAAAAAATAAAGGAAATGCAAAAAGAAATGAATGTGCTTAAAGAAAAAAATTCAAAAATTGATGAATTGTTGGAGGCAATCACATTCTTAAAGGAAAAGGACATTGCTAGGACAAAAGAAATTGAATTCTTAATGCAAATGCAAAATTCTAGTGGAACACAAGTATGATTTTCATGAAATCTATTATTATCTTTAAAATATATAAGTTTAAGATTGATAATTTATTCTAGTGGAAGAAATTCTTCTAAGTTTAATATTTTATTTTCAGGGATTGGAGTCACCTGTTGATGGTAGACGTTCTTCTGAGTCTAGCTACCGAATTGCAGAAAATGGATCATCAGGAAGGACAAATTAGACTTTGATGTTTTTCTATATACTTTTTTAGCTACCTGTTAATGGTTCTTATGAATTTTTTTAATGTATGTTTGGTATTATGATGCTTATTATTATAAGATTAGGATATTACATGTTTTATGGATATTACATGTTTTATGAATATTACATGATTATGATATAACATGATTATGATTATAGACATTTCATTTCTATGATCGGATTTAATTTTACTACGTTAAAAAGTGATTATAGATATTTCATTTCTATGATTGGATTTAATTTTACTACATTAAAAAGTAATATTGAAAATCATATAAACATAATAATTTAAGGATAATTTAAAAAAATTTCTATGATTGAATTTAATAATACCATAAATAAAAATATTTTTGTAAAAATAATTTACAGAAAATAAATAATATTGAAAAAATAATATTATATTTAAAAATATTATAATAGATAATAATTAAAATAAAAAATATTATAAACAAAATTATGACGGTTGGTAACCGTTGTAATCAATAATAAAAATAAAATCATTCAGAAAGTTACGACAGTTATAACTGTCGCAATCAATGTTATAAACATGAATCAAACAAAAGTTACGACAGTTATAACCGTCGTAATAAAAAAATATATGTTAATTACGACAGTTATAAACGTCACAAAAAGTCATATAATCATGTGTCAAATGGATAATTACGACAGTTTTAACCGTCGTAATCAACAATTAAAACAAAAATCAATAAGCAATTGAAGAAGGTTGGAAACCGTCACAAAATAGAGTTTACGTCAGTTAAATATCCGTCGTGGATATAACGGCGGTTTGCATGACGGTTTTCACAACCGTCGTTATATGGCCTCGCGACGCACGATTCCGCGACAGTTCAGAAACCGTCGTAACTTAGAAATTGCGACGGTTCTAACTGTCGTAATCTGGCAAAATGAACCGTTGCAATTTGCCAACCTCAGAGTATTAAAGTTTTTCGTCTGCCAGCTGCTACTGTCAGGAAGGCTCTGCAAGAGAGTGAAGGCAAAGGACTTCCTTGGAGTGTGATCATCCCAGAGGCAGAGAGATATGCTACAGAGGCTAAGTGGAATGACTTTGTTGCTCTGCTTGCATTGATGGTGTATGGGTCCAGCTTGTTCCCAGGAGAGAAGGAGTTTGTCAGCTTAGAGGTGATCTCAATCTTTGCAAAAGGCAATCCAGTTCCTACTCCATTGGGTGACTTCTACTACAGTGTTCATTACAGAAATGAGAAGGGTAGGGGTGGTTCAGTAGTCTGCTGTGCTCCTTTGTTTGCTAAGTGGTTTGCCAGACAGTTGCCTAAGTCAGGTGCCTTCAAGGAGATGAGGTATGAGTGGAGATGGTCCAGAAGACTGATGGGGTTGATTGCTGAAGATATTGCCTGGGGATATGACAGAGATCTGCTAGGTAAAGAGTTGCTGGTCAGTTGCGGAAGATTTGCTGGAGTGCCTTTGCTGGGAAGGAAAGGTGTCATCAGTTATTATCCAACCATAGCTAGAAAATAGTTTGGCTAACCTTTGAAAGATCCTCCTCAGATGGAAGAGTTTGCTGAATCTTTGTACTTTCCTGCTGAAGGAAACAAGGAGTTAGTTCAACAAGCAGTCCAAGCATGGGCTCATAGGATAAGAAAGGGTAAGAAAGACTTCGGCAGAGTTGATCCCAAGACATATCCACCATTTGCTGCATGGTTGCAAAGACATGTAGAAGCAGTTCTCATTCCTTTTTCAGTTGAGGCCCCACTTTATCCCAGAGAAGTGCCTAGTCAGAGTAGTACTGTCTCTCTTGAAGAGTATTAAGTGCATAGCCTTCCTGACAGTAGCAGCTGGCAGACGACAAACTTTGGCTATGTCTTCATCTTTAAGCACAACCTCAGACCCATAGAATGGCAGTGTCTCTCTGACTGGAACATTCAGCATGCTGGAGATCTCTTCCAATGTTGGAGCTAAGATGTAACCTGGAAAAACAAGCAACACAGCAGAGGATCATAAAACTGCAACAAGGTATGCAAACTGTCCTTTTGGTCAGCAGTGGGCTTGTCCACAAACTTCAGTATCTGGCCATATCTTTTCTTGAAATTGCCTAAGACTTGGTCATTCATCATAACTGCTAACCTCTGAACACTTCTAACTTTAGGCTGAAGAAAGGTATAATGCACATTCTTTTTCCTTGGAACTCTTCTGATTTCTGCCATGGAGATAAGATTACTAGAACTGGGAGCAGATTAAGAACAATGACGTGAAAAAAGGGAAACATAAACAGTTACTGCAAAGAATGATGCAAATGCAATGCAATTCAAGCACATGATCAACTAGGGCCATCTGAACTGGAAACTAACAAGGGCCTGATCAGTGATCTTTAGTTGTAGTTTTCAATCTGTTTTCGTTGTCCTTTGTGTATAATTTCGTTTGTTTGAAGTATTTCTTTCACGTTTTCGTCGTAGTTTTCTTAATGTAGCATGCAAGCTTAGTTTTAGTCTTTTTATCAATTTTTATCTTTGGTATGTGTTATGTAGTTGTTTTGTGATGTGTTTTCAGGTCAGCATCTAATCGGTTGTTCGAAGCCTTTGCAAAGATGATCCGAGTGTTAAAAAACAACAAAAATAGGGATATCAGAAGCACAACACGGGTGCCAGTGTTGTACAACACGGCCCGTGTTGTGAAGGCCTTTTGAGGAAGGAGTCTATGGAAGAAAAGGAGGAAACCAGTGGTATGACACGGGTGCCCGTGTTGTACAACACGGCCCGTGTCATGGCACCTGGCGAAAAGAAACTTTTGAGAAGACTCAGAGACACAACACGGGTGCCCGTGTTGCACAACACGGCCCGTGTTGTGAAAACCAGAAAAAACCTGATATTTTTATGTTGCTGCGATATTTTCAGAGGGCATTTTGGACATTTCACGGTGTTTTAGAAGACTGATATATATTAGATGATTAAGACTAAAAGATTTTCACTTTTGATTTGGGGATTTTGGGATTGAACGATAAAAGGAGAAGAAGGATTGATCAAGAGTGGAAGCGATTGACGATCCAACCGATTCTACGTTAATTGTAATGTCTCTATATTATTGCTCAGTTTTTATTTTTGTTATGAACATGAGTGGCTAAACCCCCCAATGCCAGGGGGGTGTCCCTGATTTGCTTTATGTAATGACAATTTGAATTCTTAATTTTGAGATTATGCGTTTAAACCCGTTTCTTTATTTTATGCAACGTTCTTAATGCTTTATCTTTGTTGGAAAATTGGATAATTGATCGTAGTTAGGATTTGGTCTGACCAACCAACCTAACTTTGTTGCATAATTTTTATCACGGTAAATATTACTGAGGAATTGGAATATCCTGTGAAAACCATTTTTATGTCAGAATTATTGCTTGATATTCTTCCTTGCCCATTGAGGAATTAAGGTCGAGGAAGAATACCAAAGGTTTTTCTCTAAATGAATTTTGGAAAAACGTTATTGAACATAGGAAAGATACTTTTTGAAGCATGTCTCTGTAAAATTGAGAAATTATTAAGTCATTGCATTGCAAATTATACACCGTCCCTGACATTATTCTCATATTTGTGCAACCTCTGTTTTTGTTTACGTTTTAGTAATTTTAATTCTATTTCTTCGAAAAACAAACTATCAACCAAAACTTTTGTCCAATTGAAATCAATTCATTAAAACTTATTTCGGTACGCAGTCCTTGAGATCGATATTTGGGATAACTCCCTTCTATTACTACATCGGTAAAAATAGTACACTTGCAATTTTTCCGATCAAGTTTTTGGCACCGTTGTCGGGGACTGCCAAGGAACTAAGTTGTCTTGTATTATATCAATTGGAATTTTGTTGCTCTGCGACTAAAATTTTATTGTTTTCTCTGTATATCATTTTAGTGTTATTGAAACTTTGTTATCTAACTTGTGTCTAACTGTTTATGCGAGGTCAGACCTCAGCTAAATTTTCTTTTGACACAAAACCAGAAAGAGCTTTGCACGAGAGACGCCGCAAGGCAAGAGTTGATAGACTGGCTAAAACTGGTTCAAGTGTCCCGAATCAGGAAACGGAGGACTATATATCTGTGCACTCTGAGCATAGTGACTCTGACTCAGACAGAGAAACTGATCCAGGATTTGATAACATGGCAGGGAATCAACCTGCTGCAGAGAGACTTTTAGGGGACTATGGAGGGGCAAATGCTCAACCTAACAGGATGACTATTGTTAATCAACCGGTGAATGTAGCACACTTCCAGTTGCATCCATCCACTATCCGCCAGTTAGAGAGCAAGCCTTTCTCCGGAAGAATCAATGAGGATGCAAATAAGCATATTCAGAGATTCCTCACCACCACCACTTCTTTGAAGATCGAAGGTCATTCAAAGGAGGAAAAACGACTTGTGATGTTTCCATTCACACTTACCGATGATGCAGAAGAGTGGTTCTACTCTCTTCCAGCGGCGAGTATCACAACATGGCAAGAGATGGAAACATCGTTCCTTAATGAATATTTTCCTGCTTCAGTGTTCATCCGGAAGAGATATGATATAGTCAATTTTAAACAAAAAGAGGGTGAATCACTTGGAGATGCGTATAAAAGATTCAAAAGGTGTTTGACCGCGTGTCCTACTCATAATATGGACGCGACCGAGCAAATGCAAAACTTTGTGAATGGGTTGCCACAAAATGTGATCCCCAGGTGGGCCCTCGGATGCGAATGGGTTTGCCACAAAATGTGGGCTGCCACTGTCATCACTAAAGAGGGATGTTTCCACAAGGTTCTCAAAGATCGGTCCCCAGCTGCACATAACTGTCAGGGTTATGTAATGAGAGAGGAAGATCCCAAAATCAAGACATTTCCAAGACAATCGCAACCTGGGTGTGGAACTCACTACTACCCCCATGACAAGATCTCATGAGGCCAAAGTGGAACCACTCTAAGTCCTAAGGTGCACTCGAGCCGAGTACTTGGCTTATCTCTCAAGAACAAGTAACACCCATCCCACCAAACAGAAAACCAGTCCAGACAGTCCAGTATATATACATGTGTAGAAAATAAATACTGAAAACTGTAAATAAAACGGTAAATAAAGCTGTAAACAAACAACAATAAAACAAGCCACAACAAACAAACATCACCCAAAGAAACAACAACAAACAAGCACTAGGAGAGACTCACAGGGGAACCAGAGATTCTCTAGTGATCTAGTTCCCCAGCAGAGTCGCCAGCTGTCGCTCCCCGGATATTCATCCTGGTACAAACGCGAAAGTGGCGCGGAAAAAAGAATAGAGTCGCCAGCCAGGCATTTTATCCCGAAGAAAGGGAATGGTAATGCTGCACAAACCAGAAGAAAGAAGAGGAAGGACACAGGTCCTACGAACCAAAGAGACTGAGTTCGGGAGTCGGTTACGACCTGGGAAGGTATTAACACCCCAGATCGTCTGCCGTACCCGACGGGATCCACGCTTGCAAAGAAATCTGTTTCAAAGGGGGATGGAATGAAAGCTGCTGCAAAGAAAAGGAAATGAACTGGATAAAAGAAACAAAAAGGGAGCTGGAAAAGAAATGGAAAGGAAAAATGTAGGGAAAATAAAGATTGTGCTCGAACGGGCCCTACCCCGCTGCCTACGTACCTCATCAGGATAATGAGGATCAGAGACGCCGTAGTTCCCCTAACTAGGGGTACCAAGGAAAATTTCTTATGAATTAAGGCTTGAACTGCCTATGCCATTGCTCAGGTGTTACAGACTCGGATGACGAGTGCGTAACCATCTTGCAAAGTGACAAGTAGGAGCAAGTTCACGTACGGAGTGAAGGAGATGAGAAAAGAATTCCCGAAGGAAAGACGCTTATTGTTTGTTTGTGTTTTTTAGAAGCTTTTAGGAGTGTGTCACAAAGAAGTGAACTCAAGCTCTTTTCCATGGAATGTGCACTTGTCACTACATTCCAAGATGGAATAATAGAACAAGCACACTCAAGTAAGGAGAAGATCCCCAAAACTTGATCCCAATGATTAGGGTCTAAGCTCACTAACTTATTAAGTTATTAAGTGTTTTTGGTATTTACAAATGAAGAAGTGTTTTTTATGCTTTTCTTTATGAAGAAGATACCTTGATCAGACTTGTGCATCACAAGGTAAACTTGTACTATCCCAAGATGGGAAGAATACAAGCAACCTCATGGGATAAGGCTATGGATCAAGACATCACTTCAAACTTATTAAGATGTTTTTTAGAGTTATGAGATAAGAAGAGAAGAAGAACCAAAAGGATCTCAAAGGAAAAATTCTAAAGGGGGACTAAAATAATCCTAAGTGTTAACATGCATGGATGTCCTAAGGGTTAGTGAGGTTTCTATCCTAATGAAGAAGGAAAGAAGAAGAGAAGAAGAAGATAGAAGAAGGGATGAGAAAGGCCTAAGCCCAACAACAAAAGAGGTTAGTTCAAGATAAACATAAGAGGAAGAGATGAGAATTGGAGATGTGGAACTCAATTCCCACATCTCACACTTACCATAGCCCCTGCAAGGTTAATAAAGTGAACACAAATGAAGCACAATGAGCAAGATAACATGATAACATCCAACAACCAGAATTTAAATGGTATGAACAAATGCACAATGCAAATGCAACTCAAAGGAATGAGGAGAAGAAAGTATGCAAGCTAAATATTCAACATGAAACACACATGAAAACAAATGCACACTTATGAAATATGCAAAGCAAAATGCACAAAATATGAACACAATTCTCACAACCAGAACCAAAACAAGATGAAGAAGGGCTTAATAAGCCAACAAGATGAAGATAAGAGAGGTACAAGACCAAACAATCACCAAATGGGAGTGAAAGAAGCAATGATATGAAGTGAAAGCACTTAAGGAAACAAATGACTTAAAGAAGAAGCAAACATAAAAATTCTTAAGACACCAACCCTATCTTAGGACCAGGAAGATACCCACACCCTAAAGGAACCCCAAATGAGAAGAAGAAGTTGGCACAAGTTCCCTTCTTGGCTTATATGAGAGCTAAAGGTTCAAAGGAAGCAAAATGAGACAAGGTTCAAGACAAAATTCACATTAAACCATCCAAGCATCTAAAAATTCCACAATTCAAGACAAATGATATTAAAACATAATGTAACAATGATCCAAAAGTATTAGGTAAAATTCAAAAGCAAAACAAGTCAAATGGAGGCAAGAGCACAAGCTAGGGTTACAAACTTACATCACAAGTCACAGGATCAAAACTCAAGAAATAAGTTTCTAAAAATCCAGAGAAAAATCACATGAAAATTACAATTTCTTAAGAATCCAGAGCAAAAAGAATGGGATCAAAACTCAAAATATTGAAGAGTATGGAAAATGGACAAGGCAGTGTGGTAAAAAGAGGATTCAAAAGAAGCTAAGTGAAACAATGAATTAATTCAGACACGTGGTAAATGGAAAAAAAATAAAATAAAAATATGATAAAATAAAAGAGACTCAAAATAATGTTCATGATTATTTTGGGATTTTTTATATGAAGGAAACTATATTAATAAAATAGAAATTGAAGCTGAATAAAAGAAAAATTAATAAGAAAAAGAAATGAAAATGAAATGAGGCAGGGGTGTGAAGAGTAAAGATCCACGCTGAGTTTGTTTGGGCTTGATGAGAGGGAGGTGTAAATATCAAGCACTGAGGCCCAATTCCAAGCGCAGGAATATAATATCTTATGGTGAATTTCAGTGGAATTAAATGGAAAAAAGGAGAAACAATGGATTGGTCTGACGTGCATGCTTGGCCCTTCATTAATTGAGTTGGCATAAGGCTGGATTGTGATTGGTTGGTGTATGGAACTTACGGTGGGTTGTGTCACACGCTGCATTAAAAAATAAATAAAAGAAACACATATGAGACGGAGAGAGCTAGGGCAACGTGGCGCAATGCTGAGCGCTGGATGAGCAGATCCAAAGGCCAATGTTTCGTCTTCTTCGTCCAAACCCTAGCAAGAACACAAGCAATTTTCCGGTGACCAGAGCTAGGGCTCCGACACTGGAATCCATACCAGAACCACAAACGACCATAAAAAAAGATCAAGACCTCCAGATCCACTAATTAGACCTCACTGAATTCAAATATAACAACAAAAAAAGCTAAAACTCAATGAATTAAACGAATCGAAGAAAATAAAGTTGCACCACCAAACTTTGAACTCAAATAACTTATGTTATGATGCACCATTTTCAAATCCAAACAGTGCAGAATCATCAGTGAAGATCAAATAACACAAAGCAACACATTAATTCCATTTCTAGTTCACAAAGTTTCAAGCCATACATGAGATGAAGATCTTGGTATAATGAGATATAAAGCCAAAGAATAGATGCAAATCACTCCACTTACTCCCTATATGCAAAATAAATGCATCTAAGATCTTGAAACAAGCTGGATCTGAGATTTCAAAGCAAGTTGCCTTGAAATGGCAATGTTGCTATACTTGAGAATAAGCTTCAATGAGGGAATGTTTAATGATCCTGGGCTTGCCTAGATTACAGATCCACAATTGGTTTGGAGTTTGGATACTTGGGTGAAGAGGAATTAGAGAAAATGCAAAGTTGCATGAAGTTTGTGAATGAGAGAATCAGAGAGATCTCAGGCTTGCTAAACCCTAATTGCTTTTTGTGTGACCTCACAAGGCAATGCTGAAAGAATGAAATCAAATGCACGAATGAGTCATGAGTTTTGGGTGATTTTGCATAATTGGCAACATGTGAGATAAGCATGCTATGATCATGCTCACTTGGGCCTCTCAGCACATGGGCAAGGCATTTACCACCCTTGATTCAAACCCAATCAATCCTGGCCTTTAGATCAAGCCCTCACACTTATTTCATGACTTTGGCCAATTTTGCAATTTTTGAGTGATTTTCTTGTAGTGCAAGAAAATGACCATTTCTTTGGAGAAAATTGGTCATAATACAATGAATTTTAAGTTTTAAACACAATTGAACCCATACCAAGTCACACAATTAAGTTTGGAAGCATTTTGCATTTGGTGGCATGCTTGAAAAGTGAAATTTGCCCTAGAATCATGAAATTTTCAAAGGACATATAGAGAGATCTAGGAATCCTATGAAAATGTACTTTTACTTTTTGAAAATGGGAGCCCTTACTCTTCAACTTTCATGTTTTACTTTGGTCCATTTGAAGAATTTTTGATCATGTTAAGGCCATTTGAAAATTAGGGCAAAAGTTGCCAAATTTGGAAATTCCTTAAAATCAACTTTGTGCCATTTTTGCAAAACCCTCCTAATCTCCATGATTCTTGAAATTTGATCATTCCAAACCTCTTATAACATTGTAAGGACCCCTCTTGGCCAAAAAATTTGGGTTAGACCCCTTGAAATTGCACAGTTGACTTTTTTAAGGGCACAATTGACTTTTTACTTCATTTGCAAGCAACTGAGGCATTGTCTGACTTCTACATGGAATTTTCTCATGAAAATTGACACCTAGGATCCTCTTAACATATAGAAGACTTTGCCCAAATGAAATGGCCAAAGTTTTGAGATATTGGTGCTTGAATCACAAACCCTAATTTGGGTGCCTTGTATAAGAGCTTTGCCTTGTCCTGAGACTTCTGATGAGCATGCAATTTGAGCTTTTGCCAAGGGACTTGATCTTTTAAATGGAGTGTAGAATCACCATAGGACTTGTATACAACCATTGGGACCCTTGTCATGGCTTGTGGTGCCTCAAGAACCTCCATAGATGACCATATGCTTGATGATAGGACATGAAGGATGTTATGCCTCATCTTTCCAAGATATGATGCTAGGAAAATGATATGAGTATGATGAATATGATATGATATGATTCTCAAAATGAAGAGGGCAAATTTGGGGTGTTACAATACCTGAGTTGAAGCTTTTCAATTTGGAGCTTTCTGACCTCCTCTCTTGTGCAAAACCACTCCAATGATCCCCCTTGTGCTTCTGAAAGGCTTAGAACAAGTTTGTTTTGGCTGATTTGAGATGTTTGGTTCTGATAACTCAGAAATCATGTTTTTGATTTGGGAGGTTTCAGGCCATTTTTAGGGTTGCTTTGTGTTCTATGAGTGATTTGAAGATGATTGGTGAAGTTTGTTTTGAAGTTTGATGGCTGTGTTTTGAGTTTTGAAGAAGGGAAGGTTTTTGATAATTTTGTGAATTTTGAGCTCTCCAATGTTTCAGGCTTGAATGTGTTATCAAATGTGTTCCTTAGGGTTTGCATAAGAGGTTGTGATTGGTCAGAGAGTGGGTGGTGGCTCAGTTTGATTGGTATGGGAGGAAATGCAAAATTGTCAACTTTGTGTACTTGAGGTATGGGCATGGTGCAGAGCTGTTTCAAGGGGTATCTTGGCCTCAGCAGAGTTTGTGGATGGCCCTTGGATCAAAAGATTGCAGCTGGAAGGCTTGGATGAAGAGATGTCATGCTTTATGCAATTTTCCAACTTTGATGTTTCTTGAGAATTAAGTCACCAAAACCCTAGGTTCAATGCATAATTATGATCTTTTAAGGTTTCTTGAACATGTTATGACATAATTGAGCATATTAGAGGTCACTTAGAAGCTTGAAATGCCAATATGCAAAAATCCCTCTTTGACATGAACTTGAAAATTATGTGATTTTTGCCAACTTTGAAAGGCCATATCTTGAGTTCTAGGATGAATCAAGACATGTTATTGTACTTTTTGAAAAGGGATAGACCTAATCTACAAATTTCATGTCCAAAATTTTTTCATTTGAAGCTTTTTTGGTCATGAGAGAGGAGGTTGAAAATCTTTCCCAAAATGGAATGTTTCCATTACAAGTCATTTCCATTTTTGGCAAGTTTGCAATTGGCTCAAAATTCTTCAATTTTATGATCTTCCAACAACTTCTAAGATCAAATAAAGATCATATAACTTCAATTTGATGAAACTGATCCTTTGGTTCCATTGTTGGGGGCCTCAGATGCCCTGATTTTGACTTAACTTGCTCAAGAAGTTACCCAATGATCAAATGACTTCCACAATGAGTTTCTTCATCAAACTTGGTACACATGATCCTTATAACATATTAAGAACATTAGAAGCAAGAATGAGCAAAAAATTTGGAGTTGAGGTCTCTAAAACCAAAACCCTAATTTTGGTCATCTGTGTAGTGAAAAACCCTAGCTCTACTTCCATGCCTTTGCCAATCTTTGTGATTTCTTGACTTCCATGAACTTTGGGGAGAAAAATATGATTATAGAACAAAAATGGACCCCCTTGGAAAACTTTAATACCTTTGGGATGGCTCAGATTGATTCTTGGATTTGCTCAGATCATAAACCCTAGATGTAAATGAAATTGAACTATGCAGTGAAGCAAACATGCAATATGAGATGTAATGCTTATGTTAAAACAAAAATGAAAGATCACAAGCCATGGTGTGAGAAAAAGTGAGGGCGAATTTGGGGTTTTTACTGGTGTGAGCAATGATTTCAACATGATTGTGTGCCCATGTGGGGTGTGAGCAATCAGATTGTGTGCCCGTGTGGGGTGTGAGCAATCCATAAATATTGTGTGCCTATATGAGGTGTGAGCAATGGGTGAAATGATCACGAATGATTGTGTGCCCATGTGGGGTGTGAGCAATCGGATTGTGTGCCTGTGTAGGGTGTGAGAAATCCATAAACATTGTGTGCCCATGTGGGGTGTGAGCAATGGGTGAACATCGTAGGCCCGATGGGGAGTTACATTGGTAACGAGCGATGGTTCCAATAATTTCCTGAGTGAACTTGAGATGATTGAGTCGGTACTGCATTGCATTTTTATATAGTCGTGAGTCAGTCTCTATGATTTGCATTTTGTCATCTTTGTATTTGTGCATTGATGAGTATTCATGAATATGTATGTTTATATGGAGTGATGGAAATGGTGGAAGTATGCATGAAGAATATGCTTAATTTATATATATATATATATATATATATATATATATGGATATTTATACATTGTGATGTATATGTGTGATTGGAGATGAATTATGGTGAGAATGTATTAAATGTGTATTTATATGCTAAGATATATATAATTATATGCATTGTTATTATGATAATATTTCTCACCCTTTTAATGCTTTATGATGCTCTATGAGGCATTGCAGAGTAGGTATGCTGGAGGTCTTTTTGTGAAGCGTGTCTTCATTCTTTTGTCGGTCGGCTCTGATATGTAGCACCGGGTAGCTAGGGATTTTGGTTGTGATGCCTTTTGTGGTGCATTTGTATATGTATCTTGGTGATGAATGTTTATGTAAACATGAATTATGTTTATGTTGGTGAATCAAACTTGATGATATATATATATATATATATATATATATATATGTTTGATGTTATTCAATGTTTAGATTTTCCCCTTTTATTCTAAATATTGAGATGTGTGTGCAAGTATTTAGCTACTCCACTGTTGCATATCTATTGTTGAGCAGGTGTTGGATGTTCTAATTTCATGTATAATGTGACGTACCTCTTTTATACCATGTTTCTAATTATACTCTGATGGAATTTTAATATGTGCCTAAATGATTATTTGATTATTTAGGGTTATAGAAAGGGGGTGTTACATTAAGTGGTATCAGAGCCAGGTTCGAGTCAGTTGTGTATATATTATTGTTGTGATGGTTGAACTTTTGTTTAGTCTTGTTGTTGTCTTTGGGAATAATCGGAATATGGTTGGTATAAACGACAATCTGATGGCTGCTGCTTTGGAAGCAATGACTAGGGCGGTGCAGGTTGCTCCGAATGTGAATGCTAATGATGAGTTCAGGAAGAATCAACCACCTTTCTTCAATGGAAGATTTGATCCCGATGGTGCTCAAATTTGGTTGAAGGAGGTTGAAAGGATCTTCAGAGTCATGGATTGTGCGGAGGAGAGTAAGGTGAGGCTTGGATCTCACATGCTGAAGGAAGAAGCCGATGATTGATGGGTCAGTAGGCGTCTAGCTCTTGAGGTGGAATATGAAGAGATAACTTGAGATTTATTTCGTACTGAGTTCTTGAGGAAGTATTACCCTGAGAGTGTGAAAGGGAAGAATGAGATGGAGTTTCTTGAACTGAAACAAGGTAGTATGTCTGTAGTGGACTATACTGCTATGTTTGTGGAGTTGGTTCAATTTCATCCTCATTATGCTGCTACTACTGCTGAGTTCTCGAAGTGTATTAAGTATGAGAATGTTTTGCATCCCGAGATTAAGCAAGATGTGGGATATCAAAGGATAAAAAGGTTTTTTGATTTGACGGAATGTTGTAGGATCTTCGAGGAAGACAACAATGCTCGTTCTACACATTAGAAGAGTTTGAATGAGAGGAAGGAAAATCAACAAGCTAGAAGTGGAACTTATGTGACACCCATTATTAAGGGAAAGCATAGGGGAAACTTTGATAAGAGATCTGGAGGAGGAGGTTCTGGTTCTGTTAAATGTTACAAGTGTGGTGAAATGGGTCATAAGTCTTTTGAGTGTGGGAAGAACATAGTGAAATGTTCTAACTGTGGAGGCCGTGGGCATGCTACTACCGATTGTAGAAAGAATGTAGTGAAGTGTTATAATTGTGGAGAAGTGGGTCACATTAGTACTAAGTGTACTAAGCCGAAACAAGCTCAAGAGGGCGGAAAGGTGTTTGCATTAGCAGGAACAGACAATACTAGTGCAGACCATTTGATTAAAGGTACATGCTTTATTTATAGTACTCCTTTAGTTGCTATTATTGATACGGGAGCGACTCATTCGTTCATTTCTTAATAGTGCGCTAAGCGTTTGAATTTGTTTATGACTTCTTAGGGTGGTGAGATGGTTATTGAGACTCCTATTTCAGGGTCGATAACTCCGTCTTTGGTGTGTGTAAATTTTCCTTTGACCATGTATGTGTAAACACCCCAAATTTTCCCTCACCCATTCACACCATGGCTTGTGATCTTTTCATATGCATAAGTTCAATCATAGCATCTCATACCACATTTTTGCTTCACTGCATTGTTTCTAAGTCATCTGCATCTAGGGTTTGTGATCTGAGCAATCCAAGGGCCATTTGAGCCACTCCAAAGGTTTTCAATCACTTCAAAGGGGTCCATGTATGTTCAAGCATCATATTATATCCTCTCAAGATCAAAGAAGTCAAAGAATCACAAGAACTGAGGAAGGCATGGAAGCAGAGCCAGGCTTAACTGCACAGATGACCTAGAATTAGGGTTTTGGTTTCAGAGGCCATAACTCCTAAAATTTTGGTCACTCTTGTTTCTATTGGTCTCTATATGTTATGAGGATCATGCATATCAATTTTAATGAAGAAACTCAATGGGGGAGGCATCTAATCAAGAGTTGACTTCTTGAGCAAGTCAGTGCAAAATCAGGGCATCTGAGGCCCCAATGACCCAACCAAAGGGTATTCTCCATCATTTTGAATATGTATGATCTTTATTTTATCATAGAAGATGTTAGAAGTTCACAAAATTGAAGAATTTCAAGCTATTTGCAAAATTGCCTTTTTGGGAAAGTGACTTGTAATGAAAACTTGCCATTTTGGGAAAGTTTTTCAACCTCCTCAAATTGATTCAAAAATGCTTCAAATGAGAAAACTTTGGTCATGAAAGTTGTAGAATGGATCATTCCCTTTTCAAAAAGTACAAGAAATCATTCTAATTCATCATGGATCAAAAGTTATGGCTTGCTAAAGTTGGACAAAATCACATAATTTCAAGTTTTACACCAAAGAGGCAAAGTTGCAAAAACCTCTTGCCAAGGCAAAATGTGACTTCAATGTAACTTCTAACCTTTGCACAAACATAAACCAATGCCTAAAAATCAGATTGCACAAAAGAACCTCCCATTTTCATGACATATGCTTCAAGTAATTACAAAAGGGCCAAAAGATCACAAAGTTGCAAAACCTCTCACAAACCCTAATCCACTTGCTAATTGGCCTCAAGACTGATTCTATGGCTCTCCTCAATCCTTGCTGCGCAGGACACCCCTTTGTCCTTGGCCTGCCATTGACCCATACCTCTCTTACACAAAAAATTGACTTTATGCATTTTGCTCCATACCAATCACACTGCTCCACAACAACTCTATGACCTATCAAGGATTGATATGTGTACCAAAAGCAACCCAACACATAACACAACACAGCCTGATCTCTCCCACAAGCCAGCATTCTCCAAACTCACCTCTTATGCATTAACATTCGAATCTCCTCACACAAGCTTCAAACATCAAAATAAACTTCATAGAAACACTCACCATGATCCACTGACCAGTTACCAACCATTACTTTGCCCTGAAACCCTACATATCAAAAACACGATTCTCATCCCTCACTGAACAGAACTTCATCAATCTCACAAACCAACTAAAATAAACTCCATACAAGCTTTGCAAACTCCTCAGGAGGTTCATTGGGTTCATTTTGAAGCAAGGAAGCAGCCAAAAAGCTCTTGGATTGAAAGCTCCATCTCAGGTAGCCATGTGAAAACATTTTTCCAGAACTCTTGTTTTAAGCATCAAAATGATTAAGCTTGCTTTCCTGGTCACACTGAACTTTAAATTTTCGAAAATGGTTGAGAAATGAGTGTGTATGGCTTGTCTGAAATTTTTGCCATTTTTGTATCTTGCTTCGAATCTGGTTCATGCTTAGAAATAAATTGTTTTTGAGGTCAGGGATGAGTTTAGGGAGGTGAGAGGAAGTGATCTGGAGCTTTAGAGCTCCAGAAATGGCCTGGGGAGTGATTTGGGAAATTCTCAGGGGAGGTGTGGCCGGAGAAGATGACCGGAGGTCATTTCCGGCCACCTGAATGTCATTAGGGCATTAATCACGTTTAGGGCAAAGTTTGAATTTGGACCATAGATCTGGCTGACTTTTGTTGACTCCCGCGCATATGAATGGCCTGGATCATTTCATTAAACCCTAATCCCATTTAATTAAATTAATTAATCAGATTTAATTTAATCCAGCCAGTTCAAACGTGGGCCGCCCAGATGCGCGCGGGTCAATTCCCCCTAATTTTGTTTGAATCTCAGCCAGTGGATGTGCATACTTCTCATTAATTCATTTTTATTTTCATTTTATTTGATTTATCTTGCACAAATTATTTAAAATAGCAAATCATGTTTAAAAATTCTGAAAATTTTTGTCAAACATCTCATTAATTTTCAGAGCCCAAAAATTTTTTTATTTTTATTTTTTACATCAAAAATCATTTTTAAATTATTTAAATGTTTATTTTCAATTAGTTAATGAAAATTAATTAATTAAAAATGCATTTAGGTATTTAAAAATCACCAAAAAATTCACATTGCATTTTAAAACATTTAGAAACATTATCCAACTCTCAAAACAAATTTATTTTTGGTTCTTGATGCCTTTTGATCATTTTCATTGGAATTAAATTCATTTTGAGGCAATATTTTGGTTCAAACTTTGAAAAATTCATTCTGCCTAACCCTTAAGAGTTTGATGATGGTTCTTCTTGCATTGCATTCTCCATAGCATTCAGTCTATAGGATAAAATTGGTTTGATTTGATCTTGCATTTTCAATTTTTTTGGCATTTTTCTTTGTGAGGCACCCCAAAACCCTAGTAATCTTAGAAATTCATAACTTTCACTAAGTTAAGAGTTAGATCCCCTTGTTTGGGCAGTCAACTTGTATAGGTTTAGGGTATCTTTGAATGAATTTTCAATTTTTTGTCATGTCATTTGCTTCTGGTTTTGAGTTTTTGCTTTGCATATTGTATGTAACCCTTATTTGTGCTTTCTTTTGCATCCATCTCCCATTTGCTTGCATCCAATGACTTGCCATGACATTTTGTGCATCCACATGATTCATAAGACATCTTAGGACATATTAGAATCATGCTTGACCATTGCATCTTTCATTTGCCATGTTATATGTCCATTGCATTTCATAAACTTTCTTGAACTTCCATGGTTCAAGCATGCTTCATTTGCATCCTTAAGCTTGTTTGATCACTCTCATCTCTTGTCATATGCTTGCATCATCTCTTAAGCATCATTAACATCATGTTTATGCTTCTGACTTTGATTTGCATCATGACATTTCATCTCATTTTCTTTGCATTTCATTTCTTTTGCTAACTTTTCAGGTGGTAAGTTGTTTTGAGAAGTGAATTTGCCTTCACTTCTCATAATCTCTTCTCATCCCTCTCATGCATCATTGCTGCATTTTATTTTTGTATTAGAGTGATCTTGCTCATTCATGTTCATCTCTTACCTTCTTTCTTCAAGCAACTTGGCTTCTTAAGTGAAGCAAGTTGTTTTGCTTCTCTTTGCTTCTTTCTCCTTTCATCTGCTTCTTTTCCTGGTGGCTTTTCTCTTGAAGATCTTCTTGCAAACCTCATTAACCCTAGGAACAACCAAGCATGATAATAATTAGGGTTTTATTAGTCCCCCATTTATTTTTGCCTTTGTGTCATCTTTGAGTCTTCTCTTCTCATCTCATAATCAAGGGCTAAACCCTAAAGGTTTTAAGGCTTTGTGATTAAGTTTATGCCTGTATCCTTCTATTAGGATGGAGTGTATAACTTTAATCCTAAGTGTTAAACCCTTAATGTGTTTAAACCCTTTAATCAATCCACCTAATAATCACTAAGACATCAAGCTTGTAACTTGGGCTTTGCATTAGGGTTCTAATTCTTCCTTAATCGGTTAAGAAGGACTAACCCTAGTGTTAATGGACAAGTCCCCCTCAAGTTGTCTTACAAATCATAAAAATCACTTCTTAACCCTACCATCAACTAAAATACACTTTAATAAAGTCTTTGTTTTGTCATGAGGTTAATCCCTAATCATGGATTGAGTTGAGGAGCCTTCCTCAGCTTAAATGTTCCCATCTATTATCCTTCTATTAGGATGGTGTAATGGGTCCATTAAATCTTTGATTATGGCTTAAACTCATTACTCAACACTAAACAAAAACAACAAAAACATCTAAATAATCACAAGTAGGTTAATGATCTTAATCCTACACCATGATGAGTTTACTAACCCTTGGTTTAGGCTTAAGCTCATTCTCTTATGACAAATTCCAAAAGCAATAAAAGACTGAAAACTCAAAAACAAACAATAATCGTCTCCTCCGGGATTCTTTTCTTATCACCTTCATTCACAAACAAGAACTTGCTTCTTACGTCTAATGCAAGACAGTTTGCACCTGAGCCAGACAGGTCATACACTTGAGCATAGGCAAGTAAGCAGTTCATAAGTCAATTCACCTTTCAGTCTCTTTGGGTCGAACTACGGTGTTCTGACTTCCTCATTGCACGAGAGGATACGTAGGCATAACATAACCGTTATCGAACAAAAGTCTCTGTATATTCCTCCTCTTTTAGCATCATTCTTTTAGCCTCATTGTCTTGAGCATTGCACTCTCTTCTTGCACTGACACTTCACATATTTCACTTCACCTTTCTTTTGCACTGACACTCGCATTCTTTTCCAGCTTTGATACACAAATTGCACTGATACTACTTCTTTAAAACACAAATCTTTTAAGCTTGGATGCCGTCGAGTACGGCAGACAATCTGGGTGCTAATACCTTCCCAGGTTGTAACCAACCCCCTTTCTCAGTCTCTCTGGTTCGCGACCGTTTTATCCATATCTTTTCTAGGTCTATGCAGCATTACCTTTCCTTCGGGATAAAAATGCCTAGCTGGCGACTCTTTTCTTCTGAGTTCACCCTTGTGTGTTCTCCTCTCCTTTCGCCGACCGTTCGCGTCTGTACCCCTTCTGGCCCCGTGTCATTTTGGTGGGAGTGACAGCTTGGCGACTCTGCTGGGGAATCCTTATATTGCAACCAGGGCATTTGGTTCTTTTTTTGGGTTCCTCCTAGCGCTTGTTTGATTTGTGTTTACTGGGGTGTTATGTCCTAATTGTGTTTATATAGTTGATTTATTTATTGCTTTATGTACAGCTTTATTTATTGCTTTCTTTACAGTTTTTCATTTTTCATATTGTCATGCTATCATTGCTGGATCTGGTTTTCTGTCTTGGTGGGTGGGGTTCTATTGAGAGTTTAAGGTCCTATACCTGGGACCTGAGTGACACCTAGGCTAGAGTGGTTCATGTTCTTTCCCATTCCATTTCGGTCTGGTGCGGGAATATGAAACACAGTTCAGATATGGGTTTCTTCTTGAGAACTCTGTGCTACAGATTTCCTGTAGTCCTAGGGCTATCTAGGAAGCCTGCTAAGTCTGGATAACCTTTATTATGACCTTCAGAAACTGAGGTGAATTAGAGGAGGATCTTTTATGGTTATTGTAAACACTGTACCTCCGGGTTAGAAGTGTTTACACTTCTCATAACTGATCCAAGTCTGAGGATCCTTGTTTTAGAACACTACCTGTGAGGGGGTTGGGCTGTTTACAGGTTTGCAGGTACCTTTGACCACATCATACCCTGTTACTGTTTGGATTAAGAGTACCTCACTTTGGACAGTTCTTGTGATTTAACCCTGGACATGTGACTCTTTATTTGAGTCCCCCTACCCTGGTTACTGGATTTCTGAACCTCCATTTGGACTTCTTGAACATGCATGGACTTTAAATCAAGACAAATATTCAGATCCAGCTTGATCACAAACCCTTTGCATATCATTTGCATACATCATCATTGCATCATTTAACATTTGTTTATTTGTTTTTCAGGGTATCCACATCATATTTGGCTTGGTTTTGACCCCTTCATCTGCAGAGACCTCTGTTTCATCAGTTATCTGTTTCAGCTACCTTCACCATCACCAGCACTGGCCTATCAGTGGCTCATCTCCAGTACCAGTCTTGATCTTCATCAACACTTGTCTTCAGCTCTTCATCAACACTCATGTCTGCACCCAGAAAGAGCAACATTTCATACCATTTCTTTGAGCCTGTGTTGACTGGTATCAGGCAGGTCCAGGCACTTATCACTCCAGACCACATCCCGTTATTCAGAGAGCATTATGGAGGTATCCTTGATATGGTTATGGACCTGGACCCTTCTCAGAGGAGTATGATCCACACCTGCCTACAGTTTTATGACCCTCCTTTGAGATGCTTCACTTTCCCAGACTTTCAGCTAGGACCTCTGCTGGAGGAGTTTTCATCATTGATTGGAGTACCTGTCAAGGGTGGTGTCCCCTTCAACCCAGAGATGCCAGCTCCCAGCAATGGAGAAGTAGCAAAAGCACTGTACCTGGAGCCTGCTTTGATTGAGCAAAACATGACAACAAAGGCTGGGATCCCTAGTTTGCACTTAGACTTCTTGATTTCTCAGGCCATCCTGAAGGCCTCTTTGGGAGAATGGAGGGCAGTTTGTGCATTATTAGCCCTCAACATATATGGGGTTATACTGTTTGTAGATGAGCCCAAATTTATCAGCAAGAATGCCATTCATCTTTTCCTTCTGAGGAACCCCGTACCCACATTACTGGGAGATTTCTATTATTCCATTCATCAGAGGAATGCGTAGCAAAGAGGGAAGTTGGTGAGATGTTGTGCTCCTCTATTTCACACCTGGCTGCTCAAACACTTACCTAAGACTGATGCCTTCCTGAATCCTCACCAACAGAAGAATTGGGCTAAGAGACTTATTGCTTTGACTTCAGATGACATCAGATGGTGCACCTAGAGCACCAAGGGCAATGGTATCATCACTAGCTGTGGGCAATACCCACATGTACCTCTGATAGGAGTAAAGGGTTGCATCAACTACAATCCTTTGTTGTTTAAGAGACAACTGGGCTATGCTTTGGTCCACCCTCCTAGAGTGCAAGATTTAGCTGAGACCCTGTATTGTGATATAAAGCCTAATCTAGCTGTTGTCAGACAAGCATCCTGGGCTTGGGACAACATCCAGACAAAGGGGGTGGCTATTCTTGGGAAGTGTAATAATGTTGCTTCAGCCCAGTACTATGAATGGTCCCATGCCAAAGCTCAGATCACTGGAATGCCTTTTACCATTGAGGACACACCTGGACCCTCCACAGTGCCGCCATCAGCCACTGTCAGCCTGGAAGAATTTGAGAAGCTAAAGGAAAGGAATGAGAATCTGTCTCAAGCTCTGAAGAAGACCCTCTGGGAGAGGAGTGATGGTCGTCTGGGCATTGAGAGGTTGGAGAAGCTTAGGGTGGAGCATCTGGCCAAGATTGAGAAAACAGAGGACTACATCAAGAAATCAAGAGCTGGGGAGCAAGTATTGAAGAATGCCTGTAAGGAGGCCAGGCTTCAGAAGGCTAGGACTGATCTCTATCTGCAAGAAAGTCAAGCTAGGTGTGTCAGGATCACTGAAGCCCGGACACAAGAAGATAAGAGAACTCAGGCCAGGATTGAGCAGTTAGAGGCTAGTGAAAAGAAACAACAGGAAGCTTTGCTAGCATCCCAGAAGGAGATTTCAGAGTTGAAGCTTAGGGCTGGTTTGAAAAGATTAAAGGATCAGGACAGGCACAAGAGATTGACCACTGCCATTTCCACCAGGAACCTCCTCATCAGGACTATTACAGAGCATCCAGCTGGTCTGGTGACTGAGGCACTTCTGAAGGAGGTTAAGGAGGATGAGTTTGGACTTGATGTCTGACTTTTTGTTTGTTGTTGCTTTCATTTGATGTACTTTTCTTTTATGTTGTATTTTGACCCTTCTGGGGCATGTGTTGTAAAAAAACAAACTATGTATTATGCACCATTTGTAATATATTTGTCAGTTTGTTTCATTGGATTTCTTTCTCTCAAGCAACATCAAAGCATCTTCCTCGAGGTCTGGAAAAGGTCAAAACCAAGAACCAAGCCGGATACCTTGGAAAATAAATAAGCGTACTGCATTGCATGCTAACTTTTGTTTTGTTTTGTAGGTTTCGTTATTATTTTATGTGTTTCTGACTCTGTTATGGTTCAGGAAACATTGCTCGCAGAAGAGTGTTCCCCGTCAACCGTGCACACCGGTATCCTACTCGCAACAACCTTCCGGGTATTATAATGGAGCAAGTACAGCAAGACCTAACTGAGGTCAGGACCCAGATGGCTAATGAAAGGGTGGAGATGAGAAACCAAATGGCCCAATTCATGACAGTAATGACTGGCTTGGCTCAGAGCCAAGAAAGGCTAAGGGCATTGGTAGAAAGACAGACCCCCGAGGAACCTCATCCTGGGACTGGAGGAACAAGTAACAATGAGAGGGGACAGCCCCATGTTAATCCACCTGTATTTGGGCCTCATCTAGATCCTGAAGTCAATATCCCGGCTAATGTGCAAGGAAATCCTACTGGGGGAAGGATCTTACAAGAAGACCCCCAAGAGGAGCAATTCACTGTCATGGGAGCTGGGGATGAAGTCTATGATAGGAGGTTTGATGAAATTGCTGAGAAATTGAAATCTTTGGAGTCTCAAAACTCCTTGGGTTTTGATGTAATGGATATGGGGTTAGTAGACGGAGTAAGAATTCCCCACAAGTTCAAACCCCCGTGCTTCGAGAAGTACAATGGAACCTCTTGTCCACGAACTCACCTGCAGTCTTTTCTAGGGAGACTTAAAGCATACACCATAGATGAAAAGCTGTGGATGTTCTATTTTGAAGATAGTTTGACTAGGGCTTCAAGGGAATGGTACTCGCACCTAACCAGAGCTACTATCAGATGCTGGAAGGACCTAGCTGAAGCCTTCATCAGGCAGTACCAATACAATCTGGACATGGCTCCTAACAGGACCCTCTTGATGGGAATGTCTCAATCCTCCAGGGAAAGCTTCAGGGAATATGCCCAAAGGTGGAGACAGCTTGCTGCTGTTGTCCAGCCACCCATGTCGGAAAGAGAAATGGCCGATATGTTCATGAATACTCTGCAAGGAACATATATTGATAGACTAGCTGCCTTTTCTTCCACCAGCTTTGCTGACGTAGTTATAGCCGGTGAAAGAATTGAAAGTCTGCTAAAAATGGGCAAGATTTCTGATAATGGTGCAAGTTCATCCAGTAATCCCAGGAAGCCTTTTGTGGGACCACGAAGAACCGGTGAGACAAATGCCATTCATGCCACCAGGGGCAGACCTCAGTATGTCCACAGATCAGTAGCAGCTGTCACTATTCCGGCTCCAATTCCTCAGCAACCAGCATATCAACAACCACAACAACCACATTACCAACAGCAAGTTCAATATCCGCCACAAAGGACCTACAACAACAATAACAGCAATCAACAACAAAGACCCTTCCAGCAAAGACCATCACAGGCAAATAGGGTGATTGGTCCTATCCCTATGCCTTATGCTGCCTTATGCCACAACTCCTGAAACTTAACTTGGTTGAGCTAAGGACATTGGCACCACCAGATCCCTCCAATCTCCCTAAGAATTACGATGTCAACGCCAGGTGTGCTTTCCATTCCAATGCACCAGGCCACAATACTGAGAAATGCAGGGCTTTACAAATGAAAGTTCAAGATCTGGTGGATTCTAAGGCCCTCAACTTTGCACCTCCTCCAAATGTCAACAGAAATCCTATGCCTAACCATGGTGGGCCGAGGATTAATGCTATCGAGGAAGACAAACCATCTACTTTGATCACCAGTGTTGCACAAATTCGAACACCTCTGGTCTAAATTAAAGCCCAGCTTCTAGAGTGCCAGGTGTTTCCCGGGTGTGAGCTTGGTTGTGGGTATTGCAACATTGCGGTCAACGGGTGTGATAATTTGAGAAGCGGCATAGATGGTCTTATCAAGGATGGAATCCTTCATATCTCAACAACAACGCCTACAAATCCAGCAATTCCTTTGACAACAACTCCTGATTCTTCTACAACAGCAACAACAATCATTCCAACAGATTCATCAATATCATCAACAATGGCTTCATCCATCACCTCAACAAATCAAATGTCAACAACCATTTCTTCTACAACATCAGCATCCGTTTTATTAGCAGAATCTTCTACAACGCCAACAGAAATTAACGAAGACGTCTCAGCAGTCACCATCTACTATGATCCATCAGATGTTCCTCCAAACAACATTTTTCAACAACAAGCAGTGGCACCTCCTGCCAGGTCACCAGTCACAATTTACTACGATCCGCACACCATTACAACACCCTCCTCTGCAGCAGTTAGTCCAGTTACCATCACGGTGTCTGGACCAGTTCCTTATGAAAGCAGTAATGCCATACCCTGACATTATGGCTCTGATCTTTACTGTAATGGGGAGAAAATCACTTTGGATTCATCAAACTCTTATCCACAAATTGATAATGTTGGGGGAAGCGGAGGCTTCACCAGAAGCGGACGCCTTTTTGCCTCACAATTGCAAAGACCTAATGCTGAAGCAGAAGCTGCTGCCAAAGCAAAAGGAAAAAGTGTGGTATTTGAAGAGCCGACTATCAAAGAAACTCAGAAGACATCTTTTGAACAAGATGTAGACGAGTTCATGAGAATCATAAAAAGAAGTGATTACAAGGTGGTGGATCAGCTTCATCAAACTCCCTCAAAAATCTCCATATTATCACTGTTAATGTGTTCTGAAGCTCACATGAATGCATTATTGAAAGTCCTGCACGCAGCTTACGTGCCAGAGGAGATCACTGTTAACCAGCTAGAAACTGTGGTGGCAAATGTCAACACCAGTCATGGACTGGGCTTCACACTTGCTGACTTAACAACAGAGGGACGTAACCACAACAAGGCTTTACATATCACCCTAGAATGCAAGGGTGTTGTTCTATCTCATGTACTGGTAGACACTGGGTCATCACTCAATGTTTTACCAAAGAAAGCCTTGGTGAAGCTGGAGTATGATGGCTTGGCATTGCGTCCGAGTAATTTGGTGGTAAGAGCATTTGATGGCTCTAAAAGATCAGTGCTTGGGGAGATTGATCTTCTTGTGATGATTGGCCCGCAAACTTTCAAAACTACCTTCTATGTGATGGACATTCAGCCGGCCTACAGCTGTTTGTTGGGTAGACCCTGGATCCACGCCGCTGGCGCTGTTACGTATACCCTTCACCAGAAGCTGAAATTCGAATGGGAAGGCCAGATCATCACCATCTGTGGAGAAGAAGATATCTTTGTTAGCCATCTGGCTACGTACAAGTACATAGAAATGGATGGGGAGATCCATGAAACTATGAGCCAGGGGTTTGAGGCCCTGAACATTAATGAAGCATCTGCTGTACTGGGGACCTCCATAACGTCATATTAGCAAGCCCGGAAGGTTGTTGAAGAGGGTACTGCCCAAGGCTGGGGCAAGCTGCTGCCCGTGGAAAAGAAAGAAGACAGATTTGGGTTGGGTTACAGACCAACTCAACAAGATCAATCAGAGGCTGCCAAGAAGCCCAATTTTGTCAGCGGGGGAATGCTCACCCCGGATGCCGTGAACAATGTGGAAGACGAGGAGGAAAGCGACCGCAACCTGGAGAGCTGGATACGTCCAAGGATCCCGGGGAGCCAAGTCCTTAACTGGTCTTCCCAGGAAATTATAAGGGTTACTCCTGCAGAGTAATTATTATTTCCTGTATATTTAAGCATGCATCAAGTCTTGCATCTTGCCCAAGATGTCAAGACTCATTTTGTAATCGGGCCATCTTGTAATTTTGTGCAAATGGATTAATCAATGAATATCAGACATCTTTTGCAAATGAGTCTTGTTCTTTTCCGCTCACTGTTTTTCATTTTTCTTTTTGTACAAAAATAAAATGGCAATGTTTTCAAAATGATAACTTTATTTCACTTTTTCTAAATAAGATTAAAATTGATCACTAAAATGAACAATCTAAACCCTTGCAGAAAGTACCCTCCAGATCGCACCGACAACGACACTACTATGGCTTCGTATGACTTTGACAATCCAATCAATCAAGCTGATGAAGGGGTTGAAGAAGATTATGAGCTTCCCGAAGAGCTAGCCAGGTTGTTAAGGCAAGAGGAGAAGGTTATCACTCCTCATCAGGAGGAGGTTGAAACGGTTAATCTTGGTACGGAAGAAGATGTGAAAGAAGTTAAGATCGGGGCCTGCCTACAAGATTCAGTAAAAGAGCAACTGATTGATATGCTTCGAGAGTATGTGGATGTGTTTGCTTGGTCTTATCAGGATATGCCAGGGCTGGACACCGATATTGTCATGCACAAGCTGCCTTTGAAAGAAGACTGCCCGCCAGTAAAACAGAAGATGCGCCGTACTCGCCCGGATATGGCAATAAAGATAAAGGAAGAGATGTAAAAGCAGTGGGACGTCGGGTTCCTTGCTGTGACTAGCTATCCACCGTGGGTTGCTAATATTGTACCTGTGCCTAAGAAGGATGGCAAGGTGAGAATGTGTGTGGATTACCGGGACCTGAACAGAGCCAGCCCAAAAGATGACTTCCCATTACCTCACATTGATGTATTGGTTGATAATATGGCTCAGTTCTCGGTATTCTCCTTCATGGACGGATTTTCAGGATACAATCAGATCAAGATGTCACCTGAAGACATGGAGAAGACAACCTTCATCACACCCTGGGGCACGTTCTGTTACAAGGTGATGCCATTCGGATTGAAGAATGCTGGTGCCACTTATCAATGGGCTATGGTAACATTATTCCATGACATGATCCATAAAGAAATTGAGTGTTATGTGGATGACATGATTGCCAAGTCCCTCACAGAAGAAGACCACCTAGTGAATCTGTTGAAGCTATTCAAGCGTCTGAGAAAGTACCAACTGAAGTTAAACCCCAACAAGTGCACATTCGGGGTGCGATCCGGTAAGCTGCTGGGATTTATTGTAAGTGAAAAAGGGATTGAAGTAGACCCTGATAAAGTTAAAGCCATTCAGGAAATGCCTGCACCAAAGTCAGAAAAAGAAGTTCGGGGGTTTCTAGGTAGATTGAACTACATTTCAAGGTTCATATCTCACCTTACAGCAACCTGTGAGCCTTTGTTCAAGCTGTTAAGAAAAGAACAAACGGTCAGGTGGAACGAAGACTGCCAGAGGGCTTTTGACAAAATCAAGGAATACTTACAAGAGCCTCCGATCCTTATGCCTCCAGTTGAAGGAAGACCTCTAATTATGTACTTGACAGTATTAGAAGAGTCAATGGGGTGTGTGTTGGGCCAACATGATGAGTCTGGTCGAAAAGAGTATGCAATTTACTACCTAAGCAAAAAGTTTACCGACTGTGAACAACGTTATTCACTGCTCGAGAAAACTTGTTGTGCTTTAGCGTGGGCTGCTCGCCGACTAAGGCAGTATATGTTGACCCACACTACTTTGTTGATATCAAAGATGGACCCAGTTAAGTACGTTTTTGAGAAGCCAGCACTTACCGGACGGGTTGCAAGATGGCAAATGATCCTCACATAATATGACATCCAATACACATCTCAAAAAGCCATCAAGGGCAGTGTATTGTCTGATTATCTTGCTGAGCACCCCATTGATGATTACCAGCCTATGAGATTTGACTTCCCTGATGAAGACATCAAGTTCATAAAAGAAAAAGATCGTGAAGAGCCTGTTCACACTGAAGGGCCTGACCCAGAAGAAGAATGGACTATGATGTTTGATGGGGCTGTTAATATGAATGGTCGTGGTGTTGGTGCAGTACTCATTACACCTAAGGGAGTTCACATGCCATTCTCGGAAAAACTCACCTTCAACTGCACTAACAACGAAGCTGAATACGAAGCTTGTATTATGGGTCTTGAGGAAGCCATTGACCTCAGGATCAAGACCTTGACTGTGTTCGGAGATTCAGCTCTGGTAGTTAATCAAACCAACGACAAATGGTACACCCACCAATATCATTTGATACCTTACCGGGATTATACAAGGAGGTTATTGACTTTCTTCACAGCGGTCAAGCTTGAGTATATCCCTCGAGACGAGAATCAGTTCGCAGATGCTCTGGCTACCATTTCATCCATGATCAAGGTTCAAGCTACCAACTTTGTGCCTCGGATCTCAGTATCCAGACTCGACAGACCAGCATATGTATTTGCAGCAGATGTTGTCAAAGATGATAAGCCTTGGTTCCATGACATTAAGTGCTTCTTGGAGGATCAGACATACCCACCTGGGGCATCTTCCAATGATAAGAAGACATTAAGAAGGCTAGCTGGTAGTTTCTTCCTGAATACTGACGGTTCCCTCTACAAGAGAAACTTTGATATGGTACTTCTCAGATGCGTTGATAAGACAGAAGCAAGCTTGTTAATGCACGAGGAGCACGAAGGATCCTTTGGTACCCATGCAGGAGGGCATGCCATGGCTAAAAAGTTGCTAAGATCAGGCTATTACTGGATCACAATGGACGCAGACTGTTGTGCCTAGCCAGAAAATGCCATAAGTGCCAGATCTATGCGGATAAGGTGCATGTGCCTCCCAATCCTCTGAATGTGATGTCTTCACCTTGGCCCTTTGCTATGTGGGGCATTGATATGATAGGCAAGATTGAACCGACAGCTTCAAATGGCCACAGATTCATCCTGGTAGCCATCGACTATTTTACAAAGTGGGTCGAAGCAACTTCTTATGCAAATGTTACCAGGCAAGTGGTAGCCCGATTTCTGAAGAGAGACATCATCTGTCGGTATGGAGTGCCCAAACGAATCATTACTGATAATGGTTCCAACTTGAACAACAAAATGATGGCAGAACTATGCCGGGACTTCAAGATCCAACACCACAATTCTTCTCCTTACAGGCCAAAAATGAATGGTGCTATAGAAGCAGCTAATAAGAATATCAAGAAAATTGTACAGAAGATGGTGGTCACCTACAAAGACTGGCATGAAATGCTACCATTTGCCTTGCATGGGTACCGTACGTCAATCAGAACATCCACTGGGGCAACACCGTATCAGCTTGTGTATGGTATGGAGGCAGTCCTACCTGTTGAAGTTGAATTACCCTCTCTGCGGGTACTAATGGATGTTAAGCTGAACGAAGCAGAATGGGTCCGATCCTGATACGAACAACTGAGTCTGATTGAAGAGAAGAGATTAGCTGCAATCTGTCATGGGCAGCTGTATCAGAAAAGAATGAAGAAAGCCTTCGATCAGAAAGTCAGGCTCCGAGAGTATCAAGTAGGAGATCTTGTGCTGAAAAGACTCCTTTCTCCTCATACAGACCACAGGGGCAAGTGGACTCCGAACTATAAAGGGCCATTCGTAGTAAAGAAAGTTTTCTCAGGTGGAGCACTGATGCTTGGCACTATGGATGGTGAAGACTTCCTGTACCCTGTGAATTCAGATGCAGTTAAAAAATACTTCGCATAAAATGACCCGCTGGACATAAAAACAGAATGTAAGTCCAAGCAAAAATAGGGCATCCCGGCGAGTCAAAAACAGAATAAAAGACTCGGGCAAAAATAAAGGAAAATAAATAAAAATGTACACCCGCTGAGTCGAAAAGCCGCATTGGACGACTCAGGCAAAAAAGGGTATCCCGATGGATTGAAAACCCGAAAGGGCGATACATGCAAAATAAGGGAATAAGCGAACAACTGCATTCTGAATTCGTCTGTATCACTTACAACTTGGTAAGCTTCGAAAGGTTTGAACGTCGGTCGGAATCAGCCTTCTTCAGAAAGCAAGACGAGAAGAACGTCAATGTCATACGAGTCATAGCAAAAGGGAAGCTCCTTGAAGCGTCATCAACATTGCCAACACCTTTTTGTTTTTCAATTTGTAACGATTCCCTCATTTCAGGGGATCCGTTTCTTTGAATGTATCTTGCCAAATTCAGGGCACTCGAGTTAATAAAATCAGATTTGTCAATCACACACTGTCTCATACTCTTTTATTTGCAAAAATGTCTGATGTCATTAATTTATTGATTGCATAAATACAAATGTTTCTCTCCTAAAAATACGTGCTTGCAGGAAATATGCTTACTCCCGGGAGTGTCCAAATTCCTATGATGGAATCCAGTAAGGGATACCTCGGGGTACTTGTGCGTTTCTTTGTCTTTACAGGATTGCAGGTATTTAAAGCGCGACATGGGGCATGAAAGCTTCTCCCCAGCAAGCTGTCAAATCATTATCTACTAAGTCCGTCTTCTGGATTAGCATCGGAGGTGTTTTCTCCCCAGCTGAGTAGTCAAGTATCATCCTCAGCAGAACCCCTACAGAAATCTCTAGGAAGATCTTCCCATGATCTTTCTTCTTCCCCAGCCAAGTGCCAACCAGGGAACTACCTCCCCACAGAGTTTCAACCTCTATCCAGAAGAGCAACGCGTGAAGAAATCACAACAGAGTGAAGAAAGCTTCTACAGACCCCAGCTGATTCCCCCATTGCCGAGATAGATCTATCAGTGGTCTAGCTCCCCATGCAGAATCAGATATGTCGTATCTACCAATGATCTCATCCCCAACTGGGATATCCGCTTCAAGCAGATCGGCCAGAGATCTCCACGACAATGGGATCCGAGTCCTGGATCGTTATCTTCACATAATCATAGCATTCGCATCATATTTTCCCCACAAAGCGTAGCATTCCGTCTAATACGGAGCATTACGACAAAAATCAAACATATTGCATAATCATAAGCCATGTTCTGAATCAAACGCTTGCAAATACTGACCATCCGTCAACAATATACAAAATACTCCCCAAATTCCCCAGCAGAGAGCCAAAGCATTTCCTTTACGCTCACAAATACAGATATACTCCCTTAGGCACTCGCCCGTGTCATCATTCCCCAGTAAATTACCCGAACAAACAAATGCTTACAGTACAGATACTTCTTGACACCCGTCCGTGTCATATCCCCAGTAGAAAGCCAAAGCGTCCCCTTTGCACTCACAAATACATATATACACAATTCCTTGACGCCTGTCCGTGTCACCTACCCCGGCATAGTTACCTAAACACTCTGTAAATCAAATACTCGTTTATAATACACTTTTTCCGACACCCGTCTGTGTCGTGTTCTCCCTAGCAAGTTAAACACTCGTCTGTGTCTCACTCTTACTTTTTACTCATACAGATACTCGTCCGTATCTTGTATATATCACTTAAATCCCCTCAGAACCGACACTCGTCCATGTTCTTTGTTAACCAGTTGATACTCGTCCGTATCATCATCTCTGAGCATGCGTCAGCGTTTGTTTCTACTGATACTCGTAGTCTTAAGAATGCTCGTCCGCATTTTTAATCCATACACAATGACAGATACTTTTACCTCTTTTTAGAATTTAGACACTCGTCTGTGTCTATTATTCCCTAGAAGAGTCCCCTCAGGATCAACACTCGTCCGTGTTCATCGTTAACCAGTTGATACTCGTCCATATCATCATCTCGGAACATGCGTCAAGCGTTTGTTTCTACTGATACTCGTCCGTATCATAATCTTAAGGATGCTCGTCCGCATCTTTAATCTATACACCATGTCAAACACTTATAGCTTCTTGAATTTAGGCACTCGTCCATGTCCACTTTTCCCCAGCGAAGTCCCCAGCAAAACTTCTCTTCTATATGACATTCGTCCTATGTCATGATACCTTTTCGGCAGCCGTACCCTTCCAGGTGATCGTCATTCACCTTTTTGATGATCGTCCTTCATCACCCCCAGTGGAGTCTCTATTCATTAGAACCCCTTCTTACCCGACATTCGTCCTATGTCGTGATTTTTTTAGCAGCCGTCCCCTGCTAGGTGATTGTCCTTCACCTCCTGATGATCGTCCTTCATCATTTTATCCGATGGTCGTCCCCATCATTGATCTTGTTATCTGACATTCATCCTATGTCATGATAAACCTAAGAGCAGCCGTACCCTGCTAGGTGATCGTCCTTCACCTCTTGATGATCGTCCTTCATCATACTTATCCGATGGCCGTCCCTATCGTCGACCTTTTTATCCGACATTCGTCCTATGTCGTGATACCTTTGGCAACCGTACCTTTCCAGGTGATCGTCCTTCACCTTAGATGACCGTCCCTCATCTTATCCCCGACAGAGCAGCCGTCCCCTGCTAGGTGATCGTCCTTCACCTTTGATAACCGTACATTATCATTTATTTCATTTACTTATAATCCCCAGAGAGCCTTATAGCTTTACCTGATGGCCTTCCCCATCACTATCTCTCATATCCCCAGCTTGTCGGCCGTCCCCGTCATTACTTTATTTCCTACATTTTCCCCAGCTTGTCGGTCGTCCCCGTCATTGTTTCATCCCCAGCAGTCGTCCTCTGCTCGACGGTCGTCCTCCGTCTCCCGCACTTTATAATTATACTTTATTTTTCTTTTACAATCTATATCCCTTTTCTTCTTCATTCTGTGAGTGCAAATTTTGGACTGTCTTCGGTATTCAACCACAAGTTATCTTGTTTGCCTGTTAAGCTGTCGCTTACATCCTACACAGCTAACTCATGATTGAATAGGGGCAGCTGTAAACACCCCAAATTTTCCCTCACCCATTCACACCATGGCTTGTGATCTTTTCATATGCATAAGTTCAATCATAGCATCTCATACCACATTTTTGCTTCACTGCATTGTTTATAAGTCATCTGCATCTAGGGTTTGTGATCTGAGCAATCCAAGGGCCATTTGAGCCACTCCAAAGGTTTTCAATCACTTCAAAGGGGTCCATGTATGTTCAAGCATCATATTATATCCTCTCAAGATCAAAGAAGTCAAAGAATCACAAGAACTGAGGAAGGCATGGAAGCAGAGCCAGGCTTAACTGCACAGATGACCTAGAATTAGGGTTTTGGTTTCAGAGGCCATAACTCCAAAAATTTTGGTCACTCTTGTTTCTATTGGTCTCTATATGTTATGAGGATCATGCATATCAATTTTCATGAAGAAATTCAATAGGGGAGGCATCTAATCAAGAGTTGACTTCTTGAGCAAGTCAGTGCAAAATCTGGGCATTTGAGGCCCCCAATGACCCAACCAAAGGGTATTCTCCATCATTTTGAATATGTATGATCTTTATTTGATCATAGAAGATGTTAGAAGTTCACAAAATTGAAGAATTCAAGCCATTTGCAAAATTGCCTTTTTGGGAAAGTGACTTGTAATGAAAACTTGCCATTTTGGGAAAGTTTTTCAACCTCCTCAAATTGATTCAAAAATGCTTCAAATGAGAAAACTTTGGTCATGAAAGTTGTAGAATGGATCATTCCCTTTTCAAAAAGTACAAGAACTCATTCTAATTCATCATGGATCAAAAGTTATGGCTTGCTAAAGTTGGACAAAATCACATAATTTCAAGTTTTACACCAAAGAGGCAAAGTTGCAAAACCTCTTGCCAAGGCAAAATGTGACTTCAATGTAACTTCTAACCTTTGCACAAACATAAACCAATGCCTAAAAATCAGATTGCACAAAAGAACCTCCCATTTTCATGACATATGCTTCAAGTAATTACAAAAGGGCCAAAAGATCACAAAGTTGCAAAACCTCTCACAAACCCTAATCCACTTGCTAATTGGCCTCAAGACTGATTCTATGGATCTCCTCAATCCTTGCTGCGCAGGACACCCCTTTGTCCTTGTCCTGCCATTGACCCATACCTCTCTTACACAAAAAATTGACTTTATGCTTTTTGCTCCATACCAATCACACTGCTCCACAACAACTCTCTGACCTATCAAGGATTGATATGTGTACCAAAAGCAACCCAACACATAACACAACACAGCCTGGTCTCTCCCACAAGCCAGCATTCTCCAAACTCACCTCTTATGCATTTTCATTCGAATCTCCTCACACAAGCTTCAAACATCAAAATAAACTTCATAGAAACACTCACCATGATCCACTGACCAGTTACCAACCATTACTTTGCCCTGAAACCCTACATATCAAAAACACGATTCTCATCCCTCACTGAAAAGAACTTCATCAATCTCACAAACCAGCTAAAATAAACTCCAAACAAGCTTTGCAAACTCCTCAGGAGGTTCATTGGGTTCATTTTGAAGCAAGAAAGTAGCCAAAAAGCTCCTGGATTAAAAGCTCCATCTCAGGTAGCCATGTGAAAACATTTTTCCAGAACTCTTGTTTTAAGCTTCAAAATGATTAAGCTTGCTTTCCTGGTCACACTGAACTTTAAATTTTCGAAAATGGTTGAGAAATGAGTGTGTATGGCTTGTCTGAAATTTCTGCCATTTTTGTATCTTGCTTCGAATCTGGTTCATGCTTAGAAATAAATTGCTTTTTGAGGTCAGGGATGAGTTTAGGGAGGTGAGAGGAAGTGATCTGGAGCTTTAGAGCTCCAAAAATGGCCTGGGGAGTGATTTGGGAAATTCTCAGGGGAGGTGTGGGCGGAGAAGATGACCAGAGGTCATTTCCGGCCACCTGAATGTCATTAGGGCATTAATCACGTTTAGGGCGAAGTTTGAATTTGGACCATAGATCTGGCTGACTTTTGTTGACTCCCGCGCATATGAATGGCCTGGATCATTTCATTAAACCCTAATACCATTTAATTAAATTAATTAATCAGATTTAATTTAATCCAGCCAGTTCAAACGTGGGCCGTTCAGATGCGCGCGCGTCAATTCCCCCAATTTTGTTTGAATCTCAGCCAGTGGATGTGCATACTTCTCATTAATTCATTTTTATTTTCATTTTATTTGATTTATCTTGCACGAATTATTTAAAATAGCAAATCATGTTTAAAAATTCTGAAAATGTTTGTCAAACATCTCATTAATTTTCAGAGCCCAAAAATTTTTTTATTTTTATTTTTTACATCAAAAATCATTTTTAAATTATTTAAATGTTTATTTTCAATTAGTTAATGAAAATTAATTAATTAAAAATGCATTTAGGTATTTAAAAATCACCAAAAAATTCACACTGCATTTTAAAACATTTAGACTCTCAAAACAAATTTATTTTTGGTTCTTGATGCCTTTTGATCATTTTCATTGGAATTAAATTCATTTTGAGGCAATATTTTTGTTCAAACTTTGAAAAATTCATTCTGCCTAACCCTTGAGAGTTTGATGATGGTTCTTCTTGCATTGCATTCTCCATAGCGTGTAGTCTATAGGATAAAATTGGTTTGATTTGATCTTGCATTTTCAATTTGTTTGGCATTTTTCTTTGTGAGGCACCCCAAAACCCTAGTAATCTTAGGAAATTCATAACTTTCACTAAGTTAAGAGTTAGATCCCCTCCTTTGGGCAGTGAACTTGTATAGGTTTAGGGTATCTTTGATTGCATTTTCAATTTTTTGTCATGTCATTTGCTTCTGGTTTTGAGTTTTTGCTTTGCATATTGTATGTAACCCTAATTTGTGCTTTCTTTTGCATCCATCTCCCATTTGCTTGCATCCAATGACTTGCCATGACATTTTGTGCATCCACATGATTCATAAGACATCTTAGGACATATTAGAATCATGTTTGACCATTGCATCTTTCATTTGCCATGTTATATGTCCATTGCATTTCATAAACTTTCTTGAACTTCCATGGTTCAAGCATGCTTCATTTGCATCCTTATACTTGTTTGATCACTCTCATATCTTGTCATATGCTTGCATCATCTCTTAAGCATCATTAACATCATGTTTATGCTTCTGTCTTTGATTTGCATCATGACATTTCATCTCATTTGCTTTGCATTTCATTTCTTTTGCTAACTTTTCAGGTGGTAAGTTGTTTTGAGAAGTGAATTTGCCTTCACTTCTCATAATATCTTCTCATCCCTCTCATGCATCATTGCTGCATTTTATTTTTGTATTAGAGTGAGCTTGCTCATTCATGTTCATCTCTTACCTTCTTTCTTCAAGCAACTTGGCTTCTTAAGTGAAGCAAGTTGTTTTGCTTCTCTTTGCTTCTTTCTCCTTTCATCTGCTTCTTTTCCTGGTGGCTTTTCTCTTGAAGATCTTCTTGCAAACCTCATTAACCCTAGGAACAACCAAGCATGATAATAATTAGGGTTTGATTAGTCCCCCATTTAGTTTTGCCTTTGTGTCATCTTTGAGTCTTCTCTTCTCATCTCATAATCAAGGGCTAAACCCTAAAGGTTTTAAGGCTTTGTGATTAAGCTTATTCCTGTATCCTTCTATTAGGATGGAGTGTATAACTTTAATCCTAAGTGTTAAACCCTTAATGTGTTTAAACCCTTTAATCAATCCACCTAATAATCACTAAGACATCAAGCTTGTAACTTGGGCCTTGCATTAGGGTTCTAATTCTTCCTTAATTGGTTAAGAAGGACTAACCCTAGTGTTAATGGACAAGTCCCTGATGGGCTAAAGACGTATCTAATTATGTGTCTAGCGGTATCTTAACTGCAAGTGCACAGCCTATCGAAGTAATATTTAAGATTATCGATCCACAGTGATCTATGGTTACTTAGTGCTAGAGGAATTTCTAGTTTAGCTAAGGTGAAGGGTTGTCACGATTTTTGGTTGTTTTTAAAGATTAAAGGCAGGAATTAAATTTAAGTTTAATAAATAATACTAAGGCGGTCGGTATGTAATTATGTTAACTTAGGCGGGTCAATCTAACCTAGGCTTATAAAGATGGTTCACTTAATCTATTCTGTAGAGGTTACCAGTTTAAATATCTTTAACTCACACTCTTGTGAGGTTCACTATTCCTACCCTTAATTTCTATCGCTCCGCTCGGGAACACTCTAGTTATTTCAAAGGGTCCTGACCATCTAGATTTTAGTTTTCCAGGAAAGAGCCTAAGTCTTGAATTAAAGAGGAGTACAACGTCTCCCACACTAAATTCTTTCCTAGATAGGAGTTTATCATGCCATCGCTTAGTTCTTTCTTTATATATCTTAGCATTCTCATAAGCATCTTGCCTTAACTCTTCTAATTCGTTAATATCTAGGATTCGCTTTTCTCCTGCAGCATTATAGTTTATATTGAGAGTTTTGATCGCCCAATAAGCTTTATGTTCTAGTTCTACCAGGAGGTGACAAGATTTTCGATAAACTAATTTGAAAGGTGTAGTTCCTATGGGTGTCTTGTAAGCTGTCCTATAAGCCCATAAAGCTTCATTAAGTTTAGATGACCAATCTTTCCGAGATATGGCGACAGTCTTTTCTAAGATTTGTTTGATTTCTCTGTTTGAGACTTCGACTTGTCCACTTGTTTGTGGATGATATGGTGTTGCCACACGGTGTCTTACTCCATACTTAGATAGTAATTTGTCAAAGATTTTTGAAATGAAGTGCGAGCCACCGTCACTTATGACGAGTCTAGGCACACCAAATCTGGGAAAGATTATATTTTTGAAAAGCTTTATTACTACTCGTGTGTCATTTGTAGGAGAAGCTATAGCTTCAATCCACTTTGAAACATAATCAACAGCTACGAGTATGTAATTATTACCGAAAGATGATGGGAATGGTCCCATGAAATCTATTCCCCAGACGTCAAAGATTTCTACTTCCAATATTCCTTTTTGAGGCATTTCATCTCTTCTTGAAATATTACCGGTGCGTTGACACCGATCGCAATTTATAACAGCGATGTGGACATCTTTCCATAGATTGGGCCAGAATAGGCCGGCTTGCAAGATTTTTGCACAAGTCTTGGACGTGCTTGCATGTCCACCATAAGGAGATGAATGGCAATGAGCAATGACATCTTCTATTTATTCTTCGGGAATACATCGACGAAAGATTCCATCGGGTCCTCTTTTGAACAATAATGGTTCATCCCAATAGTAATGTTTGAGATTGTGAAAGAATTTCTTTTTCTGCTGATAGGTTAAATCAGGTGGAAGAGCTCCTGCAGCTAGGTAGTTAACAATGTCAGCGTACCATGGCAGTCCTACAGTCGTTTGGATTGTTTCCACGGGTTCTGGTTCATCTACGTCTAACTGAACTGGGTCGCTTCCTATTTGTGCTATCAGCTGTTCATACGGAAAATCATCGTTAATCGGCACTTGTTCGGGTTTAATACCTTCTATTCTAGATAAATGGTCCGCTACGACGTTTTCATTACCTTTATTATCTTTTATTTCGAGATCAAACTCTTGTAAGAGTAAAATCCATCTCAAGAGTCTTGGTTTAGCATCTTTCTTAGTCAATAGATATCTGATAGCAGCGTGGTCTGTGTAAACGAATATTTTCGCTCCTACTAGGTAAGAACGGAATTTGTCAAGCGCAAAGACAACTGCTAACAATTCTTTTTCAGTAGTGGCGTAGTTCATCTGAGCAGAATCTAAGGTTCTACTGGCATAGTAAATCGCATGAAGTTTCTTGTCCTTCCTCTGGCCTAGAACTGCGCCTACAACATAGTCACTCGCATCGCACATGATTTCGAAAGGTAATCTCCAGTCAGGGGGTTGCATGATTGGTGCGGTGATGAGGGCTGTTTTTAGAGTTTCGAATGCTTTAAGACAATCTTCATTGAATATGAACTCAGCGTCTTTCATTAATAAACCGGTAAGAGGTTTAGTGATTTTCGAGAAATCTTTGATGAATCGTCGGTAGAAATCGGCGTGTCCTAAAAAGCTTCGTATTTCTCGAACTATTTTAGGGGGTTGAAGATCTTTTATGACTTCTATCTTAGCTTTATCAACTTCAATTCCCTTGTCGGATATAACGTGTCCTAATACGATTCCTTCTCTGACCATAAACTGACATTTCTCCCAGTTAAGCACGAGGTTTACTTTTACACATCTTTCTAATACCATTTCTAAATTTGATAGACATCCTTCAAAACTTTGCCTGCATACAGAGAAGTCGTCCATGAACACTTCCATGATGTTGTCTATAAAATCCGCGAAGATTGACATCATACATCTTTGAAAGGTTGCAGGAGCGTTGCATAATCCAAAGGGAATTCGTCTATAAGCGAATGTTCCATAAGGGCATGTGAATATAGTCTTCTCTTGATCATCTGGGTGGATAGGGATTTGGAAAAATCCTGAGTAACCATCAAGATAACAGAAATAAGAATGCTTGGCTAATCGTTCTAACATTTGATCTATAAAAGGTAGTGGGAAATGATCTTTTCGAGTGGCTTTATTTAGTTTACGATAATCGATGCACACTCTATGTCCCGTCACTACTCTTTTAGATATCGATTCGCCTTTAGCGTTTTTCACAACAGTGATACCTCCTTTCTTTGGTACTACATGTACTGGACTAACCCATTTACTATCAGAGATTGGATATATTATTTCGGCATCTAGTAGTTTGTTAACTTCTTCCTTTACTACAGTGCTAAGGATTGGGTTAATTCTTCTTTGAGATTCTCTGGAGGTTTTGCAATCTTCTTCTAGCAGAATACGATGCATACAGATTGAAGGGCATATTCCTTTGAGATCAGATATGTTATATCCTAACGCAGTTGGATATTTCTTTAAGACATCTAAAAGTTTCTTTGTTTCGATTGTTCCTAAACTGGAATTTATTATAACTGGTCTTTTACATTCAATGTAAGAATTCGTATCTTAGGTTTTTAGGTAAAGTTTTTAACCCTAATGTAGGTTTATCCTTACTTGGCATGGGATCTGGTGTAAGTGTTAAACTTTCGCTTAGACTATCATCCTGATACGATTTACGCCAATTATCATCTTCGAAAATCGGAGGGATTTGAATTTTCATAATTTCAGAATAGGTAGTTTCTTTCATTTCCATTTCTCTTACACATTCGTCAATTACGTCCAATAGATAACATGTATCCTCTATAGCTGGTGATTGTAAGAATTGTGTTAAAATAAATTCAACTTTCTCTTCACCTACTTCAAAGGTTAGCTTTCCTCTCTTTACGTCTATTATAGCTCCGGCGGTAGCTAAGAATGGTCTTCCTAGTATGATAGGTGTAGTGGAGTCTTCAGAGATGTCCATGATTATGAAATCAGTAGGGATGTAGAATTGTTCTATACGTACTGGGACGTTTTCTAGTATGCCTATAGGATATTTAACTGAGCGATCGGCTAGTTGAACAGACATTTTAGTTGGTCTTAGGTCTCCCATGTCTAGCCTTTTGCAAATTGTTAAGGGCATAACACTGATACTGGCTCCTAAATCGCATAGAGCTTTGTCAATGACGAATTTTCCTATTACACAGGGTATAGAGAAACTTCCTGGATCTTTTAGCTTAGGAGGCATATTATTCTGAATTATGGCACTACACTCAGCAGTAAGTGTAACGGTTCCGTTATCCTCTATCTTTTTCTTATTGGATAAGATTTCTTTTAAAAACTTAGCATACGAGGGCATTTGAGTGATAGCTTCTGTAAATGGAATAGTAATATTCAACTGTTTCAGAAGTTCGACAAATTTCTTAAACTGGCCCATCGTCTTGGAATTGGTTAATCTCTGAGGGTACGAAATTGGTGGTTTATAGGGTGGTGGAGGCACATAAGGCTTTTCTATCTCCACTGCCTCTTGATTATCATCTTCCTTTTCTTCTGGATCATTCACCATTTCAGTCGGTTTATCCGGTTTTTGGTACATGGCTGGATTGTCAAGTCTTGGATCGGTAGGTCCGTCAAGTTCCTTGCCACTTCTTAATATCACAACATTGGCCTGTCCTTTCAGATTAGGTTGAGGTTGTCCAGGAAATACTCCAGTTGGTGCAGCGGTAGGTGCTTGTTGTTGAGCTACTTGTGAAATCTGAGTTTCAAGCATTTTGTTATGTGTAGCTAATGCATCTACTTTGCTTACTAATTGCTTAATCTGCTCACTAGTGTGTATGTTTTGGTTTAAGAAGTCCTTGTTTGTTTGAGATTGGTTAGCTATAAAGTTCTCCATCATCAATTCAAGGTTTGATTTTCTAGGGACATTAGGAGCAGTCTTTTGATATCCTGGTGGTGTAGCTGGTGCTTGACCTGGTGCGTATAAAGCATTGTTATTCTTATAGGAGAAGATCAGATGGTTCTTCCAACCTGGGTTGTATGTGTTTGAGTATGGGTTTCCTTGAGCATAATTCACTTGATCTGTGGGAATTCCTGTTAATAGTTGACAATCAGGAACTTCATGTCCTGGAACTCCACATAACTCACAGTTAGGTGTTACTGCAGCCACGGTGGCTGTTGGTGTTATGGCCAAGTTGTCGATCTTTTGGTTTAGTTGGTAAAACTTTTCATTGACTTGGTCCATACTACTCACTTCGTACATACCTCCTTTTGTTGGTTTCTCAGTTGCGACTCTCTCGCTTCCCCATTGGTAATGGTTTTGAGCCATACTTTCGATAAGTGCATAAGCATCATTATATTCTTTGTCCATTAGTGCACCGCCTGCGGCAGCGTCAATTGTCATTCTTGTATTGTACAAGAGTCCATTATAGAAGGTATGGATGACCATCCATTCTACTAATCCGTGATGTGGACAAAGTCTCAGCATATCCTTATAGCGTTCCCAAGCTTCGAATAGTGATTCGTTTTCCCTTTGCTTAAATCAGTTGATCTGAGCTCTCAGCATAGCTGTCTTGCTAGGTGGGAAATATCTGGTCAAGAAAACTCTCTTTAGTTCCTCCCACGTAGTTACTGAATTCGAAGGCAGAGATTGAAGCCAGGCTCTTGCTCTGTCTCGAAGTGAAAAAGGAAACAGACGTAATCTGATAGCTTCTTGGGTAACTCCATTGGCTTTTACGGTATCTGCGTATTGCACAAAGATCGAAAGATGAAGGTTCGGATCCTCGGTAGGATTTCCTTCGAATTGATTTTGTTGCACGGCTGATATCAGCAAAGGTTTTAGTTCGAAATCGTTTCGGTTGATAGCCGGTGCGGCAATGCTGGAATGCGGTTCAGCTTGCGAAGGACTAGCGTAATATTTGAGTGGGTGATTCTGTTCTTCAGCCATCTCTGCGTCCTTTGATGTTACGACTGGTTTAGGTGGATCTAATTGAAGATCTGGAATATTGTAATTTTGTTCGTAATCGAATATCCTTCTTCTTACGTGTAAGAAGCGTTCTGATTCTGGGATTAGAGGTTGCAAGTCTTCGCCTTGAGAGCGAGTACTTGGCATACACTCGGGAATTTAGATTAAGAAAAGAAAATAGTTGTTACCTTAGTCTAGACAATGCTACCCTAAAGTGCACTAGTAACTAAATTAAGGTCCCCGGCAACGGCGCCAAAAACTTGATGGGCTAAAGACGTATCTAATTATGTGTCTAGCGGTATCTTAACTGCAAGTACACAGCCTATCGAAGTAATATTTAAGATTATCGATCCACAGGGACTCTATGGTTACTTAGTGCTAGAGGAATTTCTAGTTTAGCTAAGGTGAAGGGTTGTCACAATTTTTGGTTGTTTTTAAAGATTAAAGGAGGGAATTAAATTTAAGTTTAATAAATAATACTAAGGCGGTCGGTATGTAATTATGTTAACTTAGGCGGGTCAATCTAACCTAGGCTTATAAAGATGGTTCACTTAATCTATTCTTTAGAGGTTACCAGTTTAAATATCTTTAACTCACACTCTCGTGGTCTTATCTCAAATCTTACCCCTAAAGCCCTATGCCTGCTCTCGCTAGCCCATAAGTGTTTAGAAATAATTTTTGAAAACTTAGTAATTCTAATTCATTTTAAAGCGCTCTCGCTGTGTTTAAATTAAATGCCTAACTTTAGCTATCTGGTTAAAATCTCACACTCTCGTGGTCTTGACCTAACCTAATACACTTTCCTTACTCTCGTAACAAAAAGGTTGATTTTATAATAAAAAGTCTCAGCCAGAATTTTAAGCTCTTAATTATTTTAAGCCTAGAGTTGATTTTACCGATTTAGTTTGTTTTAATTACATACCGCCCTAAGGTGTTTAGCTACTCATTCTTGTTGAACCAGACAGAGGCAGAGAAATATAAAATAAAATATGCATGGAAGAAAAATAAATATTCAACATTAATATAAATGCAATTTAAATATAAACCTGGATAACAATAAAAATAGTAGACTCCTTCTTCCACAGGCTGGAAAGCTCGGAGTATGACCGGAATCGGAAATAAATTTTCTAAAAGAATCTGAAGGCTTTGAAACAAATTAAATTATAACAATTTCCTAATGTTGGAAATTGTTATATGGTTGGTTGGGGTACAGAAAATTAAAGCAAGAAAATTAATGCTGGAAAAATAAAAGGGTGCAAATAAAATCGGCAGAGCTTCCGCAAGAAAATTAAAAACTAAAACTCTGTAAATTGTTCATTGAAACTAATCTATTTATAGAAAGTTATTTGGGCTTGGCAGTTGGAATTGGTGCTTGGGCCTCGTAGGAAAATGAGAGAATCCAGGGAAACGTTGGAATACTTGGTCTGCTGGAAAATAGGCATGTTGGATTTACGTTGCGTACACGTTCATGACCAAGTCTCAGTCAAATACCCTAATTTCCCCTTGTCACGGTCTTGACAAGGGTGTCACGTTCGTGATCCATGTTTGATGCGCGTCACGGTCGTGAGGGACTTGTGACGACCGTGACTGCTCCTTTTAGCGTGTCACGGTCGTGACTCTTAGGTGACGACCGTGAGTGTAACAAAAAATGCAGGTTATGCAGAATTCCTCCTTTCTTCATCTTTTAATGGTTGTTTTTGCTCATTTCACTTGTGGCTCTTGATTTAGCTCTGTATATGATGTACCTGCAAAATGGCAAAGAAAACTCGAGGAATCGGGTGTTAAAACGACAATTATGCGATAAAACTGTATTGAAACATAGCAATATAATCGATACTTTTTCTTGTTATCAGTCCCCCTCAAGTTGTCTTACAAATCATAAAAATCACTTCTTAACCCTACCATCAACTAAAATCCACTTTAATAAAGGCTTTGTTTTGTCATGAGGTTAATCCCTAATCATGGATTGAGTTGAGGAGCCTTCCTCAGCTTAAATGTTCCCATCTATTATCCTTCTATTAGGATGGTGTAATGGGTCCATTAAATCTTTTATTATGGCTTAAACTCATTACTCAACACTAAACAAAAACAACAAAAACATCTAAATAATCACAAGTAGGTTAATGATCTTAATCCTACACCATGGTGATTAAGTGTGAGGTGCTTACTTCATGCTTAAGGTATTCTCATTACCCCTAATCAGAGGGAGGATGTGATGAGTTTACTAACCCTTGGTTTAGGCTTAAGCTCATTCTCTTATGACAAATTCCAAAAGCAATAAAAGACTGAAAACTCAAAAACAAACAATAATCGTCTCCTCCGGGATTCTTTTCTTATCACTTTCATTCACAAAGGAGAACTCGCTTCTTACGTCTAATGCAAGACAGTTTGCACCCGAGCCAGACAGGTCATACACTTAAGCATAGGCAAGTAAACAGTTCACAAGTCAATTCACCTTTCAGTCTCTTTGGGTCGAACTACGGTGTTCTGACTTCCTCATTGCACGAGAGGATACGTAGGCATAACTTAACCGTTATCGAACAAAAGTCTCTGTATATTCCCCCTCTTTCAACATCATTCTTTTAGCCTCATTGTCTTGAGCATTACACTCTCTTCTTGCACTGACACTTCACATATTTCACTTCACCTTTCTTTTGCACTGACACTCGCATTCTTTTCCAGCTTTGATACACAAATTGCACTGATACTACTCCTTTAAAACACAAATCTTTTAAGCGTGGATCCTGTCGAGTACGGCGGACAATCTGGGTGCTAATACCTTCCCAGGTTGTAACCAACCCCCTTTCTCAGTCTCTCTGGTTCGCGACCGTCTTATCCATATCTTTTCTAGGTCTATGCAGCATTACCTTTCCTTCGGGATAAAAATGACTAGCTGGCGACTCTTTTCTTCTGAGTTCACCCTTGTGTGTTCTCCTCTCCTTTCGCCGACCGTTCGCGTTTGTACCCCTTCTGGCCCTGTGTCATTTTGGTGGGAGCGACAGTATGGTAAAGACTTCATCTTGGATTTAGTTTGTTTGTCGTTGTAGGGATTAGACGTAATCTTGGGTATGAACTAGTTGCAATGTAATCAAGTTCATATAGATTGCTATCACAAGTTAGTGAGGTTTCCTTCTTTGCAAGATGATGATGAAGGTGAGAGCTTCCTATCCACTAAAGAGTTGAAGAAAATTTTAGCGGACGAAGCTCAATTGTTCGGTTTGTTTGCATCATTGTCGGTGGAGAGTGAAGTTGAGCTCAGTGTGTTCCCAGTGGTGTGTGATTTTCCAGGAGTGTTTCCGGAGGATATTAAGGATGTACCGCCGGAAAAGGAAGTTAAGTTTTCTATTGATCTAGTTTCGGGTACTAGACCGATTTCGATGGCACCGTATCGTAGGTCAACATCAAAGTTGGTAGAATTGAAGAAGCAATTGAATGACTTGTTAGACAAGATATTTTTAAGGCCAAGTGTTTCTCCTTGGGGTGCTCCGGTATTGTTGGTAAAGAAGAAGGATGGGAGTATGCGGTTATGCATTGATTATCGACAGTTGAACAAGGTGTCAATTAAGAACAAGTATCCGCTTCCAAGGATCGATGATTTGATGGACCAATTGGTTGGTGCACGTGTTTTTAGAAAGATTGATTTGAGATCAGGATATCACCAGATTCGTGTGAAAAGAGAGGATATTCAAAAGACGGATTTTAGGACATGGTATGGCCATTACGAGTATTCCATGATGCCATTCGGGGTTTCTAATGCGCTCGGGTGTGTTTATGGAATATATGAATCGTATTTTCCATGAACAGTTGGATTGTTTTGCGGTTGTGTTCATCGACGATATTTTGATTTATTCTAAGTCTCAAGAGGAACATGAAGAGCATTTAAGGATCGTGTTACAAATTTTGAAAGAGAAACGATTGTATGCTAAGTTGTCAAAATGTGAATTTTGGTTGTCAAAAGTAATTTTTCTTGGACATGTTATTTCCGATGGTGGTATTAGTGTTGATCCATCCAAGATTGATGCGGTGATGCAATGGAAGACTCCTAGATCGGTTACGGAGATTCGAAGCTTTTTAGGCTTGGCTGGTTATTATCAGAGGTTTATTGAGGGGTTTTCGAAGTTGGCACTTCCGTTAACGCAATTAACTTATAAAGTAAAGGCTTTCATTTGGGATATTCATTGTGAAAAGAGTTTCATTGAACTAAAGAGAAGGTTGACAACGACTCCGATTTTGATTTTTCCAAATCCGATGGAACCATTTGTGGTGTATTGTGATGCTTCATTGTTTGGTTTAGGTTTTGATGCAAGATGGAAAAGTTACGGCTTATGCTTCAAGAAAATTGAGATTTCATGAAAAGGATTATCCTACACATGATTTGGAGTTAGCGGTCGTGGTGTTTGTTTTGAAAATTTGGAGGCACTATCTTTATGGTGCAAGATTTGAAGTTTTTAGTGATCACAAGAGTTTGAAATATTTATTTGATCAAAAAGAGTTGAACATGAGACAAAGAAGGTGGTTAGAGCTTTTGAAGGATTATGATTTTGGTTTGAATTACCATCCAGGTAAGGAAAACGTGGTGGCTGATGCCTTAAGTCAGAAGTTGTTACATGTGTCCGCATAGATGATGAGAGAATGGGAACTTTTGGAGAATTTTTGTAATACCCCGTATTTTATTTAATGCTCTGAATAATATTAATTGGTAATAATATTATTCTGGACTACTCTAAGAAATTTTAACGGAACTAAATAAGAGTAATCAACGAGATATTATTTTATTAATTGATATTAGCTGACTCAGAGGTTTTATAAAATATCAGATTAAGAGACTTTTTTGGATACTCTCTAATTTTGGACACAAAGGTAAAATATATGGTTTTATATTTATTAGTAGAAAGGAAATAAGAAGAAGAAAAAGTTAGTAAGGAAAATAATAGAAAGAAGAAGGAAGAAAAGAGAGAGAAGAGAAGAAGAGGAGGAAAAACCCCAAGACTTCAAATTCATTTTGCTTCGCCATCCGTCTGTAGAATCGACTCAATCTTTCCGCCAATCTTCATCTCCCGAGGTGGGTTCTTAGTTAGAAGCTTTCATCTTTGATTTTGGTTGAGTTTTAGAGATTTTATGGTTTAGGGTTTCATTGGGAAATCTTAGAAATTGAAAGTCTAACGGTTAAAACTCGATTAAAACTTAACTATCATACTCACATTATGTCTATGAACATGTTTGGCTACGTTTTTCTACATTGGTTGATGTTTAGAGTTAAGTTTGGCTTGGAGAGGTTTTTTTTCCTGTAAGCATGGAATTTCTTGAACTGGAATAGCTCGCTCAGCAAGAAGTTCCTCGCTCAGCGAGAATTCCATAAGTTTTTCCGTTCAACGAGACCTGTAGGTTTCAAATGGGGTATTTAATCTGTAACTTTGGACCTGGGTATCCGTTTTTAACGTTCCACATATCGCTGTGAAGCTAAAATTATGTATTTTCTTATGATGTCGAAGAATATTATTTTTACCTGACTTTTTCCCGATTTTTCCGACTTAACTGTAAGAATGCGAAATTATGAAAAGTATGAGCTTAAAGAAAATGAAATGGTAAGACTTGTGAGGTACCTAGGATTTCCATAGACTAGTAAGAAATTAGAATTACATTTTATCGCATCCTCCGTTAGCTTGAGGTGGGTATTACATTGAGTCCTACGGGAAGCGAGGGTTAGCTTGAGGTGAGTATTACATTGAGTCCCACGGGAAGCGAGGGTTAACTTAAGGTGGTTATTACATTGAGTCCCACGGGAAGCTAGGGTTAGCTTGAGGTGGGTATTACATTGAGTCCCATGGGAAGTGAGTGCTAGCTTGAGGTGGGTATTACATCGAGTCCCACGGGAAGCATTCGAGTGGCTTGAGATGGGTATTTCATTGAGTCTCATGAGAAGTCTGGTGGTTCATACTTGAGGTGGGTGTTTCACTGAGTCCCATGGGAAGTGTTGTGCGAAATGTTGTTTGTATGATCCATTTCGGTTTGGTTACTCTCGAGAGGAGTCTTTCATATTCGTAGAATTATTTAGGTTCGACCCTTAGAGCCGAGCGAACTCTAAGATAGGGAACTCACTAAGATGTTTTATCTCACCCCATGTTGATGTTGTTATTTCAGGTACTTCAGGTTCCGTTAAGGGTAAGGATAAGGCAACTTGATTATCCTTACTGGTTGATGGCATTGTCTTCTGTTTTGGATTTTGCGATCTTAAGATCTAGTTCCTAGATTTTTGTAGTTTGAACATCTTGTATTATTCTATAGCCTTATTTTAGTACCTTATGTTGTAGTGTCTATATTTATACAATGTGTTGCTAAGAGCTTATTTGTATTTCAGTACCAAATTTTAAATATTTATATATGAAGAATATGCTTTATGTATGTCTTTTGTATATGGGTATTACAATTGGTATCAGAGCAGGTCGTATCCTCGACCTAGCCTTGAAATATTATAAGTGTTTCCTTCCGTTCATACACGATGACTTGCGGTAGAATTAAATGTTATGTTTATGGTATTGAGCCTGATCAACTTAATCCTGTTTTGATTACATTTAGGAATATGGCTGGTAGACGTGGAACTCGTGCTCAACCCAGTGTCACTCCTCCCGGTAGCGATCAAGCAGGTAGTGACGGGAATGCTCCTATGTTCCAATTTATGCAATAGATGCAGCAACAACAACACCAATTCATGCAAGAAATGATGCATCAGATGAGTGGGGGCCTTCACCCTCACGTGGTTGCTCCTGAAGCTGTGGGTGGAACATTTAGAGGCTTCTTCTGCATGAACCCCCAAGAGTTTCATAGCGGATTGGACCCGGTTAAGGCTCATGAATGGGTGACTGGAATGGAGAGAATATTCCAGATTGTGATTTGTGGTGAAGAAGACAAGGTGACCTTCACGTCACATTTACTAAAGGGTCATGCTGCTAAGTGGTGGGAGAGCGCTTCCAACTTGATGATGGTACAAGGGATTCCGAGAGTGTGGCAGCAATTTAAGACAGTTTTTATGGATAAGTATTTCTCGAGTTCCTTGAGGACACAAAGGAGTTCGAATTTCAACAATTGAGGCAAGGGAGCATGACTGTGGCCAGTTATGCTGAGAAGTTTGAGAAAATGGAAGCCTACTATAGGCAAGCTATGTATGCCCCTGATGAAAGGTGGAAAATTGACCAGTTTTTGTTTGGACTAAAGGCCGAAATCTTGCATAGTGTCTCTCAAAGGGAGTTCACTACCTACTCCGAGATGTTGAGACAATTGTATGTTGCACAACATAGTATGATGAAATTGCAAACAGAAGCTAGTGCCGGAAGGGCAGTTCAAGGAGATAGGGGGGAGCTAGTCAATATTTTAGGTCGAGGCCTCAACCCTTCAAAGGGAAACAGGTGTCGAGCCCTAGATCTAGTGCTCCTCCTTCTTGCTCCCGATGCCATAAGAATCATTTTGGAAGATGCAATCTGGGTGCCGTGATTTGTTTCCTTTGTCAGAGAGAAGGACATTTTGCTATAGATTATCCCTAGAAGAAGGACCAAGTGCAAGCGAGAGTTTATACTATGGACGCTAGGAAGACGAAGGGCGAAAATTACTTGATTGCGGGTAATTGTCTTGTTAACAATCATCCTTGTCTTGTTTTATTTGATTGTGGAGCCACACATTCTTTTATATCTACTAGTTGTGTGAAACGACTTGGGTTGCGGGTATTTCCTTTGTCTCCTCCGATGGTGGTTACTACCGCCATGGATGAAACTGTCGAGACGCCCCTTAAATGCGAGAATTGTACGTTGTCCGTGGATGGTAGGATCTTTCAAATTGACCTTATCTTTTTGCCTCTTAAGAAAATTGATGTTATCTTGGGAATAGACGGGTTGTCTGCTAATTCCGTGTTTATTGGATGTGAAGAAACGTTGATCCTTATTCCCTCTATTGAAGTGCCTCCGAAAGATGTTTTGACAACGATTTTAGAAGGTACGGTTGGAATGGTAAATTTTCTGTTTGAACAAGAGAGGTATGTTTTGCTTTTCCTTACTAAAGAGGAGAGTAATGACCATCAAGTTTTGAACATTCCGATAGTTTATGAATTTCCCGATGTTTTTCCTAATGATGTCACTTCCTTACCTCCGATGAGGGAAGTTGAGTTCTCAGTCGACCTGATACCGGGAACGGCTCCTATATTTCTTTCCCCTTATCGGATGGCTCCGATTGAGTTGAAAGAGTTGAAGGATTTGATGGAAAAGCATTTCGTAAGGCCTAGTGTTTCACCGTGGGGAGCTCCTATGCTATTATTGGTAAAGAAGAAAGATGGTGGCTGTAGCACCCCAAATTTGCCCTCTTCTTTTTTAAGCATCATCATCATATCATAGTCATCATAAGCATATCATGTCCTTGGCATCTTTGCATGAAAGAATGAAGCATAACATTCTCATGGTCTAGCATTAGGCATATGATCAACTGTGGGTGGATTTGAGGCATTACAAGCTATAACAATAGGCCCAGTGGGCTTGTCCAAAGCCGAGGAAGAGTCTACATGATATTCACAAGCCCCAAGATCATTCACAAAAGCCCAGGAGGTTGAGAGATCATCAGTGAAGTCAGACTAGGGCAAGCTCCTACACAATGATCCCAAATTAAGGTTTCATTTTTAGGCTTGATTTCTTTGTAGCTTTGGCCATTTCATCTGGGCAAAGTCTCACATATGACAAGAGGATCCTAGGGATGAAATTTGTGAGAAAATTCCTTAGAGAAGTCAGTTATTTCATCAGAAGTTCAAAAGGGCAACTTTTCTCCTGTGTGAGGGAAATCCTGATTAGGGTTTTGGGCCAGATCCTCATATCCTCTTAACTTTGGCCATTTCTTGTGGGCAAAGGCTCTTATTTGGTCTGCATGGCTTATATATAAAGTTTGAGGCAAAAATTCGTTAAAGAAGTCAAGGTTTAGCCCAGTTACTTGGAGGTGAAGCAAGAAAGTCAACTGTGCAGTCAAAAAAGTCAACATGAAGATTTCAGAGTTTTTTAATCAGGATTATCATTTTTGAGGTCATATCATGTCAAGGAATAATTCAGTTGAGCTTAAATGTCAAAAATCGGGAGTATGCAAAAAGTTGCTAAAATTGGAAGTTTAGAAGTTTCCATTTTTGGAAATTATTTGTCCCGAAACATCAGGTTATTATTTCATGTGCGAAAAAGCTCCAAATGATTTTTCGGTGAACACGAAAGTTATAGAACACGATTTTCCCTTTCCGAAAAGTCATAGAACGCTTTCATAGCATTTTTTAGAACTCAAGATATGATTTTTAGAAGTTTTGGTGTATTTTAGGGTTTTAGAAGTATTTTGGCAACATCCCATTGGTCCACCTTTTTCTTTTATTTCTTTCCATATTTTTTTTCTCACACTTTTTTCAATAGGGAATTAGTATGTGTTCACATGACCAAATGCATGTGGGTGTCATTGGTATGCATGTGTTTCGATTTGTAGTATAATTGGCAAGGAAGTACTAGTACTTGGACAGCACATAAGTGAGAGGAATCAACAATATATATTGGTATCACTCGTTTTCTCTCAGGCCACTCCAAGTCACGCGTTTATCCAATGGGCTCATCACGCATTGCACTAAGGGAGAGAAAATTTGCACGTGAATTCCTATAGCAGGTACCATGAAAGAACAATCCATCGCCATCACACGATCATCATTCTTTACTCATCATGAAATGTCATGCTGCCAACACACCAGCCCCATGGTAATTCAAGTGGATCCTCCTGCATGGGAGTGGTTTCAAAATAACAAACTTGAAAAAAACAAAGGATATTTTCACGAGCTCTGCATATTGGATGAAATAACAGAATTGATGCAGCCACCCTTCACACTTCAACCACACACCTTTGCTAGGTCACGATTCAGAAGAGTTTAGCTTCATTCCACTGAAAATCACAGCAAATTTCATGCTCTCTCTCTCTCTCTGCATATCCTCACATTCTGTTAAGAGAATTTGAAAGCCTAAATCCTTCATTAATCTTCTTTCGATCCATTGGCATCATCATCAACATCACTACACTTTCATCATCATTATCAGTGGAGCTTTGCAGTGGAGTGAGGATTCAACATCATCTTCGGATCATCCATATTTCTTGATATCTTTGCTCATCAAGCCTTTATTTGGCTCAAAGAAGATTCAAGGAAGCTCTCAACACCTCTGGTTTTCTCAAATTCTTCCAGAAAGATTAATCTCAGGTTTGAGTTTCAGACCTGTTTTGCTTCGATTTGGCCTCAATTTTGTTTGTTTTGGCTTGCATATGGTTGATATAAGTTAACTGAAGTAAGATGAAGCTTGTGCACATTTTAAATTATAGATTTCAGTTTTCATGCTTGAACTTGTTTCCATCGATCTTCTTTCTGTGATGCTTGTTTGTGAAAACTATTGGCATATTCGTGATCCTCGTGTTTCAGACTTCATTTTTGGTTTTTATATTTTTAATTTTCATTAAGAGGTGAGGGAGTTACATTGCTCTGAATTGATGAGGATGTGCTGAAGTGTTGTTCTGTTTTTCTGCATTTTTCGAATCCTTCATGAGCAAGAGGAAGAAGATGATGAGTTGTTGTGCTATGAGTGGTTGCGTTAAGTTTTTGTCTGTTAGTAACTAAACCCTAAGCTGACCAGTTGATATTAAGTCACATAACTTTTGTTCATTTTCATTTTAATAAAAATTAATTATAACATGTAATAGTCTGAGTTATTGGTGGAGTTTTTTGGAAGTTGCGGGTGGGCCTAAGGCCAGTTGCTAAGTGCACCCCCGCTGTTGGGCCCAGGTTATATTGAACTGATCCAGATTGTTGTCTGCACCCTTGGCTTCATTTACTTCTTTCATTATTTTATTTTTGTTTTCAATTTGATTCTTAATTTTTTAAAATAGAAGTAAGTTCACAAAAATTCTAAAAAAATTCAGGAATAATCTTTTAAGTTTTCTCTAATTTTTGACATTTTTATTTTTCATTTATTTTTACTTGCCACACTGGAATTAATTTGCTCTTATATTAATTGCTTTTATTTCAATTTTAATGCATGGTGTCTTGTACAATTTCTATCTTGATCATTAATTTGAATTTTGAACTGATTCTTTTTGCTCTGGATTCATATTGAGGTGTAGTTTATTGTTGAATTTTTCTCTGATATAAAGAAGTTTGCTTAATTAGTTTTGATCTTTAACTGGTGCATGAAGTCTTCTAACCCTAGTCCATGTTTAAGTATTTATTTGACTTGCTTAGGTTCTGATTTTGATTCTCTCCTTTTGGCATGTCAATATTATATTTTTGAAGGGTCTTTGTGCAAGTTTGTGGAATTTTTGGATGCATACTTGAATTGATTTGAGTTTTTGTTCTTTGCCTATCCTCTTTTGCTTCTTTTTGGTCATATGTTCAATCCTTAGGCTAGAAGGGCACTTGTGCCAACTTCTTTAGGTTGTTTAGAGCCCATTTAGGATGATAATCCATCTCTGGTCTTGGGTTGATGTTTGTGCTTTGGAATCTTATGAGTGTTTGCTTTTGAAGTTCATTCACTTTTATGCATGCTCACCTCACTTCTTTTGCTTCTTTGCTCCTCATGATGTTAATACTTGAGTTTGTATGCTTCTTCTCTTCATCTTACATGATCCTTAGGCACTTTCTTAACATGTTAAGGTTCTGGTCTTGGAGTTTGTGATGTTGGTTTACCTAGTTTGTTTGGTGTTATCTCATGTTTGTTTTGATTTGTCATGATAATCCATGTTGCTCCATGTTGAGTTGTATAGTTCCTTTATCATTCTTATGTTGTGTATTTTCATTTGACATGTGTGATTAGGACTTCACTTCTGGTTGTGTGGATTTGGTTTGATATTATGTCCATTTTGTGTTGCATTTATTCTCATGTTGCTAACTATTTCAGGGGCTCTGGTAAGTGAGAGGTGTGGATGTGATTCCCACATCTCCAAGTCTTATCTCTTCTCTTTTCCTTATTGATACTATCTTGCTTGTGATTGTTGGGGCTTAGGCCTTTCTTCCTCCTTCTTCTCTTCTTCCTTCTCTTTCTTTTCTTATCTTCTCCTTCATTAGGATAGTAAACCTCACTAACCTAGGTTTTCCTTTGCATGATAACATTAGGATTCATTAGTCTCCCCTTAGACTTTTACCTTTAAGATCCTTTGGTTTCTCTTGTCTTATCATCTCAAAACAAAATCATAAAAGACACTTAATAAAGATTGAAGTGGTCTCCTGTGCAATAGCCTTATTCCATGAAACACTTGTAGTTTTCCCATCTTGGGATAGTACAAGCTTGTCTTGTGATGCACAAGTCTGATCAGGATACCATTTTCATCAAGAAAATCATAAAAAAGACTTCTTCATCAAAAATACAAAAAAAAACTTAATAAATTCAATGAGTTAGTGAGCCTAAGCCCTAATCTCTGGAATCAAGTTTTGGGGATCTTCTCCTTACTTGAGTGTGCTTGTTCTATTATTCCATCTTGGAATGTAGTGACAAGTACACATTCCATGGAAAAGAGCTTGAGTTCACTTCCTTGTGACACACTCATAAAAAGCTTCTAAAAAACACAAACAAACAATAAGCGTCTCTCCTTTGGGAATTCTTTTCTCATCTTCTTCGCTCCGTCCGCGAACTTGTTTCTTCTTGTCATTATGCAAGACGGTTACGCACTCGTCGTCCGATCCTGCAACACCTGAGCATTGACATATGCAGTTCTAGCCTTAATTCAAAAGCAATTTTTTCCACCCCTAGTTAGGGGAACTACGGCGACTCTGATCCTCATTGTCCAAATGAGGTACGTAGGCAGCGGGGTAGGGCCCGTTCGAGCACAATCTTTATTTTCCCTACATTTTTCCTTTGTTTTCTTTCTCAGTTCCTTTTCCAGTTCCAATTCTTTTTCTTTTGCAGCAGTTTTCATTCCTTTACCCTTTGAAACAGATTTCTTTGCAAGCGTGGATCCCGTCGGGTACGGAGGACGATCTGGGTGCTAATACCTTCCCAGGTCGTAACCGACTCCCGAACTCAGTCTCTTTGGTTCGCAGGACCCGTGTCCTTCCTCTTCTTTCTTCTGGTTTATGCAACATTACCATTCCCGTTCCTTCGGGATAAAAATGCCTAGCTGGCGAATCTAGCTCTTTTCGCGCCACTTTTGCGTTTGTACCAGGATGGAAATCCAGGGAGCGACATCTGGCGACTCTGCTGGGGAATTCCTAACCGGAGTATCTCTGGTTCCCTTGAGAGTGTCTCCTAGCGCTTGCGTGTTTCTGTTTCGCGGGGTGTTGTTTGTTTGTTGTTGTGTGTATATTTTACTGTTGTTTATTTATAGTTTTATTTACAGCTTTATTTACACTTTTTCAGTATTTTATTTTCTGCATCATATATAATTACTGGACTGTCTGGACTGGATTTTCTGTTTGGTGGGCTTGGGTGATACTGTTACTGTGAGATGAGCTCATTACCAAGGCTCGAGTGCACCTTATGACTTAGAGTGGTTCCATTTTGGCCTCATGAGATCTTGTCATGGGGGTAGTAGTGAGTTCCACGCCCAGATTTGCGACCGTCTTGGAAATGTCTTGATTTGGGGATCTTCCTCTCTCATTTCATAACCTTGATAGTTATGTGCAGCTGGGGACCGATCATTGAGAACCTTGTGGAAACATCCCTCTCCAGTGGTGACAGTGGCATACCACATTTTGTGGCAAACCCATTCGCACCTGAGGGCCCACCTGGAACTCACATAGGATGACCTTGTCTTCCCGGACTCAGCTGAGGCCTCCCTGCGTAGTATATAATGCCAACCCGATTCCCCGATTTGGTCATGAGCCATCTCTTGGAAATGGTGAAAGTATTATTGCTATTCGGCTTTGAGAGTCCGTGATGTCTGACCCGGAGCATACCGGTGAGATTGGAAGGGATTTACAGGTTGCAGGAACCCTCGGCCTCTACATACCCTCATTATCAGTGTGGTCCTTGTTATGATTTGGTCCTTATGGTTATGGATTTCTTGATTTCTTGGTTCTGAGGGTTTCTATCAGAGGGTTATGGCTCAGAGGATCTTGGTTTTCAGTTATTTAGAGGGTCCTAATATCCAGTATTCAGTATCCAGATGGTCCCAGATTGGTCATATGCCTGCATTGCATCATTCTTGCATTAACTATTTGTGTTTCCATTTTTCAGGTTGTTGTTTACAGTTTAGCATCCAGTTCTGGTAATTGTAAGCTCTCCAGATGGCAGAAGTTAATAAAATTACAAGAAAGAAGAATGTTCATTACACTTTTCTCCAGCCAGAAGTCAAGAGTGTTCATAAATTAGCAGGGTTGATGAATGACCAAGTTTTAGGGAATTTCAGAAAGAGGTATGGTCAGATTTTGAAGTACATGGATAAACCTACTGCAGACCAGAAGGATAGCTTGCAAACTTTGCTTCAGTTTTATGATCCCTTGTTGCGGTGTTTTGTATTTCCAGATTATATCTTGGCTCATACCTTGGAGGAGATTGCTAGTATTTTGGGTGTTCCTGTCAGAGATACTTTTCCCTACTATGGGTCAGATGTGGTTCTCAAGGAAGAGGACATATCCAGAGTCTGTCGTATACCAGTTGCTAAGGTTAAGAAAGCTTTGAAGGATAGTGAGGGCAGAGGACTTCCTTGGGATGTGCTTATACCAGAGGCTGGAGAGTATGCCAAAGAGGGTAAGTGGGGAGATTTTGGCGCTGTGGTGGCTTTGATGGTATATGGATCTAGTCTTTTCCCGGGAGAAAAGGAGTTTGTGAGCTTGGAGGTGATTTCCATTTTTTCTAAAGGTAATCCTCTACCAAACTTGTTGGGAGATTTCTACTACAGTGTTCACTACCGGAATGAGAAAGGTAGAGGTGGACCAGTGGGTTGTTGTGCTTCATTATTTGCTGATTGGTTTGCTAGGCAATTTCCAAAGTCAGGCTCTTTCAAGGAGATGAAAGATGAATGGAGGTGGTCTAGGAGGCTAATGGGACTAACTTCTGAGGATATAGCTTTGGGATATGACAGAGATTTGTTGGGAAAGGAGTTACTGGTCAGTTGTGGAATATTTTCTAGTGTGCCTTTGCTAGGAAGGAAAGGTGTGATTAGTTACCATCCAACCTTAGCCAGGAAGCAATTTGGCTATCCTCTGAGGGATCCACCAAGTATGGAAGAATTTGCTGAGTCTTCGTATTTTCCTGTGGAGGGAAATAAGGAGTTGGTCATACAAGCATCTTAGGCTTGGGCTCACAGGGTGAAGAAAGGAAAGAAGGATTTTGGAAGGGTAGATCCCAAGACATATCCTCATTTTGCTACATGGTTGCAGAAACGTGTAGAGGAAGTGCTCATGCCATTTTCAGTAGAAGCTCCATTGTATCCCAAAGAAGTGCCATGTCAGAATACTGTTTCTCTGGAAGAATATAAGAAACTGGAAGCTCAGTTGCACGAGGTCCGGATAGAGAGTGCTGAAATGGTTAACTTGTACCACCTTACCAATCGTGCTAAGAATGAAGCAGAGGAAAAACTACAGAAGATGCAGGTTACCTTAGGAGCTAAGGAAAAGGAGTTTGTTGGAAGAGAAGCTCACTTTCAAAGATTGGGTCTAATGGAATCTAAAAGAGAAGCGGAGCGTAAGAAGACTTTGAAGACTCTTAAAAAAGCTCGCCAATCCATTGTTTGGTTGCAAGGCCAAAGGGAACAAAAGCAGAAGAAGTATAAAGAAAAGGAAGAGTTTTTCGAGGTGTAGATGGCCTTCAAGAAAGAAGAAGTAGAACAACTCCAAAAAATACGAAGGGAAAAGACTCAACAGTTGGCATAGAGCCAGATGGCCTTGGAGGAGGCATTGAAAGAGATTGAAGAGCTCAAGCTGAGAGCAGGTGTGAAGAAGAACAGGACAGAGGTGATGGCTGCAGAAGAACCTGAGTCTTTAGTTTAGATTTTATTTATTGTTGTTCAGATTACCGACAGGCTTGTTGTAGGAGTCTTGCTTTATCTTTTGTCTTTGTTCATGTATTGACTTGTAACCCTTTGGGGAAGTTTGTTTGTGCTCTAACTTTTGGCCGTCAGTGGGTTATCTATGTTATGCAATGTTCATTTCTAATTACCATTTCTGAGTACGCAAAGCTTGTTTGTATGAGACTGCTAAGATCTGAACACTCTTCAAAGGGAGAGTTTGAAAATTAATGCTCAAAGTGGCTATCAGGAGCAAATACCAGAATTGGGGCATATAAATGCCTAAACTTGGAAACATGAATAGTTACATTGCATGCATATAACATGTTTGTTTGTTTTGCAGGTAGTTCATCAATTTCTAACGTTTATGTCATTTCAGGCACTATAGCTCCCAGGAAGGTTCGAGAACAGCTAACTGTACACAGATATCCTACAAGAGTCAACAGAGAAAGAGTGATGGATCAAATGTAGACAGATTTAGCTGACTTGAGATTGAGAATGGACAATTTCATGACCCTTATGGTAGGGATGGGTCAGACTCAGGAACGCTTGCGCGAGATGGTGGAAAATAATCAGGCCAGGAACAATGGGGCTGATGGAGGTAATCGCAACGGTGTTGGCGCCCGTCAAGTTGAAATCCCTGTGGCACAGCCAGGGATCACCATTATCAATGATGGACTGAACAATGTACAAATGGATGGTCAAGATGAACAATTTACTTTTCTGGACGAGGCAGAAGGCCAAGGGGCTGAAATGAACAGAAAGTTTGAAGAGATGGCTGAGCAAATCCATGCCATTCAATCTCAGAGCTCCCTGGGATTTGATATTACTGACTTGGGCTTGGTGCCAGGGGTTAGAATCCCCTACAAGTTCAAGGTTCCTAATTTCGAGAAGTACAACGACACGGCTTGCCCGAAGACTCACCTCCAGTCCTTCGTAGGAAGAATTGCTGCCCATACTGATGACGAGAAGCTATGGATGTATTATTTCCAGGATAGCTTGGTGGGGGCTTCCTTGGAGTGGTATATGTAGCTAAGCAGGGATAACATTAGGAGCTGGAAGGATTTAGCAGAAGCGTTCGTGAAGCAATACCAGTACAATTTGGATATGGCTCCAAATCGCACTCAATTGCAGACCATGTCTCAAAATGCTAAGGAGGGGTTTAAGGAGTACGCTCAAAGGTGGCGTCAGCTTGCTGCCAAAGTACAACCACCCTTGCTAGAAAATGAGATGGATGATATGTTCATGGGAACATTACAGGGGGTGTTTATCGAGAGGTTAGCGTCTTGTTCAGCAACAAAGTTCAATGATATAGTGATAGCAGGAGAGAGGGTCAAAACTCTGTTGAAGATGGGGAAGATTCAGGACACCGGTGCGGGTAGCTCAAGCGGTGTAAGAAAAGCTTTTAATGGACCTCCAAGAAGGAGAGATGGGGAAACAAATGCTGTGTACGGCCGAGGACGGGGCCGAGGATACAGAAGATCTTATGAGCAAGTGGCAGCTGTCACTATTCCTTCAAGTCCTGTGCAACAAACACAACTCCCACAACAGCAACAACAACAACAGCCACAACGTAACAGTTGTCAGCAAAGACCCTATCAACCAAGACAAGCTCGTCTGGCTAATAGGGTGCTTGAAGCCATTCCCATGACGTATATGGCACTGCTGCAGAGGTTGTTAGACTTGAACTTGATACAATTGAGGACACTAGCACCACCTCCACCTGGAGAGCTTCCAGTGGGGTACGATGCTAATGCAAGATGCGCATTCCATTCAGGAGTACCCGGGCACTCAACTGAGAAGTGTAGGGCGCTACAACATAAAGTTCAAGATTTGATCGATTCAAAGGCGATTAACTTCGCACCACCGCCTAATGTTACATCAAACCCTATTCCAAACCATGGAGGGACGAGAATAAATGTTGTTGACAGTAGTGAAAAGTTAAGCTTGATCTTGAACGTAGAATAGGTGAAGACTCCATTGTTGGTGGTGAAGGACATGCTGTTGAAAGGACAAGTGTTCCCGGGGTGTGGTTCTGATTGTGAAAAGTGTTTAAGTTCAGTGAATGGCTGTGAAAACTTGAAGGTGGGGCTGCAATATCTGGTTGACAAGGGGTCGTTGCAGTTTGATAAAGTTGATGATAGAAGTGATTGTGTGTCTACCATAACAATTTACTTTGATCTGGCGGAAGTACCTGCCCGAAGAGAGCCAATGACTATCTACGTTCCAGAAGTTAGCCCTGTTACTATTACTGTTCCAGGGCCTATTCCTTATGCTAATGATAAAGCCATCTCGTGGCATTATGGCTCAGATGTGTATGTGGAAGGGCAGAAGGTGGAGAATAAAGCAGTAACAATTGACCCGACTGTGGTGAATGTCGGAGGAGTTGGTGGTTTTACAAGAAGCGGGCGTCTTTTTGCTCCTCAAACTCTCAGAAGAGATCCTGAAGCTGAAGTTGTTGCAAAGGCTAAAGGAAAGCAGATAGTGACCGAGGAAATGACAACTCTTGCTGCTAGACAGGGTACTTTCGAAAAAGAAGTTGAGGAGTTTATGAGAATAATAAAGAAAAGTGACTATAAAGTGGTTGAGCAGTTGAATCAGACTCCGTCCAAAATATCAATTATGTCCTTGTTGATGTGTTCTCCAGCTCATAGGGAAGCTTTGCTGAAAGTCTTGCAGATGGCATATGTTCCACAGGAGATAACGATTAATCAGTTGGAGGCTGTAGTGGGCAGTGTGAATGCTAGCCATGGGTTGGGCTTCACGGATAGAGATCTTACTTCAGAAGGCCGAAATCACAACAAAGCCTTGCATATAACCATGGAATGTAAGGGTGTTGTCCTGTCACATGTCTTGGTTGATATAGGCTCTTCTCTCAACGTGCTCCCTAAGAAGGCCTTGATGAAGTTGAATGTTGATGACTTTGTCTTGCGACCCAGTGATTTGATTGTAAAAGCCTTTGATGGATCCCGAAGGTCGGTGTTCGGGGAAGTTAAGTTACCTGTAAAGATAGGATCTCAAGTGTTCAAGAGCACGTTTTATGTCATGGATATTCAACCTGCGTACAGTTGCTTGCTGGGACGTCCCTGGATCTATGCTGCAGGTGCAGTGACATCCACGTTGCATCAGAAGCTGAAGTATGTGGTTGATGGTCAGGTGATCACTGTGTGTGGAGAAGAAGACATCTTTGTGAGTCACCTGTCAACTTTCAAGTACGTGGAGATGGACGGAGAAATTCATGAAACGTTGTGTCAGGCCTTTGAAGCGGTTAATGTCATCATTTTGGCTCCGGCAGAGAGGAACAATGAGAAGGAAGGGACCTCCATTCACTCCTACAAACAAGCCAAGGAAGTGGTCCAATCTGGAAGTGCCCAGGGCTGGGGCAAGTTGCTGGAATTAGAGAAGAAAGATGACACGTTTGGTCTTGGTTACCAGCCTGGTGGGTCCAATTGGCCTCAGTGTGGTAAGACTATAACTTTCACAAGCGCCAGAATGCTCGATCGCAACAATATCTGTGCAACCAGTGAAGAAGGAGACAGTGACTGCGACTGGGATAACTGGATTCACCCAGGTTCACCTGGGGAGGAGCTCAAGAACTGGTCTGCCGAGGATTTCGTTCAAGTTACATGGAAATCAAAGTAATTTTCTTGTTTCATTTTTATCATGCTGCATGTCAATCCTGCACTCTGCCCAAGGTGCATGAATCCATTTGTAGGGTGTCGCTCCCGACAAATGAAACTGGATCAGATGAAGGTACAGACGCGAACGGTCGGCGAGAGGGACAGTGAGAACACACAGCCGTGAACTCACTGGAGAATGAATAGAGTCGCCAGCTAGGCATTTTTATCCCGGAGGAAAGGCAATGCTGCATAGACCTAGAAAGAGATGGATAAGACGGTTGCGAACCAGAGAGACTGAGAAAGGGGGTTGGTTACAACCTGGGAAGGTATTAGCACCCAGATTGTCCGTCGTACTCGACGGGATCCACGCTTGAAAGGTTTGTGTTTTAAAGGGGTAGTGTCAGTGCAATTTATGTATAAAATAGCTGGAAGAGAATGTACAGGTGTCAGTGTAAAAGAAGTGAAGTGTGACATATACAGTGTCAGTGTAAGGATAAGAGTGAAATGCTCATGACAATGAGGCTTAAAGAATAATGCTGAAAGGAGGGGGAATATACAGAGACTTTTGTTCGATAACTGTTAAGTTATGCCTACGTATCCTCTCGTGCAATGAGGAAGTCAGAACACCGTAGTTCGACCCAAAGAGACTGAAAGATGAAATGACTTGTGAACTGCTTATTTGTCTATGCTCAAGCGTATGACCTGTCTGGCTCAGGTGCTGACTGTCTTGCATTGGACGGAAGAAGCAAGTTCTCGTTTATGAGTGAAGGTGATGAGAAAAGAATCCCGAAGGAGACGATTATTGTTTGTTTTTTATGTTTTCAGTCTTTTATTGCTTTTGAAAATTTGTCATAAGTTAATGAGCTTATGCCTAAACCAATGGGTTAGTAAACTCATCACATCTTCCCTCTGATTAGGGGTAATGAGAATACCTTAAGTGTGAAGTCAGATTCTCACACCTAAACACCTTTGGTGTAGGATTAAGATCATTAACCTACTTGTGATTATTTAGATGTTTTTGTGTTTTTGTTTAGTGTTGAGTAATGAGGTTAAGCCATAATCAGGGATTAAACAGACCCATTACACTATCCTAAAAGAAGGATAATAGATGAGAGTGTTTAAGCTGAGGAAAACTCCTCAACTTAATCCAGGATTAGGGATTAAACTCATGACAAAACAAAGCCTTTGATTAAGTGGATTTTATTTAATGATATGATGATGAAGTGAATTTTATGATTTGTAAGACAACTTGAGGGGGACTTGTCCATTAACACTAGGGTTAGTCCTTCTTAACCATTTAAGGAAGAATTAGAACCCTAATGCAAGGCCCAAGTTACAAGTGTGGTGTCTTGATGATTATTAGGTGGATTGATTAAGAGATTTCAACACATTAAGGGTTTAACACTTAGGATTAAAGTTATACACTCCATCCTAAGAGAAGGATGCAGGCATAAGCTTAATCACAAAGTCTTAAAACCTTTAGGGTTTAGTCCCTGATTATGAGATGAGAGGAGAAAACTCAAAGAGAGACACAAAGGTAAAATTATGAGGGGAGACTAATCAAAACCCTAATTCATTATCATGCTTGGTTGGTCCTAAGGTTTGTGAGGTTTTCAAGAACAATCTTCAGAGGAGCCACCAGGAAGCAGATGAACAGGATCAAGAGAAGCAAAGTGACTTGCTTCATTCAAGAAGTCAAGTCACTTGAAGAAAGAAAGTGGGAGGAAGAAGAATGAGCAAACTCAAACTCAAACACAAATAGAAATGCAGCAATGGATGCAAGAGAGATGAAAAGAAAAGTTATGAGAAGTGAAGGCAAATTCACTTCCCAAGCTTACTTACCACCTGAAATGTTAGAAAGAAATGCAATGCAATGCAAGATGAGATGAAATGGCATGATGCTAAGCAAAACCAGAAACATGTTGATGATGATTATGATGTTATGAAGTGCTGCAAACATGAGGCAAGGCATGGGGATGTTCATACAAGATCATGGATGCAAATGATGTAAGTTAAGGAGCATGGATGAACATGAAAAGTTATGAAGCATACAAGGCAAATGACATGGCAAATATGTGATGCAATGATCAAACATGCTTCCTATATGTCTTAAGATGTCAAATGAATCATAAGCATGCACAAAATGCAAAGACAAATCATGTTATGCAAGGAAGTGCAAGAAGGATGCAAGAGAAAGCCCAAATTAGGGTTTATGGATCAAACATCAAACAAAAACCCAAAACAGAAACAAACCCTAAGATAAAAATGGAAAATGCTACCCAAAGAAACCCTAAACCTATAATGAACCACTGCCCAAAGGGGAACTCTCAACTCTTAACCAATCTCAAGATATGAATTTTGCAAGTTATTAGGGTTTTTTAGGATTCTATACAAAAGAAATGCCAAACAAATAGAAAATGCAAGATCAAATCATGGCCATTTTACCCTAGAAACTACATGCCAAACACAAAACAATGCAAGAAGAATCAATGTCCAAACCTTCTCCAATAGGCAGAAATGAATTTTTGAATTTAGGATCAAATTAATGCATAAAAAATGATTTAATTCAATGAAAAATTCTTAAAATGCATCAAGATCAAAAAATAAATTTAGTTTGAAGGTTGGACAATGTTTCTAAATGTCTTAGAACATTTCATGAATTTTTTTTGTAATTTTTAAATACTTAAAAGTATTTTTAATTAATTAATTCTCATTAATCAATTAAAAATAATCTTTTAAATATTTAAAAATACTTTTTTAATGATAAAAAATAAAATAAAAATATTTTTGTGTCATAAGAATTAATAAAACTCAGAGAAAAAAAGTTTCATAATTTTTATGTATTTTTTGCTATTTTTAAATAATTATGCAAAACAAAAGAAAAATAAAAGAAAATAAATGAATTAAAACTGAATTAATGAGAAGTAATCAAATCCTAGGGTTGAGATTTAAACTGGCCAGCGCGCGCATTGACTCCCCGCCACATCTCACGGCTCAAATTCAAACTTGCTAATCACCCTGATTAAACCCTAATTGTGCCCTAATGACATTCAGGCGACCGGAACAGTGTTCCGGTCGTCTTCTCCGGCCATCCCCAAAACCAATCTCTCTCCCTAGGCCATTTTAAGAGCCCTAACTCTCCAGAAATCATCTACCAACTATCATAAGCACGAATCCATCATCAAATCATGTTTAAACTCACACATAAACAAGAATCGAAGCAAATAAAATTCTAGGTCAAACTTTCAGAAGACCATTACATGCTCATTTCTGGCTTATTTTCAAAAGTAAAGAGATCCCAATGATCAGTGTAACATGCACAACAAGATTTTAACAAGAGAAATGAGTTCTGGGAAAAAAGTTCATGGTGTCACCTGAGATGGAGCTCTTGATTCTGGAGCTCTTTGGATGATTCTTTGGCTCAATCTGGTCCCAATGGTCCACCTTTGAAGCTTTGGATGCTTAGTTGGAGTTTAAACAACCTCCTGAGTGAGTTTGCAGCAGCTCTGACCAAGGGAGGATGAAAATCGTATTTGAGATATAGGGTGTTTCAGGCCAAAACAAAGGGTGGTTTCTGGTCAGTGAGGTGAGTGGAGATTGTTGGTGGAGTTTGTTCTTGTGTTTGAGGTTTGTGGAAGGAGATTCGATGGAAAATGCAGGTTGAGGTGAAGAATGGCAATGGGGTATTCTTGCTCAGATCAAGCCTGGCTCTTGGTGCTTTCTACTCAATGAGGCAAGGTGAGATGATTAGTGAAGTTGGCTTGAGTGTTTGGTGGCTGGGTAGAGGGATTCGAAGCAAAATGCAAATGGGAGTGTTTTTGTGAATGTGAAGGTGTAGAGTATTTCAGCCTTGCTTGGTTAGTGTTATGGCTTGCCAAAGGGTACAATAAACAAATGCAAGTGGCCAGAGGATGTGACATGGCCTGTGGTGATTGGGATGTTTGCTTTTGCCAAAAGTCAAAAATCTTGTAAGAGAGGCATGGGCTTGATACTAGCTTGGTACAAAGGCTAGGGCTGGCGCAGCATGGTGTGGTGAGAGAGCCAGCAAGGTTCAAAGGCCAAGGCAGCAAGTTGAGGGAAGTGTCATGAGTGTTTTGCAACTTGGTTACTTTTTGCCTTTTCATGAAAATCTCTCATTACACAAACCATAAACATGTGAACCTTGGTCAAATTCTGATTTTTGTGACTTAGAGAATGTTTGTGTAATGGTTTGAAATGAATTAGAGGTCACAATATGCATTGGTCCAAGATTTTGCAAAATTCTCACTTAGGGCATGCCTTGAAAATCAATGATTTTAGCCAACTTTGCATTGCCATAACTTTTGATCCAAGAAGAGTTTGATCATGTTCTTGTACTTTTTGAAAAGGGAAAGATGAGATCTACAACTTTCATGACCAAAGTTTTTCCATTTGAAGCCTTTTTGGATCATGAATTAAAGCTTGAAAAATGAATTAAAATGATGCATTCTTGAAAAGTCAACTATGTCCAAAAAGTCAACATTTGCAAAAACCCTAAATTCTTGATTTCTATGAACTTCAACCTTCTTCCATGATCAAATAAAGATAATATACATTCAAAATGATGAAGATCACCCATTGGTTGGGTCATTGGGGGCCTCAGATGCCCTGATTTTACACTGACTTGTCTGAAAAGTCAACCTTTGATCAGATGACTTCCCCATGGAATTTATTCATGAAAATTGATATGTATACTCCCTATACCATATAGAGGCCAATGGAAACAAGAATGACCAAAAAAATTGGAGTTATGGCCTCTGAAACTAAAACCCTAATTTTCAGTCAACTGTGCAGTTCAACCTGGCTCTGCATCCACTCAAACCCTAGCTCTTGTGATTCCTCTGCATTTTTGACTTTGAGGAGATGGAATATGATGTAAGAACACACATGGACCCCTCTGAGATGATTGGTGGCCTTTGGAATGGCTCAAGATGCTTTGAGGTTGCTCAGATCACAAACCCTAGGTGCAGATGACTTGAAAGCTATGCAGTGAATCAAAAATGAGATGTGAGATGACATGATTGTGTTTATGCATATGAGATGATCACAAGCCATGGTGTGAATGGGTGAGGGCAAATTTGGGGTGTTTACAGCTGCCCCTATTCAAACATGAGTTAGCTGTGCAGGATGTAAGCGACGGCTTAACAGGCCAAACAAGATAACTTGTGGTTGAATACCAAAGACAGTCCAAAATTTGCACTTACAGAATGAAGAAGAAAAGGGATATAGATTGCAAAAGAAAGTAAAGTATATTGTAAAGTATGGGCGACGGAGGACGACCGTCGAGCAGAGGACGACTGCTGGGTAAAGAGCAATGACGGGGACGGCCGACGTGCTGGGAAAAGTGCGTAAAATAAAACAATGACGGGGACGGCCGACATGCTGGGGATAAAAAGTAAAGCTAAGACGGGGACGGCCGACTAGCTGGGAAAAATCAAAATATGATGGGGACGGCCATCAGGATAAAGCTGCAAAGTTCTCTGGGGATCAAATGGAACATGACGGGGACGGCCATCAAGTTCCTAAAGCAAAGTAATCAAAGATGGGGACGGCCATCGGATAAAAAGGGACCACGACGGGGACGGCCATCGGGTTAAAGAATAAATGAAATAAACAGATGATGGGGTACGGCCATCAAAGGTGAAGGACGATCACCTAGCAGGGGACGGCTGCTCTGTTGGGGGTAAAAGAAATATGATGGGGACGGCCATCAAAGGTGGAGGACGACCACCTGGCAGGGTACGGCTGCCGAAATATCAACGATGGGGACGGCCATCGGATAGAAAAGGTCAACGATGGGGACGGCCATCGGACGAGCATGATGGAGGACGACCATCAAGAAGTGGAGGACGACCACTCAGCAGGGTACGGCTGCTCTCAAGGTTTATCATAACACAGGACGAGTGCCGGATAACCAAAATCAACGATGGGGACGGCCATCGGATAAAGTGATGAAGGACGATCATCAAAAGGTGGAGGACGACCACCTAGCAGGGGACGGCTGCTAAAAATCAACGATGGGGACGGCCATCGGATGAGCATGATGGAGGACGACCATCAAGAAGTGGAGGACGACCACTCAGCAGGGGACGGCTGCTCTCGGGGTATCATAACACAGGACGAGTGTTAGATAAAGGGAAAAAAAGCTTTGTTGGCGATCTACTGGGGATATAGTGAACACGGACGAGCGTTCACAACCAAGAAAGGAAAGTATAAGTGTTTGGTATTGTGTATGGATTAAAGATGCGGACGAGCATCCTTAGACTATGATACGGACGAGTATCATGTAGAAACAAACTGACACATGTTCAGAGATGATGATACGGACGAGTATCAACGGGTTAGCAAAGAACACAGACGAGTGTTGCATCTGAAGGGACTCTTCTAGGGAATAGTAGACACGGACGAGTGTCTATATTCAAGAAGACAAAAGTGTTTGACACAGTGTACGGATTAAAGATGCGGACGAGCATCCTTAAGGTTATGATACGGACGAGTATCAAGTAGAAACAAACACTAGACGCAATGTTCTGAGATGATGATAAGGACTAGTACCAACTGGTTAACAAAGAACAAGGACTACTGTCGAATCTGTGGGGATATAGATGGTGTATACAAGATACAGACGAGTATCTGTATAAGTGTATCGTGAGTAGTGAATATGTATAGATGAGTGTTTATCTGCTGGGAAGAGTGACACGGACGAGTGTCAAGAGGAGAAAAGTACAATGATATTAACAGGTATATGGGTTGTAAAAGTGTAAGCGACTGCGCTGGGGGATATGACACGGACGGGTGTCAAGAAAGTGTATATAAGTATATGTGAGTGCAAAGAGGGTGTCTTTGGCTTTCTGCTGGTGATGTGACACGGACGGGTGTCCAAAGATGTATGCTGGTGTTTTTGTTCGCAAAGAGTGTTCTGGCGACTTTACTGGGGAGCGATGATACGGACGGGTATCAAAAGGAAATATGCTGGTATTTGTGAATATGAGGCAACTGCTTTTGCTGGGACTTTGGTGAGGATTTCTGTGTATTGTATTCTGTATGGTGACAGGTTACCAATATTTACAAGTGTTCGATTCACAACATGACTTATGATTATGCTATGCGTTTGATTTTTACCGTAATGCTCCGTATTAGACGGAATGCTACGCTTTGAGGGTATAATATGATGTGAATGCTATGATTATGCAAAGAAGCACAGATCCGGGATTCGGATCCCGTTGCTGCGAAGATCTCTGGTTGATCTGCGTGAAGTGGACATCCCAGCTGGGGATGAGATCATTGGTAGATCTAATGATGTATCTGTTTGGGGATATAGGTCATTGACTGACATATCCTTGTAACACGGGACCCAGCTGGGGTTTGTAGAAGCTTTCTCCCTCTCTGTTGTGACTCCTTCGTGCGTTGCTCTTCTGAATAGAGGCTTGAAGCTCTGTGGGGAGATGATTCCCTGATTCTTGCATCTTGCTAAGGGATAGTGGTTGGTACTATAGCTGTGGAATGCTGTTGGTAACTCAGCTGGGGAGAAAACATCTTGGGTGCTGAGATTATTTGTTGATCTGCCAGCTTGCTGGACTGTAGCTTATATGCCCCAAGTTGCGTTCTGGATACCTACAATCCTGCAAAGATAAGGAAACGCGCAAATGGTCCCGAGGTATCCTTTACTGGATTCCGTCATAGGAGATAAGTACTTTCGAGAGTAAGTATATTCCCTGTAAGCATGTGCTTTTATTTTTAGAGAAAAGCATATGTACTTATGCAGTTGTATTTTTAGAGATATCAGACAATTCTTTGCAAAACATAAATGTAAAAAATGAAACACGACTGAAAATCTGATTTTATTAATTCATGTGCCCTGAATTGGCAAGATACAGTCAAAGAAACATATCTCCTGAAATGAGGAGGTTGTTACAAATTGAGAAACAAAGTGCTGGCAGTGTTGATGATGCTTTGAGGAGCTTCCTCTCCTGCTATGACTCGTATGACAATGACGTTCTTCTCGTCTTGCTTTCTGGAGAGAGTTGATTCTGATTGAAGCTTGATCTTTTGGAGCTTACCAAGTTGTAGGTGATACAGACGAATTCAGAATGCAGTTGTTCGCTTATTCCCTTATTTTGCATGGATCGCCCTTTCGGGTTTTCGATCCATCGGGATACCCATTTTTGCCTGAGTTGTCCAATGCGGCTTTTCAACTCAGCAGGTGTACATTTTTTGTTTATTTTCCCTTATTTTTGCCCGAGTCTTTTATTCTGTTTTTGACTCGCCGGGATGCCCTATTTTTGCCTGGACTTACATTCTGTTTTTATGTCCAGCGGGTCATTTTATGCGAAGTATTTTTTAACTGCATCTGAATTCACAGGGGATGGGAAATCTTCACCATCCATGGTGCTGAGCATCAGTGCTCCACCGGAAAAAACTTTCTTTACCACGAATGGTCCTTCATAATTTGGAGTCCATTTGCCCCTGTGGTCTGTATGAGGAGGGAGGATTCTTTTCAGCACAAGACCTCCTACCTGGTACTCTCGGTGCCTGACTTTCTGATCGAAGGCTTTCTTCATTCTTCTCTGATATAACTGCCCATGACAGATTGCAGCCAATCTTTTCTCTTCGATCAGACTCAGTTGTTCGTATCGGGCCCGAACCCATTCTGCTTCACTTAGTTTAACATCCATTAGTACCCGCAAAGAGGGTAATTCAACTTCAACAGGCAGGACTGCCTCCATACCATACACAAGCTGATACGGTGTTTCCCCAGTGGACGTTCTGATTGACGTGCGGTACCCATGCAAGGCAAATGGTAGCATTTCGTGCCAGTCTTTGTATGTGACTACCATCTTCTGCACAATCTTCTTGATATTCTTATTTGCTGCCTCCACAGCGCCGTTCATCTTTGGCCTGTAAGGAGAAGAATTGTGGTGTTGGATCTTGAAGTCCCGGCATAGCTCTGCCATCATTTTGTTGTTCAAGTTGGAACCATTATCAGTAATGATTCGCTCGGGCACTCCATACCGACAGATGATATCTCTCTTCAGAAATCTGGCTACCACTTGTCTTGTAACATTTGCATACGAGGCTGCTTCAACCCATTTGGTGAAATAGTCAATGGCGACCAGGATGAATCTGTGACCATTGGAAGCAGTTGGCTCGATCTTGCCAATCATATCAATGCCCCACATGGCAAAGGGCCATGGTGAAGACATTATGTTCAGAGGATTGGGAGGCACATGCACCTTATCTGCGTAGATCTGGCATTTATGACATTTTCTGGCATAAGCACAACAGTCTGCATCCATTGAGATCCAGTAATAGCCTGATCTTAACAACTTCTTAGCCATGGCATGCCCTCCAGCATGGGTACCAAAAGATCCTTCGTGCACTTCATGCATCAACAGGTCTGCTTCTGTTTTATCAACACATCTGAGGAGTACCATATCAAAATTCCTCTTGTATAAAGACCCATCAGCGTTCAGAAAGAAACTACCAGCAAGCCTTCTCAAAGTCTTCTTATCATTGGAAGATGCCCCAGGTGGGTATGTTTGATCCTCCAAGAAGCACTTAATGTCATGGAACCAAGGCTTATCATCTTTGACCACATCTGCTGCAAATACATATGCTGGCCTGTCGAGTCTGGACACTGAAATCTGAGGTACAAAGTTGGCAGCTTGAACTTTGATCATGGATGAAACGGTAGCAAGAGCATCTGCAAACTGATTCTCGTCCCGAGGGATATACTCAAGCTTGACTGTTGTGAAGAAAGTCAATAACCTCCTTGTATAGTCCCTGTAAGGTATCAGATGATCCTGGTGGGTGTACCATTTTCCGTTGGTCTGATTGATTACCAGAGCTGAATCTCCGAATACGGTTAATGTCTTGATCCTGAGGTCAATGGCTTCCTCAAGACCCATAATGCAAGCTTCGTATTCAGCTTCGTTGTTAGTGCAGTTGAAAGTGAATTTTGCCGAGAAAGGCATGTGAACTCCTTTAGGTGTAATGAGTACTGCACCAACACCACGACCATTCATGTTAACAGCCCCGTCAAACATCATAGTCCATTCTTCTTCCGGGTCAGGCCCTTCAGTGTGAATAGGCTCTTCGCGATCTTTTGCTTTAATGAACATGATGTCTTCATCAGGGAAGTCAAATCTCATAGGCTGGTAATCATCAATGGGTTGCTCAGCAAGATATTCAGATAGTACACTGCCTTTGATGGCTTTTTGAGAAGTGTACTGTATGTCGTATTCTGTAAGGATCATCTGCCATCTTGCAACCCGTCCGGTAAGAGCTGGCTTCTCGAAAATGTACTTAACTGGGTCCATTTTTGAGATTAATAAGGTAGTGTGGGTCAACATATACTGTCTCAGTCGGCGAGCAGCCCACGCTAAAGCACAGCAAGTTTTCTCGAGCAGTGAATAACGCTGTTCACAGTCGGTAAACTTTTTGATTAGGTAGTATATTGCATACTCTTTTCGACCAGACTCGTCATGCTGGCCCAGCACACACCCCATTGACTCTTCTAATACTGTCAAGTACATGATCAAAGGTCTTCCTTCAACTGGAGGCATAAGGATTGGAGGTTCTTGCAGATATTCCTTGATCTTGTCAAAAGCCTTCTGGCAGTCTTCGTTCCACCTGACCGTCTGTTCTTTTCTTAACAGCTTGAACAAGGGTTCACAGGTTGCTGTAAGATGAGATATGAACCTTGAAATGTAGTTCAATCGACCTAAGAACCCTCGAACTTCTTTCTCAGTTTTAGGTGCAGGCATTTCTTGAATAGCCTTAACTTTATCAGGGTCAACTTCAATCCCTTTCTCGCTTACGATAAATCCCAGCAGCTTACCGGATCGCACCCCGAATGTGCATTTGTTGGGGTTCAACTTCAGTTGGTACTTCCTCAGACGCTTGAACAATTTCAGCAGATTCACCAAGTGGTCTTCTTCGGTGAGGGACTTGGCAATCATGTCATCCACATAACACTCGATTTCCTTATGGATCATATCGTGGAATAATGTTACCATAGCCCGTTGATATGTTGCACCAGCGTTCTTCAGTCCGAATGGCATCACTTTGTAACAGAACGTGCCCCAGGGTGTGATGAAAGTTGTCTTCTCCATGTCTTCAGGTGACATTTTGATCTGATTGTATCCTGAAAATCCGTCCATGAAGGAGAATACCGAGAACTGAGCCGTATTATCTACCAGTACGTCAATGTGAGGTAATGGAAAATCATCTTTCGGGCTGGCTCTGTTCAGATCCCGGTAGTCAACACACATTCTTACTTTGCCGTCTTTCTTAGGCACAGGTACTATGTTAGCAACCCACGGCGGATAGCTAGTGACGGCAAGGAACCCGGCGTCCCATTGCTTTTGTACCTCTTCCTTGATTTTCATAGCCATGTCTGGGCGAGTTCGGCGCAGCTTCTGTTTAACCGGTGGGCATTCTTCCCTCAAAGGCAGCTTGTGCACAACTATATCAGTATCCAACCCTGGCATATCTTGATATGACCAAGCAAACACATCAACATACTCCTGAAGCAGATCTATCAGTTGTCTCTTCATTGAGTCTTGCAGGCAGGCCCCGATTCTAACTTCTTTCACGTCTTCATCTGTACCAAGATTGATCACTTCAACCTCCTCCTGGTGAGGAGTAATAACCTTTTCCTCTTGTCTCAACAACCTGGCTAGCTCTTCAGGAAGCTCATATTCTTCTTCAACCCCTTCTTCAGCTTGATTGATTGGATTGTCAAAGTCATACGAAGTCATAGCCGTGCTGTTGTCGGTGCTGTCAGGAAGGCACTCTCTGCAAGGGTTAAGTTCGTTCATTTTAGTGATCCGATTTTAATCTTGTTTTTAGAAAAAAGTGAAATGAAGTTATCATTTTGAAAACACCGCCATTTATTTTTTTGTACAAAAAGAAAAATGGAAAAACAGTGAGCAGAAAAGAAAAAGACTCGTTTGCAAAAAGACGTCTGATATTTCATTAATTTAATCTTGTTTGCACAAAAGTACAGATGGCCCTGATTACAAAATGAGTCTTGTCATCTTGGGCAAGATGCAAGACTTTGATGCATGCTATAAAAATACAGGAAATAATAATTACTCTGCATGAGTAACTCTTATAATTTCCTGGGAAGACCAGTTCGAGACACTGCTCCCCGGGATCTTTGGATGAATCCAGCTCTCCAGGTTGCGCTCCTCTTCCAGCTCGTCTTCCAGACAGTTGATAGCATCGGGGGTGAGCATCCCCCCACTGACAAAACCAGGCTCTGCAGCAGCCTTTGCTTGATGTTGAGTTGGTCTGTAACCCAACCCAAATTTGTCCTTCTTCTCCTCCACAGCTAAGACCTTGCCCCAGCCTAGGGCAGTTCCTTCCTCAACAACCTTCCGGGCTTGTTGGTATGATGACATTGGAGTACCAGATACAGCAGATGCTTCATTGACATTCAAGGCTTCAAACCCCTGGCTCATTGTTTCATGGATCTCTCCATCCATTTCAATGTATTTATAGGTTGCCAGGTGGCTGACAAAAATGTCCTCCTCTCCACAGATGGTGACAACTTGGCCTTCCCACTCAAATTTTAACTTTTGGTGAAGGGTAGACGTTATTGCGCCGGCGGCGTGAATCCAGGGTCTACCCAACAAACAGCTGTAGGCGGGCTGAATGTCCATCACATAAAAGATAGTTTTAAAGGTCTGTGGGCCAATTGTCACAGGTAGCTCAATCTCTCCCAGAACCGATCTCTTCGAACCATCAAAGGCTCGTACCACCAGGTTGCTGGGTCTCAATGCCAATCCATCATATTCTAACTTCACCAGAGCCTTCTTTGGTAAGACATTTAGGGAAGAACCTGTGTCCACCAGCACATGAGAAAGGACAGCTCCTTTGCATTCCACGGTTATGTGCAAGGCTTTGTTGTGATTGCGGCCATCCACTGTCAGGTCAGAATTGGTGAACCCTAGCCCATTGCTAGCAGTAACATTCCCAACCACGGTTTCCAATTGGTTGACAGTAATCTCCTCAGGCACGTAAGCTGCGTGCAGGACTTTAAGTAGTGCATTCCGATGGGCTTCGGAGCACATAAGCAGTGAGAGGATGGAGATTTTGGATGGCGTCTGGTGGAGTTGATCCACAATTTTGTAGTCACTCTTTTTGATGATCCGCATAAACTCATCAACCTCCTGATCAAATGGAGTCTTCAGGGTTTCCTTGGCAGCTGGATCTTCCTGCACCGGGCTCTTTCCCTTTGCCTTGGCAGCAGCTTCTGCTTCGGCAGTAGGTCTTTGGATTTGTGAAGCAAAGAGACGTCCGCTTCGAGTGAAGCCTCCGCCTCCCCCCACATTATCTACTTGTGGTGCAGGTGCTGATGTTTCAAGAGTGATTCTTTTCCCTTCACAGTACACGTCAGAGCCATAGTGCCAAGGGATGGCCCTATTGCTTTCATATGGTACTGGTCCAGGCACCGTGACAGTGACCGGACTGATTGCTGCTGCTGAAGGGACTGTAATTGTTTGTGGATCATAAAAGATTGTAACTGGTGCTCTGGTGGGAGCAGCACCTTCTGAATGATAGGCAGAGTTGTTTTCAGGATCATAGAATATGGTGACCGTTGAGACATCTTCATGATTTGTTGCTGGAGTTGTAGGAGATAATGGTGGAAGAACGGATGCTGTTGTTGTAGGAGTCTCAAAATGGAGTGAAGCTGATGTTGTAGAAGAAACATTTGTTGAAAACTGATCAGTTGAGATGATGGATGAAGTGCTAGTTGATGAAACCGAAGAATTATCAGGAACAATGGTTGCTGCAGTTGTAGGAGGTTCTGAAACCGTTGCTGGTGGGATCGCTGGATTTGTTGGAAATGATGTAGTGATCTGTAGCAGGCCACTCTGAATAAGGCTGTCAATGCCATTCCTCAAATTATCGCACCCATTTATAGAGATATTGCAGTAAGCACAACCCAACTCACACCCCGGGAACATCTGACATTCCAAGAGCTGAGCCTTGATTTCTACCAATGGTGTCCTGATCTGTCCCACACTGGTTATTAAATAAGACGGTTTGTCTTCTTCAATAGCGTTAATCCGGGGACCACCATGGTTTGGCATGGGGTTCTTATTGACATTGGGTGGTGGTGCGAAATTCAGAGCCTTGGAGTCTACCAAGTTTTGTACCTTCATATGCAGAGCCCTGCATTTTTCTGTACTGTGGCCAGGTGCGTTTGAATGAAAAGCACACCTAGCATTGGAGTCATAGTTCCTTGGTAGACTGTTGGGATCCGGAGGTGCCAACGTTCTTAGCTCAACCAGGTTGAGTTTCAGAAGTTGTGGCAGCAAAGTAGCATATGGCATTGGGATCGGGTTGATCACTCTGTTAGCTTGAGATGGCCTTTGTTGGAATGGCCTTTGCTGGTTATTGTTGTTGTTGCTGTTGTTGTAATTTCTTGGAGGATACTGATTTTGCTGATGGTACTGAGGTTGTGGCTGATAGCTTTGTTGAGGAGGTTGATAGACTGGTAAAGGATGAGCTGGAGCAGGGATGGTGACTGCTGCTATTGATCTCTGAGCATATTGGGGCCTACCCCTGTTGGTGTGGATGGCGTTGGTCTCGCCAGTTCTTCTCGGGCCTGCAAAAGGCTTTCTTGTACCACTGGACGAACTAGCACCATTATCTGAGATCTTTCCCATTTTCAACAGGCTTTCAATTCTCTCCCCAGCTATGACAACATCTGCGAAGCTAGTGGAGGAGAAAGCAGCCAACCTGTCAATATAGGTGCCCTGGAGAGTATTCATGAACATATCTGCCATTTCCCGTTCAGACATAGGTGGTTGAACAGCGGCAGCCAGTTGCCTCCATCTCTGGGCATATTCTCGGAAACTTTCCCTTGAAGACTGTGACATTCCCATCAGGAGGGTCCTGTTGGGCGCCATGTCTAGATTATACTGATACTGTCTGATGAAGGCCTCTGCCAGGTCCTTCCAGCATCTTACAGTTGCCCTTGTCAAGTGGGAATACCATTCCCTTGATGCTCCAGTCAAGCTATCCTCAAAATAGAACATCCACAATTTCTCGTCCATGGTATAAGCTTTTAATCTCCCGAGAAAAGATTGTAGATGGGTTCGAGGACAAGAAGTCCCATTATACTTTTCAAAACATGGGGGCTTGAACTTGTGGGGAATCCTAACCCCGTCTACCAAACCCATGTCCATGACGTCGAAACCCAAAGAGTTTTGAGATTCTAAGGACCTCAACTTCTCGGCTATTTCATCCAATCTTCTATCATAAGCCTCTTCACCAGCGCCCATTACTGTGAATTGGTCCTCCTGAGGATCCTCTTGAAGTACCCTTCCTGCTGTGGCAGTCCCTTGAATGTTTGCAGGAATGTTGACCTCAGGATGTAGATGTGGGCCAAACACAGGGGGGTTAACATGTGGTTGCACCCTTTCATTGTTACTTGTGTCGGCAGTCCCCGCATGAGGTTCATCTTGGTTCCTCCCTTCTACCAAAGCCCTGAGCCTCTCCTGGCTTTGAGCTAAATTGTTCATCACTTCCATGAATTGTGTTATCTGAGTTCTCATCTCCAACCTTTCGTTTGCCATCTGGTTTCTGACCTCCGTAAGGTCCTGCTGCATCTGGTCCATTTGAATGCCTGGAAGGTTGTTTCTAGTTGGGTACCTGTGTGGCCTGTTGAGAGGAAATACCCGGCGGCGAGCAATAATTCCTGAGATTCACAACAGAGGTTAGTAACAATAAAACAAAACCTACAAAACAAACAAAAGGGTTAGTATGCAATGCAGTTATGCTTATTTGCTCTCAAGGTATCCGGTTTGGCCTTCAGTTTTGACCCTTCCAGACCCTCGAAGATGCTGCTGTTTGAAGTTGCTTTCGAAGTGGACTCAGATGGAAACCAAAATATATTACAAAGGTGAAATAATACAAATTGTTCTTTTTACAACACAAGCCCTCTAAGGGGTCAAAATACATCACAAAAAGCAAAAGTACATGGAATAGGAATAACAACAAGCAAATGATCAAACTCCAAGGCCAAACTCATCCTCACGAACTTCCTTAAGAAGTGCTTCGGTCACAGGATCAGCCGGACGCTCCGTCAGACTTCTGATGAGAAGGTTTCTTGTTGCAACAGCTGCAGCCAACTTTTTGTTCTGACTTTGATCTTTGGATTTCTTCACTCCAGCTTTGATCTTTAGTTCTGATACCTCCCTCTGGGCTGCTGCCAGGGCTTCTTCCATCTGCTCCATCTTGTCTTGGACTCTTTTGTCTTCTAGAGTACGGGCCTCAGTGATCCGGACCCACCTGGCCTGACTCTCTTTCAAGTACAAGTCTGTTCTTGCTCTTTGGAACTGGGCTTCTTTACAAGCATTCTTCAGAATTTGCTCACCAGCTTTAGACTTGTTGATATAATCCCCAGACTTCTCAATCTTAGTCAAGTGTTCCACTCTCAACTTCTCCAATCTTTCAATCTCCCTCACACCTTCACTCCTCTCCCGGAGGGTCTTCTGCAAAGCCTGGGTTAGCTTCTCATTTCTTTCCTTCAAGCTCTCAAACTCTTCCAAACTGATAGTGGCAGGGGGTGGTGCTGAAGATGACTCAGGCATGTCTTCTATGGTGAAGGGCAATCCAGAGAATTGGGCCCTGGCACGGGACCACTCATAATATTGTGCTGATGCCACATTGTTGCACTTCCCTAGGATGGTGATTCCCTTGGTTTGAACATGATCCCAGGCCCAGGCAGCCTGCCTAACAGTTGCCAGACTAATCTTGTTCTCACAGTAGAGGGTCTCCACCAAATCCTGTACCCTAGGAGTGTGGACCGGTGCATAACCCAATTGCCTCCTGAACAGCAGAGGGTTGTAATTGATACTTCCCTTAACTCCCACTAAAGGCACATTGGGAAAGTGCCCACAGCTTGTGATAATATCTCTGCCCTTGCTGCTTTGAGTGCACCATCTGATATCTGCTGAAGTTAGGACAGTGAGTCTTTTAGCCCAGTTGCTTTGCTGATGAGGGTTTAGAAATGCATCTGTCCTGGGCAGATGCCTGAGAAGCCAAGCATGGAATAATGGAGCACAACACCTCACTAGCCTCCCCCTCTGCTTCTCATTCTTCTGATGTACTGAGTAATAGAGGTCTCCTAACAAGGTTGGCACTGGGTTCTTCAGGATGAACAAATGGATGGCATTTTTGCTAATGAATCGAGGCTCATCTGCAAACAACACAATTCCATATACACTTAAGGCCAACAGAGCACAAACAGCTTTCCACTCCCCTAGGGAGGCCTTCAGACCAGCTTGAGAAATTAGGAAGTCCAGATGAAAACCAGGGATCCCAGCTTTAGAGGTCATGTGTTGCTCAATCAAAGCAGGTTCCAGGTGCAAAGCTTTTGCCAACTCTCCATTGCTGGGAAAGACCATTTCAGGGTTGAAAGGGATTTCCCTCCTGATAGGCAAACCAATCAAAGATGAGTATTCTTCTAAAAGAGGCCCCAACTGAAAGTCTTGAAAGGTGAAACATCTCAATGGGGGGTCATAAAATTGAATGCAGGTGTGGATCAAACTCCTCTGAGATGGGTCCAGATCCATGACCAAGTCAAGTATATCCCCATAATGCTCCCTGAACAAAGGTATGTGCTCTGGAGCGATCAGGGTTTGGATCCTCCTGATGTCTGATAAGTCTGGTTGGAAGAAATGATAGGTGATGTTGCTTTTCTTTGGAGCCATAAGTGCTGAGACTGAGTAGAATAAGTGCTGATGAAGATGCTGAGAAGTGGGCCACTGGCTGGCTAGTGCAAGTAACTGAAGTATATGGCTGACAAGCAGGAGCAAGTGCTGGTGGAGACAGGTCAAAACTGCAGATGGGGTCAAAACCAAAAACCAGATGAATATGGATACCCTGAAACACAAATAAGCACATGTTAATATGATGCGATGAGTATGAATGCAAATGATATGCAAGGGTCTGTGACTGAGCTGGATCTGACCAAAATGCCCTGATATAGATCCATGTGTGTTCAAGAATTCCAGATGGAGGTCTACGAATCCAGTAACCAAGGTAGGGGGACTCAAATAAAGAGCCACACGTCCAGGGTTTTAGAATCACAAGAACTGTCCAACATGGAGTATTCTTAACAAAGTCAAAGTAGCAGGGTATTCTGAGGTCAAGGTACCTGCAAACCTGTAAACATCCCAACCCCCTCACAGGTGGTGATCTAGAACAAGGATCCTCAGACTTGGATCAGTTATGAGAAGTGTAAACACTTCTAACCCGGAGGTGCAGTGTTTACAATAACCATAACAATTCCTCCTCTAATTCACCTCAGTTTCTGAAGGTCAATACTAAAGGTCATCCAGACTTAGCAGGCTTCCCAGATAGCCCTAGCATTGCAGGAAATCTGCAACACAGAGTTCTCAAGAAGAAACCCATATCTGAACCGTGTTTCATATTCCCGCACCAGACCGAAATGGAATGGGAAAGAATATGATTCACTCTAGCCTAGGTGTCACTCAGGTCCCAGGTATAGGACCTTAACTCTCAGTGAAACACCCACCCACCAAAGAAAAAAAAACCAGATCCAGCCAGCAACAATGACAGTATGATATATAAATGCAATAAAGAAAACAGTAAAGTAACTGTACATAAAGCAATAAACAAAAATAAATACAAGCACAAACAAGCACATAACACCCCAGTAAACACAAATCAATCAAGCGCTAGGAGGAACCCACAAAAAGAACCAGAAGCCCTGGTTACAGTCTAAGGTTCCCCAGCAGAGTCGCCAAGCTGTCGCTCCCGACAAATGAAACTGGATCAGATGAAGGTACAGACGCGAACGGTCGGCGAGAGGGACAGTGAGAACACACAACCGTGAACTCACTGGAGAATGAATAGAGTCGCCAGCTAGGCATTTTTATCCCGGAGGAAAGGCAATGCTGCATAGACCTAGAAAGAGATGGATAAGACGGTTGCGAACCAGAGAGACTGAGAAAGGGGGTTGGTTACAACCTGGGAAGGTATTAGCACCCAGATTGTCCGTCGTACTCGACGGGATCCACGCTTGAAAGGTTTGTGTTTTAAAGGGGTAGTGTCAGTGCAATTTATGTATAAAATAGCTGGAAGAGAATGTACAGGTGTCAGTGTAAAAGAAGTGAAGTGTGACATATACAGTGTCAGTGTAAGGATAAGAGTGAAATGCTCATGACAATGAGGCTTAAAGAATAATGCTGAAAGGAGGGGGAATATACAGAGACTTTTGTTCGATAACTGTTAAGTTATGCCTACGTATCCTCTCGTGCAATGAGGAAGTCAGAACACCGTAGTTCGACCCAAAGAGACTGAAAGATGAAATGACTTGTGAACTGCTTATTTGTCTATGCTCAAGCGTATGACCTGTCTGGCTCAGGTGCTGACTGTCTTGCATTGGACGGAAGAAGCAAGTTCTCGTTTATGAGTGAAGGTGATGAGAAAAGAATCCCGAAGGAGACGATTATTGTTTGTTTTTTATGTTTTCAGTCTTTTATTGCTTTTGAAAATTTGTCATAAGTTAATGAGCTTATGCCTAAACCAATGGGTTAGTAAACTCATCACATCTTCCCTCTGATTAGGGGTAATGAGAATACCTTAAGTGTGAAGTCAGATTCTCACACCTAAACACCTTTGGTGTAGGATTAAGATCATTAACCTACTTGTGATTATTTAGATGTTTTTGTGTTTTTGTTTAGTGTTGAGTAATGAGGTTAAGCCATAATCAGGGATTAAACAGACCCATTACACTATCCTAAAAGAAGGATAATAGATGAGAGTGTTTAAGCTGAGGAAAACTCCTCAACTTAATCCAGGATTAGGGATTAAACTCATAACAAAACAAAGCCTTTGATTAAGTGGATTTTATTTAATGATATGATGATGAAGTGAATTTTATGATTTGTAAGACAACTTGAGGGGGACTTGTCCATTAACACTAGGGTTAGTCCTTCTTAACCATTTAAGGAAGAATTAGAACCCTAATGCAAGGCCCAAGTTACAAGTGTGGTGTCTTGATGATTATTAGGTGGATTGATTAAGAGATTTCAACACATTAAGGGTTTAACACTTAGGATTAAAGTTATACACTCCATCCTAAGAGAAGGATGCAGGCATAAGCTTAATCACAAAGTCTTAAAACCTTTAGGGTTTAGTCCCTGATTATGAGATGAGAGGAGAAAACTCAAAGAGAGACACAAAGGTAAAATTATGAGGGGAGACTAATCAAAACCCTAATTCATTATCATGCTTGGTTGGTCCTAAGGTTTGTGAGTTTTTCAAGAACAATCTTCAGAGGAGCCACCAGGAAGCAGATGAACAGGATCAAGAGAAGCAAAGTGACTTGCTTCATTCAAGAAGTCAAGTCACTTGAAGAAAGAAAGTGGGAGGAAGAAGAATGAGCAAACTCAAACTCAAACACAAATAGAAATGCAGCAATGGATGCAAGAGAGATGAAAAGAAAAGTTATGAGAAGTGAAGGCAAATTCACTTCCCAAGCTTACTTACCACCTGAAATGTTAGAAAGAAATGCAATGCAATGCAAGATGAGATGAAATGGCATGATGCTAAGCAAAACCAGAAACATGTTGATGATGATTATGATGTTATGAAGTGCTGCAAACATGAGGCAAGGCATGGGGATGTTCATACAAGATCATGGATGCAAATGATGTAAGTTAAGGAGCATGGATGAACATGAAAAGTTATGAAGCATACAAGGCAAATGACATGGCAAATATGTGATGCAATGATCAAACATGCTTCCTATATGTCTTAAGATGTCAAATGAATCATAAGCATGCACAAAATGCAAAGACAAATCATGTTATGCAAGGAAGTGCAAGAAGGATGCAAGAGAAAGCCCAAATTAGGGTTTATGGATCAAACATCAAACAAAAACCCAAAACAGAAACAAACCCTAAGATAAAAATGGAAAATGCTACCCAAAGAAACCCTAAACCTATAATGAACCACTGCCCAAAGGGGAACTCTCAACTCTTAACCAATCTCAAGATATGAATTTTGCAAGTTATTAGGGTTTTTTAGGATTCTATACAAAAGAAATGCCAAACAAATAGAAAATGCAAGATCAAATCATGGCCATTTTACCCTAGAAACTACATGCCAAACACAAAACAATGCAAGAAGAATCAATGTCCAAACCTTCTCCAATAGGCAGAAATGAATTTTTGAATTTAGGATCAAATTAATGCATAAAAAATGATTTAATTCAATGAAAAATTCTTAAAATGCATCAAGATCAAAAAATAAATTTGGTTTGAAGGTTGGACAATGTTTCTAAATGTCTTAGAACATTTCATGAATTTTTTTTGTAATTTTTAAATACTTAAAAGTATTTTTAATTAATTAATTCTCATTAATCAATTAAAAATAATCTTTTAAATATTTAAAAATACTTTTTTAATGATAAAAAATAAAATAAAAATATTTTTGTGTCATAAGAATTAATAAAACTCAGAGAAAAAAAGTTTCATAATTTTTATGTATTTTTTGCTATTTTTAAATAATTATGCAAAACAAAAGAAAAATAAAAGAAAATAAATGAATTAAAACTGAATTAATGAGAAGTAATCAAATCCTAGGGTTGAGATTTAAACTGGCCAGCGCGCGCATTGACTCCCCGCCACATCTCACGGCTCAAATTCAAACTTGCTAATCACCCTGATTAAACCCTAATTGTGCCCTAATGACATTCAGGCGACCGGAACAGTGTTCCGGTCGTCTTCTCCGGCCATCCCCAAAACCAATCTCTCTCCCTAGGCCATTTTAAGAGCCCTAACTCTCCAGAAATCATCTACCAACTATCCTAAGCACGAATCCATCATCAAATCATGTTTAAACTCACACATAAACAAGAATCGAAGCAAATAAAATTCTAGGTCAAACTTTCAGAAGACCATTACATGCTCATTTCTGGCTTATTTTCAAAAGTAAAGAGATCCCAATGATCAGTGTAACATGCACAACAAGATTTTAACAAGAGAAATGAGTTCTGGGAAAAAAGTTCATGGTGTCACCTGAGATGGAGCTCTTGATTCAGGAGCTCTTTGGATGATTCTTTGGCTCAATCTGGTCCCAATGGTCCACCTTTGAAGCTTTGGATGCTTAGTTGGAGTTTAAACAACCTCCTGAGTGAGTTTGCAGCATCTCTGACCAAGGGAGGATGAAAATCGTATTTGAGATATAGGGTGTTTCAGGCCAAAACAAAGGGTGGTTTCTGGTCAGTGAGGTGAGTGGAGATTGTTGGTGGAGTTTGTTCTTGTGTTTGAGGTTTGTGGAAGGAGATTCGATGGAAAATGCAGGTTGAGGTGAAGAATGGCAATGGGGTATTCTTGCTCAGATCAAGCCTGGCTCTTGGTGCTTTCTACTCAATGAGGCAAGGTGAGATGATTAGTGAAGTTGGCTTGAGTGTTTGGTGGCTGGGTAGAGGGATTCGAAGCAAAATGCAAATGGGAGTGTTTTTGTGAATGTGAAGGTGTAGAGTATTTCAGCCTTGCTTGGTTAGTGTTATGGCTTGCCAAAGGGTACAATAAACAAATGCAAGTGGCCAGAGGATGTGACATGGCCTGTGGTGATTGGGATGTTTGCTTTTGCCAAAAGTCAAAAATCTTGTAAGAGAGGCATGGGCTTGATACTAGCTTGGTACAAAGGCTAGGGCTGGCGCAGCATGGTGTGGTGAGAGAGCCAGCAAGGTTCAAAGGCCAAGGCAGCAAGTTGAGGGAAGTGTCATGAGTGTTTTGCAACTTGGTTACTTTTTGCCTTTTCATGAAAATCTCTCATTACACAAACCATAAACATGTGAACCTTGGTCAAATTCTGATTTTTGTGACTTAGAGAATGTTTGTGTAATGGTTTGAAATGAATTAGAGGTCACAATATGCATTGGTCCAAGATTTTGCAAAATTCTCACTTAGGGCATGCCTTGAAAATCAATGATTTTAGCCAACTTTGCATTGCCATAACTTTTGATCCAAGAAGAGTTTGATCATGTTCTTGTACTTTTTGAAAAGGGAAAGATGAGATCTACAACTTTCATGACCAAAGTTTTTCCATTTGAAGCCTTTTTGGATCATGAATTAAAGCTTGAAAAATGAATTAAAATGATGCATTCTTGAAAAGTCAACTATGTCCAAAAAGTCAACATTTGCAAAAACCCTAAATTCTTGATTTCTATGAACTTCAACCTTCTTCCATGATCAAATAAAGATCATATACATTCAAAATGATGAAGATCACCCATTGGTTGGGTCATTGGGGGCCTCAGATGCCCTGATTTTACACTGACTTGTCTGAAAAGTCAACCTTTGATCAGATGACTTCCCCATGGAATTTATTCATGAAAATTGATATGTATACTCCCTATACCATATAGAGGCCAATGGAAACAAGAATGACCAAAAAAATTGGAGTTATGGCCTCTGAAACTAAAACCCTAATTTTCAGTCAACTGTGCAGTTCAACCTGGCTCTGCATCCACTCAAACCCTAGCTCTTGTGATTCCTCTGCATTTTTGACTTTGAGGAGATGGAATATGATGTAAGAACACACATGGACCCCTATGAGATGATTGGTGGCCTTTGGAATGGCTCAAGATGCTTTGAGGTTGCTCAGATCACAAACCCTAGGTGCAGATGACTTGAAAGCTATGCAGTGAATCAAAAATGAGATGTGAGATGACATGATTATGTTTATGCATATGAGATGATCACAAGCCATGGTGTGAATGGGTGAGGGCAAATTTGGGGTGTTTACATAGGGCCACCATGCTTTTAATGCATTTATATTTTTCCATGAAATAAAGGACATTTTTTCAAGCAAATTGTGTTCTCTTTCTTTCGTTTTAAAATTTTTCACAAAAAGAAATAAAATGGCAATACTTTTCTTTTCTTTTGTTTGTGTGATTGCGTCTCTTTTGAAAAAAAAACAGATTCTGAAATAAGCACATCATTTGTGTAGTGTTGATCATCCGAATTCTAGTGATAACGTTCCTGCTATGACCATGCATGACTTCAACAATCCTATCTACCAAGCTGACAAAGGGGTTGAGGAAGACTGTGAACTCCCCGAAGAATTGGTCAGGTTGTTGAAACAAGAGGAAAGGGTCATTCAACCTCATCAGGAAGAAATAAAGATTATCAACATTGGGACTGAAGATGTAAAGAAAGAGATAAATATTGGGGCCAGTCTGCAGGCCGAGGTAAAGAAGGAGTTGATTGGTATGCTACGGGAATATGTGGATATCTTCGCCTGATCATATCAAGATATGCCAGGACTAGATACTGACATTGTTCTGCATAAGCTACCACTAAGAGAAGATTGTCCTCCTGTGAAACAAAAGCTGAGAAGAACTCGTCCTGATATGGCGATGAAGATCAAGGAGGAAGTTCAGAAGCAGTGGGATGCCAGATTCCCTGCCGTAACTAGTTACCCACCTTGGGTAGCTAATATTGTGCATGTACCAAAGAAAGACAACAAAGTTCGAATGTGCGTTGATTATCGGGATCTAAATAGAGCAAGTCCAAAGGATGACTTTCCATTACCTCACATTGATGTGATGGTAGATAACACCACTCAGTTCTCGGTATTTTCTTTCATGGATGGCTTTTCTGGGTATAATCAGATTAAGATGGCACCAAAAGACATGGAGAAAACAACGTTCATTACCCCGTGGGGTACATTCTGCTACAAGGTGATGCCCTTTGGATTGAAGAATGTCGGGGCAACGTATCAGCGGGCTATGGTCACATTGTTCCATGACATGATACACAAGGAGATTGAATGCTATGTGGACGACATGATTGCCAAGTTCCGAAACGAAGAAGAGCATCTGGTCAATCTCAAGAAGCTGTTTGATAGACTGATAAAGTATAAGCTGAGGTTGAATCCAAACAAGTGCAATTTCGGAGTGTGTTCCGGAAAATTGCTGGGTTTTATTGTTAGCCAGAAAGGAATCGAGGTGGATCCTGCAAAAGTAAAAGCAATACAAGATATGCCTACACCAAAAACAGAAAAAGAAGTGCGCGGGTTTTTAGGGAGATTGAACTACATTTCACGGTTTATATCTCATCTAACTGCCATGTGCGAGCCAATATTCAAATTGCTAAGAAAAGAGCAAACGGTCAGGTGGAATGAGGACTGTCAAAGAGCCTTTGAAAAGATAAAAGAATATTTGCAGACACCTCTGATTCTAATGCCTCTAGTTCCAGGACGGCCACTTATCATGTACTTGACTGTGCTAGAAGGATTGATGGGGTGTGTTCTAGGCCAACATGACGAGTCTGGTCGAAAAGAGTATGCTATTTATTACCTTAGCAAAAAGTTTACCGACTGTGAATCCCGCTACTCACTACTCGAGAAAACTTGCTGCGCTTTGGTATGGGCTGCTCGCCGACTGAGACAGTATATGTTGACCCAAACCACACTGCTAATCTCAAAGACGGATCATGTCAAGTATATTTTCGAGAAACCAGCGTTAACCGGAAGGGTTGCAAGGTGGAAAATGATCTTAACAGAGTATGACATACAATATACTTCCCAGAAAGCCATCAAAGGAAGTGTATTGTCAGATTATCTTACACAGCAGTCACTGGAAGATGACTATCAGCCAATGAAATTTGATTTCCCTGATGAGGACATCATGTACCTCATAGCAAAAGATTGCGAGGAACCACTTCCGGAGGAGGGGCCAGACCCTGAATCCAAATGGAAGTTGATGTTTGATGGGGCAGTCAATATTAACGGACGTGGAGTTGGTGCTGTTCTTATCACTCCTAAAGGTGTTCATTCCCTTTCGCTGCCAGAATTACTTTTGGCTGCACCAACAATGAAGCGGAATACGAGGCGTGCATAATGGGAATAAAGGAGGCTATTAATCTTCGGATTAAGATCCTCTATATATTCGGAGATTCAGCCCTCGTTATCAATCAGATTACCGGCAAGTGGTATACACATCAAGAGCACTTAATAACTTATAGGGATTATGCCAGAAGACTGTTGACATTCTTCATAACAGTTAAGCTTCAGTATATACCACGAGATGAGAATCAATTTGCCGATGCATTGGCTACTCTTTCTTCGTCCATCAAAGTCTTGTGTTGGAACTATGTACCCAGGATTGACATTTCCAGGCTTGACGCACCAGCTTATGCTTTCTCTGTAGACGCTGTGTCTGATGAGAAACCTTGGTACTTTGATATCAAGATTTTCCTGGAAAAACAAGGATACCCAACTGGGGCATCATCAAACGACAAGAAGACCTTAAGACGACTTGCTGCTAGCTTTTTCTTGAATACAGATGGGGTTTTGTATAAGAGGTACTTTGACATGGTCTTGCTCAGATGCGTGGATAGACACGAAGCAAGCCTGTTAATTCAAGAAGTCCACGAGGGATCTTTCGGTACTCATGCAGGAGGACATGCAATGGCTAAAACGTTGTTGAGATCGGGGTACTATTGGATGACAATGTATGCAGACTGTTGTTCGTACGCCCGTAAGTGCCACAAGTGCCAGATTTATGCAGACAAGGTGCATGTTCCTCCCAGCCCGCTCAATGTCATGTCATCTCCTTGGCCCTTTTCTATGTGGGGCATTGACATGATCGGGAAAATAGAGCCTACTACTTCAAATGGTCATCGTTTCATTTTGGTCGCGATCGATTACTTCACTAAGTAGGTTGAAGCAGCATCTTATGCCAATGTCACTCGTCAAGTGGTAGCCAGGTTTTTGAAAAGAGACATCATTTGCAGATACAGAGTGCCCGAGCGAATCATTACTTATAATGGTTCCAATTTGAATAACAAGATGATGGCAGAATTGTGCCTGGACTTCCAGATCCAGCATCATAATTCTTCTCCTTATCGACCAAAGATGAATGGTGCGGTAGAGGCGACAAACAAGAATATTAAGAAGATTGTGCAAACGATGGTCGTCACTTACAAGGATTGGCATGAGATGTTACCATTTGCGCTGCATGGGTACCGAATGTCAGTCAAGACGTCAACTGGGGCAACTCCTTTCTCATTGGTATATGGTATGGAGGCAGTCTTTCCTGTTGAGGTAAAAATTCCTTCATTGCATGTGATGATGGATGTGAAACTTGATGAGGATGAGTGGGTACGTGCTCGATACAATCAGTTATGTCTAATTGAGGAAAAGAGATTAGCAGCTATTTGTCATGGGTAGCTTTATCAGAGGAGAATGAAGCGATCATTCGACCAACGAGTACGTACTCGGGAGTATCAAGTAGGAGAGCTCGTACTCAAGAGGATTGTTCCTCCAGGTTCAGATCACAGGGGCAAGTGGACCCCAAACTACGAAGGACCATTCATAGTGAAGAAAGTTTTCTCGGGAGGGGCACTGATGCTCACCACTATGGATGGAGAAGATTTCCAATCCCCTGTTAACTTGGACGCAGTTAAAAAATACTTCGCATAAAAAGGACCCGCTGGACGCAAACACAGAATTAAAGTCCAGGCAAGAAAAGGGCATCCCGGCGAGCTAAAAACAGAATAAAAAGCTCGGGCAAAAGTTAGGGAAAATAAAAAAAAGTGTACACCCGCTGAGTTGAAAAGCCACATCGGACAGCTCAGGCAAAAAAAGGGTATCCCGGTGGATTGAAAACCCGAAAGGGCGATCCATGCAAAACAAGGGAATAAGCGAACAACTGCAATCCGGGTAATCTGAACCGAATCATCGTTTCATATAACATGACAATATCAGAAGGTTAGGAATCAGTCCCCTCATCTTTTCAGAAAGCGAAGGCAAGAATGGAAAGTTTTGAAGACATGTTGGTCATAGAAAAAAGGAAACTCATTGGGATGTCGTGCCCATTTCCATTAGGATAGTTTATTTTCTCAATTTTATGGTAGCTACCTCTTTCCAGGTGGTTGCTTCCTGATGTAAAAACTTTGCCTATTCAGAGGCCTTTCAATAAAAGAATATCCAGTCAAAAAGCTGTGTTGTGTTTGTTTTTTGTTTGCAAAAAATGTCCTGAATTTTTGGCAAAAATAACATTGCATTTGAAACATGGTGATTTGTTTTCTAAAAAGAAAAATGACATTGCAAGGAAACATTTAAAACCATTTTTGAGTGTCGGGTGACGATGGATGAACAAATCATACCATGCAAGTCCCCGGGGCACATATGTGTTTTCTGTTGTTGCAGGTTTTGCAGGATGGCGTCACATCTCCCCAAACACATTTCCCCTAGCTGAGTCGGAGCAGGTGAAATCCCCAAGCAGATTAGCTTTTCACAAGTGGAGTATGCCCAGCAAGCAGCTGGATGCCCAAATTTCCCACAGAGTTTATAACTGTTAAAACTCTCTTCCCAAGCAAAGGATATTTGAGGAAGCATCTCCCCAGCCGTGTTGGAAGATCATCATTCTTCCACAGAGTTTCATGATTGAGATACAACCATCATTGAAATATTCCCCAACACTCGTCTGTGTTAGCACTATGTTGTTACTCGTCTGCATTTCCCAACACTCGTATGTGTTTGCACTTTGGTATTGCTCGTTTGCTTTCCCCAGCAGTTGCCCATGGTTGGTAGATGTTGTTGCTCGTCTGCACTTCCCAACACTCGTCTGTGTGTAACTTCCTTTTGGTACTTGACACTTGTCTGTGTTTGATATCTGCTTGTTGCTCGTCTGCATTCCCCAATGCTCGTCTGTGTTTGTTATCTGTTTGAAGCTCGTTTGCATTGTTCGGATACTCGTCTGTATCATCCCTCACACTCGTCTGTGTTAGCTTATATCCATATGTACTGATTTGATAATCGCTCTGTTACTTGTCTGTATTGCTACTCCAAATGCTTGTCTGTGTTAGATTTCTGGTACTTGTCTGTATTGCTACTCCAAATGCTCGTCTGTGTTAGATTTCTGGTACTTGTCTGTATTGCTACTCCAAATGCTCGTCTGTGTTGGGATTCTGGTATTCGTCTGTACCAGTGGTTGATATTCATCTGTATCATCTCCTGAAGCGCTCGTCTGTGTTTCTTAGATAATCGTCTGATATTCGTTTGTATCATTTACTTATAGCACTCGTCTGTGTTTCGCTTGATGATCATCCAATATTCGTTTGTGTTGAAGAGTGAAATTCTGGGATCAGGTACGTGATGTCGAACCAGATGTTTAAACACTTGAAAACTTAAACAAAACTTAATGAGCTGGTAAATTAAATGACACAGGAAATTGTTAACCCAGTTCAGTGTATCTCCACACTTACATCTGGGGGATACCAAGCCAGGAAGGAAATCCAATATAAGTAATATTAATTCTAGAGTTAAACCAACCAGTTTAATCCTTCACTTAATATCTACCCAAGGCAATTTCTACCTAAGACTCAACTTAGATATGAGTACCTACTCACTCCCCCTTAATCACACAGTGATCTTTTACAATGATTAATAAAATTGAAGTCACACTTCAAACACAACAGCTTGATCTTACTTAAAAGTTTCAATCAAGATACAATACACTTTTTGCTTAAAAGCTCATAAAGTGACAAACAATTAAAACCTGTTATACTTCACAAACACTCTTTACAGTCTTCTAAAATTCGTGCTCTTTTCTGAGAGTTTCAGTTCCTTAAATAGATGCTTGGTTTGTGGGCTTTTTGCAAATTATCCAGACCTAAATAAATCCCAAAGTCATCACCTTGAATTAGGGTTAGTTAGTTTGTTACCTCCTTGATTAAAGGTGAGTTAGTTATTCTGTTACACTGAAATCAGATAACTAAGCTCCCTAAAGATGCGCCTTGGAATGCTTATCTCGTTACAATTAATTCCAGATAAATTCCCCTGAATTTACTCAGTTTTGTTATGCATCATTTAAGTCTGGTAGCAGGTTTACGATGTCACAACATCTAGTGTGACATCCTGATGTCTTGACTAAGTTCATTAACTTTTACTTTGTTTGAAAATGTCACAACATCTGGTGTGACATCCTGAACTAAGTTCACTTATTCTTGTTTGTCAAAAATTCTGCCAATTCTTAACATCTACAAACTCCCCCTTTGGCTAATATTTGGCTAACACAATCTTCTGGTTTTATAAGAGTGCAGTAGTGTTTTATCAGAGAGCAGCAGAGTTCTTTTCTATTGAATCATGTGAGAGCTAATAATTTGCTCCCCCTCAAACCTGTATGTATATTGCTATGACTTGTTCAACAGACTTTGATATACCAATGAGCATTGTAAAAAAAAAACTTAGTTCAGAAGACAGAAAATTAACATCAGCATTGTTCAGGCATTAACAGCAGCAGGCATTCAGTACACTTCTCCCCCTTGTTAGACAGAAATTTGGGGCCAAACATTACATAAGCAGAGAGAAAAAAACATTCAAAATTACAAAGCAAAATTACAATGCAGAACAGGCAGTACACTTTCCACCACACACAGCTTCACTCAGACTCATCATACTCTGTATCTTCTTCATCCTCAGACTCAGCATCAGATTCATCAACATTTCCAGCAACTTCCTCCAGCTCTAGTCTTTGAATTATTTCCTCAAGCTTTTTCTTCCTTTCATCCAGCTCTTTGCAAGTTGTCTTGAGCTCTACGATCAGGGCTGCCTTGGATATAGGAGTCTTGACATTTGATGGTCCAACAGATGTCCCACTTGGAGCTACAACATCTGCAGCATGATGGCTCAGAAATAGTTTGTAGTGAAAGGACAGTGGACTCTCCCTCTTACAGATAGAATCTTTATCAGTAAGGATGCCTGGATATTGGTTGAGAATGATTCCACAAAGCAGTGAGGGAAAAGCTATTGGAAGCTTGATTGCTGAAGTTCCTGCATGCTTTAGGGTCTGGTCAAATATATAAGCCCCATAATCCAACTTGGTCTGGGTGCCTACAGCACAGATAAATCTTCCTAGCCCAGTAGCTATTGATGAAGTGTGGTTGGTGGGAACCCAGTTGACAGTTCCAATTCTATGCAGCATAGCATACTTTCTTGTTAGCAAGCTGACAGATAGTTTGCCTTTGACTGGCCATGATTTGACCTGGTTGGCAGTGATGATTTTGCAGACTTGGTTGTCAGTTTTGCCCAGTTCATTTGGCCCATCAGATTCTCTCCCCAGGTACTGATTTATAACCCTAGGAGAAAAATCAACACATCTCCCCCTCACATAAAGCTTCCTGAAATCCTCAAATTTCCCATCAGCACACCCCTCTTGCAGATTGACTATGAATTCTTTTACCAGAAGTTCATAGCAAGGGGAAAAGTTGGAGACATTTTTGAATAAGCCAACATTGGAGATTAAATCTATTACCTCAGTGCACTCCAAAGCATTGCTGCCCAGCTCTCTTTCCAGAGCCACCCTTCATTGGTAGACATACTTCCACTTGCTCACACTAGAGACATGGTGGAAGGACACATTGTTCAGAGGTGCTTCAGGAACAACAGTGGCAGTCCTGGGAGGTGCTGGCTTCTTCCTGGGTTGGGATGTTGGGACATCCTCCTCCACATCAGAGTCAGAAGGGGTTGTAGCCTTCCTCTTCTGGGTGCTTACCTTACTCCATTGCTTAGTAGGTCCAAAGGCAACTTTGACCTTTTCCTTTTTGGGAGTTGACTGTTTCTTTTCAGGAGTTGCATGTGCAGCTGGCTTCATCTCCTTTCTAGCCCTAAGCCTTTTGGCTATGCTAGGATTAACATAGGCAATGATCTCTGTGTCAGAGTCATCATCTAGATTTTCAACAGGTGGAGGTTGGGAAGCCTCTTTTTCAGCAGCTTGATCAACATGAGCTTTATCATCAGTAGCTAGATCATTATCGTTTGAGGCTTTGTCCAGGCCTTCAGATGCTTCAACATTTCTTGGGACATCCTGTTGAGTAGGTATGTCCTCTTCATCCTGGTTGCTTGGTTCTTCTTGTGGAGCAGGCATACTGTTTAGGGGAACAGACACCCCAGGCACAACTCTTTGTTCAGAAAGGATCTTGTTTACAAACTGTTTGATGGATGCGTCCATATAAGCAGAGGCTTTGGGGGTGCTGGAAGATGAAGGAGTTCCCTTGCTTTTACTGAAGACTGGCTCCTTAGGTCTTCTTGTATGAGGAGTCTTGGGTCTTTGAGCAATAGGAATGCTTCCTCTGATCTCGTTTATAGGAGTAGCATCCATTGGTACTACAGATATTGGAGTTGCGTGCACTACATCCTCTTGACTGAGACCCTCATCAATGGAGTTAGGGTTTTGATGATGAGACATTTTTTCGATTGTAGTGGAAATGTGCACGAGTTTGATAGATTTTGATGAGCTTAGAGATTCAGCTGTAGCATGCAAAACGTTTAGTGGAGATAGTGGGAATGTGAGAAGCTGAGAGCATGCTTGTACATATATAGAATCCGTTGCTAGTGGAATTTTTAAGATTGGAATACAAACAGTTAGTGGCCAGACTGGTGCTGCCATCTGGTGATCATGCCACACGATGTCATGAGACATGCTGGCACTTCTCCATAACTGCTATATTTCACATATACATATTCCCAATTTACCCCTTAGGTTTTCAAATTGGGTAGCATCCAAAGCCTTAGTAAATATGTCAGCTAATTGCAACTCTGTGGCTACATGCTCTAATGTGATCACCTTCTCTTCCACAAGGTCTCTGATGAAGTGATGTCTGATATCTATGTGCTTAGTCATGCTGTGTTGGATAGGATTTTTTGAGATGTTAATAGCACTTAAATTGTCACAGTACAATGTCATGACATCTTGTGGGACATTGTATTCTGTGAGCATTTATTTCATCCATACCAGCTGTGAACAACTGCTACCAGCTGCAATATATTCAACTTCAGCAGTGGATAAGGACACACAATTTTGTTTCTTACTGAAACAAGAAATTAAATTGTTTCCTAGAAAGAAGCATCCTCCTGATGTACTCTTTCTATCATCAGCACTTCCAGCCCAGTCAGCATCAAGCAGGCTTACTATTTTTGAAACAAAGCAAGAGCCTGAGATCACCTCTCTTGATCTAGTGATGACACCTTTGTTGGGATCACCAATTATCAGTTCTTTAGGATGATCTTTCTGGATTCTGATGGAGGGAGGTTTGTTGGATTGCTCTGACCTTGCCTCAGTTATAGTGAAGTCAAGATTATCACTTTCTATTTCAACTTCAGTTTGATTGTCATCAGATGTTCCAACATCATCAGCAACATCTGCATAGGCATCATCAATAATCACATTTATTGACTACATTATAACCTTGGTTCTGGAGTTAAATACTCTGTAAGCTCTGCTATTTAAGGAGTATCCAAGAAATATCCCTTCATCACTCTTAGGGTCCATCTTCCTTCTTTGATCCCTATCAGCCAGAATGTAACACTTACTTCCAAACACATGAAAGTACTTGACTGTAGGTTTTCTGCCCTTCCAGACTTCATAGATGGTGGATAAAGTTCCCTTTCTTAGTGTGACTCTATTGTGGATATGGCATGCTGTGTTCATAGCTTCAGCCCAAAAGTACAGGGGTAACTTCTTGGCATGAATCATGGCTCTAGCTGACTCCTGAATAGTTCTGTTTTTCCTTTCAACAATCCCATTCTGTTGAGGGGTGATGGGTGAAGAATACTCATGGTTGATCCCTTCTGAAGAACAGAAATCTGAGAATTTTTTATTCTCAAACTCCTTTCCATGATCACTTCTTATTCTGACCACACAGCTTGCTTTTTCTCTTTGGATCCTGTGGCACAGATCTTTAAATACCTCAAATACATCAGACTTTTCTTTGATGAAGCTTATCCAGGTATATCTTGAGAAGTCATAAACAACCACATAAGCATATCTTTTTCCACCAAGACTCTCTACTTGCATTGGTCCCATAAGATCCATGTGCAATAATTCCAGGACTTTGGAAGTTGTCAGATGTTGGAGCTTTGGATGTGACATCTTGGTTTGCTTGCCTATTTGACATTCACCACACACTTCACTTTCATCAATCTTCAGTCTTGGAATTCCTCTTACAGCCTCCATAGATATGATCTTCTTTATTCCTCTGAGATGGAGATGACCCAGTCTTTGGTGCCACAGCTTCACTTCTTCTTCTTTAGCTAAGGAACAAGTTGATGTGAGGCTGAAATCTTGGGGTTCCCACATATAGCAATTGTCTTTTGATCTGGCTCCTCTCATGACAACCTTCTGTTCTTTATCGGAAACTATGCATTCAGTTTTGGTAAAGTTTACACTGTAACCTTGGTCACATAATTGACTTATGCTGATAAAGTTAGCAGTTAATCCTTTTACCAACAACACATCATCTAGACTTGGTACACCTGAGCAGTCCAGGGTCCCAACTCCCTTGATTTCTCCCTTTGCTCCATCTCCAAAGGTTACATATCTGGATGAGTGTGACTTTAAGTCTACCAGCAGATTCTTCAGTCCAGTCATGTGCCTTGAGCAGCCACTGTCAAAATACCAGTCTTCCTTAGCAGATACTCTGAGAGATGTATGAGCTATAGATGCAACAACCTGATTGGACCATTTGTGCCTGTTGTAAGGTTTCCTTTGATGCATCTGCTCAGGGTAGTGTTGCCTGTTGACCTTGTTCTTAGGCATGTACTGGTAGCTTTGATCAGCATACAGACTAGCTTTAGGTATCCAGATTTTCTTGGTGACCTTTGTCTTCTGCTTAAGAGGGTGCTGGGAACTCTGATTGGGGTATCCATGCAGCTTGTAGCAATAAGGTTTGATGTGACCAAACCTTCCACAGTGATGGCATCTCCATCTTTGATATTTCTTTTTCATCATGTGTTTGTCATGATGTTGAGACATCTGTTTGAACATCTTAGTTGACTTCATGGGATTTGAAGTTGTTTGGCTGGTGCTAGCCTCAAAGTTTTGAGCTTTATTAAATCACAGCCCAGTCCTATCCCCTGAATGCTTGTTGTTGTTGAGAATGACATCCAGTGTGTTTGAGCTACTGTTCAGCATCCTGACAGATTTGGACATATGCTCCATTTTGGAATTGAGTAGGCTGGCTTCACTTTTCAAAGTGTCAATGATCTCTAGATTACTTGCCTTTTCAGCCTTTAATTCCTCAATTTTCTTCTTCTGCTGTATATTCTCCATGCATACTTCAGTGCTCCTTTTACACAGCATCCTGTAAGATGCTTCAAGCTCTTCAAATGTCAGATCCTCATCACTAGATCCCCCTTCAGTTTCACATACTCCAGCTAGAGCAGTGATGTGCTTTGCAGATTCTTCTTCTGACTCACAACCTGAGTCTTCATCTTACCAGGACACAGAGAGACCTTTCTTTTGCTTCTTTAGATAGGTTGGGCATTCACTTCTGATGTGTCCATACCCTTCACATCCATGACATTGGATCCCTTTTCCTTGGTTAGTCTTCTCATCATAGTTTGACCTTCTATTAGAATCATAAGGTCTTTTATTATCAGAAGTTGAGTTTCTTCCACTTGGTCTGGGCCTGTTTTCCATTCTATTGAGAATTTTGTTGAATTGTCTTCCAAGCATAGCAATTGTTTCTGATAAGTTGTCCTCAGAGCCTGCTTCATGACTTTCTTCTTCTTTATCAGTGTTTGAGACCAGGGCTATGCTTTTGTTTTTCTTCACAATTGTATCATTCATTCCCATCTCAAAGGTTTGAAGGGAACCAATGAGCTCCTCAACCTTCATTGTGCAGATGTCCTGAGCTTCTTCTATAGCAGTAACCTTCATGTCAAATCTCTTTGGCAGTGATCTAAGAATCTTCCTTACTAACTTTTCATCACTCATCTTCTCTCCCAAAGCACCAGAAGTATTAGCAATTTCCAGGATGTTCATGTAAAACTCATGATTGGTCTCATCTTCCTTCATCCTCAAGTTTTCAAACTTGGTGGTGAGAAGTTGAAGTCTTGACATCTTCACTTTTGATGTTCCTTCATGAGTAGTTTTGAGAGTGTCCCAAACATCCTTGGCCAGCTCACAGTGATGCACAAGCCTAAATATGTTCCTGTCAATGCCATTGAATAAGGCATTTAAGGCTTTGGAATTTCCAAGTGCTGAATCTTCTTCCTCCTTGCCCCACTCTTCTTCAGGCTTCATCACTTTTGCCCCATCCTTATTGTCTTGGACAGGGTGCTCCCATCCTTTGTTAACTGCTTTCCAAACCCTGCTATCAAGAGATTTCAAGAATGCTACCATTCTTGGCTTCCAATAATCATAGTTGGATCCATCCAAGATAGGTGGTCGATTCATAGATCCTACATCTCTGTCCATGTTCCCAAAATTTGCAGTCCCTAGATCTCACCCAGTTATACAGGCAGGGTGCCTGCTCTGATGCCAATTGAAATTCTGGGATCAGGTACGTGATGTCGAACCAGATGTTTAAACACTTGAAAACTTAAACAAAACTTAATGAGCTGGTAAATTAAATGACACAGGAAATTGTTAACCCAGTTCAGTGTATCTCCACACTTACATCTGGGGGCTACCAAGCCAGGAAGGAAATCCAATATAAGTAATATTAATTCTGGAGTTAAACCAACCAGTTTAATCCTTCACTTAATATCTACCCAAGGCAATTTCTACCTAAGACTCAACTTAGATATGAGTACCTACTCACTCCCCCTCAATCACACAATGATCTTTTACAATGATTAATAAAATTGAAGTCACACTTCAAACACAACAGCTTAATCTTACTTAAAATTTTCAATCAAGACACAATACACTTTTTGCTTAAAAGCTCATAAAGTGAAAAACAATTAAAACCTGCTATACTTCACAAACACCCTTTACAGTCTTCTAAAATTCGTGCTCTTTTCTGAGAGTTTCAGTTCCTTAAATAGATGCTTGGTTTGTGGGCTTTTTGCAAATTATCCAGACCTAAATAAATCCCACAGTCATCACCTTGAATTAGGGTTAGTTAGTTTGTTACCTCCTTGATTCAAGGTGATTTAGTTATTCTGTTACACTGAAATCAGATAACTAAGCTCCCTAAAGATGCGCCTTGGAATGCTTATCTCTTTACAATTAATTCCAGATAAATTCCCCTGAATTTACTCAGTTCTGTTATGCATCATTTAAGTCTGGTAGCAGGTTTACGATGTCGCAACATCTGGTGTGACATCCTGATGTCTTGACTAAGTTAATTAACTTTTACTTTGTTTGACAATGTCACAACATCTGGTGTGACATCCTGAACTAAGTTCACTTATTCTTGTTTGTCAAAAATTCTGCCAATTCTTAACATCTACAAAGAGGTTTGAAGTCCTGACGATGGGATTAAACGTAAAAATGGTTATTGTCCCTGGCTTAACAGGTTATCCGAAGGAGGCTCGTCTATCTCAAGCACTGCTTATCTACGCAAGATTTGTGAAGAGGGTTCGTCAAATCCTATTGTTGCATCTGGCGTAACAGGTTTGCTCGAAGAATGCTCGTTTGCCTTAGACCATGTATCCACGGATAATATATGAGGAGGTTTCGTCTATCCTTATTATGCATGTTTATCCCACAAACTTAAGTGCATCACCGGTCCTGGCGTAAAGGTTTATCCGAAGGAGATTCGTCTGTCTCAAGTCATATATTTTGCAAAGTGTATGAGGGCTTGTATGTCCAGCACCTGGCATAACAGGTTTGTTCGAAGAAGACTCGTTTGTCAAGGTTTTTCTATCCAAAGTAACAGTTCAACTTGGAAGGGGCTCGTCTGCTTTCTCTCTGCTTCAGTCACCAAAGCGTTATTTGGTTGGGTTTATTTCCCATTGCTGGCATTCTCCATCAGAGTGCAAATTTCAGGTTTTCTTGGTATTCAATCACAGTTTATCTTGAACGGTCGATAGCCCGTGCTACCGTCCTTTTCAGATTAACAATTGTTTGAATAGGGGCAGTTGTAGCACCCCAAATTTGCCCTCTTCTTTTTTAAGCATCATCATCATATCATAGTCATCATAAGCATATCATGTCCTTGGCATCTTTGCATGAAAGAATGAAGCATAACATTCTCATGATCTAGCATTATGCATATGATCAACCGTGGGTGGATTTAAGGCATTACAAGCTATAACAAGAGGCCCAGTGGGCTTGTCCAAAGCCCAGGAAGAGTCTACATGATATTCACAAGCCCCAAGATCATTCACAAAAGCCCAGGAGGTTGAGAGATCATCTTTGAAGTCAGGCTAGGGCAAGCTCCTACACAATGATCCCAAATTAGGGTTTATTTTTTAGGCTTGATTTCTTTGTAGCTTTGGCCATTTCATCTGGGAAAAGTCTCACATATGACAAGAGGATCCTAGGGATGAAATTTGGTGAGAAAATTCCTTAGGGGAGTCAGTTATTTCATCAGAAGTTCAAAAGGGCAACTTTTCTCCTGTGTGAGGGAAATCCTGATTAGGGTTTTGGGCCAGATCCTCATATCCTCTTAACTTTGGCCATTTCTTGTGGGAAAAGGCTCTTATTTGGTCTGCATGGCTTATATATGAAGTTTGAGGCAAAAATTCATTGAAGAAGTCAAGGTTTGGCCCAGTTACTTGGAGGTGAAGCAAGAAAGTCAACTGTGTAGTCAAAAAAGTCAACATGAAGATTTCTGAGTTTTTTAATCAGGATTATCATTTTTTAGGTCATATCATGTCAAGGAATAATTCAGTTGAGCTTAAATGTCAAAAATCGGGAGTATGCAAAAAGTTGCTAAAATTGGAAGTTTAGAAGTTTCCATTTTTGGAAATTATTTGTCCCGAAACTTCAGGTTATTATTTCATGTGCGAAAAAGCTCCAAATGATTTTTTGGTAAACACGAAAGTTGTAGAACACGATTTTCCCTTTCCGGAAAGTCGTAGAATGCTTTCATAGCATTTTTTTAGAACTCAAGATATGATTTTTAGAAGTTTTGGTGTATTTTAGGGTTTTAGAAGTATTTTGGCAACATCCCATTGGTCCACCTTTTTCTTTTATTTCTTTCCATATTTTTTTTATTATTTTTCTCACACTTTTTTCAATAGGGCATTAGTATGTGTTCACATGACCTAATGCATGTGGGTGTCATTGGTATGCATGTGTTTCGATTTGTAGTATAATTGGCAAGGAAGTACTAGTACTTGGACATCACATAAGTGAGAGGAATCAGCAATATATATTGGTATCACTCGTTTGCTCTCAGGCCACTCCAAGTCACGCGTTTATCCAATGGGCTCATCACGCATTGCACTAAGGGAGAGAAAATATGCACGTGAATTCCTATAGCATGTACCATGAAAGAACAATCCATCGCCACCATAGGATAATCATTCTTTACTCATCATGAAATGTCATGCTGCCAAACACCAGCCCCATGGTAATTCATGTGGATCCTCCTGCATGGGAGTGGTTTCAAAATAACAAACTTGAAAAAAAGCAAATGAGAGATTCACGAGCTCTGCATATTGGATGAAATAACAGAATTGATGCAGCCTCCCTTCACACTTCAACCACACACCTTTGCTATGTCACGATTCAGAAGAGTTTAGCTTCATTCAACTGAAAATCACAACAAATTTCATTCTCTCTCTCTCTCTCTGCATATCCTCACATTCTGTTAAGAGAATTTGAAAGCCGAAATCCTTCATTCATCTTCTTTCGATCCATTGGCATCATCATCAACATCACTACACTTTCATCATCATTATCAGTGGAGCTTTGCAGTGGAGTGAGGATTCAACATCATCTTCGGATCATCCATATTTCTTGATATCTTTGCTCATCAAGCCTTTATTTGGCTCAAAGAAGATTCAAGGAAGCTCAAGGAAGCTCTCAACACCTCTGATTTTCTCAAATTCTTCCAGAAAGATTAATCTCAGGTTTGAGTTTCAGATCTGTTTTGCTTCGATTTGGCCTCAATTTTGTTTGTTTTGGCTTGCATATGGTTGATATAAGTTAACTGAAGTAAGATGAAGCTTGTGCACATTTTAAATTATAGATTTCAGTTTTCATGCTTGAACTTGTTTCCATCGATCTGCTTTATGTGATGCTTGTTTGTGAAAACTATTGGCATATTCGTGATCCTCGTGTTTCAGACTTCATTTTTGGTTTTTATATTTTTTATTTTCATTAAGAGGTGAGGGAGTTACATTGCTTTGAATTGATGAGGATGTGCTGAAGTGTTGTTCTGTTTTTCTGCATTTTTCGAATCCTTCATGAGCAAGAGGAAGAAGATGATGAGGTGTTGTGCTGTGAGTGGTTGCGTTAAGTTTTTGTCTGTTAGTAACTAAACCCTAAGCTGACCAGTTGATATTAAGTCACATAACTTTTGTTCATTTTCATTTTAATAAAAATTAATTATAACATGTAATAGTCTGAGTTATTGGTGGAGTTTTTTGGAAGTTGCGGGTGGGACTAAGGCCAGTTGCTAAGTGCACCCCCGCTGTTGGGCCCAGGTTATATTGAACTGATCCAGATTGTTGTCTGCACCCTTGGCTTCATTTACTTCTTTCATTATTTTATTTTTGTTTTCAATTTGATTCTTAATTTTTTAAAATAGAAGTAAGTTCACAAAAATTCTAAAAAAATTCAGGAATAATCTTTTAAGTTTTCTCTAATTTTTGACATTTTTATTTTTAATTTATTATTACTTGCCACGCTGGAATTAATTTTCTCTTTTATTAATTGCTTTTATTTCAATTTTAATGCATGCTGTCTTGTACAATTTCTATCTTGATCATTAATTTGAATTTTGAACTGATTCTTTTTGCTCTGGATTCATATTGAAGTGTAGTTTATTGTTGATTTTTTCTCTGATTTTTAGATGTTTGCTTAATTAGTTTTGATCTTTAATTGGTGCATGAAGTCTTCTAACCCTAGTCCATGTTTAAGTATTTATTTGACTTGCTTATGTTCTGATTTTGATTATCTCCTTTTGGCATGTCAATATTGTATGTTTGAAGGGTCTTTGTGCAAGTTTGTGGAATTTTTGGATGCATACTTGAATTGATTTGAGTTTTTGTTCTTTGCCTATCCTCTTTTGCTTATTTTTGGTCATATGTTCAATCCTTAGGCTAGAAGGGCACTTGTGCCAACTACTTTAGGTTGTTTAGAGCCCATTTAGGATGATAATCCATCTCTGGTCTTGGGTTGATGTTTGTGCTTTGTAATTTTATGATTGATTCCTTTTGAAGTTCATTCACTTTTATGCATGCTCACCTCACTTCTTTTGCTTCTTTGCTCCTCATGATGTTAATACTTGAGTTTGTATGCTTCTTCTCTTCATCTTACATGATCCTTAGGCACTTTCTTAACATGTTAGGGCTCTGGTCTTGGAGTTTGTGATATTGGTTTACCTAGTTTGTTTGGTGTTATCTCATGTTTGTTTTGATTTGTCATGATAATCCATGTTTCTCCAAGTTAAGTTGTATAGTTCCTTTCTCATTCTTATGTTGTGTATTTGCATTTGACATTTGTGATTAGGACTTAACTTCTGGTTGTGTGGCTTTGGTTTGATATTATGTCCATTTTGTGTTGCATTTATTCTCATGTTTCTAACTATTTCAGGGGCTCTGGTAAGTGAGAGGTGTGGATGTGATTCCCACATCTCCAAGCCTTATCTCTTCTCTTTTCCTTATTGATACTATATTGCTTGTGATTGTTGGGGCTTAGGCCTTTCTTCCTCCTTCTTCTCTTCTTCTTCCTTCTCTTTCTTTTCTTATTTTCTCCTTCATTGGGATAGTAAACCTCACTAACCTAGGTTTTCCTTTGCATGATAACATTAGGATTCATTAGTCTCCCCTTAGACTTTTACCTTTAAGATCCTTTGGTTTCTCTTGTCTTATCATCTCAAAACAAAATCATAAAAGACACTTAATAAAGATTGAAGTGGTCTCCTGTGCAATAGCCTTATTCCATGAAACACTTGTAGTTTTCCCATCTTGGGATAGTACAAGCTTGTCTTGTGATGCACAAGTCTGATCAGGATACCATTTTCATCAAGAAAATCATAAAAAAGACTTCTTCATCAAAAATACAAAAAAACACTTAATAAATTCAATGAGTTAGTGAGCCTAAGCCCTAATCTCTGGAATCAAGTTTTGGGGATCTTCTCCTTACTTGAGTGTGCTTGTTCTATTATTCCATCTTGGAATGTAGAGACAAGTACACATTCCATGGAAAAGAGCTTGAGTTCACTTCCTTGTGACACACTCATAAAAAGCTTCTAAAAAACACAAACAAACAATAAGCGTCTCTCCTTCGGGAATTCTTTTCTCATCTCCTTCGCTCCGTCCGCGAACTTGCTTCTTCTTGTCATTATGCAAGACGGTTACGCACTCGTCGTCCGAGCCAGCAACACCTGAGCATTGACATAGGCAGTTCTAGCCTTAATTCACAAGCAATCTTTTCCACCCCTAGTTAGGGGAACTACGGCGACTCTGATCCTCATTGTCCAGATGAGGTACGTAGGCAGCGGGGTAGGGCCCGTTCGAGCACAATCTTTATTTTCCCTACATTTTTCCTTTGTTTTCTTTCTCAGTTCCTTTTCCAGTTCCAATTCTTTTTCTTTTGCAGCAATTTTCATTCCTTTACCCTTTGAAACAGTTTTCTTTGCAAGCGTGGATCCCGTCGGGTACGGCGGACAATCTAGGGTGCTAATACCTTTCCAGGTCATAACCGACTCCCGAACTCAGTCTTTTTGGTTCGCAGGACCCGTGTCCTTCCTCTACTTTCTTCTGGTTTGTGCAGAATTACCATTCCCGTTCCTTCGGGATAAAAATGCCTGGCTGGCGACTCTACCTCTTTCCGCGCCACTTTCGCGTTTGTACCAGGATGGAAATCTAGGGAGCGACAACGGTATGCGGCTGTGTATCGATTATCGTAAGTTGAACAAGTTTATAATCAAGAATAAATACCCCTTACCGAGGATATAAGATCTTTTAGATCAATTGAAAGGAGCTTGCATGTTCTCGAAGATTGATCTGAGGTCGGGCTATCACCAAATTCGTGTGAATAGTTATGATGTTCCGAAGACTGTGTTCAGAACCTGTTACGGTCATTACGAATTCTTAGTGATGCCTTTCGGTGTGACGAATGCTCCAGCTGTTTTTATGGACTACATGAATCAGATATTTCAGTATTATTTAGATCAATTTGTAGTGATCTTTATCGATGAAATTCTTATCTATTCTCGTACTCTGCAAGAGCACGAAGAGCATCTAAGGATTGTCCTATCGATACTGCAAGAGAAGCAACTTTTTGCTAAGTTTAGTAAGTGTGAGTTCTGGATGTCGGAAGTCAAGTTCCTTAGACATGTTATATCACAGGGAGGTGTAGCAGTGGATCCGTCAAAGATAGAAGCTGTAATTAATTGGGAGAGATCAAAGAATTTTACCGAAGTGAGAAGCTTCCTAGGTTTGGCAGGCTACTACAGAAGATTCATTAAAGGTTTTTCTCAGATGGCATTACCATTAACTAAACTCACTAGGAAGGACTTCGCTTATGAATAGGATTCCGGTTGTGAGAAAAGTTTCGCATGGTTGAAGGAGAGATTGAAAACTGCTCTAGTTTTTATTATTCCCGACTCTAACAAATCTTATGAAGTGTTTTGTTATGTTTCGAAGATGGGATTAGGAGGTGTTCTCATGCAAGAAGGTCAGGTGGTAGCATATGCTTCCAGACAGTTGAGAGTTCATGAGAAGAATTATCCTACGCATGATTTGGAATTAGCGGCCGTGGTGTTTACCTTGAAGGTGTGGCGACACTATTTGTATGGTGTGTGATTTGATATGTTTAGTGATCATAAGAGTTTGAAGTACCTCTTTGATCAAAAGGAACTGAATATGAGACAGAGGAGATGGATAAAGTATTTGAAAGATTATGATCTTGAGTTGAAGTATCATCCAGGGAAAGCGAATAAAGTGGCATATGCCTTAAGTAGAAAAGTGATTCATAGTGCCGAATTGATGGTGTTGGAGTATGCATTGTTGAAAAAGTTTCGAGATCTTAATCTTCAGTTTGTTTGGACTCCGAATGGTGTGATTATGGGAAACTTGAATATTAACTCTACTTTGAGGAATGATATTCAACAAGCGCAAGTGTTAGATGAGAAGTTGCAAGGATTATTACTCCAACCGGGTTTCGTAAGAGCGTTAGATGGGATCATCCTATTCAACCAAAGAATTTGCATTCCAAATGATGATGTGTTAAAGAGGAAGATTCTGGAAGAAGCACATAAAGGTTCTTTTACGATACATCCGAGTTCTTCGAAGATGTATCAAGACTTGAAGAGTGAGTATTGGTGGTCCGGGATGAAAAAGGACATTGTAGTATTTGTGTCCGAATGTGCGGTGTGTCAGCAAGTGAATATTGAACACCAACGATCGGGCGGATTGTTACAACCTTTAGACATCCCGATTTGGAAATGGGATAGTATCTCTATGGACTTTGCAGTAGGTTTACCGAGTACTCAAGGTGGCTATGATTCTGTTTGGGTGATTGTAGACCGACTAACGAAATCTGCACATTTCTTAGCCGTGAAGACCACATATAAGGCAAGTCATCTTGCAAGGTTGTTTATTGCTGAAATTGTGAGATTGCATGGTGTCCCGTCCAGTATTGTATCTGATAGAGATCTGATGTTCACTTCGAGGTTTTGGAAGATGTTCCAACAAGCCATGGGTAGGAATTTGCGTTTGAGTACTTCTAATCATCCTCAAACGGATGGTCAGACAGGACGTACGATTCAAACAATGGAAGATATGTTGAGAGCATGTGTTTTGGAAAGTAAAGGAAATTGGAAAGAACTTTTGCCGTTGATCGAATTTTCGTACAATAACAGTTACCATGCGAGCATCAGAATGGCTCCGTATGAGGCTTTGTACGGAAGAAAGTGTAGAACACCGTTGTGTTGGTCGGAAGTGGGTGAAGATAGGATTTTAGCACCGGAAGTTATTCAAGAGACTACGAAAAAGATTCGTATGATCCGAGAAAAGATTAAACAAGCCCAAGATCGTCAGAAGAGTTATGTTGACAATCTAAGGAGACCTTTGGAATTCGATGAAGGTGATCATGTATACTTGAAATTCACTCCAAGATTGAGGTTGAAGGGACCATTTAAGTCGCGTAAGTTAAGTCCGAGATACGTAGGACCGTATCAGATTCTAGAAAGGATTGGTGAAGTTGCTTACCGTTTAGCCTTGCCGCCCTCTCTGTCTAAAATGCATGATATTTTTCATGTATCTCAACTTCGTAGGTTCATTCCCGATCCTCTTCAGCCTATTCTACCAGATTCTATAGAGAGAAATGGATTTGACCTTTGAACCCCAACCGAGTTGTATTGTTGAGAGAGAAACCAAGGTGTTAAGGAATAAAGAGATACCACTTGTTAAAGTGAAATGGGATGAGACGCATCCGGGCAATGCTACGTGGGAGTTGGAATCAGGGATGCTGGAATCATATCCTCACCTGTTCAGGTAATCCTTTAAATTCGTGGACGAATTGTATTTTAAGGGGGGGGGGAGGATGTAATACCCCGTATTTTATTTAATGCTCTGAATAATATTAATTGGTAATAATATTATTCCGGACTACTCTAAGAAATTTTAACAAAACTAAATAAGAGTAATCAACGAGATATTATTTTATTAATTGATATTAGCTGACTCAGAGGTTTTTATAAAATATCGGATTAAGATACTTTTTTGGATACTCTCTAATTTTGGACACAAAGGTAAAATATATGTTTTTATATTTATTAGTAGAAAGGAAATAAGAAGAAGAAAAAATTATTAAGGAAAATAATAGAAAGAAGAATGAAGAAAAGAGAGAGAAGAGAAGAAGAGGAGGAAAAACCCCAAGACTTCAAATTCATCTTGCTTCGCCATCCGTCCGTCGAATCGACTCAATCTTTCCGCCAATCTTCATCTCCCGAGGTGGGTTCTTAGTTATAAGCTTTTATCTTTGATTTTGGTTGTGTTTTGGAGATTTTGTGGTTTAGGGTTTCATTGAGAAATCTTAGAAATTGAAAGTCTAACGGTTAAAACTCGATTAAAACTTAACTATAATACTCACATTATGTCTATGAACATGTTTGACTATGTTTTTCTGCATTGGTTGATGTTTAGAGTTGAGTTTGTCTTGAAGAGGTTATTTTCCCGTAAGCCTGGAATTTCCTGAACTGGTATATCTCACTCAGCGAGAATTCCAGAAGTTTTTTCGCTCAGCGAGACCTGTAGGTTTCAAATGAGGTATTTAATCTGTAACTTTGGACCTGGGTATCCGTTTTTAACGTTCCACATATCGCTGTGAAGCTAAAATTATGTATTTTCTTATGATGTCGAAGAATATTATTTTTACCCGGCTTTTTCCCGATTTTTCCGACTTAACTGTAAGAATGCGAAATTATGAAAAGTATGTGCTTAAAGAAATGAAATGGTAAGACTTGTGAGGTACCTAGGATTTCCATAGACTAGTAAGAAATGAGAATCACATTTGATCGTATCCTCTATTAGCTTGAGGTGGGTATTACATTGAGTCCCACGGGAAGCGAGGGTTAGCTTGAGGTGGGTATTACATTGAGTCCCACGGGAAGCGAGTGCTAGCTTGAGGTGGGTATTACATTGAGTCCCACGGGAAGCGAGGGTTAGCTTGAGGTGGGTATTACATTGAGTCCCACGGGAAGCGAGTGCTAGCTTGAGGTGGGTATTACATTGAGTCCCACGGGAAGCATTCAAGTGGCTTGAGATGGGTATTTCATTGAGTCCCATGAGAAGTCTAGTGGTTCATACTTGAGGTAGGTGTTTCACTGAGTCCCACAGGAAGTGTTGTGCGAAGTGTTGTTTGTATGTTCCATTTCAGTTTGGTTACTCTCGAGAGGAGTCTTTCGTATTCGTAGAATTATTTAGGTTTGACCCTTAGAGTCGAGCGAACTCTAAGATAGGGAACTCACAGAGATGTTTTATCTCACCCCATGTTGATGTTTCTATTTCAGGTACTTCAGGTTCCGTTAAGGGTAATGATAAGGCAACTTGATTATCCTTACTGGTTGATGGCTTTGTCTTTCGCTGTGGATTTTGAGATCTTCGGATCTAGTTCTTAGATTTTTGTAGTTTGAACATCTTGTATTATTCTATAGCCTTATTTTAGTACCTTATATTGTATTGGCTATATTTATACAATGTGTTGCTAAGAACTTATTTGTATTTCAGTACCAAATATTAAATATTTATATATGAAGAATATGCTTTATGTATGTATTTTGTATATGGGTATTACAATTTTAGAGACTTGAGTTTAGTTTGTGAAATGACACCGAGAAGTGTGCGACTTGGTATGCTACATGTTACGAATGATTTTCTTGCAACCGTATGTGAAAAGTAAAAGTTGGATTTGAAGTTCGTTGATTTGATGATGAATGAGAATGAGGATTTCAAGGTTGATAATTTTGGAGTTTCGAGATTCCGTGGTCATATTTGTATTCCCGATGACGCGGAGTTGAAAAAGATGATATTGGAAGAAGGACACCGAAGTAACTTAAGTATTATTCCGGGAGCGAATAAAATGTATCAAGATTTGAAGAAGATCTTTTGGTGGTCCGGATTGAAGAGGGATGTAGCTCAATTTGTGTATGCATGCTTAACTTATCAAAAGTCTAAGCTGGAACATCAGAAGCCTAGTGGATTGATGCAACCGTTGGACATTCCAGAGTGGAAATAGGATAGTATATCAATGGATTTTGTTATGGGATTTCCGAATACGCAAAGAGGTCATAATGCTAATTGGGTAATTGTTGATAGGCTTACAAAATCTGCTCACTTTATTCCAATTGATATTAGTTATCCTTTGAAGAGGTTAGCTGAGATTTATGTTCTTGTGGTTGTGAAGTTACATGGAGTTCCTAAGAGTATTGTATCGGATAGAGATCCTAGATTTACATCGAGGTTTTGAGAGAGTTTTCAAAAGGCTTTGGGTTCTAAGTTAAGATTGAGTTCGGCTTATCATCCGCAAACGGATGGTCAAACCGAGAGAACAATTCAACCGTTGGAGGATTTATTGCGTGCTTGTATACTAGAGCAAGGTGGTGCTTGGGATTGTTATTTAGCTAGCGTTGATTGAGTTCACCTACAATAACAGTTTTCATTCAAGTATATATATGGCACCATTTGAGGCTTTGTATGGTCGGAGATGTCGAACACCTTTGTGTTGACATGAAACCGGTGAGAGGATGGTAGTTGGACCAGAGATGGTACAACAATCGAAGGAGAAAGTGAAGTTTATTCGGGAGAAGATGAAAGCTTCTCAAAGTAGACAAAAGAGCTCTCATGACAAGAGAAGGAAAGATCTTGAGTTTCAGGAAGGCAACCATGTGTTGTTTAGGGTTACACCAGTTACAGGTGTAGGTCGTGCTTTGAAGTCGAAGAAGTTGACTTCTTGTTTTATTGGTCCGTATCAGATTACTGCACGAGTTGGTATCGTGGCTTACCGTGTGGCGTTGCCTCCGAATCTTTTGAATTTGCATGATGTGTTCCATATTTCGCAACTTCGGAAGTATGTTCTGGATCCGCACATGTTATTCCTATGGACGATGTTGAAGTGAGAGATAACCTTACGGTTGAAGTTTTACCGATTAAGATTTTGGACCGTGAAGTTAAGAAGCTAAGAGGCAAGGATATTGCACTTGTGAAAGTAGCGTGGGGAGGCGTTTCGGAAGGTAATATGACTTGGAAATTAGAGAGTGGGATGCGAGAGTCGTATCCGGAGTTGTTTGAATCAGGTAATATTTTCGAGGACAAAAATTTCTAAAGTAGGGGAAAGCTGTAACGCCCCGATTTACGATTATTTCACTTTTTTTTGTTGAGTCTTTTATTTAAATGGAGTGATAATTATTTTATTTGTGAAATTTGTATGTTAATATGATATGTTGGCATGTTATGTCATTTTTCCATTTTTGAGAGTTTTCGAGAAAATTAGAATGGAGGGTATTTTAGACATTTCCTAATTGATGATAAGTTAGAAATTTAAGTGGACTTAGAAATTGTGAGAAAATGAATATTTGGGTGGAAAGAAAAGAAATAGAAAGAAAATATATAATAGTAGAAAAGAGAAAGAAAAGAGAGATAAAAAGAAAGAGGAAGAGGAGGAAAAGAAGAAAAGCTAAGAAATCTTCAAGATAGCTCCTAGGAATCGAATCAATCGGGTAAGGGTGTGAAATATTATTATCTTATCAATGTGTATCATTATGTATGTGACTGTTTGAATGTGTTCTCGTTCTGGTTGATTTTAGAGGTTATGAATTTTTAGGGTATTTTGTGAGAAATCCTAAAATCGGTGATTTAAACGGTTAAAACTCGATTAAAATGTAGTATGATAGTTAGTATGTGATAATTATCATGTTTGTGTTTTGTTTCCACTGATTTGGTGAAGTTTTGACGGATTTTGGAGGTTTGGGATGGTTTTCCCGTAGCTTGTGTTTTAGAACTTCTACTAAGTTCGCCCCACGAACATGGTTTGCACCGCGAACTGAGCATGCCTGTGAAGTTCGCCTCGCGAACAAGGGGTCGCGCCGCAACCTGTAGCTTATGCAGAATGATGGTTTTCTTAAAAATAAGTTTGATGTTTATTTCGTAACTTTTGAACCGGTTATCCGCTTTTAGTGTTCCACATATCGTTTTGAAGCTAAAATTATGTATTTTCTCATGATGTCGAAAAATATTATTTTTAACCGATTTTTACCCGACTTTTCCGATTAATCGTAATTATGTGAATTAAAGAATTGTGGAATTTGATTGTGTGTTGTGGCTGTTTGGCAACATGAATGCGTTGTTCGAACTAAACGTGAATGCATGTATATTGTGAAAGATTCGTTGTCGTTTGGCATAATTGATGTAAATGTATGAGATGAATGCATGATTATATTATGAATATCTATGCATTTCAAGAGTGTTTGAGCCATTTTGTATGTGAAGCATAATGATGTACATTCTTGTGTTGTGGGATTCTAATGTGAATTTGTTGAAACATCATGTGCCTATGTGAGGTGTGAGCGATGATTTCAACATGATTGTGTGCCCATGTGGGGTGTGAGAAATCAGATTGTGTGCCTGTGTGGGGTGTGAGTAATCCATAAACATTGTGTGCCTATGTGAGGTGTGAGCAATAGGTGAAATGATCACGAATGATTGTGTGCCCATGTGGAGTATGAGCAATTGGATTGTGTGCCCGTGTGGGGTGTGAGCAATCCATAAACATTGTGTGCCCATGTGGGGTGTGAGCAATGGGTGAACATTGTAGGCCCGACGGGGAGTTACATTGGTAACGAGCAATGGTTCCAATAAGTTCCTGAGTGAACTTGAGATGATTGAGTCTGTACCGCATTGCATTTGCATAGAGTCGTGAGTCGGTCTCTATGATTTTCATTTTGTCATCTTTGGATTTGTGCATTGACGAGTAAACTTGAATATGTATGTTTATGTGGAGTGATGGAAATGGTGGAAATATGCATGATTAATATGCTTGATATATATATATATATATATATATATATATATATATATATATATATATATATATATATATATATATATATATATATATATATATATATATATGGATATTTATACATTGTGATGTATATGTGTGATTGGAGATGAATTGTGGTGAGAATTTATTAAATGTGTATTTATATGCTAAGATATATATATATATATATATATATATATATATATATATATATATATATATATATATATATATATATATATATATATATATATATATATATAATTATATGCATTGTTATTATGATAATATTTCTCACCCTTCTGCTGTTTTATGAAGCGTGTCTTTTTGTGAAGTGTGTCTTCATTCTTTTGTCGGTCAGCTCTGATATGTAGCACTGGGTAGCTTGGGATTTTGGTTGTGATGCCTTTTGTGGTGCATTTGTATATGTATCTTGGTGATGAATGTTTATGTAAACTTGAATTATGTTGGTGAATCAAACTTGATGATATATATATATATATATATATATATATATATATATATATATATATATATATATATATATATATATATATATATGTTTGATGTTATTCAATGTTTAGATTTTCCGCTTTTATTCTAAATATTAAGATGTGGGTGCAAGTACTTAGCTACTCCATTGTTGCATATCTATTGTTGAGCAGGTGTTGGATGTTTTAATTTCATGTATAATGTGACATACCTCTTTTATACTATGTTTATAATTATACTCTGATGGAATTTTAATATGTGCCTAAATGATTATTTGATTATTTGGGGGTATAGAAAGGGGGTGTTATAGTTTTCACGCAAAAAATAATCTGAACCGCAAGAGAAAAAAACATGCGGTTTGGTTTGGTTCGGTTGACTTTAAGAAATAAAACCGAATCGAACCAAACTAAACCAATGCATTTTGGGTTGGTTCGGTTTTTTACAATATTTTTATTGAGTTATACATACACATATAGAGAACAACATAATTTTGTATTTAGTCATTCATACATTATCAAATAGCAACAAAACTCATCATATTTAGACAATAAATTCTCATTCAATATACAAAAATAAGATTAGAGTAAAGTGGAATAAAAAACATAAAATAGTAGTATAAAACAATATCAAAAATATTACAATAAAAAGAAAAAATAGAGGAGAGGAAAAATTAGAGAAGATGGAAAAGAAAGATCATAAGATATGTGATATTATAGAAGAAATGTGCGATAAAAACGTAATTGGAAGAGAAGACAATAATATAAAAAAGGAGAAGAGGAATATGAAAAAGAAAGAACATAAGAAAAGAGAGATTATTGTAGAAAATATGAGATGTACATAGCAAATATGATGAGATGAATGTGCGATACTACTCGAAGAGATTTGAGAATGTTGAAACAAAAACCCTAAGCGTGACTAAGAGAATATTTGTATAGTTAAGACATAATAGGTTTAAGTTTTGGGTTGGATGTGGGATAAGTGAAGTTTGGGTTGTAACATAATGTGGTTTGGTTTGGTTTAGTTCGCTTTGCAAAATACAAACCGCAAATCAAACTGAACCGCACAATTTTGTTAAAAAATGGCTCAAATAAATCCGAACTAAGTGCGCTTTTTTTTGCGATTTCGGTTTGGTTTGGTTTGGTTTACGGTTTTATATTGGGTTGGGTTGTTTTGATTTTGAAAACCCTTACCTTCAAGTGTAAAGCATGTAAGGTCAAGAGTAATTAAACGGAAATATTCAAATCCAAAAATAATGCTTATAAAAAATGTCCAAAAATAAAATATAACTTAATGATCTATATACAAAAGTGTAAAGAATATTTTCTCGAGTTTCTAAGATCAGGGTAAGCGACAAAAATCAATTTGAGATAACTAGAGTAATTTTAAAATATTAAAATATAAATATGAATAGGAAAATATTATTAAATGAATACTAAATATATGAAAATATTAAATTATTAAAATTACAAAAATAAATTGAGTGTAAAATTCAGAGTAAAGAAATATGATCATTGCAGTTTCATGCACATTCTTCTACTATTATATTTATGAATTTTTTTAGTTTATTTTATTATTTTTGTTATATTAATGTGTTTTTGTATTTTAGTTTATTTTTGCCTTTAATTTAAACTCGTATTTTAATTACAACATTAATAGTTATTTGATACATGTTCACTATGCAGACCATAACTTGATCTAGAGGTATCAGATTGATGCGTTCTACCAGGTGTTGGAAAGTAAAGACAAAGAGCTACAATTTTTTTGTTTTGACCGAGAGCAAATTCGTAGTGTAACAGTATTGAATAATTCGTTGAAATTTCAAAATTTCAAAATAATTAGCTATGGGTCGGGTTTTTATGTTTCGACTCAGTTGGGTTAAAACCTGAGATTTGATGTTTCTCCTTTAATCTAGAAGCCGTGTTACAGTTCATCGAGACCTAACTTTCACTATCTTTTCATGAATTTTTCTTTATTTTGTATGATTCTCATGGAGAACTAATTCTCGAAGGCAATTCATACTACTTAGATTGTATTCATAGGATATAATTGATTAAATTTGATTGTATGCATATTCCTAAATTTAATTGTGTGTTCTCGTTTGCTTAATTTGTTAACTCGTCATATTTTTAACTGTTTGCTTAACTTGGTAAATGGGAAGATAATTCATATGATTTTGATAAGCGCTTGTGTGATTGATTTCATAATTGAATAGGATTGAAGATGTTTAAGGATTGGTGTTATAATAGCCGATGATAAGTCAGAACCTGAATCAGTAGGATTAGTCATTTTTGCTTATTTTCATAACCACTTATTTTAATCACTTTTTCTCCCGTTATTTTTCTATATCAAAATCTAAACCTCACATAAATCTTTATTTAGTCGGTTAAATTCTCAACAAGAATCCTTGTGATATGACATCCGAGTGTCACTTCTTGTTACTACTTTTTCTAAACTCATTTTTGACCTGTGCGCGACAGCGGATCAAATTGGCGCTTTTGTCGGAGATTCTTGTTGTTATTAATTGATTTTAGAGTCATAGGTATAATGTTCTTGCTAGCATTTTTCTTTCCTTTTTGTTGTGTTTGTTGATTTTCAGGGTTACAATACCGGTTGCAGTACAATGATAAGTTTTCCAACCTTTCAAGTAAGTTTGGAAGCGACTGTTTCGATTTGCTCTATTTTTTTCCTGAAATTCAGAAAAAAAATCAACGAACATTACTCCTTTAGAATACAATTCTAAAATATTTTGACCCTCAAAATCGAAATTATGCATTTTTCTATTTTATTTGATTTTTTTATATTTTCATATTTTCAAAAAAATATGAAAAAAATTGTGCGCTATTTATTTGATTAGATTTTTAGCGTTATTTTAAAAAATAATTAGATTTTATTTTAATCGCTTTTCTTATTTTCCATTCTTTTTAAACTTTGTAGTGATTTTATTTGATTCTGTGTTGATTTGATTCTAAACTTACTTTTGTTAACATGGCTGAACATAAAACATTAAGAGAACTTGTTGCTTCTGATGTTGATTATAATGCTTTATGTATTGAATATCCTGTTGTTGATGTACCCTTCGAATTGAAATTTGGTTTAACACACTTGTTGTCAAGTTTTAAGGTTTTGTAGGTGAGGATCCACATAAGCATCTAAAGGAATTCCAAGTTGAGTTCTCTACACCTTCTAGACCTTCATTAGACGACCTTGTTAAGCAAATGGCTGCTAATAATCTCCAGTTTCAACAACAAACAGATTATAGCCTTCAGACTTGCAGACTCATATTGGACAACTTGCCACTATAATAAATGTCATGCAAAAAACTCAAGGATCAAACCAACAATCCTTGGAAGAGAATTTTATTTTTCGAATAGAGTTACCTTTTGAAATTGTTGATGAAGTGTATTCTGAGTTGTTATCTAATTTTCCATCATATTCATATTTTGATGATACTTACTCTTGCAATTCGTGTACTGACACTAACGTTTACTTTGTTTGTGTTGAAATTGATATTGCCTTGCAGGTTGATGTTTTTCACGAAGATGAAGTTATATATGAAGCTGCTTATGCGGCTGAAGCTCTTGCCATCTTTGTTTCCCCAACCATTCCATTGAACAATATCTTTCCTTAGAGATTAAAACTTTTCTTAGCAATATGAAATATGCCTATTTAGAGAGGAATGAAAAGCTACCGATTAAAAAAATCTAATCTTGATTTTAATCAAGAAAATAAGCTTTTTGCAGGTTTTGAAGAAATATAAGAAGGGAATTGAATGTGCCTTGGTTGACACTTGTGATATTAGCACATCCATGAGTATGCATAGGAGCTTAATTGAAGATGAAACAAAAGTAGTGAGACAACCCCTTAATTCTTTGATGATTGATCTAGTAGAAAAGGAGATCACTATCATGTGCTCATTCAACACTTTTACTTATCAAAGATTCTTCTTTGATCCTGGAATAAAAGGCGAAGACACTAATAAAAATTTCAAGTTCAATGGACACTGTCCAAAGCTACTCTATGATATCCCTTCTTTGGAAGAGGAAAGCGTAAAAGATCTCTCTTTGGGAAAGGCTACTTATGTGATCACCTATCCACCTTGACTACTCGGGTGTGTTCTTTCCTTTCTCTCCCTCTTACTTTATATTTATGTCCTTTCATTGAGGACAATGCATGTTTTTAAGTGTGGGGGAGAGAATCTTTTTCTTTTTTGTTTTGTTTTTATTTTTTTTCTTTTCTTTTTCTTAAGAAAAAAGGCTTAATACCCTTTTGGGTCCTTTAACTATAGGCCAAAGTCCAATTTTGGTCATCTTTCTTTTAAAAGTTCCAAATTGATCACATATGTTTTTAAAATGATCTATGTTGGTCATTTTCGTTAAATAAAGGCTAACAGTATGAAAATTGATGATGTGTAATCTGAGGTGGTTGTGTTAGTTGCATAGTCAACATCTTTTGATGATGTGGCATACGATTTATTAATTTTTTTTATTATTCATATTTTTTTCATTATCCATATCATTTTATAAATAAATTATTAATTAAGTTTTTTCATTATTTTTTTTTATATTCATATAGAATTAAATTTATACAAATTTTAAAAACATAATTAGTGGTCCAAATGGCTAACCCATTTCTTCACCCCACAAATCTTTATTAAGCATTATTTGTCTTGGATATATATATATATATATATATATATATATATATATATATATATATATATATATATATATATAAACATCACCCACACGATGTGGGACTTAAAAATCTACCACAAACCTTCAGTTGTGACTACTGTTATTCAACCATTGCACACCACATCATAACCATGTGAGCTAACAACACCTAAAGATGCCAGGAAATGAGCAGACACAAGTCCTCCAAGAAATCTAATGTTAAACTAAATGATTCCAAATTAGTGATAAGAAAAACACAACATCACACGTTGAATTCGTTGCTTTTAAACCTAACCATATTAACCTTTCTTTTTTATGCGTGTTGGTATTTGGGTCGTAGTGATAGTTAGAATGTAGTTGGTTAGTGTAAAAAGCTATGGTATATAGTTGAAAGATAATAACAAGTAGTGTGAGAGCTAATATTAGAGCATTTATTAACACAAGACATGAGACAACACATAAGTAATCAACTCATTGTAGAAGGGTAATGGTAGTATGATGAAACCTCCAATGTTATTGACATTGAACCTTAAAGGCTTGAATACAATTATGATTAAATACATTATACCCCCTTGTGTTTAGGGCGTGTTTTGTGTTTCCACCCCTTAATTTTTTTTAAACACACCCTCAGAAAATCCAGAACTAAAATTCACCACATCTTTTTACTTGGTGGGTTGACCTGGAGGTGACGTGGCATTCATGTTGTTGTTGAGCTGGATGTGACGTGGCTATTTTACTTCAAAGTTACCAAATAAATTTCTCTTAGCCCCCTTAAAATTGAAATTAGGGTTTCCATTGTTAGAAAGCAAGCGCAAACGAACATTCATGGCGGAAACATGTGAAGCTCCGGGCGAAAGTACAAAGGTTAGTGGTGACTTTGTTCTTCTATGCTTAAATCATCTACATTATTGGGTTTTGTTGCTTACACTGTTTTTTTTTCTTCGCAGCCTTCTCCACTGTTTGACGTTATTTGTAGACATGAAGGAGAATTTGTGAAGCTCAGTGATGGAGATACGATATATAGGGGAGGAGTTTCGACATTGACATCAAATGAGGATATAGATAAGTTTTCTCTTTCTCATATTTGTGATACTATTAACGGGTGGGGTTACGAAGTAGGTTCTTATGGGTTGTGGACTAAAATTCCAGATATTTGTCCCACTTATTTTCAACTTAGGAATGATAACGATGCATACGACTTGGCTGCCTATGCTTGTGGTATGAAAGTTGATTGGGAAATATGTGTTGAGCACAATCAGTTAGGTAGTAGAACTTCTCCTAGGTGTATTAATGACGACGTATTTAGTGAAATTTCTGAAGTAGATGTTAGTGATGATTTTTATGATAGTGAGATAGAGAGAACAACTGCTACAGATGCTGGATTTGATGATATTGATGTCAACAATCCAGTTAACCAAGGGCCAATAGTAGTTGGGTTTCTAACTTCTGGAAGGAAGAAAATAGATGATGATGATGAGTATATTAGTGAAGACCTCTTGATTTTTGATCCTGATGAATCAGGAGATGAAAAAAAGCCTAGGTTTGAAAAGTTCAATAAAGAGGAGTTTAATAAGGATTATAAATTTAAGTGGGGAATGGAGTTCAACTCCCAAGATGATTTTAGAGAGGCCATTCGTGAGTGGACCATACTAAATGGGAGGGAAATTACCTTTGTAAAAAATGAGGGGTATAGAGTGAGGGTTGAATGCAAAAAAAAATGTGGTTTTTTAATGCTTTTCTCCAAGGTGGGCCATAAGCACACCTTTGCCATAAAGACTATAAAAGACACCCATAGTTGTGCTAGGGTTTTGGACAATAAGACGAAAAATTCTAGGTGGGTTGCAAAAGCTGAAGAAAATGAGATCTTCAGAAAGGGTCAGAATTTGTGACATTATCCAAGATATGAGGCAGAATTATGGAGTTGGGATAACTGTTGCAAGGGCATGGAAAACTAAGCTTATTGCAAGGAAAATAATAGAAGGGGATGCAGATAGAGAATTGCAAATCTGTGGAGGTATGCAGCTGAGCTGCATAGAATTAATCTTGGAAATAGTGTGAAAATCAACATTGAGAGACCATCACCCTCAATCCAACCAAGATTTGGTTCATTCTATTTCTGTTTTGATGGTTGCAAAATAAGGTTTATCAATGGTTGTAGACCCTTCATTGGGGTTGATGGTTGCCATTTAAAGACCAAATATGGAGGCCAACTGTTAATAGATGTGGGAAGAGACCCCAATGATCAATACTTCCCACTGGATTTTGGTATTGTTGAAACAGAAACTAAGGAATCCTGGAGATGGTTTATTCAACCTCTAATGGAAGATGTTGGTACAGACAATAGATTTGTCTTTATTTCAGATTAGCAGAAGGTAATTGTTGTATTTGCTAGATATGTTGTTTTGCTTTATATGTTGTGTTTGATATATATATATATATATATATATATATATATATATATATATATATATATGTTGTTTTGCTGTATCTGATGTGTTTGTTATCAGGTTTTGGTTGCGGGTTTTGAAGAAATGTTTGGAGGAATTGAGCACATGAGATGCTTGAGACACTTGTATGCCATCTTTAAGACCAAGTTTGGAGGAGGAGCCCTCATAAGAGACTTAATGATGGGAGCAACCAAGGTTGCATACCATCAAGCATGGCTGCAAAAGATGAATGAGTTGAAGGCTGTGGATATCAAATCATGGTCATGACTAATGGCAATCCCTACTAAATCCTGGTGTAAGCATGCCTTTGTTGCAGCTTGTCCCTTTCAATGAGTCCACTATTTCATCATCCCATAGGAATAAATCACATCTAGTCCCATGCTACAATAACAAATTTACAAAACAACTTAGAATGGACAAAACTATACAAATTGACTTCTTCAGAATAATAAAAAACACCATATCAAACTTACACCAGAGTTGCAGCATTTCCAAAATTTCCTTTTGCGATTTTGTAGTGTGTTTGATACCCACATCTTTATCGCTCTATCACACCCACATCTGGGAATACCTCTATCTGAGCCCAAATTCACAGTGCTAGCATAATACATTTTTACGAAAAGCTTATGCAAAAGAAGAAGGGATGAAGACGAAAGAGATGAAGACGAAAGATGTTGAACAAGGGATGAATGCGAAGAATGCGAAGAGAAGGGGTGGAATTCGCAAAGTAGGAACCCTAATTCCTTTCTCAATTTATAATACCTAATTAATAAAACAATGTTGACACATATGAAAAGCCACGTCACCTTCAGGGGTGGAAACACAAAACATGCCCTAAACACATGGGGGTATAATGTATTTAACCCATACAATTACACATATGATTCTCTATTTATAGGTGCTTGAGGATGTTTCTAGAATAGAACTATCTAGATTTTTGTTGTATTTTCTACACTACATTGATATAGAACTTTTTAGACTATAAGTTAATCTAAGAGTTATTAATTAGAACAATCTAGAAACATTTAGAGACTCTAGACTAATCTAGTTTTCTCTAAACATTGTTGTAGCGGTAAAATCGTGAGTGTAAGCTATTGATTAACTTAACTCGATTAACACAGAGTCGCCACCGCGCTTTTCTTTATTTCCGAATGGAAAAAGGTAAAAGAACGAATAAAAACCTAGGATTCTAAAAGCAAAGGCTAAAAGAAATAAACAGAGATTGGGTAAGGGGATTGGTTATGAACCGGGAAGGTTTTAGGCACCCGACTCATCCGTGGTACTCCACGGGAACCCTTTGAAATACTTATTGCTTTTGGTCTGAAATTGGTTTGTTTAAAATGATGGAAGAGATGAGGAGAAGAATATTTTTTAATGATTTTGTGTTTGATAAGGTTTTAAAGCCTTATGCCTACGTACCCACAAAGTGCAATGCGAGATCAAAACCTCGTAGTTCGTGGTACAAAGTTTGAAAAGAATAAGTGGGTTGAATTAATTTTAAAATGTAAAGATAAGTCGTCATCCCTTAGTGAATAATTCCGCTAAAAGGGATGAATCATATCTAAACATATGGAAAAGGAAAGGTGCACGAAGCACAAAAACAATTAAGTGGATTTGGAGTTTTTTAAAGTATATGAAAAAATGGTCTTGATATATTTACATGGATTAATATTTGATTAAGAAAATAAAAGGAAAAGATTAAAAAAAAGTCGCTTGACCTAAGTCAAGGTTTGTTTATGAAATTGTTTGAAGTTTAGAAAACAAGAAGGTTTTGAAATAGGAAGAAATTTTGAAAATTAAAGAATGGGGAGGAGATGAAGAGACTAGTCCTAATGCTTGAATTAAAAGCTAAGGAAAGAAATTACCAAGACCAATATGTACAAATCTTCAAAGTTCGGACTTCCATCTTCAAAAATTAATGACATCATTTGAGGCCAAGATTTCTAACCACTCCAACTTGAGCAAAGGGAATCCTAGAAGTCTAAGTCCAATCTCCAAAAGTTCGGGATAGTAACCATAAGTCCAATGTTAGAAGTCACAAGTTTTTTTAAGAGTTTAATCCTTTATTAAGTATTTTGATGTCCAAATGGACAAAATAAAAACAAGCACAATATGAATATCAACAAACACAATATGAATATAAACAATGATATATGATATAATATGGCAAACTATAATAAGGAGATAAGGGAACGAGAGATTTAAAATAAAAGAATAAGGTGCAAGAGATTAAACTTAAACAATTATATTCACATTATTATATTATTTACAATATAAGGTGGTATGATGAACTTAATCAAGCACAACCACAACAATAAAAATAAAATTGAGGCAACCGGATCCAAGTGGATCTTTAATCGAATCGGGACAACTTTAGGTCTATGTTAAGCAATCGCCGAGTAATTTACGAAGTAATTACCCTACAAATGAGGCCGGCCACCACTAATTAAAGTGGAAAATATTCGTGTTAATACATGTTAGAGAAACGATATAATGAATCGTTCTCCGAAAACATGTCACACTAAAAGAAAAAGGAAGGTCTAATCTTAATCGAGATTATCGTTGAGTTTCTCGATTAGCAACCTATCACGATCTCAAAGTATGGAGAATGATCCAAATGATCATTCATCCATAGATTTGAAATAATGAAGATTAAACTTAATCGGGAATCAACAATCTCGAATCGGAAGATTGTCATCGACCAAAATAAAAATAGATGAAGAAAAATGGATCCAAAATTAGATCCAAAAAGAAAATAGAAAATATTTTTAAATTCTTTTCTAAAAAAGAAAATCCCCTTCTAAAATACTTCCAAACTATTTTTAATAAAATTCTTTCTAAAGGAAACTTTTCAAAAGCTTTCCTAAAATATCCTTTTAAAAATATTTCAATAGAATCTTTTCTCAAAATGAATTCTAAATAAACATTATATTAAAAAGACTAATCAAAAAAATCAGAATTTAAAAGAAAAAGAAATTAAAAAAAAATAGAATAAAAAAAGGGAGGGGGAAATGGAGAACCCGCGGGTGGTGTAAACAGAAATGGATTAATAGATCCATGGTGTAAGCCCAAGCACCATCATTTTGCTTTTTTTTATAAAAAAAATATAAAGAAAAAAACATTACATGAAATAAATAAATAAAACAAAGAAGTCTGAGACTTCTTCTCCTTCACTGCGCAAACAACGAAACAGGGGAGAACAAAACAAATCACGGCGGCGAAACACATGAGGGCAAAACGAATGTATACGGCGGTGCCTTCTCACCTTCAATTGAAAGAACAATGGCCGAAACTCTCTTCTTCTAATTTGCGAAGTTCAAACCGCGGCTCAATTTCTTCTCTCAACAATCTCGGCAATTCACAAGCTCTCTCTCAAACGCAAATTCTTTCTTCTTCTCCTTTGTGATTTCGGTTTCTCTCCCTCTCTCTAAATCAATCTCATGCTTTTTTGTGCTTTTGTTTGAAGATTGGGAAAGATGGTAAGAAAAGGGGTTTAGGGTTGAGGGTTGATTTTGACAGAGGTTCGAAGGCTGTGAAAGCTTCCATTTAGAAGGAGACTAGCTCTGTTTAAATAGAAGAAATTGATTTGAGTTCATGCCGTTTTGAAAGGAATTATTTGCGTTTCGGTGTGTTGGTGAGATTCTCGTGTTCACTTCTTTCCGTTTTTCGAATCTGAGTTTTTTTTTTATTTCATTTTCATTTGCGTTTTGCCTTAAGTTCTGTTGCGTTTTGATTAATTTGTTTTCAGGTACTGGGCGTGACGAACGCGTGCGTGTGAATTTGTGCTCGTGAGATGTGTGACGGCAAGTGTAGTATTAGCTTCGGCTTGAGTTTTGTAGCTGGAGGCTTGGCAAGTTTGCTTGAACAAGGCTTGATGGTGTGGGATGCTGTGGCTTGGGGCTTATTGGGCTTGCGGATGAGAAGCTTGGGAAGCCGCAGGATGTGTGAGGCCGTACGGCTGTTTTTTTTGTTGTTGTTTGGCTTGGAAAAATGCAGGCTTGTTTTGCTTGTGGCTGGACAAGATTGAGGGCGTGGCTGGGAGTTGATACGGAAGGGCGTGCGGCTGGTATTGGCTTGTATGCTTACGAGTTTGGGTGTATTTTGTGTGGCTAATAGAAGCGTGATGGATGGCTTTGTAAAAAAATTTGTACAGCTTGTCACGTGGGGCTTGGACGGCTGCGCTGGGAAATTATTGAGAAACTGTGGGCCAGGCTGAAGTACTTGTGAGTTTTGGAAAGTTTTGCTGTGAAGTGAGGGCTAGGCGTATTGGCTTGGGCGGTAGTTTTGCTTGAGTTTTGTTGTGGGCAAGTTGGCTTGCAAAAAGGCTAGCTTTGGGCAAATGGAAGTATATGGGCCAAGACAAAAAAAATTGTTGTAGAAAAAGAACAAATATTAAACAAAAGATATCATGGTTTGACTTAACTAATAATAATAATTTTTTATTACTAAATGGATTCTAAAATAAAATAAAATATAGTCTAAAAAAAAATGATTTGATTTATATTTATTTGATAAGAATTGGAATAAAAAAATGAAATGGATTATCAAAATATTTGGGAAAATGGTTATGGATGAAATAATCGGGAAACTGGATTTGGTGGATAACTGGAAGTGATTATTTGAAAAAGGGAATCGAAGAGTTTAGAATTTGGACTTTTTTGTGAATAATAAAAAGATGGATAAACGGGCAATTGAACTAAAACATATTAACGATTTGGATAAACTGGTTTAATCAGGAAGTGGGTAATGGATGGAATTTGGTTTTCAAGCCCACAACAAATCTCGAATATCTTCTTGCACAAGCCTCTGATGAAATGAGTACAGCCAATCACAGAACCACTGAACAACTGAATAAATTGCAATTCGAACCACAACTGTCATCTGAAAACTGTCTGATTCATGCCCTGATGATTTGAAATCAAACTGAGGAAAATAAATCCTTAGATGAATCGCTGATGAACTGATGAACTGATAAACACTGAAGATTCAAACCGCAACTTCGCACAACACAACTGTCTGATAACTGATGAATAAACCACACTTTGTCCAGAAAACAAACTGTCACACGAACCAATTTATACTTTGAAGACGCATTGCCTGATGAATGAATTACTGGCACACACAACTGGCAGTCAACACAATCTTTTAATAGTTTGACCAGATTAGGTCAAACATCCACTTGAAATCACATTGTGACTGAACAAACGCATCTGAATCAAATTACTGTCTCATCTTCGCAAACCTGCAACACAGAGAAGAAGAAGAACACTGCAACATATTTTTTTGTATTTTGGTTAGAAGACAGTAAATATAAACAAATATAAAACAATAAAAATAAAGGTGATCCCCTGCGAAGCGTAGACCCGATATGAGGAGAAACTCGGAAACCAAAGTGATCTTGCTTGATATGCAAAATGCAGATGACATGCGAAACAATCTTAGGGCAAAAATTAGGGTGTTACAGCTGCCCCTATTTAAGTTTCTTCGATCCGGAGATATGAAGATTGACATCTTCGTTTCTACAAGATGGGAGAGACTTAAATACAGAATACCCAATTTTTGTCCTAAGAGAACAAATGATATGATATGAATATGATATGCAAAACCAAGATCTTTGTGGGGAAAATAATGACCACCAGAGAAAAGCACAACTTGGGGACACAGAAGAAAATCCCGCTGGGGAAACAACAGACAAACAAAGAGTTACCAGGAAAATAAATCACTGGATAACAGACTCCACTTGGGGAAACGATATGATATAAACAGGGAACAATATCAACCAGGGAAAAATAAACACCCTGCCAGGAATATCAACCAAACAAATATTTGAATCCAAGAAATGGAGAAATACTGAGTTGGAAAAGAAATCATCAACTACCTGATTTACTGGGTAGGAAATATAACAGACTCGACTATCGATTTACTGGATAGGAGCAAAATGCAGAGGGATAACCTCAATTACCTTTTTACTGGGCAAGAAACTCCCAACTACCTGATTTACTGGGTAGGAAATATGAAAGACTCGACTATCGATTTACTGGATAGGAGTATGATCAACTACCTGATTTACTGGGTAGAAGTTCAGTCAAAGAGAAACAACTTCTATTACCTTTTTACTGGGTAAGAAGGAGAAATATTGGCTACCGGATTTACTGGGTAGAAACTCAATCAGATTACCTTTTTACTGGGTAATATGAAAACATCTGATTCTATTACCTTTTTACTGGGTAAGAAACTCTCAACTACCTAATTTACTTGGTAGGAGCATATAAAGGACTCGACTATCGATTTACTGGATAGAAGCAAAATACAGAGGAATATCCTCAATTACCTTTTTACTGGGTAAGAAAAAAATGAACTCGACTATCGATTTACTGGATAGGAGTATGCTCAACTACCTGATTTACTGGGTAGGAACTCAATTAAATGAAAACAACTTTTATTACCTTTTTACTGGGTAAAAAAAAAATCTGATTCTATTACCTTTTTACTGGGTAAAAGGAAAATAACTTGATTACCGGATTTATTGGGTAGACAAAATCTCAACTACCGAATTTACTGGGTAGGAGTACAAGTAAAAGAACTTGATCAAATCTGGTAATATTACCCACTATCGATTTACTGATAGCTTAAATTCCAGAGCAATATACTCAAGCTGGAGAAAATGTTGCCCACTATCAAACAATGATAGCTTAATTCCAAAGCAAATAATATCCACAAAAGGGGACCAAAATTCAATCCAAGAACAAATTGGAAAGAAACGGTCAAACAAGACTCATCCCGAGGAGGAAATATCTCAACTGGGAAAATCCATCCAGATAATAAACTGGGAGGAAACTGAATCAATATCTTCCACGAGAAACAAACTCAGTGGGGAATTAGAAAGGATTAACTCTTTCTGCTTAATGGCCGACACTCTAAACTTGAGGGGAACACGACACATACAATCTGTGGGGAAAATCCACACCAAAGAGCAGATAACAATGATAAACGCAAAAATGCAAGCAAACCATGCTATGCTTATGCGTATGAATATGCTGACAAAACAGACATAAAAACGGGTGACATGAACACCACAACAACCAGATACTCGGCTAATCCCAGGTAATAATACAGGGAAACATGCTGGAGATTCAACTTGGAATCTGCAGGGGAATATCATAGGCCATCAAAGGAATAAAATCCTACTACAAGGCTTAAATCATGATAAAACAGCCTCTGCTAGGAATATCGTCCTGCTGAGGTAAAGGTAATAATCTGCTGAGGATGGAAGTATCTTGATAAAAATCAAACTTCACAAAGAATAACTGTCATACAACTCCTGCTCCACCTGGGGATAGAGTGCAAGACCTACTAAAAATCACATAGGAGTCTGCTGGAAATCAACACATGCAGACCTACTGGGGATCCATATGGGGATATCAGAAGTTAACATCATAGCCAGAACACAGTTACGAGGGATTTTAAATCAGTACCCAACATAGGGTAAAAGAAAACCTCTAAACTGACTGCTATATCAATACTTCTATATTCAAGAATGCAAACAATCAAACTGAAGAACATGAGCTCAGCTGGGGATTCCCAATACTTCTCAATTCAAAGATAACATGCTGAGGAAAAGATCAACACTCAGCTAGGGATTCTGAACATCCCTTCCAACAACTCTTCTGGGGAATACATACAATCTCCATTCAACATCATGGTTGGGGAACAAAACATCATTAACATCAATCTGTCAAGACTATCCAGGAGCAACCGAATCAAACCCTGCTTTGGGAGAGACGAGTTACACACATCCAGACTTTACCATTCTTGGAATCACTGTTGATAACCTTTCTTTGTTCATATATCAAAAGAAAAATGTTTTTTTAAAATCTTCAAAGATTAAATTTATTAAATTTGTTTCAAAAATCATCATCAACAATAAATTGAAATTTTGTAAACAGAAACAATATAAAGAATTGCAAACAATTGGATAAAAGCTCAAATTCATTGATAGAATGGTAGTCAGCAAATGGCATGACTCCATGGATCATTACAAGTTTGAAAAATGGTAAATACATGGAAAAGGGCTACATTGAGATACAATGATCACTATTCTCCCTATCAACTTTGAACTCCACTGTGTCCGAAACTTCAGTCAAGGATGAGTGAATAAGAATCTTTGATGAATAATTCTTCTGAGGGATAGAATCTGAAATCCTCGGTTGCTACAAGTGATTTAGTCTGTCGACGCAGTTACTTGCCATGATCCCTAACTTTTGCCTAGATTGCCCTTTCGGGTTTTCAATCTACCGGGATAATTATTTCTGTTTTTGTCTCTAATTTTTGCCTGGACCGCCCTTTCGGGTTTTCAATCCACCGAGACGCTCATTTTTGCCTAAGCCGCCCTTTCGGGTTTTCAACTTAGCGAGCTGTTCTTTTATTTTTTTAGGCGAAGTATTTCTTGACTGCATCCGCATTCATAGGACGAGTGATCTCCTCACCATCCATAGTTGCAAGAATTAATGAACCGCCAGAGAAGGCTTTCTTAACAACATATGGTCCATCATAGTTCGGAGTCCACTTGCCCCGAGAATCTTTAAGGAAAGACTGAATCTTTTTGAGCACGAGGTCGCCTTCTCTGAATACACGAGGTTTGACCTTCTTATCAAAAGCTTTCTTCATTCTTTGTTGGTACAACCGACCATGACACAAAGCTTTAATTCTCTTTTCTTCAATCAAATTCAACTGATCAAACCTACTTTGACACCATTCAGCCTCAGTCAACTTGGCTTCCATTAGAACTCTCATTGATGGGATCTCAACTTCGACGGGGAGCACTGCTTCCATACCATAAACAAGTGAGAAAGGGGTTGCCCCTGTTGAAGTGCGGACAGATGTACGATACCCATGCAAAGCAAACGGAAGCATCTCATGCCAGTCCTTGTACGTCACAACCATCTTCTGAATGATCTTCTTAATGTTCTTATTCGCAGCTTCAACAGCCCCATTCATTTTCGGTCTATAAGGAGAGGAATTATGGTGTTGAATCTTGAAATCTTCACAAAGCTCTTTCATCATCTTATTGTTCAAGTTCGAACCATTATCAGTAATGATTCTATTCGGAACACCATATCTGCAGATGAGATTATTTTTGATAAACCGAACCACAACTTGCTTGGTCACATTAGCATACGATGCCGCTTCCACCCACTTGGTGAAGTAGTCAATTGCCACGAGAATAAAACGATGTCCATTCGAAGCCTTGGGTTCAATCATGCCGATCATATCGATTCCCCACATAGAGAAAGGCCATGGGGAAGAAATCACATTAAGGTAAGCTGGTGGCACGTGAATCTTATCAGCATACACCTGACACTTATGGCACTTTTTCACATATTTGCAACAATCAGATTCCATTGTCATCCAATAGTAACCTGCTCTCAACATCTTCTTAGCCATTGCATGCCCATTGGCATGAGTGCCAAAGGATCCTTCATGAATTTATTTCATCAACATGTCTGCTTCGTGTCTATCCACGCATCTGAGCAAGACCATGTCGAAATTTCTCTTGTAAAGCACATTTCCATTTAAGAAGAAATTGCCTGCCAATCTCCTCAAAGTTCTCTTATCTTTACCAGATGCCCCAAGCGGGTATTCTTGACTCTGGAGGAAACATTTAATATCGTGATACCAAGGCTTGTCATCATGGACTTCCTCAACCACAAACACATGAGCTGGTCTTTCAAGTCGATTCACACTGATCATGGGAACATCATTCCACTGGTGCACTTTTATCATGGAAGCTATAGTTGCCAAGGCATCTGCCATCTGATTCTCATCACGAGGGATATAATGAAATTCAACTTTGGTGAAGAAAGTTGATATCTTCCTGGCATAATCTCTATATGGGATCAAGTGAGGTTGATGAGTTACCCACGTACCCTGAATCTGATTAATCACCAAGGCAGAATCTCCGTACACATCAAGATACTTAATCCTTAAATCAACAGCTTCTTCCAGACCCATAATGCAGGCTTCATACTCAGCTTCATTGTTGGTACAAGGAAAAGTCAATCTTGCGGCAAAAGGAATATGTGAACCATCGGGAGTAATGATCATTGCCCCAATTCCTCTTCCACGTGCATTCACAGCACCATCAAAAACTAAACCCCATCGAGATCCAGGCTCCGGCCCTTCCTCAATCAAAGGTTCATCATTATCTTTCACTTTCAAAAACATCACATCTTCATCTGGAAAGTCAAACTTGACAGGTTGGTAATCATCAATCGGTTGATGTGCCAAATAGTCAGCCAAGATACTACTTTTTATAGCTTTTTGAGTTCGGTACTCGATATCATATTCTGATAATAACATTTGCCAACGAGCAATCCTCCCAGTTAAAGCAGGCTTTTCAAAGATATACTTGATTGGATCCATTTTAGAGATCAACCAAGTCGTATGATTAAGCATATACTGGCGAAGACGCTTTGCAGCCCAAGCTAAGGCACACAAGTTTTTTCAAGCATGGAATACCGAGACTCACAATCAGTGAATTTCTTACTCAAGTAGTAAATTGCATGTTCTTTTCTTCCAGTTTCATCTTGCTGACCAAGCACACAACCCATGGAATCTTCCAACACAGTCAAGTACATGATCATTGGTCTACCTTCCACCGGAGGAGACAAAATAGGAGGTTCAAGCAGATATTCTTTAATACTTTCAAACGCCTTCTGGCAATCATCTGTCCAAACACAACCTTTATCTTTCCGAAGCAACTTGAAAATCGGAGCACATGTGGCAGTCATGTGAGAGATAAACCTCGAAATATAATTCAATCGGCCCAAGAATCCTCGGACTTGCTTTTCGGTTCTTGGAGCAGGCATTTCCTGAATAGCTTTCACTTTATCAGGATCAACTTCAATACCTCTTTAGCTGACAATGAAACCTAGCAACTTTCCAGAACGTACACCAAAAGTGCATTTGTTCGGATTCAGACGAAGCTTATACTTTCTCAATCTTTGAAACAACTTCAGCAAATGCTCAACATGATCCTCTTCAGTCTTCGACTTGGCGATCATATCATCAACATATACTTCGATTTCTTTATGCATCATATCATGGAAAAGCGTAGTCATAGCTCTTTGATACGTCGCACCAGCATTCCTCAATCCAAAGGGCATCACTCTGTAGCAGAATGTTCCCCATGGTGTAATAAACGTGGTCTTTTCCATGTCTTCGGGTGCCATCTTTATTTGATTGTAACCGGAAAATCCGTCCATAAAAGAGAACACATCAAACTTAGCCGTATTATCTACCAACATATCAATGTGTGGCAATGGAAAATCATCTTTCGGACTAGCTTTGTTCAAATCTCTGTAATCTACGCACATTCGGACTTTTCCGTCTTTCTTCGGAACTGGAACAATATTGGCCACCCATTCAGGATAAATTGACGTCACAAGGAAACCTGCATCAATCTGCTTTTGAACCTCCTCTTTGATTTTTAATGCCATATCTGGATGAGTTCTTCTGAGCTTCTGCTTTACAGGTGGACATTCAGGCTTCAGCGGCAATCTATGCTCCACAATATTAGTATCAAGACCTGGCATGTCTTGATAAGACCAAGCAAATACATCAACATATTCTCTGAGAAGCTCTATAATCCTCTTCTTAACATCAGGATCCAGCAATGCTCCAACTTTGACTTCTTTCTTTTCATCTTCAGAACCCAAGTTGACCATCTCTATTGACTCTCCATGAGGCTGAATAATCTTCTCCTCGTGCTCAAGCAACCGAGAAATTTCATCTGGAATCTCTTCATCATCCTCTTCCTCAGCCTCAAACACAGGGAATTCAAAGTTGGGAGAGGGCATAGGATCATTGTTTTCAATGGGTTTATCAATCAATCTGCACAATAATTTTATTTTTATTTTAGAAAATGAACAAAAGTGCAAACAATATGCAGATACACAATTATTATTATTTTTAGGGTTTTTTATGTTACCATTTTTCAGAATAAAGCAAAAATGAAAAACACATATGGAAATAACAAAATAACATTTTATTGATGATGATCAAATTTGAAACAAAGCCCAACAAGCATCACTTTCACCTTGGGCAGAGTGAAAGGATTTTTGAAAGAAAATAAAAACAAATTACTTTGAAGAATGAACGATAAAAGGAACATCAACAGTGATCCAGTTCTGGCAAATCTTTCCATGCGTAACAAAGTCTTGCATTTCTTCGTCTTCATCATCATCATCATCAATGATGGCAGCAGCGGAATGATCGTTGATAAATCCAGCACTTCGGAAGCCTTCTTGAATAGTCTTGGGATCTTTGACAACTGCACCTGGCGCAAAGCCGATACCGAAACCTTCCTTGTTGTCTACAACATCAATAATTCTTCCCCAACCATCAGACTGACCAGCTTCAATCACTCGCAGAGCATCTTTGAAAGAGGACATGGGCATCGCATTCTTCTTAACAACACTATTCACAACAGAAAGAGCTTGAAACGACGTTCCCACCTCTTCCTCAGCATCAATATAAGAGAAAGAAGATAGATTGCTCACAAGCATCGCCCTCTCACCTTCAATGGTCACCAATTTACCTTCTCTTACAAACTTCAACTTCTGATGAAGAGTGGATGTTACAGCTCCAGCTTCGTGGATCCATGGTCTTCCGAGGAGACAACTATATGCGGGACGTATATCCATTACTTGAAAAGTAATCTTGAATATAAACGGTCCAATAAAAATGGGAAGATCCACCTCTCCAATCACTGTCTTCTTCGACCCGTCAAATGCCTTCACTATAATCCCACTGTGCCTCATGGGAGCACCCTGAAACGCGAGCTTTGACAAGGTCGATTTTGGCATAACATTCAGAGACGAGCCAGTATCAACTAACACTTTAGATAAAGCATCTTCTTGACAATTCACCGAGATGTGCAGAGCCAGGTTATGATTTCTTCCTTCTTCAGGCAAATCTTCATCACAGAAGCTCAAATTGTTGCATGACGTGATATTCGCCACAATACTATCGAATTGATCAACCGTCACATCATGGTCCACATAGGCTTGATCCAGAATCTTCTGCAATGACTGCCTATGAGCCTCAGAACTCATCAACAGAGACAACACTGATATCTTTGAGGGAGTCTGCAATAATTGCTCAGAAATGTTATACTCACTCTTCTTTATCAGCTTTAACACTTCATCATCATTATTACCAGATTGGCTCGATTGGACCACAGCATCCATAATCTGCTTGCTCGCACTGGTATCTTCAACTCTCTTCGGAGGGTCTGAAGCATACAATCTACCACTTCGGGTAATTTTCGTCACATCAGCAATGCTAACCACATACTTTGGAGTAGGAAGAGGAACTTCCCTACCATTTTCTATCATCGTAGCATTATACCTGTACGGAACAGCTTTGTCAGACTCATATGGCATTGGACCGGGTACATTGATCACTAATGGAGTAACAGCAGTCTGGCGACTATCAAAAGAAAACACCACTCTCTCAGGAGCAACCCTTTCAGGAAGATTGAACTGAGGCATAATGACATTTACTTCATTCTCATATTCGTCTCTCTTCGCTGTTACTTCGATCAGCTTATCGTCCATCATCTTCTGGATATCTCTTTTCACAATCACGCAACCTCGAGGATTCACCGAGCATATACAACAACCAGCATAGTCGTGATCAATGTCATGATATTCACTCAGGAAAGCATGCATTTCCACCAAAGATCTTCGGATATGACTGACTTCATAAATTTTGAACAACCCAGGACAACCAGCGACCATATTCACAGACGCATTACCATGCTTCGGCAAGGGATCCTTCTGCACATTAGGATTAACATCATTAAAATACAGAATATTGTTCCTCATCAATTTCTGTACTTCAAACTTTAGTGGATAACAGTTCTCAACATCATGCCCCGGGGCACCTTGATGGAAAGCACAACGAGCCTCAGGCTTATACCACCATGGAATAGTCTCTGGAACTGGAGGTGGAGGACGAGTCTGCACAAGCTTCTTTGCAATCAAAGACGGAAGCAAGTCCGCATACGGCACAGGAATAGGATCAAAACTGGGCTTGGTCCGAGCTAGTTGATTACCACCTTGTGGCACAGAAGGCTGCTGATAACGGGGTTGATACTTTGGAACAGCTGGCACAGCTGGAGCCATGTTAATCGTCGGTGTTACTGAAGCCACATGCTGTGAATGGTGATTTACACGACTGTGAGGTCTTCTATAACTTTCTCGGGATACTGCATTGGTCTCGTTTTCTTTCTTTTTCCCGAAGTTGAACCTTCTGGAGCTTGAACCATTGCCATTCTCTTGAGTCAACCGTCCCTCACGGACACCTTCTTCTAAACGCATACCCATGCTCACCATTTCAGTGAAGTCGGAAGGAGCGCTTGCTATCATTCTTTCATAATAAAAAGAACCCAACGTCTTCAAGAAGATCTTTGTCATTTCTTTTTCTTCCAACGGAGGAACAATCTGAGCTGCCAACTCTCTCCATCTCTGCGCATATTCTTTAAAAGTCTCTTTGTCCTTCTGGGACATAGCACGGAGTTGATCTCTATCAGGAGCCATATCAACATTGTACTTGTATTGCTTCACAAAAGCTTCTCCCAAATCATTTAAGGTCTTGATTTGGCTATTATCCAGACTCATATACCACCTCATAGGTTACCCGGTTAAACTGTCCTGGAAATAGTGAATCAACAGTTTATCATTATCAGTCTGAGTCGACATCTTCCTTGCATACATTGTCAGATGGCTCAATGGACAAGTATTGCCTTTGTACTTCTCAAACTCAGGCAGCTTGAATTTGTAGGGAACTTTAACATTCGGGACCAGACAAAGGTCATAAGCATCTTTTCCAAACAAATCTTTATGCCTCAAAGCTCTCATCTCCCTCTGGATCTCAACAAAGCGTCCCTGGAAGTCATCAAGTCTTTCAGCAACTCCAGCACCTTCACTGGGCTCAGCATGGTAAATCATCTCATCCTGATGCGGAATATTGCGCACTACAGGCGATACAGCAGTCACAATTGGAGGAAGAGTAGTCCACACTGGTGGTGGGATAGTATTGAATGCAGCATTCTCCGGACGATGAGGAGGACGATATCCAGCAGGAAAAAAGTCAACAGGCCTGCCCCAGGGCGTGCTAGCAGGTATACGGCGGTGAGGAGAAATAACAGTCTCAATGGGAATGGATGCGGTAACAACCTCTGAGATGACAGTATTCTGAGCAGGAGGACTAGGAGGTGGCTGATTCTGAGCAGCCATCAAATTTTCCATCATAGCAGTCACTCTTTCCAAGCTTTCCCTCAAATAAGTAACCTCTTCGCGCAGCTCGCGATTCTCTTGTTGCAAAGTATCCATCACTCTTTTCCGATTAGCTCGAGTATCAAAGCGATGAGTCAGCTTGACAGGATCACTGAATGAAGACCAAGAAACAACAATAAGAACCCTGGAGAACACTCAAAAAAAGCAAGACAAAATGCAAATATGATGCATGCTATGTATATGTAAATGCAAAGATTTCAAAGGATTATAAGTTAACTTGCAATATTCATAAAGAAACATTTTTGAAATACTGAAAAACTCATTCTCATTAATATCAAAGTGAGGATTACAAATGAAGTACAAAACATCAATAATCCTAATACATAAGAGAAAGAGTAAACTAGGTCTAAGGAATCATATCCGAAGAAGTCCTGAATCCTGGCTGATACTTCATACGAATCCTCTTGATCTCATTCTTGTACCGCTCTTCCATATCTTCCTTATCCTTCACCAACTTGTCGACAATGGCCTTCCAAGCACCGGAAGTAGGAGGAATAGTAGATGGAGTGCTAGAGGAAAATAAATCCTCTCTCGGCCTCTTCGTGACGCGCCGCTCAAGTAGCTCAATAAGATCATCCTTCTCCTTAAGCTGCTCCTGCATAATAGTCTTCTCAAGTAACCAATCTTCCTTCTCTTTCTTCATCTTCTCTAACTCTTCTTGAAGAACCAACTTCTCATCAACGGGAGGTAGAAAAGCAGACAAAGGCAATATGGGAAACATAGGCTCCTCAGGTGGATAAGGCATCTTGAGCTTGGAAGCTCTAGATTGAACCCACTGAATATAACAATCGGAAGGAGGAAGATGTTGTTTACCCAATTGACCTATCTCTTTCCTATGAACAGCATGCCAAGAATGAGCAATCCTTTTCTTCATCTCTATATGATCATCACCATTAAGAAAGAAGAAACGGGATAAAGCAAGATTGTTTGGAACATCCTTCAAACAATAACCGAACTGTCGTCTAGCCAAAATAGGGTTGTAGCTAATTCCCCCACGCGTACCAAGAAGAGGTACATTGGGAAATTCTCCACAACTATCAATGAGAACTCCGGTGTCATAATAAGAGCTATACCACGTCATGTCCTTATGAGAAAGCGACATCAACCTCTGAGACCATCTTCGATTCTCTCTGTTATCTTTGAAAACATCTGACTTCGGTAGGTGCGAAATAAACCACCTATAAAGAAGAGGAGCACAACAAACAATCTCTCCGTCGCCTTTAGAAGTCCTATAGTGAAAGGCATGGTACATGTCTCCAAGTAAAGTAGGAATCGGGTTCTTCTTCAAGAAAATTTGAATAGCATTCTCATCCACAATGTCGTCCAAATTCGGAAACAGGACAATGCCGTAAATGAGCAAAACAAGGATAGCCTCAAACGTCTCTCTATGACCCAAAGCAAGCGAAGTAGCATCCTTTCCCATCAAAAACTTGGCATTAATACCACGGACACTCCCCTTTGGGAGAAACTTCCCATTAAGCTCGGATTCCTTGAGAAACAATGCTTTAGCAATAATCTTGACAGTAAGCTCCTTCTCTAAACCAGTGAAAAGAAACTCCTTGTCCAGAATGGGCAAGCCTAACCAATGAGAATATTCCTCCAAAGTAGGTACAAGCTGATAATCCGGAAAGGTAAAACAATGGTGCAACGGGTCATAAAACTGAGCCAAAGTAGGGAGAATCCCCTCAGGTACATCAAGATCCAACATATGCAACAGCTTTCCGTGACATCTTCGGAACTCTTGGGTATCAGCAACCAAAGCTCCTAGCTTCCTTAACTCTACAATATTAGGACTCTTGAAAGTGTACTTCTTTGTGTTCCTCCTTTCGAAAGTCATAGCCATGGACATCTGAAATTTGCAAAAGTTTCTTATAAGTCCTTTGAAATCTTACGGATAATGCTCATGAATGTTATGATGGCATGTATGCAACAACCACAAACAAGATCACACAAGGCACACGGGCTTAGGTTCCGAGTCACGAGCATGAAGTCAAGGTGTCAGAACACCAACCCCACAGGTAAGTACTAAAGTTTTGTCTTCATTGTACCTGCAAGAAACCAAAAGGGTGCTAACAGAGGTGCCCGGAGTTATCAGCCATCTTTAGAATTTTATCGGTACGTTGGATTACTCCCCAACCGATAGCATTCTTAAAATAGACCTCGTCCGAGTGTAGTATCGCGTGACAACCGCCTTAGATTTACATCCAGACAGCTTCCGCACTACGTTCCTAAATTGGCTTAGATGGGTTAAGGGTTCTAAGGTCCTCAGTATGATCAGCTCAAGGTCGGAAAATAATGCCACGTACGATTACTCGTCATGACATTGATAGTCCAAGAGAGCCTAACCGAGTGGAGATTATCAAATTGATATTGCTTTGGACTACTCCATCGCATACCGCTTCGAATATCGCCGTCCTATCATAAGTGTCACTCAGATCCGGGTTAGAATCTATCTCACACAGAGGATCACCAAAAACCAAAACGGAACAAACAAATAACAAACAATTCAAACCAAAGCGATAAATAAATCAAAGTAGGCTAAATCCGCTTAGAGATTACTCCCCAGCAGAGTTGCCACTTTTCTGTAGCGGTAAAATCGTGAGTGTAAGCTATTGATTAACTTAACTCGATTAACACAGAGTCGCCACCGCGCTTTTCTTTATTTCCGAATGGAAAAAGGTAAAAGAACGAATAAAAACCTAGGATTCTAAACGCAAAGGCTAAAAGAAATAAACAGAGATTGGGTAAGGGGATTGGTTATGAACCGGGAAGGTTTTAGGCACCCGACTCATCCGTGGTACTCCACGGGAACCCTTTGAAATACTTATTGCTTTTGGTCTGAAATTGGTTTGTTTAAAATGATGGAAGAGATGAGGAGAAGAATATTTTTTAATGATTTTGTGTTTGATAAGGTTTTAAAGCCTTATGCCTACGTACCCACAAAGTGCAATGCGAGATCAAAACCTCGTAGTTCGTGGTACAAAGTTTGAAAAGAATAAGTGGGTTGAATTAATTTTAAAATGTAAAGATAAGTCGTCATCCCTTAGCGAATAATTCCGCTAAAAGGGATGAATCATATCTAAACATATGGAAAAGGAAAGGTGCACGAAGCACAAAAACAATTAAGTGGATTTGGAGTTTTTTAAAGTATATGAAAAAATGGTCTTGATATATTTACATGGATTAATATTTGATTAAGAAAATAAAAGGAAAAGATTAAAAAAAAGTCGCTTGACCTAAGTCAAGGTTTGTTTATGAAATTGTTTGAAGTTTAGAAAACAAGAAGGTTTTGAAATAGGAAGAAATTTTGAAAATTAAAGAATGGGGAGGAGATGAAGAGACTAGTCCTAATGCTTGAATTAAAAGCTAAGGAAAGAAATTACCAAGACCAATATGTACAAATCTTCAAAGTTCGGACTTCCATCTTCAAAAATTAATGACATCATTTGAGGCCAAGATTTCTAACCACTCCAACTTGAGCAAAGGGAATCCTAGAAGTCTAAGTCCAATCTCCAAAAGTTCGGGATAGTAACCATAAGTCCAATGTTAGAAGTCACAAGTTTTTTTAAGAGTTTAATCCTTTATTAAGTATTTTGATGTCCAAATGGACAAAATAAAAACAAGCACAATATGAATATCAACAAACACAATATGAATATAAACAATGATATATGATATAATATGGCAAAATATAATAAGGAGATAAGGGAACGAGAGATTTAAAATAAAAGAATAAGGTGCAAGAGATTAAACTTAAACAATTATATTCACATTATTATATTATTTACAATATAAGGTGGTATGATGAACTTAATCAAGCACAACCACAACAATAAAAATAAAATTGAGGCAACCGGATCCAAGTGGATCTTTAATCGAATCGGGACAACTTTAGGTCTATGTTAAGCAATCGCCGAGTAATTTACGAAGTAATTACCCTACAAATGAGGCCGGCCACCACTAATTAAAGTGGAAAATATTCGTGTTAATACATGTTAGAGAAACGATATAATGAATCGTTCTCCGAAAACATGTCACACTAAAAGAAAAAGGAAGGTCTAATCTTAATCGAGATTATCGTTGAGTTTCTCGATTAGCAACCTATCACGATCTCAAAGTATGGAGAATGATCCAAATGATCATTCATCCATAGATTTGAAATAATGAAGATTAAACTTAATCGGGAATCAACAATCTCGAATCGGAAGATTGTCATCGACCAAAATAAAAATAGATGAAGAAAAATGGATCCAAAATTAGATCCAAAAAGAAAATAGAAAATATTTTTAAATTCTTTTCTAAAAAAGAAAATCCCCTTCTAAAATACTTCCAAACTATTTTTAATAAAATTCTTTCTAAAGGAAACTTTTCAAAAGCTTTCCTAAAATATCCTTTTAAAAATATTTCAATAGAATCTTTTCTCAAAATGAATTCTAAATAAACATTATATTAAAAAGACTAATCAAAAAAATCAGAATTTAAAAGAAAAAGAAATTAAAAAAAAATAGAATAAAAAAAGGGAGGGGGAAATGGAGAACCCGCGGGTGGTGTAAACAGAAATGGATTAATAGATCCATGGTGTAAGCCCAAGCACCATCATTTTGCTTTTTTTTATAAAAAAAATATAAAGAAAAAAACATTACATGAAATAAATAAATAAAACAAAGAAGTCTGAGACTTCTTCTCCTTCACTGCGCAAACAACGAAACAGGGGAGAACAAAACAAATCACGGCGGTGAAACAAATGAGGGCAAAACGAATGTATACGGCGGTGCCTTCTCACCTTCAATTGAAAGAACAATGGCCGAAACTCTCTTCTTCTAATTTGCGAAGTTCAAACCGCGGCTCAATTTCTTCTCTCAACAATCTCGGCAATTCACAAGCTCTCTCTCAAACGCAAATTCTTTCTTATTCTCCTTTGTGATTTCGGTTTCTCTCCCTCTCTCTAAATCAATCTCATGCTTTTTTGTGCTTTTGTTTGAAGATTGGGAAAGATGGTAAGAAAAGGGGTTTAGGGTTGAGGGTTGATTTTGACAGAGGTTCGAAGGCTGTGAAAGCTTCCATTTAGAAGGAGACTAGCTCTGTTTAAATAGAAGAAATTGATTTGAGTTCATGCCGTTTTGAAAGGAATTATTTGCGTTTCGGTGTGTTGGTGAGATTCTCGTGTTCACTTCTTTCCGTTTTTCGAATCTGAGTTTTTTTTTATTTCATTTTCATTTGCGTTTTGCCTTAAGTTCTGTTGCGTTTTGATTAATTTGTTTTCAGGTACTGGGCGTGACGAACGCGTGCGTGTGAATTTGTGCTCGTGAGATGTGTGACGACAAGTGTAGTATTAGCTTCGGCTTGAGTTTTGTAGCTGGAGGCTTGGCAAGTTTGCTTGAACAAGGCTTGATGGTGTGGGATGCTGTGGCTTGGGGCTTATTGGGCTTGCGGATGAGAAGCTTGGGAAGCCGCAGGATGTGTGAGGCCGTACGGCTGTTTTTTTTGTTGTTGTTTGGCTTGGAAAAATGCAGGCTTGTTTTGCTTGTGGCTGGACAAGATTGAGGGCGTGGCTGGGAGTTGATACGGAAGGGCGTGCGGCTGGTATTGGCTTGTATGCTTACGAGTTTGGGTGTATTTTGTGTGGCTAATAGAAGCGTGATGGATGGCTTTGTAAAAAAATTTGTACAGCTTGTCACGTGGGGCTTGGACGGCTGCGCTGGGAAATTATTGAGAAACTGTGGGCCAGGCTAAAGTACTTGTGAGTTTTGGAAAGTTTTGCTGTGAAGTGAGGGCTAGGCGTATTGGCTTGGGCGGTAGTTTTGCTTGAGTTTTGTTGTGGGCAAGTTGGCTTGCAAAAAGGCTAGCTTTGGGCAAATGGAAGTATATGGGCCAAGACAAAAAAAATTGTTGTAGAAAAAGAACAAATATTAAACAAAAGATATCATGGTTTGACTTAACTAATAATAATAATTTTTTATTACTAAATGGATTCTAAAATAAAATAAAATATAGTCTAAAAAAAAATGATTTGATTTATATTTATTTGATAAGAATTGGAATAAAAAAATGAAATGGATTATCAAAATATTTGGGAAAATGGTTATGGATGAAATAATCGGGAAACTGGATTTGGTGGATAACTGGAAGTGATTATTTGAAAAAGGGAATCGAAGAGTTTAGAATTTGGACTTTTTTGTGAATAATAAAAAGATGGATAAACGGGCAATTGAACTAAAACATATTAACGATTTGGATAAACTGGTTTAATCAGGAAGTGGGTAATGGATGGAATTTGGTTTTCAAGCCCACAACAAATCTCGAATATCTTCTTGCACAAGCCTCTGATGAAATGAGTACAGCCAATCACAGAACCACTGAACAACTGAATAAATTGCAATTCGAACCACAACTGTCATCTGAAAACTGTCTGATTCATGCCCTGATGATTTGAAATCAAACTGAGGAAAATAAATCCTTAGATGAATCGCTGATGAACTGATGAACTGATAAACACTGAAGATTCAAACCGCAACTTCGCACAACACAACTGTCTGATAACTGATGAATAAACCACACTTTGTCCAGAAAACAAACTGTCACACGAACCAATTTATACTTTGAAGACGCATTGCCTGATGAATGAATTACTGGCACACACAACTGGCAGTCAACACAATCTTTTAATAGTTTGACCAGATTAGGTCAAACATCCACTTGAAATCACATTGTGACTGAACAAACGCATCTGAATCAAATTACTGTCTCATCTTCGCAAACCTGCAACACAGAGAAGAAGAAGAACACTGCAACATATTTTTTTGTATTTTGGTTAGAAGACAGTAAATATAAACAAATATAAAACAGTAAAAATAAAGGTGATCCCCTGCGAAGCGTAGACCCGATATGAGGAGAAACTCGGAAACCAAAGTGATCTTGCTTGATATGCAAAATGCAGATGACATGCGAAACAATCTTAGGGCAAAAATTAGGGTGTTACAATTGTCATTTATTTTTACCATAATGTTCTAGACAACTAGATCTTGCAAACAAAAAGATATATGAACGGGAGGTTAGTGTGCAATATAGTATCATTCATACTTTGGTGAAAATGAAATTTGACTCGTCTATTATGGTTAATAGTAAAGCAGAAGATCACCAAACAAATTTGTTTAACTTGATGTGTGTGACCTCTTCCATAATATTTTTGATTTGGTTTGCCAATATTTTGAATCCATTTAATACTGCTACTATAGAGAAAAAAGGCAGTGGAACCCAACTTTACTACAAATACAATATCTTAAAGTAAATATTCATGAGGAAATCGAGATACATTAATTGAATCGTTATTTGCTTCATAAATTTTGATGAGCACATCAAAAGTTGGGTATGGTGTCCTTCCCATATGAAATATACAACTTCTTTGGAATTTTTTTCTCACCGCTTTAATTAAGTGCTAATTGATAAGGAGTTTTCTACAACTATATTTATGATTTAGGGTTCTAACCAAAGACTACACAAAACTAGAATAATAATGTAAAATAAGTTCTCAATTTCTTTCTTGCCTCCTCTTCAAGGATAATTAGTTTAAATACAACCAAAACCCTAATGGGTCAAAGACCAAATAAAAGGGCTAGGCCCATTACAATAACTGGTAAAGTAAATATAAAATGATAATCATAATTAATTTAAATCATAATTTTCCATCCATTTGGGTTTGCTCCTAATTCGTGTGGGCCTTGTATCATTACTCACCGGCCCAAAAACATTCTTGTCCTCAAGAATGGGGGTATGAAGAACTGTGGATCGATTGAAACAAGTGGCCCATGTGGCTGGCCCAGAAACGCTGGAAAACATTGGTGTATGTGGCGGTTTCTTTTGTTCACAAGAGGGCACATGCGGGACAATTGGCGGAGAAGTGGAAAAGGTCGTTGCATGTGAGGAAGGTGGCAAGGGTGGGGACAGGTGTGTTGTTTCTGGCGAGGTATGTAGCGGTTCCTTTTGTTCACAAGAGGGCACATGTGGGAAAGCTGGAGGAGAAGTGGAAAAGGGATTTGCATGTGAGGAAGGTGGAAAGGGTGGGGACAGGTGTGTTGTCGCTGGCGTGGGAGAGGTTGGGTTATGTGGAAGTTTCTTTTGGCCACAAGAAAGCTTATGCGGGACAACTGGCACAAAAGGAGAAGAGATCTTTACATGTGAGGCAAGTGGGTGATGCGTTACAGCTGGGATGCATTGCCTAGAGTCCCACACTTTTGAATTGGGAAGATGAACTTCATGAGAAAACGTGTTAGAGGCAGTGACTTTATCACGTTGGGTTGTGCAATGGTTGGGATGGAAGATTGAGGTGCCCAAGAGAATCTAACGGTGCATGAGGGTCTTGAGGAGAGCCGTTGGAACACTCAAAGTCAGAGAGTTGTCGTACTTTGCCATTCACATCAATATGGTTCCATAACTCTTCAGATTTTTCATTTGTAAGTTTCAACTCCTCCGAAATATTTTTCACATTCTTCTCTTCTCTCCTTTCTTCAACCTTTGTGTTAAACTCTTCATAATTTTCTTTTCTTCTCTTAAATAAATCGGTGACCACATGTGATGGAAGAGTGATGGTTGAAGTTGACGCATGCAAATTAGAGAGGTTGGTGGTGTCTGAAGGTGGAGGAGCCATGTAGGTGGTCGCTGGAACGTCATAGTCAGGAGGAATCGAGGTTTTGAGTTCAGAGGAAACAGTGTCGATGAAGGGTCTAAGTTGTGAAACATGAAAAACCGGATGTATCCGTGCAGTGTTGGGTAGCTCGAGTTTGTACGCAACTATGTCGATCCGTTGTAGAACCTTGAACGACCCAAAGAAACGTTTCACAAGTTTTTGGGAAGAACGGCATTGCACTGAAGATTGTCTGTAAGGTTGGAGGCGAAGCAAGAAATGATCACCGACGACAAAGGTAAAGTTTTTCTTTTTTTTGTTTGCTTGATTCACCATTCTTTTCTGACTCTAACTCAAATTGTGTTTCAAAGCTTGCAGGATTTTGTCCCGTTGACGGAGAGAGACATCCACATCTGGTGATGATGATGAACCCGTGATATAGTGAGTGAAGGCCAGAGGTGGTATCCCGTAAAGAGCTTCAAAAGGAGTCATGCCGAGCGAGCTATGTAGAGAGGTATTGTGCCAAAACTCTGCTAAATGTAGATATTTGTACCATTGTTTTGGTTGTTCACTTGTAAAACATCTCAGATAAGCTTCGAGGTAATGATTGACCACCTCTGTTTGTCCATCCGTTTTAGGGTGATACGCAATATTGTACTTCAGGGATGTACCTTGGGCTTTGAAGAGTTCTTTCCAGAAGTTACAAAGGAAGAGGGGGTCACGGTCTGTAATGATGGACTTAAGTATGTCATGCAACCTACAGATCTCAACTGAGAATCGTAAAGCAAGATCTTTAGCGGAGAACTTAGTGGGTAGAGCAATAAAATGGCAATATTTTGTGAGTCGATCGCAGATCACCCAGATTGTGGTGTGGCCAAAAGACTTCGGTAAGTGCGTTATGAAATCCATGGTTAACTCTTACCATACTTGTGTAGGTATAGGTAGAGGTTGGATTAGGCCCTGTTTCTTTTTTGTAATTGTAAACACCCCAAATTTTCCCTCACTTCTTTTTCTCACACCATGTCTTGTGATCTTTCATTTTTTCATTTACATAAGTATATCATCTCCCATTTGCATTTTTGTTTCATCTGCATAGTTCATTTTCATCTGCATCTAGGGTTTGTGATCTGAGCAATCCAAGAAGAAACCTGAGGCATCTCAAAGGCCACAAAGCTTATCAAGAGGGTTCATGTGTGTTCTAGGATCATCGTATGCCCCCCAAGATTCATGGAAGTCAAGAAAACTCAAAGCATTGCACAAAAGTTCAGGTAGAGGTAGGGTTTCACTGCATAGATGACCTGAAATTAGGGTTTTGGTTATAGAGGCCTTAACTCCAGTTTTTTAGTCACTTTTGTTTCTAATGGTCTCAATATGTTATAAGGATCATACATACCAATTTTGATGGATAAATTCAATGTGGAAGTCATCTGATCAATGGGTAACTTCTTGAGCAAGTTAGAGCAAAATCAGGGCATCTGAGGCCCCCAACAAGGGTACCAAAGGGTCATCATCATTTTGGGTCTCTATGATCTTTATTTGATCATTGAAGAGGTTGGAAGTTCACAAAGTTGAAGAATTTTGAGCCAAATGCAAACTTGCTATTTTTGGAAATGACTTGTAATGGAAACTTTCCATTTTGGGAAAAAACTTCAACCTATTCTTTCATGACCACAAATGCTTCAAATGAAAAATCTTTGGACATGAAAGTTGTAGATTTTGTCCTCCCCTTTCCAAAAAGTACAAGAACTTGATCTAATTCTCCCTAGAACTCAAGATATGGCCTTGCAAAGTTGGCAAAAATCACATAATTTTCACTTTCATGCCAAAGAGGGAATTTTGCAATTTCTCATGCCAAGCCATTTCTTGACCTCTAATGCATCTCTAAACATCATACCATCGTATTGCAACTCATTTGGATCAGAATTGCCCAAGGAACCACAACATTTCATGCCTTGCATCACAAGATAACTCAAAGGGGGCAAAATGCAAAAAGTTGCAAAACCACTTGAATCTTTCCCTCCAAGCCATCCAGCTGCATCAAACCTATCCCATGGCCACCCTTGATTCATGCTGAGGCCAGACACCCCAAGAAACAGCTTCTGCCATGACCCATGCTTGAGGTACAACAACTTTTGACTTTTTGCAAAACCTCACATACCAATCACACTGAACCACAACAACTCTCTGGACCAATCAAGACTTTACATACATGCCTCATGGAGCCCTTTTCATATAGTCTTGGAGCCTAAAACTGATCACAACTCAAGAATCCCAAAAACACTCCAAACCTTGAGCTTTTCGAATCTCTCTGCTCAGCCAACCAAACTTCAAAAAAACTTCACCAATCATCTCCATACATCCTCAAGATCATTTCCCAACCATTAAACAAACCTAAAACCTCAAGAATCAGAAACACGATTTCTGCCTCCACAGAACCAAAACTCACAAACCAAGCCATATAAACTCTTGCAAAGCTTCTCAACATCATCAAGGAGTTCATTAGAGTGGATTTGCATAAGGGAGAAGTCCAGAAAGTACCAGGTTGCAAAGCTCTAGCTCAGGTAGTCATCTTCAAACTTTTTTCCAGAACTTGCATTTTTTGTTTTTAAATGAATCTATGACCTCTCCTGATCACCATGATGTAGTTTGTTTTGAAAATAGTTGAGTTTTGGGCATGTACTGAGCTTTTGAAATTTTGATGTGTTTTCCGTTTTGATTCGATTCTCCTTGTTCATGTGAAATAAATATGTTTTGAGGGTAGATTCATGCTTAGGAAGGTTAGTGGATTGTTTCTGGAGATTTATAAGGTTTGATTTGGCCTAGGGAAGAAGATCAGAGAATTGGTTCACCGGAAAGTTGTTAGGGTTCAAATTAGGGCTAATCTTGTGTTTAATGCCAGTTTGAATTGAGCCATTGGATGAAGCTTTCGCGCGAGTGCTGGATGGTCCAGATGAATTCATTAATCCCTAATCCTTTTAATTAATTCAATTAATTATAATTAATTAAAAAAAGTCTAGTTTGAATGCTGACCCTTGGATCTGACGCACAGTCAATTCCCTCCTTTTCCTTTTGAACCTCAGCCCTTGATCTTGCATACTTCCATTTAATTGCATTTTTAATTCATTTTTCTTGTATTTTCTTGCATAATTTATTTAAAATAGCAAAAATCATTTTTAAAAATTTAATTTTCTGCATTTTAGTTTCAAATATTTTTCTCATCCAGAAATAATTTTTATTTTATTTTTTGCATTTAAAAAGTATTTTTAAAATATTTTAATGTTTATTTTAATTAATTAATGGAAATTAATTAATTAAAATAGCATTTAGGTTTCTAAAAATTACCAAAAAAATCATGTTGCATCTTAACACATTTAGAAACATTTTCAAACCCTTCATACAAATTTATTTTTGGTTTTGATCATAACTTGACAATTTCCTTTGAATTTAGGGTTCATAAAATCACATTTTTAAACCCTAACCTTTGAAAAATCTTTTCTGCCTAACCATGAAGGATCTAAAGATGGTTCTTTTTGCATTGTTTTACACATATCATGTAGTATCTAGGATATTTTTGGCATGAATTTATCTTTCATTTTCAATTTGATTTGCATTTCTCCTTTTGAAGCACCCAAAAACCCTAGCAAACTTAGAAATATCATAAATTTCAATAGGTCAAGAGTTAGACCTTCTCCTTTGGAGTGTGATACCATATGGGATTAGGTTTTGTTTGAGCTCATTTGCAATGTTTTATCATGTCATATGCTTCTGTTGTGACCCTTTGCATCTCATCCTTCCATGTAACCCTAATTTTGCATCTTTACTTGCATCTTACATTGCATTGCATGAACATATGAACTTGCCATGCCATTATAAGCATTTGTATGGAATCTGAGACATATTGAGACATTGCTTGAACATTTCTTGATCATTTATCCATACAATTTCTATGCTTTGCATCCATTTCATTTCATAAACATCCATGTGCTTACATGCTTCATTTGCATTCATTCTCTTGTATGATCACACATATGCATCTTGTATGTCTTTGCATCATATCATAGCATCATGTATATGCTTCTGGTCTTGGTATTTTCCCTTGCATATGCATTTTTTCATTCCATTTCTTTCCTTATGCATCTTGTGCTAACTTTTCAGGTTAATGGTAAGTTGTTTGGGAGGTGGATTTGCCTTAACCTCCCACCTCTTCTCATACCTTCACATTGCATCCTTTCTGCATTTTTACTTGTCCTTGAGTGAGCTTGCTCACTTGTGTTTCTCTTCCTTTCTTTCTCTTCTCATCTTATCTCTTTCCTATCTTGCTTCTCCTTGGTGGCTTCCTTGAGTACTTCTTCTCTTAAGCCTCACAAACCCTAGGACTTCCAAGCATGATAACTCTCTAGGACTTATTAGTCTTTTCTCTTTGAGTGTTCTTTGTGTCTATCTTCTCATCCCATCATTAGAGACTAAACCTTTAAGGTTTTAGGACTTTGGAATTAGGGTTATGCATGTATCATTATCTTAGGATGGAGTGTATAACTTTAATCCTAAGTGTTAAACCCTTAATTGGTTTAAACCTCTTAATCAATTCATCTTAATAATCACTAACGCTTCATCTTGTAACTTGGGCCTTACATTAGGGTTCTAATTCTTCCTTTATGGTTAAGAAGGACTAACCCTAGTGTTTAATGGACAAATCCTCCTCAAGTTGTCTTACAAACTTAAAATCCACTTCTTAATCGTATCCCTTAATTAAAATCCATTTAATACAGGCTTGTTATATAATGAATTTAATCCCTAACCATGGATTAAGTTCAGGTATCTTCCTCAGCTTAAGTGTGCTCATCTATTATCCTTCTATTAGGATGGTGTAATGAGCCCACTAATCTGTGATCAGAGATTAAACTCATTACTTAACACTAAACAAAAACCAAAAAAAACATCTTAATAATCACAAGTAGGTTAATGATCTTAATCCTACATCATCATGGAAATTAAGTTGAGATGCTTATCTCATACTTAAGTATTCTCATTATCCCTAATCAAGGGAGGATATAATGAGTTTACAAGCCCTTGATTTAGGCTTAAGCTCATTAACTTATGCAAAACACCAAAAAGCAATAACAAAACTGAAAACATAAAAAACAAACAATAATCGTCTCCTCCGGGATTCTTTTCTCATCACACTCATTCGTAAACGAGAACTTGCTTCTTCCGTCGAATGCAAGATAGTTAGCACTCGAGCCAGACAAGTCATACATTTGAGCATAGACAAGTAAGCAGTTTGTAGTAAATTCATTTTCAGTCTCTTTGAGTCGAACTACGGTGTTCTGGCTTCCTCATTACACAAGAGGATACGTAGGCACAACTTAACTGTTATCGAACAAAAGTCTCTTTGTCTTCCCCCTCTTTCAGCATTCTCTTTTAAGCCTCAGTCCTGAGCATTTCACTCCCTTTTGCACTGACACTTGTACATTTCTTTTCCAGCTTTTGCACACAGATAGCACATACACTCCCCCTTTAGACACAATCTTTTAAGCTTGGATCCCGTCAAGTACGACAGACAATTTGGGTGCTAATACCTTCCCAGGATGTAACCAACCCCCTTTCTCAGTTTCTCTGGTTCGTAACCGTCTTATCCATAACTTTCTAGGTTTATGCAGTATTACCTTTCCTTCGGGATAAAAATGCCTAGCTGGCGACTCTATTCAGTTTATTTCATTTTCTCCTTTCACCGACCGTTCGCGCTTGTACCGGGATGAAAATCTTTGGGAGCGGCAGTAATGCATTTGTTTTGTTGGCAGACAATGCATTGACGCACAAAGGTTTTGGTGTCTCTGTAAACTCCTAGCCAAAGAAAAGAAGATGAAAGACGAGCCAGTGTTGGTTGGAGGCCTGAATGACCTGCAACTGGTGTGGTATGGAATTCATGGAGAATCTGCTGCCGCAACTCGTCCACAGGAGGTATGTAGATCTTCTTTTTGTAATACAATAGTTCCTCATGAATCTGAAATAATGGTTGTGATGCTGGATCAGATTTGATTTTATCCATGAGGGCTCGACCCTTCTCCTCTATTTTGTAGAACCGTTTCAAATGGGAGATCAGAACTGGAATTGGAGAGGAAAGTGAAAAGAACGGCACTGGATCGGTTTCCTGGATACGACTCAAGGCATCAGTGACCTGATTTGACTTTCCAAGTTTGTAGAAAATTTAAAACTGAAAACCCTGAAGTTTAGCTGCACATTTTTGTTGTTCGGGAGTCTGAATAGTCTGATCTAAAATGTTCTTCAAACTTTTTTGATCTGTATAGATGTGAAAATGTCGTCCAATTAAATATTGATGCCACTTCTTTACAGATTCAGTGATGGCATACATCTCGCGGACATACACAGAGGCAGCTTGAAGCCGGTTGCAGAGTTTTTTGCTGAAGAATGCAAGAAGATGTCCCTGCTGAGAAAGGACAACACCAATCGCCACAGCTGAAGCATCGGTCTCAAGGACAAAGAGCTTGGAGAAGTCCGGAAGAGCCAAAACAGGAGTTTCTGTCATCTGTTTTTTAATGTTGTAAATGCTTCTTCTGCTGATGTAGTCAAAACTAATTTAGTGGAACGTAATAAATCGGTGAGTGGAGCGGCGAGTGAGGCGTACTGTCGAACAAATCGACGATAAAAACTGGTAAAACCTAAAAAACCCATGAGTTGCGTGAGAGAACGTGGTTGCGGCCAATCAATTATTGCTTAAATTTTCGTAGGGTCTGGGGTTACACCATCACTTGAAATAATATGACCTAGGTAATCAACAGAAGTAACAACAAAAACACATTTGGATAATTTTGCAAAGAAATGATTAGATAACAGTAAGTCTAAAATCAACTTCAAATGATGTGTATGATTAGCAATGCAAGAACTATAAATTAATATATCATCAAAGAAAACGAGAACAAACCGACGTAGGTATGGTCGTAACAAATCATTCATTGTCGATTGAAAAGAACTAGGAGCATTAGTAAGGCCAAAAGGCATAACTAGAAACTCGTAGTGCCCGTCAAACATTCTGAATGCAGTTTTGTAAGTGTCTTCGATTTTCACCCGGATTTGGTGGTAACCAGATCGTAAGTCAATCTTAGAGAATATATTTACAGAACCCAACTCATCAAAAAGTTCATCAATTGTTGGTATGGGAAATCGGTCGGGAATTGTAACAGCATTTAAGGCTCTATAATCAACACAAAAATGCCAAGAGCCGTCTTTTTTTCGAACTAATAGAACGGGTGAGGAATAAGGGTTGTTACTCGGTTTTATGATGCCTTCATGAAGCATATCATGAATGATTAAAGTCATAGCTTCTTTTTGGGAATGGGGGTATCTGTAGGGTTTGACATTAATTGGGGAAGTATTTGGAAGAATAGGGATTTTGTGATCATGGAATCTTGAGGGTGGCAAGCCATGTGGGGGGTTGAAAACAGCAGCATGTGATTTTAAAATGGAATGGATAGGCTTGGGCAAAGATTTTGGGAGTGATTCTATAGGGTTGGGAGATTTTTGATATTTGGTGGTAGGTTGGAATAGCAAGAGATGAAGGGAGGCAATGGAATCAGTATGTAAAAGGTGGCAAAATTGGTTATAGGAAGAGGGAAGTGGGAGTGATTTGGGGTCGCCAGTGATGGTTATTTCATTGTTATGATAAGTGAAAGATATCTTTGGAATTGAAAAGTCAGCCGTAATAGGACCAAGTGTTCTTAGCCATTCCATTCCTAAGACAACATCGGCTCCCTCAATTGGTAGCAAGTGGAAAGGAATATGAAAAAGGTTGTTTTTTAAGGTTATGGGAACTTGAGGGCAAAGGCCTGTGCATGATAAGGTGGATCCGTTGCCAACCATAACGGAAAAATTTAGGTTTAGTGGAAAGTTTGAGATGTTAAACAATGCGGGGTTGTAAGATGTTATGTGTGCTTCCCGTGCCAATAAGGACTGTAACAGTAAGGTTGTTAATTAAACCAGTAAACTTTATAGTCTTAGGAGAAAAATGGCCACTGGCAGCTTGGGGTGAAAGCTGGATTTAAACATCTAGGTGGTGTTAGAATGACTCATAAATAACACAAGACAAAATCCTAACCCTAGCTCAGAATGCGCAGCTTTTCAATCTCTAATCTTTGTACCTCTAATTAGGGTTGCACCACTTTAAGTAGAGAATGATCTTCATGAATATGAACAATGAAGACAGTCAGAATTGATCTTCATTAAAAACTGATTAATCTTCAAATCTCTTTTGAGTAAATTGTATAAGAAATAGAAACATCAGATCTTTCTAAAACTAACAACCTAAGAGATATGAAAATATCTTCAAATATATGAAACAAAACAATTTATGTTAATCATAAAATTCCTCCTTGATTTTCACCACTAATAAGACTAATCACAGAAACAAACACATGCTAAAAATCCTCCAGAATCAAATCACAACTTTCTGCAAAGTTTCCCAGAACTGACAGACAAATGTTAAGACATCTTCTCTGATATCACAAAACAACAATATTTTCATGACATTTGAAGATGTTTCAGTATTGGCTCAACATCTGCCAAGTATTATAACCACATATTATCATACCCCATATTTGTCCTACCATTTCATTTTCGTTTAATTTTTATTCGAAAAATCCAAAAATAGGTCATTTATTTTCAAAACAAAAAATCAAGTTTTATTTTGTTGTGCAAGCCCATTAGCCCATTTACCGTTTTTTTTATATACAAAAGTTTTAAAAAAAATCAATTACCAAAAAGTCAAAAAAAATGCATTTATTATTTTCTAAAATTTTGTATTTCTCTTTTAATATTATCATAAGATTTTAAGTTTTTATTGTTTAGTCATTATCCAAAAAATACAAAAAAATCTATCATTATTATTATAACCATTTTTATTATTATTTCCATTACTAAACCATTTTTTCTAAACCCATTAGTTTTTCTTTTAAGCCCATTATTTAAAAAATGCCAAAAAATATATTTTCATTATTAGAATTTAGTTTTTCCTATTTCCATTATTATTATTAGAAATTATTAGTCTTGATTATTATTATTATTTTTTTCTATTATTACTACTACTACTATTATTATTTTATTATTTTTATTAACTTTATTTTGTTTTTTCAGTTTCTATGCCAACAATCTACGCCACCACGTTTTTTCTTACTTTTTCCCAACACATACTAGCTACCTCAATTCCAATTTCACTACCACAATTCTGCAGCAAAGCACAATCAATAACAAACTCTCAACACCAATTTTAACAACTCATTTCCTTGTTCTTATCCAAAAAGATTCCTCTTAACTTTGCTCCCAAGTTTCACCAAATTACCCTTTCAATCTCTCCTATATAACAACACATTCATTCTCTTCAAACCAAGCTTGGATCAGCCTACACAACTTCTGCAAAAAAATCATTAACCAAGTTTAAAAAAAATAATAGAGCCTTCACCACACAAATCAAAACCACGCCCACAACCTTTATTTTTTCATCTGCATATACAAAACTATAAATGATACAAACCTTTTCCTCTCAGACCTCTAATCCTTCACCCTTCATATCTCCTATATAAGCATTCTTCCCCTGCATCAAAAACCAACACTCACTTTCATTTTAACCCTATTCCAAAGCCGAACATCATTCCTTCATCACTCACAAACCTTCAAACCTCATCCAACCATCACCACCGTTCAGTTAAACTTGGAATCGAAAATGTGAAGAAAAAAAACAAACAAACCATAAACCAAAACCAACGCGATTCTGAGAAACTACTGCGAACTGAAACCAAACCACTTACCACCCCACCGTGAAATCACTTCCACCATAAAAACGCATCCTAAATCCGAAAACGCAGCAGTACCGCGAAAACGCATCGCGAGAATCACTACAGAGCGAAAATCCGAAAAACACTTCCAAAAGCACAAACCACTTCAACCTCAGAGAAAACGAACAAAACCGAAATCAAACTCCATAACCGAAAAAACACTATCACTATCTCAAATCACCACCCTTCTTCATCATCACCACCGCCAAATCGCCGATGCATACCGTGTAAACAACTGTGAAATAACCAAATGTCGGCCCAAAACGCAATCGATCCAAAAACACAAACCCACTGTGAGAGAGAGTGAAACCGTGCGAGATCGAGACGTAAAAGCGCAACTGAGAGAGATCCGAGTGAGAAACTAATGAGATAAAGATGGATTCATGAAACGTGGGTGAGGAATTTCACTTTGAGATTGAACCACCGATTATTTCTTATTTGCGTTTACAGCTTCATTGACGTTTTGTTTGCTGTTAAAATTCTTTTTTGGTTGTATGGGTTGTAGGTCCTAGGCCCATGTCCATGATATCTCCTCTCTGCACACACACACACACACAGACCAGACGCCACCCTCCATCTCTTTCCATGATTTTCTTTTTATTTTTAAATTTTTTTTTCTTTTTTTTTTCTTGGGCTCTATAACCCAAATGATTCATGCGGATTACTATTCACACTCACCTTCCAGACCCACGGTTCACCCCTTTATTATTATTTTAATTTTACTTTTTTGTTTTGTTTTGTTTTCTATGTTTTCTATTTACTTAGATTCTTATAGTTTTTTTCCATAATAATCCATAGTGCTAAACATTGTTGATCTATAATCATTTTGTTTATCTTTTCTTTAAATCTTTGTTTCCTTGTTTTTCGATCTTTCTCCTATTTTTTGGGCTGATGATATAACAAACAGCCGAATTATTCCGATCTTATTATCGAAAAATTTGGTCAATATGAGTCCAATTTATTTTTGTTTACTATTTTGTTTCGATTTTATTTATTTTATTTTATCAAGTTAATTCAATATAGTTTATTTTAAACGCTTTATTTTATGGTCGATGAACATCCGAATAATCTTGAGATTCGTCGCAAGCCGACTCGATATCTCGATTAATGATGAGACCATTTTACTTTATTTTATTTATTTACTTTATTTTATTTTTTCGCATTTCATTTCAATATTAATGCTCGACTCCTTATAGAATGTTTCTAAACTTTGAATCGGTTCTAAGGAAGTCAACGAGCCACATTTCACCGCATCCAATCAATCATAGATTCAATGCCTCCAAATAGTTTAGGACACTGCACACACGCTTTATCTTGGAAAAATTACAACAAGACCTTTTATTTCACGCAATCCCATGTAACATACATGTAACCCTCTCCCGATTACTTTGTACGTATTTTATCGCTTTTAATTCATCCGCGAACCCTTGTCTAATGCCAAGCGGTTTCACTCGCACATGTGCACAATCCATTCGGTTATGGTTCCGTATTACTAGGAGCACCCCTAGGGACTAAGAATCGGATCCACCTAACCAACTCAACAATAAACCTCCATTTGCATTTACCCATAAGTCGAGTGCTTCGCGCATCGCCATCAAACCAAATAACCAAAGCGTTACTTTTAGAACCAAACCCTTGATCCAACATCAAGCGGACTTAGATTAAAAAAACACCTAACAACTATTGAAATAAGGTGAAAAAGACAAGTGTTGGATCTCCGATGCTTTTCTTCAATTGTTTAGACACGAGGCATCTATATCGGGTGTGAGCAATTGACGCCTAATAAAATCAATAAACTAACCAACCTTAGAACCACGAGCTACGAGGCTCTGACTTTCCTATTGCACAAGGGAATACGTAGGCACACAGATCTTACTCCTTTCATAGCACCCTAGGAAGCTAACCACCCTTTTCCCTTTTAACTAACATTAGTTTAGAATTTTATTGCATTTACTTTCCGCTTTTATTCGAAGAAGATAAATGACATTCGTAGACATTCAAACAAAAATAAAATAAAGAGGTTCCCGTTGAGTACAACAGACGTAAGGGGTGCTAATACCTTCCCCTTACGGAATCGACTCACGAACTCAAAATCTGGTTTCAAATACCAAGCCCTATTTGTTTTCAAAAAAGGTTTCTCGATATTTTCCTTTTCCTTAATTGGAATAATATAAGTTCGGTGGCGACTCTGTTGATCATTTTAATTTTTCCCGCGGCACCCTTTCCTGTCGCGAGGTCGTATTTTTCGGGGAACGACACATATGTATTGATGTCTAAGCAGCCATGTCAGAACTTCTTTTCAGAAAACTTTCTAAACCTACTATAGAACTTTATCTTCATCATGTTAGAACATCTTGTCCAACATGTTGTTGTCAGGTTAGTTTTACCAAAATTAATGTCAACTGTAACGCCCCAAAATTCTATTTATTTATTTTAATAGGATTATGATGTTTGGTGTGTGGAAGAATAATATATTATGGAATATAATATTAATTTAACCATTTTATTATGGTGGATAATAAGATTATTATTGGATAAAATAGATAATTGGAAAAATATGAGATGAAGGGAAAGGTGGTCTTTTGGTGGAATTAGTGGGGGTAATTGAGGACGTTCCAAAGTTGGACTAAGGGGTTAAGTGGTAAGAAGGAAAAAGGGATTGTGTCTTTGGGGAAAAGAGAACAATCGTGAAATTGAGAAAAGTGAGAGAAGAAGAAGGAAAGGGCTAGAACGTGAAGGAGAATCCGCAAGGAAGAGGAATTTCTCGTCAAAACCAAGGTAAGGGTGGGATTCTTCCGTATATTAAGGGTTTTATATCGGGGATTGGAAGGTTGATGATTAAGATTTGAGGGTTTTGGTGTTTGAATAGGAATCATGTTGATTCAATGATAATTCATTGTTGTTGTGTACTAATTGTATGAAATAGATGATGATAAGAGGAATTGTGTAATTTGTAACACCCCAAATTTGCCCTCTTGTTTTTAAGCATCATATCGCATCATGTTCATCATATTCATATCATTGCCATAGTTTTACATAGCATCATTAGCATAGAAAAATGAAACATAACATTCATTGTGGAAGCATAGCATATGCTAGCAGTGATTTCAGTGCAGTAATCTGGGGCCAATAGACATTTGACCTGATCTTGGTCAAACTACCAAATGTTTCTTCGGTTGTAAATTATCTGTCTCAGTGGACTATGTCCCCAAGAATGGCATATCCAAAGTTCGAGTGGTTGGGTGTGAAAATTCTCTGGTTATCGAACGGTGGATTGTGATAAGGTTGGTACAGTTCATTTTGATTAAGGATTCATCAGTTCATCATTGGTTCCTCTGAGGATTTATTTTCTTCAGTATGAATATGGATTATCAGGACAGTGTTCAGATGTTGGTTGCAGTTTGATTGGCAAATTATTCGGTGGATTGGTGACGATTATGTTCATTTATCAGTAGCTTGTGCGTGAAGAGTTCAAATTTGGTTCTGGGCTTAAAATAAAAAAAAAAAAGATCGTTACTTCATCCATTACCCGATTCATATTTTTTATTATCCACCTATTTTTCTATTTTTCTTATTTCCAAATATCCAATTATTTTTTTTCACTCCTATCCATTCTTTTTCATATTTTATTCACTTATATAAAGAAAATCTTCCATTTTTCTCATTCCAAGTTATTCCTTTTTTTATTTTTAACATTCCCATTTTTTGTACAAAAAATATATATTAAACAAATCCATTACTTTTTCTAATCCATTCATAAAAAGTATATACATCATTGGCCCACTCTTATTAATTTTGATGCAAACAAAAAAAAAGGGGGGAAAAGCTAAGCCAATCCTTCATATTGACCAGCCATTAAACTTTTGCCCTTCGCACACACCGTAAACACACAACAGAAGCTAGCTTCAGTCCTCCAAACGCAAGCCGCAGCTAAACTATATCAGCTTACCACACTCAGTACAGTTCAGAAGAGGAAAAGCTTATTATGACGATTATATTGTTCTTCAAAAATCACCACAAAATAAAATTTAATAAAAAAAAGAGAGGAAAAAGTTTGTTGTAACAGAATTGGTATCTTACAATAACAGAAAAAAGCAAATTTCAACTTGGTCCATATATTATTTTCGATCCTCATTCAATACCATAAGAGGGAGAATACAACAGAATAACAGGATTGAAGATTCTAAGGCTAACAGAACCACTCTCTCAAAATTATCCAGAAATCTCTAACAGAATCACTCACTCTCAAAAAAAACTCTAACAGAAATCTCTAACAGAATGACTCACTCTCAAAAAAACTCTCCAAAATCTCTAACAGAAGGGGACTCTGATCATAACAAGAAAACAGAGTGCAGATAACAGAATTGGGAAATCTCTCACCAATCTCTCTCTAACCAAGTCTCTGAAATCTGAGAGCATTCTCTGGATCTTGAATCAGTTCTTCAATCTTCATCAATTTTTCTCCATAGAATTCAGCCAATCCTTCATGATTTGCATCAATTCTCTTCAAGCTTCTCCACACAAGATTTGAATTGCTCTTCCAAACTCAGTCAAGAGCATAATCTTCATCAACTTTGCTCACATCTTCCTCATCAATTCAGTGAATTCAGCTTCGATTTTCGATTCAATGGCATAGCTAGAATTCTGCTTCAATCGCTCTAATCAATTCAGCCTCTTCAATCGGTTGAATTCGTCGCATCGGCATTGATAACTCTGCGAAGCAATCCAATATACAGTCATATCAAATCAAGAGGATCAAAACAGAGTTACGAAACGGAAGCAAAGTTCTATAGCATTAACGAAATTGCAAGACAGTTATGAATAAGTGAAGCGTTACCGAATCGAGGCGGATATACTTGCAGTTGGCGGCATCATCAATCGAAGCTCATAATCTTGTATCAATTTCGCGGCGGCTTCTTCAATTCCGTCGGATAACAGGTACGAATTTGAGCTTGTAGGTGCATACGTTCGCAGTTGTGTTTACTTATCGTGACCTTGGATTTTGATCTGCTTGTTTGAGTTGAGTTTTGAACATTTGTTTCTGAGTTTGTATTCTGGATTGGAAATAAGCGTGAGGTAGAGAGAAATTTAGGTTAGGTTTTAGAGAAATGGAGTGGTGAGGGTAGTTGCGAACTCAGGGGAGTGGTGCGGCGGAAACTCTGTGTGAGAAGACGGAAATAGGAACGGTGGCGGCGGAGGGATTGGTTGAAGGAAGGTGATGACCGGCGAGCGAAGGAGACGGGAGGAACCTATGAGCATGGCGATGGCGGTGAGAGTAAGATTGGAGAAGAAGAGGCCGAATGATGAATATGAGGGGGATGAGTAAGACGCTGAGAGGGAGGGTGAAAGCTGGGGGAGGGCTTTGCACCGATGATGTTTGGGAGGCTGTAGGTGAAGGTGTGGCGGCGGCGGCGGCTGTTTTAGGGTTAGAAAGGGGGGAAGGAGAGTTTGTGAGGGAGAGAGAGGAATTTTGTTGTTGCTGTGTTGTTGTTTTTTAGTATAATGTTTAGAAATAATATATAGTGTTTAATTAATTGATAAAAGTTTAGAAAAAAAATAATAAGTTTAGATAATATAAAATGCTTAGGATAATTACTATTTAGGAAAGGATAGAAATTAGTATAAAGTTTAGATAATTTGTTTAGGGAATAGGAATGAATTAATTAGAATATTAATGTTTAATAAGTAGATTAATTTTTGTTTGAAAATATGAAAGGATAAGTAGATTAATTTTTGTTTGAAAATATGAAAGGATAGAAATTAGTATAATGTTTAGAAATAGTGTTTAGGAAGATTAATAGTGTTTAGAAACTATAAAATGTTAATTAGGTTAATAGATTGTTTAGAAATTTAACATAATGTTTGACTAATTAACAATTTTTAGGAAATATAGTGATAAAAAAAAGAGAGCTGTTAGGGAATAGAGTTAATATAATGTTTAGGAATTTGTTTAGAAAATAAGTGATTAGAGTGTTGTTTAGTTAAGTTGATATATAGTTTAGGAAATATAATTGTTAGTATTAATAATAATGTTTAGGGAAATAAAATGATTAGGAAATATAAAGAGTTTAATTTTTGATTAGAATATTTTGTGTAGGATTAATTAGCAATGATAATTGTTTAGGGAATATAAAGAATTAGTTTAGTACATAATGTTTAGTTAATGATTGTTTGGAAAATATAAAATGTTAATTAGTTTAAAAAACTGTTAGAAAATAGATAGAATTTAAGTAGGTGAATATTGTTTAGATTTTTGTTTAGAATAAAGAGTTCAGGTTTAATTAATTTAGAAATTGTTTTAGAAATATAATATAGTTTTTAGGATTAGTATATTGTTTAGAAATTGTTTTAGGAAATATAATATGGCTTTAGGATTAGTATATTGTTTAGAAATTGTTTTAGGAAATATAATATGGCTTTAGGATTAGTATTTTGTTTAGAAAATAGTTTAGGAAATATAATAGAATTTAAGAGTTTAATGGTTTAAAAAAATAGAAATAATTGATTAGGATATTGTGTAGTTAAGTTGATATACTGTCTAGAAAATAGGAGTAGATTAATTAGAATAATGTTTAGTTAATGATTGTTTAGGGAAATAATGATATTTGTTTGGAAATATAAAAAAGAGTCTAATTAGATTAATTAGAATAATATGTTTAGTTTAGATAACAGTTCAGAAAATAATAAAGAATTAGGTTTAGTATATTTGTTTAGAAAAATAGTTTAGAAAAAATAATAATGTTTAATCAATTAGAATGTGTTTAGGATTAATATCATGTTTAGAAAAATTGTTTAGAAAATAAAAAGATTTTAATTAGTTGAGATTAATTAGGAAATAATTGTTAGAAAATAGGATAGTTTAATTAGTTAACTTTTCTTTTAGGAAAATATAATAATTAGAAAAAAGAGACTGTTAGGACATAATATAAATTTTTTTTTAGAAAATTGATTAGTAAAGAATGTTAATTAGATAATTGTTTAGAGAATAAGAAATTTAAGAAAGTTGCTTGTGTGTTTGAATTTGGGCTGGTGAAATTCCTGGGCCCAGTGTTTGTTCTTTTCGCACCCCATCATTCAGCATGTATCAACCTTTGCTTTTTTCAGTTTTTTTTATTTTTATTCGAATCCCTTTTCTTTTGGGCGCGCATCTTGGGCTTAACCCAGGTGTTATTCGCACCTCACTCGTCCCAGGCCCATTCTAATTACACTTCCAAGCCCTGCTTTTAGCAACTCATTCCATTTCCTTAATTTTCTTTGTTAATTTGTTTTCCTCTTTTATTTCAGTTTGGTTTTAATTCGTATAAAATATAAATATTCATCTAAAAATTCCCAAATAAATCATATATGTTCCTTTGTGTCTCTAGAATTTTGTCACATTTTTATTTTTATTTTTTTATTGATTAGCGTGCCAGAATTAAATCACCAATGTATATAGCTTCATTTGCTTCATTTCTTGACCAGCCTGTCTTGTTGATTTTCCATAGACTTCAATATTTGGAGTTTTGATCCCATTCTTTTTGCATTGTGTTCCTAAGATCTTCTAGTTTTCATGTGATTTTTCTCAGAATTTTTAGAAATTTATTTCTTGGGTTTTGATCTGATATCTTGTGATGAAAGTTTTCTGTCCTAGCTTGTGTTTGTCCATCCATTTAACCTAGTTCCTTTCTGAATTTTTGCAAGTCCTTTTGGAAAATTGATATATTGTGTTTTAAGATCATTTGGGTTCAGTTGTAGAATTTTTAGATGGTTGGTTGATTATTTATGGATTTTTGTTCTCACCTTGTCCCATTTTGCTTCTTTTGGTTCATTAGATTTCTTATAGGCTTAGAAGGGCACTTGTGCCAACTTTTTCTTCTTGTTTGGGGTTCCTTTGGGGTATGGGTGCCTTCCTGGTCCTAGGATAGGTCTTGGTTCTTCTAAATTTTTGAGTTTGCTTCATATTCAAGTCATTTGTTTCTTTAAGTGTTTAAATTCCATTTTTTTTGGTTCCATAGCTTTTATTTTGATATTGTTTGGTATTGTGTGACTTCTCTCTTCATCTTGCTGGACTATTAGTCTCTTCTTTATACCATTTTGATTCTGGTTTTGAACTTTGTGCTTGTATTCATTTGTGTATGCTAACCTTGCAGGGGCTATGGTAAGTGTGAGATGTGGGAATTGAGTTCCACATCTCTAATTCTTATCTCTTCCCTTTATGTTTATGTGAATTAACTCTCTTTTGTTGGGCCTAGGCCTTTCTCATCCCTTCTTCTATCTTCTTCTTCTCTTCTTCATTAGGATAGAAACCTCACTAACCTTTAGGATATCCATGCATGTAACACTTAGGATTGCTTTAGTCCCCTTTAGAATTTTTCCTTTGAGATCCTTTGGTGTTCTCTCTCTTCTCATCTTCAAACTTAATTTTAATTCACTTAATAAAGGTTGAGTACTTTCATGTGACGTGAGACTTTGCTATGAGATGCTCACATGCGTTCCATTTCGGGGCGAGGTGTGAGTCATCACTCGTGGTGGATAGGTCTTAACATGAGTACCTCACAGAGAAAAGCTAAAAAAACACTTCTGGACCAAAAAACCACAAAAACACTTAATAAGGGTAATAGGCCAGTGTGCTTGAGCCTTCACTTGTGGGACTAGCTTTGGGGATTTCCTCCATAGATAGGTGTGCCTCTTGCGCATTCCATTTCGGGATGATGTGAGATGTACACATCCCATTGAGTAAGACTTAAGTACACTCACCTATGCAAACTTTCACAAATAAAAGCTTCATAAAAATCTCAAACAAATAATAAGCGTCTTTCCTTCGGGAATTCTTTTCTCACCTCATTCGCTCCGTACGCGAACTTGCTCCTACTTGTCACTTTGCAAGACGGTTACGCACTCGTCGTCCGAGTCTGCAACACCTGAGCAATGGCATAGGCAGTTCAAGCTTTAATTCACAAGCAATTTCTTTTCTACCCCTAGTTAGGGGAACTACGGCGTCTCTGATCCTCATTATCCCGATGAGGTACGTAGGCAGCGGGGTAGGGCCCGTTCGAGCACACTCTTTATTTTCCCTACATTTCCCTTTTCTTTCCATTTTCTTATTTCAGTTTTCATTTCCATTCCAGTTCCAGTTAGCGGTTTTATTCAGTAGCATATCATTTCTCACCCTTTGAAACAAAACAAGCAAGCGTGGATCCCGTCGGGTACGACGGACGGATTGGGGTGCTAATACCTTCCCAATTCGTAACCGACTCCCGATCTCAGATCTTTGGTTCGCAAGGCCTCGTCCTTTTCCTTCTTCCTCAGGTTTGTGCAACATTACCTTTCCCATTCTTTCGGGATAAAAATGTCTGGCTGGCGACTCTAACCTTTACGCGCCACTTTCGCGTTTGTACTAGGATGAAAATCCCGGGAGCGACAGCTGGCGACTCTGCTGGGGACTTGCACACCAGATAATCTCTGGTTCCCCTGTGAGTCTCTCCTAGCGCTTGTGTGTTGTTGTTTCATTGGGTGATGTTTGTTTGATATGGCTTGTTGTATTGTATTGTTGTTTGTTTACTGCTTTATTTACAGCTTTATTTACAGTTTTCAGTATTTATTTTCCGCATCATTTATATCATACTGGACTGTCTGGACTGGTTTTCTGTTTGGTGGGCTCGGGTGATACTGTTTCTGAGAGATAAGCCAAGTACCCGGCTTGAGTGCACCCTAGGATTAGAGTAGACATATTGTACTCGCATGTGGCATGATGAGTGGCGATGTGTTTCACGCCCAGATTGCGACTGTCTTGGAAATATCTTGTGTGGGGATTTCCTCCACTTCGGGATAGGACCTTGATAGTTATGTGCATCTGGGGACCGATCATTGAGAACCTTTGTGGAAACAACCCTCTCCAGTGGTGACAGTGGCAGACCACATTTTGTGGCAAACCCATTCGCACCCGAGGGTCCACTGGGGACTCGCATAGGACGACCTGGTTCTCTTATAGGAACTCAGTCAAAGCATCTGGTCGTATGACATTAGTACTGTATCCTACGGGCTGAATGTACTATTGTTTCTCGATTTCAGCGCTTGAAGCTGGGAACCTATAAGGGATGCTTGTTTTTCCGGACTCAGCTGAGGCCTCCCTGCGTAGTACATAATGCCTAACCGATTCCCTGATTTGGTCATGAGCCATTTCTCGGAAATGGTGAAAGTATTATTGCTATTCGGCTTTGAGAGTCCGTGATGTTTGACCCGGAGCACACCCGTGAGATTGGGGATGGGTTTACAGGTTTGCAGGAACCCTTGACCTCATCATACCCTTGTTATCAGTGCAGTTCATGTTATGATACAGTTACTTTGGTTCCGGAGTTCTGGTTTTCTGGTTCTGGTATTCTTGATACTGTGGTCCAGAGATTTTCTTCAGAGGATTGTGATTATCAGAGAGTGTGACTCAGTGGAATTTTGGTTTGTCAGTTATTCAGAGGGACCTTGTCAGTGGCCAGATTCCAGACAGTCTCAGATGACCATATGTCCTTGCATTTGCATCTGCATTGCATCATTGCATCATTAATCATTGTTTTTGTTTTCATTCACAGGTTCATATCTCTGCTTCCGGTTCCGGTATTCTCTTCAAAGATGGAAGATCCTCGCAAGCAGAATATTCATTTCAAGTTCTTTGATATCAAAGTTGGTTTGTTGAAAAAGATGGTGAAGCTGATTACACCCAACCAGGTAGAGAGATTCAGAAAGGCTTACGGGAGTATTCTTGATGTGGTGATAGAGTTAGATTCTTCAGAGAGGAGTGCCATTCATACATTGCTTCAGTATTATGATCCTCAGCTCCGTTGCTTCACCTTTCCCGATTTCCAGTTGGGTCCTATGCTGGAGGAGTATGCTTTGATCCTGGGTGTGCCAGTTCGAGATCAGGTTCCTTTCAATTCTGAGATGAGTAGGCCTGCACCTGAGGCTATTGCTGAGGCTCTTTATTTGAGCCCTGCTACTGTGAAGTCTTTGACCATTATTAAAGGAGGTGTGTCTGGGTTTTCTTTGGAGGTTCTGGTAAAGAAGGCGGAAGAATTGGCTGTTGAAAAGGAATGGGATGCTGTCTGTGCTATCTTGGCTCTTTCTATCTATGGCATCATTTTGTTTGCTGATATGGAGAAGTTCATAGATATAAACGCCATACATCTCTTTTTGCTGAAGAATCCTGTGCCTACCTTACTCGGGGATTTGTATTACTCGGTTCATTACAAGACTGAGAAGAAGAGGGGAGGTTTGGTCCGTTGCTGTGCTCCATTATTTCACATGTGGTTCATGAGGCATTTGCCCAGTACGGGAGTGTTTAGTGACCATAGTCTGATATGGGCTCAGAAGCTGGAAAAGTTGTTGGCCAAGGATGTTAGATGGTTCACTCAAAGGCTGCAAGGGGCACGTTTCATCACCAGCTGCGGGAGTTATCATAGTGTGCCTTTGTTGGGAGTAACTGGAGGGATTAATTATAATCCAATCTTGTTAAGAAGACAATTAGGATACGCTTTGAGAGATGTGCCTGAAGATTTGAAGCTGACCCCCATTTTCTACTTCTCCGTGAAAGATAATGTGCCCTTAGTGAGGAAGGTTGCTGGAGCTTGGAAGAACATCAAAGGAGAAGGAATAGCTAGTTTCGGGAAGTGCAACAATCAGACATTACCAGAGTACGAAGCTTGGTTGAAAGACAGAGCCAGAAGAGTTTTGTTACCATTTTCAGCACCAGTTCCTCCAGTTGCTGAGTCCATTGATACTGTGCCTTTAGAGAAATTCAAGAAGTTAGAAGCCCATTTACATGCAGTTAGAGTTGAAAATACCGAGATGGTAAGCTTGTATCACCAAGCTAACAGGGCCAAGAAGGAAGCTGAGGAGAAGTTGCTGAAGATACAGACGACTTTGGAGGCTAAGGAGAAGGACTTTGCAGGAAAAGAAGCACATTTCCACAGATTAGGGATGATGGAAGCCCAAAGAGAAGTTGAGTGCAAGAAGAAGTCAAAGACTCTTAGAGATGCTCGTCAGTCTATTGTTTGGTTGAAGGGACAAAGAGAGCAAGAGTTGAAGCAATATAAAGAAAAAGAGGAGTTCTTTGAGACTCAGATGGCTTACAAGAAAGAAGAGGTGGAGCAGGCCCACAGGATTCGCAGAGAGAAGACCCAACAGCTCGCAGACAGTCAACAAGCCCTTGAAGCAGCACTCAAAGAGATTGAAGACCTCAAGTTGATGGCAGGAGTCAAGAAGGTCAGGTCTGATGATGGAGTTTCAGGATCCTCAGGCGGCGGTTATGCTTCTTAGTTTGTTTTCTTTGTATTTGGATTACCTACAGGCATGTTGTAGGAGTCCTAGCTGTTTGTTTATCCTCTGTGAGAACTCGTACTCTATGAGGAATTCTGTTTTATTGTGCCTAATGGGCTGTTCTATGTTATGATGTTTCTCACCATGTTTTGGTTTGCTTGCTATTATGGTTTGAATGTGGTTTCCCGCAAAGGTTTCTGAAAGTCGAGGATCAGTGCCCATCTGGTTTTCTTTGCTAAATACCGGAACCGGGGCATAAATGATCTGTGATTGGAAACATAAACAACTGCATTGCATCCATATAACTTGTTTGTTGTTTTGCAGGTGTTGCCTCAGTTACTAATGTGTTTTGTGATAACAGGCACTATAGCTCCTCGCAAAGTCCGAGAACAACCAGCAGTGCACAGATACCCAACCAAGACTAACCGAGAGCGAGCCATGGATCAAATGCAGGAAGATTTGGCAGATCTAAGGCAGAGAATGGATAACTTCATGACGTTAATGGCCGGCATGGGACAGAATCAAGAGCGGCTGCGAGAGATGGTTGAAAATCAGAACCGGAATACTGCTGCTGCTGCAAATGCTGATAATCACACCGGTGCGGGCGCACGACAGGGTGGAACTCCAGTTATACAACCAGGAGTGAATATCAACAACGAAGGGTTGCAACACCTTCAGATGGACAACCATGAGGATCAGTTTACTCTACTTGATGAAGTCGAGGGTCAAGGGGTGGAAATGAACAAGAGATTTGAAGAGATGGCCGAGCAAATCAGGGCTATCCAGTCCCAGAGCTCTTTGGGATTCGATATAACAGACTTGGGCTTGGTTCCTGGAGTCAGGATTCCGTATAAGTTCAAAGTTCCTACTTTCGAGAAGTATAACGGCACTGCTTGCCCCAAGACCCATCTGCAATCATTCGTGGGGAGAATTGCCGCGCATACAGACGACGAAAAACTGTGGATGTATTACTTTCAGGACAGCTTGGTGGGAGCTTCCCTTGAGTGGTACATGAAGCTCAGCAGGGTCAATGTCAAGAGCTGGAAAGATCTCGCTGAGGCCTTCGTGAAGCAGTACCAATATAACATGGATATGGCTCCGAATCGCATGCAGTTGCAGCATATGGCTCAGACAGCAAAGGAAGGCTTCAAAGAATACGCCCAGAGGTGGCGTCAGCTAGCTGCCAGGGTGCAACCACCCTTGTTAGAGAATGAAATGGCCGATATGTTTATGGGTACCCTCCAGGGGGTATTTCTTGAGAGATTGGCGTCAAGTTCTGCTACAAAGTTCAACGATATTGTCATTGCAGGGGAAAGGGTTGAAACGCTGTTGAAAATGGGGAAGATACAAGACCCATGTGCTAGTAGCTCAAATGGAGCGAGGAAAGCTTTTAGTGGACCTCCGAGAAGGCGAGAAGGCGAGACCAATGCTGTATTTGGCCGAAGCCAGGGTCATGGTTATAGGAGGCCTTATGAACATATGGCTGCCGTCACCATTCCTGCAGCTCCTGTACAACAGATGCTACCTCCACCACAACAACATCAACAACAACAGCAATCCCGAACCAACTACCAGCAAAGACCATACCAGCCGAGGCAGACTCGCCCGGCTAACAGGGTGATTGAAGCTATTCCGATGACATATGCTGCCTTGTTGCCGAGACTACTAGACTTGAACCTTATTCAATTGAGGACTTTGGCACCACCACCTCCTGGAGAGCTTCCAGCTGGTTATGATGTCAATGCGCGATGCGCTTTTCACTCAGGAGCACCCGGGCACTCAACCGAGAAGTGCAGGGCGCTGCATCACAAAGTTCAAGATCTTGTAGATTCAAAGGCAATCAACTTTGCGCCACCACCTAATGTCAACTCGAACCCTATGCCTAATCATGGCGGGGCAAGAGTCAATGCTATTGAGGGTGGTGACAAGTTGAGTTTGGTGCTAAGTATTGATGAAGTCAAGACGCCGTTGAGAGTGGTGAAAGAGAGACTGTTGAAGGGTCAAGTGTTTCCTGGTTGTTGTCTCGATTGTGAAGATTGTATAAATGCTGTGAATGGCTGCGAGAAATTGAAGACGGGTTTGCAAGGGTTGATCGATGATGGGTCTTTGCAATTTAGCAAGATTAGTAATGAAGAGGCTGATGATGTGTCAACCATTACTATCTTTTACGATGAAGCTGACATGCCCGTCAGACAAGGGCCGGTTACCATTTACGCTCCTCAGATTAGTCCTGTGACTATAACTGTACCTGGGCCAGTACCATACACCGATGATAGGGCCATTCCGTGGCATTATGGTTCCGATGTCTATGTAGCTGGACAAAAGATGGAAAGTAGACCTGTTGCTGATCTGACTATTGAGAATGTGGGAGGTGTTGGGGGTTTTACCCGAAGCGGTCGTTTGTTTGCTCCCCCTGCATTGAGAAAGGATCCTGAGGCCGAAGCTTCGTCCAAAGACAAAGGAAAGCAAACTGCGATTGACGAGTCAACTACTCCTGTGGCTGGGCAGGGGACGTTTGAAAAGGAGGTAGAGGAGTTCATGAGGATCATCAAAAGGAGTGACTATAAGGTGGTTGATCAACTGAATCAGACGCCTTCAAAGATTTCTATCTTGTCACTGTTGATGTGCTCACCCGCGCACCGAGAAGCCTTGCTGAAAGTACTTCAAATGGCTTACGTTCCTCAAGAGATCACTGTCAATCAACTTGAAGCTGTTGTTGGAAGTGTCAATGCTAGCCATGGCTTAGGCTTCACTGACAGAGATCTCACTTCGGAGGGAAGAAATCACAATAAAGCACTGCATATCACGATGGAATGCAAGGGCGCTGTGTTGTCGCATGTTCTTGTAGACACGGGCTCTTCTTTGAATGTGCTTCCGAAAAAGGCGTTGATGAAGCTTGACATTGATGGGATTGTTCTGACGCCGATTGATCTGGTGGTTAAAGCTTTTGATGGTTCAAGAAGGTCGGTTTTCGGAGAGGTTGAGTTGCCTGTTAAGAAAGGCTCTCAAGTCTTCAAGAGTGTCTTCTATGTCATGGACATCCAGCCTGCGTATAGTTGCTTGTTGGGCAGACCATGGATACATGCAGCTGGAGCTGTCACTTCAACCTTGCACCAGAAACTTAAATACGTGGTGGACGGCCAGGTCATCACGGTTTGTGGGGAGGAAGATATATTCGTCAGTCATCTGTCAACGTTTAAATATGTGGAAATGGACGGAGAAATTCACGAGACTTTGTGCCAAGCTTTTGAGGCAGATGTCAGTATCTTGACTCCGGTGAAGAAAAACAACGAAGGCACGTCAATTCATTCCTACCAGGAAGCAAAGGAGGTCGTCCAATCAGGCAATGCTCAGGGCTGGGGCAAGCTATTGGAGCTGGAAAAGAAGGATGACAAATTCGGCTTAGGATATCAGCCTGGGGGGTCTACTCAGAGTAGTAAAGCTATCTCATTCACAAGTGCTGGGTTGCTCGACCGCGATCAAATCTGTATGGCAAGCCAAGACGGAGATAGTGACCGAGACTGGGACAACAATTGGATCCGCCCGTGTGCACCCGGCGAGGAGCTAGGAAATTGGTCTGCTGAAGACATTGTTCAAGTCACCTGGCTCTCAAAGTAATTGTTTGTTTCCTTTTATTAGCATACTGCATTGTCAAGTCCAGCATTCTGCCCAAGATGCTTGGATCCATTGTATTGGGCCACCATGTTTTGTATCGCATTGTTATTTTGCTATGAAATAAAAGGACATTTTCAGACAAATTGTGTTCTCTTTCTTTGTTTTTAAACTTTTTCACAAAAACAATATATAAAAATGGCAATGTGTTTTTTCATTTTTTGTTTCGTGTTAGCGTCTCTTTTTCAAAATAAGCAGATTCTGAATAAGCACATCATTTGTGCAGTGTTGATCATCCGGATTCCACGGATAACGTTCCTGCTATGACTATGCATGACTTTGATAATCCAGTCTACCAAGCTGATGAAGGGGTTGAGGAAGACTGTGACCTCCCTGAAGAGTTGGTCAGATTGTTAAAACAGGAGGAACGGGTTATTCAGCCTCATCAAGAAGAGATTGAGACCATCAACATTGGCAGTGAAGATGCAAAGAAAGAAATCAAGATAGGGGCCAATCTGCAGGCCAACGTCAAACAAGAGCTGATCAGTATGCTGAGAGAGTATGTGGATATCTTTGCTTGGTCATATCAAGATATGCCAGGTTTAGATACCGACATCGTGATGCATAAGCTACCCCTGAGAGAAGATTGTCCTCCTGTAAAGCAAAAATTGAGAAGAACTCGCCCGGATATGGCGATGAAGATCAAAGAGGAGGTGCAGAAGCAGTGGGATGCCGGGTTCCTTGCCGTGACTAGTTACCCACCGTGGGTAGCTAACATCGTACCAGTACCTAAGAAGGACGGCAAAGTCCAGATGTGCGTTGACTATCAAGATTTGAACAGAGCAAGCCCAAAGGATGATTTTCCGTTGCCACACATTGACGTGTTGGTCGACAATACTGCTCAATTCTCGGTGTTCTCCTTCATGGATGGATTCTCCGGTTATAATCAGATAAAAATGGCGCCGGAAGACATGGAGAAGACAACGTTCATTACCCCATGGGGAACATTCTGCAATAAGGTCATGCCCTTCGGTCTGAAGAACGCAGGGGCAACTTATCAACGGGCGATGGTCACGTTGTTCCATGACATGATCCACAAGGAGATCGAATGTTATGTGGATGATATGATTGCAAAGTCCAAAGACGAAGAGGAGCATTTGGTTAATTTGAAGAAGTTGTTTGATAGATTGATCAAGTATAAGCTGAGGTTGAATCCGAACAAGTGCACTTTCGGAGTGCGTTCCGGAAAATTGCTGGGTTTCATTGTAAGTCAAAGAGGAATTGAGGTAGATCCTGCTAAAGTGAAAGCTATTCAAGATATGCCTGCACCGAGGACAGAAAAAGAAGTGCGCGGGTTCTTAGGTAGATTGAACTACATCTCTCGGTTCATATCTCACCTAACGGCCACGTGCGAACCGATATTCAAGTTGCTAAGAAAAGAGCAAACGGTCAGGTGGAACGATGATTGCCAAAGAGCTTTCGACAAAATAAAGGAATATTTGCAGGAACCTCCAATTCTGATGCCTCCAGTGGAGGGGAGACCATTAATCATGTACTTGACCGTATTAGAAGGGTCGATGGGGTGTGTGCTCGGCCAACATGACGAGTCTGGTCGAAAAGAGTACGCCATTTATTACCTTAGCAAAAAGTTTACCGACTGTGAATCCCGATACTCACTGCTCGAGAAAACTTGTTGCGCTTTGGTATGGGCTGCTCGCCGACTGAGGCAGTATATGTTGACCCATACTACACTTCTCATTTCCAAGATGGACCCTGTCAAGTACATCTTTGAGAAACCAGCATTGACTGGAAGGGTTGCTAGATGGCAGATGATTTTAACTAAATACGACATCCAGTACACTTCTCAGAAAGCCATCAAAGGAAGTGTATTGTCGGAATACCTTGCTCAGCAACCTCTTGAGGATGACTATCAGCCGATGAGATTTGATTTCCCTGATGAGGACATCATGTACCTCAAAACAAATGATTATGAGGAACCACTTCCGGAGGAGGGGCCTGACCCTGAATCCAAATGGAAGTTGATGTTTGATGGGGCCGTCAATATCAATGGTCGTGGAGTTGGTGCCGTACTCATTAATCCTGAAGGTGTCCACTTACCCTTCGCTGCCAGAATTACTTTTGGCTGCACCAACAATGAAGCGGAATACGAGGCGTGTATAATGGGAATAGAGGAGGCAATTGATCTTCGGATTAAGAACCTCGATATATTCGGAGATTCAGCCCTCGTCATTAACCAAATTACCGGCAAGTGGTATACACATCAAGAGCATCTAGCTCCATACAGAGATTATGCTAGAAAACTGTTGACATTCTTCACGACAGTTGAGCTCAAATACATACCACGTGACGAAAATCAATTTGCCGATGCTTTGGCCACTCTCTCTTCGTCGATTAAAGTCCTGTGTTGGAATTTTGTGCCCAGAATTGACATATCCAGGCTTGACTCTCCAGCTTATGCTTTCTTTGTAGACGCCGTGTCTGACGAGAAACCTTGGTATTTTGATATCAAGTTATTCCTGGAGAAGCAAGAGTACCCAACAGGGGCATCTTCCAAAGACAAAAAGACCTTGAGGCGACTTGCTGCTAGTTTCTTCTTGAACACAGACGGGGTTTTGTACAAGAGGAACTTCGACATGGTTTTGCTCAGATGCGTGGATAGACACGAAGCAAGCCTGTTGATGCAGGAAGTCCATGAAGGATCTTTTGGTACCCATGCAGGAAGGCATGCTATGGCAAAGAAACTGCTGAGATCAGGGTATTACTGGATGACAATGGATGCAGACTGTTGTTCATTCGCTCGTAAATGCCACAAGTGCCAAATATATGCAGATAAAGTGCATGTTCCTCCTAACCCGCTCAACGTCATGTCATCTCCTTGGCCTTTCTCTATGTGGGGCATTGACATGATCGGGAAGATCGAGCCAACTGCTTCGAATGGTCATCGCTTCATCCTGGTCGCGATTGATTACTTTACTAAGTGGGTAGAAGCAGCGTCTTATGCCAATGTCACTCGCCAAGTGGTGGCAAGATTTCTGAAAAGAGATATCATATGCCGATATGGAGTGCCCGAAAGGATCATTACTGATAATGGTTCTAATCTCAACAACAAGATGATGGCAGACTTATGTCGGGACTTCAAAATACAGCATCACAATTCTTCTCCTTACCGACCGAAGATGAATGGTGCGGTAGAGGCAGCTAACAAAAATATCAAGAAGATTGTGCAGAAGATGGTTATCACCTACAAGGATTGGCATGAGATGTTACCGTTTGCTTTGCATGGGTACCGAACGTCGGTCAGGACATCAACAGGGGCAACTCCTTTCTCTCTGGTGTATGGCATGGAAGCAGTCCTGCCTGTTGAAGTAGAGATTCCTTCACTGCGCGTGATGATGGATGTCAAACTGGATGAGGCTGAATGGGTGCGTGCTCGTTACAATCAGCTATGTCTAATTGAGGAAAAGAGATTAGCGGCTATCTGTCATGGTCAGCTTTATCAGAGGAGAATGAAGCGGGCATTCGACCAACGAGTACGTACCCGAGAGTATCAAGTGGGAGAGCTTGTATTGAAGAGAATCGTTCCTCCAGGTTCAGATAACAGGGGCAAGTGGACCCCAAACTACGAAGGACCATTCATAGTGAAGAAAGTCTTCTCAGGAGGAGCGCTGATGCTCACCACTATGGATGGAGATGACTTCCCATCCCCTATTAACTCGGACGCAGTTAAAAAATACTTCGCATAAAGAGACCCGCTGGACACAAAAAACAGAATGTACGTCCAGGCAAGAAAAGGGCATCCCGGCGAGCTAAAAAAAACAGAATAAAAAGCTCGGGCAAAAATTAGGGAAATAAATATAAAAGATGTGTACACCCGCTGAGTTGAAAAGCCACATTGGACAGCTCAGGCAAAAAAGGGTATCCCGGTGGATTGAAAACCCGAGAGGGCGATCCACGCAAAATAAGGGAATAAGCGAACAACTGTGATCCGAGTTATCTGAACCACCTCATCGTTTCGTACAACTTGACAATGTCGGAAGGATAGGAAACAGTTCCCTCGTCCTCTCAGAAAGCCAAAACAGAATGGAAAATCTTGAAGACATGCAGGTCATAGCGGAAATGGAACTCCTTGGAATGCCGTGTACATTGCCATTAGGATAGTTTCTTTTCTCAATTTCTATAGTGGCTACCTCTTTCCAGGTGGTTGCTTCCTGATGTAAATCTTTGCCTATTCAAAGGCTATCCAATAAAATAATATTCAGTCAGAAAGCTGTGTGTGTTTACTTTTGTTTGCAAAATGTCCTGAATTTTTGGCAAAAATAGCATTGCATCTAAACAGGGTGATAATCTTGAAAAGAAAGCTGACATGCAGGGAAACTGTAACCCTCTTTGAGTGTCGGGTGATAATGGATGAGCAGATCATGCCATGCAAATCCCCGGGACATGCGTGTGTTTTCTGTTGTTGCAGGATGGCGGCACATTCTCTCAAGCAATGTACTCTTCCCCAGTAGAGTATTTCCCCAAGCAGAGATTTCTTCTCCAACAGGTATCTGAAGCCTGGCATCTCTGGCAGAGATTTTATCCAGCTAAGTATGGGCGGTAGCCCAAGCAGGTTCTTCTTCCCCAGTGAAGTAGCAGTCCATTCTTCCCCAGTGAAGTATAGCCAGCAGGTGCTTGAAAGCCTGACGTCATCAGAGATGGAATTAACCGTATTCTGTTCCCAGCAAGAGTCCTTGCTTATCAGGTACCTGAAAGCCTGATATTCCCTCAGAGTTTTGAATCATCAGATGCTCTCCCTAGCCAGAGTATTTGCCCAAGAAGCTTCCCCAGCCAAGTCTGAAGACGAGCTGTCCCCACAGAGTTCATATTTGATTTTCACCTCCGTCCGTGAAATATTTCCCAGCAAAGTTGCCCTATTGCTGTTTTATTTGATGATACAGCCAGGTATTCATCACCTCAGTCGGAGTGGGTATCCAGACTTCTTGACTTGTCTTCCCCTGTAGAGTTGTATCTATTGCTGCCAATCAGGCATTTGTCTACCGCTCATCTGCGTTTGTCAACACTCGTTTGTGTTATCCCTAAGCAGGTTTTTCCCCAGCAAGGACATATTACTGCTTTATTGTTGCTCGTCTGCATCTTTCAATACTCGTCTGTGTTAGCTCAGTGGTATAGCTCGTTTGATTTCCCCAGTGGTGGTTTAAGATTGCTTTGATTTTTCTCGTTCGCAATTCTAAACACTCGTTTGTGGTTGGTTATATCAGTTGCTGTTTGCTCGTCTACAATTTCCAGCATTCGTCTGTGCTTTGAAATGGTTACCTTGTTATTGCTCGTCTGCAGTTTCCAGCACTCGTCTGTGTTTGGTTATGATAGTTGTTTGTCCGCAACTCCTCAACACTCGTCCGTGTTCCGATGATATTTGTTGATTGATCGTCTGCAACCTCCCAGCACTCGTCTGTGTTTGGTATGGGATCCTTCGCTGCACTCGTCTGTGCCCTGATATGTGTTCTCTATTGTTGCTCGTCTGCAACTGTCCAGCACTCGTCCGTGTTTGTTTGAAGCTCGTCTGCTTTTATTCCCCAGAAGTTGTTTGTGTTTGAAGCTCGTCTGCTTTGCCTGGATACTCGTCTGTATCGTCCTCAGCACGTGTCTGTGCTAGCTTGCACCTGAATGTGAAGATTTGTTGTTTATCCTGATATTTCTGTGACTACTTCAAATGCTCGTCTGTGTTTGAACTTCTGGTATTCGTCTATACCAGTGGCTGATACTCGTCTGTATCATCGCCTGAAGCACTCGTCTGTGTTTCTCAGATCATCGTCCGATACTCGTCTGTATCTTTGACTATTGGCACTCGTCTGTGTTCTCTTGATGATCATCCAATACTCGTCTGTATTGAAGAGGTTTAAAATCCTGACAGTGGGAATTAAATGTCGAAATGGTTACCGGGCCTGGCGTAACAGGTAAATCCGAGGGAGGCTCGTCCGTCTCAGGCACCAATTATTATGGTTGCTGCACCTGGCGTAACAGGTTTGCTCAGAAGACTCGTCTGTCTTATACCATATATCCGCGGATAATATATGGAGAAGGTTCGTCTACCTTGATTGCATGTCTATCCCACAGACTTATATGCATTCCCGGAACCTGCGTAAGGGTTGTCCGAAGAAGACTCGTACGTCTTATTCCACTTATCTGCGTAAGGGTTAGTGAAGGAGATTCGTCTATCTCAGGCTACTTTGAAAATCCTTAAGGGCTCGTCCGCTCTCTGCACCTGGCGTCACAGGTCATTCGAAGACTCGTCTGTCAACGTGATAGTATTCCAGATATCAGTTTCAACTTGGAAGAAGCTCGTCTGTTTTTTCTCTCCTTCTTATCCCCAGAGCGTCATCTGGTTGGGTTTATTTCCCAGTGTTGCATTCTTCGTCAGAGTGCAAATTTCAGGTCTTCTTGGTATTCAATCACAGTTTATCTCGAATGGCTGATAGTCGTTGCTCTCACCCTTTTCAGATTAACAGTTGATTGAATAAGGGCAGCTGTAACACCCCAAATTTGCCCTCTTGTTTTTAAGCATCATATCGCATCATGTTCATCATATTAATATCATTGCCATAGTTTTACATAGCATCATTAGCATAGAAAAATGAAACATAACATTCATTGTGGAAGCATAGCATATGCTAGCAGTGATTTCAGTGCAGTAATCTGGGGCCAATAGACATTTGACCTGATCTTGGTCAAACTACCAAATGTTTCTTCGGTTGTAAATTATCTGTCTCAGTGGACTATGTCCCCAAGAATGGCATATCCAAAGTTCGAGTGGTTGGGTGTGAAAATTCTCTGGTTATCGAACGGTGGATTGTGATAAGGTTGGTATAGTTCATTTTGATTAAGGATTCATCAGTTCATCATTGGTTCCTCTGAGGATTTATTTTCTTCAGTATGAATATGGATTATCAGGACAGTGTTCAGATGTTGGTTGCAGTTTGATTGGCAAATTATTCGGTGGATTGGTGACGATTATGTTCATTTATCAGTAGCTTGTGCGTGAAGAGTTCAAATTTGGTTCTGGGCTTAAAATAAAAAAAAAAGATCGTTACTTCATCCATTACCCGATTCATATTTTTTATTATCCACCTATTTTTCTATTTTTCTTATTTCCAAATATCCAATTATTTTTTTTCACTCCTATCCATTCTTTTTCATATTTTATTCACTTATATAAAGAAAATCTTCCATTTTTCTCATTCCAAGTTATTCCTTTTTTTATTTTTAACATTCCCATTTTTTGTACAAAAAATATATATTAAACAAATCCATTACTTTTTCTAATCCATTCATAAAAAGTATATACATCATTGGCCCACTCTTATTAATTTTGATGCAAACAAAAAAAAAGGGGGGAAAAGCTAAGCCAATCCTTCATATTGACCAGCCATTAAACTTTTGCCCTTCGCACACACCGTAAACACACAACAGAAGCTAGCTTCAGTCCTCCAAACGCAAGCCGCAGCTAAACTATATCAGCTTACCACACTCAGTACAGTTCAGAAGAGGAAAAGCTTATTATGACGATTATATTGTTCTTCAAAAATCACCACAAAATAAAATTTAATAAAAAAAAGAGAGGAAAAAGTTTGTTGTAACAGAATTGGTATCTTACAATAACAGAAAAAAGCAAATTTCAACTTGGTCCATATATTATTTTCGATCCTCATTCAATACCATAAGAGGGAGAATACAACAGAATAACAGGATTGAAGATTCTAAGGCTAACAGAACCACTCTCTCAAAATTATCCAGAAATCTCTAACAGAATCACTCACTCTCAAAAAAAACTCTAACAGAAATCTCTAACAGAATGACTCACTCTCAAAAAAACTCTCCAAAATCTCTAACAGAAGGGGACTCTGATCATAACAAGAAAACAGAGTGCAGATAACAGAATTGGGGAATCTCTCACCAATCTCTCTCTAACCAAGTCTCTGAAATCTGAGAGCATTCTCTGGATCTTGAATCAGTTCTTCAATCTTCATCAATTTTTCTCCATAGAATTCAGCCAATCCTTCATGATTTGCATCAATTCTCTTCAAGCTTCTCCACACAAGATTTGAATTGCTCTTCCAAACTCAGTCAAGAGCATAATCTTCATCAACTTTGCTCACATCTTCCTCATCAATACAGTGAATTCAGCTTCGATTTTCGATTCAATGGCATAGCTAGAATTCTGCTTCAATCGCTCTAATCAATTCAGCCTCTTCAATCGGTTGAATTCGTCGCATCGGCATTGATAACTCTGTGAAGCAATCCAATATACAGTCATATGAAATCAAGAGGATCAAAACAAAGTTACGAAACGGAAGCAAAGTTCTATAGCATTAACGAAATTGCAAGACAGTTATGAATAAGTGAAGCGTTACCGAATCGAGGCGGATATACTTGCAGTTGGCGGCATCATCAATCGAAGCTCATAATCTTGTATCAATTTCGCGGCGGCTTCTTCAATTCCGTCGGATAACAGGTACGAATTTGAGCTTGTAGGTGCATACGTTCGCAGTTGTGTTTACTTATCGTGACCTTGGATTTTGATCTGCTTGTTTGAGTTGAGTTTTGAACATTTGTTTCTGAGTTTTTTTCTGGATTGGAAATAAGCGTGAGGTAGAGAGAAATTTAGGTTAGGTTTTAGAGAAATGGAGTGGTGAGGGTAGTTGCGAACTCAGGGGAGTGGTGCGGCGGAAACTCTGTGTGAGAAGACGGAAATAGGAACGGTGGCGGCGGAGGGATTGGTTGAAGGAAGGTGATGACCGGCGAGCGAAGGAGACGGGAGGAACCTATGAGCATGGCGATGGCGGTGAGAGTAAGATTGGAGAAGAAGAGGCCGAATGATGAATATGAGGGGGATGAGTAAGACGCTGAGAGGGAGGGTGAAAGCTGGGGGAGGGCTTTGCACCGATGATGTTTGGGAGGCTGTAGGTGAAGGTGTGGCGGCGGCGGCGGCTGTTTTAGGGTTAGAAAGGGGGGAAGGAGAGTTTGTGAGGGAGAGAGAGGAATTTTGTTGTTGCTGTGTTGTTGTTTTTTAGTATAATGTTTAGAAATAATATATAGTGTTTAATTAATTGATAAAAGTTTAGAAAAAAAATAATAAGTTTAGATAATATAAAATGCTTAGGATAATTACTGTTTAGGAAAGGATAGAAATTAGTATAAAGTTTAGATAATTTGTTTAGGGAATAGGGATGAATTAATTAGAATATTAATGTTTAATAAGTAGATTAATTTTTGTTTGAAAATATGAAAGGATAAGTAGATTAATTTTTGTTTGAAAATATGAAAGGATAGAAATTAGTATAATGTTTAGAAATAGTGTTTAGGAAGATTAATAGTGTTTAGAAACTATAAAATGTTAATTAGGTTAATAGATTGTTTAGAAATTTAACATAATGTTTGACTAATTAACAATTTTTAGGAAATATAGTGATAAAAAAAAGAGAGCTGTTAGGGAATAGAGTTAATATAATGTTTAGGAATTTGTTTAGAAAATAAGTGATTAGAGTGTTGTTTAGTTAAGTTGATATATAGTTTAGGAAATATAATTGTTAGTATTAATAATAATGTTTAGGGAAATAAAATGATTAGGAAATATAAAGAGTTTAATTTTTGATTAGAATATTTTGTGTAGGATTAATTAGCAATGATAATTGTTTAGGGAATATAAAGAATTAGTTTAGTACATAATGTTTAGTTAATGATTGTTTGGAAAATATAAAATGTTAATTAGTTTAAAAAACTGTTAGAAAATAGATAGAATTTAAGTAGGTGAATATTGTTTAGATTTTTGTTTAGAATAAAGAGTTCAGGTTTAATTAATTTAGAAATTGTTTTAGAAATATAATATAGTTTTTAGGATTAGTATATTGTTTAGAAATTGTTTTAGGAAATATAATATGGCTTTAGGATTAGTATATTGTTTAGAAATTGTTTTAGGAAATATAATATGGCTTTAGGATTAGTATTTTGTTTAGAAAATAGTTTAGGAAATATAATAGAATTTAAGAGTTTAAGGGTTTAAAAAAATAGAAATAATTGATTAGGATATTGTGTAGTTAAGTTGATATACTGTCTAGAAAATAGGAGTAGATTAATTAGAATAATGTTTAGTTAATGATTGTTTAGGGAAATAATGATATTTGTTTGGAAATATAAAAAAGAGTCTAATTAGATTAATTAGAATAATATGTTTAGTTTGGATAACAGTTCAGAAAATAATAAAGAATTAGGTTTAGTATATTTGTTTAGAAAAATAGTTTAGAAAAAATAATAATGTTTAATCAATTAGAATGTGTTTAGGATTAATATCATGTTTAGAAAAATTGTTTAGAATATAAAAAGATTTTAATTAGTTGAGATTAATTAGGAAATAATTGTTAGAAAATAGGATAGTTTAATTAGTTAACTTTTCTTTTAGGAAAATATAATAATTAGAAAAAAGAGACTGTTAGGACATAATATAAAATTTTTTTTAGAAAATTGATTAGTAAAGAATGTTAATTAGATAATTGTTTAGAGAATAAGAAATTTAAGAAAGTTGCTTGTGTGTTTGAATTTGGGCTGGTGAAATTCCTGGGCCCAGTGTTTGTTCTTTTCGCACCCCATCATTTAGCATGTATCAACCTTTGCTTTTTTCAGTTTTTTTTATTTTTATTCGAATCCCTTTTCTTTTGGGCGCGTATCTTGGGCTTAACCCAGGTGCTATTCGCACCTCACTCGTCCCAGGCCCATTCTAATTACACTTCCAAGCCCTGCTTTTAGCAACTCATTCCATTTCCTTAATTTTCTTTGTTAATTTGTTTTCCTCTTTTATTTCAGTTTGGTTTTAATTCGTATAAAATATAAATATTCATCTAAAAATTCCCAAATAAATCATATATGTTCCTTTGTGTCTCTAGAATTTTGTCACATTTTTATTTTTATTTTTTTATTGATTAGCGTGCCAGAATTAAATCACCAATGTATATAGCTTCATTTGCTTCATTTCTTGACCAACCTGTCTTGTTGATTTTCCATAGACTTCAATATTTGGAGTTTTGATCCCATTCTTTTTGCATTGTGTTCCTAAGATCTTCTAGTTTTCATGTGATTTTTCTCAGAATTTTTAGAAATTTATTTCTTGGGTTTTGATCTGATATCTTGTGATGAAAGTTTTCTGTCCTAGCTTGTGTTTGTCCATCCATTTAACCTAGTTCCTTTCTGAATTTTTGCAAGTCCTTTTGGAAAATTGATATATTGTGTTTTAAGATCATTTGGGTTCAGTTGTAGAATTTTTAGATGGTTGGTTGATTATTTATGGATTTTTGTTCTCACCTTGTCCCATTTTGCTTCTTTTGGTTCATTAGATTTCTTATAGGCTTAGAAGGGCACTTGTGCCAACTTTTTCTTCTTGTTTGGGGTTCCTTTGGGGTATGGGTGCCTTCCTGGTCCTAGGATAGGTCTTGGTTCTTCTAAATTTTTGAGTTTGCTTCATATTCAAGTCATTTGTTTCTTTAAGTGTTTAAATTCCATTTTTTTTGGTTCCATAGCTTTTATTTTGATATTGTTTGGTATTGTGTGACTTCTCTCTTCATCTTGCTGGACTATTAGTCTCTTCTTTATACCATTTTGATTCTGGTTTTGAACTTTGTGCTTGTATTCATTTGTGTATGCTAACCTTGCAGGGGCTATGGTAAGTGTGAGATGTGGGAATTGAGTTCCACATCTCTAATTCTTATCTCTTCCCTTTATGTTTATGTGAATTAACTCTCTTTTGTTGGGCCTAGGCCTTTCTCATCCCTTCTTCTATCTTCTTCTTCTCTTCTTCATTAGGATAGAAACCTCACTAACCTTTAGGATATCCATGCATGTAACACTTAGGATTGCTTTAGTCCCCTTTAGAATTTTTCCTTTGAGATCCTTTGGTGTTCTCTCTCTTCTCATCTTCAAACTTAATTTTAATTCACTTAATAAAGGTTGAGTACTTTCATGTGACGTGAGACTTTGCTATGAGATGCTCACATGCGTTCCATTTCGGGGCGAGGTGTGAGTCATCACTCGTGGTGGATATGTCTTAACATGAGTACCTCACAGAGAAAAGCTAAAAAAACACTTCTGGACCAAAAAACCACAAAAACACTTAATAAGGGTAATAGGCCAGTGTGCTTGAGCCTTCACTTGTGGGACTAGCTTTGGGGATTTCCTCCATAGATAGGTGTGCCTCTTGCGCATTCCATTTCGGGATGATGTGAGATGTACACATCCCATTGAGTAAGACTTAAGTACACTCACCTATGCAAACTTTCACAAATAAAAGCTTCATAAAAATCTCAAACAAATAATAAGCGTCTTTCCTTCGGGAATTCTTTTCTCACCTCATTCGCTCCGTACGCGAACTTGCTCCTACTTGTCACTTTGCAAGACGGTTACGCACTCGTCGTCCGAGTCTGCAACACCTGAGCAATGACATAGGCAGTTCAAGCTTTAATTCACAAGTAATTTCTTTTCTACCCCTAGTTAGGGGAACTACGGCGTCTCTGATCCTCATTATCCCGATGAGGTACGTAGGCAGCGGGGTAGGGCCCGTTCGAGCACACTCTTTATTTTCCCTACATTTCCCTTTTCTTTCCATTTTCTTATTTCAGTTTTCATTTCCATTCCAGTTCCAGTTAGCGGTTTTATTCAGTAGCATATCATTTCTCACCCTTTGAAACAAAACAAGCAAGCGTGGATCCCGTCGGGTACGACGGACGGATTGGGGTGCTAATACCTTCCCAATTCGTAACCGAATCCCGAACTCAGATCTTTGGTTCGCAAGGCCTCGTCCTTTTCCTTCTTCCTCAGGTTTGTGCAACATTACCTTTCCCATTCTTTCGGGATAAAAATGTCTGGCTGGCTCTAACCTTTACGCGCCACTTTCGCGTTTGTACTAGGATGAAAATCCCGGGAGCGACATAATTGTCTGGCTGGAAAAGTGGATTTTGGTTCAGGAAATCGTAGCGAGTTGAGTGCAGAACGTAGATGGGAGAACTGTGAGAATTACAGAGCTCGCTTAGCGAGCTGGAGCTCTCTTAGCGAGCAAGGTGAACTTTGGAAGAGTCGGAATATAGAGAGTTGCTCGTTTAGCGAGCAATCCCCCTCGTTGAGCGAGGTCTGGAGCAAAAAATGTTGATTTTTAATTCCGAAAAATTCCATAAAATTATCTAATTAACTTAGTAATGTATTGGAATTGGAGTAGTGTGGATTGAGACAGCGAAAAGAGAGTTGTACATGTAATTTTAGAGATAATTTGTATAACTCAAAAATGAACATAGTTTAGTATGTTTATTGGACTTGTTGTTGTTGTTGTTGTCATGAGTTGTTGTTGTTGTGATAAGTTATTTATTATCGCGTTTTGATACATGTATATGTAATATGTGGTTATATTTGTTGTATTTGCGGTTGTGGTGGTTGAAGTTGTTTTATGTGGTTATATAATAAAATGTGCATGATGTTGATGATATCTAGTTGTCGTGGTGAATCATTGTATGATGATGTTGTTGATTTGTATAATGTGATTGTTGTATTTATGCATGTATGTCATTGGTGTTACATGACATGTTGCATGGGTGGAACATTATACCAAGGTAGGGTATAATGGTTGGATCCGAATGGATCTTTGTGTTGTTGGTGCAATCATGAAATAGGTATAGAACGTGGCCATGAAATAGGGGTCGAGGGTGTTATCATGAAATAAGGATCATATTGGACCATGAAATAGGGGTTGATGGGTGTGATCATGAAATAGGGGTCATACTGGACCATGAAAGAGGGGTCGAGAGTTTCGATGGGAAAATGATCTTGAGATAGAGATCGGAGTATGGTACCATATACATAGAGTCAAGTAGAGTCTAATTGCATGATTGTTGTTGTTATTGTTGTATTTTATGTTGGTGTGTATGATGTTGTTGTTGTATATGAGGTTGGTGTATATGATTTTGTTGTGTATATGTTGTGATTGTATGGTAGTCGAAAAGAAGTGGTGTCTAATTATGATACTTGCTAATTCTTATTATAATACTCTTTTGTGATGTAAATATCTCACCCCTTCTGTTTGAATGTTACCCTTATGTTGGTAACGTGCAGGTGAGCAACATAAGTCGAGTGGTGGTCAGTGAAGTAGGTGTACTTCACGTCTTTAGGATGTCGGCTCTAATACGTCGCTTTGGGTGTCGGGACGGTGTTTTCTTTTGTCTATTTCTTTCAGAAAAACATTTTTGTAATTGGATTATGATGTTGAGTTTTCTTTTAGAATATTTTCCACTGCATGTTGAACAATTTTCTTATAAACGTATCATTGAGCCAAAGTGTGGTTTTTAGAGCTGAATTGTAGCACTCAAATAGTCTTTGATGAGAATTTTACTCTGATTTTTAAAAATGTTTACTTGGGGTAATCTGGGTGTTACAAATTGGTATCAGAGCAGGTCGGTTCGTCCGACCAAGTGGTTAAGTCGTAGAGTTGTTGTGTTACTGTTGAGTGTTGAGAGTTATTGTTGTCGTTGTTGTTGATTCTAAATCATTGTTGGATTTTTGTTATGTGTAACATATTTAGAATGGTTGGAAGAAACGATGTTGCACTTGTCGCTGCTATGCAAGCGATGGCACAAGCTGTGCAAAATCTGATGAATGTTGGGGATTGCGAGAGTGATGAATTCAGGAAGAATGATCTGCCTACATTCAAGGGGAGGTATGACCCTGATGGAGCACAAGGTTGGCTTAAGGAGATCGAGATGATCTTTAGAGTGATGGAGTTCTCGGAAGGAAGCATGGTGCGGTTGGGTGCGCACAAATTGGTAGCTGAAGCTAATGATTGGTGGGTTGTCACTCGTCAACGGTTGGATGCGTCTGGCGAGGCAATCACCTGGGTTGTATTTAAGAGGGAATTTTTAAGGAAGTATTTTTCTGAAGATGTTCGGGGAAAGAAGGAAATCGAGTTTCTAGAGTTGAAGCAAGGCCGTATGTCCGTGACTGAGTATGCTGCGAAATTCACTGATTTGGCGAAGCTTTATCCTCATTAAAGCAAGGCAACTACTGAATTCTCGAAATGTGTCAAATTTGAGAGTGGTTTGAGGCCTGAGATTAAACAGTAGATTGGTTATCAAAGGATACATAGATTTTTAGATTTGGTGGATTGCTGTAGGATATTTGAGGAAGACAGCAAGGCTCGATCTGAGCCTTTTAAAGGCTTAGCTGAGAGAAGAGGGAAACAACAAATGAATCGTGGAAAACTTTATGTAGATCCTGCTGATAAGGGCAAGAAGAAACAAAATGAAGGTAAAAGGCCAGGTGGGGGAGGTTATCCCGCTTCGCTGAAGTGCTATAAATGCGATGAGATGGGTCATCGTGTCGGTGATCAGTCACCATTCTTACTAAATATTTCATTGTTTAATCGCAAATATTTCACGTAAACTGTGTCATTTTCGTTGTTTTCAGTAGTATTTAGTTAAGTTTTTCTATTATGAGTAAGTGTGTTATTAATTTAGAAATACTTGAAGATATTTTACGCTTTTGGTATGTTTGCAGACTGATAGCAGGTTTTTAAGCTTAGAGGATCAAGTGGTGCATGCAAAGCCGAGCCGAAGCGAGAAAACAGAAGAAAAAAAAGACAAAAGTGCAATACTCACTGCTCATACGCATTCCAGCAGAGAGGTGAAATAAAGAGAAGAAAACAAAGCTATGTTGATACGCATATGATGTAGGGCGTTACGCGTATGGGTTGGCGTGGTGGCAAGCCCTCAGGACCCTACGCATACAACTTTTGCATAAGACCTCGTCTATTACGCGTAACATCTTGGGCAATAGGCGTAATGGGCCCAAAAATCCAAAAAGCCCAAAAAGTAACCTATTTATTCCCAGAGCACAATTTTACCAGTGTTGGATGATTTTGGAGAGCAAAAATAAGGTTTTAAGGCCGACGACTCAGAAATTTATGAGGTTTTCATATGTTCAAGAGTTATACTATTGAAGATTGATTCCTCAAGATTTTCTGTAATGATAACACTTTCATCTTTTATTTTCTTTTTAGTTATGAGTAGCTAAACCCCTCATTGCTAGGGGGTGACCCTGATTTGGATTGTAATGACTTCGTATTATTGATGCAATGATAATTTTCTTTTCATTATTATTGATTTGATCTTGTTAATATTCCTAATGCTTGATTTGTCAGAAAAACGAATTTCGAATTTTAATGGATAATTAGAGGTTGGACAACGGTTATTCATAGACCTAACATGATCATTTGATAATAAATATAACCTAGGACTAGGAATATTTTATCCCAACCGGAATTTCTTGATAATCACATGCTTGATCATGAACAGAATTAACTATGGGCATAGTAATTAGGTTACATGACCAAAGACCTTTTCTCTAAGGACTTAGGATTGGATACTCTTAAGAACCGGTAATCAATTGTTGTGAATCATGTTATTGCATCGATAAATAGAAGTTATTACATGAAGAATCATTCACATACTCTGGCAATCTACTCATATTTGTTCTCAGTTCAACTATTTACTCATTTTCTTCCTTTACAAATTTTAGAATTATTTTTATTTAGAACTAAATTACTATTGCTTTTTGTTTAATTGAAACTTATTATAAACTCCGTATCTTCAAGCAGTCCTTGAGATCGAGATTTTGGGACTTTTCCTATTATTACTACAGTGGGCAAAAATAGTACACTTGCTATTTATCCATCATGTTTTTGGCGCCGTTGCCGGGGATTTCCAAAGATAATACAGTTATCGATTTGTTTCAATTAAAATTTTGTTGCTCTGCGACTAAAATTTTATTTTCTATATTTTATTAATTTTCTATTTTTATCATTCTAATCTTTGTCTAATCTGTGTATGTGAGGTAAGGTCTCAACCGAATTTTCATTTGACGCAGAACCTGAAAGATCATTGCGCGAAAGACTCTACATAGCTAGGATTGAAAGGCTGGCAGGGACGAGTTTTGGTCCTATAGTTGTGTATCAAGCGGAAGAGAATAATACACCTGTGCATTCTAGTCAAGCAATACAGACACTGAGAGTGAAGCAGAGTCAGACAGAGTTGACATGGATGACAATCCACCTCCTACGGAGAGATTGCTAGGTGACTATGGATGAACTAATGCTCCACCGAATCGGTGACCATTTTAAACCAACCGGTGAATGTGGCTCATTTCTAGCTACATCCTTCTACCATCCTCTATTTGGAAAGTAAACCTTTCTCAGTGTAACACCCCAAATTTTCCCTCTTCATTTTAAGCATCATATCACATCATATTCATCATGAACATATCATTTTCTTAGCATTCTAGCATGGAAAGATGAGGCATAACATTCTTCATGACCTAGCATTAGGCATATGATCACCTGGGGAGGTTCTTGAAGCATTTAAAGCCATGTGTCGCTCCCACCAGATGACACTCGGTCAGATGGGGTACAGACGCGAACGGTCGGCGAAAGAAGAAAAATAAAAGAGTCGCCAGCTAGGCATTTTTATCCCGAAGGAAAGGTAATGCTGCATAAACCTAGAAAGATAGGGATAAGACGGTTGCGAACCAGAAAGACTGAGAAAGGGGGTTGGTTACAACCTGGGAAGGTATTAGCACCCAGATTGTTTGTCATACTCGACGGGATCCACGCTTGAAAGATTTATGTTTTAAAGGGGGAGTGTCAGTGCAAATTGTGTATCAAAGCTGGAAAGAATGCAAGTGTTAGTGCTAAAAGAAAGTGAAGTGAAATGTGAGAGTGTCAGTGTAAGAACAAGAGTGAAATGCTCAAAACTATGAGGCTCAAAGAATAATGCTGGAGGAGGGGGAATATACAGAGACTTTTGTTCGATAACTGTTAAGTTATGCCTACGTATCCTCTCGTGCAATGAGGAAGTCAGAACACCGTAGTTCGACCCAAAGAGACTGAAAGATAAATTGACTTGTGAACTGCTTGCTTGTCTATGCTCAAGTGTATGACCTGTCTGGCTCAGGTGCTAACTGTCTTGCATTAGACGGAAGAAGCAAGTTCTCGTTTGTGAATGAAGATGATGAGAAAAGAATCCCGGAGGAGACGATTATTGTTTGTTTTTGTGTTTTCAGTCTTTTATTGCTTTTTTGAATTTGCCATAAGTTAATGAGCTTAAGCCTAAACCAAGGGTTAGTAAACTCATCACATCCTCCCTCTGATTAGGGGTAATGAGAATACCTTAAGTATGAAGTAAGTACCTCACACTTAATCACCATGGTGTAGGATTGAGATCATTAACCTACTTGTGATTATTTAGATGTTTTTGTAGTTTTTGTTTAGTGTTAAGTAATGAGTTTAAGCCATAATCAAGGATTTAATGGACCAATTACACTATCCTAATAGAAGGATAATAGATGAGAACATTTAAGCTGAGGAAGGCTCCTCAACTTAATCCATGATTAGGGATTAACCTCATGACAAAACAAAGCCTTTATTGAAGTGGATTTTAGTTAATTATAAGATTAAGAAATGGATTTTATGGTTTATAAGACAACTTGAGGGGGACTTGTCCATTAACACTAGGGTTAGTCCTTCTTAACCAATTAAGGAAGAATTAGAACCCTAATGCAAGGCCCAAGTTACAATCTTGATGTCTTAGTGATTATTAAGTGGATTGATTAAAGGATTTAAACATATTAAGGGTTTAACACTTAAGATTAAAGTTATACACTCCATCCTAATAGAAGGATGCAGGCATAAGCTTAATCACAAAGCCTTAAAACCTTTAGGGTTTAGTCCTTGATTAAGAGATGAGAAGAGAGACTCAAAGATGACACAAAGGTAAAAACTAATGGGGGGACTAATCAAACCCTAATCATGATCATGCTTGGTTGTTCCTAGGGTTTATGAGGCTTGCAAAAGATCTTCAGGAGAAAAGCCACCAGGAAAGAAGCAGATGAAAGGAGAAAGAAGCAGAGAGAAGCAAGACAACTTGCTTCACTTAAGAAGACAAGTTGCTTGAAGGAAGAAAGTGGGAAAGAACATGAATGAGCAAGCTCACTCTAATTCACAAGATAAAATGCAGCAATGATGCATAAGAGAGATGAGAAGAGATTATGAGAAGTGAAGGCAAATTCACTTCTCAAACACTTACCACCTGAAAAGTTAGCAACAAGAAATGAAATGAAATGAAAATAAGATGAAATGCAAAGATTAAAACCAAAGTCAGAAGTATAATCATGATTCAAATGATGCTATGAGATGGTATGAAAGCAAACTAAGAGATTTGGATGATCATACAAAGGAATGAAGATGCAAATGAGACATGAAAGGAAGCATGAAAACTGATGAAATGCAATGGATGCATAACATGGTAAATGGATGATGCAATGATCAAGCATGATTTCAATATGTCCTAAGATATCTTATATGTCATGTGGATTCACAAAATATCATGGCAAGTTCATGTATGCAAGCATATGAAGAATGAATGTAAATGAAGGCAAAAATTAGGGTTTATGAACAAGATGCAATGCAAAATTCAAAATCAGAAGCAAATGACAATATAAAAAAATGAAAATGGGATCAAAGGTACCCTAAACCTATACAAGTTCACTGCCCAAAGGAGGAGACCTAAATCTAAACCTAATGGAAGTTATGATTTTTCTAAGTCAACTAGGGTTTCAAGGCACTTCAAAAGGGAAAATGCTCATCAAATTGAAAATGAAAGATAAATTCAAACCAAATTTACCCTAGAAACTACATGTTATGAAGGATGCAATGCAAGAAGAACCATCATCAAACTCCTCATGGTTAGGCAGAATGGATTTTTCTAAGTTTGAACAAAAATATTGCCTTTAAACAACTTTTATTCCAATGAAAATTGTCAAGATACATCAAGGACCAGAAAGAAATTTTTTTTGAGAGTTTGATAATGTTTCTAAATGTTTTAAAATGCAATGTGAATTTTTTTCGTGATTTTTAAATACCTAAATTCATTTTTAATTAATTAATTTCCATTAACTAATTAAAAATAAACATTTAAATGATTTAAAAATAATTTTTAATGCAAAAAATAAAAATAAAAATATTTTTGGGTTCTGAAAATTAATGAAAGGTTTGACAAAAAATTTCAGAATTTTTTAATATGTTTTGCTATTTTTAATAATTCGTGTAAATAAAATACAAAAAAAAATGAAATAGAAATTAAAAATGAATTTATGGAGAAGTATGCAGATCCTGAGGCTGATATTCAAACTTGGGGGAGGATGTTTGACCGTGCCCGCAAATTGAGGATCAGGATTGACTCTGGTCAAATTATTTTACTAATCCTAATTTAAATTAATTAAAATGAATTAAGAGTTAATTGTGGAATCTGAGCCATTCATCTCCTAAACTAAACACGATCCAAAGGCCCACAATGCATCTGGAGACTAAACCCTAATTAGGGTTAATTACTTTCAGGTAACCGGAGGGAAGCTCCGGTCATCTTCTCCGGCAGGGCAAAAACCCTAGCTTCCTCTACAGGCCACCCCAACTTAAATTAATTGCCCAGAAAGGATCCTCCAACCAAACTAAACCTAAATCCACAATCAAACACCATTTATCAAGCATGAACAAAGAGAATCGAAGCCATACATTTTCACGGATAAAATTTCAGGAGGGCACAAAATGCTTATTTTCACACCATTTTCAAATCTAAAAACATCAGAGTGATCCCCATGACATGTAGTTTCATTTTGTAACAAAAAAAACAAGCTCTGAAAAGTTTGATGTTTGAAGCTACCTGAGGTGGTGAACTGTGAATATGAGCTTTCCAGGCCTTTCTTTGATGCAAAGTGTTCCCTCTGAACCTCCTGAGATCAATGGAATGCTCAAAATCTTTTGTTGGTGGCTGATTTGAGAGTTTGAGCTCTGGTATAGCAGGTTTCACAGTTGAGATATATGGGGTTTCAGGCTGTTTTAATGGTGGGTTTTGGTTCTATGGAAGATGTGTGATTCATTGGTGAAGGAAAAATGAAGGTTTGATGGCTGTGTGAAGAATTTCGAAGAGAAGGAGTTTTTGACAGTTTTTGTGCAAGCTGGATTGTGGGAGGTTTCTGGCTTGTGTGTGGTGTGCTTTTGGATGCTTGAGGTCCACATATTAGACTCTGATTGGGCAGAGAGTTGGTGGTGGCACAATATGATTGGCATGGGCAAAATGCAAAAAGTCAAGATCTTGTATACTATGAGTATGGCTCGGGTCAGAGGAGATCTTAGGGCTTGTCCTGCCTCAGCTTGAGTCAAGGAAGGCCTTTGGATCTGATTTTGTGAGCTGGCTGGTCTTGATCAAGGGTTTCCAAGGTTCTTGCATATTTCCCTCTTTGAGTTTTCTTATGAACCAAGGCAAAGAAACTTGTGATAGCTTGGGTAAAATGCAGCAACATGAGCCATATGTAGTTGCTAGAATGATTTGAGATCAATTAGTGTTCAATTCAAGCATGAGAAGTTCTTTTTGCAAAGATTCAATTTTGAAGTTTCATGAGAAAAATGTCTTATGCAACTTGTAATCCAAGGCATGAAAGTGAAAAATTCTTGGCACAAATATGACTTTTAGGCATTGCATTGTGTTTGTATGATGATTAGAAGCCACTTTGAAGTCACATTTGGTCTTGGCATGAGGTTTTGCAATTTTCCCTCTTTGGTGTAAAAGTGAAAATTTCATGATTTTTCCCAACTTTGCAAGGCCATAACTTTTGATCCAAAATGAATTAGAATGAGTTCTTTTACTTTTTGAAAATGGGAGGATCCATTCTACAACTTTCATGACCAAAGTTTTCTCATTTGAAGCATTTTTGAATCAAAAAGAGGAGGTTGAAAAACTTTCCCAAAATGGCAAGTTTACATTATAAGTCACTTTCCCAAAAAGGCAACTTTGCAAATGGCTTGGAATTCTTCAATTTTGTGAACTTATAACATCTTCTATGATCAAATAAAGATCATACACAATCAAAATGATGGAGAATTACCTTTGGTTGGGTCATTGGGGGCCTCAGATGCCCTGATTTTGCACTGACTTGCTCAAGAAGTCATATTTTTATCAGATGCCTTCCCCATTGAATTTCTTCATGAAAATTGATATGCATGATCCTCATAACATATAGAGACCAATAGAAACAAGAATGACCAAAAAATTTGGAGTTATGGCCTCTGAAACCAAAACCCTAATTTTAGGTCATCTGTGTAGTTAAACTTGGCTCTGCTTCCATGCCTTTCTCAGTTCTTGTGATTCTTTGACTTTCTTGACCTTGTGAGGATATAATATGATGCTTGACCATACATGGACCCCTTTGAAGTGATTGATGACCTTTGGAGTGGCTCAGATAGCTCAGGAATGGCTCAAGTCACAAACCCTAGATGCAGATGGCTTTGAATCAATGCAATGAAGCAAAAATGCAATATGAGATGACGAACTTATGTAAAATGAAAAGATCACAAGCCATTGTGGAATGAGTGAGGGCAAATTTGGGATGTTTACAGCTGCCCCTATTCAAACATGAGTTAGCTGTGCAGGATGTAAGCAACGGCTTAACAGGCAAACAAGATGACTTGTGGTTGAATACCAAAAGACAGTCCAAAATTTGCACTCACAGAATGAAGAAGAAAAGGGATATAGATTGTAAAGGAAAATAAAGTATGTTTATAAAGTGCGGGCGACGGAGGACGACCGTCGAGCAGAGGACGACTGCTGGGGATAAAGCAATGACGGGGACGGCCGACATGCTGGGGAAAATGCGGGAAATAAAGCAATGACGGGGACGGCTGATAAGCTGGGGATATAAGAGATTATGATGGGGACGACCATCAAGTAAGGAAATAAGACTTTCTGGGGATTAAAGGTGAAGTGAATGATAGGGACGACCACCAAGTTCAAAGCATAAATGAAATAAATGATGAGGTACGGTCATCAAGGGTGAAGGACGATCACCTAGCAGGGGACGACTGCTCTGTTGGGGATAAGGATGAGGGATGGTCATTCAAGGTGAAGGACGATCACCTGGCAGGGTACGGCTGCCGAGAATATCGCGACATAGGACGAATGCCGGATAAAAAGGTCGACGATGGGGACGGCCATCGGATAAGCATGATGAAGGACGATCATCAAGAGGTGAAGGACGATCACCTAGCAGGGGACGGCTGCTCTGGGGGTTTATCATGGCATAGGGCGAATGTCAGATAACAGAATCAACGATGGGGACGACCATCGGATAAAATGATGAAGGATGATCATCAAGAGGTGAAGGACGATCACCTAGCAGGGGACGGTTGCTAAAAATATCACGACATAGGACGAATGTCGGATAGGGAGGGGTTCTAATGAATAAAGACTCCACTTGGGACGATGAAGGACGATCATCAAAAAGATGAAGGACGATCACCTGGCAGGGTACGGCTGCCGGAAAGGTATCATGACATAGGACGAATGTCAGATAGAAGAAAAATCAATTCTGCTGGGGAATGGTAAACATGGACGAGTGTCTATATTCAAGAGATGAAAGGTATAAGTGTTTGACACTATGTATAGATTACAGATGCGGACGAGCATCCTTAAGACTACGATACGGACGAGTATCGATAGAAACAAACGCTGGCGCATGTTCAGAGATGATGATACGGACGAGTACCAACTAGTTAACAAAGAACACGGACGAGTGTCAAATCTGAGGGGATTCTTCTGGGGAATAATAGACACAGACGAGTGTCTAGATAAAAAAATGGTAAAAGTATCTGACATTGTATATGGATTAAAGACGCGGACGAGCATCCTTAAGACTATGATACGGACGAGTATCGGTAGAAACAAACGCTTGACACATGTTCAGAGATGATGATACGGACGGGTACTAACTAGTTAACAAAGAACACGGACGAGTGTCGAATCTGAGGGGATTTAAGTGGTATTATACAAGATACGGACGGGTATCTGAAATAAGTAAACATGAGTGAGATACAAACGAGTGTTTAACTTGCTGTGGAAAACACGACACGGACGGGTGTTGGAAGAAGTGTATCATAAACAAGTATTTGGTTTACAAAGTGTTTAGGCAACTATGTTGGGGAAGGTGACACGGACGGGTGTCAGGGAATTGTATATATATGTATCTGTGAGTGCAAAGGGGATGCTTTGGCTTTCTGTTGGGGGGTTTGAGGGGTATTTTGTATATTGTTGATGGAACGTTAGTATTTACAAATGTTCAGTTCGACACATGGCTTATGATTATGCACTATGTTTGATTTTTTCCGTAATTATCCGTATTGGACGGAATGCTATGCTCTGGGGAAGATATGATGCGAATGCTATGATTATGCAAAGATACCGATCCGGGATCCGGATCCCGTTGCTGTGGAGATCTCTGACTGATCTGCTTGAAATGGATATCCCAGCTGGGGATGAGATCATTGGTAGATCTGACGTATATGACTCTGCTTGGGGAAATAGATCACTGATAGACCTATCTCGGTAATGAGGGACCCAGCTGGGGTTTGTAGAAGCTTTCGTCACTCTGTTGTGAGATCTTCAGGTATTGCTCTTCTGGATAGAGGTTGAAACTCTGCGGGGAGATAGTTCCCTGTCTAGCACTCGGCTGGGGAAGAAGAAAGATCACTGAAAGATCTTCCTAGAGATTTCTGTAGGGATCTTGCTGAGGATGATAATGTATGGCAACTCAGCTGGGGAAATGAACACCCTCTGGTGCTGCTTTGACAGATGTGCTGGAGAAATGATGCCTGGCAGCTCTGGTGGGGAGAAAGCAGCCCTGGCTTTGTTTGGAATATGTGCTGTGGAAATGGTGATTTGACAGCTTGCTGGGGAGAAGCTTTCATGCCCCATGTTGCGCTTTGAATACCTGCAATCCTGTTATAACAAAGAAACGTACAAGTATCCCGAGTTATCCCTTACCGGATCCCATCATAGGAGTCTAGACACTCCCGGGAGTAAGTATATTTCCTGAAAGCACGTATTTTTAGAAGAGAAGCATCTGTATTTATGCAATCAATATCTTAAGGACATCGGACATTTTGCAAATGTAAATAAAATGTACGAGACAAACTATGACTGAAAATCTGATTTTATTAATTTATATGCCCTGAATTGGCAAGGTACAGTCAAAGAAACGGATCTCCTGAAAGGAGGAGATCGTTACAAATTGAGAAAACAAAAGGATGCTGGCAATGTTGACGATGCTTCAAAGAGCTTCCCTTTTTGCTATGACTTGTATGACATTGACGTTCTTCTCATCTTGCTTTCTGAAGAAGGCTGATTCTGACCGAAGCTCGAACCCTTCGAAGCTTGCCGTGCTGTAAGTGATACAGCCGAATTCAAAATGCAGTTGTTCGCTCATTCCCTTATTTTGCGTGGATCGCCTTTTCGGGTTTTCAATCCACCGGGATACCCACTTTTGCCTGAGTTGTCCAATGTGGCTTTTAAACTCAGCGGGTGTACATTTTTTCCCTTATTTTGCCCGAGTCCTTTATTCTGTTTTTGACTTGCCGGGATGCCCTATTTTTGCCTGAACTCACATTCTGTTTTTATGTCCAGCGGGTCATTTTATGCGAAGTATTTTTTAACTGCATCTAAATTCACAGGGGACAGGAAGTCTTCACCATCCATAGTACTGAGCATCATTGCTCCACCGGAGAAAACCTTCTTTACTATGAATGGCCCATCATAGTTTGGAGTCCACTTGCCCCTGTGGTCTGTATGAGGAGGGAGGAGTCTTTTCAGCACAAGATATCCTACTTGGTATTCTCGAAGCCTGACTTTATGATCGAAGAAGCATTTGATATCATGGAATCAAGGCTTATCATCTTTAACAACATCTGCTGAGAACACATATGCTGGTCTGTCAAGTCTGGATACTGCAATTCGAGGCACAAAGTTCGCAGCTTGAACTTTGATCATGGATGAAATGGTAGCCAGAGCATCTGCAAACTGATTTTTGTCTCGAGGGATATACTCAAGCTTGACTGTTGTGAAGAAAGTCAGTAACCTCCTTGTATAATCCCGGTAAGGTATCAGATGATCTTGGTGCGTGTACCATTTGCCGTTGGTTTGATTGATTACCAGAGCCGAATCTCCAAATACAGTCAAAGTCTTGATCCTGAGTTCAATGGCTTCCTCAAGACCCATAATACAAGCTTCGTATTCAGCTTCGTTGTTAGTGCAGTTAAAGGTGAGTTTTGCCGAGAAAGGCATGTGAACTCCCTTAGGTGTAATGAGTACTGCACCAACACCACGACCATTCATATTAACAGCCCCATCAAACATCATAGTCCATTCTTCCTCTGGGTCAGGCCCTTCAGTGTGAACAGGTTCTTCATGATCTCTTACTTTTAGGAACATGATGTCTTCATCAGGGAAGTCAAATCTCATAGGCTGGTAATCATCGATGGGTTGCTCAGCAAGATAATCAGACAATACACTGCCCTTTATGGCTTTCTGAGATGTGTACTGAATGTCATATTCTGTGAGGATCATTTTCCATCTCGTAACCCATCCGGTAAGTGTTGGCTTCTCAAAAATGTACTTAACTGGGTCCATCTTTGAGATCAATAAAGTAGTGTGGGTCAACATATACTGCCTTAGTCGGCGATCAGCCCACGCTAAAGCACAACAAGTTTTCTCGAGCAGTGAATAACGTTGTTCACAGTCGGTAAACTTTTTGCTTAGGTAGTATATTGCATACTCTTTTCGACCAGACTCGTCATGCTGGCCCAGCACTCACCCCATTGACTCTTCTAATACTGTCAAGTACATGATTAGAGGTCTTCCTTCAATTGGAGGCATAAGGATCGGAGGCTCTTGTAAGTATTCCTTGATTTTGTCAAAAGCCCTCTGGCAATCTTCGTTCCACCTGACCGTTTGTTCTTTTCTTAACAACTTGAACAAGGGTTCACATGTTGCAGTAAGATGAGCTATGAACCTTGAAATGTAGTTCAATCTACCTAGAAACCCCCGAACTTCTTTTTCAGTCTTCGGTGCAGGCATTTCTTGAATGGCTTTGACTTTATCAGGGTCAACTTCAATCCCTTTTTCACTTACGATAAATCCAAGCAGCTTACCGGATCGCACCCCGAATGTGCATTTGTTGGGGTTTAACTTCAACTGGTACTTCCTCATACGCTTGAATAGCTTCAACAGATTTACCAGGTGGTCTTCTTCTGTGAGGGACTTGGAAATCATGTCATCCACATAACATTCAATTTCTTTGTGGATCATGTCATGGAATAATGTTACCATAGCCCGTTGATAAGTAGCACCAGCATTCTTCAGTCCGAATGGCATCACCTTATAACAGAATGTGCCCCAGGGTATGATGAAAGTTGTCTTCTCCATGTCTTCAGGTGACATTTTGATCTGATTGTATCCTGAAAATCCATCCATGAAGGAGAACACCGAGAACTGAGCAGTATTGTCGACCAATACATCAATGTGAGGTAATGGGAAGTCATCTTTCGGGCTGGCTCTGTTCAGATCCCGGTAATCCACACACATCCTCACCTTGCCGTCTTTCTTAGGTACAGGTACAATATTAGCAACTCACGGCGGATAGCTAGTCACAGCAAGGAAACCGACGTCCCACTGCTTTTGTACCTCTTCTTTTATCTTCATTGCCATATCTGGGCGAGTACGGCGCAACTTCTGTTTTACCGGTGGGCAGTCTTCTTTCAGAGGTAGCTTGTGCATGACAATATCGGTGTCCAACCCTGGAATATCCTGATAAGACCAAGCAAAAAAATCCATATATTCCCGAAGCATGTCAATCAGTTGCTCTTTTACCGAATCTTGCAGGCAGGCACCGATCTTAACCTCTTTCACGTCTTCTTCCGTACCAAGATTAACCGTTTCAATCTCCTCCTGATGAGGAGTGATAACCTTCTCCTCTTGCCTTAACAACCTGGCTAACTCTTCAGGTAGCTCATAATCTTCTTCAACCCCTTCATCGGCTTGATTGATTGGATTGTCAAAGTCATACAAAGTCATAGCAGTGTTGTTGTCGGTGCAGTCTGGAGGGCACTTTCTGCAAGGGTTTAGATTGGTTCATTTTAGTGATCATTTTTAATCTTGTTTAGAAAAAAGTGAAAATGAAGTTATTTATTTTGAAAACATTGTCATTTTATTGTTTTGTACAAAAGTGAAAAATGAAAAGACAGTGAGAAAAAAAGAGACTCGTTTGCAAAAGATGTCCGATATTCATTGATTAATCCATTTGCACAAAATTACAAGATGGCCCGATTACAAAATGAGTCTTGACATCTTGGGCAAGATACAAGACTTGATGCATGCTTTAAAATACAGGAAATAATAATTACTCTACAGGAGTAACTCTTATAATTTCCTGGGAAGACCAGTTAAGGACTTGGCTCCCCGGGATCCTTGGACGTATCCAGCTCTCCAGGTTGCGGTCGCTTTCCTCCTCGTCTTCCAAATTGTTCACAGCATTCGGGGTGAGCATTCCCCCGCTGACAAACTTGGGCTCCTTGGCAGCCTCTGATTGATCTTGCTGAATTGGTTTGTAACCCAACCCAAATTTGTCTTCTTTCTTTTCCACGGGCAGCAGCTTGCCCCAGCCTTGGGCAGTACCCTCTTCAACAACCTTTCGGGCTTGCTGATATGACGTCATGGAGGTTCCTAGTACAACAGATGCTTCATTAATGTTCAGGGCCTCAAACCCCTGGCTCATGGTTTCATGGATTTCTCCATCCATTTCTATGTACTTATACGTAGCCAGATGGCTAACAAAGATGTCCTCCTCCCCACAGATGGTGATGATCTGGCCTTCCCACTCGAATTTCAGCTTCTAGTGAAGGGTAGACGTAACAGCGCCAGCGGCGTGGATCCAGGGTCTACCCAACAGACAGTTGTAGGCCGGCTGAATGTCCATCACAAAGAAGGTAATTTTAAAAGCCTGCGGGCCAATCATCACAGGCAGATCAATCTCCCCAAGCACTGATCTTTTAGAGCCATCAAATGCTCTCACCACCAAATTACTCGGACGCAATGCCAAGCAATCATACTCCAGCTTCACTAAGGCTTTCTTTGGCAGAACATTAAGTGATGACCCAGTGTCCACCAGCACATGAGATAGAACAGCACCCTTGCATTCCAAGGTGATATGCAAAGCCTTGTTATGGTTACGTCCCTCTGTTGTTAAGTCAGCATTGGTAAAGCTCAGTCCATGACTGGTGTTGACATTGGCCACCACAGTTTCGAGCTGATTAACAGTAATCTCCTCCGGCATGTATGCTGTGTGCAGGACTTTCAACAATGCGTTCCTGTGAGCTTCAGAACACATCAACAGTGATAATATGGAGATTTTTGAGGGAGTTTGGTGAAGCTGATCCACCACCTTGTAATCACTTCTTTTTATGATTCTCATGAACTCGTCTACATCTTGTTCAAAAGACGTCCTCTGAGTTTCTTTGACAGTTGGCTCTTCAAGTACCACACTCTTTCCTTTTGCTTTGGCAGCAGCCTCTGCTTCAACATAAGGTCTTTGTATTTGTGAGGCAAAAAGGCGTCCACTTTTGGTGAAGCCTCCGCCTCCCCCAACATTATCAATTTGTGGAGAAGAGGTTGATGAATCCAGAGTGATTTTCTCCTCCTTGCAGTAGATATCAGAGCCATAATGCTAAGGTATGGCATTACTACTTTCATAAGGAACTGGTCCAGGCACCGTAATGGTGACCGGACTGATTGCTGCAGAGGAGGGTACTGTAACAGTATGCGGATCATAGTAAATTGTGACTGGTGACCTGGCAGGAGGTGCCACTATTTGTTGTTGGAAATTGCTGTTGGGAGGAAAATTTGATGGATCATAGTAGATCGTAACTGCTGAGACATCTGTCGCTCCCGATAAATGAAACCGACTCAAATAAAGGTACAGACGCGAACTGTCGGCGAAAGGATGATGTGAGAACACACAGGAGTGAACTCACAGGACAAGAAAAGAGTCGCCAGCTAGGCATTTTTATCCCGAAGGAAAGGCAATGCTGCATAAACCTAGAAAGATATGGATAAGACGGTTGCGAACCAAAGAGACTGAGAAAGGGGGTTGGTTACAACCTGGGAAGGTATTAGCACCCAGATTGTCCGTCGTACTCGACGGGATCCACGCTTAAAAGATTTGTGTTTTAAAGGGGTAGTGTCAGTGCAATTTGTGCATAAAAGGGCTGGAAAGAATGCAAGTGTCAGTGTAAAAGAAATGTGAGGTGTATAAAAAAGTGTCAGTGTAAGAACAAGAATGAAATGCTCAAGATCATGAGGCTTAAAGAATGATGCTGGACGGAGGGGGAATATACAGAGACTTTTGTTCGATAACTGTTAAGTTATGCCTACGTATCCTCTCGTGCAATGAGGAAGTCAGAACACCGTAGTTCGACCCAAAGAGACTGAAAGATGAATTGACTGATGAACTGCTTGCTTGCCTATGCTCAAGTGTATGACCTGTCTGGCTCAGGTGCAAACTGTCTTGCATTAGACGGAAGAAGCGAGTTCTCGTTTGTGAGTGAATGAGATGAGAAAAGAGTCCCGGAGGAGACGATTATTGTTTGTTTTTGCGTTTTCAATCTTTTATTGTTTTTGAAAGTTTGTCATAAGCTAATGAGCTTAAGCCTAAACCAATGGGTTAGTAAACTCATCACATCTTCCCTCTGATTAGGGGTAATGAGGATACCTTAAGTGTGAAGTCAGCTTCTCACACTTAATCACCATGATGTAGGATTAAGATCATTAACCTACTTGTGATTATTTAGATGTTTTTGTTGTTATTGTTTAGTGTTGAGTAATGAGATTAACCCATAATCAGGGATTAAACAGACTCATTACACCATCCTAATAGAAGCATAATAGATGAGAATGTTTAAGCTGAGGAAGACTCCTCAACTTAATCCATGATTAGGGATTAACCTCATGACAAAACAAAGCCTTTATTAAGTGGATTTTAGTTAATGATAAGATGATGAAGTGAGTTTTAGAGTTTGTAAGACAACTTGAGGGGAACTTGTCCATTAACACTAGGGTTAGTCCTTCTTTACCAGTTAAGGAAGAATTAGAACCCTAATGCAAGGCCCAAGTTACAAGCTTGATGTCTTAGTGATTATTAGATGGATTGATTAAAGGATTTAAACACATTAAGGGTTTAACACTTAGGATTAAAGTTATACACTCCATCCTAATAGAAGGATGCAGGCATAAGCTTAATCACAAAGCCTTAAAACCTTTAGGGTTTAGTCCTTGATTATGAGGTGAGAAGAGAAGACTCAAAAGAAAACTAAAAGGAAAGAGTCTAAGGGGGACTAAACAATCCTAAAATGTTATCATGCTTGGAAGTCCTAGGGTTTGTGAGGCTTAAGAGGAGAAATCTTCAAGGAAGCCACCAAGGAGAAGCAAGATAGAAAAAAGGATAAGATGAGAAGAGAAAAGAGGGAAGAGAGGCACAAGTGAGCAAGCTCACTCAAAGACAAGTAAAAATGAAGAAAGGATGTAAAATGACAAGTTGAGAAGAGGTAGGAGGTGAAGGCAAATTCACCTCCCAAACAAACTTACCATTAACCTGAAAAGTTAGTACAAGATGCATAAGGGAAGAAATGGGATGAAACAATGCATATGGATGGGCAAAGGCCAAAGTCAGAATCATACACATGATGCAAATGATGCTAAGAGGTGATGCAAACACATGACAAGGGATGAGAATGATCATACAAGCATAAGGATGCAAATGAGGCATGCTTTGAACCATGAAAGTTCATGAAAGTTTATGAAATGATATGAATGCATAACATGGCAAATGAAAGATGCAATGATCAAACATGATTCTAATATGACCTAAGATGTCTTATGAATCATGTAGATGCACAAAATGTCATGGCAAGTTCATGTATGCAAGCTTATGCAAGATGAATGCAAATGAAGATGCAAATTAGGGTTTATGTACAACATGAGATGCAAAATTCAAAATCAGAAGCAAAACATGAGATAAAAAATTGAAAATGGGATCAAAGGTACCCTAAACCTATATAAGTTCACTTCCCAAAGGAGGGGATCCAACTCTTAACCTAGTGAAAGTTATGAATTTCCTAAGATTACTAGGGTTTTGGGGTGCCTCAAAAAGAAAAATACCAAACAAATTGAAAATGTAAGATCAAATCAAACCAATTTTATCCTATAAACTACATGCTATGGAGGATGCAATTCAAGAAGAACCATCATCAAACTCACAAGGGTTAGGCAGAATGAATTTTTCAAACTTAGGACAAAAATATTGCCTTTAAACAAATTTAATTCCAATGAAAATTGTCAAAATAGATCAAGAACCAAAAATAAATTTGTTTTGAGAGTTTGATAATGTTTCTAAATGTCTTAAAATGCAATGTGAATTTTTTTGTGATTTTTAAATACCTAAATGTATTTTTAATTAATTAATTTTCATTAACTAATTAAATTTAAACATTTAAATAATTTAAAAATAATTTTTAATGCAAAAAATAAAAATAAAAATATTTTTGGGTTCTGAAAATTAATGAAATGTTTGACAAACAATTTCAGAATTTTTTAAAGTGTTTTGCTATTTTTTAAAATTCATGTAAATAAAATACAAACAAAATGAATTAAAATTGGTTAACAGAAGAATGAATCGATTCATGTTTGGATGAATCGATTCATACTGATCAAAACAGAATTAGTTAAACAACATGAATCGATTCATAATGGGATGAATCGATTCATTTTGCGAAATCCAGGAACCATTCAACAGAATGAATCGATTCATGCTGGAATGAATCGATTCATTGTGCTGTTTTTTCCAAAAATTCATAATCAAACCCATTCCTTAGGCTGTGTTAAGTGCTCTAAGTCTCCATATTTCATCCTCTACCCACCCCAAACATGAATCAATCACAAGATCACATTTACAATGCATCAACAACAAGATTCGAGCAAAATCAAGAACACTGCAAAAACTTTAGAACGTGCATACACACTCATTTCTCAACCATTTTCAGTGATTCAAAGCTTAACATGATCAGTGAAACAAGCTCTATCATCTTATAACAAGAGATTTCATTTCTATAAAAAATGTTCTTGATGATACCTGAACTGGAGCTTTGAACTGTGGAACTTTCTGGCCTCAAACTTGGTGCAATCCCTCTCCTTTGAACACCCTGATGATGAAATGAAGCTTGGAGAGCTTTGAGAATGGTTGGTTATGACTGTTTTGCTCTGGTGTAGCAGAAATAAAGGGCCTTTTGTGAGATGTTTCAAGTTGTTTCAGGGGATGATTCTTGTTCTAAGGGTGATTTGTGACTTGTTGGTGAAAGAAAAAAGTGAAGTTTCTTGGCTGTGTGAAGAAAAATTCAGAGAAGAAGTTTGGGACAAATTTTTGTGCAAGTTGGATTATGTGTTGTTTCTATGCCAAATGAGCTGCTATATCACTCCCATAAAGTTTGAGTAGGCTGTGGAGCAGGTTAGTAGAGGCTGCTGGTCACTATTCCAAAAGCATGGGAGAAAATGCAAAAAGTCATGGTTAGGTGTACTTGAGGAATGGGCTGTGGCAGAGCTAATTTTCTGGCTTGTACTGCATCAGCTGAGTTCAAGGATGACTCTTGGATCAGTTGATGTGAGCTGTAATGGATGAAGGGTGAGGTCTCACATGTTTTGCAATTTTGCAACTTGTTACACTTTGTGACTTTTGGCCATGAACATGCAACACTCTTTGCTGAATTTTGGTTGTGATAGGTTACATGATGTTATGGTGGTGTCTTGAGATCAGTTAGAGACCATACAAAACCTTGGGGATCAATTTTGCAAGAATTCCTCTTTGGAGAATTTCATGGAAAGTGGCTTATGGAAGTTTGTGATTTGAAGCATGGACCTTGAAAACTCTTGGGCAATTCTGATTTTGTTAAGTTGCAATATGTTATAATGATGCAAAGAAGTCATTTAGAGGTCAATAGAATGCTTGGCATGTGAAATTGCAAGTTTCCCTCTTTGTGCAAAAAGTGAAATTTCAATGATTTTTCCCAACTTTGCAAAGCCATAACTTTTGATCCAAAATGAATTAGAAAAAGTTCTTGTACTTTTTGAAAAGGGAATGATCCAATCTACAACTTTCATGACCAAAGTTTTCTCATTTGAAGCATTTTTGAATCAATAAGAGGAGGTTGAAAAACTTTCCCAAAATAGCGAGTTTTCAATACAAGTCACTTTCCCAAGATGGCAACTTTGCAAATGGCTTGAAATTCTTCAATTTTGTGAACTTCTAACATCTTCTATGACCAAATAAAGATCATACACATTCAAAATGATGGAGAACACCCTTTGGTTGGGTCATTGGGGGCCTCAGATGCCCTGATTTTGCACTGACTTGCACAAGAAGTCAACTCTTGATTAGATGCCTTCCCCATGGAATTTCTTCATGAAACTTTATATGCATGATCCTCATAACATATAGAGACCAATAGAAACAATAATGACAAAAAAAATTGGAGTTATGGCCTCTGAAACCAAAACCCTAATTCTAGGTCATCTGTGCAGTCAAACCTGGCTCTGCTTCCATGCCATTCCCAGTTCTTGTGATTCTTTGATTTTCTTGACTTTGAGAGGATACAATATGATGCTTGAACATACATGGACCCCTTTGAAGTGATTGATGACCTTTGGAGAGGCTCAAATGGCTCTTGGATTGCTCAGATCACAAACCCTAGATGCAGATGACTTTGAAACAATGCAGTGAATCAAAAATGCAATATGAGATGCTATGTTTGTGTTTATGCATATGAAATGATCACAAGCCATGGTGTGAATGAGTGAGGGAAAATTTGGGGTGTTTACAGCTGCCCCTATTCAAACATGAGTTAGTTGTGCAGGATGTAAGCAACGGCTTAACAGGCAAACAAAATAACTTGTGGTTGAATACCAAAGACAGTCCAAAATTTGCACTCACAGAATGAAGAAGAAAAGGGATATAGATTGTAAAAGAAAAATAAAGTATATTATAAAGTGCGGGCGACGGAGGTCGACCGTCGAACAGAGGACGACTGTTGGGGATAAAGCAATGACGGGGACGACCGACATGCTGGGGAAAATGCGGGAAATAAAGCAATGACGGGGACGGCCGACATGCTGGGGATATAAGAGATTATGATGTGGACGACCATCACAATAAAGATATAAGATTCTCTGGGGATTAAAGGTAAACATAAATGTTGAGGTACGGTCATCAAGTTCATAAAGTAATGTAAACAACGATGGGGACGACCATCGGGCTAAACTGATGAAGGACGATCATCAGGAAAAAGAAAAAAGGGACCACGACGGGGACGGCCATCGGGTTAAAGAATAAATGAAATAATGATGAGGGACGGTCATCAAGGGTGAATGACGATCACCTAGCAGGGGAAAAGGGACCACGATGGGGACGGCCATCGGGTTAAAGAATAAATGAAATAATGATGAGGGACGGTCATCAAAGGTGAAGGACGATCACCTGGCAGGGTACGGCTGCCGAAAATATCGCGACATAGGACGAATGCCGGATAAGAGGTCAATGATGGGGACGGCCATCGGACGAGCATGATGAAGGACGATCATCAAGAGGTGAAGGACGATCACCTAGCAGGGGACGGCTGCTCTCAAGGTTTATCATGACGTAGGACGAACGTCAGATAACAAGATCAACGATGGGGACGGCCATCAGATAAAATGATGAAAGACGATCATCAAAAGGTGAAGGACGATCACCTGGCAGGGGACGGCTGCTAAATATCACGACATAGGACGAATGTCGGATAAAAAAGATCAACGATGGGGACGGCCATCGGATGAGCATGATGAAGGACGATCATCAAGAGGTGAAGGACGATCACCTAGCAGGGTACGGCTGCTCTCAGGGTTTATCATGACATAGGACGAATGTCAGATAGAAAAGAAATTTTGCTTTGCTGGCGATCTGTTGGGGAATAATAAACACGGACGAGTGTTTATATTCCAGAAATAAAGGTATAAGTGTTTGGATGTTTGTGTATAGATTTAAAGATGCGGACGAGCATCCTTAAGACTACGATACAGACAAGTATCGGGTAGAAACAAATACTGACACGTGTTCAGAGATGATGATACGGACGAGTATCAACTGGTTAACAGAGAACACGGACGAGTGTCGAATCTGAGGGGACTCTTCTGGGGAACAGTAGACACAGACGAGTGTCTCAATTCAGAAAGACAAGAGTGTATGACACGTGTATGGATTAAAGATGCGGACGAGCATCCTTACGACCATGATACGGACGAGTATCAGGTAGAAACAAACGCTTGAGGCATGTTCTGAGATGATGGTACGGACGAGTACCAACAGGTTAACAAAGAACACGGACGAGTGTCGAATCTGAGATGATATAAGTGGTGTATAGACAGGTATTTAAACTGTTGGGAAGAGTGACACGGACGGGTGTCAAAAAGGAGGAAAGTATAGTATAAACAAATATCTGATTATAAAAAGTGTTCAAGGAAGTTGTATAAGTATGTATCTGTGAGTGCAAAGAGGATGCTTCGGCTTTCTGCTGGGGATGTGACACGGACGGGTGCCACAAGGAGTATATACTGATGTTTGTGAATGCAAGGCAACTGCTTTAGCTTTAGCTCTCCGCTGTGGAATCTGAGGAGCATTCTGTATACTGTTGATGGATTGTCAATATTCTCAAGTGTTTGATTCGGATCATGGCTTATGATTATGCAATATGTTTGATTTTTGCCGTAATGCTCCGTATTAGACGGAATGCTACGCTTTGCGGGGTGAATATGATGCGAATGCCATGACTATGCAGGGATACCAATCCGGGATTTGGATCCCGTTGCTGTGAAGATTTCTGGTTGATCTGTTTGAAGTGGACATCCCCACTGGGGATGAGATCATTGGTAGATCTAACGCATATGATTCTGCTTGGAGGAATAGGTCACTGATAGACCCATCCTGGTAATGAGGGACCCAGCTGGGGTTTGTAGAAGCTTTCTTCACTCTGTTGTGATTTCTTCATGCATTGCTCTTCTGGCTAGAGGCTGAATCTCTGTGGGGAGATGGTTCCCTGGCTTTTGTACTTGGCTGAGGAGGAAGAATGATTGGTACCTCGGCTGGGCGAAGCAACAAGTGGCAACTCAGCTGGGGAGAAAACACTTTGAGTGAGTGCTGATTTGTCAGCTTGCTGGGGTGAAGCTTTCATGCCCCATGTTGTGCTTTGAATGCCTACAATCCTGAAAAGATAGAGAAACGCACAAGTAATCCCGAGGTATCTCTTACCAGATTCCATCATAGGAGGTTAGACACACACTGGGAGTAAGTATATTTCCTGCAAGCACGTATTTTCAGAAGAGAAGCATCTGTATTTATGCAATCAGTATCTTATAGACATCGGACATTTTGCAAATGAAAATAAAATGTACGAGACGAGACATGACTGAAAATCTGATTTTATTAATTTATGTGCCCTGAATTGGCAAGATACAGTCAAAGAAACATATCCCCTAAAATGAGGAGATTGTTACAAATTGGGAAACAAAATGTTGGCAATGTTGACGATGCTTCAAGGAGCTTCCCCTTGCTATGACTCGTATGACATTTGACGTTCTTCTCGTCTCGCTTTCTGAAGAAGGCTGATTCTGGAAGAGGCTTGATCCTTTCGAAGCTTACCAAGTTGTAGGTGATACAGACGAATTCAGATTGCAGTTGTTCGCTTATTCCCTCATTTTGCATGGATCGCCCTTTCGGGTTTTCAATCCATCGGGATACCCATTTTTGCCCGAGTTGTCCAATGCGGCTTTTCAACTCAGCGGGTGTACTTTTTTTTGTTTATTTCTCTTACTTTTGCCCGAGTCTCTTATTCTGTTTTTGACTCGCCGGGATGCCCTATTTTTGCCTGGACTTACATTCTGTTTTTAGTTCCAGCGGGTCATTTTTATGCGAAGTATTTTTTAACTGCATCTGAATTCATAGGGGACGGGAGGTCTTCACCATCCATGGTGCTGAGCATCAGTGCTCCACCAGAGAAAACTTTCTTTACTATAAATGGGCCTTCATAGTTCGGAGTCCACTTGCCCCTGTGGTCTGTATGAGGAGGGAGGATTCTTTTCAGCACAAGATCTCCTACTTGGTACTCTCGGAGCCTGACTTTCTGATTGAAGGCTTTCTTCATTCTCTTCTGATACAACTGCCCATGACAGATTGCATCCAATCTTTTCTCTTCAATCAGACTCAGTTGTTCGTATCGGGATCGGACCCATTCTGCTTCGTTCAGCTTAACATCCATCAGTACCCGCAGGGAGGGTAATTCAACTTCAACTGGTAAGACTGCTTCCATACCATACACAAGCTGATATGGTGTTGCCCCATTGGATGTTCTGATTGACGTGCGGTACCCATGCAAGGAAAACGGTAGCATTTCATGCCAGTCTTTGTAGGTGACTACCATCTTCTGCACAATCTTCTTGATATTCTTATTAGCCGCCTCAACAGCGCCATTCATCTTTGGCCTGTAAGGAGAAGAATTATGGTGTTGGATCTTGAAGTCCCGGCATAGCTCTGCCATCATTTTGTTGTTCAAGTTGGAACCATTATCAGTAATGATTCGCTCGGGAACTCCGTATCGACAGATGATGTCTCTCTTCAGAAATCGGGCTACCACTTTCCTTGTAACGTTGGCATAGGAAGCTGCTTTGACCCACTTGGTGAAATAGTCAATAGCAACCAGGATGAATCTGTGGCCGTTTGAAGCAGTAGGTTCAATCTTGCCAATCATGTAAATGCCCCACATAGAAAAGGGCCAAGGTGAAGACATCACATTCAGAGGATTGGGAGGCACATGCACCTTATCCGCATAGATCTGGCATTTATGGCATTTTCTGGCATAGGCACAACAGTCGGCATCCATTGTGATCCAGTAATAGCCTGATCTTAGCAATTTCTTAGCCATGGCATGCCCTCCTACATGGGTACCAAAGGATCCTTCGTGCACTTCGTGCATCAACAAGTCTGCTTATGTTCTATCAACGCATCTGAGGAGTACCATATCGAAGTTTCTCTTGTACAAGGAACCATCAGTGTTCAGAAAGAAACTGCCAGCAAGCCTTCTTAAAGTCTTCTTATCATTGGAAGATGCCCCAGGTGGGTATGTTTGATCCTCCAAGAAGCACTTAATGTCATGGAACCAAGGCTTATCATCTTTGACAATATCTGCTGAGAACACGTATGCTGGTTTGTCGAGTCTGGATACTGAAATCTGAGGTACAAAATTGGCAGCTTGAACTTTGATCATGGATGAAATGGTAGCCAAGGCATCTGCAAACTGATTTTCGTCCCGGGGGATATACTCAAGCTTGACCGTTGTAAAGAAAGTCAGTAATCTCCTTGTATAATCCCTGTAAGGTATCAGATGATCCTGGTGGGTGTACCATTTGCCGTTGGTTTGATTAACTACCAGAGCTGAATCTCCGAATACGGTCAATGTTTTGATCCTGAGGTCAATAGCTTCCTCAAGACCCATAATGCAAGCTTCGTATTCAGCTTCGTTGTTGGTGCAGTTAAAGGTGAGTTTTGCCGAGAAAGGCATGTGAACTCCTTTAGGTGTAATGAGCACTGCACCAACACCACGACCATTCATATTAACAACCCCATCAAACATCATAGTCCATTCTTCTTCCGGGTCAGGCCCTTCAGTGTGAATGATCTTTTGCTTTTATGAACATGATATCTTCATCAGGGAAGTCAAATCTCATAGGCTGGTAATCATCAATAGGTTGCTCAGTAAGATAGTCAGACAATACACTGCCCTTGATGGCTTTCTGAGATGTGTATTGGATGTCATATTCTGTGAGGATCATTTGCCATTTTGCAACCCGTCCGGTAAGAGCTGGCTTCTCGAAAATGTATTTAACTGGGTCCATTTTTGATATCAACAAAGTGGTGTGGGTCAACATATACTGTCTCAGTCGGCGAGCAGCCCACGCTAAAGCACAGCAAGTTTTCTCGAGCAGTGAATAACGTTGTTCACAATCGGTAAACTTTTTGCTCAGGTAGTAAATTGCATACTCTTTTCGACCAGATTCGTCATGCTGGCCCAGCACACACCCCATTGACTCTTCTAATACTGTCAAGTACATTATCAGAGGTCTTCCTTCAACTGAAGGCATAAGGATTGGAGGCCCTTGTAAATATTCCTTGATCTTGTCAAAAGCCCTCTGGCAGTCTTCGTTCCACCTGACCGTCTGTTCTTTTCTTAACAGTTTGAACAAGGGTTCACAAGTTGCTGTAAGGTGAGATATGAACCGTGAAATGTAGTTCAATCTACCTAGAAACCCTCGAACTTCTTTTTCTGACTTCGGTGCAGGCATTTCTTAGATGGCTTTAACTTTATCAGGGTCCACTTCAATCCCTTTCTCGCTCACAATAAATCCCAGCAGCTTACCAGATCGCACCCCGAATGTGCACTTGTTGGGGTTCAATTTTAGTTGGTATTTCCTCAGACGCTTGAATAACTTCAGCAGATTCACCAGGTGATCTTCTTCCGTGAGGGACTTGGCAATCATGTCATCCACATAACATTCGATTTCTTTATGGATCATATCGTAGAATAATGTTACCATAGCCCGTTGATAGGTTGCACCAGCATTCTTCAGTCCGAATGGCATCACCTTGTAACAGAACGTGCCCTAGGGTGTGATGAAAGTTGTCTTATCCATGTCTTCAGGTGACATTTTGATCTGATTGTATCCTGAAAATCCGTCCATGAAGGAGAATACCGAGAACTGAGCCGTGTTATCAACCAATACGTCAATGTGAGGTAATGGAAAATCATCTTTCGGGCTGGCTCTGTTCAGATCCCGGTAGTCAACACACATTCTTACTTTGCCGTCCTTCTTAGGTACTGGCACAATATTAGCGACCCACGGCGGATAGCTAGTTACAGCAAGGAACCCGGCATCCCACTGCTTTTGTACCTCCTCTTTGATTTTAATTGCCATATCCGGGCAAGTGCGGTGCAGCTTCTGCTTTACTGGCGGGCAGTCCTCTTTCAAAGGCAGCTTGTGCATGACGATGTCGGTGTCCAACCCTAGCATATCTTGGTAAGACCAAGCAAACACATCCGCATACCCCCGAAGCAAATCAATCAGTTGTTCTTTCACTGAGTTTTGTAGGCAGGCCCCGATTTTAACCTCTTTCACGTCTTCTTCTGAACCAAGATTAATTGTTTCAATCTCCTCCTGATGAGGAGTGATAACCTTCTCCTCTTGCCTTAACAACCTGGCTAGCTCTTCAGGAAGCTCGTAATCTTCTTCAACCCCTTCATCAGCTTGATTGATTGGATTGTAAAAGTCATATGATGTCATAGCAGTGTTGTTGTCGGTGCGGTCTGAGAGGCACTCTCTGCAAGGGTTTAGATTATTCATTTTAGTGATTGATTTTAATCTTTTTTTAGAAAAAGTGAAATGAAGTCTATCATTTTGGAAAACATTTCCATTTTATTTTTGTACAAAAAGAAAAATGAAAAACAGTGAGCAGAAAGGAAAAAGACTCATTTACAAAAGATGTCCGATATTCATTGATTGATCTATTTGCACAAAATTACAAGATGGCCCGATTATAAAATGAGTCTTGACATCTTGGGCAAGATGCAAGACTTGATGCATGCTTTAAAATACAGGAAATAATAATTACTCTGCAGGAGTAACTCTTATAATTTCCTGGGAAGACCAGTTTGAGATACAGCTCCCCGGGATCCTTGGACGTATCCAGCTCTCCAGGTTGCACTCATCTTCCGACTCATCTTCCAAGTTGTTTATTGCACCGGGGGTGAGCATCCCCCCACTGACAAAATTGGGCTTCTTAGCAGCCTCTGCTTGATCTTGTTGAGTTGGTTTGTAACCCAACCCAAATCTATCCTCCTTCTTCTCCACAGGCAACAACTTGCCCCAGCCTTGGGCAGTTCCTTCTTCAACAACCTTCCGGGCTTGCTGATAGGATGTCATTGAGGTTCCAGGTACAGTGGATGCTTCATTTATGTTCAAGGCCTCAAACCATTGACTCATAGTTTCGTGGATCTCCCCATCCATCTCAATGTATTTGTATGTAGCCAGATGGCTAACAAAAATATCTTCTTCACCACAAATGGTGATGATCTGGCCCTCCCACTCGAATTTTAACTTCTGGTGAAGGGTAGACGTTACTGCGCCAGCGGCATGAATCCAAGGTCTACCCAACAAACAGCTGTAGGCCGGCTGAATGTCCATCACATAGAAGGTTATTTTAAACGTCTGTGGGCCAATCATCACTGGCAGATCAATCTCTCCTAGCACTGATCTCTTAGAGCCGTCAAATGCTCTCACTACCAAATTACTTGGATGCAATGCCAAGCCATCATACTCTAGCTTCACCAAGGCTTTATTTGGTAAGACATTGAGTGAAGACCCAGTGTCTACCAGTACATGTGATAGAACAACACCCTTGCATTCCAGGGTGATGTGTAAAGCCTTATTGTGGTTACAACCCTCAGCTGTTAAATCAGCATTGGTAAAACCCAATCCATGGCTGGTATTGACATTTGCTACCACGGTCTCCAGCTGATTAACGGTGATCTCCTCCGGCACATATGCTGCGTGCAAGACTTTTAGTAATGCATTCCGGTGAGCTTCGGAACACATCAGCAGGGATAGAATGGAGATTTTTGAGGGAGTTTGGTGAAGCTGATCCACCACCTTGTAATCACTCCTCTTGATAATTCTCATAAACTCGTCTACATCTTGTTCAAAAGATGTCTTCTGTGTTTCTTTGAGAATGGGTTCTTCAGCTATTACACTTTTTCCCTTTGCTTTGGCAGCAGCTTCTGCTTCGGCATTAGGTCTTTGTGATTGCGAGGAAAAAAGGCGTCCGCTTCTGGTGAAGCCTCCGCCTCCCCCGACATTGTCAATCTGTGGAGAAGAGGTTGAAGAGTCAAGAGTGATTCTCTCCCCATTGCAGTACAGGTCAGAGCCATAATGCCAAGGGATGGCATTAGTGCTTTCATATGGAACGGGCCCAGGTACCGTGATGGTAACCGGGCTAACTGCAGCAGAGGAGGGTGTTGCAATGGTATGTGGATCATAGTAGATGGTGACCGGTGTCCTGGCAGGAGATGCCACTGCTTGTTGTTGAAAATTGTTGTTCGGAGGAATACTTGACGGATCATAATAAATAGTGACTGCTGAGATATTTGCTGGTGTTGTAGAAGAAGATTCTGAATAAAGGGGTGCTGATGTTGTAGAAGGAATGTTTGTTGATATCTGGCTTGTTGAAGTGATATTTGAAGCATTTGTTGATGAAACTGAAGAATTGTTTGGAATAATTGTTGCTGCAGTTGTAGGAGATTCTGGAACTGTTGTCAGAGAGATTGCTGGATTTGAAGGTATTGATGTTGTGATTTGAAGTAGACCATTCAGGATAAGACTGTCTATGCCGCTTCTCAAGTTATCACATCCATTTACCGAAATATTGCAATAACCGCACCCGAGCTCACACCCAGGGAATATCTGGCATTCAAGGAGTTGAGCTTTAATCTCTACCAGGGGTGTCCGGATCTGCCCAACACTGGTTATCAAGAAAGACGGCATATCTTCCTCAATAGCATTAATTCTGGGCCCTCCATGGTTGGGCATAGGGTTTTTATTAACATTTGGCGGGGGTGCAAAGTTTAAAGCCTTAGAATCTACCAAGTCTTGGACCTTCATCTGCAAAGCTCTGCACTTCTCTGTACAGTGGCCAGGTGCGTTGGAGTGAAAAGCACATATGGCATTGGCGTCATAATTTCTTGGCAGACTGGAAGGATCTGGTGGCGCCAACGTCCTTAACTCAACCAAGTTGAGCTTCAGGAGCTGTGGCAGTAAAGCGGCATAGGGCATAGGGATTGGATCAATCACCCTATTGGCCTGAGACGGTCTCTGTTGAAATGGTCTTTGCTGATTGTTGTTGTTGCTGTTGTTGTAGTTTTACTGAGGAGGGTACTGAGTTTGTTGCTGGTAATGGGGTTGTTGCTGTGGTTGATATGCTGGTTGCTGAGGAAGTGGAGCGGGAATGGTGACTGCTGCCACTGACCTATGAACATATTGTGGTCTGCCCCTGCTGGCCTGAATAGCATTAGTCTCACTGGTTCTTCTTGGAGCTACAAAAGGCTTCCTGGGGTTGCTGGACGAGCTCGCACCGTTGTCAGAAATTTTTCCCATCCTTAACAGGCTCTCAATTCTTTCCCCAGCTATGACTACGTCAGCGAAGCTGGTGGAAGAAAAGGCAGCTAGCCTATCAATGTATGTCCCTTGGAGGGTGTTCATAAACATGTCGGCCATTTCCCTTTCCGACATGGGTGGCTGGACAGCAGCAGCAAGCTGTCTCCACCTCTGGGCATATTCCCGGAAGCTCTCCCTGGATGATTGAGACATTCCCATCAGGAGGGTCCTGTTAGGAGCCATATCCAAGTTATACTGGTATTGTCTGATAAAGGCCTCAGCTAGGTCCTTCCAGCATCTGATGGTTGCTCTAGTCAAGTGAGAGTACCATTCCCTTGAAGCTCCTGTTAAGATATCTTCAAAATAAAACATCCATAACTTTTCGTCCATGGTGTATGCGTTCAGCCTCCCCAGAAAGGATTGTAAATGGGTTCGGGGACAGGAAGTTCCGTTGTACTTCTCGAAGCACGGAGGTTTAAACTTGTGGGGAATCCTTACCCCGTCCACTAGACCCATGTCCATAACATCAAAGCCCAAGGAATTCTGGGACTCCAGGGATCTCAATTTCTCAGCAATTTCATCTAGCCTTCTGTCATAGGCTTCATCCCCAGCTCCCATCACAGTGAATTGATCTTCTTGGGGGTCTTCTTGTAATACTCTGCCTGCAGTGGTGTTCCCTTGCACATTAGCAGGGATGTTGATCTCAGGATGAATATGGGGCCCATACACAGGTGGGTTAACATGAGGCTGAACCCTCTCATTGTTGCTTGTTCCCCCAGTCCCTAGATGGGGTTCCTCTTGGGTCTGCCTTTCTACTAATGCCCTTAATCTTTCTTGGCTTTGAGCCAAACCATTCATCACCTCCATGAACTGGGTCATCTGATTTCTCATTTCCAGTCTCTCATTGGCCATTTGAGTCCTGACCTCTGTAAGGTCCTGTTGTACTTGGTCCATTTGTATACCCGGAAGGTTGTTGCGGGTAGGATATCTGTGCGGACGGTTGAGTGGGAACACCCGACGTCGAGCAATAGTTCCTGAATCACAACAGAGTTAGTAACAAAAACAAAACAAAACCTACAAAACAAAACAAAAGTTAGTATGCAATGCAATATGCTTATTTGTTTCCAAGGTATCCGGCTTGGCATTTGGTTTTGACCTTTCCAGACCCCTGAGGAGGATGCTTTTTTGATGTTGCTTTGAGAGAGAGATTCAAATGAAACAAACTAATGGATATATTACAAAAAGTGAATGATACATAGCTTGTTTTTTACAATACATGCCCCTAAGGGATCAAAATACAACATAAGAAAGAAAAGTACAAAGAAATGAAAGCAACAACAAGCAAAAGTCAGACACCAAGACCAAACTCATCCTCCTGAACTTCCTTTAGAAGTGCTTCAGTTACCGGATCAGCTGGACGCTCTGTGAGATTCCTGATGAGAAGATTCCTGGTGGCAATAGCTGCAGTTAGCTTTTTGTGTCTGCCCTGGTCCTTTGACCTCTTCACACCAGCTTTGAGCTTCAATTCTGAGATCTCCCTCTGGGCTGCTAATAGGGCTTCCTGTTGCTCCTTTGCATTAGCCTCCAACTGCTCAATCTTGTCCTGAGTTCTTTTATCCTCCTGAGTGCGAGCTTCAGTGATCCTGACCCACCTAGCTTGACTCTCCTTCAGGTAGAGGTCAGTCCTGGCCTTCTGGAACTGGGCCTCTTTACAGGCATCCTTCAAAATTTGTTCTCCAGCCCTTGACTTCTTGATGTAGTCCTCTGACTTCTCAATCCTGGCTAGATGCTCCACCTTTAGCTTTTCTAACCTCTCAATGTCCAGACGACCATCACCCCTCTCCCAGAGGGTCTTCTGCAGAGCTTGAGTCAAATTCTCATTCCTCTCTTTTAGCTTCTCAAACTCTTCCAGGCTGACAGTAGCTGGAGGTGGTGTTGTGGATGGCCCAGGTACATCCTCAATGGTGAAGGGCATCCCAGAAATTTGAGCCCTGGCATGAGACCACTCATAGTACTGAGCAGAAGCCACATTGTTGCATCTCCCAAGAATAGCCATCCCTTTGGTCTGGACATTATCCCAAGCCCAGGATGCTTGCCTGACAATAGCCAAATTAAGCTTAATCTCACAGTAAAGGGTTTCAGCCAGGTCTTGTGCTCTAGGAGGGTGGACCAATGCATAGCCCAATTGTTTTTTGAATAGCAGAGGGTTGTAGTTGATGCAACCCTTCACTCCTATCAGGGGTACATTGGGGAACTGCCCACAACCAGTAATGATGTCCCTGCCTTTGGTGCTCTGAGTGCACCACCTGATGTCAGCTGAGGTTAAAGCAATGAGTCTTCTAGCCCAATTCTTTTGCTGGTGAGGATTCAAGAATGCATCAGTCTTGGGCAAGTGCTTGAGCAGCCAGGTATGGAATAGGGGAGCACAGCATCTCACCAATCTTCCTCTTTGCTTTTCATTCCTTTGGTGAACAGAGTAGTAGAAATCTCCCAGTAAGGTGGGCACTGGGTTCCTCAGGATGAAAAGATGGATTGCATTCTTGCTAATGAACTTAGGCTCATCTGCAAATAATATGACCCCATATATGCTAAGGGCTAATAATGCACAGACTGCCTTCCATTCTCCCAAGGAGGCCTTCAAGATAGCCTGAGAGGTCAAGAAATCCAAGTGTAGACCAGAGATTCCAGCCTTTGCTGTCATGTTCTGCTCAATCAGTATAGGTTCCAGATACAGTGCTTTTGCCACTTCTTCATTACTGGGAAAAGCCATCTCAGGGTTGAAGGGGACACCACCCCTGACAGGTACACCAATCAGTGATGAATACTCTTCCAACAAGGGTCCCAACTGAAAATTCTGGAAGGTGAAGCACCTCAGAGGAGGATCATAGAACTGCAGGCAAGTATGAATCAAGCTCCTCTGAGAAGGGTCCAGATCCATAACCACATCAAGGATGCCTCCATAATGTTCTCTGAATAGTGGTATATGGTCTGGAGTAATAAGGGCCTGGACCTTCCTGATGCCAGCCAGCTCAGGCTCAAAGAAATGATAGGAGATGTTGCTCTTCTTGGGTGTCATGTTGCTGAAGAAGAGCTGAAACAGATGCTGATGATGGAGAAGAATACTGAAGATGGGCCACTGACAGGCTGATACTGGTGAAGATAGGTCTATGCAGATGAAGGTGTCAAAACCAAGCCAAAAATATAGTATGGATACCCTGAAAAACAAATAAGAAAATGTTAAATGATGCAATGATGATGTATGCAAATGATATGCAAGGGCTTGTGATCAAGCTGGATCTGATTAACTGCCTTGATATAGGTCCATGTATGTTCAAGAAGTCCAGATGGAGGTTCATAAGTCCAGTAACCAAGGTGGGGGACTCAAAATAAAGAGTCACATGTCCATGGTTAAAAATCACAAGAACTGTTCCAAAATGGAGTACTCTTAATCAAAACAAAGTAACAGGGTATGTTGAGGTCAAGGGTACCTGCAAACCTGTAAACAGCCCAACCCCCCTCACAGGTGGTGTTCTAAAACAAGGGTCCTCAGACTTGGATCAGTTATGAGAAGTGTAAACACTTCCAACCCGGAGGTACAGTGTTTACAATAACCATAAAAGATCCTCCTCTAATTCACCTCAGTTTCTGAAGGTCAATACTAAAGGTCATCCAGACTTAGCAGGCTTCCTAGATAGCCCTAGCACTACAGGAAATCTGTAGCACAGAGTTCTCAAGAAGAAACCCATATCTGAACCGTGTTTCATATTCCCGCACCAGACCGAAATGGAATGGGAAAGAACATGAACCACTCTAGCCTAGGTGTCACTCAGGTCCCAGGTATAGGACCTCAACTCTCAATAGAACCCCACCCACCAAAGCAACAAAACCAGATCCAGCCAGAACAGTATGACAGTATGGTGTATATAAAACTGTAAGGAAAGCGGTAAACAAACTGTACATAAAGCAATAAAACAAATATACAAGCACAAATAGCACATAACACCCCAGAAAACACAAATCAAACAAGCGCTAGGAGGAACCCACAAAAAGAACCAGAAGCCTTGGTTACAGTATAAGGGTCCCCAGCAGAGTCGCCAAGCTGTCGCTCCCGATAAATGAAACCGACTCAAATAAAGGTACAGACGCGAACTGTCGGCGAAAGGATGATGTGAGAACACACAGGAGTGAACTCACAGGACAAGAAAAGAGTCGCCAGCTAGGCATTTTTATCCCGAAGGAAAGGCAATGCTGCATAAACCTAGAAAGATATGGATAAGACGGTTGCGAACCAGAGAGACTGAGAAAGGGGGTTGGTTACAACCTGGGAAGGTATTAGCACCCAGATTGTCCGTCGTACTCGACGGGATCCACGCTTAAAAGATTTGTGTTTTAAAGGGGTAGTGTCAGTGCAATTTGTGCATAAAAGGGCTGGAAAGAATGCAAGTGTCAGTGTAAAAGAAATGTGAGGTGTATAAAAAAGTGTCAGTGTAAGAACAAGAATGAAATGCTCAAGATCATGAGGCTTAAAGAATGATGCTGGAAGGAGGGGGAATATACAGAGACTTTTGTTCGATAACTGTTAAGTTATGCCTACGTATCCTCTCGTGCAATGAGGAAGTCAGAACACCGTAGTTCGACCCAAAGAGACTGAAAGATGAATTGATTGATGAACTGCTTGCTTGCCTATGCTCAAGTGTATGACCTGTCTAGCTCAGGTGCAAATTGTCTTGCATTAGACGGAAGAAGCGAGTTCTCGTTTGTGAGTGAATGAGATGAGAAAAGAGTCCCGGAGGAGACGATTATTGTTTGTTTTTTAGTTTTCAATCTTTTATTGTTTTTTAAAGTTTGTCATAAGCTAATGAGCTTAAGCCTAAACCAATGGGTTAGTAAACTCATCACATCTTCCCTCTGATTAGGGGTAATGAGGATACCTTAAGTGTGAAGTCAGCTTATCACACTTAATCACCATGATGTAGGATTAAGATCAATAACCTACTTGTGATTATTTAGATGTTTTTGTTGTTTTTGTTTAGTGTTGAGTAATGAGATTAAGCCATAATCAGGGATTAAACAGACTCATTACACCATCCTAATAGAAGGATAATAGATGAGAATGTTTAAGCTGAGGAAGACTCCTCAACTTAATCCATGATTAGGGATTAACCTCATGACAAAACAAAGCCTTTATTAAGTGGATTTTAGTTAATGATAAGATGATGAAGTGAGTTTTAGAGTTTGTAAGACAACTTGAGGGGGACTTGTCCATTAACACTAGGGTTAGTCCTTCTTAACCAGTTAAGGAGGAATTAGAACCCTAATGCAAGGCCCAAGTTACAAGCTTGATGTCTTAGTGATTATTAGATGGATTTATTAAAGGATTTAAACACATTAAGGGTTTAACACTTAGGATTAAAGTTATACACTCCATCCTAATAGAAGGATGCAGGCATAAGCTTAATCACAAAGCCTTAAAACCTTTAGGGTTTAGTCCTTGATTATGAGGTGAGAAGAGAATACTCAAAAGAAAACTCAAAGGAAAGAGTCTAAGGGGGACTAAACAATCCTAAAATGTTATCATGCTTAGAAGTCCTAGGGTTTGTGAGGCTTAAGAGGAGAAATCTTCAAGGAAGCCACCAAGGAGAAGCAAGATAGAAAAAAGGATAAGATGAGAAGAGAAAAGAGGGAAGAGAGGCACAAGTGAGAAAACTCACTCAAAGACAAGTAAAAATGCAGAAAGGATGTAAAATGACAAGATGAGAAGAGGTAGGAGGTGAAGGCAAATTCACCTCCCAAACAAACTTACCATTAACCTGAAAAGTTAGTACAAGATGCATAAGGGAAGAAATGGGATGAAACAATGCATATGGATGGGCAAAGGCCAAAGTCAGAATCATACACATGATGCAAATGATGCTAAGAGGTGATGCAAACACATGACAAGGGATGAGAATGATCATACAAGCATAAGGATGCAAATGAGGCATGCTTTGAACCATGAAAGTTCATGAAAGTTTATGAAATGATATGAATGCATAACATGGAAAATGAAAGATTCAATGATCAAACATGATTCTAATATGACCTAAGATGTCTTATGAATCATGTAGATGCACAAAATGTCATGGCAAGTTCATGTATGCAAGCTTATGCAAGATGAATGCAAATGAAGATGCAAATTAGGGTTTATGTACAACATGAGATGCAAAATTCAAAATCAGAAGCAAAACATGAGATAAAAAATTGAAAATGGGATCAAAGGTACCCTAAACCTATATAAGTTCACTTCCCAAAGGAGGGGATCCAACTCTTAACCTAGTGAAAGTTATGAATTTCCTAAGATTACTAGGGTTTTGGGGTGCCTCACAAAGAAAAATACCAAACAAATTGAAAATGTAAGATCAAATCAAACCAATTTTATCCTATAAACTACATTCTATGGAGGATGCAATGCAAGAAGAACCATCATCAAACTCTCAAGGGTTAGGCAAAATGAATTTTTCAAACATAGGACCAAAATATTGCCTTTAAACAAATTTAATTCCAATGAAAATTGTCAAAATAGATCAAGAACCAAAAAGAAATTTGTTTTGAGAGTTTGATAATGTTTCTAAATGTTTTAAAATGCAATGTGAATTTTTTTGTGATTTTTAAATACCTAAATGTATTTTTAATTAATTAATTTTCATTAACTAATTAAAAATAAACATTTAAATAATTTAAAAATAATTTTTAATGCAAAAAATAAAAATAAAAATATTTTTGGGTTCTGAAAATTAATGAAATGTTTTACAAAAAATTTCAGAATTTTTTAAAGTGTTTTGCTATTTTTTAAAATTCATGTAAATAAAATACAAACAAAATGAATTAAAATTGGTTAACAAAAGAATGAATCGATTCATGTTTGGATGAATCGATTCATACTGATCAAAACAGAATTAGTTAAACAGCATGAATCGATTCATAATGGGATGAATCGATTCATTTTGCGAAATCCAGGAACCATTCAACAGAATGAATCGATTCATGCTGGAATGAATCGATTCATTGTGCTGTTTTTTCCAAAAATTCATAATCAAACTCATTCCTTAGGCTGTGTTAAGTGCTCTAAGTCTCCATATTTCATCCTCTACCCACCCCAAACATGAATCAATCACAAGATCACATTTACAATGCATCAACAACAAGATTCGAGCAAAATCAAGAACATTGCAAGAACTTCAGAACGTGCATACACACTCATTTCTCAACCATTTTCAGTGATTCAAAGCTTAACATGATCAGTGAAACAAGCTCTATCATCTTATAACAAGAGATTTCATTTCTATAAAAAATGTTCTTGATGATACCTGAACTGGAGCTTTGAACTGTGGAACTTTCTGGCCTCAAACTTGGTGCAATCCCTCTCCTTTGAACACCCTGATGATGAAATGAAGCTTGGAGAGCTTTGAGAATGGTTGGTTATGACTGTTTTGCTCTGGTGTAGCAGAAATAGAGGGCCTTTTGTGAGATGTTTCAAGTTGTTTCAGGGGATGATTCTTGTTCTAAGGGTGATTTGTGACTTGTTGGTGAAAGAAAAAAGTGAAGTTTCTTGGCTGTGTGAAGAAAAATTTAGAGAAGAAGTTTGGGACAGATTTTTGTGCAAGTTGGATTGTGTGTTGTTTCTATGCCAAATGAGCTGCTATATCACTCCCATAAAGTTTGAGTAGGCTGTGGAGCAGGTTAGTAGAGGCTGCTGGTCATTATTCCAAAAGCATGGGAGAAAATGCAAAAATTCATGGTTAGGTGTACTTGAGGCATGGGCTGTGGCAGAGCTGATTTTATGGCTTGTACTGCATCAGCTGAGTTCAAGGATGACTCTTGGATCAGTTGATGTGAGCTGTAATGGATGAAGGGTGAGATCTCACATGTTTTGCAATTTTGCAACTTGTTACACTTTGTGACTTTTGGCCATGAACATGAAACACTCTTTGCTGAATTTTGGTTGTGATAGGTTACATGATGTTATGGTGGTGTCTTGAGATCAGTTAGAGACCATACAAAACCTTGGGGATCAATTTTGCAAGAATTCCTCTTTGGAGAATTTCATGGAAAGTGGCTTATGGAAGTTTGTGATTTGAAGCATGGACCTTGAAAACTCTTGGGCAATTCTGATTTTGCTAAGTTGCAATATGTTATAATGATGCAAAGAAGTCATTTAGAGGTCAATAGAATGCTTGGCATGTGAAATTGCAAGTTTCCCTCTTTGTGCAAAAAGTGAAATTTCAATTATTTTTCCCAACTTTGCAAAGCCATAACTTTTGATCCAAAATGAATTAGAAAAAGTTCTTGTACTTTTTGAAAAGGGAATGATCCAATCTACAACTTTCATGACCAAAGTTTTCTCATTTGAAGCATTTTTGAATCAATAAGAGGAGGTTGAAAAACTTTCCCAAAATAGCAAGTTTTCAATACAAGTCACTTTCCCAAGATGGCAACTTTGCAAATGGCTTGAAATTCTTCAATTTTATGAACTTCTAACATCTTCTATGACCAAATAAAGATCATACACATTCAAAATGATGGAGAACACCCTTTGGTTGGGTCATTGGGGGCCTCAGATGCCCTGATTTTGCACTGACTTGCACAAGAAGTCAACTCTTGATTAGATGCCTTCCCCATGGAATTTCTTCATGAAACTTGATATGCATGATCCTCATAACATATAGAGACCAATAGAAACAATAATGACAAAAAAATTTGGAGTTATGGCCTCTGAAACCAAAACCCTAATTCTAGGTCATCTGTGCAGTCAAACCTGGCTCTGCTTCCATGCCATTCCCAGTTCTTGTGATTCTTTGATTTTCTTGACTTTGAGAGGATACAATATGATGCTTGAACATACATGGACCCCTTTGAAGTGATTGATGACCTTTGGAGAGGCTCAAATGGCTCTTGGATTGCTCAGATCACAAACCCTAGATGCAGATGACTTTGAAACAATGCAGTGAATCAAAAATGCAATATGAGATGCTATGTTTGTGTTTATGCATATGAAATGATCACAAGCCATGGTGTGAATGAGTGAGGGAAAATTTGGGGTGTTTACAACATCTTCATTAATTTTTGCTGGCGTTGTAGAAGATTATGCTAATAACATGGATGTTGATGTTGTAGAATAAATGGTTGTTGAATTTTGATTTGTTGAAGTGATGGACAGAGTAACTGCTGATGATATTGATGAATCGGTAGGAATGATTGTTGCTGCTGTTGTAGAAGAATCAGGAATTGTTGTCAAAGGAATTGCTGGATTTGTAGGCGTCGTTGTCGAGATCTGAAGGATACCATCCTTGATAAGACCATCTATGCCGCTTCTCAACCTTTCACACCCGTTGACTGCAATGTTGCAATACCCACAACTGAGCTCACACCCGGGAAACACTTGGCACTCTAGAAGCTGAGCTTTAATTTCGACCAAAGGTGTTCAAATTTGTGCAACACTGGTGATCAAGGTAGATGGCTTGTCTTCCTCAATGGCATTAATCCTTGGCCCGCCATGATTAGGCATAGGATTTCTGTTGACATTCGGAGGATGTGCGAAGTTGAGGGCTTTAGAATCCACCAGATCTTGAACTTTCATTTGCAGGGCCCTGCACTTTTCAGTATTGTGACCAGGTGCATTGGAGTGGAAAGCACACCTGGCATTGACATCATAATTCTTTGGGAGGTTGAGAGGATCTGGAGGCGTCAACGTCCTTAACTCAACCAAGTTAAGCTTCAGGAGTTGTGGCAATAAAGCGGCATAAGGCATAGGGATAAGGTCAATCACCCTGTTTGCCTGTGATGGTCGTTGCTGGAAGGGTCGTTGTTGTTGATTGCTATTGTTGTTGTTGTAGGTTCTCTGTTGTGGATACTGAACTTGCTGTTGATAATGTGGTTGTTGTAGTTGTTGATATGCTGATTGCTGAGGAATCGGAGCTGGAATGGTGACAGCTGCTACTGATCTGTGAACATACTGAGGTCTGCCCCTGCTGGCATGAATGACATTTGTCTCACCGATTCTTCGGGGTCCCACAAAAGGCTTTCTGGGATTACTGGATGAACTTGCACCATTATCAGAAATTTTTCCCATTTTCAAAAGGCTTTCAATCCTTTCCCCAGCTATAACTACGTCAGCAAAACTGGTGGAGGAAAAGGCAGCCAGTCTATCAATATATGTTCCTTGCAAAGTATTCATGAACATGTCAGCCATCTCCCTTTCTGACATGGGCGGTTGGACAGCAGCAGCAAGTTGTCTCCACCTTTGGGCATACTCCCTAAAGCTTTCTCTGGAGGATTGAGACATTCCCATTAGGAGGGTCCTGTTAGGAGCCATGTCCAGATTGTATTGATATTGTCTGATGAAGGCTTCAGCCAAGTCCTTCCAGCATCTAATAGTAGCTCTGGTCAAGTGTGAATACCACTCCCTTGAAGCCTCAGTCAGACTGTCTTCAAAGTAGAACATCCACAGCTTCTCATCCATAGTATAAGCTTTAAGTCTTCCCAGGAAAGACTGCAAGTGAGTTCGTGGACAAGAGGTTCCATTGTATTTCTCAAAGCACGAGGGTTTGAATTTGTGGGGAATTCTCACCCCATCCACTAGCCCCATATCCATTACATCGAAGCCCAAGGAATTCTGGGACTCCAGTGATCTCAACTTCTCAGCAATTTCATCTAACCTCCTATCATAGACCTCATCTCCAGCTCCCATGACAGTAAACTGCTCTTCCTGGGGATCTTCTTGCAAGATTCTCCCCCCAGCAGCATTCCCTTGCACATTTCTCGGGATGTTGACTTCCGGATCCAGATGAGGACCAAACACTGGTGAATTAACATGAGGCTAACCCCTCTCATTATTACTAGTTCCTCCAGTTCCAAGGTGAGGTTCCTCGGGAGTTTGTCTCTCCACTAGTTCCCTTAACCTTTCTTGGCTCTGGGCCAAGCCAGTCATTACAGCCATGAATTGAGTCATTTGGTTCTTCATCTCCACTCTTTCATTAGCCATCTGAGTTCTGACCTCTGTTAGGTCCTGCTGTACTTGCTCCATTTGGATACCAGGAAGGTTGTTGCGAGTAGGGTACCGGTGCGCGCGGTTGACAGGGAATACTCGGCGGCGAGCAATATTTCCTGAGACCACAACAAGGTTAGAAACAAAGATAATAATAAAACCTACAAAACAAAGCAAAATTTAGTATGCAATGTAGTATGCTTATTTGTTTTCCAAGGTATCCGACTTGGTTCTTGGGTTTGACCTTTCCAGACCTCGAGGAAGATGCTTGATGTTGTTGAGAAAAGAAATCCAATGAAAGCAAACTAATATATTACAAATGATGAGCAATACATAGTTTGTTTTACAACACATGCCCCTAGAGGGTCAAAATACAACAAAAAGAAAAGTACATCAAATGAAAACAACAACAAGCAAAGAGTCAGACATCCAGCCCAAACTCATCCTCCTTGACCTCCTTCAGAAGTGCCTCAGTCACTGGACTAGCTGGGTGCTCTGTAATGGTCCTAATGAGGAGGTTCCTGGTGGCAATGGCAGTGGTCAGCTTCTTGTGTTTGTCCTGATCCTTTGATCTCTTCAATCCAGCCCTAAGCTTCAACTCTGAAATCTCCTTCTAGGCTGCCAACAAAGCTTCCTGCTGCTTCTTCTCATTGGCCTCCAACTGTTCAATCTTGGCTTGAGTCTTCTGATCTTCTTGAGTACGGGCTTCAGTGATCCTGACCCACCTAGCCTGACTTTCTTGCAAATAGAGCTCAGTCCTAGCCTTCTGAATCTTGGCTTCTTTACAGGCATTCTTCAATATTTGTTCCCCAGCCCTTGCTTTCCTGATATAGTCCTCTGTCTTCTCAATCTTGGCTAGATGCTCCACCCTAAGCTTCTCCAACCTCTCAATGTCCAGACGACCATCACTCCTTTCCCAAAGGGTCTTCTTCAAAGCTTGAGACAGATTCTCATTTCTTTCCTTTAGTTTCTCAAATTCCTCCAGGCTGACAGTTGCTGCTGGTTGTGCTGTAGATGGTCCAGGTATGTCCTCCAAGGTGAAAGGCATTCCAGTAATCTGAGCTCTTGTACGGGACCAGTCATAGTACTGAGCTGAAGCAACATTATTGCACCTCCCTAGAATAGCCATCCCTTTTTCCTGGATGTTGTCCCAAGCCCAGGATGCTTGTCTGACAACAGTTGAATTAGGTTTCACTTCACAATACAGGGTCTCAGCTAAATCTTGCACTCTGGGAGGGTGAACCAAAGCATAGCCCAGTTGTCTCTTAAACAGCAAAGGATTATAGTTGATGCAACCCTTTACTCCTATCAGAGGTACATTTGGGTATTGCCCACAGTTGGTGATAATGTCCTTGCCTTTGGTGCTCTGGGTGCACCATCTAATATCATCTGAAGTCAAAGTAATGAGCCTCTTGGCCCAATTCTTCTGTTGGTGAGGATTCAGGAAGGCATCTGATTTAGGTAGGTGTCTGAGCAGCCAGGTGTGAAACAAAGGTGCTCAACATCTCACCAACTTTCCCCTTTGTTTCTCATTCCTCTGATGGATGGAATAATAGAAATCTCCCAGCAATGTGGGTACTGGGTTCTTCAGAAGGAAAAGATGAATGGAATTTTTGCTGACAAATTTGGGCTCATCTGCAAACAGTATAACCCCATATATGCTGAGGGCTAACAGTGCACAAATTGTCCTCCATTCTCCCAGAGAGGCCTTCAGGGTGGCCTGAGAAATCAAGAAATCTAAGTGTAAACCAGGGATCCCAGCTTTTGTTGTCATGCTTTGCTCAATCAAGGTAGGCTCCAGGTACAGTGCTTTTGCCACTTCTCCATTGCTGGGAAAAGTCATCTATGGGTTAAAAGGGGGTCCACCCCTGATAGGTACTCCAATCAAAGAGGAAAACTCTTCCAGTAGAGGTCCTAACTGAAAGTCTGGGAAAGTGAAGCATCTCAAAGGAGGGTCATAAAACTGCAAGCATGTGTGGATCATGCTCCTCTGAGAAGGGTCAAGGTCCATGACCATATCTAGGATACTTCCATAATGCTATCTAAACAAAGGGATGTGATCTGGTGTGATGAGTGACTGGACCTGCCTGATACCAGTCAACACAAGCTCAAAGAAATGGTAGGAAATGTTGCTCTTCCTGGGAGTAGTCATGAATGATGCTGAAGATGATGAAGATAGGTGCTGATGAAGATCAAGACTGATACTGGGAGATGAGCCACTGATAGGCTGATGCTGGTGATGATGAGAATAGGTGAAGCAGGTAACTGATGAAGCAGAGGTCTATGCAGGAGAAGGGCTCAAAACCAAGCCAGATATAATGTGGATACCCTGAAAAACAAATAAACAAATGTTAAATGATGCAAATGATTAGTATGCAAATGATATTCAAGGGTTTGTGAACAAGCTGGATCTGATTATCTGTCTTGATATAAAGCCCATGTATGTTCAAGAAGTCCAGATGGAGGTTCAGAAATCCAGTAACCAAGGTGGGGGACTCAAATAAAGAGTCACATGTCTAGGGTTAATCACAAGAACTGTCCAAAATGAGGTACTCTTAAACCAAATAGTAACAAGGTATGATGTGGCCAAGGGTACCTGCAAACCTGTAAACAGCCCAACCCCCTCACAGGTGGTGTTCTAGAACAAGGATCCTCAGACTTGGATCAGTTATGAGAAGTGTAAACACTTCTAACCGTGTAAAGAAACCCACATCTGAACCGTGTTTCATATTCCCGCACCAGACCAAAATGGAATGGGAAAGAACATGAACCACTCTAGCCTAGGTGCCACTCAGGTCCCAGGTATAGGACCTCAAACTCTCAATGGAACCCCACCCACCAAGACAAAAACCAGATCCAGCAATGACAGTATGACAGTATGATGCATAAAACTATAAAGAAAGCAATAAACAAGACTGTACATAAAGCAATAAAATAAATACATAAACACATATAGCACATAACACCCCAGTAAACACAAATCAAACAAGCGCTAGGCGGAACCCACAAAAAGAACCAGAAGCCCTGGTTACAATATAAGGGTCCCCAGCAGAGTCGCCAAGCTGTCGCTCCCACCAGATGACACTCGGTCAGAAGGGGTACAGACGCGAACGGTCAGCGAAAGAAGAAAAAGAAAAGAGTCGCCAGCTAGGCATTTTTATCCCGAAGGAAAGTTAATGCTGCATAAACCTAGAAAGATAGGGATAAGACGGTTGCGAACCAGAGAGACTGCGAAAGGGGGTTGGTTACAACTTGGGAAGGTATTAGCACCCAGATTGTCCGTCGTACTCGACGGGATCCACGCTTGAAAGATTTATGTTTTAAAGGGGGAGTGTCAGTGCAAATTGTGTATCAAAGCTGGAAAGAATGCAAGTGTCAGTGCTAAAAGAAAGTGAAGTGAAATGTGAGAGTGTCAGTGTAAGAACAAGAGTGAAATGCTCAAAACTATGAGGCTCAAAGAATAATGTTGGAGGAGGGGGAATATACAGAGACTTTTGTTCGATAACTGTTAAGTTATGCCTACGTATCCTCTCGTGCAATGAGGAAGTCAGAACACCGTAGTTCGACCCAAAGAGACTGAAAGATAAATTGACTTGTGAACTGCTTGCTTGTCTATGCTCAAGTGTATGACCTGTCTGGCTCAGGTGCTAACTGTCTTGCATTAGACAGAAGAAGCAAGTTCTCGTTTGTAAATGAAGATGATGAGAAAAGAATCCCGGAGGAGACAATTATTGTTTGTTTTTGTGTTTTCAGTCTTTTATTGCTTTTTTGAATTTGCCATAAGTTAATGAGCTTAAGCCTAAACCAAGGGTTAGTAAACTCATCACATCCTCCCTCTGATTAGGGGTAATGAGAATACCTTAAGTATGAAGTAAGCACCTCACACTTAATCACCATGGTGTAGGATTGAGATCATTAACCTACTTGTGATTATTTAGATGTTTTTGTAGTTTTTTTTTAGTGTTAAGTAATGAGTTTAAGCCATAATCAAGGATTTAATGGACCCATTACACTATCCTAATAGAAGGATAATAGATGAGAACATTTAAGCTGAGGAAGGCTCATCAACTTAATCCATGATTAGGGATTAACCTCATGACAAAACAAAGCCTTTATTGAAGTGGATTTTAGTTAATGATAAGATTAAGAAATGGATTTTATGGTTTGTAAGACAACTTGAGGGGGACTTGTCCATTAACACTAGGGTTAGTCCTTCTTAACCAATTAAGGAAGAATTAGAACCCTAATGCAAGGCCCAAGTTACAAGCTTGATGTCTTAGTGATTATTAAGTGGATTGATTAAAGGATTTAAACATATTAAGGGTTTAACACTTAAGATTAAAGTTATACACTCCATCCTAATAGAAGGATGCAGGCATAAGCTTAATCACAAAGCCTTAAAACCTTTAGGGTTTAGTCCTTGATTAAGAGATGAGAAGAGAGACTCAAAGATGACACAAAGGTAAAAACTAATGGGGGGACTAATCAAACCCTAATCATGATCATGCTTGGTTGTTCCTAGGGTTTATGAGGCTTGCAAAAGATCTTCAGGAGAAAAGCCACCAGGAAAGAAGCAGATGAAAGGAGAAAGAAGCAGATAGAAGCAAGAAAACTTGCTTCACTTAAGAAGACAAGTTGCTTGAAGGAAGAAAGTGGGAAAGAACATGAATGAGCAAGCTCACTCTAATTCACAAGATAAAATGCAGCAATGATGCATAAGAGAGATGAGAAGAGATTATGAGAAGTGAAGGCAAATTCACTTCTCAAACACTTACCACCTGAAAAGTTAGCAACAAGAAATGAAATGAAATGAAAATGAGATTAAATGCAAAGATGAAAACCAAAGTCAGAAGTATAATCATGATTCAAATGATGCTATGAGATGGTATGAAAGCAAACCAAGAGATGTGGATGATCATACAAAGGAATGAAGATGCAAATGAGACATGAAAGGAAGCATGAAAACTGATGAAATGCAATGGATGCATAACATGGTAAATGGATGATGAAATGATCAAGCATGATTTCAATATGTCCTAAGATATCTTATATGTCATGTGGATTCACAAAATATCATGGCAATTTCATGTATGCAAGCATATGAAGAATGAATGTAAATGAAGGCAAAAATTAGGGTTTATGAACAAGATGCAATGCAAAATTCAAAATCAGAAGCAAATGACAAGATAAAAAAATGAAAATGGGATCAAAGGTACCCTAAACCTATACAAGTTCACTGCCCAAAGGAGGAGACCTAAATCTAAACCTAATGGAAGTTATGATTTTTCTAAGTCAACTAGGGTTTCAAGGCACTTCAAAAGGTAAAATGCTCATAAAATTGAAAATGAAAGATAAATTCAAACCAAATTTACCCTAGAAACTACATGTTATGAAGGATGCAATGCAAGAAGAACCATCATCAAACTCCTCATGGTTAGGCAGAATGGATTTTTCTAAGTTTGAACAAAAATATTGCCTTTAAACAACTTTTATTCCAATGAAAATTGTCAAGATACATCAAGGACCAGAAAGAAATTTGTTTTGAGAGTTTGATAATGTTTCTAAATGTTTTAAAATACAATGTGAATTTTTTTTGTGATTTTTAAATACCTAAATGCATTTTTAATTAATTAATTTCCATTAACTAATTAAAAATAAACATTTAAATGATTTAAAAATAATTTTTAATGCAAAAAATAAAAATAAAAATATTTTTGGGTTCTGAAAATTAATGAAAGGTTTGACAAAAAAATTTAGAATTTTTTAATATGTTTTGCTATTTTTAATAATTCGTGTAAATAAAATACAAAAAAAAATGAAATAGAAATAAAAATGAATTTTTGGAGAAGTATGCAGATCCTGAGGCTGATATTCAAACTTGGGGGAGGATGTTTGACCGCGCGCGCAAATTGAGGGTCAGGATTGACTCTGGTCAAATTATTTTATTAATCCTAATTTAAATAAATTAAAATGAATTTAGAGTTAATTGTGGAATCTGAGCCATTCATCTCCTAAACTAAACACGATCTAAAGGCCCACAATGCATCTGGAGACTAAACCCTAATTAGGGTTAATTACTTTCAGGTAACCGGAGGGAAGCTCCGGTCATCTTCTCCGGCAGGGCAAAAACCCTAGCTTCCTCTACAGGCCACCCCAACTTAAATTAACTGCCCAGAAAGGATCCTCCAACCAAACTAAACCTAAATCCACAATCAAACACCATTTATCAAGCATGAACAAAGAGAATCGAAGCTATACATTTTCACGGGTAAAATTTCAGGAGGGCACAAAATGCTTATTTTCACACCATTTTCAAATCTAAAAACATCAGAGTGATCCCCATGACATGTAGTTTCATTTTGTAACAAAAAAGCAAGCTCTGAAAAGTTTGATGTTTGAAGCTACCTGAGGTGGTGAATTGTGAATATGAGCTTTCCAGGCCTTTCTTTGATGCAAAGTGTCCCCTCTGAACCTCCTGAGATCAATGGAATGCTCAAAATCTTTTGTTGGTGGTTGATTTGAGAGTTTGAGCTCTGGTATAGCAGGTTTCACAGTTGAGATATATGGGGTTTCAGGCTGTTTTAATGGTGGGTTTTGGTTCTATGGAAGATGTGTGATTCATTGGTGAAGGAAAAATGAAGGTTTGATGGCTGTGTGAAGAATTTCTAAGAGAAGGAGTTTTTGACAGTTTTTGTGCAAGCTGGATTGTGGGAGGTTTCTGGCTTGTGTGTGGTGTGCTTTTGGATGCTTGAGGTCCACATATTAGACTCTGATTGGGCAGAGAGTTGGTGGTGGCACAGTGTGATTGGCATGGGCAAAATGCAAAAAGTCAAGATCTTGTGTACTATGAGTATGGCTCGGGTCAGAGGAGATCTTAGGGCTTGTCCTGCCTCAGCTTGAGTCAAGGAAGGCCTTTGGATCTGATTTTGTGAGCTGGCTGGTCTTGATCAAGGGTTTCCAAGGTTCTTGCATATTTCCCTCTTTGAGTTTTCTTATGAACCAAGGCAAAGAAACTTGTGATAGCTTGGGCAAAATGCAGCAACATGAGCCATATGAAGTTGCTAGAATGATTTGAGATCAATTAGTGTTCAATTCAAGCATGAGAAGTTCTTTTTGCAAAGATTCAATTTTGAAGTTTCATGAGAAAAATGCCTTATGCAACTTGTAATCCAAGGCATGAAAGTGAAAAATTCTTGGCACAAATCTGACTTTTAGGCATTTCATTGTGTTTGTATGATGATTAGAAGCCACTTTGAAGTCACATTTGGTCTTGGCATGAGGTTTTGCAATTTTCCCTCTTTGGTGTAAAAGTGAAAATTTCATGATTTTTCCCAACTTTGCAAGGCCATAACTTTTGATCCAAAATGAATTAGAATGAGTTCTTGTACTTTTTGAAAATGGGAGGATCCATTCTACAACTTTCATGACCAAAGTTTTCTCATTTTAAGCATTTTTGAATCAAAAAGAGGAGGTTGAAAAACTTTCCCAAAATGGCAAGTTTACATTATAAGTCACTTTCCCAAAAAGGCAACTTTGCAAATGGCTTGGAATTCTTCAATTTTGTGAACTTATAACATCTTCTATGATCAAATAAAGATCATACACAATGAAAATGATGGAGAATGCCCTTTGGTTGGGTCATTGGGGGCCTCAGATGCCCTGATTTTGCACTGACTTGCTCAAGAAGTCATCTTTTGATCAGATGCCTTCCCCATTGAATTTCTTCATGAAAATTGATATGCATGATCCTCATAACATATAGAGACCAATAGAAACAAGAATTACCAAAAAATTTGGAGTTATGGCCTCTGAAACCAAAACCCTAATTTTAGGTCATCTGTGCAGTTAAACTTGGCTCTGTTTCCATGCCTTTCTCAGTTCTTGTGATTCTTTGACTTTCTTGACCTTGTGAGGATATAATATGATGCTTGACCATACATGTACCCCTTTGAAGTGATTGATGACCTTTGGAGTGGCTCAGATAGCTCAGGAATGGCTCAAGTCACAAACCCTAGATGCAGATGGCTTTGAATCAATGCAATGAAGCAAAAATGCAATATGATATGACATGATTGAACTTATGTAAAATGAAAAGATCACAAGCCATGGTGGAATGAGTGAGGGCAAATTTGGGGTGTTTACACCATGACAAGGGTCCCAATGGTTTTGTAAAATTCCTATGAGGTGTCTACACTCCATTTACAAGATCAAGTTCATTTGCAAAAGCTCAGAAGATTGCATGATCATCAGAGATTCCAGGATAGGGCAAAGCTCCTACACAAGGCACCTAAACTAGGGTTTGAGATTCAAGCATCAAAACTTCACAACTTTGGCCATTTCATTTGGTCAAAGTCTTTTATATGTCAAGAGGATCCTAGGTACCAATTTTCATGAGAAAATTCCATGTGGAAGTCAAGAAATTCTTCAGTTGCTAGCAGATGAAGTAATTGGTCAACTGTGCCCTTAAAAAGTCAACTGTGTGATTTCAAGGGGTCCAACCCAACTTTTTTGGCCAAGGGGTGTCCTTACAATTTTATAAGAGGTTTGGAAGGTTCAAGGATCAAGAATCATGAAGATTTGAGGCTTTTTGCAAAATTGGTGAAAACTTGGTTTTAAGGATTTTCCATTTTTGGCAACTATTGCCCTAAATTTCAAGTGAGCTTAACATGATCAAAAATTCTTCAAATGGACCAAAGTCAAACATGAAAGTTGGAGATTAAGGGCTCCCATTTTCAAAAAGTACAAGTACATTTTCATGGGATACATGGTTTGCAAGATATGTCCTTCGAAAAAATGCTTCAAATTAGGGCAAATCCAAAAATTCCATGCATGCACAAAAGCAAAAAGTTTCAAAACTTATTTTCAAGACTTGGTATGGATCAATTATGGGTCCAATGTTAAAACACATTGCATTTGGATCATTTTGCTCCAAAGAAAGTCACAAATTCGTGCACCACAAGGAAGTTATTCAAAAAGTGGATATTTTGCAAAATCATGGAGAAAGTGTGACAACTTTGATCTAAGGGCCAGGACTTGTTGGATTGCAATCAAGGGTTGGATTTGCATTGCACATGGGCTGAGAGGCCAAGGAAAGCATGAGGAGTTCATGCTTCCATCACAAATTTCAAAATTTGCAAAATCACCAAGAACTTGTGATTCCCACGTGCAAACCTTTTCATATTTTCAGCATTGGATTGTGAGGTCATATTTAAGAAGCTAGGGTTTCAGAATTGCTCAACTCTCCCTCATTCTCTCATTTCCAAGTTTATGCACAACTTTCATTTTCTCTCATTTCTCATCACACACTTGTTCAATCTCAAAACAAATTGTGGGTTCTTGATCAGTGCAAGCTCAAGATCATTAATCACCCACTCATTCAAGCTTTCCTTCAAGATCAACAACCTTGCCATTTCAGGGCAGGTATTGGCAAAGCTTCAGATCCAGACACATTCAAGGCTTTAGATGCATTTATTTTGCATCTAGAGTGAAGTAGGAGTGAATTGCATCCATTATCTGGCCTTCTAGCACCTTGTATCAAGATCTGCAACTCAGGTTTGGCTCTAAATCTTAAGATCTAAAAATGAAATTAGTTATGTGTTTTGTGATCTGTGATGTTTGTTGATCATGCTGCAAGTTGTAGTTTCGAAAATGGTGCATTGTGGCATGAGATATTTGAGTTTCAGTTTTCATGGTCATAGTTGTTTTTGTTCGATCCGGTTGTTTCATGGATCCATTGCTCATTTCAATCTCATTTTCGAACTCAGGGCCTATCATTTACCTAATTTTGAGTGTTTTGTTAGTTTTCATGAGGTTTCGTTCTTCTGGTATGAATTCCGGTGCCGGAGCCCTAGCTCCGATCACCAGAAACTGCAAATATGAAGCTAGGGTTTCAGGAGCTTGAAGATAAGCCCTCAGCCCTTGGATCTCTCTCTCTCTCTACGTCCTAGATATGGCCACGCGTCCCTGAAGCCACCCTCCTTCTCATGTGATCTTTTATTTCCATTTTAATTCATGATGTTTCTCAGCACACCATAAGTTTCCTACGTTCTCCACTCACCATTCACCAAAGCTCCACGTCATTTAATGAGGAGAGGTTTAACACGCGTCTAATCCATCCAAGGGCTCATGTATTTTCCAATTTTTTTCACTGAATTTCCACCACATGAGTTATAAACCAGCGCAAAATGAGCTGGGCTCAGCCTCCTATTCGCACCCCCTCCATTATCAAGCCCAAACCATTTCACTGCAATTTCCTGCTCCTCACACCCCCAGTCCACTTCCTTTTTATTTATATTTTCATTTATTCTCATTTTAGTTTCTAATTATATAAAATAGTTCCAATTATCCAAAAATTCCAAAAATATTCATGAGATTTAATTTGAGTTTCTTTTATTTTTCTACATTTTTATTTTCCATTTTTTTCCAATATACGCGTGGAAATTAATTCTTCCATCTAATTAATTCTTTTTAATCCTTTTTTTGAGTATACTGCCTTGTCCATTTTCCATAGGTTTCATTATTTTAAGTTTTATGTTCATTCTTTTTGCTCTGGATTCCTAAGATGATTTACTTCATGTGTGATTTTTCCCCTGTTTTTTAGAAACTTTTTCATTGGGTCTTGGTCCTTTGACTTGTGTTGGAAGTTATTAACCCTAGTTCTTGTTCTTGTCTCCATTTGACCTAGTTTGCTTCTGAATCTTTCCCAATCCTTTTGGCTCATTTTTATACCATGTTTGAAGATCATTTATCCTAAGTTGTGGAATTTTTAGATGCATTGTTAAATTAATTTGAATTTTTTCTTGTACCTTGTCCCATTTTGCTTCGTTTGGTTCATTAGGTCTCTTATAAGCTTAGAAGGGCACTTGTGCCAACTTCTTCTTCTCATTTGGGGTCTCTTTGGGGTATGGGTTCCATTCTGGTCTTGACTTAGGGTTTGTGTCTTAGAATTTTTTCTGTTTGCTTACCTTTTAAGTCCTTTCATTTCTTAAGTGTATTCATCTCACCTCCTTACTTCTTTCACCTCATTATGTGTTTGTTTGACCTTGTACCTCTCTTCTCTTCATCTCTCTAGCTTCTTAGGCTCTTCTTTGTCTTGTTCTGGTTCTGGTCTTGGGCATTGAGTCCATGTCTGTGCATATTTGCTTTGCATCTTTCTTAAGTTTGCATTTGTTTGTCATGTGTTTCATGTTGCATCATGTTAGCTTGCATTGAGCATTTGTACATATCATCCACTTCTGTTTGTATGATGTTAGCATGTCATCTTGTTCATTGTATTTCATTTGTATGCTTGTTACTGACCTTGTAGGGGCTATGGTAAGTGTGAGGTGTGGAAGTTGAGTTCCACATCTCCAAATCTCACCTTTTCTTCTTATTTCTTTATTGTACTAACTCTTTTCTTGTTGGGCTTAGGCCTTTCTCATCTCATCCCTCTTCTTCTTCTTCTTCTCTTCTTTTTTCTTTCTTCTGTAGGATAGAAAACTACACTAACCTTAGGACATCCATGCATGACAACACTTAGGAATCTTTAGTCCCCCATTAGACTTTTACCTTTGTGATCCTTTTGGTTCTTCTTCTCTTCTCATCTCATAACCATAAAAAACATCCTAATAAAGTTTGAAGTGATGCCTTGAACAATAGCCTTATCCCATGAGGTATGCTTGTAGTCTTCCCATCTTGGGATAGTACAAGTTTACCTTGTGATGCATAAGTCTGATCAAGGTATCTTCTTCACCAAGAAAAGCATAAAAAACACTTCTTCATCTGTAAATAACCAAAAACACTTAATAAGTTTAATGAGTTAGTGAGCCTAAGCCCTAATCTTCGGGTTCAAGTTTTGGGGATCTTCTCCTTACTTGAGTGTGCTTGTTCTATTATTCCATCTTGGAATGTAGTGATAAGTGAACATTCCATAGAAAAGAGTTTGAGTTCACTTCCTTGTGACACACTCCTAAAAGCTTCATAAAAAACACAAACAAACAATAAGCATCTTTCCTTCGGGAATTATTTTCTCATCTCATTCGCTCCGTACACAAACTTCCTCCTACTTGTCACTTTGCAAGATGGTAACGCACTCGTCGTCCGAGTCTGCAACATCTGAGCAATGACATAGGCAGTTCAAGCCTTAATTCACAAGCAATTTCCTTGCCACCCCTAGTTAGGGGAACTACGGCGACTCTGATCCTCATTGTCCAGATGAGGTACGTAGGCAGCGGGGTAGGGCCCGTTCGAGCACAATCTTTATTTTCCCTATATTTTTCCTTTTCATTTCTTATTCAGTTCCTTTCTCAGTTTCTTTTCCAGTTCATTTTCTTTTCTTTGCAGCAGCTTTCATACCCTCACCCTTTGAAACATTTTCTCTTGCAAGTGTGGATCTCGTCGGGTACGACGGACAATATGGGTGCTAATACCTTCCCAGGTCATAACCGACTCCCGAACTCAGCCTCTTTGGTTCGCAGGACCCGTGTCCTTCCTTTTCTTTTCTTCTGGTTTGTGCAGCATTACCATTCCCTTTCTTTTGGGATAAAAATGCATGGCTGGCGACTCTATTCTTTTTCCGCGCCACTTTCGCGTTTGTACCAGGATGGAAATCCGGGGAGCGACACTCAGGAAGAATCAATGAAGACACAAACAAGCATCTCCAAAGATTTCTCACTATCACAACTTCTTTAAAAATAGAGGGTTATTCTGAGGAAGTAAAAAGACTAGTCATGTTCCCTTTTACCTTGACTGATGATGCTGCAGAGTGGTTTTACTCACTTCCGAGTGAAAGTATCACTACTTGGAAGGAGATGGAGACCGCATTCCTTAATGAGTACTTCCATGCGTTTGTTTATATTCGCAATAGATATGACATCGTGAATTTCAAACAAAAAGAAGGTGAATAATTGGGAGATGCATACAAGAGAATTAAGAGATGCTTAGCCGCATGTTCTACTCAGAACATGGATTCGACTGAGAAAATGCAGAACTTTGTGAATGGTCTCAGAATTAAGACAAAACAGCTCATTGACACAGCTGCAGGTGGTTCAACCAATTTCTCGACAGCTACTAGTATAAAGAAAATTATAGAAGCTATAGCTGCAAACAAACACTTGGAGTTATATGTTTAACACGGTGGGAGAACTGACTTTAGTTATGTTGCGGATAGCAAGAGTCGCCACCGACTTTTATTTTATCCAAAGGAAAGGCATAAAAGAACAGGAAAGACCTTTTAAAAGATTTTTGGGTCCGGGGGGTAGGTTATGTAAAGGGAAGGTGTTAGCACCCTTTACATCCATGGTTATCCATGGGCTCTTAGTTACTTAGCTCACTTTGAATTGTTTTTGAAAATGTGAAGTGTGTGATTAGAAATTTTCATAAGAGTTTAATAATGATCCATGTACGGATGCGTAAAAAACTTGTGTTTGAAAATTATTTGAAATTGTGAAGTGTTTTGAGAAGTTTTTGAATAGTGAGCAAGTAACTATGAGGAACCTACCCTAAAGTTTAAGTCTTTCTGTTCTTTATCCTTTAAATGGTAAGACTATCCCTATTATTAAGGAATAGGTAGTCATTACCTTGGATGTAAGGGACATATGAAGGGACATTTGTTTAATGAAGGCAACTGTAGGGTGTATTAAGCAATTTTTTGGAGGGACTGTCATCATTATTCGAAAGGGACAAGATCATTATGAAAGGCAACCATTTAAGGGACTTGATCTTTGATTATGAAGGGACTAGATGACTTTTCTTTTAAGGGACTTTTGCTTTATACACCCTACTTGACCTTTTAATTAGGCAACAATGAGAGGCAACCCTAGAAAGTGAGATGGTGATCAAAGATCGACTTACGTGTGTGAGTGTTCAATTTTAAATATTTATCTTATAATTTAAATGAGCTAAGTTAATTTTAAACATACAACCATGTTGCACTCCCTATTTACTAACCATAGCATAAAAATAAATATTTAAACATTACTACTAAATATTACATCAAAGGAACAATTACATGATAATAATAATTAAAGCAAAATAAGCAAAAATAAATAATAATAATAATTGGGTTAGTGAAATAATAATAATAATAATAATAAATCACAATGGGGTTAGTAATAATGATAATAATAAATCACAATATATATAAATGGGGTTAGTAATAATAAAATAGATATGAAAATAAATAGCATTAATGATAAAATAAATAAGAATATTAGCATAATAATTAAAAGATCAAATTTTTATGAACAATTATTATTTAAGATTAAGAAGAAAATATAAACAATTAATTATCATAAAGTTTTAAATGCTATAAAAATTAAGTTAATTATAAACATATTATGAAAATATATTATATTAGATTAACAAGTTTTAATTATTTTTTTAAACATATATTAAAAATTATTTACATGCAAGAATTAAATTATGAACAAATTATAGAATATATATATATATATATATATATATATATATATATATATATATATATATTATGAAAATAGAATTAATTATAATTGAATAACCATATAATTATATTCACAAAAATTAAATTATCAATTTTTAATTAATTTAAACATAACCTAGAATTATTTACACATAGAAAAATACATAATTAAAATTGACAAATAAATTAAAAGTCATAATTAAATTGAAAAGAAAATTAGGGTTTGACTATTTAGAAAAATATATTAGAGTTTATTTCTTAATTAGAATATAGACAAAAATTTATGACAAATAAATAAATGAATAAAGAAATAATATTTACAATTAGGGTTCATAAAATAATTAGGTTTTAAAAATATTTTAGGGTTTATGAAAATTAGGATTTATATACATAATTAGGTTTTATGAATTAATCTAGATACAATTAATTAATTTATAATATAATAAAATAAATGTTAGATAATTTTAATAAAGTTTAAATTTTAACAAGATTTTGAATTATAAATAAGAAAATAGTAATAACATTTTTACTTCAATATTTATACATTAATTAAATATAATATAAATAAATTAAATGAAATAAGAAAAAAAATGAGAAAAAGGGACTTACCTGGGGCTGGGATTCGAACCCAGGCCCTAGGCTTCAATCTTTGAGTCCTGCCTCCACAACCACCAGGCCACCATGCGCTTGGTGAACATGGAATGAGTATTGATGATTATATTTTAAGTCTGGAAAACATAAGGGAAATAAAGCAAAAAAATGTTGGAGGTGGGATTCGAACCCTCGTCTTGACTTCCATTCACGCGCATGCTTGCCATCTGAGCCATTGCTACATAATTGCAATATAATAGAAAACAATTCATAATAAAATAAACGTGTTATTCAAATCAGAATTTCGCGCCAAAGGTCTTCTTCTTCCTCAAGACCTGCGAAAACACTTGCGAAATCACATACGAAATTTCCTGCGAATTTCCAAAACCAGAAACCTACGTTTTTGTGAACATCATACAAACATCAATATTAATTCAAATTAATAACCCAGATCAAATATACAAGGATTATATGTCATAACCATGTTTTTAGAATTTGTTTTAAGGCCTTGAATGCTTAGTTCCCGATTTGAAGCTCCAAACCCTAGCAATGGCAAATTTCAATACAGTCCATGATAACTGAATTAACTTATCCAGAAAGTTTCTAAACATCACAACAAACATAAATCCATGGTTAGTTTTCAATATCAATGCATAAATTATTCAAATCGAAAAAACTTAGAACATGAAGAAGATGCATTCGGTTTATGCGAATTAAGGCATGAATGAACAAGGTTATGATCCAGAATCATTCTATGAACTCCCAGGAACAAGTTGCAACCTTTGGTTTGTCTTGAAAGCAGCTCTAGGTATCAAACCGAATTGGTGTTCTTAGGATGAATTTTGAAAATTTGTTCTTACCTTTGGAGGCTCAATTTTTCGTCCCTATGCACTTGTGTAGTTTGTATACTTATAGAGGAATGGAATTAGGTCAGAAAAGTGGTGGATTTGTGGGCTTAATGGATACCTTGAGTGTGAAGAAATCTCCTTGCCAAATTAGTCAAAAAATCAAATATTTTCATGCTATAATGCCTTAGCACGAATTTGGATGGTTTTGAATCAACTTAAATGGTCATTAAGAGTTTCTAGAAGAAGAATCACTTTTAAATATTCAATTTTCATATTTTATTTTGATTTAAAATGATTTAAAATGAATAAAATCAAAATAAATAAAATAAAAATAATAAAAATCTGAATAAATGAGGATTGGGTCGTGCATGATGTCATGTTGAAGTTTGGATCACAAATTTACAAGCCCATTTGGAAAAAATTGGTTTTAAAGCCCTATTTGCTTCATAAACCTCCCAAAAATTTCCCAACTTTGCAAGGGCACAAATCCTTCAATTTTAATGATATGAGGGTGTTCTTTGACATTTTGGAAAGCTTGAAGAGTCCTCTAACCAACCCCACTGGTTTCATGTCCATATCATTTACCATTCTCAAGTTATTCCCTTTTGAAGTTGTTGACTTTTTGTTGACTTTCAAAAGGACCTATAATGTCTTAGCTCATACCTTCCAAATGAAGCATTTTTGGGCTTTGCTTGTGAGACACAAAGTTGTAGAGAATTCAATTTCCTTCAAAATGAGCTTTGGATGGAAACTTGGTGATGAAGTATGTGAATGTTATGGCTGGTCAAAGTTCAGTTGACTTTTACTAAGGAAACCCTAATTTTGAAACACCTGATTCTTGATGATCTGAAATCTCCTTGATGAATCATGATCAACACTTGATCAAATGATGAATTTTACTTCATATACTTGATGTTGGCAAAAAATCATGAAGTTTGACTTTGGTTTGACCACAGTTGACCACAGTTTGACTTTTTAACTGCTTTGACTGATTTTAACCTATCTGATCATCTGACTGAGCAAATCTTTTGGGAAAATCTTGAAACTTGACATGGGGATTCTTAAACACATATAGGATGCTATGAAGCTCACTTGAAGTCTTGGAAGTCCATTTAACCTGATTAAAGTCAAAACCCTAGTTTAGGATGCATTGCTTAGGAGGATGCATTATCTGAGGGAATTGTCAAACTTCCTGACTAATTGTGAACTTTGTGAACCTTGTGAACCTTATGAGATGTCTTGTGAACCTTATGGGAGGTCTTGTGAACCTTGTGAACCTTGTGAACCTTGTGAACCTCATAAAGTGACTTGTAGACTTCATGAACCTCATGAAAGGTCTTGTAAACATTGTGAATCTTGTGAACCTTGTGAACCTCATAAAGTGACTTGTAGACTTCATGAACCTCATGAAAGGTCTTGTAAGTATTGTGAATCTTGTGAACCTTGTGAACCTTCTTAGCACACAAAGTCTTGTATTGTGAGGGCAAATTTTGGGGTGCAACAGCTGCCCCTGTTCAATTTTCTGAAACCTGAGGGGTTAGATTGGTATATTTGCCAGTCGTAACTTGGAAGGTTGAAGGGGATTGAACACAAAAGCCCAAAAATTTGCACTCACCAGTGCGTAGAGTGATGCAGGTGACTAGTTGAATATGCTTGAGTGGGCTTAAAGATGCCACTTGGAAAAACTGGAGATGGGCTTAGAGATGCCATCTAAAGAACTGGATGTGATGATAGCTTTGTGTTGATATTGGATCTCAGTACTAGGTCTTCGTATAGGCCGTCTCTGAATCGTTTATAATTTGAATTTGTTGAATAGACCAGTAGAAATAAATCTTCGTGACGATTATCTCTTCTGGAAATATCTTGGATTAGGGAATAGGTCTTTTTACAGACCGTTTGCCTACTCTCCAAGGTCAAAAGAACGTCAGAATTTGTTCTTCTGAAAAATATCTTGAACCAGGGAATGGATCTTTTTACAGACCGTTTGCCTGCTATTCAAGGGCCAAAAAAGTGTCAGGATTAACTCCTGAAAATATCCTGGATTAGGGAATGGATCTTCATACAGACCGTTTGCCTACTCTCCGAGGAAATAGATTAAATCTTCTGAAAATATCTTGAACCAGGGAATGGATCTTTGTACAGACCGTTTGCCTGCTATTCAAGACCAGATAGATGAAATCTTCTGAAAATATCCTGGATTAGGGAATGGATCTTCTTACAGACCGTTTGCCTACTCTCCGAGGAAATAGATTAAATCTTCTTGAAAATATCTTGAACCAGGGAATGGATCTTTGTACAGACCGTTTGCCTGCTATTCAAGACCAGATAGATGAAATCTTCTGGAAATATCCTGGATTAGGGAATAGATCTTCTTACAGACCGTTTTCCTACTCTCCGAGGACAAAAAAGTGTCAGGATTAAATCTCCTGAAAATATCCTGGATTAGGGAATGGATCTTCTTACAGACCGTTTGCCTACTCTCCGAGGAAATAGATTAAATCTTCTGAAAATATCTTGAACCAGGGAATGGATCTTTGTACAGACCGTTTGCCTGCTATTCAAACCCAGATAGATGAAATCTTCTGGAAATATCCTGGATTAGGGAATAGATCTTCTTACAGACCGTTTGCCTACTCTCCGAGGACATCTTGAGTAATGTATGGATCATTTCTGACCTGTTGTGAATTGTTGATGCTGTTTTATCTGCATATAACTATCCTGCAAGGAGAATGTTAGCTTATGTAATATGGATGCATGCATAGTATGATCCACCTAAGTAAATGTATTATGCATTTATGGATATGTATGTTATGGTATGATGTAAATGATGTATGTATGATATGATACTGCCGGAAGCGTCTGAATATCTTCGTATAACAACTGCTGGCCAGGGAAAATAAATCCCGATTCGTTGTTGAAGAATATGAGGAACTTGTTCCCATCTTGTTTGATAATATATATTATACATAACCTTCCGTCTGCTGGGGATAGCAAGGTATATATAACCTCCCGTCTGCTGGGGATAGTAAGGTATATATAACCTCCCGTCTACTGGGAATAGTAAGGCATATATAACCTCCCATCTTCATTCGTCGTACTCTTATTGGAAAGTAAAATCCCGAATATCCGTATGAGGATAAAAGAGATGGATATAAATTCCAGGGGAGATGTGACTTTATGAAGATGGATTTATCCTACTGAGGGTTTTGTAACTGTCTTGTAGAGATGAACCGGCAAAGCTTTGTTGAAATCCTTCCCTCGTTCGTCCTTAGTAAATACTATTACTGCATTTTCATGCATTTCTGGTAAACATCAACCATATTAAGCATTTATGCATTTCTGGTAAACATCAATCATATTCAAAAGCATACATACATTCAAACATAACCAATGGACGTTTCGCTTGTGTAAATAGGGTAAAAGTAAATCTGGATTCAAAGAGAAAAGTAAAGCTGAACTTAAAAACAGAATCGTTTCAACTTCGAGAGTGTATATCCAATTGGATTTAGAGCTCCTGAAATCCATAACTTTCCTGAATACCTTCCCAGAAATCTTCATAGTTGGATCTGAAGACATGATACTGACACCATCTGATACTACTGGCGTAGACAATTAATTTCCACCATGGCTTCTGCTGAGAATCCAATATCAAGGTAACACAATGAGAGGAATGTGTTTTCAAATTGTGATGGACCATATACGCTCCGGATACTAGATTTGAAAAGAAAGCATTGCCCCTTGGTTGGGGATGAATTGTCCCATCATGGAAGTATCTGTAATGAGCTACCTCAAGAGAAACAAGCAGAATGCCCCATAAGCATATGCCCCTGGCATTGTGAACTCTGTAATGTCACCTTTGGTAATTCAACTGTATGAGGAAAAATGCCCCGGGTTATTAAGCACGGTTGAGTCTGGACCTAATTGCCCCAAATGAATTGAACAGTAACTTGGTATTCCTCTTGACTGGGAAACAGTGACTATGCCCCTGGCATTATGAACTTTGTAATGTTACCCTTGGCACTTCAGATAGATGAGGATATATGCCTCTGGCTGCTTAAACATAGTTGAATTTTGCCCTGATTGCCCCAAATGAATTAGGAAGTATCATGGCCTGCCCCCTTGATTTGGAGATATTGACTATGCCCCTTTGTATATATGTGTCGCTCCCGATAAATGGGAAATGGCCCAGATAAAGGTACAGACGCGAACGGTCGGCGAAAGGAGGAATGAGAACACACAGCAGTGAACTCACTGGAAAAGAAAAGAGTCGCCAGCTAGGCATTTTTATCCCGGAGGAAAGGTAATGCTGCATAGACTTGGAAAGATATGGATAAGACGGTTGCGAACCAGAGAGACTGAGAAAGGGGGTTGGTTACAACCTGGGAAGGTATTAGCACCCAGATTGTCCGTCGTACTCGACGGGATCCACGCTTAAAAGATTTGTGTTTTAAAGGGGTAGTGTCAGTGCAATCTGTGTATAAAGGAGCTGGAAAAGGATGTACAGGTGTCAGTGTGAAGGAAGCGTAAAGTGTGATATATATAGTGTCAGTGTAGGAATGAAAATGAATTGCTCAAGATAATGAGGCTAAAGAATAAAGCTAGAAGGAGGGGGGATGTACAGAGACTTTTGTTCGATAACTGTTAAGTTATGCCTACGTATCCTCTCGTGCAATGAGGAAGTCAGAACACCGTAGTTCGACCCAAAGAGACTGAAAGATAAATTGACTTATGAACTGCTTACTTGTCTATGCTCAAATGTATGACCTGTCTGGCTCAGGTGCAAACTGTCTTGCATTAGACGGAAGAAGCAAGTTCTCGCTTATGAGTGAATGAGATGAGAGAAGAATCCCGAAGGAGATGATTATTGTTTTTTTTTGTGTTTTCAGTCTTTTATTGCTTTTTGAAGTTTGTCATAAGTTAATGAGCTTAAGCCTAAACCAAAGGGTTAGTAAACTCATCACATCCTCCCTCTGATTAGGGGTAATGAGAATACCTTAAGTGTGAAGTCAGATTCTCACACTTAATCACCTTTGATATAGGATTAAGATCATTAACCTATTTGTGATTATTTAGATGTTTTTGGGGTTTTTTTTTAGTGTTAAGTAATGAGGCTAAGCCATAATCAAAGATTTAAACATACTCATTACACCATCCTAATAGAAGGATAATAGATGAGAATATTTAAGCTGAGGAAAGCTCCTCAACTTAATCCATGATTAGGGATTAAACCCATGACAAAACAAGCCTTTGATTAAGTGGATTTTATTTAATGATATGATGATGAAGTGATTTTTTAGGGTTTGTAAGACAACTTGAGGGGGACTTGTCCATTAACACTAGGGTTAGTCCTTCTTAACCAATTAAGGAAGAATTAGAACCCTAATGCAAGGCCCAAGTTACAAGCTTGATGTCTTGATGATTATTAAGTGAATTGATTAAGATATTTAAACACATTAAGGGTTTAACACTTAGGATTAAAGTTATACACTCCATCCTAATAGAAGGATGCAGGCATAAGCTTAATCTCAAAGCCTTAAAGCCTTTAGGGTTTAGTCCCTGATTATGAGGTGAGAAGAGAAGACTCAATGAGACACAAAGGTAAAAACTAAGTGGGGGGACTAATCAAAACCCTAATCATTGTCATGCTTGGTTGTCCCTAAGGTTTGTGAGGTTTACAAGAGAAGTCTTCAATGGAACCACCAGGAAGCAGATGAAAGGATCAGGAGAAGCAAAGTAACTTACTTCATTGAAGAAGACAAGTCACTTGAGGAAAGAAAGTAAGAAGAAAAAGAATGAGCAAGCTCAATCTCAAACACATAACAAAATGCAGCATGGATTCATAAAAGAGATGAAAAGAAGTTGTGAGAAGTGAAGGCAAATTCACTTCCCAAAGTTGCTTACCACCTGAAAAGTTAGTGAAAGGAATGCAATGCAATGCAAAATGAAATGAAATGGCATGATGTAAACCAAAGCCAGAAGCATGTATGGGATGATAATGATGCTATGAGATGATGCACACATGAGACAACACATGAGGATGACCATACAAGCCTATGGATGCAGATGAAGCAAGTTGGGAACCATGATCACACATGACAAGTTATGGAATGCATATGGCATACAACATGGAAAATGCAAGATGCAATGATCAAACATGCTTTCAAAATGTCTCAAGATGTCAAGTGAATCAAATGGATGCATAAAATGCTATGGCAAGTCATGTTGTGCAAGCAAATGCAAGATGTATGCATATGGAAGCCCAAATTAGGGTTTATGATCAAAGCAACAAACAAAAACCAAAATCAGAAGCAAACATCAATACAAAAAATTGAAAATGCACTCAAAGGATCCCTAATCCTATACTAACTCACTGCCCAAAGGAGAAGTTCCAACTCTTAACCAAATTCAAGTTATGATTTTCCTAAGTTTTCTAGGGTTTTAGGGTTTCTTAACAAGAAAAATGTCAAACAAATGGAAAATGTAAGATCAATTCATGCCAAATTAATCTCACAAACTACATGATATGCATAACACAATGCAAAAAGAATCAAAGTCCAACTCTTTAGGGTTAGGCAGAAATGATTTTTGGAAGTTTGGATCAAAATAATGCATCAAAATGATTTTAATTCCATGGAAAATTCTTAAAATGCATCAAGATCAAAAAAGAAATTTGGTTTGAGGGTTGGACAATGTTTCTAAATGTTTTTAAAGGTTTCATGAATTTTTTGGTGATTTTTAAATATCTAAAAGTATTTTTAATTAATTAATTCTCATTAATTAATTAAAAAGAAACTTTTAAATATTTAAAAATACTTTTTTAATGCTAAAAATAAAAATACAAATATTTTTGGTTTCTGAAATTAAATAATAACTTGTATAAAAAATTTCAGAATTTTTAAAGTATTTTTGCTATTTTAAATTAAATAGACAAATTAAATGGAATAAAAAGAAAATAAAATAAAATAAATGGGAAGTATGCAGGATGGAAGGTCAGGATTGAAACTGGGTTTAAAAAGTTTGACTGGGCGCGCATCTGGACGGCCCAAATTCAAACCAGCCTAATCCTAATTAATTAAATATTAATCCATAATTAAAAGTTAATGAAGTGATCCAGGCCCTCCATACACGCGCGGGAAACAAAATCCAGTGGCTCACATTTAAACTTGGTGCCCTAACCCTAATTACCAGCTAATCACTCTCAGGTCACCGGAGACGAGCTCCGGTCGTCTTCTCTGGTGACCTCCCTCCCTGAGAATCTCCAAATCATTCCCTAGGTCATTTCTGGAGCTCTAAAGCTCCAGATTTGTTCCTTTCACTCTCCTAAACTCAACCCTAACCTCATTTCTCATTTATTTCCAGCCATAATCATGAATCGAAGCTAAGAACAAAAACTGCCAAAATTTCAGACAAGCAATACAGTCTCATTTCTCAACCATTTTCAATAATTTCAAGTTCAGTGTGATCAGTGAAGCATGCTTGATCATTTTGTAACATAAAATAGAGGTCCTGGAAAAGTTAATTCGAAAGGCTACCTGAGATGGAGCTTTCACCCTTTGAGCTTTCTGGCTGCTTTCTTGGTGCAAAAAGCTTCTAATGACCTTCCTGAGGAGTTTGCAGTGCTTGGACAACTTTGAATGTGGCTGGTTTGGGAGTTTGCACTCCAACTGGTCAGAAATCGTATCTGGCTTGTGGTGTGTTCTTGGTTGTTTTGATGGGTGGTTTTGGGTCAGTGGATGATCCAGAAATGAATGGTGGTGTTTGTTTGAAGATTGAGTGATTGAGTTGGGAGAATCGAAAGCTTTTGCAAGAGGGAGAGATTTTGTGAATGGTGAGTTCTGTTGTGTTTCAGCCTTGCCTCTTGTTGTGTTTTGCTGGCATTTGATCCACATAAACAAATCTTATTGGTCAGATGACATGACATGTGCTTTATTGATTGGTATGGTGCTTTTTGCAAATTGTCAACTTTGTGTAAGGAGGGCATGGGCTACTTTGCTAGCTTGGTACAAAGGGCTTGTCTTGCGCAGCATGGTGAGGGGAGAGGGCTAGGGTGGTTCAGCATCCAAGGCAGCAAGTGGATGAGGTGTTATCATTGGTTTTGCAACTTGCTTGCCTTTGGTTCCCATGAAAAGATCTTGTTCCAAACACCATACAAACATGTGATCCCTTTGGTTCAATCTGAACTTTAAGACTTGTGTTATGTTTGTATAAGGATTAGGCATCAATTAGAAGTCACAAATGCCTTTGGTACAAGATTTTGCAAATTTCTCATTTGGTGCATAACTTGAATTTAGTGATTTTAGCCAACTTTGATGCACCATAACTTTTGATCCAAAATGAATTAGGTCATGCTCTTGTACTTTTTGAAAAGGGAAAGATCTAATCTACAACTTTCATGACCAATGTTTTTCCATTTGAAACATTTTTGGATCAAAAAGTAAGGGTTGAAAAAGTTGCATAAAATGACATTTCATTAAAAGTCAACCTTGCCCAAAAAAGTCAACTTTGCAAAAACTTCAAATTCTTGAATTTTGTGAACTTCAACCTTCTTCCATGATCAAATAAAGATCAAATACACTCAAAATGATGAAGATTACCCCTTGGTTGGGTCATTGGGGGCCTCAGATGCCCTAATTTTGCACTGACTTGTCTGAAAAGTCAACCCTTGATCAGATGACTTCCCCATGGAATTTCTTCATGAAAATTGATATGCATACTCCCTATACCATATAGAGACCAATAGAAACAAGAATGACCAAAAAAATTGGGGTTATGGCCTCTGAAACCAAAACCCTAATTCTAGGTCATCTGTGCAGTCAAGCTTGGCTCTGCTTCCATACCAATCCCAGTTCTTATGATTCTTTGGCATTTTTGACTTTGAGAGGATATAATATGATATAAGAACACATATGGACCCCTTTGAAGTGATTGATGGCCTTTGGAGTGGCTCAAGAAGCTCTTGGATTGCTCAGATCACAAACCCTAGGTGCAGATGACTTTGAACCAATGTAGTGAATCAAAAGGGCAATATGAGATGCTATGCTTGTGTTTATGCATATGAAAAGATCACAAGCCATGATGTGAATGGGTGAGGGAAAATTTGGGGTGTTTACAGCTGCCCCTATTCAAACATGAGTTAGCTGTGCAGGATGTAAGCAACGGCTTAACAGGCAAACAAGATAACTTGTGGTTGAATACCAAAGACAGTCCAAAATTTGCACTCACAGAATGAAGAAGAAAAGGGATATAGATTGTAAAGGAAAATAAAGTATATTAAAAAGTGTGGGCGACGGAGGACGACCGTCGAGCAGAGGACGACTGCTGGGTAAAGAGCAATGACGGGGGCGGCCGACATGCTGGAAAAGTGCGGGGAATAAAGCGATGACGGGGACGGCCGACATGATGGGGATAAACATAATTATGACGGGGACGGCCATCAAGTAAAGTTGTAAGATTCTCTGGAGATTAATGAAACATGACGGGGACGGCCGTCAAGTTCATAAAGTAATGTAACCAACGATGGGGACGACCATCGGGCTAAGAAGAAAGGGGACCACGACGGGGACGGCCATCGGGTTAAAGAATAAATGAAATAAACAGATGATGAGGTACGGTCATCAAAGGTGAAGGACGATCACCTAGCAGGGGACGGCTGCTCTGTTGGGTTAAGATGAGGGACGGTCATCTAAGGTGGAGGACGACCACCTGGCAGGGTACGGCTGCCGAAAATATCGCGACATAGGACGAATGCCGGATAAAAGGTCAATGATGGGGACGGCCATCGGATGAGCATGATGGAGAATGACCATCAAGAGGTGGAGGACGACCACCTAGCAGGGGACGGCTGCTCTCAAGGTTTATCATGACGTAGGACGAACGCCAGATAACCAAAATCAACAATGGGGACGACCATTGGATAAAATGATGAAGGACGATCATCAAAAGGTGAAGGACGATCACCTAGCAGGGGACGGCTGCTAAAAATCATCGATGGGGACGGCCATCGGGTGAGCATGATGGAGGACGACCATCAAGAGGTGGAGGACGACCACCTAGCAGGGTACGGCTGCTCTCAGGGTTTATCATGACGAATGTCAGATAAAAAAGAAATTTGTTTTGCTGGGGAATAGTAAACACGGACGAGTGTTTATATCCAAGAAACAAAAGGTATAAGTGTTTAGATGCTGTGTATTGATTAAAGATGCGGACGAGCATCCTTAAGACTACAATACGGACGAGTATTGGGTAGAAACAAGTACTGACACATGTTCAGAGATGATGATACGGACGAGTATCAACTGGTTAACAAGGAACACGGACGAGTGTTGAATCTGAGGGGACTTTTCTGGGGAATAGTAGACACAGACGAGTGTCTATATTCAAGAAGACAAGAGTGTTTGACACGGTGTATGGACTCAAGATGCGGACGAGCATTCTTAAGACTATGATGCGGACGAGTATCAGGTAGAAACAAACGCTTGACGCATGTTCTGAGATGATGATGCAGACGAGTATCAACTGGTTAACAAAGAACACGGACGAGTGTCGAATCTATGGGGATATAAATGGTGTATACAAAATACGGACGAGTACCTGTATAAGAGTAAAATAAGTATGAGTGGTGTATAGATGAGTGTTCAACTTGCTGGAGAGAGTGACACGGACGGGTGTCAAAAGGAGAAGAGTATAGTATAAACAAATATCCGGTATACAAAGTGTTTATGTTACTGTACTGGGAAAGTGACATGGGCGGATGTCAAGGAAATGTATATGTATATAAGTATTTGTGAGTACAAAGAGAGTGTCTTTGGCTTTCTGCTGGGGATGTGACACGGACGGGTGTCAAAGGGAGTATATACTGGTGTTTGTGAATATGAGGCAACTGCTTTTGCTGGGGACTCTGGGGGGAAAGCTTTCTGTATACTGATGGATTTTTATTATTCACGAGTGTCCGATTCAAAACATGGCTTATGATTATGCTATATGTTTGATTTTTGCCGTAATGCTCCGTACTTAAGACGGAATGCTACGCTTTGTTTGGTGAATATGATGCAAATGCTATGATCGTGCAAAGATACCAAACCGGGATTCGGATCCCGATGCCGCGAAGATCTCTGGTCGATCTGTCTGAAGTGAATATCCCAGCTGGGGATGAGATCATTGGTAGATCTGATGAAATGACTCTGCTTGGGGAAATGGGCCAACGATAGACCTATTCCTGTAAGTTGGGGGACCCAGCTGGGGTTTGTAGAAGCTTTCTTTACTCTGTTGTGACTCCTTCATGCGTTGCTCTTCTGAATAGAGGCTGAAATTCTGTGGGGAAGATGGTTCCCTGGCTTTTGTACTTGGCTGAGGAAGAATGATTGGCAACTCGGTTGGGGAGAAGCAACAAGTGGCAACTTAGCTAGGGAGAAAGCACTTTGAGTGTTAAGACTGAGTGAGTGTTGATTTGTCAGTTTGCTGGGATGAAGCTTTCATGCCCTATGTTGCGCTTTTGAATACCTGCAATCCTGCAAAGACAGAGAAACGCACAAGTAATCCCAAGGCATCCCTTACTGGATTCCGTCGTAGGAGTGAGACACTCTCGAGAGTAAGTATATTTCCCGTAGGCACGTATTTTTATTTTTGAAGATAAACATCCGTATTCATGCAATCAATTTTAAAGATATCAGACATTCTTTGCAAATAAAGTGAAATGTTCGAGGTGAAACTTGACTGAAAATCTGTTTTTATTAATCCAAGTGCCCTGAATTGGCAAGATACAGTCAAAGAAACATATCTCCTGAAATGAGGAAATTGTTACAAATTGAGAAACAAAATGCTGGCAATGTTGACGGCGCTTTAAGGAGCTTCCTCTTTTGCTATGACTCGTATGACTTTTGACGTTCTTCTCGTCTTGCTTTCTGAAGAAGGCTGATTCTGCTAGAAGCTTGACCCTTTCGAGGTTTACCAAGCTGCAGGTGATACAGACGAGTTCAAAATGCAGTTGTTCGCTTATTCCCTTATTTTGCATGGATCGCCCTTTCGGGTTTTCAATCCATCGGGATACCCATTTTTGCCTGAGTTGTCCGATGTGGCTTTTCAGCTTAGCGGGTGTACATTTTTCTTTTTATATTTCCCTTATTTTTGCCCGAGTCTTTTATTCTGTTTTTGACTCGCCGGGATGCCCTATTTTTTCCTGGACTTACATTCTGTTTTTGTGTCCAGCGGGTCATTTTTATGCGAAGTATTTTTTAACTGCATCCGAATTCACAGGGGACGGGAAATCTTCACCATCCATGGTGCTGAGCATCAGTGCTCCACCAGAGAAAACTTTCTTTACAACAAATGGTCCTTCATAGTTTGGAGTCCATTTGCCCCTGTGGTCTGTATGAGGAGGGAGGATTCTTTTCAGTACAAGGTCTCCTACTTGATACTCTCGGTGCCTGACTTTCTGATCGAAGGCTCTCTTCATCCTTTTCTGATACAACTGCCCATGACAAATTGCAGCCAATCTTTTCTCTTCAATCAGACTCAGTTGTTCGTATCGGGACCGAACCCACTCTGCTTTGTTCAGCTTAACATCCATCAATACCCGTAGGGAGGGTAGTTCAACTTCAACCGGTAGGACTGCTTCCATATCGTACACAAGCTGATACGGTGTTGCCCCAGTGGATGTCCTGATTGACGTGCGGTACCCATGCAAGGAAAACGGTAGCATCTCATGCCAGTCTTTGTAGGTGACTACCATCTTCTGCACAATCTTCTTGATATTCTTATTAGCTGCCTCAACAGCGCCGTTCATCTTTGGCCTGTAAGGAGAAGAATTGTGGTGTTGGATCTTGAAGTCTCGGCATAGCTCAGCCATCATTTTGTTGTTCAAGTTGGAACCATTGTCAGTAATGATTCGCTCGGGAACTCCATATCGACATATGATATCTCTCTTCAGAAATCTGGCTACCACTTGCCTTGTAACATTTGCATATAAGGCTGCTTCAACCCACTTGGTAAAATAGTCGATGGCGACCAGGATGAATCTGTGGCCGTTTGAAGCAGTTGGCTCAATCTTTCCAATCATATCAATGCCCCACATGGCAAAGGGCCAGGGTGATGACATTATATTCAAAGGATTGGGAGGCACATGCACCTTATCCGCATAAATCTGGCATTTATGGCACTTTCTGGCGTAGGCACAACAGTCGGCATCCATTGTAATCCAGTAATAGCCCGATCTTAGCAACTTCTTGGCCATGGCATGCCCTCCAGCATGGGTACCAAAGGATCCTTCGTGCACCTCGTGCATTAACAAGTCTGCTTCTGTTCCATCAACACATCTGAGGAGTACCATATCAAAGTTTCTCTTGTACACGGAGCCATCAGTGTTCAGAAAGAAACTGCCAGCAAGCCTTCTCAAAGTCTTCTTGTCATTGGAAGATGCCCCAGGTGGGTATGTTTGATCCTCCAAGAAGCACTTAATATCGTGGAACCAAGGCTTATCATCTTTTACAACATCTGCTGCAAATACATATGCTGGTCTATCAAGTCTGGACACTGAAATCTGAGGTACAAAGTTGGAAGCTTGAACTTTGATCATTGACGAAATAGTAGCCAAAGCATCTGCAAACTGATTCTCGTCCCTAGGGATATACTCAAGCTTGACCGTTGTGAAGAAAGTCAATAACCTCCTTGTATAATCCCTGTAAGGTATCAGATGATCCTGGTGTGTGTACCATTTGCCGTTGGTCTGATTAACTACCAGAGCTGAATCTCCGAACACAGTTAAAGTCTTGATCCTGAGGTCAATGGCTTCCTCAAGACCCATAATGCAAGCTTCGTATTCAGCTTCGTTGTTAGTGCAGTTAAAGGTGAGCTTTGCCGAGAAAGGCATGTGAACTCCTTTAGGTGTAATGAGTACTGCACCAACACCACGACCATTCATATTAACAGCCCCATCAAACATCATAGTCCATTCTTCCTCCGAGTCAGGCCCTTCAGTGTGAATAGGCTCTTCATGATCTTTTGCTTTTATGAACATGATGTCTTCATCAGGGAAGTCAAACCTCATAGGCTGGTAATCATCAATAGGTTGCTCAGCAAGATATTCAGACAATACACTGCCCTTGATGGCTTTCTGAGATGTGTACTGAATGTCATATTCTGTGAGAATCATTTGCCATCTTGCAACCCGTCCGGTAAGAGCTGGCTTCTCAAATATGTACTTAACTGGGTCCATCTTTGAGATCAATAAGGTGGTGTGGGTCAACATATACTGTCTCAGTCGGCAAGCAGCCCACGCTAAAGCACAGCAAGTTTTCTCGAGCAGTGAATAACGTTGTTCACAGTCGGTAAACTTTTTGCTCAGGTAGTAAATCGCATACTCTTTTCGACCAGACTCGTCATGCTGGCCCATCACACACCCCATCGACTCTTCTAATACTGTCAAGTACATTATCAGAGGTCTTCCTTCAACTGGAGGCATAAGGATTGGTGGTTCTTGCAAGTATTCCTTGATCTTGTCAAAAGCCCTCTGGCAGTCTTCATTCCATCTGACCGTCTGTTCCTTTCTTAGCAGCTTGAACAAGGGTTCACAGGTTGTCGTAAGGTGAGATATGAACCTTGAGATGTAGTTCAATCGACCTAAGAAACCTCGAACTTCTTTCTCAGTTTTCGGTGCAGGCATCTCTTGAATGGCTTTGACTTTATCAGGGTCAACTTCAATCCCTTTCTCGCTTACAATAAAACCCAACAGCTTACCGGATCGCACCCCGAATGTGCATTTGTTGGGGTTCAGCTTCAGTTGGTACTTCCTCAGGCGCTTGAATAGCTTCAGCAGATTTACCAGGTGGTCTTCCTCTGTAAGGGACTTGGCAATCATGTCATCCACATAACACTCGATTTCTTTATGGATCATATCGTGGAATAACGTTACCATAGCCCGTTGATATGTCGCACCAGCATTCTTCAGTCCGAATGGCATCACTTTGTAACAGAACGTGCCCCAGGGTGTGATGAAAGTTGTCTTCTCCATGTCTTCAGGTGACATTTTGATCTGATTGTATCCTGAAAATCCATCCATGAAGGAGAATACCGATAACTGAGCCGTATTATCCACCAATACATCAATGTGAGGTAATGGGAAATCATCTTTCGGGCTGGCTCTGTTCAGATCCCGGTAGTCAACACACATTCTTACTTTGCCGTCCTTCTTAGGCACAGGTACTATATTAGCAACCCACGGCGGATAGCTGGTTACAGCAAGGAACCCGGCGTCCCACTGCTTTTGTACCTCTTCCTTGATTTTCATTGCCATATCCGGGCGAGTACGGCGCAACTTCTGTTTGACCGGTGGGCATTCTTCTCTTAAAGGAAGCTTGTGCATGACGATATCGGTATCCAACCCGGGCATATCCTGGTAAGACCAAGCAAACACATCCACATACTCTTGAAGCAGGTCAATCAGTTGTTTCTTCACTGAGTCTTGTAAGTCGGCCCCGATTTTAACCTCTTTCACATCTTCATCCGTACCAAGATTAATCGTTTCGACCTCCTCCTGATGAGGAGTGATAACCTTCTCCTCTTGTCTCAACAATCTGGCTAGCTCTTCAGGAAGCTCGTAATCTTCTTCAACCCCTTCATCAGCTCGATTGATCGGATTGTCAAAGTCGTACGAAGTCATAGCCGTGTTGTTGTCAGTGCTGTCTGGAAGGCACTCTCTGCAAGGGTTCAGTTTGTTCATTTTAGTGATTGATTTTAATCTTGTTTAGAAAAGTGAAATAAAGTGGTCATTTTGAAAACATCGCCATTTATTTTTTGTACAAAAAGAAAAATGAAAAAACAGTGAGCGGAAAAGAAAAAGACTCATTTGCAAAAAGATGTCTGATATTTCATTGATTAATCTTGTTGCACAAAAAGTACAGATGGCCCGATTACAAAATGAGTCTTGTCATCTTGGGCAAGATGCAAGACTTGATGCATGCTTAAAATATACAGGAAATAATAATTACTCTGCAGGAGTAACTCTTATAATTTCCTGGGAAGACCAGTTTGAGATACTGCTCCCCGGGATCTTTGGACGAATCCAGCTTTCCAGGCTGCGTTCATCCTCCGACTCATCTTCCAAGTTGTTGACAACATCGGGGGTAAGCATTCCCCCACTAACAAAGTTGGGCTTCTTGGCAGCCTCTGCTTGATCTCCTTGAGTTGGTTTGTAACCCAACCCAAATCTATCTTCCTTCTTCTCCACAGGTGTCGCTCCCGATAAGATGGGACTGGCCCAAATAAAGGTACAGACGCGAACGGTCGGCGAGAGGGACAATGAGAACACACAGCCGTGAACTCACTAGAGATGAATAGAGTCGCCAGCTAGGCATTTTTATCCCGGAGGAAAGGTAATGCTGCATAGACCTAGAAAGAGATGGATAAGACGGCTTGCGAACCAGAGAGACTGAGAAAGGGGGTTGGTTACAACCTGGGAAGGTATTAGCACCCAGATTGTCCGTCGTACTCGACGGGATCCACGCTTAGAAGATTTGTGTTAAAAAGGGGTAGTGTCAGTGCAATTTGTGTATAAAAGAGCTGGAAAAGGATGTACAGGTGTCAGTGTAAAAGAAGTGTAAAGTGTGATATATACAGTGTCAGTGTAAGGATAAGAGTGAAATGCTCATGACTATGAGGCTTAAAAGAATGAAGCTGGGAGGATGGGGAATAAACAAAGACTTTTGTTCGATAACTGGTAAGTTATGCCTACGTATCCTCTCGTGCAATGAGGAAGTCAGAACACCGTAGTTCGACCCAAAGAGACTGAAAGATAAATTGACTTGTGAACTGCTTACTTGTCTATGCTCAAGTGTATGACCTGTCTGGCTCAGGCGCAAACTGTCTTGCATTAGACGGAAGAAGCAAGTTCTCGTTTATGAGTGAAGGTGATGAGAAAAGAATCCCGGAGGAGACGATTATTGTTTGTTTTTGTGTTTTCAGTCTTTTATTGTTTTTTTTTTGGATTTTGTCATAAGTTAATGAGCTTAAGTCTAAACCAATGGATTTAGTAAACTCATCACATCTTCCCTCTGTTTAGGGGTAATGAGAATACCTTAAGTGTGAAGTCAGATTCTCACACTTAATCACCTTCGGTGTAGGATTAAGATCATTATCTTACTTGTGATTATTTAAATGTTTTTGGTGATTTTTGTTTAGTGTTGAGTAATGAGATTAAGCCATAATCAGGGATTAAACAGACTCATTACACCATCCTAATAGAAGGATAATAGATGAGAATGTTTAAGCTGAGGAAAGCTCCTCAACTTAACCAGTTAAGGAAGAATTAGAACCCTAATGCAAGGCCCAAGTTACAAGTGTGATGTCTTGATGATTAGTAGGTGAATTGATTAAAGGATTTAAACACATTAAGGGTTTAACACTTAGGATTAAAGTTATGCACTCCATCCTAATAGAAGGATGCAGGCATAAACTTAATCACAAAGCCTTAAAGCCTTTAGGGTTTAGTCCCTGATTATGAGATGGGAAGAGAAGACTCAAGAGAGACACAAAGGTAAAACTAAGAGGGGAGACTAATCAAAACCCTAATCATTGTCATGCTTGGTTGTTCCTAAGGTTTGTGAGGTTTGCAAGAACAATCTTCAATGGAACCACCAGGAAGCAGATGAAAGGATCAAGAGAAGCAAAGCAACTTGCTTCACTCAAGAAGTCAAGTCACTTGAAGAAAGAAAGTAAGGAGAAGAAGGATGAGCAAGCCTAATCTCAAACACATATAAGGATGCAGCATGGATGCAAGAGAGATGAAGAGAAGTTATGAGAAGTGAAGGCAAATTCACTTCTCAAAATCACTTACCACCTGAAAGGTTAGAAGAGAAATGCAATGCAATGCAAAATGGGATGAGATGACATGATGAGAAACAAAAACCAGAAGCATTTACATGATGATAATGATGCTATGTAATGCTACAAACATGAAACAAGGCATGGTGATGATCATACAAGCTTATGGATGCAGATGAAGCAAGTTAAGAAGCATGAACATACATGAAAAGTTATGAAGTGCACATGGCATACAACATGGCAAATACATGATGCAATGATCAAACATGCTTTCAATATGTCTTATGATGTCAAATGAATCAAATGGATGCTTGAAATGTCATGGCAAGTCATGTTATGCAAGCAAATGCAAGATGAATGCATATGGAAGCCCAAATTAGGGTTTATGATCAATGCAACAAACAAAAATCAAAACCAGAAGCAAACAACACTATAAAAAATTGAAAATACACTCAAAGGACCCCTAATCCTATACTAACCAATGCCCAAAGGAGAGGTTTCAACCCTTAACCAATTTCAAGTTATGGTTTTCTTAAGATTTCTAGGATTTTAGGGTTTCTCAACAAGAAAATTACCAAACAAATGAAAAATGAAAGATCAAATCATGGACATTTAATCTCACAAACTACATGCTAAACACAATGCAATGCAAAAAGAATCAATGTCCAACTCTTCATGGATAGGCAGAAATGATTTTTGGAACTTTGGATCAAATTAATGCATAAAAATGATTTTAAACCAATGAAAAATTCTCAAAATGCATCAAGATCAAAAAATAAATTTGGTTTGAAGGTTGGACAATGTTTCTAAATGTCTTAGAACATTTCATGAATTTTTTGGTGATTTTTAAATACCTAAAAGTATTTTTAATAAATTAATTTTCATTAATCAATTAAAAGTAATCTCTTAAATATTTAAAAATACTTTTTTAATGCTAAAAATGAAAATAAAAATATTTTTGTGTTTTAAAAATTAATGAAACTCTTGACAAAAAGTTTCATAATTTTTAAAACATTTTTGCTATTTTAAATAAATTGTACAAATTAAATGAGAAAAAATGAAATAAAAAACTAAAATAAACTGAAGTATGCTAAATGAGGGGCTGGGATTGAATCTGGGAATGAGACCATTGACTGCGCGCCAGATCTGATGGATCACATTCAAACTGGGCTAATCTCAATTAATTAATTAAATTAAACCTAATTAAAACTAATGACATGATCTGAGCCATTGGATGCACGCGGGAAAAGACTTAGTCAACTCATCCAACGCCTGAAATTCAAACTTGAAGCCCTAACCCTAATTACGCATTAATGACTCTCAGGTCACCGGAGACGAACTCCGGTCGTCTTCTCCGGTGACCTCCCTCCCTGAGAAATTCCAAATCCTTCCCTAGGTCATTTCTGGAGCTCTAAAGCTCCAGATTTGTTCCTCTCACTCTCCTAAACTCAACCCCACCCTCATTTCTCATTTATTTCCAGCCATAATCATGAATCGAAGCAAAGAACAAAAACTGCCAAAATTTCAGACAAGCGATACAACTTCATTTCTCAACCATTTTCAATAATTTTGAGTTCAATGTAATCAGTGAAGCATGCTTAATCATTTTGTAACATGAAATAGAGATCCTGGAAAAGTTAATTCGAAAGGCTACCTGAGATGGAGCTTTAAACCTTTGAGCTTGCTGGCTGCTTTCTTGGTGCAAAAAGCTTCTAATGACCTTCCTGATGAGTTTGCAGTGCTTGGACAACTTTGAATGTGGCTGATTTGGGAGTTTGCACTTCAACTGGTCAGAAATCGTGTCTGGCTTGTGGTGTGTTTTTGGCTATTTTGATGGGTGGTATTGGGCCAGTGGATGATCCAGAGGTGAATGGTGGTGTTTGTTTGAAGGTTGAGTGGTTGAGTTGGGAGAATCGAAAGCTTTTGCAAGAGGGAGTGAAAATGGGAATGTGATCTTAGGGCTTGCTTCAGGCTTATGTCTTGCTGGTTTTGGCTCAGTGAAGCCAGGTGAGTTGATTAGTGGAGTTGGTTTTTGTGTTTGTGGTCTGTAGAAGATGATTCGAAGGAAAATGCAGATTGGAGTGTTTTGGTGAATGTTGTGTTCTGGCCAGCTTCAATGCTCAATGCTTTGCTATATCATCTCCAACTTGTGTGGATAGCCTGTGGGGCAGGTCAGTAGGGTGGCTGTTTACTGTGCCAAGAGTATGGGAGCTTTTTGCAAAAAGGTCAAATTTGTGTCCTTGAGAGTATGGGCCATGGCAGCAGCAGGTTCAAGTCATGTCTTGCTCCAGCTTGAGTTGAGGAGGGCCCTTGGATTGTTTGTAGCTGACTGTAACATGTGGATGACAAGCTATGCTAGCTTTTGCAACTTGCCCACTTGATGTTTCCTCATGATTTTGTGCCATACACATGAAACATTGCTTGCTGAATTTTGTAGCATAGCACTTCTTTTAGTCATGGCAATGCATAGAAAGTGATTAGTGATCATATAACTTCCTAGAAGATGGTTTTGCCAAGAACCCCCTTTTTGCACTCTTATGAAAAATGCTTTATGGAACTTTGAAAATCAAGGCAAGCAATGCAAAATTCCTTGGGCCAAATCTGTTTTTGGGGTCATATATGATCATGTGATGAAGCTTTGAAGTCAATTTGAAGTCACTAGAATACTTGGTTCATGAAATTGCAAGTTTTCCTTTTAGTGCATAACTTGAAAATTAGTGATTTTTGCCAACTTTAACACACCATAACTTTTGATCCAAAATGAATTAGATCATGTTCTTGTACTTTTTGAAAAGGGAAAGATCCAATCTACAACTTTCATGACCAAAGTTTTTCCATTTGAAGCATTTTTGGATCAAAAAGCAAGGCTTGAAAAGTGGCATAAAATGACATATTCTTTAAAAGTCAACCATGCCCTAAAAAGTCAACTTTGCAAAAACTTGTAATTCTTGAATTTTGTGAACTTCAAACCTCTTCCATGATCAAATAAAGATCACATACACTCAAAATGATGAAGATCACCCCTTGGTTGGGTCATTGGGGGCCTCAGATGCCCTGATTTTGCACTGACTTGTTCAGAAAGTCAACTCTTGATCAGATGACTTCCCCATGGAATTTCTTCATGAAAATTGATATGCATACTCCCTATACCATATAGAGACCAATAGAAACAATAATGAACAAAAAAATTGAGGTTATGGCCTCTGAAACCAAAACCCTAATTTCAGGTCATTTGTGCAGTCAAACCTGGCTCTGCCTCCATACCATTCTCAGTTCTTGTGATCCTTGGGCATTTTTTGACTTTGAGAGGATGTAGTATGATACTTGAACACACATGGACCCCTTTGAAGTGATTGATGACTCTTGGAGTGGCTCAAGAGGCTCTTGGATTGCTCAGATCATAAACCCTAGGTGCAGGTGACTTAGAAACTATGCAGTGAAACAAAAATGGGATATGAGATGTTATGATTGTGTTTATGCATATGAGAATGATCACAAGCCATGGTGTGAATGGGTGAGGGCAAATTTGGGGTGTTTACAGCTGCCCCTATTCAAACATGAGTTAGCTGTGCAGGGTGTAAGCGGCGGCTTAACAGGCTAACAAGATAACTTGTGGTTGAATACCAAAGACAGTCCAAAATTTGCACTCACAGAAATGAAGAAGAAAAGGGATACAGATGGTAAAAGAAAATAAAGTATATTTGTAAAGTATGGGCGACGGAGGACGACCATCGAGCAGGTGACGACTGCTGGGTAAAGAGCAATGACGGGGACGGCCGACATGCTGGGAGAAGTGCGGGAAATACAGCAATGACGGGGACGGCCGACATGCTGGGGATAAAAGAGTAAAGCTAAGACGGGGACGGCCGACTAGCTGGAAAAATAAGATATTATGATGGGGACGGCCATCAAGATAAAGTAAAGATTCTCTTAGGGATTAATGAAACATGACGGGGACGGCCATCAAGTTCATAAAGCAAAGTAACCGACGATGGGGACGGCCATCGGGCTAAAAAGAAAAGGGACCACGACGGGGACGGCCATCGGTTTAAAGAATAAATGAAATAAACAGATGATGAGGTACGGTCATCAAAGGTGAAGGACGATCACCTAGCGGGGGACGGCTGCTCTGTTGGGGTTAAGATGAGGGACGGTCATCTAAGGTGGAGGACGACCACCTGGCAGGGTACGGCTGCCGAAAATATCGCGACATAGGACGAATGCCGGATAAAAGGGTCAACAATGGGGACGGCCATCGGATGAGCATGATGGAGGACGACCATCAAGAGGTGGAGGACGACCACCTAGCAGGGGACGGCTGCTCTCAAGGTTTATCATAACATAGGACGAATGTCAGATAACCAAAAAAATCAACAATGGGGACGGCCATTGGATAAAATGATGAAGGACGATCATCAAGAGGTGGAGGACGACCACCTAGCAGGGGACGGCTGCCAAATATCAACGATGGGGACGGCCATCGGATGAGCATGATGGAGGACGACCATCAAGAGGTGGAGGACGACCACCTAGCAGGGTACGGCTGCTCTCAGGGTTTATCATGACACAGGACGAGTGTCAGATAAGAAGGAAAATTTGTTTTGTTGGCAATCTACTGGGGAATAGTAAACACGGACGAGCGTTTACATCCAAGAAACAAAAGGTATAAGTGTTTGGTATGCTTGTGTATAGATTAAAGATGCGTACGAGCATCCATAAGACTACGATACGGACGAGTATCGGGCAGAAACAAATACTGACACGTGTTCAGAGATGATGATACGGACGAGTATCAACGGGTTAACAGAGAACACGGACGAGTGTTGAATCTGAGGGGACCTTTCTGGGGAATAGTAGACACAGACGAGTATCTAGATTCAAGAAGACATAAGTGTTTGACACGGTGTATGGATTAAAGATGCGGACGAGCATCCTTAAGACTATGATACGGACGAGTATCATGTAGAAACAAACACTTGACGCATATTCTGAGATGATGATACGGACGAGTACCAACTGGTTAACAAAGAACATGGACCAATGTCGAATCTGTGGGGATATAAGCGGTATATACAAGATACAGACGAGCATCTGTTATAAGTATGATATGAGTGATTGAGTGGCGTATAGACGAGTATCTATCTGCTGGGGAGGGTGACACGGACGAGTGTCAAGAGAGAAAAGTATAATAATATCAACAAGTGTATGGGTTGTAAAAGTGTAAGCGACTGCGCTGGGGATATGACACGGACGGGTGTCGAGAAAATGTATATACAAGTATATCTGTGAGTGCAAAGAGGATGTCTTTGGCTTTCTGCTGGGAGTATGACACGGACGGGTGTCAGGAAGTATCTGTAATACGGGTGGTTCTGTTTGTAAAGAGTGTTCAGGCGACTTTACTGGAGAGTGATGACACGGACGGGCGTCAAAAGGAGTCTATGATGGTGTTTTGTGATTTGTGAGGCAGCTGCTTTTGCCGAGGACTCTTGTGAGGATTTTTATGTGCGTTGGTGAACTGTCATTATTCACAAGTGTTGGTTTAAAACATGGCTTATGATTATGCTATGTGTTGGATTTTTGCCGTAATGCTCCATGTTAAAACGGAATGCTACGCTTTGTGGGTGAACATGATGCGGATGCTATGATTGCAAAGATACCAAACCGGGATCCGGGTCCCGTTGCTGCGAAGATCTTCGGCCGATCTGCTTGAAGTGGACATCCCAGCTGGGGATGGAATCGTTGGTAGATCTGATGAGATGTATCTGCTTGGGGATTCGGGTCACTGAGAGACCTATTCCAATAAATGAGAGACCCAGCTGGGGTTTGCAGAAGCCTTCTTCACTCTGTTGTGATCTTTCATGCTTTGCTCTTCTGGATAGAGGCTGGAACTCTGTGGGGAGATAGCTCCCTGACTTTTGTACTCGGCTGAGGGTGAGATGTCAACTCGTCTGGGGAGAAAGAGAGGAATCACTGAAAGGCCTCCCTAGAAATTCTGTTGCGGTAGCTTCTTGACTCAGCCGGGGATATGGGCACCTTCTATAATGCCTGGCAACTCTGATGGGGAGGAGTAATAAGTGGCAAACTCAGCTGGGAGGAGTCATGAAAGGCAACTCAGCTGGGGAGAGAGCACTTTGGGTGCTAAAATTGAGTGTTGGTTTGCCAGCTTGCTGAGATGAAGCTTACATGCCCCAAGTTGCGTTCTGGATACCTGCAATCCTGAAAAGATAGAGAAACACACAAGATAATCCCGAGGTACCCCTTACTGGATTCCGTCATAGGAGTTAGGCACTTCTGAGAGTAAGTACATTTCCTGCAAGCATGTGTTTTTGAAGAAAAATATCTGTACTTATGCAATCAGTTTTTTAGAGACATTAGACATCCTTTGCAAATAAAAATGTATAAGACGAGACATGACTGAAAAATCTGATTTTATTAATTTAAGCGCCCTGAATTGGCGAGATACAGTCAAAGAAACAAATCTCCTGAAATGAGGAGATTGTTACAAATTGAGAAACAAAGTGCTGACGATGTTGACGACGCTTTGAGGAGCTTCCTTTTCGCTACGACTCGTATGACTTTTGACGCTCTTCTCATCTTGCTTCTTGAAGAAAGTCGATTCCGAAAGAAACTTGATCTTTCGAGGTTTGCCAAGTTGTAAGTGATACAGACGAATTCAGAGTGCAGTTGTTCGCTTATTCCCTTATTTTGCATGGATCGCCCTTTCGGGTTTTCAATCCATCGGGATACCCATTTTTGCCTGAGTTGTCCAATGCGGCTTTTCAACTCAGCGGGTGTACATTTTTTGTTTATATTCCCTTACTTTTGCCCGAGTCTTTTATTCTGTTTTTGACTCGCCGGGATGCCCTATTTTTGCCTGGACTTACATTCTGTTTTTATGTCCAGCGGGTCATTTTTATGCGAAGTATTTTTTAACTGCATCCGAATTCACAGGGGACGGGAAGTCTTCACCATCCATGGTACTGAGAATCAGTGCTCCACCAGAGAAAACTTTCTTTACCACGAATGGCCCTTCATAGTTTGGAGTCCACTTGCCCCTGTGGTCTGTATGAGGAGGAAGGATTCTTTTCAGCACAAGATCTCCTACTTGGTACTCTCGGTGCCTGACTTTCTGATCGAAGGCTTTCTTCATTCTTTTCTGATATAACTGCCCATTACAGATTGCAGCCAGTCTTTTCTCTTCGATCAGACTCAGTTGTTCGTATCGGGACCTGACCCCCTCTGCTTCGTTCAGCTTAACATCCATTAGTACCCGTAAGGAGGGTAATTCAACTTCAACCGGTAGGACTGCTTCTATACCATACACAAGCTGATACGGTGTTGCCCCAGTGGACGTTCTGATTGATGTGCGGTACCCATGCAAGGCAAATGGTAGCATTTCATGCCAGTCTCTATAAGTGACTGCCATCTTCTGCACAATCTTCTTGATATTCTTATTAGCTGCCTCAACAACGCCGTTCATCTTTGGCCTGTAAGGAGAAGAATTGTGGTGTTGGATCTTGAAGTCCCGGCACAGCTCTGCCATCATTTTGTTGTTCAAGTTGGAACCATTGTCAGTAATGATTCGCTCGGGAACTCCATATCGACAGATGATATCTCTCTTCAGAAATCTGGCTACCACTTGTCTTGTAACATTTGCATATGAGGCTGCTTCAAACCACTTGGTGAAATAATCAATGGCGACCAGGATGAATCTGTGGCCATTTGAAGCAGTTGGCTCAATCTTACCAATCATATCAATGCCCCACATGGCAAAGGGCCATGGTGAAGACATGATGTTCAAAGGATTGGGAGGCACATGCACCTTATCTGCATAGATCTGACATTTGTGGCATTTTCTGGCGTAAGCACAACAGTCTGCATCCATTGCGATCCAGTAATAACCTGACCTTAACAACTTCTTAGCCATGGCATGCCCCCCTGCATGGGTACCAAAGGATCCTTCGTGCACTTCATGCATCAACAAATCTGCTTTCGTCTTGTCAACACATCTGAGGAGTACCATATCAAAGTTCCTTTTGTATAAAGACCCATCAGTATTCAGAAAGAAACTACCAGCAAGCCTTCTTAAAGTCTTCTTATCATTGGAAGATGCCCCAGGTGGGTATGTTTGATCCTCCAAGAAGCACTTAATGTCATGGAACCAAGGCTTATCATCTTTGACAACATCTGCTGCGAACACATATGCTGGTCTATCAAGTCTGGACACTAAAATCTGAGGCACAAAGTTGGCAGCTTGACCTTTGATCATGGATGAAATGGTAGCAAGAGCATCTGCAAACTGATTCTCGTCCCGAGGGATATACTCAAGCTTGATTGTTGTGAAGAAAGTCAATAACCTCCTTGTATAATCCCTGTAAGGTATCAGATGATCCTGGTGGGTGTACCATTTTCCGTTGGTTTGATTAACTACCAGAGCTGAATCTCCGAACACAGTCAATGTCTTGATCCTGAGGTCAATGGCTTCCTCAAGACCCATAATGCAAGCTTTGTATTCAGCTTCGTTGTTAGTGCAGTTAAAGGTGAGCTTTGCCGAGAAAGGCATGTGAACTCCTTTGGGTGTAATGAGTATTGCACCAACACCACGACCATTCATGTTAACAGCCCCGTCAAACATCATAGTCCATTCTTCTTCTGGGTCAGGCCCTTCAGTGTGAATAGGCTCTTCATGATCTTTTGATTTTATGAACATGATGTCTTCATCAGGGAAGTCAAATCTCATAGGCTGGTAGTCATCAATGGGTTGCTCAGCAAGATATTCAGATAGTACACTGCCCTTGATGGCTTTCTGAGAGGTGTACTGGATGTCATATTCTGTGAGAATCATTTGCCATCTTGCAACCCGTCCGGTAAGTGCTGGCTTCTCGAAAATGTACTTAACTGGGTCCATTTTTGAGATCAATAAAGTAGTGTGGGTCAACATATACTGTCTCAGTCGGCGAGCAGCCCACGCTAAAGCACAACAAGTTTTCTCGAGCAGTGAATAACGTTGTTCACAGTCGGTAAACTTTTTGCTCAGGTAGTATATCACATACTCTTTTCGACCAGACTCGTCATGCTGGCCCAGCACACACCCCATCGACTCTTCTAATACTGTTAAGTACATTATCAGAGGTCTTCCTTCAACTGGAGGCATAAGGATTGGAGGTTCTTGCAGATATTCTTTGATCTTGTCAAAAGCCTTCTGGCAGTCTTCGTTCCACCTGACCGTCTGTTCTTTTCTTAATAGCTTGAACAAGGGTTCACAGGTTGCTGTAAGGTGAGATATGAACCGTGAAATGTAGTTCAATCGACCTAAGAACCCTCGAACTTCTTTTTCTGTTCTCGGTGCAGGCATCTCTTGGATGGGTTTGACTTTATCAGGGTCCACTTCAATCCCTTTCTCGCTTACAATAAATCCCAGCAACTTACCGGATCGCACCCCGAATGTGCACTTGTTGGGGTTCAACTTCAATTGGTACTTCCTCAGACGCTTGAATAGTTTCAGCAGATTCACCAGGTGTTCTTCTTCAGTAAGGGACATGGCGATCATGTCATCCACATAACATTCGATTTCTTTATGGATCATATCGTGGAATAATGTCACCATAGCCCGTTGATATGTTGCACCCGCATTCTTCAGTCCGAATGGCATCACTTTGTAACAGAACGTGCCCCAGGGTGTGATGAAAGTTGTCTTCTCCATGTCTTCAGGTGACATCTTGATCTGATTGTATCCTGAAAATCCGTCCATGAAGGAGAATACCGAGAACTGAGCCGTATTATCCACCAATACATCAATGTGAGGTAAAGGGAAGTCATCTTTTGGGCTGGCTCTGTTCAGATCCCGGTAATCAACACACATCCTCACTTTGCCGTCTTTCTTAGGCACAGGTACTATGTTAGCAATCCACGGCGGATAGCTAGTCACAGCAAGGAACCCGGCGTCCCACTGCTTTTGTACTTCCTCCTTGATTTTCATAGCCATGTCTGGGCGAGTACGACGCAGTTTCTGTTTAACCGGTGGGCATTCTTCTCTCAAAGGCAGCTTGTGTACAACAATGTCGGTATCCAACCCTGGCATATCCTGATAAGACCAAGCAAACACGTCCACATACTCTTGAAGCAGGTCAATCAGTTGTCTCTTCACTGAGTTCTGTAGGCAAGCCCCGATTTTAACCTCTTTCACGTCTTCATCTGTACCAAGATTAATCACTTCAACCTCCTCCTGGTGAGGAGTAATAACCTTTTCCTCTTGTCTCAACAACCTGGCTAGCTCTTCAGGAAGCTCATATTCTTCTCCAACCCCTTCATCAGCTTGATTGATCGGATTGTCAAAGTCATACGAAGTCGTAGCCGTGCTGTTGTCGGTGCTGTCTGGAAGGCACTCTCTGCAAGGGTTCAGTTGGTTCATTTTAGTGATTGATTTTAATCTTGCTTAGAAAATTGAAATAAAGTTATCATTTTGAAAACATCGCCACTTATTTTTTGTACAAAAAGAAAAATGGAAAAACAGTGAGCAGAAAAGAAAAAGACTCATTTGCAAAAAGATGTCTGATATTTCATTGATTAGTCTTGTTTGCACAAAAAGTACAGATGGCCCGATTACAAAATGAGTCTTGTCATCTTGGGCAAGATGCAAGACTTTGATGCATGCTATAAAAATACAGGAAATAATAATTACTCTGCATGAGTAACTCTTATAATTTCCTGGGAAGACCAGTTTGAGATACTGCTCCCCGGGATCTTTGGACGAATCCAATTCTCCAGATTGCGCTCCTCTTCCAGCTCGTCTTCCAAATTGTTGATAGCATTAGGGGTGAGCATCCCCCCACTGACAAAACCGGGCTTCCCAGCAGCCTCTGCTTGATTTTGTTGAGTTGGTCTGTAACCCAACCCAAACTTGTCCTTCTTCTCCTCCACAGATAAAACCTTGCCCCAGCCCTGGGCAGTTCCTTCTTCAACAACCTTCCGGGCTTGTTGATAAGATGACATGGAGATTCCAGATACAACAGATGCTTCATTAACATTCAGGGCCTCAAACCCTTGGCTCATTGTTTCATGGATCTCCCCATCCATCTCAATATACTTATAAGTAGCCAGATGGCTAACAAATATATCCTCCTCCCCACAGATAGTAACGACTTGGCCTTCCCACTCAAATTTTAACTTCTGGTGAAGGGTAGACGTTACTGCGCCAGCGGCATGAATCCATGGTCTACCCAACAAACAGCTGTAGACAGGCTGAATGTCCATCACGTAGAAGATCGTTGTAAAAGTTTGTGGGCCAATCGTCACAGGCAGCTCAATTTCTCCCAGAACCGATCTCTTAGAACCATCAAAGGCTCTTACTACCAGGTTACTGGGACGCAATGCCAATCCTTCATACTCTAGCTTCACCAGGGCCTTTTTCGGTAAGACATTAAGGGATGATCCTGTGTCTACCAGCACATGGGAAAGGACTGCACCCTTACATTCCATGGTGATGTGCAAGGCTTTGTTATGGTTGCGGCCTTCCGTTGTCAAGTCAGTATTGGTGAACCCTAGCCCATTGCTAGCAGTAACATTTCCAACCACGGTTTCCAACTGATTGACGGTGATCTCCTCAGGCACGTAAGCTGCGTGCAAGACTTTGAGTAGTGCATTCCGATGGGCTTCGGAGCACATAAGCAACGATAGGATAAAGATCTTGGATGGCGTCTGGTGAAGCTGATCCACTATTTTGTAATCACTCTTTTTGATGATCCTCATGAACTCATCAACTTCTTGATCGAATGGTGTTTTCAAAGCTTCCTTAACGGCTTGACCTTCCTGCACCAGGCTTTTTCCTTTTGCCTTGGCAGCAGCTTCTGCTTCGGCAGTGGGTCTTTGAATTTGTGGAGCAAAGAGACGTCCGCTTCGAGTGAAGCCTCCGCCTCCTCCCACATTGTCTATTTGTGGTGCAGGTGTTGATGGTTCAAGAGTGATCTTCTTTCCTTCGCAGTATATGTCAGAGCCGTAGTGCCAAGGGATGGCCCTATTGCTTTCATAAGGTACTGGTCCAGGCACTGTGACAGTGACTGGACTGATGACAGCTGCAAAAGGGATTGTGACAGTTTGTGGATCATAATAAATTGTGACTGGTGCTCTGATGGGAGCAGCACTTTCTGAGTTGTAGGCAGAGTTGTTTTCAGGATCATAAAATATTGTGACAATTGAGACATCTTCAGAGTTTGTTGCTGGTGTTGTAGGAGACATTGTCGGAAGGATGGGTGTTGTTGTTGTAGGAGATTCAAAATGGAGTGATGCTGAAGTTGTAGAAGGAACATTTGTTGCTATCTGGTCAGTTGAAATGACAGATGAAGCACTTGTTGATGAAGCCGAAGAATTGTCGGGAACAATGGTTGTTGCAGTTGTAGGAGATACTGGAATTGTTGCTGATGAGATTGCTGGATTTGTTGGAAATGATGTGGTGATCTGAAGTTGGCCACTCTGAATGAGACCATCTATGCCATTCCTCAAGTTATCGCACCCATTTACTGAAATATTGCAGTAAGCACACCCTAACTCACACCCCGGGAACATTTGACATTCGAGGAGTTGAGCCTTAATCTCCACCAACGGTGTCCGAATCTGACCCACATTGGTTATTAAATAAGACGGCTTGTCTTCTTCAATAGCGTTGATTCTGGGACCCCCGTGGTTTGGCATAGGGTTCTTATTGACATTGGGTGGTGGTGCGAAATTCAGGGCCTTAGAGTCTACCAGGTCTTGTACCTTCATGTGCAAGGCTCTGCACTTTTCTGTACTATGGCCAGGTGCATTTGAATGAAAAGCACATCTGGCGTTTGAGTCATAATTCCTGGGTAGACTGTTGGGATCTGGAGGTGCCAATGTCCTTAGTTCAACTAGGTTGAGTTTCAGGAGTTGTGGCAGCAATGTAGCATATGGCATAGGGATCGGATCGATCACCCTGTTGGCTTGAGATGGCCTCTGCTGGAATGGCCTTTGCTGGTTATTGTTGTTGGTGTTGCTGTTGTTGTAGTTTCTCGGAGGATACTGAGCTTGTTGATGGTACTGAGGTTGCTGCTGATAGCTTTGCTGCGGAGGTTGATAAGCTGGTTGTGGATGAGCTGGAGCGGGAATGGTGACTGCTGCCACAGATCTATGAACATATTGGGGCCTGCCCCTGTTGGTGTGGATGGCATTGGTCTCACCAGTCCTTCTTGGGCCCGCAAAAGGCTTTCTTGCATTACTGGATGAGCTTGCACCGTTGTCTGAGATCTTACCCATCTTCAATAGGCTTTCAATTCTCTCCCCGGCTATGACTACATCTGCAAAGCTGGTAGATGAGAAGGCAGCTAGCCTATCAATGTAAGTCCCCTGAAGGGTGTTCATGAACATATCAGCCATCTCCCTTTCTGACATAGGTGGATGGACAGCAGCAGCGAGCTGTCTCCATCTTTGAGCATACTCTCGGAAGCTCTCTCTAGATGACTGTGACATTCCCATTAGGAGGGTCCTGTTGGGTGCCATATCCAGATTATACTGATACTGTCTGATGAAGGCCTCTGCCAGGTCCTTCCAGCATCTAATAGTTGCTCTTGTCAGATGGGAATACCATTCCCTCGAAGCTCCAGTCAAGCTATCCTCAAAATAGAACATCCACAGCTTCTCGTCCATGGTATAGGCTTTTAGCCTCCCGAGAAAAGATTGCAGATGGGTCCGGGGACAGGAAGTCCCATTATACTTCTCAAAGCATGGTGATTTAAACTTGTGGGGAATCCTGACCCCGTCTACCAAGCCCATATCCATAACATCGAAACCCAAAGAGTTTTGAGACTCTAAGGATCTTAACTTCTCAGCTATCTCATCCAACCTTCTATCATAAGCTTCCTCCCCGGCTCCCATCACTGTGAACTGGTCTTCCTGGGGGTCTTCTTGCAGTACCCTCCCTGTTGTGGCAGGCCCTTGTATATTGACAGGGATGTTGGCCTCTGGATGGAGGTGGGGTCCAAAGACTGGGGGATTGACATGAGGTTGGACTCTTTCATTGTTGCTAGTCCCAGCAGTCCCTGGCTGGTGATCTTCCTGATTTCTCCCTTCCACCAGTGCTCTGAGCCTCTCCTGGCTTTGAGCCATGTTGTTCATTACCTCCATAAACTGTGTCATTTGGTTCCTCATTTCCAACCTCTCGTTGGTCATTTGGTTCCTGACCTATGTAAGGTCCTGCTGCATCTGATCCATCTGTATGCCCGGAAGATTGTTACGGGTGGGGTACCTGTGTGGTCGGTTGAGTGGAAACCCTCGTCGTCGAGCAATAATTCCTGAGCATCACAACAGAGTTAGCAACAACGAAACAAAGACCTACAAAACAAACAAAGGGTTAGCATGCAATGCAGTATGCTTATTTGTTTTCAAGGTATCCGGCTTGGCATTCAGTTTTGACCCTTCCAGACCCTTGAAGATGATGCTGTTGATGTTGCTTTCGAAGTAAACTCGGATGGAACAAACTAATACATATATTACAAAAGGCCAAAGGTACACAGTTTGTTTACAAATATAAGCCCTCTGAGGGGTCAAAATACATTACAAGAAAATAAAAGTACATGGAATGAAAACAACAACAAGCAAATGGTCAAACACCAAGACCAAACTCATCCTCCTGAACTTCCTTGAGAAGTGCCTCGGTCACAGGATCAGCCGGACGCTCCGTGAGATTCTTGATAAGGAGGTTCTGGGTAGTAACAGCTGCAGTTAGCTTCTTGTGTTGACTTTGGTCCTTTGACCTCTTCACTCCAGCTCTGATCTTTAGCTCTGATATCTCCCTCTGGGCTGCTGTCAGGGCTTCTTGTTGCTCTTTTGCACTAGCTTCCAGTTGCTCTATCTTGTCTTGGACCCTCTTGTCCTCCAGAGTACGAGCCTCGGTGATCCTGACCCACCTAGCCTGACTCTCCTTCAGATACAAGTCTGTCCTGGCTTTCTGGAACTGAGCTTCCTTGCAGGCATTCTTCAAGATCTGCTCTCCAGCCCTAGACTTCTTAATGTAATCTTCAGACTTCTTAATTCTAGCCAAGTGCTCTACCTTCAACTTTTCTAACCTCTCAATATCCAACCTGCCATCACTCCTCTCCCGGAGGGTCTTCTGCAAAGCCTGGGTCAACTTCTCATTTCTTTTCTTCAAGCTCTCAAATTCCTCCAAACTGACAGTGGCATGGGGTGGTGCTGAAGATGATTCAGGCATATCTTCTATGGTAAAAGGCATTCCAGAGAATTGAGCCCTGGCACGGGACCACTCATAATATTGTGCTGATGCCACACTATTGCACTTCCCCAGAATGGTTATTCCCTTGGTTTGAACATTATCCCAGGCCCAGGCTGCCTGCCTAACAATAGCCAAATTAAGCTTGTTCTCACAATAAAGAGTCTCAACCAAGTCATGTGCCTTAGGAGTGTGGACTAGTGCATAGCCCAGTTGTCTTTTGAACAGCAGAGGGTTGTAATTAATACTACCCTTAACTCCTATCAGGGGCACATTGGGAAAATGCCCACAGCTGGTGATGATATCCCTGCCTTTTGTGCTTTGAGTGCACCACCTGATATCAGCTGAAGTCAGAGTGGTAAGTCTTCCAGCCCAGTTTTTCTGCTGATGAGGATTCAAAAATGCATCTGTCCTGGGCAAATGCTTGAGAAGCCAAGTATGGAACAAAGGAGCACAGCATCTTACTAATCTTCCCCTCTGCTTTTCATTCCTCTGATGCACTGAATAGTAGAGATCCCCCAATAAAGTGGGCACTGGGTTCTTTAGAATGAACAGATGGATTGTATTCTTGCTAACAAATCGAGGCTCATCTGCAAATAATATGATCCCATATATGCTCAAGGCCAATAAAGCACAGACTGCTTTCCACTCTCCTAAAGAAGCTTTCAGGGTAGCTTGAGAGATCAAGAAATCCAGATGCAGGCCAGGGATTCCAGCCTTAGAAGTCATATGCTGCCCAATCAGGTCTGGTTCCAGATGCAATGCCTTTGCTACCTCCTCATTACCAGGAAAGACCATCTCAGGGTTGAAAGGGACTCCACCCCTGATAGGTATACCAACTAATGATGAGTATTCTTCCAACAAGGGGCCCAGCTGAAAATCCTGAAAAGTGAAACATCTTAGTGGGGGATCATAAAACTGAAGGCAAGTGTGGATCAGGCTTCTCTGTGAGGGGTCCAGATCCATAACCATATCAAGTATATCTCCATAGTGTTCCCTGAACAGTGGTATATGGTCTGGAGTGATCAGGGTCTGAATCCTCCTGATGTCTGCTAGCTCTGGCTGGAAGAAGTGGTAGGTGATGTTGCTCTTTTTAGGTGCCATGATGTTGAGACTGAGTAGAGACAAGTGCTGATGATGATACTGAAGAATGGCCCACTGATTGGCTGCAGGTGACTGATAGCTGAAGCAAGTGTTGATGAAGACAGGTCTAAGCTGAAGATGGGGTCAAAACCAAAACCAAGTGAAGATGGATACCCTGAAACACAAATAAGCAAATGTCAATATGATTCAATGATTATGTATGCAAATGATATGCAAGGGTTTGTGACCGAGCTGGATCTGATCAAGAGCTCTGATATAAGTCCATGTGTGTAAGAAATCCAGATGGGGGTCTATAAGTCCAGTAACCAAGGTGGGGGACTCAAATAAAGAGCCACATGTCCAGGGTTTAGAATCACAAGAACTGTTCCAATGTGGAGTATTCTTAATCAAATCAAAGTAACAGGGTATTCTGAGGTCAAGGTACCTGCAAACCTGTAAACAGCCCAACCCCCTCACAGGTGGTGTTCTAAAACAAGGATCCTCAGACTTGGATCAGTTATGAGAAGTGTAAACACTTCTAACCCGGAGGTACAGTGTTTACAATAACCATAAAAGTTCCTCCTCTAATTCACCTCAGCTTCTGAAGGTCATTACTAAAAGGTCATCCAGACTTAGCAGGCTTCCCAGATAGCCCTAGCATTGCAGGAAATCTGCAACACAGAGTTCTCAAGAAGAAACCCATATCTGAACTGTGTTTCATATTCCCGCACCAGACCGAGATGGAATGGGAAATAATATGAACCACTCTAGCCTAGGTGTCACTCAGGTCCCAGGTATAGGACCTTAACTCTCAATGGAACACCCACCCACCAAAGCAAACAAACAGATCCAGCCAGCAGCATAGTATGACAATATGATAATAATGCAAAGCTATAAAGAAAGCAATAATCAACTGTACATAAAGCAAAAATAAATACAAACACAAATAAGCACATAACACCCCAGTAAACACAAACCAATCAAGCGCTAGGAGGAACCCACGAAAAGAACCAGAAGCCCTGGTTGCAGTATAAGGCTCCCCAGCAGAGTCGCCAAGCTGTCGCTCCCGATAAGATGGGACTGGACCAAATAAAGGTACAGACGCGAACGGTCGGCGAGAGGGACAATGAGAACACACAGCCGTGAACTCACTGGAGATGAATAGAGTCGCCAGCTAGGCATTTTTATCCCGGAGGAAAGGTAATGCTGCATAGACCTAGAAAGAGATGGATAAGACGGCTTGCGAACCAGAGAGACTGAGAAAGGGGGTTGGTTACAACCTGGGAAGGTATTAGCACCCAGATTGTCCGTCGTACTCGACGGGATCCACGCTTAGAAGATTTGTGTTAAAAAGGGGTAGTGTCAGTGCAATTTGTGTATAAAAGAGCTGGAAAAGGATGTACAGGTGTCAGTGTAAAAGAAGTGTAAAGTGTGATATATACAGTGTCAGTGTAAGGATAAGAGTGAAATGCTCATGACTATGAGGCTTAAAAGAATGAAGCTGGGAGGATGGGGAATAAACAGAGACTTTTGTTCGATAACTGTTAAGTTATGCCTACGTATCCTCTCGTGCAATGAGGAAGTCAGAACACCGTAGTTCGACCCAAAGAGACTGAAAGATAAATTGACTTGTGAACTGCTTACTTGTCTATGCTCAAGTGTATGACCTGTCTGGCTCAGGCGCAAACTGTCTTGCATTAGACGGAAGAAGCAAGTTCTCGTTTATGAGTGAAGGTGATGAGAAAAGAATCCCGGAGGAGACGATTATTGTTTGTTTTTGTGTTTTCAGTCTTTTATTGTTTTTTTTTTGGATTTTGTCATAAGTTAATGAGCTTAAGTCTAAACCAATGGATTTAGTAAACTCATCACATCTTCCCTCTGTTTAGGGGTAATGAGAATACCTTAAGTGTGAAGTCAAATTCTCACACTTAATCACCTTCGGTGTAGGATTAAGATCATTATCTTACTTGTGATTATTTAAATGTTTTTGGTGATTTTTGTTTAGTGTTGAGTAATGAGATTAAGCCATAATCAGGGATTAAACAGACTCATTACACCATCCTAATAGAAGGATAATAGATGAAAATGTTTAAGCTAAGGAAAGCTCCTCAACTTAATCCATGATTAGGGATTAAACTCATGACAAAACAAGCCTTTGATTAAGTGGATTTTATTTAATGATATGATGATGAAGTGAGTTTTATGGTTTGTAAGACAACTTGAGGGGGACTTGTCCATTAACACTAGGGTTAGTCCTTCTTAACCAGTTAAGGAAGAATTAGAACCCTAATGCAAGGCCCAAGTTACAAGTGTGATGTCTTGATGATTAGTAGGTGAATTGATTAAAGGATTTAAACACATTAAGGGTTTAACACTTAGGATTAAAGTTATGCACTCCATCCTAATAGAAGGATGTAGGCATAAACTTAATCACAAAGCCTTAAAGCCTTTAGGGTTTAGTCCCTGATTATGAGATGGGAAGAGAAGACTCAAGAGAGACACAAAGGTAAAACTAAGAGGGGAGACTAATCAAAACCCTAATCATTGTCATGCTTGGTTGTTCCTAAGGTTTGTGAGGTTTGCAAGAACAATCTTCAATGGAACCACCAGGAAGCAGATGAAAGGATCAAGAGAAGCAAAGCAACTTGCTTCACTCAAGAAGTCAAGTCACTTGAAGAAAGAAAGTAAGGAGAAGAAGGATGAGCAAGCCTAATCTCAAACACATATAAGGATTCAGCATGGATGCAAGAGAGATGAAGAGAAGTTATGAGAAGTGAAGGCAAATTCACTTCTCAAAATCACTTACCACCTGAAAGGTTAGAAGAGAAATGCAATGCAATGCAAAATGGGATGAGATGACATGATGAGAAACAAAAACCAGAAGCATTTACATGATGATAATGATGCTATGTAATGCTACAAACATGAAACAAGGCATGGTGATGATCATACAAGCTTATGGATGCAGATGAAGCAAGTTAAGAAGCATGAACATACATGAAAAGTTATGAAGTGCACATGGCATACAACATGGCAAATACATGATGCAATGATCAAACATGCTTTCAATATGTCTTATGATGTCAAATGAATCAAATGGATGCTTGAAATGTCATGGCAAGTCATGTTATGCAAGCAAATGCAAGATGAATGCATATGGAAGCCCAAATTAGGGTTTATGATCAATGCAACAAACAAAAATCAAAACCAGAAGCAAACAACACTATAAAAAATTGAAAATACACTCAAAGGACCCCTAATCCTATACTAACCCAATGCCCAAAGGAGAGGTTTCAACCCTTAACCAATTTCAAGTTATGGTTTTCTTAAGATTTCTAGGATTTTAGGGTTTCTCAACAAGAAAATTACCAAACAAATGAAAAATGAAAGATCAAATCATGGCCATTTAATCTCACAAACTACATGCTAAACACAATGCAATGCAAAAAGAATCAATGTCCAACTCTTCATGGATAGGCAGAAATGATTTTTGGAACTTTGGATCAAATTAATGCATAAAAATGATTTTAAACCAATGAAAAATTCTCAAAATGCATCAAGATCAAAAAATAAATTTGGTTTGAAGGTTGGACAATGTTTCTAAATGTCTTAGAACATTTCATGAATTTTTTGGTGATTTTTAAATACCTAAAAGTATTTTTAATAAATTAATTTTCATTAATCAATTAAAAGTAATCTCTTAAATATTTAAAAATACTTTTTTAATGCTAAAAATGAAAATAAAAATATTTTTGTGTTTTAAAAATTAATGAAACTCTTGACAAAAAGTTTCATAATTTTTAAAACATTTTTGCAATTTTAAATAAATTGTACAAATTAAATGAGAAAAAATGAAATAAAAAACTAAAATAAACTGAAGTATGCTAAATGAGGGGCTGGGATTGAATCTGGGAATGAGACCATTGACTGCGCGCCAGATCTGATGGATCACATTCAAACTGGGCTAATCTCAATTAATTAATTAAATTAAACCTAATTAAAACTAATGACATGATCTGAGCCATTGGATGCACGCGGGAAAAGACTTAGTCAACTCATCCAACGCCTGAAATTCAAACTTGAAGCCCTAACCCTAATTACGCATTAATGACTCTCAGGTCACCGGAGACGAACTCCGGTCGTCTTCTCCGGTGACCTCCCTCCCTGAGAAATTCCAAATCCTTCCCTAGGTCATTTCTGGAGCTCTAAAGCTCCAGATTTGTTCCTCTCACTCTCCTAAACTCAACCCCACCCTCATTTCTCATTTATTTCCAGCCATAATCATGAATCGAAGCAAAGAACAAAAACTGCCAAAATTTCAGACAAGCGATACAACTTCATTTCTCAACCATTTTCAATAATTTTGAGTTCAATGTAATCAGTGAAGCATGCTTAATCATTTTGTAACATGAAATAGAGATCCTGGAAAATTTAATTCGAAAGGCTACCTGAGATGGAGCTTTCAACCTTTGAGCTTGTTGGCTGCTTTCTTGGTGCAAAAAGCTTCTAATGACCTTCCTGATGAGTTTGCAGTGCTTGGACAACTTTGAATGTGGCTGATTTGGGAGTTTGCACTTCAACTGGTCAGAAATCGTGTCTGGCTTGTGGTGTGTTTTTGGCTATTTTGATGGGTGGTATTGGGCCTGTGGATGATCCAGAGGTGAATGGTGGTGTTTGTTTGAAGGTTGAGTGGTTCAGTTGGGAGAATCGAAAGCTTTTGCAAGAGGGAGTGAAAATGGGAATGTGATCTTAGGGCTTGCTTCAGGCTTATGTCTTGCTGGTTTTGGCTCAGTGAAGCCAGGTGAGTTGATTAGTGGAGTTGGTTTTTGTGTTTGTGGTCTGTAGAAGATGATTCGAAGGAAAATGCAGATTGGAGTGTTTTGGTGAATGTTGTGTTCTGGCCAGCTTCAATGCTCAATGCTTTGCTATATCATCTCCAACTTGTGTGGATAGCCTGTGGGGCAGGTCAGTAGGGTGGCTGTTTACTGTGCCAAGAGTATGGGAGCTTTTTGAAAAAAGGTCAAATTTGTGTCCTTGAGAGTATGGGCCATGGCAGCAGCAGGTTCAAGTCATGTCTTGCTCCAGCTTGAGTTGAGGAGGGCCCTTGGATTGTTTGTAGCTGACTGTAACATGTGGATGACAAGCTATGCTAGCTTTTGCAACTTGCCCACTTGATGTTTCCTCATGATTTTGTGCCATACACTGTCGCTCCCGACAAATGACACGGGGTCATATGAGGGTACAGACGCGAACGGTCGGCGAAGGGAACAGTGAGAACACACAGCCGTGAACTCACTGGAGAATGAATAGAGTCGCCAGCTAGGCATTTTTATCCCGGGGGAAAGGCAATGCTGCATAGGCCTAGAAAAAAGATGGATAAGACGGTTTGCGAACCAGAGAGACTGAGAAAGGGGGTTGGTTACAACCTGGGAAGGTATTAGCACCCAGATTGTCCGTCGTACTCGACGGGATCCACGCTTAAAAGATTTGTGTTTTAAAGGGGTAGTGTCAGTGCAATTTGTGTATAAGATAACTGGAAAAGGATGTACAGGTGTCAGTGTAAAGTGTATAAGTGATATGAAGTATGAAAGTGTCAGTGTAAGAAAGGAGTGAAATGCTCAAGATCATGAGGCTAAAGAATGAAGCTAGAAGGAGGGGGGAATGTACAGAGACTTTTGTTCGATAACCGTTAAGTTATGCCTACGTATCCTCTCGTGCAATGAGGAAGTCAGAACACCGTAGTTCGACCCAAAGAGACTGAAAGATGAATTGACTTGTGAACTGCTTGCAGTCTATGCTCAAGTGTATGATCTGTCTGGCACAGATGCAAACTGTCTTGCATTAGACGGAAGAAGCAAGTTCTCGATTGTGAGTGAATGAGATGAGAAAAGAATCCCGAAGGAGACGATTATTGTTTGTTTTTGAGTTTTCAGTCTTTTATTGCTTTTTTGGAGTTTGTCATAAGATAATGAGCTTAAACCTAAATCAACGGATTTGGTAAACTCATCACATCATCCCTCTGATTAGGGGTAATGAGAATTACCTTAAGTGTGAAGTCAGATTCTCACACTTAATCACCTTTGATGTAGGATTAAGATCATTAACCTACTTGTGATTATTTAGATGTTTTTGGTGTTTTTGTTTAGTGTTGAGTAATGAGGTTAAGCCATAATCAGGGATTTAACAGACTCATTACACTATCCTAAAAGAAGGATAATAGATGAGGGTGTTTAAGCTGAAGAAGGATCCTCAGCTTAATCCATGATTAGGGATTAAACCTATGACAGAACAAACCTTTGATTAATGTGGATTTTATTAATGATATGATGATGAAGTGTTTTTTATGATTTGTAAGACAACTTGAGGGGGACTTGTCCATTAACTTTAGGGTTAGTCCTTCTTAACCAATTAAGGAAGAATTAGAACCCTAATGCAAGGCCCAAGTTACAAGTGTATTGTCTTGATGATTATTAGATGGATTAATTAAGAGATTTCAACACCTTAAGGGTCCAAGACTTAGGATTAAAGTTATACACTCCATCCTAAAAGAAGGATGCAGGCAGGATCTTAATCACAAAGTCTTAAAGCCTTGAGGGTTTAGTCCCTGATTGTGAGGTGAGGAGAGATGACTCAAAAGAGACACAAAGGTAAAAACTATGGGGGAGACTAATCAAAACCCTAATTCATTATCATGCTTGGTTGGTCCTAATGTTTGTGAGGTTTTCAAGAACAATCTTCAGAGGAACCACCAGGAAGCAGATGAACAAGATCAAGAGAAGCAAAGTAACTTGCTTCATTCAAGAAGTCAAGTCACTTGAAGAAAGAAAGTGGGAGAAGGAAGAATGAGCAAGCTCAAACTCAAACACAAGTAAGAATGCAGCAAGGTATGCAAAAGAAGATGAGAAGAAAAGTTATGAGAAGTGAAGGCAAATTCACTTCTCAAGATTACTTACCACCTGAAATGTTAGAAACAAATGCAATGCAATGCTAGATGAGATGAAATGATATGATAAACAAAAACCAGAAGCATGTTGATGATGATGATGATGCTATGGAGTGCTATGAACATGAGACAAGACAATGAGATGTTCATACAAAGTCATGGATGCAAATGATGCAAGTTAAGGAACATGAGCAAACATGAAATGTTATGGAACATACAAGACAAATGACATGGCAAATATGCAATGTAATGATCAATGATGCTTTCTACATGTCTTAAGATGTCAAATGAAACATAAGAATGCACAAAATGCAATGACAAGTCAAGTTATGCAAGGAAATGCAAGAAGGATGCAAGAGAAAGCCCAAATTAGGGTTCATGGATCAAACATCAAACACAAACCAAAAACAGAAGCAAACCTTAACCTAAAAAATGGAAAATGGTACCCAAAGAAACCCTAGACCTATAATGAACCACTACCCAAAGGGGAGCTCTCAACTCTCAACCAAACTCAAGTTATGAATTTTACAAGTTATTAGGGTTTTTTAGGGTTTGTAACAAAAGAAATGCCAATCAATTAGGAAATGCAAGATCAAATCATGGCCTTTTTATCCTTGAAAGTACATGTTAAATGGAAAACAATGCAAAAAGAATCAATGTCTTAACCCTCACCAAGAGGCAGAAATGAATTTTCAAACATATGATCAAAATAATGCACAAAATGTGATTTAATTCAATGAAAAATTCTTAAAATGCATCAAGATCAAAAAAGAAATTTGGTTTGAAGGTTGGACAATGTTTCTAAATGTCTTAGAACATTTCATGAATTTTTTTGTAATTTTTAAATACCTAAAAGTATTTTTAATTAATTAATTCTCATTAATCAATTAAAAATAATCTTTTAAATATTTAAAAATACTTTTTTAATGATAAAAAATAAAATAAAAATGTTTTTGTGTCATAAAAATTAATAAAACCTTAAAGAAAAAGTTTCATAATTTTTATGATTTTTTAACTATTTTAAAATAATTGTGCAAAATAAAAGAAATAAAATGAATTAAAAATTGAATTAAAATAAAAGTAAACAGATTGGATGGATGAGATTGGCCCTGGGTTTAAACATGTTGACTGCGCGCGTGATCTGAGGGCCAGGATTGCTTCAGATTAAATTAAATAAAACGTGATTAATTAAAGCCTAACACGTGGATTAGGGCAAATTGCAGTGATCTGGGCCATTGGAAAGGGAGGGAAGTCAACTGGTCAGAGGGATCGTACGCTCACAATTCAAACTTGGCTTAATTACACAATTAGGGCATAATTAATCTCAGGTGGCCGGAGAAGACCTCCGGTCGTCTTCTCCGGCCAGAAGGTCACCTGAAAAAGCTCCAATCCTCTCAAAACACAATATAAATGAAAACTAAAACATGGGAAATGATCCTAACATTCTCACGAACTAAACCCCTCTTCCAAAACAAATTTATCTAACCTAAATCATCTGAATCGAAGGAAAGAAAAACTAGGGTTCGTAAGCTTCAAACAGCAATTAAATTCTCAAAACACATCCATTTCAAAAACTAAAAACATCAGCATGATCAGGAGAACATAAGGAACAAATTTGTAACTAAAAAAGAGATTTCTGGAAAAAATTATTTGGAGCTACCTGAGATTTGCAACCTCTGATTTAGGGACTTTCAGGCCCTTTCTTTCAGTGCAAGCTGCTCCTCTTGGCCCCCCAAAGATGTCTGGATGCTCAAATGGAGTTTATATTTGTTGGATGATGAGTTTCGAAGAGAACTGCTTCTGCTCAGTCAACAATGGCAGATGAGTTCTTGGCACTTTCAGGCTATGAGAGATGGTTGTTTGTGATCTATGAAGTGTGTGGAGAAGTTTGGCAAAGTTTGTTTTGATGTTTGTGGGCTATAGAGAGAGTTGCAAGTGAAACTGCAAACTGAGGTGAGAGATGGCAGTGAAGTGTTTTGGTTGTTTCAAGCTCTGGTTCTTGATGCTTTGTGTTCTATGGATCAGGGTGAGATGAATGGAGGAAAAAGATTTTGTGTTTGCAGGCTGTGTAATGAGATTCGAAGGAAGTTGCAAGTTGGGGTGTTTTTGTGTAAGTTGTGAATGGTATGTTTTCAGCCTTGGTTCTTAGTGTTATGGCCAGCAAAATGAATGAATAAAATAATGCAAGTGGCTGTGAGATGTGACTTGTACTTTATGGATTGGTAGATCAACTTTTGCTCAAAAACCACTTTTGTGTAAGATAGGGCATGGCATGATACTAGGCAAGTACAAGTTGGGTGCTGGTGCAGCAAAAGGTGAGGGAGAGGCTAGCCCAAAGTCAGCTTCCAATGCTGCAACTTGTAGGAAGTGAATCATGAGTTTTTGCAACTTGGCTAGTTTATGTTTCACATGTGATCTTTGCATAACCAAACATGAAACCAAGGGCAAACTTAGTTCAAATCTGATTTTTAGGACTTAGAGGAAGTTTACATGCTGGTTTGACATGAATTAGAGGCTGCATTTTGACTTGATTCAAGACTTTGCAAAGTTTCCACTTAGTGCATGACATGAAAAACAATGATTTTTGGTAACTTTAACACACCATAACTTTTGATTCAAGAAGAGTTAGATCATGTTCTTGTACTTTTTGAAAAGGGAAAGATGAGATCTACAACTTTCATGACCAAAGTTTTTCCATTTGAAGCCTTTTTGGATCATAAATCAAAGCTTGAAAATTGACCTAAAAGGATGCATTCTTGAAAAGTCAACAAAACCCAAAAAGTCAACTCTTGCAAAAACCCTAAATTCTTGAATTTTGTGAACTTCAAACCTCTTCCATGATCAAATAAAGATCATACACACTCAAAATGATGAAGATCACCCATTGGTTGGGTCATTGGGGGCCTCAGATGCCCTGATTTTACACTGACTTGTCTGAAAAGTCAACTCTTGATCAGATGACTTCCCCATGGAATTTCTTCATGCAAATTGATATGCATACTCCCTATACCATATAGAGACCAATGGAAACAAGAATGACCAAAAAAAATTGGAGTTATGGCCTTTGAAACCAAAACCCTAATTTTCAGTCAACTGTGCAGTTCATCCTGGCTCTGCATCCACTCAAACCCTAGTTCTTGTGATCCCTCTGCAATTTTGACTTTGTGGGGATGTAACATGATATAAGAACACACATGGACCCCTTTGAATTGATTGGTGGCCTTTGGAATGGCTCAAGATGCTTTGGGATTGCTCAGATCACAAACCCTAGGTGCAGATGCCTTAGAAGCTATGCAGTGAATCAAAATGAGATGTGAGATGATATGTTTTGTGTATATGGATATGAGATGATCACAAGCCATGGTGTGAATGGGTGAGGGCAAATTTGGGGTGTTTACAGCTGCCCCTATTCAAACATGAGTTAGCTGTGCAGGATGTAAGCGACGGCTTAACAGGCAAACAAGATAACTTGTGGTTGAATACCAAAGACAGTCCAAAATTTGCACTCACAAAATGAAGAGGAAAAGGGATATAGATTGTAAAAGCAAATAAAGCATATTATAAAGTGTGTGCGACGGAGGACGACCGTCGAGCAGAGGACGACTGCTGGGTAAATAGCAATGACGGGGACGGCCGACATGCTGGGAAAAGTGTGCAAAATAAAGCAATGACGGGGACGGCCGACATGCTGGGGATAAAAGGTAAAGCTAAGACGGGGATGGCCGACTAGCTGGGGAAAAACAAGTAAAGCTAAGACGGGGACGGCCGACTAGCTGGGGAAAATAAAATATCATGATGGGGACGGCCATCAAGATAAAGTTGTAGCATTCTCTGGGGGTTAATGAAACATGACGGGGACGGCCATCAAGTTCATAAAGGTAAAGTAACCAACGATGGGGACGGCCATCGGGCTAAAAAGGAAAAAGGGACCACGACGGGGACGGCCATCGGGTTAAAGAATAAATGAAATAAACAGATGATGGGGTACGGCCATCAAAGGTGAAGGACGATCACCTAGCAGGGGACGGCTGCTCTGTTGGGAATAAAAGAAATATGATGGGGACGACCATCAAAGGTGGAGGACGACCACCTGGCAGGGTACGGCTGCCAAAATATCAATGATGGGGACGGCCATCGGATAGAAAAGGTCAACGATGGGGACGGCCATCGGACGAGCATGATGGAGGACGACCATCAAGAAGTGGAGGACGACCACTCAGCAGGGGACGGCTGCTCTCAAAGTTTATCATAACACAGGATGAGTGTTAGACAACTAAAATCAACAATGGGGACGGCCATTGGATAAAGTGATGAAGGACGATCATCAAAAGGTGGAGGACGACCACCTAGCAGGGGACGGCTGCTAAAATCAACGATGGGGACGGCCATCGGATGAGCATGATGGAGGACGACCATCAAGAAGTGGAGGACGACCACTCAGCAGGGTACGGCTGCTCTCAGAGGTATCATAACACAGGACGAGTGTTAGATAAAAAGAAAATTTGTTGGCAATCTACTGGGGAGATAGTAAACACGGACGAGCGTTTACATCCAAGAAACAAAAGGTATAAGTGTTTGGTATTGTGTATAGATTAAAGGTGCGGACGAGCATCCTTAAGACTATGATACGGACGAGTATCATGTAGAAACAAACTGACACATGTTCAGAGATGATGATACGGACGAGTATCAACTGGTTAACAAGGAACACGGACGAGTGTTGCATCTGAAAGTATCCTTCTGGGGAATAGTAGACACAGACGAGCATCTATATTCACGAAGTCATAAGTGTTTGACACGGTGTATGGATTAAAGATGCGGACGAGCATCCTTAAGACTATGATACGGACGAGTATCATGTAGAAACAAACATTAGACGCAATGTTCTGAGATGATGGTACGGACGAGTACCAACTGGTTAACAAAGAACAAGGACTACTGTCGAATCTGCGGGGATATACATGGTGTATATAAGATACGGACGAGTATCTGAGTAGGTGTACCAATGAGTAGTGAGTATATAATGTATAGGTGAGTGTTTATCTGCTGGGGATATGACACGGACGGGTGTCAGGAAAGTGTATATACAAGTATAGGCGACCACGCTGGGGATATGACACGGACGGGTGTCAAAGATGAGTATATAGGCATATGTAAGTGCAAAGAGGGTGTCTTTGGCTTTCTGCTGGTGACACGACACGGACGAGTGTCAGGATATATCTGCAAAACTGGTGATCTTGGTTTGTAAAGTGTATTCAGGCAACCTGCTGGGAAATGATGATACGGACGGGTATCAAAAAAGAGATATGCACTGGTGTTTGTGATATGGGGCAACTGCTTTTGCTGGGACTCTGATGGGGATGTATTCTGTATGCCGACAGATTGTCAATATTCACAAGTGTTCAACTCACAACATGACTTATGATTATGCTATGCATTTGATTTTTTTGCCGTAAGGCTCCGTATTAGACGGAATGCTACGCTTTGAGGGTGAATATGATGCGAATGCTATGATTATGCAAAGAGGCACCGATCCGGGATTCGGATCCCGTTGCTGCAAAGATCTCTGATTGATCTGCTTGAAGTGAACATCCCAGCTGGGGATGAGATCATTGATAGATCTGTAGTTGTATCTGCTTGGGGATATACGTCATCGATTGACGTATTCTCATAATACGGGACCCAGCTGGGGTTTGTAGAAGCTTTCTCTCTCTCTGTTGTGACTTCTTCGTGCGTTGCTCTTCTGAATAGAGGCTGGGGACTTTACGGGGAGATGATTCCCTGATTTCTGTATTCTGTTGAGGAAGGACGGCAACTCGGCTGGGGAATGCTGTTGATAACTCAGCTGGGGAGAGCAACAAGAGGCAACTCCGCTGGGGATAGAGCACTCTGAGTGTTAAGCTTGTTTGTTGACTTGGCAACTTTGCTGGGGAAGGCAATGGGGAGCTGCTCAGCTGGGGAAAGAGCATTTCGGATGCTGAGATTGCATGCTGATTTGGCAGCTCCGCTGGGGAAATGGGCACCTTCTAGTGCCATGTGGAAGATAGACCAAGTTGATCATGACTCGCCTACTTGCTGAAGCGTAACCTGCATGCCCCAGGTTGCGTTCTGGATACCCGCAATCCTGCAAAGATAAAGAAACGCACAAATGGTCCCGAGGTATCTTTTACTGAGATTCCGTCATAGGAAATAAGTACTTTCGAGAGTAAGTATATTCCCTGCAAGCATGTGTTTTATTTTTAGAGAGAGGCATCTGTACTTATGCAATTGTGTTTTTAGAGACATCAGACAACTCTTTGCAAAACATAAATGTAAAAAACGAGACATGACTGAAAATCTGATTATATTAATTCGTGTGCCCTGAATTGGCAAGATACAGTCAAAGAAACAATATCTCCTGAAATGAGGAGATTGTTACAAATTGAGAAATAAAGTGCTGGCGGTGCTGGCGATGCTTTCAAGGAGCTTCCTCTTCTGCTATGACTCGTATGACAATGACGTTCTTCTCGTCTTGCTTTCTGGAGAGAGTTGATTCTGATTGCAGCTTGATCCCTTGGAGCTTACCAAGTTGTAGGTGATACAGACGAATTCAGAATGCAGTTGTTCGCTTATTCCCTTATTTTGCATGGATCGCCCTTTCGGGTTTTCAATCCATCGGGATACCCATTTTTGCCTGAGCTGTCCAATGCGGCTTTTCAACTCAGCGGGTGTACATTTTTTGCTTATTTCCCTTATTTTTGCCCGAGTCTTTTATTCTGTCTTTGACTCGCCGGGATGCCCTATTTTTGCCTGGACTTACATTCTGTTTTTATGTCCAGCGGGTCATTTTATGCGAAGTATTTTTTAACCGCATCTGAATTCACAGGGGATGGAAAATCTTCACCATCCATGGTGCTGAGCATCAGTGCTCCACCAGAGAAAACTTTCTTTACAACGAATGGTCCTTCATAATTCGGAGTCCATTTGCCCCTGTGGTCTGTATGAGGAGGGAGGATTCTTTTTAGCACAAGATCTCCTACTTGGTACTCTCGGTGCCTGACTTTCTGATCGAAGGCTCTCTTCATTCTTTTCTGATATAGCTGCCCGTGGCAGATTGCAGCCAATCTCTTCTCTTCGATCAGACTCAGTTGCTCGTATCGGGACCTAACCCATTCTGCTTCACTCAGTTTGACATCCATCAATACCCGTAGCGAGGGTAATTCAACTTCAACTGGTAGGACTGCTTCCATACCATATACAAGTTGATACGGCGTTGCCCCAGTGGATGTCCTGATTGATGTGCGGTACCCATGCAAGGCAAATGGCAACATTTCATGCCAATCTCTGTAGGTGATTACCATCTTTTGCACAATCTTCTTGATATTCTTATTTGCTGCCTCAACAGCGCCATTCATCTTTGGTCTGTAAGGAGAAGAATTGTGATGTTGGATCTTGAAGTCCCGGCACAGCTCTGCCATCATTTTGTTGTTCAAGTTGGAACCATTATCAGTAATGATTCGCTCGGGCACTCCATACCGACAGATGATATCTCTTTTCAGAAATCTGGCTACCACTTGCCTTGTGACATTTGCATATGAGGCTGCTTCAACCCACTTTGTAAAATAGTCGATGGCGACCAGGATGAATCTGTGGCCGTTCGAAGCAGTTGGCTCAATCTTGCCAATCATATCAATGCCCCACATAGCAAAGGGCCATGGTGAAGACATGATGTTCAAAGGGTTGGGAGGCACATGCACTTTATCTGCGTAGATCTGGCATTTGTGACATTTCCTGGCATAGGCACAACAGTCTGCATCCATTGTGATCCAGTAATAACCTGATCTTAACAACTTCTTAGCCATTGCATGCCCCCCAGCATGGGTACCAAAGGATCCTTCGTGCACTTCATGCATCAACAAATCTGTTTCTGTCTTGTCGACACATCTGAGGAGTACCATGTCAAAGTTCCTCTTGTATAGAGAACCATCAGTGTTCAGAAAGAAACTTCCAGCGATCCTTCTCAAAGTCTTCTTATCATTGGGAGATGCCCCAGATGGGTATGTTTGATCCTCCAAGAAGCACTTGATGTCATGAAACCAAGGCTCGCCATCTTTAGCAATATCTGCTGCGAATACATATGCTGGTCTATCAAGTCTCGATACTGAAATCTGAGGTACAAAGTTAGCAGTCTGAACTTTGATCATGGACTAAATGGTAGCCAAGGCATCCGCAAACTGATTCTCGTCCCGAGGGATATACTCAAGTTTGACTGTTGTGAAAAAAGTCAATAACCTTCTCGTATAATCCCTGTAAGGTATCAGATGATCTTGGTGGGTGTACCATTTTCCGTTGGTCTGATTGACTACCAAAGCTGAATCTCCGAATACGGTCAATGTCTTGATCCTGAGGTCAATGGCTTCCTCAAGACCCATAATGCAAGCTTCGTATTCAGCTTCGTTGTTAGTGCAGTTGAAAGTGAGCTTTGCCGAGAAAGGCATGTGAACTCCTTTGGGTGTAATGAGTACTGCACCAACACCACGGCCATTCATATTAACAGCCCCGTCGAACATCATAGTCCATTCTTCTTCTGGGTCAGGCCCTTCGGTGTGAATGGGCTCTTCATGATCTTTTGATTTAATGAACATGATGTCTTCATCCGGGAAGTCAAACCTCATTGGCTGGTAATCATCAATGGGTTGCTCAGCAAGATATTCAGATAGTACACTGCCCTTGATGGCTTTCTGAGATGTGTACTGTATGTCGTATTCTGTAAGAATCATCTGCCATCTTGCAACCCGTCCGGTAAGAGCTGGCTTCTCGAAAATGTATTTGACTGGGTCCATTTTTGAGATTAACAAGGTAGTGTGGGTCAACATATACTGTCTCAGTCGGCGAGCAGCCCACGCTAAAGCACAGCAAGTTTTCTCGAGCAGTGAATAACGCTGTTCACAGTCGGTAAACTTTTTGCTTAGGTAGTATATTGCATACTCTTTTCGACCAGACTCGTCATGCTGGCCCAGCACACACCCCATTGATTCTTCCAATACTGTCAAATACATAATCAGAGGTCTTCCTTCAACTGGCGGCATAAGGATTGGAGGTTCTTGCAGATACTCTTTGATCTTGTCAAAAGCTTTCTGGCAATCTTCGTTCCACCTGACTGTTTGTTCCTTTCTTAACAGCTTGAACAAGGGCTCACAGGTTGCTGTGAGGTGAGATATGAACCTTGAAATGTAGTTCAATCTACCTAAGAAACCTCGAACCTCTTTCTCAGTTTTCGGTGCAGGCATCTCTTGGATGGCTTTGACTTTATCAGGGTCAACCTCGATCCCTTTCTCGCTTACAATAAAGCCCAGCAGCTTACCGGATCGCACCCCAAATGTGCATTTGTTGGGGTTTAGCTTCAGCTGATACTTCCTCAGACGCTTGAATAATTTGAGCAGATTCACCAGATGGTCTTCCTCTGTAAGGGACTTGGCAATCATATCATCCACATAGCATTCGATTTCCTTATGGATCATGTCGTGGAATAATGTCACCATAGCCCGTTGATACGTTGCACCAGCATTCTTCAGTCCGAATGGCATCACTTTATAACAGAACGTGCCCCAAGGTGTGATGAATGTTGTCTTCTCCATGTCTTCAGGTGACATCTTAATCTGGTTATATCCTGAAAATCCATCCATGAAGGAGAATACCGAGAACTGAGCCGTATTATCCACCAATACATCAATGTGAGGTAATGGGAAGTCATCTTTCGGGCTGGCTCTGTTCAGATCCCGGTAATCAACACACATTCTTACTTTGCCGTCCTTCTTAGGCACAGGCACAATATTAGCAACCCACGGTGGATAGCTAGTTACAGCAAGGAACCCGGCGTCCCATTGCTTTTGTACCTCTTCCTTGATTTTCATAGCCATGTCTGGGCGAGTTCGGCGCAACTTCTGTTTGACTGGTGGGCATTCTTCCCTCAAAGGCAGCTTATGCACAACAATATCGGTATCCAACCCTGGCATATCTTGGTAGGACCAAGCAAACACATCAACATACTCTTGAAGCAGATCTATCAGTTGTCTCTTCACTGAGTCTTGCAGGCAGGCCCCGATCTTGACTTCTTTCACATTTTCCTCTGTACCAAGATTAATCACTTCAACCTCCTCCTGATGAGGGGTAATAACCTTTTCCTCTTGTCTTAACAACCTGGCTAGCTCTTCAGGAAGCTCGTATTCTTCTTCAACCCCTTCGTCAGCTTGATTGATCGGATTGTCAAAGTCATACGATGTCATAGCCGTGCTGTTGTCGGTGCGGTCAGGATGGCACTCTCTGCAAGGGTTAGGTTGTTTATTTTAGTGATCTGATTTTAGTCTTGCTTTAGAAAAAAGTGAAATGAAGTTATCATTTTGAAAACACCGCCATTTATTTTTGTACAAAAAGAAAAATGGAAAAACAGTGAGCAGAAAAGAAAAAGACTCGTTTGCAAAAAGATTGTCTGATATTTCATTAATTTAATCTTGTTTGCACAAAAGTACAGATGGCCCTGGTTACAAAATGAGTCTTGTCATCTTGGGCAAGATGCAAGACTTTGATGCATGCTATAAAAGATACAGGAAATAATAATTACTCTGCTCGAGTAACACTTATAATTCCCTGGGAAGACCAGTTCGAGACACTGCTCCCCGGGACCTTTGGACGAATCCAATTCTCCAGGTTGCGCTCCTCTTCCAGCTCGTCTTCCAGGCAGTTGATAGCATCGGGGGTAAGCATTCCCCCACTGACAAAACCAGGCTCTCCAGCAGCCTTCACTTGATGTTGAGTTGGTTTGTAACCCAACCCAAACTTGTCCTTCTTTTCCTCCACAGCTAAGACCTTGCCCCAGCCTAGGGCAGTTCCTTCCTCAACAACCTTCCGGGCTTGTTGGTATGACGACATGGAGATCCCTGAAACAGCAGATGCTTCATTCACGTTCAAGGCCTCAAAACCTTGGCTCATGGTTTCAACGATCTCTCCATCCATTTCAATATACTTGTAAGTAGCCAGATGGCTAACAAATATATCCTCCTCCCCGCAGATGGTGACAACTTGGCCTTCCCACTCATATTTTAACTTTTGGTGAAGGGTAGACGTTATTGCGCCAGCGGCGTGAATCCAGGGTCTACCCAACAAACAGCTGTAGGCGGGCTGAATGTCCATCACATAAAAGATAGTTTTAAAGGTCTGCGGGCCAATTGTCACGGGCAGCTCTACTTCTCCCAGAACCGATCTCTTCGAGCCATCAAAAGCTCTAACCACCAGGTTGCTGGGTCTCAATGCCAGTCCATCATATTCAAGCTTCACCAGAGCCTTCTTTGGTAAGACATTCAGGGATGATCCTGTGTCCACCAGCACATGTGAAAGGACAGCTCCTTTGCATTCCATGGTTATGTGCAAGGCTTTGTTGTGATTGCGGCCATCCACTGTCAGGTCAGAATTGGTAAACCCTAGCCCATTGCTAGCAGTAACATTTCCGACGACGGTTTCCAATTGGTTGACAGTAATCTCCTCGGGCACGTAAGCTGCGTGCAGTACCTTCAGTAGTGCATTCCGATGGGCTTCGGAGCACATGAGCAGTGAGAGGATGGAGATTTTGGACGGCGTCTGATGAAGCTGATCCACAACTTTATAGTCACTCTTCTTGATGATCCGCATAAACTCATCAACTTCCTGATCAAACGGAGTCTTCAGGGCTTCTTTGACAGCTGGATCTTCCTGCACCGGGCCTTTCCCCTTTGCCTTGGCAGCAGCTTCTGCTTCGGCATTAGGTCTTTGGACTTGTGAAGCAAAGAGACGTCCGCTTCGGGTGAAGCCTCCGCCTCCGCCCACATTATCAATTTGTGGTGCAGGTGCTGATGTTTCCAGAGTGATTCTTTTCCCTTCACAGTACACGTCAGAGCCATAGTGCCAAGGGATGGCCTTATTGCTTTCATACGGTACAGGTCCAGGTACTGTGACGGTAACCGGACTGATTGATGCTGCTGAAGGGACTGCAATTGTTTGTGGATCATAAAAGATAGTAACTGGTGCTCTAGTGGGAGCAGCACCCTCTGAATGGTAGGCGGAGTTATTTTCTGGATCGTAGAAGATGGTAACAGTAGAGACATCTTCATGATCGTTTGCTGGAGTTGTAGGAGGTCCTGATGGAAGGACTGTTGTTGTTGTAGATGGAGAGTCGAAATGGAATGAAGCTGATGTTGTAGCAGGAGAAACTGTTGAAAACTGGTCATTTGGAAGGACAGATGAAGTACTTGCTGATGTGGTTGTTGAATTATTGGGAACAATAGTTGTTGCATTTGTAGGAGGGTCTGAAACCGTTGTTGATGAAGCTGCCGGATGTGCCGGAAACGATGTAGTGATTTGTAAGAGGCCACTCTTGATAAGGCTGTCAATGCCATTCCTCAAGTCTTCACACCCATTCCATGAAATATTGCAATAAGGGCACCCCAGCTCACACCCTGGAAATATTTGATTTTCACGGAGTTGAGCTTTGATTTCCACCAATGGTGTCCTGATCTGATCCACACTAGTTATCAAATAAGACTGTTGGTCTTCTTCAATAGCATTAATCCGGGGACCACCATGGTGTGGCATTGGGTTTTTGTTGACGTTGGGCGGAGGTGCAAAATTCAAAGCCTTGGAGTCTACCAAGTCTTGTACCTTCATATGCAGAGCCCTGCATTTTTCTGTACTGTGACCAGGTGCGTTGGAATGAAAAGCACACCTAGCGTTGGAGTCATAGTTTCTTGGTAGACTGTTTGGATCCGGAGGTGCCAACGTTCTTAGCTCAACTAGGTTGAGTTTCAGAAGTTGTGGCAATAAGGCAGTATATGGCATTGGAATCGGGTCTATCACCCTGTTAGCTTGAGAGGGCCTCTGTTGGAATGGCCTCTGTTGATTGTTGTTGTTGGAGTTGTTGTTGTAGTTGTTTCTTGGAGGATATTGATTTTGCTGGTACTGGGGTTGTTGTTGGAAATTTTGTTGAGGAGGTTGATAAACGGGCTGAGGATGAGCTGGAGCGGGAATGGTGACTGCTGCTATTGTTCTTGGAACATACTGGGGCCTGCCCCTGTTGGTGTGAATGGCATTGGTCTCGCCAGATCTTCTCGGGCCTGCAAAAGGCTTTCTTGTACCACTGGACGAGCTTGCACCATTATCAGATATCTTACCCATTTTCAACAGGCTTTCGATTCTCTCCCCAGCTATGACAACATCGGCGAAGCTGGTGGAAGAGAAAGCAGCCAACCTGTCAATATACGTTCCCTGGAGAGTGTTCATAAACATGTCTGCCATTTCTCTCTCAGACATTGGTGGTTGAACGGCAGCAGCCAATTGCCTCCATCTTTGAGCGTATTCACGGAAACTTTCCCTTGACGACTGTGACATGCCCATCAGGAGAGTCCTATTGGGTGCCATGTCTAAGTTGTATTGATACTGTCGGATGAAGGCCTCTGCCAGGTCCTTCCAGCATCTCACAGTTGCCCTTGTCAAGTGGGAATACCATTCCCTTGATGCTCCAGTCAAGCTATCTTCGAAGTAAAACATCCAAAGTTTCTCATCCATCGTATAAGCTTTTAATCTTCCCAGGAATGACTGCAAATGAGTTCGGGGGCATGAAGTCCCATTATACTTTTCGAAACATGGAGGCTTGAACTTATGGGGGATCCTGACCCCGTCTACCAGCCCCATGTCCATGACGTCGAAGCCCAGAGAATTTTGAGACTCCAGTGATCTCAATTTTTCAGCTATCTCATCCAAACGCCTATCATAGGCCTCTTCTCCAGCACCCATGACTGTGAATTGGTCCTCCTGAGGATCCTCTTGAAGCACTCTGGCTGCAGTAGCCGTTCCCTGAACGTTTGCGGGGATGTGGATCTCAGGATGTAAATGTGGGCCAAACACTGGGGGATTAACATGTGGTTGCACCCTTTCGTTGTTGCTTGTGCCAGCAGTTCCTACATGGGGGTCCTCTTGAGTTCTTCCCTCTACCAAAACTCTAAGCCTCTCCTGACTCTGAGCTAAGTTATTCATCACTTCCATGAATTGAGTGATCTGGGTTCTCATCTCCACCCTTTCGTTAGCCATCTGGGTTCTGGCCTCGTTGAGATCTTGCTGCAACTGGTCCATTTGGATGCCCGGAAGGTTGCTTCTAGTTGGGTACCTGTGTGGCCTGTTGAGAGGAAACACCCGGCGACGAGCAATACTGCCTGAGATTCACAACAGAGGTTAGTAACAATAAATCAAAACCTACAAAACAAACAAAAGGGTTAGTATGCAATGCAGTTGTGCTTATTTGCTATCAAGGGTATCCGGCTTAGTCTTCAGTTTTGACCCGTCCAGACCCTTGAAGATGATGCTGTTGAAGTTGCTTTTGAAGTGAACCCAGATGGAAACAAACACAAATATATTACAAAGGTAAAATAATACAAATTGTTCATTTTTTACAACACTAGCCCTTTAAGGGGTCAAAAATACATCACCAAAAAGCAAAAGTACACGGAAAAGGAACAACAACAAGCAAATAATCAGACTCCAAGGCCAAACTCATCCTCGCGAACTTCCTTAAGAAGTGCTTCGGTCACAGGATCAGTCGGACGCTCCGTGAGACTCCTGATGAGAAGGTTTCTTGTTGCAACAGCTGCAGTCAACCTCTTGTTCTGACTTTGATCTTTGGATTTCTTCACTCCAGCTTTGATTCTTAGCTCTGAATTTTCCTCCTGGGCTGCTGCCAGGGCTTTTTCCATCTGCTCCATCTTATCTTGAACTCTCTTGTCTTCTAGAGTACGGGCCTCAGTGATCCGGACCCACCTGGCCTGACTTTCCTTCAAGTACAAGTCTGTTCTTGCTCTTTGGAACTGGGCTTCTTTACAAGCATTCTTCAGAATCTGCTCACCAGCTTTAGACTTGTTGATATAATCCCCAGACTTCTCAATCTTGGTCAAATGCTCCACTCTCAACTTTTCCAATCTTTCAATCTCCCTCACACCTTCACTCCTCTCCCTGAGGGTCTTCTGCAAGGCTTGGGATAACTTCTCATTTCTGTCCTTCAAGCTTTCAAACTCTTCCAGGCTGACTATTGCTGGAGGTGGTGCTGAAGATGACTCAGGCATGTCTTTGATGGTGAAGGGCAATCCTGAGATTTGGGCCCTAGCATAGGACCACTCATGATATTGGGCTGATGCCACATTATTGCACTTCCCCAGAATGGTGATTCCCTTGGTTTGGACATGATCCCAGGCCCAGGCAGCCTGTCTAACAGTTGCCAGACTAACCTTGTTCTCACAGTAGAGGGTCTCAGCCAAGTCCTTTTCCCTAGGAGCATGAACCAGTGCATAACCCAATTGCCTCTTGAACAGCAGGGGGTTGTAATTGATACTTCCCTTGACTCCTACCAAAGGCACATTAGGAAAATGCCCACAGCTAGTGATTATGTCTCTGCCCTTGGTACTTTGATTGCACCACCTGATATCTGCTGTAGTTAGGACAGAAAGTCTCCTTGCCCAGTTGCTTTGCTGGTGAGGGTTTAGGAATGCATCTGTCTTAGGTAGATGCTTGAGAAGCCAGGCATGGAATAGTGGAGCACAAATCCTCACTAACTTCCCTCTCTGTTTCTCATTCCTCTGATGTACTGAGTAATAGAGATCACCCAACAAGGTAGGCACTGGGTTCTTCAAGATGAACAAATGGATTGCACTCTTGCTGATGAATCTGGGCTCATCTGCAAATAACACAATTCCATACACACTTAAAGCCAACAGAGCACAAACAGCTTTCCACTCCCCCAGGGAGGCCTTCAGACTAGCTTGAGAGATTAGGAAGTCCAGCTGTAATCCAGGGACACTAGATTTAGAGGTCATGTGTTGTTCAATCAAAGCAGGTTCCAGGTGCAAAGCTTTGGCTATCTCCCCACTGCTGGGAAAATCCATTTCAGGATTGAATGGGATCTCCCTCTTGATAGGCAAACCAGTCAAAGATGAGTATTCTTCCAAAAGAGGACCCAACTGGAAGTCTTGAAATGTAAAGCATCTCAATGGGGGGTCATAGAACTGAATGCAGGTATGAATCAGGCTCCTCTGAGACGGGTCCATGTCCATAACTAGGTCAAGTATGTCCCCATAATGTTCCCTGAACAAAGGGATGTAATCTGGTGTAATCAGGGTTTGGATCCTCCTGAGGTCTGACAAATCTGGTTGGAAGAAATGATAGGTGATGTTGTTCTTCTTTGGAGCCATGATGTTGAAGACTGAGCAGAATGCTGAAGCAGGGAGAGCCACTGATTGGCTGGTGCTGAAGCAGACAGATAAAACTGAAACAGATGCTGATGAAGATGGGTCAAAGCTGCAGATGGGGTCAAAACCAAAACCTGATGAACAATGGATACCCTGAAAAACAAATAAGCACATGTTAATATGATGCAATGAGTATGCATGCAAATGAAATGCAAGGGTCTGTGACAGAGCTGGATCTGAATAAATGCCTTGGTATAGATCCATGTGTGTCTAAGAATTCCAGATGGAGGTCTAAGAAATCCAGTAACCAAGGTAGGGGACTCAAATAAAGAGCCACATGTCCAGGGTTTTAGAATCACAAGAACTATCCAACATGAAGCATTCTTAACAAAGTCAAAGTAACAGGGTATTCTGAGGTCAAGGTACCTGCAAACCTGTAAACAGCCCAACCCCCTCACAGGTAGTGATCTAGAACAAGGATCCTCAGACTTGGATCTGTTATGAGAAGTGTAAGCACTTCTAACCCGGAGGTACAGTGTTTACAATTACCATAACAATTCCTCCTCTAATTCACCTCAATTTCTGAAGGTCAATACTAAAAGGTCATCCAGACTTAGCAGGCTTCCCAGATCCCCCTAGCATTGCAGGAAATCTGCAACACAGAGTTCTCAAGAAGAAACCCATATCTGAACCGTGTTTCATATTCCCGCACCAGACTGAAAATTGACTGGGAAAGAATATGATTCACTCTAGCCTAGGTGTCACTCAGGTCCCAGGTATAGGACCTAAACTCTCAATGGAACCCCAACCCACCAAAACAATCCAGATCCAACACAGACAGCATGACAGTATGATATATATGAAAACTGTAAAGAAAGCAATAAATAAAGCTGTGCAGAAAGCAGTAAATAAAGCAAATATACAAACACAAATAACACCTAACACCCCAGTAAACACAAATCAAACAAGCGCTAGGAGGAACCCACAAAAAGGAACCAGAAGCCCTGCTCCCCTTTGCTCTCCCCAGCAGAGTCGCCAAGCTGTCGCTCCCGACAAATGACACGGGGTCATATGAGGGTACAGACGCGAACGGTCGGCGAAGGGAACAGTGAGAACACACAGCCGTGAACTCACTGGAGAATGAATAGAGTCGCCAGCTAGGCATTTTTATCCCGGGGGAAAGGCAATGCTGCATAGGCCTAGAAAAAAGATGGATAAGACGGTTTGCGAACCAGAGAGACTGAGAAAGGGGGTTGGTTACAACCTGGGAAGGTATTAGCACCCAGATTGTCCGTCGTACTCGACGGGATCCACGCTTAAAAGATTTGTGTTTTAAAGGGGTAGTGTCAGTGCAATTTGTGTATAAGATAACTGGAAAAGGATGTACAGGTGTCAGTGTAAAGTGTATAAGTGATATGAAGTATGAAAGTGTCAGTGTAAGAAAGGAGTGAAATGCTCAAGATCATGAGGCTAAAGAATGAAGCTAGAAGGAGGGGGGAATGTACAGAGACTTTTGTTCGATAACCGTTAAGTTATGCCTACGTATCCTCTCGTGCAATGAGGAAGTCAGAACACCGTAGTTCGACCCAAAGAGACTGAAAGATGAATTGACTTGTGAACTGCTTGCAGTCTATGCTCAAGTGTATGATCTGTCTGGCACAGATGCAAACTGTCTTGCATTAGACGGAAGAAGCAAGTTCTCGATTGTGAGTGAATGAGATGAGAAAAGAATCCCGAAGGAGACGATTATTGTTTGTTTTTGAGTTTTCAGTCTTTTATTGCTTTTTTGGAGTTTGTCATAAGATAATGAGCTTAAACCTAAATCAACGGATTTGGTAAACTCATCACATCATCCCTCTGATTAGGGGTAATGAGAATTACCTTAAGTGTGAAGTCAGATTCTCACACTTAATCACCTTTGATGTAGGATTAAGATCATTAACCTACTTGTGATTATTTAGATGTTTTTGGTGTTTTTGTTTAGTGTTGAGTAATGAGGTTAAGCCATAATCAGGGATTTAACAGACTCATTACACTATCCTAAAAGAAGGATAATAGATGAGGGTGTTTAAGCTGAAGAAGGATCCTCAGCTTAATCCATGATTAGGGATTAAACCCATGACAGAACAAACCTTTGATTAATGTGGATTTTATTAATGATATGATGATGAAGTGTTTTTTATGATTTGTAAGACAACTTGAGGGGGACTTGTCCATTAACTTTAGGGTTAGTCCTTCTTAACCAATTAAGGAAGAATTAGAACCCTAATGCAAGGCCCAAGTTACAAGTGTATTGTCTTGATGATTATTAGATGGATTAATTAAGAGATTTCAACACCTTAAGGGTCCAAGACTTAGGATTAAAGTTATACACTCCATCCTAAAAGAAGGATGCAGGCAGGATCTTAATCACAAAGTCTTAAAGCCTTGAGGGTTTAGTCCCTGATTGTGAGGTGAGGAGAGATGACTCAAAAGAGACACAAAGGTAAAAACTATGGGGGAGACTAATCAAAACCCTAATTCATTATCATGCTTGGTTGGTCCTAATGTTTGTGAGGTTTTCAAGAACAATCTTCAGAGGAACCACCAGGAAGCAGATGAACAAGATCAAGAGAAGCAAAGTAACTTGCTTCATTCAAGAAGTCAAGTCACTTGAAGAAAGAAAGTGGGAGAAGGAAGAATGAGCAAGCTCAAACTCAAACACAAGTAAGAATGCAGCAAGGTATGCAAAAGAAGATGAGAAGAAAAGTTATGAGAAGTGAAGGCAAATTCACTTCTCAAGATTACTTACCACCTGAAATGTTAGAAACAAATGCAATGCAATGCTAGATGAGATGAAATGATATGATAAACAAAAACCAGAAGCATGTTGATGATGATGATGATGCTATGGAGTGCTATGAACATGAGACAAGACAATGAGATGTTCATACAAAGTCATGGATGCAAATGATGCAAGTTAAGGAACATGAGCAAACATGAAATGTTATGGAACATACAAGACAAATGACATGGCAAATATGCAATGTAATGATCAATGATGCTTTCTACATGTCTTAAGATGTCAAATGAAACATAAGAATGCACAAAATGCAATGACAAGTCAAGTTATGCAAGGAAATGCAAGAAGGATGCAAGAGAAAGCCCAAATTAGGGTTCATGGATCAAACATCAAACACAAACCAAAAACAGAAGCAAACCTTAACCTAAAAAATGGAAAATGGTACCCAAAGAAACCCTAGACCTATAATGAACCACTACCCAAAGGGGAGCTCTCAACTCTCAACCAAACTCAAGTTATGAATTTTACAAGTTATTAGGGTTTTTTAGGGTTTGTAACAAAAGAAATGCCAATCAATTAGGAAATGCAAGATCAAATCATGGCCTTTTTATCCTTGAAAGTACATGTTAAATGGAAAACAATGCAAAAAGAATCAATGTCTTAACCCTCACCAAGAGGCAGAAATGAATTTTCAAACATATGATCAAAATAATGCACAAAATGTGATTTAATTCAATGAAAAATTCTTAAAATGCATCAAGATCAAAAAAGAAATTTGGTTTGAAGGTTGGACAATGTTTCTAAATGTCTTAGAACATTTCATGAATTTTTTTGTAATTTTTAAATACCTAAAAGTATTTTTAATTAATTAATTCTCATTAATCAATTAAAAATAATCTTTTAAATATTTAAAAATACTTTTTTAATGATAAAAAATAAAATAAAAATGTTTTTGTGTCATAAAAATTAATAAAACCTTAAAGAAAAAGTTTCATAATTTTTATGATTTTTTAACTATTTTAAAATAATTGTGCAAAATAAAAGAAATAAAATGAATTAAAAATTGAATTAAAATAAAAGTAAACAGATTGGATGGATGAGATTGGCCCTGGGTTTAAACATGTTGACTGCGCGCGTGATCTGAGGGCCAGGATTGCTTCAGATTAAATTAAATAAAACGTGATTAATTAAAGCCTAACACGTGGATTAGGGCAAATTGCAGTGATCTGGGCCATTGGAAAGGGAGGGAAGTCAACTGGTCAGAGGGATCGTACGCTCACAATTCAAACTTGGCTTAATTACACAATTAGGGCATAATTAATCTCAGGTGGCCGGAGAAGACCTCCGGTCGTCTTCTCCGGCCAGAAGGTCACCTGAAAAAGCTCCAATCCTCTCAAAACACAATATAAATGAAAACTAAAACATGGGAAATGATCCTAACATTCTCACGAACTAAACCCCTCTTCCAAAACAAATTTATCTAACCTAAATCATCTGAATCGAAGGAAAGAAAAACTAGGGTTCGTAAGCTTCAAACAGCAATTAAATTCTCAAAACACATCCATTTCAAAAACTAAAAACATCAGCATGATCAGGAGAACATAAGGAACAAATTTGTAACTAAAAAAGAGATTTCTGGAAAAAATTATTTGGAGCTACCTGAGATTTGCAACCTCTGATTTAGGGACTTTCAGGCCCTTTCTTTCAGTGCAAGCTGCTCCTCTTGGCCCCCCAAAGATGTCTGGATGCTCAAATGGAGTTTATATTTGTTGGATGATGAGTTTCGAAGAGAACTGCTTCTGCTCAGTCAACAATGGCAGATGAGTTCTTGGCACTTTCAGGCTATGAGAGATGGTTGTTTGTGATCTATGAAGTGTGTGGAGAAGTTTGGCAAAGTTTGTTTTGATGTTTGTGGGCTATAGAGAGAGTTGCAAGTGAAACTGCAAACTGAGGTGAGAGATGGCAGTGAAGTGTTTTGGTTGTTTCAAGCTCTGGTTCTTGATGCTTTGTGTTCTATGGATCAGGGTGAGATGAATGGAGGAAAAAGATTTTGTGTTTGCAGGCTGTGTAATGAGATTCGAAGGAAGTTGCAAGTTGGGGTGTTTTTGTGTAAGTTGTGAATGGTATGTTTTCAGCCTTGGTTCTTAGTGTTATGGCCAGCAAAATGAATGAATAAAATAATGCAAGTGGCTGTGAGATGTGACTTGTACTTTATGGATTGGTAGATCAACTTTTGCTCAAAAACCACTTTTGTGTAAGATAGGGCATGGCATGATACTAGGCAAGTACAAGTTGGGTGCTGGTGCAGCAAAAGGTGAGGGAGAGGCTAGCCCAAAGTCAGCTTCCAATGCTGCAACTTGTAGGAAGTGAATCATGAGTTTTTGCAACTTGGCTAGTTTATGTTTCACATGTGATCTTTGCATAACCAAACATGAAACCAAGGGCAAACTTAGTTCAAATCTGATTTTTAGGACTTAGAGGAAGTTTACATGCTGGTTTGACATGAATTAGAGGCTGCATTTTGACTTGATTCAAGACTTTGCAAAGTTTCCACTTAGTGCATGACATGAAAAACAATGATTTTTGGTAACTTTAACACACCATAACTTTTGATTCAAGAAGAGTTAGATCATGTTCTTGTACTTTTTGAAAAGGGAAAGATGAGATCTACAACTTTCATGACCAAAGTTTTTCCATTTGAAGCCTTTTTGGATCATAAATCAAAGCTTGAAAATTGACCTAAAAGGATGCATTCTTGAAAAGTCAACAAAACCCAAAAAGTCAACTCTTGCAAAAACCCTAAATTCTTGAATTTTGTGAACTTCAAACCTCTTCCATGATCAAATAAAGATCATACACACTCAAAATGATGAAGATCACCCATTGGTTGGGTCATTGGGGGCCTCAGATGCCCTGATTTTACACTGACTTGTCTGAAAAGTCAACTCTTGATCAGATGACTTCCCCATGGAATTTCTTCATGCAAATTGATATGCATACTCCCTATACCATATAGAGACCAATGGAAACAAGAATGACCAAAAAAAATTGGAGTTATGGCCTTTGAAACCAAAACCCTAATTTTCAGTCAACTGTGCAGTTCATCCTGGCTCTGCATCCACTCAAACCCTAGTTCTTGTGATCCCTCTGCAATTTTGACTTTGTGGGGATGTAACATGATATAAGAACACACATGGACCCCTTTGAATTGATTGGTGGCCTTTGGAATGGCTCAAGATGCTTTGGGATTGCTCAGATCACAAACCCTAGGTGCAGATGCCTTAGAAGCTATGCAGTGAATCAAAATGAGATGTGAGATGATATGTTTTGTGTATATGGATATGAGATGATCACAAGCCATGGTGTGAATGGGTGAGGGCAAATTTGGGGTGTTTACATACACATGAAACATTGCTTGCTGAATTTTGTAGCATAGCACTTCTTTTAGTCATGGCAATGCATAGAAAGTGATTAGTGATCACATAACTTCCTAGAAGATGGTTTTGCCAAGAACCCCCTTTTTGCACTCTTATGAAAAATGCTTTATGGAACTTTGAAAATCAAGGCAAGCAATGCAAAATTCCTTGGGCCAAATCTGTTTTTGGGGTCATATATGATCATGTGATGAAGCTTTGAAGTCAATTTGAAGTCACTAGAATACTTGGTTCATGAAATTGCAAGTTTTCCTTTTAGTGCATAACTTGAAAATTAGTGATTTTTGCCAACTTTAACACACCATAACTTTTGATCCAAAATGAATTAGATCATGTTCTTGTAATTTTTGAAAAGGGAAAGATCCAATATACAACTTTCATGACCAAAGTTTTTCCATTTGAAGCATTTTTGGATCAAAAAGCAAGGCTTGAAAAGTGGCATAAAATGACATATTCTTTAAAAGTCAACCATGCCCTAAAAAGTCAACATTGCAAAAACTTGTAATTCTTGAATTTTGTGAACTTCAAACCTCTTCCATGATCAAATAAAGATCACATACACTCAAAATGATGAAGATCACCCCTTGGTTGGGTCATTGGGGGCCTCAGATGCCCTGATTTTGCACTGACTTGTTCAGAAAGTCAACTCTTGATCAGATGACTTCCCCATGGAATTTCTTCATGAAAATTGATATGCATACTCCCTATACCATATAGAGACCAATAGAAACAAGAATGACCAAAAAATTTGAGGTTATGGCCTCTGAAACCAAAACCCTAATTTCAGGTCATCTGTGCAGTCAAACCTGGCTCTGCCTCCATACCATTCTCAGTTCTTGTGATCCTTGGGCATTTTTTGACTTTGAGAGGATGTAGTATGATACTTGAACACACATGGACCCCTTTGAAGTGATTGATGACTCTTGGAGTGGCTCAAGAGGCTCTTGGATTGCTCAGATCATAAACCCTAGGTGCAGGTGACTTAGAAACTATGCAGTGAAACAAAAATGGGATATGAGATGTTATGATTGTGTTTATGCATATGAGAATGATCACAAGCCATGGTGTGAATGGGTGAGGGCAAATTTGGGGTGTTTACAACAGGCAACAGTTTGCCCCAGCCTTGAGCGTTTCCTTCTTCCACCACCTTTCGGGCCTGTTGGTAGGATGTCATAGAGGTCCCAAGCACAGTAGAGGTTTCATTAATATTCAGGGCCTCAAACCCTTGACTCATCGTCTTGTGGATCTCCCCATCCATCTCAATATACTTATAAGTAGCCAGATGGCTAACAAATATATCCTCCTCTCCACAGATAGTAACGACTTGACCTTCCCACTCAAATTTTAACTTCTGGTGAAGGGTAGACGTTACTGCGCCAGCGGCATGAATCCATGGTCTACCCAACAAACAGCTGTAGGCAGGCTGAATGTCCATCACGTAGAAGGTCGTTTTGAAAGTTTGTGGGCCAATCGTTACAGGCAACTCAATTTCTCCCAGAACCGATCTCTTAGAGCCGTCAAAGGCTCTCACTACCAAGTTACTGGGTCGTAATGCCAATCCTTCATATTCCAGCTTCACAAGGGCCTTTTTAGGTAAGACATTGAGGGATGATCCTGTGTCTACCAGCACATGGGAAAGAACTGCACCTTTACATTCCATGGTAATGTGCAAGGCCTTGTTATGATTGCGGCCTTCCGAAGTCAAATCAGTGTTGGTGAATCCTAGTCCATTGCTAGCATTAACATTTCCAACCACAGCTTCCAATTGATTGACCGTGATCTCTTCTGGCACATAAGCTGCGTGCAAGACTTTGAGTAGTGCGTTCCGATGAGCTTCGGAGCACATAAGCAATGATAGAATGGAGATCTTGGAAGGCGTCTGGTGAAGCTGGTCCACTATTTTGTAATCACTTTTCTTGATGATTCTCATGAACTCATCAACTTCTTGATCGAAAGGTGTTTTCAAAGCTTCTCTAACAACCTGCTCTTCTTGTACCGTGCTCTTCCCTTTTGCCTTGGCAGCAGCTTCTGCTTCGGCAGTGGGTCTTTGAATTTGCGGGGCAAAGAGACGTCCGCTTCGAGTGAAGCCTCCGCCTCCTCCCACATTGTCTATTTGTGGTGCAGAAGTTGATGATTCAAAAGTGATTTTCTGTCCTTCACAGTATAAATCAGAGCCGTAATGCCAAGGGATGGCATTACTGCTTTCATAAGGTACTGGTCCAGGCATTCTGACAGTGACTGGACTGATGGTAGCTGCGGAAGGAACCGTGATGGTCTGTGGATCATAATATATTGTGACTGGTGCTCTGATAGGAGTAGCACTTTGTGAGTTGTAGGCGGAATCATTTTCAGGATCATAGTAAATCGTAACTGTTGAGACATCTTCATGGTTTGCTGCTGATGTTGTAGGAGACATTGTTGGAAGGATGGGTGTTGTTGTTGTAGGAGACTCAAAATGAAGTGGTGCTGAAGTTGTAGAAGGAATGTTTGTTGATATCTGGTCAATTGAGATGACGGATGAAAAATTTGTTGATGAAGCTGAAGAGTTGTCTGGAACAATGGTTGTTGCAGTTGTAGGAGGTTCTGGAGCTGTTGTGAAGGAGATTGCTGGATTGGTAGGAATTGATGTTGTAATCTGAAGCAGGCCACTCTGAATGAGACCATTTATGCCATCCCTCAAGTTATCACAACCATTCACTGAAATGTTGCAGTAAGCACACCCTAGCTCACATCCTGGGAACATTTGACATTCGAGGAGCTGGGCTTTGATCTCTACCAACGGTGTCCGAATCTGACCCACACTGGTTATCAAGTAAGACGGCTTGTCTTCTTCAATAGCATTGATTCGGGGACCACCATGGTGTGGAATAGGGTTTTTGTTGACATTTGGTGGTGGTGCAAAGTTTAAAGCCTTGGAATCCACTAAATCCTGCACTTTCATGTGCAAAGCTCTGCACTTTTCCGTACTATGACCAGGTGCATTTGAGTGAAAGGCACATCTGGCGCTGGCATCGTAATTCCTGGGCAGACTGTTAGGATCTGGAGGTGCCAACGCCCTTAGCTCAACCAGGTTGAGTTTCAAGAGTTGTGGCAGTAATGTGGCATAGGGCATAGGGATCGGATCGATCACCCTATTGGCCTGAGACAGTCTCTGTTGAAATGGTCTTTGCTGACTGTTGTTGTTGGTGTTGCTGTTGTTATAATTTCTCGGAGGATACTGAGTTTGTTGCTGGTACTGAGGTTGTTGCTGATAATTTTGTTGCGGTGGTTGATAAACTGGTTGTGGATGAGTTGGAGCGGGAATGGTGACTGCTGCCACAGACCTATGAGCATACTGGGTCCTGCCCCTGTTGGTGTGGATAGCATTGGTTTCACTAGTTCTTCTTGGGCCTGCAAAAGGCTTTCTTGCATTACTGGATGAGCTTGCACCGTTGTCTGAGATCTTACCCATCTTCAATAGGCTTTCAATTCTCTCCCCGGCTATGACTACATCTGCAAAGCTGGTAGATGAGAAGGCAGCTAGCCTATCAATGTAAGTCCCCTGGAGGGTGTTCATGAACATATCAGCCATCTCCCTCTCTGACATAGGTGGTTGGACAGCAGCAGCAAGCTGTCTCCACCTTTGAGCGTATTCACGGAAGCTCTCCCTGGATGACTGAGACATCCCCATCAGGAGGGTCCTGTTGGGAGCCATATCCAGGTTGTACTGATACTGTCTGATAAAGGCCTCTGCCAGGTCCTTCCAGCATCTAATGGTTGCTCTTGTCAAGTGGGAGTACCATTCCCTTGATGCTCCAGTTAAGTTATCCTCGAAATAAAACATCCATAACCTTTCGTCCATGGTATAGGCCTTCAACCTCCCTAGAAAAGATTGTAGATGGGTCCGGGGACAAGAAGTCCCATTATACTTCTCAAAGCATGGTGGTTTAAATTTGTGGGGAATCCTGACCCCGTCTACCAAGCCCATGTCCATAACATCAAAACCCAAAGAATTTTGAGACTCTAAGGATCTTAATTTCTCAGCTATCTCATCCAGCCTTCTGTCATAGGCTTCCTCCCCAGCTCCCATCACTGTGAACTGATCCTCCTGGGGGTCTTCTTGCAGCACTCTACCTGTTGTGGCAGTCCCTTGCACATTGACAGGGATGTTGATCTCCGGGTGCTGGTGGGGTCCAAAGATTGGGGGATTGACATGAGGTTGGACTCTTTCATTGTTTCTTGTCCCAGTAGTCCCTGGCTGATGGTCCTCCTGGTTTCTCCCTTCTACCAGTGCTCTTAACCTCTCCTGGCTTTGAGCCATATTGTTCATCACCTCCATAAATTGTGTCATCTGATTCCTCATTTCCAACCTCTCGTTCGTCATTTGATTCCTGACCTCTGTAAGGTCCTGCTGCATTTGATCCATCTGTATGCCCGGAAGATTGTTGCGGGTGGGGTATCGGTGTGGACGGTTGAGTGGAAACCCTCGACGTCGAGCAATAATTCCTGAGATCACAACAGAGTTAGTAACAATAAAACAAAACCTACAAAACAAAACAAAAGGTTAGTATGCAATGCAGTGTGTCTATTTGTTTCCAAGGTATCCGGCTTGGTACTTGGTTTTGACCTTTCCAGACCCCTGAAGAAGATGCTTGTGATGTTGCTTGAAGAATTCAGATGACACATACCAACATATATATTACAAAAAGGTAAATGGTACATAATTTGTTTCTTTTACAATACAAGCCCTCTGAGGGGTCAAAAATACAACATGAAGAAAAGTACATAAAATGAAAGCAACAACAAGCAAAAAGTCAAACACCAAGACCAAATTCATCCTCTTGAACTTCCTTGAGAAGTGCTTCAGTCACAGGATCAGCTGGACGCTCTGTAAGATTCCTGATAAGGAGATTCCTTGTGGCAATAGCTGCAGTTAGCTTCTTGTGCTGACTCTGGTCCTTTGACCTCTTCACTCCAGCTCTGATCTTCAACTCTGAAACCTCCCTCTGGGCGGCTGCCAGGGCTTCTTGTTGTTCTTTTGCACTAGCTTCCAGTTGCTCAATCTTATCCCGAGTCCTTTTGTCCTCCTGAGTACGAGCTTTGGTGATCCTGACCCACCTAGCCTGACTCTCCTTTAGATACAAATCAGTCCTGGCCCTCTGGAACTGTGCTTCCTTGCAGGCATTCTTCAAGATCTGTTCTCCAGCCTTAGACTTCTTAATGTAATCCTCAGATTTCTCGATTCTAGCCAAATGCTCCACTTTCAACTTTTCTAGCCTCTCAATATCCAACCTACCATCACTCCTCTCCCAGAGGGTCTTCTGTAGAGCTTGAGTCAGCTTCTCATTTCTCTCTTTCAATTTCTCAAACTCCTCTAAGCTGACAGTTGCTGGAGGTGGGGTTGTGGAAGGTCCAGGCATATCTTCAATAGTGAAAGGCATTCCAGAAATTTGTGCCCTGGCATGAGACCACTCATAGTACTGGGCTGAGGCTACATTATTGCATTTCCCAAGAATGGTTATCCCTTTAGTCTGCACATTGTCCCAGGCCCAGGCTGCCTGCCTGACAACAGCCAGATTAGGCTTGATCTCACAATAAAGGGTCTCAGTCAGATCCTGTGCTCTAGGAGGATGGACCAATGCATAACCCAGTTGTCTTTTGAAAAGCAGAGGGTTGTAATTGATGCAACCCTTTACTCCAATCAGAGGTACATTGGGAAATTGCCCACAACTTGTAATGATGTCTCTGCCCTTGGTGCTCTGAGTGCACCACCTGATGTCATCTGATGTTAGAGCAACAAGCCTCCTAGCCCAGTTCTTCTGCTGGTGAGGGTTCAAGAATGCATCAGTCTTTGGCAAATGCTTGAGCAGCCAAGTATGGAACAAAGGTGCACAGCATCTCACTAATCTCCCCCTTTGCTTTTCATTCCTTTGATGAACTGAGTAATAAAGATCTCCCAGTAAGGTGGGCACTGGATTTCTCAGGATGAAAAGGTGGATTGCACTCTTGCTAACAAACCTAGGCTCATCTGCAAAAAGTATGACCCCATATATGCTAAGGGCCAACAGAGCACAGACTGCCTTCCACTCCCCTAGGGAGGCCTTCAGACTAGCCTGAGAAGTCAAGAAATCCAGATGAAAACCTGAGATTCCAGCTTTAGATGTCAAGTTCTGCCCAATCAAAACTGGTTCCAGATGTAATGCTTTGGCTATCTCCTCATTACTTGGGAAAGCCATCTCAGGGTTGAAAGGGATTCCACCCCTGATGGGTACACCAACCAATGATGAATACTCCTCCAGCAAGGGTCCCAACTGAAAATTCTGAAATGTGAAGCACCTCAGAGGGGGATCATAGAACTGCAGGCAAGTATGTATCAGGCTCCTCTGTGAAGGGTCCAAATCCATAACCACATCAAGGATTCCTCCATAATGTTCTCTGAAGTATGGTATATGGTCTGGAGTAACCAGGGTCTGAATCCTCCTGATGCTAGCTAGCTCAGGCTCAAAGAAGTGATAGGAGATGTTACTTTTCTTAGGTGCCATGTTGCTGAAGAATGGGTGCTGATGATGATGACTGAGAATAACACTGAAGATGGGCCACTGATAGGCTAAGACTGAGGGTGCAGGTGACTGAAGCAAGTAGCTGATAGCTGAAGCAAGTGCTGATGAAGGTAGGTCTAAGCTGAAGAAGGGGTTAAAACCAAGCCAAAATGATAGGATGGATACCCTGAAAAACAAATAAACACATGTAAAAAATGATGCAATGAGGATGTATGCAAATGATATGCAAGGGTTTGTGACTGAGTTGGATCTGATTAACTGCTCTGATACATGTCTATGTATGTTCAAGAAATCCAGATGGAGGCTCAAGAAGTCCAGTAACCAAGGTGGGGGACTCAAATAAAGAGCCACATGTCCTGGGTTAAAAAAAAATCACAAGAACTGTTCCAAAGTGGAGTACTCTTAATCAAAACAAAATAGCAGGGTATGTTGAGGTCAAGGGTACCTGCAAACCTGTAAACAGCCCGACCCCCCTCACAGGTGATGTTCTAGAACAAGGATCCTAAGACTTGGATCAGTTATGAGAAGTGTAAACACCTCTAACTCGGAGGTACAGTGTTTACAATAACCATAACAGTTCCTCCTCTAATTCACCTCAGTTTCTGAAGGTCAATACTAAAGGTCATCCAGACTTAGCAGGCTTCCCAGATAGCCCTAGTATTGCAGGAAATCTGCAATACAGAGTTCTCAAGAAGAAACCCATATCTGAACCGTGTTTCATATTCCCGCACCAGACCGAAATAGAATGGGAAAGAACATGAACCACTCTAGCCTAGGTGTCACTCAGGTCCCAGGTATAGGACCTCAACTCTCAATAGAACTCCCACCCACCAAAAGCAACAAAACAGATCCAGCACAGACAGCATGACAGTATGATATATATGCACAAAGCTATAAAGAAAGCAATAAACAAAACTGTACATAAAGCAGTAAATAAAACAAATATACAAACACAGGTAGCACATAACACCCCAATAAACACAAATCGAACAAGCGCTAGGAGGAACCCACAAAAAGAACCAGAAGCCCTGGCTACAACATAAGGGTCCCCAGCAGAGTCGCCAAGCTGTCGCTCCCGATAAATGGGAAATGGCCCAGATAAAGGTACAGACGCGAACGGTCGGCGAAAGGAGGAATGAGAACACACAACAGTGAACTCACTGGAAAAGAAAAGAGTCGCCAGCTAGGCATTTTTATCCCGGAGGAAAGGTAATGCTGCATAGACCTGGAAAGATATGGATAAGACGGTTGCGAACCAGAGAGACTGAGAAAGGGGGTTGGTTACAACCTGGGAAGGTATTAGCACCCATATTGTCCGTCGTACTCGACGGGATCCACGCTTAAAAGATTTGTGTTTTAAAGGGGTAGTGTCAGTGCAATCTGTGTATAAAGGAGCTGGAAAAGGATGTACAGGTGTCAGTGTGAAGGAAGCGTAAAGTGTGATATATATAGTGTCAGTGTAGGAATGAAAATGAATTGCTCAAGATAATGAGGCTAAAGAATAAAGCTAGAAGGAGGGGGGATGTACAGAGACTTTTGTTCGATAACTGTTAAGTTATGCCTACGTATCCTCTCGTGCAATGAGGAAGTCAGAACACCGTAGTTCGACCCAAAGAGACTGAAAGATAAATTGACTTATGAACTGCTTACTTGTCTATGCTCAAATGTATGACCTGTCTGGCTCAGGTGCAAACTGTCTTGCATTAGACGGAAGAAGCAAGTTCTCGCTTATGAGTGAAAGAGATGAGAGAAGAATCCCGAAGGAGACGATTATTGTTTGTTTTTGTGTTTTCAGTCTTTTATTGCTTTTTGAAGTTTGTCATAAGTTAATGAGCTTAAGCCTAAACCAAAGGGTTAGTAAACTCATCACATCCTCCCTCTGATTAGGGGTAATGAGAATACCTTAAGTGTGAAGTCAGATTCTCACACTTAATCACCTTTGATATAGGATTAAGATCATTAACCTATTTGTGATTATTTAGATGTTTTTGGGGTTTTTGTTTAGTGTTAAGTAATGAGGCTAAGCCATAATCAAAGATTTAAACAGACTCATTACACCATCCTAATAGAAGGATAATAGATGAGAATATTTAAGCTGAGGAAAGCTCCTCAACTTAATCCATGATTAGGGATTAAACCCATGACAAAACAAGCCTTTGATTAAGTGGATTTTATTTAATGATATGATGATGAAGTGATTTTTTAGGGTTTGTAAGACAACTTGAGGGGGACTTGTCCATTAACACTAGGGTTAGTCCTTCTTAACCAATTAAGGAAGAATTAGAACCCTAATGCAAGGCCCAAGTTACAAGCTTGATGTCTTGATGATTATTAAGTGAATTGATTAAGAGATTTAAACACATTAAGGGTTTAACACTTAGGATTAAAGTTATACACTCCATCCTAATAGAAGGATGCAGACATAAGCTTAATCTCAAAGCCTTAAAGCCTTTAGGGTTTAGTCCCTGATTATGAGGTGAGAAGAGAAGACTCAATGAGACACAAAGGTAAAAACTAAGTGGGGGGACTAATAAAAACCCTAATCATTGTCATGCTTGGTTGTCCCTAAGGTTTGTGAGGTTTACAAGAGAAGTCTTCAATGGAACCACCAGGAAGCAGATGAAAGGATCAGGAGAAGCAAAGTAACTTGCTTCATTGAAGAAGACAAGTCACTTGAGGAAAGAAAGTAAGAAGAAAAAGAATGAGCAAGCTCAATCTCAAACACATAACAAAATGCAGCATGGATGCATAAAAGAGATGAAAAGAAGTTGTGAGAAGTGAAGGCAAATTCACTTCCCAAAGTTGCTTACCACCTGAAAAGTTAGTGAAAGGAATGCAATGCAATGCAAAATGAAATGAAATGGCATGATGTAAACCAAAGCCAGAAGCATGTATGGGATGATAATGATGCTATGAGATGATGCACACATGAGACAACACATGAGGATGACCATACAAGCCTATGGATGCAGATGAAGCAAGTTGGGAACCATGATCACACATGACAAGTTATGGAATGCATATGGCATACAACATGGAAAATGCAAGATGCAATGATCAAACATGCTTTCAAAATGTCTCAAGATGTCAAGTGAATCAAATGGATGCATAAAATGCTATGGCAAGTCATGTTGTGCAAGCAAATGCAAGATGTATGCATATGGAAGCCCAAATTAGGGTTTATGATCAAAGCAACAAACAAAAACCAAAATCAGAAGCAAACATCAATACAAAAAATTGAAAATGCACTCAAAGGATCCCTAATCCTATACTAACTCACTGCCCAAAGGAGAAGTTCCAACTCTTAACCAAATTCAAGTTATGATTTTCCTAAGTTTTCTAGGGTTTTAGGGTTTCTTAACAAGAAAAATGTCAAACAAATGGAAAATGTAAGATCAATTCATGCCAAATTAATCTCACAAACTACATGATATGCATAACACAATGCAAAAAGAATCAAAGTCCAACTCTTTAGGGTTAGGCAGAAATGATTTTTGGAAGTTTGGATCAAAATAATGCATCAAAATGATTTTAATTCCATGGAAAATTCTTAAAATGCATCAAGATCAAAAAAGAAATTTGGTTTGAGGGTTGGACAATGTTTCTAAATGTTTTTAAAAGTTTCATGAATTTTTTGGTGATTTTTAAATATCTAAAAGTATTTTTAATTAATTAATTCTCATTAATTAATTAAAAAGAAACTTTTAAATATTTAAAAATACTTTTTTAATGCTAAAAATAAAAATACAAATATTTTTGGTTTCTGAAATTAAATAATAACTTGTATAAAAAATTTCAGAATTTTTAAAGTATTTTTGCTATTTTAAATTAAATAGACAAATTAAATGGAATAAAAAGAAAAGAAAATAAAATAAATGGGAAGTATGCAGGATGGAAGGTCAGGATTGAAACTGGGTTTAAAAAGTTTGACTGGGCGCGCATCTGGACGGCCCAAATTCAAACCAGCCTAATCCTAATTAATTAAATATTAATCCATAATTAAAAGTTAATGAAGTGATCCAGGCCCTCCATACACGCGCGGGAAACAAAATCCAGTGGCTCACATTTAAACTTGGTGCCCTAACCCTAATTACCAGCTAATCACTCTCAGGTCACCGGAGACGAGCTCCGGTCGTCTTCTCCGGTGACCTCCCTCCCTGAGAATCTCCAAATCATTCCCTAGGTCATTTCTGGAGCTCTAAAGCTCCAGATTTGTTCCTTTCACTCTCCTAAACTCAACCCTAACCTCATTTCTCATTTATTTCCAGCCATAATCATGAATCGAAGCTAAGAACAAAAACTGCCAAAATTTCAGACAAGCAATACAGTCTCATTTCTCAACCATTTTCAATAATTTCAAGTTCAGTGTGATCAGTGAAGCATGCTTGATCATTTTGTAACATAAAACAGAGGTCCTGGAAAAGTTAATTCGAAAGGCTACCTGAGATGGAGCTTTCACCCTTTGAGCTTTCTGGCTGCTTTCTTGGTGCAAAAAGCTTCTAATGACCTTCCTGAGGAGTTTGCAGTGCTTGGACAACTTTGAATGTGGCTGGTTTGGGAGTTTGCACTCCAACTGGTCAGAAATCGTATCTGGCTTGTGGTGTGTTCTTGGTTGTTTTGATGGGTGGTTTTGGGTCAGTGGATGATCCAGAAATGAATGGTGGTGTTTGTTTGAAGATTGAGTGATTGAGTTGGGAGAATCGAAAGCTTTTGCAAGAGGGAGAGATTTTGTGAATGGTGAGTTCTGTTGTGTTTCAGCCTTGCCTCTTATTGTGTTTTGCTGGCATTTGATCCACATAAACAAATCTTATTGGTCAGATGACATGACATGTGCTTTATTGATTGGTATGGTGCTTTTTGCAAATTGTCAACTTTGTGTAAGGAGGGCATGGGCTACTTTGCTAGCTTGGTACAAAGGGCTTGTCTTGCGTAGCATGGTGAGGGGAGAGGGCTAGGGTGGTTCAGCATCCAAGGCAGCAAGTGGATGAGGTGTTATCATTGGTTTTGCAACTTGCTTGCCTTTGGTTCCCATGAAAAGATCTTGTTCCAAACACCATACAAACATGTGATCCCTTTGGTTCAATCTGAACTTTAAGACTTGTGTTATGTTTGTATAAGGATTAGGCATCAATTAGAAGTCACAAATGCCTTTGGTACAAGATTTTGCAAATTTCTCATTTGGTGCATAACTTGAATTTAGTGATTTTAGCCAACTTTGATGCACCATAACTTTTGATCCAAAATGAATTAGGTCATGCTCTTGTACTTTTTGAAAAGGGAAAGATCTAATCTACAACTTTCATGACCAAAGTTTTTCCATTTGAAACATTTTTGGATCAAAAAGTAAGGGTTGAAAAAGTTGCATAAAATGACATTTCATTAAAAGTCAACCTTGCCCAAAAAAGTCAACTTTGCAAAAACTTCAAATTCTTGAATTTTGTGAACTTCAACCTTCTTCCATGATCAAATAAAGATCAAATACACTCAAAATGATGAAGATTACCCCTTGGTTGGGTCATTGGGGGCCTCAGATGCCCTAATTTTGCACTGACTTGTCTGAAAAGTCAACCCTTGATCAGATGACTTCCCCATGGAATTTCTTCATGAAAATTGATATGCATACTCCCTATACCATATAGAGACCAATAGAAACAAGAATGACCAAAAAAATTGGGGTTATGGCCTCTGAAACCAAAACCCTAATTCTAGGTCATCTGTGCAGTCAAGCTTGGCTCTGCTTCCATACCAATCCCAGTTCTTATGATTCTTTGGCATTTTTGACTTTGAGAGGATGTAATATGATATAAGAACACATATGGACCCCTTTGAAGTGATTGATGGCCTTTGGAGTGGCTCAAGAAGCTCTTGGATTGCTCAGATCACAAACCCTATGTGCAGATGACTTTGAACCAATGTAGTGAATCAAAAGGGCAATATGAGATGCTATGCTTGTGTTTATGCATATGAAAAGATCACAAGCCATGATGTGAATGGGTGAGGGCAAATTTGGGGTGTTTACAATATGGACTTTGATCCAGGAAGCAACTTTGTTTATCGGAAGGACTTTGGTTTATTGAACATTCATCCTGTAAGTTTCTCTGTTTATCAAACACTCAGATATATGCAAACAAATATATTCAAAAATGCAATGCTTATGTCTGTCTTGAAGTTTTTTTTTTTTTTTGAAAAGGAATTATTTTAAAACTTTTTTTTTTATATATAGAAAACTGTGATGTTAACTCAAGTTTTATAATAAGCCCTAAAGGAGTCAGGATACCTTTTTGTAGCAGTACGCTTTCGAACTAACCATGCTTCAGTTAGGACTTTTAAAGGGTTATAACGTGGTCTGGTTCATGGTTTAAGAAACAAAGGATATAGGCTCAAATTTTATTTGTACCCAACCCAATCTCCATGATGTTCTTCAGTCCTATGCTCAGTTAACTTATGCATTGAAGTTCCAAAGAAGTTTGGTATTGTAACACTGATATTTGTGATGGTTCAGCCACCAAAAATTTATTTGAACATTCAGTCATCTTTCTTTGTTGAGGATTCATAGTGACCTCTTTTTCTATTTTTTGGCTTTATTATCCCTTCCTTTTGCCTGAACTGCTTATTTCAAGGTTACAGTCAGCGGGATGTCTTAATGTTTTACTAAGTCTCCTTCATAGGTTTTGACTTAGTGAGCTTTTTTTTTGTTGCTAGATATTGACTGTCAGGTTTAATGATTACAGAGAACCATCATTAGTTGTGTACAACACAGATAATTGGCATATTTGAGTTAACCGAGTAACTACCCTGCCCCAGGTTATGAATAAGGGTTTTAATTTGTGCGAGAATAAAAACTCCTACTTCATAGGCTCAAAGGGTTGACTAGGGATTAACTTCCTTATATCTCCACTGTTTAGGAATTGAAACAATGCCTGTACATCGTCAGCATAGTCTGTTCAAAAGCATACTGCCTAAGATTATGGTATTATTTTCGTCATCCTCCCTCTACAGGCTTATAGCTTTATCAGGAGTTAAATATCACAAAATAGAAATAAGAAGCATAATTCAAAATATAGTGGAACGAATGGATTAATTCAAGACAAACATATGCAATGCATTAATGAAAACAAAAGTTTAACATAATAATAAGTGTTCAAACAAATAAGAGAAATTACAAATGAAAATTCAAATGTTCTCAAAGTCTCTTCCTCTAAACTTGTCACTCCAGTTATCTGGAAACTTTGATGCTTGATGGACGATAGAAGAACTCAACCTGGCCTTCTGGCGTAACCTCGAGTATTCCTTCGTCAATTAGGTCTTGAATCTTATTCTTCAATGCCCAACAGTTATTAGTGTCATGTCCAGGACAATTGGAGTGGTACATACACCTTGCTTTGGGATTATAGCGAGGAGAAAAGGTATTAGGATTTTTAGGAGAATTTTCCAAGGAAATCAGCTTCATCTCCAACAGGCATTGCAAAACTTGTGACATTGGTGTGCTGATCTTGATAAACTGCCTTCTACATTTCTGGTATTGAGGTGGATTAACCTTATCAGGTCTTTCTTCTTCAATTGAAGAATAATCAATGGCAACCTGTCTCTTACCCTCTTTTATCCTCATCCTTCTTTCAACTAAATCAGCTTGTCTTAATGGAGGTTTACTGACAATTAGATCCCTGACTCTATCACTTTGAAGTTTGTGGACAAAGGTTCTCAGCTCTTCTTGCTCCTGAGCTAAACTTTGAATAAGAGCCACCTGGTCATTCATCTGGGTCCTCATTCCTGTCATCTCAGCTTGTAGTTGTTTCAGGTGATCATCCTTGTTGTCCTCAGGATTCTTCTTTTTAGCCAGCAGTGTCTTCAATTCATCCTGCCCATTGGACAAGTTCAGGATCAACTCTTGGAATCGGGCATTCTGAGCCTGGAGATCTTTGACTGTCTGTTCAAGAGCCATTTCTGCTGAAATAAACAGCGAGAAGATAAGGTACATGTACACAAGAAACCTGTGATGCAACGATATGGTATGTAAATGCATATGCAATGTTTTCAAGGACCGCAGGACTTAAATTTGTTTAAACAACCAAAAAGTAAACTTTTATTAGTGATAAATTTGTTTGCCCCTTGGGCTTACAAAGAATGGGGTTTTAAGTCTCCCATGGACGTTTCCTCTTTGTATTGAGGTATGAGTTGAGATTCCGTTCTTCGTGAAGTTGCTTTGTTAGTTCCAGGATTCTTTCTTGGCTTGCTTTGTAATGAGCCTCGAAAGTATCCCTTTGCTCCTTCAACTGGATCCAGGATCTCTATAAGTCTTCCATGTCAGTAGGCATGTCTGGGTGAAGGATGGTATAAGCAGTATCTCCTTCAGCAACAGGTTCCATGGTAACTGGCAGGATAGCAGGATATGGCATCATGAGAGTCTGAGCACGAGATCGCACCCATCTGAGATATGCCTCCATAGGAATAGTGTACTTAGGCTCCAGTGTCTTGCTGTCAACCCTGTTTACTTTTCCCCAGGCTCGTATGAATCTCTGACGGTAACCCTGAAGATCGTTATCGTAATCAAACACAATGCCCTGAATCAACATGTCATGTGGACCATCACTCCGAGCGTAACCAAACTGTCGTAAAGCTAGTGAAGGGTTGTAGGTGATGCCTCCTCTTATGCCTAGAAGTGGCACATTAGGAAACTCCCCACAACGGTCAATGATAGTAACGTTCTCCATAGATCTGGAGCACCAATGAATGTCTGAGTGAGAAAGTGACATAATCCTCTTGGACCATCTGAACCCTTGCTCATTCTTCATCACTGAGCGGGGAAGGTGAGAAATAAACCACCTAGATAGCAAAGGTATGCAACACATCAAAGTTCCTCTTGCCCTTGTAGTACGGGTATGAAGAGAATGTAGGATGTCTCCAAGCAATGTAGGCACTGGATTATGACTCAGGAATATGTTGATGGCATGAACATCTATGAACTGATCTGGATTGAGGAATAATACTAAGCCATAAATCAGCAAGGCTAAGATCTCCTCAAAAGCATCATAGCTCATGGCCTTCAAGAACATCTGAGCTTTCTCTATTAACACCTTGGCAAGAATACCCTTAACTCCGCTTCTCGTTTCTAGAACAATGTCAGACTTCTTTAGATGTAGAGCTGCAGCAATGACCTCTGGTTTAAGCTCCTTCTCCAAGCCTGTGAAGGGTCTTTGATCAAGAACAGGTATACCCAGAAGCTTAGAGAACTCCTCCATGGTTGGAACCAGCTGGTAGTCGGGGAACATGAAGCAATGGTGCTTAGGATCAAAGAACTGAAACAGAACACTCATCATGTCCTCACTGAACCCTGAAGTGACTAGATCCAATAGGTGACCATGTCTCTTGATGAACTGGGAATGATCAGACACTTGAGAAACCAACTCTTTAAGCTTGGGAGGTATCCCTACAAAGTTGATCCTGATGGTGTTTCTACGAGCTGAAGCCATGACCTGCAACAAAGAACAAAGATAAATCCCTTAGTCCTTGAAATGGTTAGTGAAAATGCTATGCTTATGATGCATGATGATGTCATGATGTTATGCTCAATCACAAACATGTGGCACACACAAGCAAGTCACACAATATCCCTAGGTTTAAAGGCTTGCATGAGGTTCAAAGGTAAGTACCCTCCCATGAAGTTAGATGGTTCATCCTGTCCTATAAAGTAACCAGGTTCTAAGGGATCTCAATATCATTGATCCTTCACAAGGGTGGTTGATCAGAAGGCAACTTACTTGCCAACCAAAACCCTCCAAGTTTAAGATCTCAATGAGTGTAGTATCAAGTGTCAACCAACTTCAGTCTGCACCAAAGCCGGTTACCTCACTACTTTCTAAAGGCCAAGATGAGTTGACTAGGGATCTAAAAGTTAGTTAGTGCATTGACAACATATGGCAGCCTCATATTATCCTCAACTTGACTTAAGGAACATAAGCACCAACATAGAAGTCACACTAACTATGGCCACCAGATCAACCGTATCGATATACGTCGTACAGTTTCCTTGGTCTATTGCCATTTACCTATGGTACACTAGATCCGGGTTAGGACCTTTCACACATAAGAGCACCCCCACAAGATAATATAAAGCAAGCAAGGCAAACAATTTAAAGTGATCTAATTCCTAAGGGTACCCCTCTTTTATTAAATCCCCAGCAGAGTCGCCAGTTCTGTAACACGGTGGGAGAACTGACTTTAGTTATGTTGCGGATAGCAAGAGTCGCCACCGACTTTTATTTTATCCAAAGGAAAGGCATAAAAGAACAGGAAAGACCTTTTAAAAGATTTTTGGGTCCGGGGGGTAGGTTATGTAAAGGGAAGGTGTTAGCACCCTTTACATCCATGGTTATCCATGGGCTCTTAGTTACTTAGCTCACTTTGAATTGTTTTTGAAAATGTGAAGTGTGTGATTAGAAATTTTCATAAGAGTTTAATAATGATCCATGTACGGATGCGTAAAAAACTTGTGTTTGAAAATTATTTGAAATTGTGAAGTGTTTTGAGAAGTTTTTGAATAGTGAGCAAGTAACTATGAGGAACCTACCCTAAAGTTTAAGTCTTTCTGTTCTTTATCCTTTAAATGGTAAGACTATCCCTATTATTAAGGAATAGGTAGTCATTACCTTGGATGTAAGGGACATATGAAGGGACATTTGTTTAATGAAGGCAACTGTAGGGTGTATTAAGCAATTTTTTGGAGGGACTGTCATCATTATTCGAAAGGGACAAGATCATTATGAAAGGCAACCATTTAAGGGACTTGATCTTTGATTATGAAGGGACTAGATGACTTTTCTTTTAAGGGACTTTTGCTTTATACACCCTACTTGACCTTTTAATTAGGCAACAATGAGAGGCAACCCTAGAAAGTGAGATGGCGATCAAAGATCGACTTACGTGTGTGAGTGTTCAATTTTAAATATTTATCTTATAATTTAAATGAGCTAAGTTAATTTTAAACATACAACCATGTTGCACTCCCTATTTACTAACCATAGCATAAAAATAAATATTTAAACATTACTACTAAATATTACATCAAAGGAACAATTACATGATAATAATAATTAAAGCAAAATAAGCAAAAATAAATAATAATAATAATTGGGTTAGTGAAATAATAATAATAATAATAATAAATCACAATGGGGTTAGTAATAATGATAATAATAAATCACAATATATATAAATGAGGTTAGTAATAATAAAATAGATATGAAAATAAATAGCATTAATGATAAAATAAATAAGAATATTAGCATAATAATTAAAAGATCAAATTTTTATGAACAATTATTATTTAAGATTAAGAAGAAAATATAAACAATTAATTATCATAAAGTTTTAAATGCTATAAAAATTAAGTTAATTATAAACATATTATGAAAATAAATTATATTAGATTAACAAGTTTTAATTATTTTTTTAAACATATATTAAAAATTATTTACATGCAAGAATTAAATTATGAACAAATTATAGAATATATATATATATATATATATATATATATATATATATATATATATATATATATATATATTATGAAAATAGAATTAATTATAATTGAATAACCATATAATTATATTCACAAAAATTAAATTATCAATTTTTAATTAATTTAAACATAACCTAGAATTATTTACACATAGAAAAATACATAATTAAAATTGACAAATAAATTAAAAGTCATAATTAAATTGAAAAGAAAATTAGGGTTTGACTATTTAGAAAAATATATTAGAGTTTATTTCTTAATTAGAATATAGACAAAAATTTATGACAAATAAATAAATGAATAAAGAAATAATATTTACAATTAGGGTTCATAAAATAATTAGGTTTTAAAAATATTTTAGGGTTTATGAAAATTAGGATTTATATACATAATTAGGTTTTATGAATTAATCTAGATACAATTAATTAATTTATAATATAATAAAATAAATGTTAGATAATTTTAATAAAGTTTAAATTTTAACAAGATTTTGAATTATAAATAAGAAAATAGTAATAACATTTTTACTTCAATATTTATACATTAATTAAATATAATATAAATAAATTAAATGAAATAAGAAAAAAAATGAGAAAAAGGGACTTACCTGGGGCTGGGATTCGAACCCAGGCCCTAGGCTTCAATCTTTGAGTCCTGCCTCCACAACCACCAGGCCACCATGCGCTTGGTGAACATGGAATGAGTATTGATGATTATATTTTAAGCCTGGAAAACATAAGGGAAATAAAGCAAAAAAATGTTGGAGGTGGGATTCGAACCCTCGTCTTGACTTCCATTCACGCGCATGCTTGCCATCTGAGCCATTGCTACATAATTGCAATATAATAGAAAACAATTCATAATAAAATAAACGTGTTATTCAAATCAGAATTTCGCGCCAAGGGTCTTCTTCTTCCTCAAGACCTGCGAAAACACTTGCGAAATCACATACGAAATTTCCTGCGAATTTCCAAAACCAAAAACCTACGTTTTTGTGAACATCATACAAACATCAATATTAATTCAAATTAATAACCCAGATCAAATATACAAGGATTATATGTCATAACCATGTTTTTAGAATTTGTTTTAAGGCCTTGAATGCTTAGTTCCCGATTTGAAGCTCCAAACCCTAGCAATGGAAAATTTCAATACAGTCCATGATAACTGAATTAACTTATCCAGAAAGTTTCTAAACATCACAACAAACATAAATCCATGGTTAGTTTTCAATATCAATGCATAAATTATTCAAATCGAAAAAACTTAGAACATGAAGAAGATGCATTCGGTTTATGCGAATTAAGGCATGAATGAACAAGGTTATGATCCAGAATCATTCTATGAACTCCCAGGAACAAGTTGCAACCTTTGGTTTGTCTTGAAAGCAGCTCTAAGTATCAAACCGAATTGGTGTTCTTAGGATGAATTTTGAAAATTTGTTCTTACCTTTGGAGGCTCAATTTTTCGTCCCTATGCACTTGTGTAGTTTGTATACTTATAGAGGAATGGAATTAGGTCAGAAAAATGGTGGATTTGTGGGCTTAATGGATACCTTGAGTGTGAAGAAATCTCCTTGTCAAATTAGTCAAAAAATCAAATATTTTCATGCTATAATGCCTTAGCACGAATTTGGATGGTTTTGAATCAACTTAAATGGTCATTAAGAGTTTCTAGAAGAAGAATCACTTTTAAATATTCAATTTTCATATTTTATTTTGATTTAAAATGATTTAAAATGAATAAAATCAAAATAAATAAAATAAAAATAATAAAAATCTGAATAAATGAGGATTGGGTCGTGCATGATGTCATGTTGAAGTTTGGATCACAAATTTGCAAGCCCATTTGGAAGAAATTGGTTTTAAAGCCCTATTTGCTTCATAAACCTCCCAAAAATTTCCCAACTTTGCAAGGGCACAAATCCTTCAATTTTAATGATATGAGGGTGTTCTTGGACATTTTGGAAAGCTTTAAGAGTCCTATAACCAACCCCACTGGTTTCATGTCCATATCATTTACCATTCTCAAGTTATGCCCTTTTGAAGTTGTTGACTTTTTGTTGACTTTCAAAAGGACCTATAATGTCTTAGCTCATACCTTCCAAATGAAGCATTTTTGGGCTTGGCTTGTGAGACACAAAGTTGTAGAGAATTCAATTTCCTTCAAAATGAGCTTTAGATGGAAACTTGGTGATGAAGTATGTGAAAGTTATGGCTGGTCAAAGTTCAGTTGACTTTTACTAAGGAAACCCTAATTTAGAAACTCCTGATTCTTGATGATCTGAAATCTCCTTGATGAATCATGATCAACCCTTGATAAAATGATGAATTTTACTTCATATACTTGATGTTGGCAAAAAATCATGAAGTTTGACTTTGGTTTGACCACAGTTGACCACAGTTTGACTTTTTAACTGCTTTGACTGATTTTAACCTATCTGATCATCTGACTGAGCAAATCTTTTGGGAAAATCTTGAAACTTGACATGGGGATTCTTGAACACATATAGGATGCTATGAAGCTCACTTGAAGTCTTGGAAGTCCATTTAACCTGATTAAAGTCAAAACCCTAGTTTAGGATGCATTGCTTAGGAGGATGCATTGTCTGAGGGAATTGTCAAACTTCCTGACTAATTGTGAACTTTGTGAACCTTGTGAACCTTATGAGATGTCTTGTGAACCTTATGGGAGGTATTGTGAACCTTGTGAACCTTGTGAACCTTGTGAACCTTGTGAACCTCATAAAGTGACTTGTAGACTTCATAAACCTCATGAAAGGTCTTGTAAACATTGTGAATCTTGTGAACCTTGTGAACCTCATAAAGTGACTTGTAGACTTCATGAACCTCATGAAAGGTCTTGTAAGTATTGTGAATCTTGTGAACCTTGTGAACCTTCTTAGCACACAAAGTCTTGTATTGTGAGGGCAAATTTTGGGGTGCAACAATATGACAGAACAGTGACCCAACCCGAAGGAAAAATTGATTTAAAGCTCGCTGAACAGGTTGTGAAGATGGAAGATCAGATTGATGCAGAGGTTGAGAGAAGACTTAAAAGATGAACCTTGAACCACAAACTGTAGCATAGGTGCAACCAGTCCAAGCTATTATTTGGTAAATTTGTGTAGGATCCCATTTTGATATGCATTGTGTAGCAACTCAAGAACAGGTCAAAGCAATCAACCTTCTGAGGCAGAATAATCCCTACTCCAACACGTATAATCCTGGGTGAAAGAATCACCCAAATTTCTCATGGAAGGATCAACAAGGAAATCCTCAGAAGCAAGTTCAAGCCCCTCAGCAGCAACAATATCAACCATATCAATATCAACAACAACCTTATCACCAGCAAGCACCGAAGAAAGTAGACTGGGAGATTGTTGTTGAAAAGATGGCAACCCAGAGTATGCAATTTCAAGAAGAGACCAGGAATAATCCAGGAAACACCAATGCTTCTATTAAAAATCTGGAAGTTCAATTGGTTCAGATAGCACATCAGATAACCATCACTCAAGCACCAGGAGCATTACCTAGTGCAACAGTGACAAACCCAAGAGACCATAATAATGTGAGTGTCGTAACAACAAGAAATGGGAAATCTACTATAGTACCTGAGAAGAAATCTGAGGAAGAGGATCTATTACTAGAAGTGGATCTTGAAATCTTAGAAAACAAGAGACAACCTAAGGAAAAAGTGGTACTGAAGCCAGTTAGCAAAGAAAAACCTGTTGAACTAACACCTGTCACAAAAATTCCATTCCCATAGAGAAATAAGGAGAAGAAGCAAGATGAGAAAAAATTTCAGAAGTTTGTAGAGATGTTGAGGAAATTAGAGATTAATATCCCATTCTCTGAGGCACTTGAGAAAATTCCTACTTATGCAAAATTCCTTAAGGACATAATCTCCAAGAAACGCACCACTGACATTGAACCTGTTTTGCTAACTAAAACTTGTGGTGATATTTTGTAGGGTATGAAGATTCCAGTGAAAAAGTCGGATTGAGGCTCTGTTACTATTCCTTGTACCATTGGAGACATGTCATTTAAAAGGGCACTGATTGATTTGGGAGCTAGTGTGAGTTTCATGCCTTTATCCATTTATAGGAAGCTAGGTATAAGAAGTGTCCAAGATACCAGAATGACACATTAATTTGCCGATCATTTAGTTAAGATACCTTATGGGGTAGTTGAAGATGTTCTGGTCAAAGTGGATAAGTTTGTTTTTCATGTGGATTTTGTGATTCTAGAAATGCCAGAAGATAAAGAGATACCCTTGATTCTAGGAAGGCCTTTCTTGGAAACAGGTAGATGCATGATCAACATTGAGGGAGGGACAATGACCCTCAAAGTCTATGATGAAGAGCTAAAAATTGATGTACGGAATACCATGAAGCATAAGGATGACATTTGTACCAGTCACACTATAGAAGTAATTGATAAGATGGTTGTGAAAGCGATGCGCAGTAAATTTCCTGAATTACCTTTAGAAAGAGTTCTAAGTTTACCACCAAAAGAAATAGAGGACAATGAAAATGGCAAAGATAAAGAGGTTCTTTCTATGTTAGATACACAACCACCATGGTTGAAATCTAAACCACATCGGTGGGAGGATTTGAGAGCTTCACCAGAAACTGAACAAGATAGTAAAACAGGTATGAGTTCTGAATTAAAACAATTACCTGATAGTCTGAAATACATCTTTTTGGGATATGGAACAAATTGTCCTATTATTATTAGTTCTGGCTTGAATGTAAAGGATGAGGAAAAGCTGATACAGGTACTGAAGAAGCATAAAAGTGTTATTGTCTGGACTATTGGGGATTTGAAAGGAATTAGCCCCACAATGTGCATGCATAAGATACTGATGGAGGATAATCAAAAACCAGTAGTGCAACCACAGAGGAGGTTAAATCCAGCTATGAAATAAGTGGTAAGAAAAGAGGTGGTAAAGTTGTTGGATGGAGGACTAATTTACCCTATTTCTGATAGCTCGTGGGTGAGTCATGTATATTAGTACCAAGGAAGGGAGGTACAATAGTGGTCCTTAATGAGAAGAATGAATTGATTCCGACTTACACAGTAACGGGGTGAAAGGTATGTATTAATTACAGGAGGCTTAACATTGCAACAAGGAAAGATCAGTTTCCTCTCCCTTTTATTGGTCAGATGTTAGAGAGACTTGCAGGTCATGAGTAATATTGTTTTTTGGATGGGTATTCGGGGTATAATGAAATTGTTGTAGCCCCGGAAGATCAGGAGAAAATCATGTTTACATGTCCTTTTGGTATCTTTGCCTACAGAAGGATCTTGTTTGGGTTATGCAACGCCCCAGCTACTTTTCAGAGGTGTATGACATCTATATTCGTCGACATGCTTGAAAAGCATATGGAGGTGTTTATGGATGATTTTTTAGTTTTTGGTTCTTCTTTTGATATTTGTTTAGCTAACCTATCTCTTGTTTTGCAAAGATGCCAGGAAACTAACCTTATTCTCAATTAGGATAAATGTCATTTTATGGTTCAGGAAGGTATCATGCTAGGACACAAGATCTCTCATATTAAAGGGATTGAAGTAGACCAAGCCAAAGTGGAGGTGATCGCTAACCTTCCTCCCCTAGTGAATGAAAAAGGGATACAAAGTTTTTTGGGTCATGCAGGTTTCTACCGCAGATTTATTAGGGATTTCTCAAAAGTGGCCAAACCATTGACTGACTTTCTTGTTAAAGACAAGCCGTTTCATTTTGATAATAATTGTTCGGTGGCTTTTGAAACTCTAAAGAGTAGGTTGAGTACTGCACTTGTGGTAGTTGCCCCCGGTTGGTCTTTACTGTTCGAAATAATGTGTGATGCAAGTGACATTGTTGTGGGGGCTGTTTTAGGACAGAGAAAGGACAAGCTTTTACATGTTATTTATTATGCTAGTCATGTCCTAAATCTGGCCCAAATGAATTATGCAACTACTGAAAAAGAGTTGTTGGTCGTGGTTTATGCTTTTGATAAGTTCAGGTCATATTTTCTTGGGTCTAAAGTTATTGTTTATACTGACCATGTTGCGTTAAAGTATTTGTTTGCAAAATAGGAATCGAAGCCGAGACTGTTGAGATGGATCATCCTTCTGCAGGAATTTGATCTGGAAATCAAGGATAAAAAGGGATGTGAGAATATTGAGGCTGACCACTTTTATCGCGTGTTTCCTATCAAGGAAACTGAAGAAGAACACCCTATTCAGGATACATTTGTGGATGAAAGAATACTTGCAGTTACTAGTGTACCATGGTTTGCTGATTATATAAATTATGTGTTAGGTGGTGTGATACCTGATGAATTTAATTATCAACAAAAGAAAACGTTTCTTTATGATTGCAGGTTGTATTTGTGGGACGATCCTTTCCTTTACATAAAGGGAGTGGATGCCTTGATTAGAAGATGTGTCCCAGAAAGTGAACAAAGATAAGTTCTTACTGCGTGTCATAATTCTGCATATGGAGGCCATTTTAGTAGAGATAGGACATCTGGAAAAGTCCTGCAATCTGGTTTATATTGGCCTACTCTGTTTAAGGATGCACATTATCTTGTCCGAGAATGTGATAGGTGTCAAAGAACAGGTAACATCTCTAAAAGAAACCAGATGCCTCAGACTTCCATGCTAGAGGTTGAGTTGTTTGACATAAGGGGTATTGATTTTATGGGACCATTTCCACCCTCATTCGGTAAGAATTATATTTCGGTGGCGGTAGACTACGTGTCAAAGTGGGTGGAAGCTATAGCATTACCCACAAATGATGCCAAAGTAGTGGTGAATTTTTTGAGGCATAACATTTTCTCTAGATTTGGGGTACCAAGAGCGCTAATTAGCGATGAAGGTACTCATTTCCTGAATAGACTTATGGAGAATTTGTTAAAAAATATAATGTGAAGCATAAGGTTGCCACACCATACCACCCTCAGACAAGTAGACAAGTTGAAGTATCCAACAGGAAAATTAAACATATTCTTGAAAAAACTGTTAATGCTTCTAGAAAGGACTGGTCTGTGAAGTTGGATGACGCATTATGGGTGTATCGAACTGCATTCAAAACACTGATATGTATGTCTCCTTATCAACTAGTTTATGGTAAATCTTGCCACTTACCGCTCAATCTCGAGCACAAAGCTTTTTGGGCTTCAAAATTCCTGAACTGCGATCTTCTGAAAGCTGGTGAATCTCGAACTATTCAACTCCATGAGTTAGAAGAGTTTAGGAATCAAGCTTATGAGAATGCCAAGATTTATAAAGAAAATACAAAAAAATGGCATGATCAGAGGATCCTGAAGAAGGAATTTTGGGAAGGACAATCGGTATTGTTGTTTAATTCCAGGTTGAAGTTTTTCCCTAGTAAGCTAAAGTCTAGGTGGTTGGGTCCATTTAACATAAATAAGGTGTTCCCTCACGGAGAAATCAAGTTTAAAAACAAAAATAGTGGTGACACATTTAAGGTAAACAACCAAATATTAAAACACTACTTTCAAGGACAAGAAGGACCAGTGGAAGAGGTTAGGCTCGTTTAAGTATGAGGTAACCCGTCGAGCCATGCGACGTTAAATGAAGCGCTGCTTGGGAGGCAACACAAGAAATTTTTTATCGTGATTTCTAGCATCTTACTTTTATTATTGTCATGTTAATATTTGATTTTTGTTGATTCTGGTACTGCAGAGGAACCCAATCATAATTGTTTTTTGTATGCTTATCTTCCATTACGCGTATGAACACTCTGATACGTGTAATGTAACGAAAAATGGGGTCCTCTGCTTTTTTGCGTAATAAACGTGTAATACAATTTGTTATGTTTAAGAATTGACGCGTAACAGACCACAATACGTGGTCTATTACGCAAAAATCTTAGCCTTACGCGTAACGTGCCAACATTACGTGACCTGTTACGCAAAATTCACTTTAAATTGAAATCCTATGCGTATTTTATGCATAATGGATTGTCTTACACGTAATAGCTAGGTGTTTTACGCGTAATAGTTTTTAGGGTTTTGTTTAAATATTTATGTTCGTGTTGTTTGTCCAATTTTTCTGTTTCTTTTACGTAAAAATCATCGTATCACTGTTTCTCTCTATTTTTTGTGCTCTGATTACTCACAAATTCATCATGTTGTCTTCTTCATCCTACGAGACTCAGATATTTCGCACTTTTCTTCATCAAGAATGTACGATTCAATCAAAAATCGCATTATATGTGATGAGAAACAATCAGTGTATCAAGAAGACAACTTTCCGGAAGTAACAAAAATTCTGAAGAAACAAAAGTTGATCTTCTTCAATAACCAGATTCGTACAGTGGCAAAAGAACTCATTTGGGAGTTTTACGCAAACGCGTATCACTCAAAGCATATCAAGATTGACCATGAAAACGAAGAGGATCCTATTGTCAATGAACAATTTGTTTCTTGGGTCCATGGTAACAAGGTTTGCTTTGACTGGAAAATGATTAACTCGGTACTGAAGTGCAAATTTCATGACTCTCACTGTCCATTTACTGAGTTTCAGCGGTCTGAAAAAAGGAGATGGCCGTATGATCAGATTAGAGAATTGATAGCTTGCCCAGGAAAGGATTGGGCACCTTCATCAAAAGGATTTCCTGCAAAAAAATCTATGTGGTTGATTTGCTACATGTGCCTAAGGCTCTGAAATACTTCATTCATCATAATTTGAGCACGAATCACAGTGGGTCAGATTTAGTCACTGAGAGGTCTCTAATTCTCTGGCATTTGTTGCAAAAGAAGCGGATGAATTTAGGAAAGATTATTTCAGAAAACATGGATGATATAGCTCAGAGTCCGAAGAAATCTATGGGACATGCTACTATTATCTATCTGTTGTGTAAAAACGCAGGTGTAGTGGATTTGGATGGATATTTCCTGTTGACACCTGCAGCACCAATCAATGTAGATTGGATGAAGGAGAGGATGAGAATTAATGACATGCCTCCACCTATTAGACGGGCAGTTGATCAGGGTGTTGGTCCTAGTTCTCAGCGTCAGGATGTGCAGCCGTCATAGCCTACTGAGCCTCAGGCTTCTCAGCAGCCTCCACCAGCTTTTCATGAGGATTCTTTGGACCATCAGCTGCGGATGGCTCAATTTTGTGTGTTACAGGATTTTTTTTATTCATATGGACTGCAAGGTCAATATTTGACCAACGTGACAGAGGCATGGGGAGCTGCTCAGCGTTTTAGCGATAGGTTCAGTGGAGTGCCCCAGGCACCATATATTGGGCAGTTTACTTACACAGGATCGGGTATTACAGTTCATTTGGGAGGTTCACCTCGTCCACCTCCACATCCACCTCAACCTACTCCTCCATATCAGCCAGTCTACAGTCCAGCCAATATCTCAGTAGCAGGAGACTCTGACTGAGCAGATGCCCCTCTCACGGCTTTAGCTCGTGGGAGGTTGGATATTTATATGGCATGCGATGTCAATTTCTACATCCACATGCATGATAATGGTTTAGATGGTGATAGAGATGATTTATCTTGATTTTTTCTCCTTTCTAGTATTTTCTTTTGTTTTATTTTTATTTTTATTTTTATCTGATGTACATTTTTAGTTTTTTTTCTCTCGTTTTTAAGATGTAGTTTTATTTTATTTTATTTGGCTTATTTGGAATCGCCCAGACTGGGTTGTTTATAACATGAACGAATGAGGTTTTTCTTATATTGATGGTTTCTTGATTTATTTCATTAAATATGTGATTAATTTTAGTTATGGTGGATGTTCGTGGTCATTACCTCAGCAAGCATATTATGTCCTCTTCTTGTGTCACCTCAGCTGTTGGACACTGTTGTCAAATATAATTGGACGCATTGGTCAAGATAGTCTCAGAACCAGGAGCTAATGAACCATGCACAAAGAAGAATTATGGACGTTGTCAGCTTTACCCGTCCTGGTGAGTTCTGAAAAAGCCAAACACTTATATTATCATCAGAGAGAGTTATCAGGTAAACATTCATCTATCATGGTTTGCGTACATTATTTTGACTATTTACTGTATGAGTACACAGAATGAGAAAAATTTTGTTGTTTATCACCTAGAGCCTTTCTAGCCATCCCTTTTATTATTATTATCCTTCGTTTAACCCCTTTGAGCCTGTACCCATTTGTTTGTTTTATACCCGTTATCAGTAATCCATAACCTTATTATTATTATCCTACCCTGTTCAGAGTATGTGTTATTGTTTTTAGATCTATTTTTCAATATTAAGTTTGGGGTTGTTGTTGGAATAACAACCTTTAAGTTTGGGGTAGCTTTGCAGTAAAAAAAAAGATTGTTTTTCTTAAAGAAAAAGTTTTAAAAAAAAATCTTTTGAGGATAAAAGGGGCTGCATCCACCACATCGAAAAAAATAATAATAAAAACACCCAACAGACCATCAAAGAATAACATAGACATAAGAATGATTTCACATACTCTAAACCAAAAAACCTTTGTTTTCCTTTTTTTATCCCACCTTAACCCAAGCCCCGTTACAACCTGAATACCTCAAAGAGTGTATGTATTGTACATGTTGGTAGGATTAGAGAATTTATTCAAACTATTGATCTGATATTGTTTACTGTGATTTGAGAGTTATACCACTTTAAACCCGAGAGAATTGGTGAGAGTGTGATATAAGCTGTAAGGTGAAGTAATGTTTCAAAGTGAAAGAGTTTATGGCTAGCTGTCTATGAAGAACTAGAAAAGAGTCCAGTGCGAAAGATTGCAGTAGTGTTGGGGGTAAGAACTGTTTTTATAGTAAGTTTGGGATGACGTGAATGATTATGTACCGATTGTTACTTGAGGACAAGTAACAATCTAAGTTTGGGGTTGTGATCAGTCACCATTTATACTAAATATTTCATTGTTTAATCGCAAATATGTCAGGTAAACTGTGTCGTTTTCGTTGTTTTCAGTAGTATTTAGTTAAGTTTTTTATTATGAGTCAGTGTGTTATTAATTTAGAAATTCTTGAAGATATTGTACGCTTTTGGTATGTTTGCAGACTGATAGCAGGTTTTTAAGCTTAGAGGATCAAGTGGTGCGTGAAAAGCCGAGCCGAAGCAAGAAAACATAAAAGAAAAGACAAAAGTGCAATACTCACTGCTCATACGTGTACGGGGCATCAGTGTTACGCATATGGAATTACAAAATGTGTAAGCTACGCATTCTAGTAGAGAGGCAAAATAAAGAGAAGAAAACAAAGCTCTGTTGATACACGTATGATGTAGGGCGTTACACGTATGGGTTGGCATGGTGGCTAGCCCTCAAGACCCTACGTGTACAACTTTTGCATAAGACCTCGCCCATTACGCGTAACATCTTGGGCAATACGCGTAATGGGCCCAAAAATCCAAAAAGCCTAAAAAGTAACCTATTGATTCCCAGAGCATGATTTTACCAGTGTTAGACGATTTTGGAGAGCAAAAATAAGGCTTTAAGGCTGACGACTTAGAAATTTACGAGGTTTTCATATGTTCAAGAGTTATACTATTGAAGATTGGTTCCTTAAGATTTTCTGTAATGACAACACTTTCATCTCTTATTTTCTTTTTAGTTATGAGTAGCTAAACCCCCCATTTCTAGGGGGTGACCCTGATTTGGATTGTAATGACTTCGTATTATTGATGCAATGATAATTTTCTTTTCATTATTATTGATTTGATCTTGTTAATATTCTTAATGCTTGATTTGTCAGAAAAATGAATTTCGAATTTTAATGGATAATTAGAGGTTGGACAGTGATTATTCATAGACCTAACATGATCATTTGATAATAAATACAACCTAGGACTAGGAATATTTTATCCCAACCGAAATTTATTGATAATCAGATGCTTGATCATAAATAGAATTAACTATGGACATAGTAATTAGGTTACATGACCAGAGACCTTTTCTCTAAGGACTTAGGATTGGATACTCTTAAGAACCAGTAATCAATTGTTGTGAATCATGTTATTGCATTGATAAATAGAAGTTATTACATGAAGAATCATTCACCTACTCTGGAAATCTACTCATATTTGTTCTCAGTTCAACTATTTACTCATTTTATTCCTTTACCAATTTTAGAATTATTTTTATTTAAAAACCAAATTACTATTGCTTTTTGTTTAATTGAAACTTACTATAAACTCTGTATCTTCTAGAAGTCCTTGAGATCGATATTTTGGGACTTTTCCTATTATTACTACAATGGGCAAAAATAGTACACTTGCTATTTACCCATCAGTCGGTGAGTGCACGAGTGACGTGAATAAATGTTTCAGGTGTAGTCAGCCTGGACATTTAATGGCTGAGTGCAAGACAAATCTGGTTACTTGCTACAATTGTAGGGAGCAAGGTCACATCAGTACACGTTGTCAGAAGCCTAAGAAAGCTGCAACTAGAGGAAAGGTGTTCTCTTTGACAGGGACACATACTTCCAGCGAGGACCGTTTGATCAAAGGTATTTGTCATATTAATAATATTTCGTTGATTGCTATGATTGACACAAGTGCGACGCACTATTTTATTTCTCTTGATTGTGTGAGGAGATTAGGACTTTTTGTTTCTCCAATGGAAGGAGAGATGGTTATTGAGACTCGTGTTGATGGGTCGTTAACTACATCTCTTGTATGTTTGAACTGTCCGTTATCGATTTATAGTAAGGACTTTGGTGTATATCTGATATGTTTGTCATTGAGAGGTTTGGATGTAATTCTAGGTATGAACTAGTTGGAGTAAAACCATGTTCATATTAATTGCTTCAGTAAGTCGATTCGGTTTCTTACTCCTGGTGAAGAGGAAGAGGAAACTGGTTATTTGTCTGCTCGAGAATTGAAAGAGCTTATGAATGGGAAAGCACAAGTTTTGGTGTTGTTTGCATCGTTATCGGGTGGGGGTGATATGGAAATTAGTGAATTAGAAGTGATGAGGGATTTTCTGGAAGTGTTTCCAAATGATGTTGTGGATGTCTCGCCAAAGAGAGAGGTAGAGTTCAGTATTGATCTTGTGCCAGGAACAAGACCTATTTCGATGGCACCGTATCGTATGTAGGCCTCCGAGTTATCTGATTTGAAGAAACAGTTAGAAGAACTGTTAGAGAAGAAATTTGTGAGACCGGGTGTATCGCCAAGGAGAGCACCGGTATTGTTGGTGAAGAAGAAAGATGGTAGTATGAGATTGTGTATTTACTACATGAAACTGAATAAGGTGACAGTTAAGAATAAGTATTTGCTTCCGAGGATAGATGATTTGAATCAGTTGGTTGGTGCTCGTGTGTTTAGTAAGATCAATTTGCAATCGGGTTATCACCAGATAAGAGTGAAAGGTGAAGATATTCAGAAGACTGCTTTTAGGACTCGGTATGGACATTATGAATATATAGTGATGCCATTTTGAGTTACTAATGAACTTGGCGTATTCATGGAGTATATCAATCGGATTTTCCATGAGTATTTGGACCAATTTGTTGTTGTTTTTATAGATGACATTTTAATTTATTCCAAGTCAGAAAAGGAGCATGTTGGACATTTGCGGATTGTACTGCAAGTGTTGAAAGAGAAGAAGTTGTATGCTAAACTGTCGAAGTGTGCTTTCTGGTTGAAAGAGGTGAGTTTTCTTGGCCATGTGTTTTTAGAAAAGGGAATTTTCGTGGATCCATCCAATGTAGATGCAGTACTACAATGGGAAACTCCGAAGTTAGTGACATAGATTAGAAGTTTCTTGGGATTAGCTGGTTACTATTAAAGATTTATTGAAGTATTTTCGAAGTTGGCACTTCCGTTGACCCAATTGACTCGTAAGAATAAAGCGTTTGTGTGAGATTCTCAGTGTGAGAAGAGTTTTATTGAGCTGAAGAAGAAGTTGATTACTACCCCAGTTTTGATTTTAACTAAAGCAGATGAACCGTTTGTGGTTTATTGTGATGCTTCTTTGATGGGTTTAGGTGGATTATTGATGCAACATGGTCAGGTTATAGCGTATGCTTCGCGTCATTTGAGAATTCATGAGAGGAATTATCCTACTCATGATTTAGAGTTAGAAGTTGTGGTTTTTGTACTAAATATTTGGAGGCATTATCTGTATGGTTCGAGGTTTGAGGTTTTTGGTGATCTTAAGAGTTTAAAATACCTATTTGATCAGAATGAGCTGAATATGAGGCCGAGACGTTGGTTAGAATTTCTGGAGGATTATGACTTTAGTTTCAATTATCATCCTAGTAAGGCTAATATGGTAGCTGATGCCTTGAGTCGGAAGACATTGTACATGTCAGCTATGATGGCTAGAGAGTTGGAGTTAATTGAACAATTCAGATATATGAGTTTGGTTTGTGAACAGACACCTTATAGTGTGATGTTGGGAATGCTGAAAGTTAATAATGATTTTCTTGAACGTGTTTGGGAGTGTCAGAAGTCAGATGTAAAATTGGTGGACTTGATAGTTAATGACGAACAAGTTGGAAATAACGAGTTTCGAGTTGATGAACAGGGAGTACTCAGATTTCAGGATCGTATTTGTATTCCTGATGATCTTGAATTGAAGAGAATGATTCTTGAAGAAGGGTATATGAGTGGTTTGATTATTCATCCCGGAGTGACAAAAATGTATCAGGATCTGAAAAAGATATTTTGGTGGCCTGGTATGAAGCGTGATGTGGCTCAGTTTGTGTACGTGTGTTTGACTTGTCAGAAGTCGAAAGTTGAACATCAGAGACCTGCTGGTTTGATGTAGCTGTTGGATATTCCTGAGTGGAAATGGGATTGTATATTGATGGATTTTGTTACGGGGTTACCTACTACTCTAAGAGGGCATGATGCTATTTGGGTGATCATTGATAGGTTGACTAAGTCACCAAATTTTATTTCGATTGGGATTACTTATTCCTTGCATAGATTGACAGAGATATATGTTGGTGTGATAGTGAAGTTGCATGGGATACCATTGAATATTGTGTCAGATAGAGATCTGTTGTTTACTTCGAGATTTTGGGAGAGTTTTTAAGAGGCATTAGGTTCTAAGTTGAAGTTGAGTTCAACTTATCATCCTCAGACTGATGGACAGACATAGAGGATAATATAATCTTTAGAAGATCTGCTGAGGACTTGTGTGCTGGAACAATGAGGTGCTTGGGATAGTCACTTGATATTGATCGAGTTTACTTATAATAATAGTTATCATTCCAGTATCGGAATGGCGCCGTTTGAAGCTTTGTATGGTTAAAGATGTAGGACACCTTTGTGTTGGCACGAGTCATGTGAGAGTGTGGTACTTAGACCTGAGATTATGCAGCAGACTACTAAGATGGTGAAGTTGATTCGAGATAATATGAAGACTTCACAGAGTAGGCATAAGAGTTACCATGACAAGAAGAAAATTTCTTGAGTTTCAAGAAGGAGACCATATGTTTTTGAGGATTACTCCAGTGACTGATGTTGGACGAGCTTTGAAGTCGAGAAAGCTTACTCCTAAGTTTATTGGTCTGTATCAGATTTCGGAAAGAGTTGGACCTATTGCTTATAGGGTGGTGTTGCCACCGAGATTTTCCAATATGCATGATGTGTTTCATGTTTTGCAGCTTCAGAAGTATGTTCCAGATCTGTCACATGTGATATCGATGGATGAAGTTGAGGTAAGAGATAATCTTACGGTTTAACCACTACCAAAAAGGATTGATGATCAGGAGGTAAAGCAGTTGAGAGGCAATGAGATTGTCCTTGTGAAGGTGGTTTGGGGAGGAGATGTCGGTGGGAACATGACATAGGAATTAGAGAGCGGGATGCGAGAGTTGTATCCGAATATTTTTGTATGAGGTAAGTTTTTGAGGATGAAAATCATTTAGTGGGGGAGAGTTGTAACGCCCTAAAATTCTATTTATTTATTATAATAGGATTATGATGTTTGGTGTGTGGAAGAATAATATGTTATGGAGTATAATATTAATTTAAGCATTTTATTATGGTGGATAATAAGATTATTATTGGATAAAATAGATAATTGGAAAAATATGAGGTGAAAGGTAAGGTGGTCTTTTGGTGGAATTAGTCGGGGTAATTGAGGAAGTTCCTAAAATGGACTAAAGGGTTAAGTGGTAAGAAGGAAAAAGGGATCGTGTCTTTGGGGAAAAGAGAACGATCGTGAAATTGAGAAAAGTGAGAGAAGAAGAAGGAAAAGGCTAGAACATGAAGGAGAATCCGTGAGGAAGAGGAATTTATCATCAAAACCAAGGTAAGGGTGGGATTCTTCCATCTATTAAGGGTTTTATATTGGGGATTGATTGGTTGGTGATTAGAATTTGAGGGTTTTGGGGTTTGAATATGAATCGTGTTGATTCGATGATAATTTGTTGTTGTTGTGTACTAATTGTATGAAATAGATGATGATAAGAGGAATTATGTAATTGTCTGGATGGAAAAGTTGATTTTGATGCAGGAAATCGTAGTGAGTTGAGTGCAGAACGCAGAAGGGAGAACTACGAGAATCGCAGAGCTCGCTTAGTGAGTAAGGTGATCTTTGGAAGAGTCAGAATATAGAGAGTTGCTCGCTTAGCGAGCAATCCCCCTCGCTGAGAAAGGTCTGGAGCGAAAAATGTTGATTTTTAATTCCGAAAAATTCCATAAAATTATCTAATTAACTTAGTAATGTATTAGAATTAGAGTAGCGTGGATTAAGACAGCGAGAAGAGAGTTGTACATGTAATTGTAGAGATAATTTGTATAACTCGAAAATGGACATAGTTTAGTATGTTTATTGGACTTGTTGTTGTTGTCACTAGTTGTTTCTATTATGATAAGTTACATATTATCGTGTGTTGGTACATGTATATGTAATATGTGGTTGTATATGTTGTATTTGCGATTGTGGTGCTTGAAGTTGATTTATGTGGTTATATGCTAAAATGTGCATGATGTTGATGATATCTAGTTGTCTTGGTGAATCATTGTATGATGATGTTGTTATGTTGTATAATGTGATTGTTTTATTTATGCATGTATGTCATTGTTGTTGGTTTCCATGTTGCATGGGTGGAACATTATACCAAGGTAGGCTATAATGGTTGGATCTGAATGGGATCATTGTGTTGATGGTGCGATCATGAAATAGGGATTGTACATGGCCATGAAATAGGGGTCGAGGGTGTGATGAAATAGGGATCATACTGGACCATGAAATAGGGGTCGATGGGTGTGATCATGAAAAAGGGGTCATATTGGACCATGAAAGAGGGGTCGAGAGTTCCGACGGGAACAAGATCTTGAGATATAGATCGGAGTATGGTACCGCATGCATAGAGTCAAGTAGAGTCTCATTGTATGATTGTTGTTGTTGTATTTTATATTGGTGTGTATGATTTTGTTGTTGTATATGAGGTTAGTGTATATGATATTTTTGTGTATATGTTGTGATTGTATGGTAATCAATAAGAAGTGGTGTCTAATTATGATACTTGTTAATTCTTATTATAATACTCTTTTGTGATGTAAGTATCTCACCCTTCTGTTTGATTGTTACCCTTATGTTGGTAACATGCAGGTGAGCAGGATAAGTCGAGTGGTGGTCAGAGTAGTAGGTGTACTTCACGTCTTTAGGATGCCGGCTCTAATACGTCGCTTTGGGTATCGAGAAAAAGTTTTCTTTTGTCTATTTCTTTCAGAAAAACATTTTTGTAATTGGATAATGATGTTGAGTTTTCATTTAGAATATTTTTCGCTGCATGTTGAAAAATTTTCTTATAAACGTATCATTGAGGCAAAGTGTGGTTTTTAGAGTTGAATTGTAGCACTCGAATAGTCTTTGATGAGAATTTTACTCTGATTTTAATAATTGTTTACATGGGGTAATTTGGGTGTTACATCAACACCCATAACAATAAAACTAAAAATCTCCCCATTTGGCATATTTTTGGCTAAAACTAACCAAATAATCTTTCTTCCAGATCAGAGGCTAACATTGGGTCAGTAGCAGAAGACATGACAACCTTTTCACAAAGATCTTCTTCTACATCAAATAGTTAAAAATATATCTCCCCCTTAATAGTAGAATCTCCCCCTTGTAAACACACCAAATTTTCCCTCACTCTTCTTCACACCCTGGCGTGTGATCTTTTCATTTTTGCATAAGCATAAGCATACCACATCACTTAGCATATTTGCTTCACTGCATAAGTTCAAGTTCATCTGCATCTAGGGTTTGTGATATGAGCAATCCAAGATTCCATCTGAACCACCCCAAAGGCCTCATGGCTTTCCAAGAGGGTCCATATGTGTTCTAGCATCATATTATGCTCCTCAAAGTTCATGAAAGTCAAGAAATCACAAGAACTGGCCAAGGCATGGAAGCAGAGCTAGGGTTTCACTACACAGATGACCAAAATTAGGGTTTTGGTTTCAGAGGCCTTAACTCCAAATTTCTGGGCCATTATTGTTTCTAATGTTCTTAAGATGTTATAAGGATCATGTGTACCAAGTTTGATGAAGAAATTCATTGTGGAAGTCATATGTTCATTGGGTAACTTCTTGAGCAAGTTAAGTCAAAATCAGGGCATCTGAGGCCCCCAACAATGGAACCAAAGGGGTATTTTCATCAAAATGAAGTTCTATGATCTTTATTTGATCTTATAAGAGGTTGTAAGTTCACAAGATTGAAGAATTTTGAGCCATTTGCAAACTTGCCAAAAATGGAAATGACTTGTAATGGAAACTTTTCATTTTGGGAAAGTTTTTCAACCTCCTCTTTCTTAATAAAAAATGCTTCAAATGAAAACTTCTTGGTCATGAAAGTTGTAGATTAGGTCTTTCCCTTTTCAAAAAGTACAAGAACATGTCTTGATTCATCCTAGAACTCAAGATATGGCCTTTCAAAGTTGGCAAAAATCCTAAAATTTCAAGTTTCATGTCAAAGAGGGATTTTGCAAATTGGCATATTCAAGCATTCTAATGACTTCAAATGGACACAAACATTTCACAACATGTCAATTGGACCTCTAAACATCAGAATTGTGCATTGAACCATGTATTTTCATGACTTGAACTCCAAGAAATCAAAAAGGGCCAAAACTTTCAAGAATTGCAAAATGGTATGAAACTCTTCATCCACTTGTGCCAGCTCATGCAATCTGATTCTATGGCTCTCCACAAAGTCAGCTGAGGCCAGACACCCCAAGAAATCAGACCTGCCATGGCCCATACCTCAAGTACACATAAGTTTTCATTTTTGCATTTCCTCCCATACCAATCACACTAGGCCACAACAACTCTCTGAACCAATCAGAACACCTTATACAAACCCTAAGGAACACATTTCATAACACACAATAGCCTGAATCATCCAAGAACTCAGAATCCACAAAATTTGTCAAAAACTTCTCTTCTTTGAAACTCAAAAACCAACCACTGAAACTTCAATTTTCTTTCACCAATCATCTCCACATAACCTAAGGATCACAAAGCACCCTTCACCATAGCCTAAAAGCCACTAAATAAGAAATATGATTTCTGCATCCTCAGAACCAAACACCTCAAAACAACCATCACAAGCTTTCTCTAAGCTCATCTTCATCATCAGGAAGATCATTGGGCGGATTTGAACCAAGACGGAGGCCATAAAGCTCAAGAACACAAAGCTTCAACTCAGGTAGCTTCATGAACTTTTTTTCCAGAACTTGTTATTTAAGTTTCTAAATGATTCTTCATGCTTCACTGATCATCATGATATGATTTGTTTTGAAAATGATTGAGAAATGAGCATGTATTGAACTTCTGAAAGTTTTGTATATTTTCACGATTTGCTTCGAATCTTGTTTTTGATGAATGATAAATGTGTTTTGTTTGCTGATTCATGATGTATGATGCTTGGGAGTCATTTCTGGGCAAGAAATTTGGTGTTTAGTGGCCTAGGGAAGAAGTTAGCATTTTGGTGTGGCCGGAGAAGATGACCGGATCTTGCTCCGGTCACCTGAAAGTGATTAGGGTTAGGATTAGGGCTAATCTCCCCAGTTTGAATGTGGGTCGTAGGATTAGGTTTAGCGCGTGTTTCTGTGGCCAAGATTAATCCACTTAAAACCCTAATTTTAATTAATTAATTTAATTAAGTAATTACTCAGTTTGAATGTGGGTCATTGGTCTGCGCTCGCAGTCAATTCCCTCCAACCCAGGTTCAAATCCCAGCCATTGGATGCGCATACTTTCACTTTAATTCATTTTTATTTCATTTTAATTGCATTTTCTTGCATATTTAATTTAAAATACCAAAAAACATCCAAAAACTATTTTCTTTTGCATTCTGACTTTAAACATTTTTCTCATTCCAAAAATGATTTATATTTTATTTTTTTGCATTAAAAAAGTATTTTTAAAATATTTAAATGTTATTTTTAATTAATTAAAGTCTTTTAATTAATTAAAATTACATTTAGGTTTCTAAAAATCACCAAAAAAATCATGAATCATCCCAATACATTTAGAAACATTTTAAAACTCTTCACACAAATTTCTTTTAAGGTTTGATCATAGTTTGTGAATTTTCTTTGAATTAAGGGTCATTAAAATCTTATTTTGAACCCTAACTTTAAAAAATCATTTCTGCCTAACCAATAAGAGTTTGAAGATGATTCTTTTTGCATTGTGTTTCATATTGCATGTAGTTTATAGTACATTTTCCTCATGAATTTATCTTGCATTTTCAATTTGATTTGAATTTTTCCCTTTGGATCACCCAAAAACCCTAGAAAACTTAGGAAATTCATAACTTTTGTTTGGTTAGGCTTCTGACCTTCTCCTTTGGGGTGTGACCTAATATGGGATTAGGGTTTGTTTGAGTTTGATTTCAAATTTTTATCATGTCATATACTTCTGTTTTGTTCATTTTCATCTCATACTTTCATAAAACCCTAATTTCTCATGTCCACTTGCATTCACCTTGCATATGCATCAATACATGAACTTGCCATGACATTTCATGCATTCATATGTCACCTTAGACATCTTAGGACATTTTAGAACCATGCTTGATCATTTATCCATTCATTTTTCATGATTTACATTTATTTCATTTCATTAACTTTCATATGTTTTCAAACCTCAAAGCATGCTTACATGACATCTCATTCTTGTATGATCACACATATGCATTTTGTATGCCTTTGCATCATCTCACATAACATTTACATTGCATAAACACTTCTGACTTTGGTTATTTCATCTCATATCATCTCATTTCATTTTATTTCTAAATGCTTTGTACTTTATGCATTCTTACTAACATTTTCAGGTGGTAAGTTACTTTGAGAAGTGGATTTGCCTTCACTTCTCACTTCTCTTTATCTCTTTCATTTGCATTTTTCTTGTCTTTTAAGTGAACCTGTTCACTTGTGTTCCAGCTCTCTCACTTTCTTTCTTTAAGTTACTTATCTTCTTCAATGAAGTAAGTAACTTATTCTTCTACTTCATCCTCCTTTCATCTGCTTCTTCCATTGGTGGCTTCCTTGAAGATCTTTCTTAAGAATCACAAACCATAGGAACATCCAAGCATGATAATAATTAGGGTTGTGTTTAGTCCCCCTTATACTTTTCACCTTTGAGTCTCCTTGAGTCTCTCTTCTCACCTCTTAATCAGAGACTAAACTCTTAAAGTTTTAGGACTTTGGAATTAGAGTTATGCCTGCATCCTTCTCTTAGGATGGAGTGTATAAATTTAATCCTAAGTGTTAAACCTTTAATTTATTTAAACCTCTTAATCAAATTACTTAATAATCATCAAGACTTTATCTTGTAACTTGGGCCTTACATTAGGGTTCTAATTCTTCCTTATGGTTAAGAAGGACTAACCCTAGTGTTTAATGGACAAGTCCCCCTCAAGTTGTTTTACAAACCATAAAATCCACTTCTTAATCTCATCTTTTAATTAAAATCCATTTAATAAAGGCTTTTTATCTAATGAATTTAATCCCTAACCATGAATTAAGTTGAGGTATCTTCCTCAGCTTAAGTGTTCTCATCTATTATCCTTCTATTAGGAGTGTGAATGAGCCCACTAATCTGTGATTAGAGATTAAACTCATTACTTAACACTAAACAAAAACCCAAAAAACATTTAAATAATCACAAGTAGGTTAATGATCTTAATCCTACATCATCATGTTAATTAAGTTGAGATGCTTATCTCATACTTAAGTATGCTCATTATCCCTAATCAGGGAGGATATAATGCGTTTACAAGCCCTTGATTTAGGTTTAAGCTCATTAACTTATGCAAAACACCAAAAACAATAAAAAACTGAAAACACAAAAAACAAACAATAATCGTCTCCTTCGGGATTCTCTTCTCATCACACTCATTCACAAACGAGAACTTGCTTCTTCCGTCTAATGCAAGACCATTAGCACTCGAGCCAGACGAGTCATACACTTGAGCATAGACAAGCAAGCAATTCATAGTCAATTCATCTTTAGTCTCTTTGAGTCGAACTACGGTGTTCTGACTTCCTCATTGCACGAGAGGATACGTAGGCATAACTTAACTATTATCGAACAAAAGTCTTTATGTCTTCCCCTTCTTTCAGCATTCTTTTCCAAGCCTCAGTTCCTGAGCATTCACCCTTTTACACTGACACTTGTATATTCTTTTCTTAGCTTATTGCACACAGATAGCACATACACTACCCTTTAAACACAATCTTGTAAGCGTGGATCCCGTCGAGTACGACGGACAATCTGGGTGCTAATAGCTTCCCAGTTTGTAACCAACCCCCTTTCTCAGTTTCTCTGGTTCGCAATCGTCTTATCCATCTTTTCTAGGTTTATGCAACATTACCTTTCCTTCGGGATAAAAATGCTTAGTTGGCGACTCTATTCATTTCACTTCATTTTTTTCTCTCCTTTCGCCGACCGTTCGCGCTTGTACCGGGATGCAAATCTTTGGGAGCGACACCCCTTAAGGAAACGACCAAAGAACACTACTACTACTACTATTGTTGTTGTTGTTGCTGTTGTTACTACTGCTACTACTACTACTACTACTACGACTTACTTCTCTCTCTTTTTAGACAAAATATAACAAACCAAGCAACTATGCATTAAGGGTAATCAACCAAAAGTAAGTAAATCTGCATCATAACACATACAATCAGCAAGAGCAGGAAAAGCACTAAAAGAAGCAGAAATTTGTTTCCCAGCTGCATCTTGCTTCTTTACCAGAGTCATGAAATCCTGGACATTATGTTCAACATCATAATCTGACTCACTTGAGAATTCTTCTTTACTTTTCTTAGTAACATAAACCACATAACCAATATTTAGATTATCAATATTAACCATCTCTGTAGATTGGTGTTTCTTTTCATCAACACTTTCCTCTTTGTCTTCAGAGAAATCTTTCTCACTTTCAACAACCTTAGGTTCCCACATATTTTTAGTTTTAATCATACCATGGTTATTCCTAGGGTGTGTTGACTGTTTTGAATAACCATACAGTTTGTAATAGTAGGGTTTTATGTGACCAAATCTTCCATAATAATGATATTTCTACTGTTGGGTCTTGCTTCCACAATGATGTCTTTTCTGATGTTGGGAATTTTGACCTGACATTTTTTGTTCCTATTTTTCTTTTAGGTTGAACAAAATTCATTGCAGACATTTTTCCTTTCTTCATCACAACTTGATTATCATAACCAAAACATGTAACATCTCCAAATTGATTGAATTTACTGCTGTCATGATGTTGATACATTTGATTCAACATCTTTGGTTTAGGTTTAGGATGAATGAAGTCTGAAAGAGTTTCCTTTCCGTTATTAAATCCTATTCCACTCATATCTCCTACCACTTTTCCAACCTGAATAATTTCATCTAATGTGTCATATCCACTGTTCAGAATTCTGACAGACATGGACATTCTGTCAAGTTTAGAGTTTAACAAAATCACTTCATTTTCCAGCCTTGAGATAGTTTCCATCTGCTCTTCCTTTTCTTCCTTTAGTTGGATTATAAGTTTCTTTTTTTTTCTCTTCTTGTTGACAAACTTCTGCATTTCTAAGGCATAGTTCTCTGTAGGAAGCAACTAGTTTATCAAAAGTAAGTTGTCCATCATCAGATCCTTCATCAGAATCATATCTGTAAGTGAGATCTCTTTTTTATTGTCTTTCTCCTCTACTCTTGCTTCTCTCTGAAAATCACGGTTCTTCCTAATGTTGAATGACATGTTTTCAACATCTGTTCTTGACTTCCTATCCATACACTTTAGCACCTTATTGACTTGCCTCCCAAGAAGCACATTTTCATTATAAATTCCTTCATCAGTTTCCATGTCATATTGAACCTCTTTATTATTAGTATTGGAAATAAAAACTAAGCTCTTTTTCTTCTTTTCAGATCTTTCATTGATAGGCAAAATCAAAAGTTTGAAGTGACCGACAAGCTCCTATACCTTCATATGTTGTTGATGTCTTGAGCTTCTTCAATGGTTGTGACCTTCATGCCATACTTCTTAGGCAACGACCTGAGAATATTTCTAACCAACTTCTCCTCTGACATCTTTTCTCCCAAGGCACTAGATGTATTGGAAATATTAAGAATATTCATGTGAAAATCATGAATGCTCTCATCCTCCTTCATCTTCAAGTTCTCAAACTTGGTGGTAAGAAGTTGAAGTCTTGACATCTTCACCCTAGAGGTTCCTTCATGAGCATTGTTCAAAATCTCCCATGCATCTTTAGCAATAGTACAATTATTTATCAATTTGAAGGTGTTCATGTTCACTCCATTGAATAAGACATTCAAGTCCCTAGAGTTTCAAAGAGCAAGATCATCTTCTTCCTTAGACCAGTCCTCTTTTGGATTTAATTATGTTGTATCCTTTCCATATTTGTCCTTCACAACAGGGTGTTTCCAACCTTTGATAATTGTTTTCCAGCTTTTTCTATCAATATTTTTTAGAAAAGTCACCATATGCGCTTTCCAGGTATCATAATTAGTGTCATTCAAAATAGGCAGTCTGTTGTCAAACCCTAGTTACATGTCCATTGATCCAGAAAGTATCATCCCTAGATCTCACCTAGAAACAGAGCAGGATGCCTGCTCTGATACCAATTGAAATTTTGGTATAGTAGATATATGATGTCGAAGGCAATGTCATGACATTACTATCTGAACATTAACAAGGTAAAAACAGAATAAAGTACAACAATAAGAACACAAGGAATTGTTAACCCGGTTCAGTGCAAATTCACCTACTCCGGGGGCTACCAAGCCAGGAAGGAAATCCACTATTATTATAATCAATATGAAGTTAAATAATCCCCGTTTACACTTCTCACTTAATCACTACCCAATGCAATTTCTATTTAAGAATCCTTAGATAAGAGAAACCCCTCTCACTTCCCCTCAATCACACACTGTGATAAGCAACCAAAACCTTACAAAGAAAATAGAAGAACACTCTTCCAAAATAAATAACTTGATCTTGCTTAAAAGCTTCAATTAAGAATAAAAAGGCATGCTTAAAATCTTAGAGTGGATAAAATACAATTTAATAAAATCAGTCCAATTCAAACATCTATGTGATGTTAGAATGAATCACAAATAACACAAGACAAAAGCCTAACCCAAGCTCAAAATGCGCAACTTTTCAATCTCTAATCTCTATACCTCCAATTAGTATTGCACCACTTTAAGTAGAGAACGATCTTCATGAATATGAGCAATGAAAGTAGTGAGAATATCTTCATTAAAACTAATTGATCTTCATATCTCATTTGAACAAATTGTACAGGAAACATAAACATCAGATCTTTCCAAAAATAACAACCTAAAAGATATGAAACAAAACAATTTCTGTTAATCATAAAATTCATCCTTGATTTTTGCCACCAAGCAGACTAATCACAGAAACAAACACATGCTAAAAATCATCCAGAATCAAATCACAACTTTCTACAAAGTTGCCCAGAACTGACAGACAGATGTAAAGACATCTGCTCTGACATCACAAAATAACAATAATGTCATGATAGGTGAAGATGTCTCAGCATTTAGCTCAGCATCTGCCAAGTATTATAACCACATATTTACTGATGTCTGAGTAGCCATGTCAGGACTTCTTTTCAGACAACTTTTTAAACATGCTATAGAACTTGTTCTTCAGCATGTTAGAACATCTTGTCCAACATGTTACTGTCAGGTTAGTTTTACTAAAATTAATGTCAACACCCACAATAGAAGAATTAAAATAAAATAAAGAGGACCAAATTGGCCAGGCCTATAGTTAGAGGACTAAAAAAGGTATTAAGCAAAAAAAAAGACTAAGAAACACATTCATTTGTTGAATTTTTTTTGGCTATAGATTAATTCGAGGTTAGTTTGTGGAGACTTTGGAAAAGTTCACAAGATCGGTATCCTTTTAACACCTTAAGTCTCCTGAATATGGAAATCATTTTAAATATTTGTTATGCCATAACCTTGAGTTCTTATATTTTAATAGCTCTAGAGTAGTTTATCTTAGCAGTCAACACCATCTCACATACACTCTACGTAAGGAAACTGATGAAAATAAGTGAATGGTCCAAGTTTTAATTGGAAAAAAAATAGGGAATGTACCTTCTAAGTTTAGTGACCCTCACCCATGTAGGATCAGAATGCGCCTAAGAGGGAGGGTGAATTAGGTGTTATAATTTTTCTCGATTCTTTTTCTTTGATGGATAGATTTTTTCTTTTAATTGTGTATGGAAGGAAAGCAGTAAAGCAGAAAATAAAAGTGACACGGAGAATTATCCTGGTTCCCTTCACAGTCCGAAGGTACATCCAGTCCCCTTTCAATTCGAAAGAGATTTCCACTAGTTCTTAGAAAAAGTACAACCTATCACACCTTCAATGGTGAGGCCTACTTTCTAAACAACTAAGTAACTTTGTGTGTAAGAACAATCCTCTTGCCACACACACCCTTTTGTCCAACAATCCTGGATCACAAGTCACAAATAGAAAAAACCTTTCTATACTTTTTGTAATTTTGAGTGAGTAATACAAAGATTGGATATCAATAATGATCTTCTCCTATGTACACAAATCACTTTTCAAATATCAATACAAGTGTTCAAACATGCAATATGAAAGATGACGATCTTAGGAACACTATTTAGAAGTATAAAAATATTTGAATTTTTAGTGAATTTGATTTAAGTGTGTTTCATAAAAATTCTAGGAGGTGTTTTTTGAATTTGAAAAAATTCAGATTTTATAATATTCAAGACACCCTTTTGAAAAGGTATAACAATTATGAAACAAAATAATTTTTTTAAGAGATATATTCAAAAGGTGTGAGTTCAAATTCAAAAGAAATATTTTTCAAAAATCTTACAGTGTTAACCGGTTAACCAAATGGTTAACCGGTTAACGCCTATAAACGTTAACAGGTTTGCTGAAAAATTGAAGCCGTTAACCGGTTAACCAAATGGTTAACCGGTTAACACTGTTAAAAAACAGAAACATATTGTTTTCAAAAGTGTTAAACGGTTTGAAAAATTAATCAAAGTATTTTATGCATTATGCTAACATGTGATTTAATGAATGAACACTTGTACATCAATTTAAAAGAGGGATTGATGTACCTAAACAAAAACGTCCAAGCTTGAAGTAAAACGATGATGCATAAGAAGCTTGATCGCAATGCCGGTTGCTAGTAGCTTGATCATGTTGGAGCTCTTGACTTTTTGCAGATCTGAAATGCATGTGGCGTGTTGTCTTCATCAAAATCTTCGAGGTTAAAGGCGTGCTTCTACATTCTCCCCCTTTTTGATGATGACAACCGAAAATTCTGCGAGAGCTTTGATCAATGTTTCTCTAATCAAATCCTCCCCCTATGGACAGCAACTCCCCCTAAATAATAGCGGCAGTAGCAAAAGAATTCTGCATCGAGAGGCATTAGAGAAACAAGGTCTTCTCCCCCTTTGGCATTAGCAAAAAGGAAGGGACCAACAAGCAAGCATAGATATGAAAAGTATAGCATCATACAAGTAAACATTCAAGCAAACACATATAGAAATAAAACATAATGCAAGTAAACCAAAAATGCCTAAAAACTTAGGACTTAAGTTTGAGAGTACAAATCATAACATGATTAAAAGAGAAAGCAACATAATAAAAACAGCATGGAAACATGGTCCTCAATCCTCATCCGACACATCCTCATCATCTTCTTCCTCCTCTTCGGTACCGTCCACATCCTCATCAACATGCTCGGTGGTGGTTCGGGAGCTTAAGACAAGGTTCTGAAGGCTTTTGATGGCACGCATGGCTTCATGGTGGTGTGACATCATGGTTGAGTAGAGGAAGTCATTGGTAACGCCGGTTTCCGGAATAGGTGGGATGGAGGTGGAGGATCCGGTCTTGGTACAAGAGTCCAAACTTGGTTCCTTTCGAATTGGTTGAGTTCTTCTTGCATAGCTATTATCCATTGATCGTTGCCTAAGGCTTCATCGATTTTTGTTGGTTCAATTTGAGATACGAACACCATGTTGAGGCAAGCATCCTTGAGATTGAGTCAAGTTGCAACGCCTTGGCTAATATCACCAATCACTTTATCTATCGGGTGATCTCTATGAGTTCTCCATTCTTTTGGAAGATCTTGATGTTCTTCAATGTTTGGTGACTTATCTTCTTGTGATATTGCTTGTTCTTTTGATATCTCCTTTTGTTGTTGTGATAGATCTACTACATCATCATCATCATCCACAATAATATTATCCTCTTTCGAGGGGTTAGTCTCATCAAACGAAACATGTATGGATTCTTCAATAGTAAGAGTACGTTTATTGAAAATTCTAAAAGCCTTACTTGATAGAGAATATCCAAGAAATATACCTTCATCGGATTTCTCATTAAACTTACCAAGGTTGTCCTTGCCGTTGTTGAGAACGAAGCATTTGCATCTGAATATGTGGAAGAAAGATATGTTGGGTTTCCTTCCCTTGAATAACTCATATGGGGTCTTCTTGAGAATAGGTCGAATATTGACACGGTTACTTACCAAACAAGTCGTGCTAACCGCATCTGCCCAAAAATATTTAGGAAGATTTGAGTCGCTAAGCATTGTCCTTGCAAGCTCCACTAGTGCCCTATTCTTCCTTTCTACGACACCGTTTTGTTGAGGAGTCCTTGGTGCGGAAAAGTTGTGAGAGATTCCATGCTCTTCACAAAAATCTTCAAATGATGAATTTTGAAATTCGCCACCATGGTCACTTCTTATGGAAACAATTGAGAGTGACTTCTCATTTTGAATTTGCTTGGCATACTTCTTGAATGCTTTAAAGGCATCACTTTTCTGCACTAAAAACAAAGTCCAAGTGTATCTAGAGAAATCATCAACAATAACTAGTGCAAAAACGTTACCTCCGAAGCTTTTTGTTCTTGATGGACCGAAAAGATCCATATGTAACAATTGTAGTGGCCTTGAAGTAGATATCACTTTCTTGGTCTTGAAGGATGTTTTGGTTTGCTTCCCTTTTTGACATGCGTCACAAAGCTTATCCTTGATAAACTTCATCTTCGGAAGACCAACAACTAGATCATGCTTTAAAATTTTGTTCAAATGCTCCATGTGTATGTGAGCAATCCTCTTATGCCAAAGCCATGCCTCGTTGTTGTTTGCCATTAAGCACTTCACCTTTAAGAGAGAGTCATCAAAAGAAATCATAAAAATGTTATTAAATCGTTTACCTTTTAGCAAGAGTTCATGAGTGACTTCGTGTTCTATCAAGCATTCCTCCTTTGTGAAGTTGATTCAGAACCCTTTGTCACACAATTGACTTATGCTAAGAAGGTTGTGTTTAAGGCCTTCCACGTAAAGGATGTCTTCGATGATTGTATGAGGAGATGCACCAATGGTTCCAACTCCAAGAATTCTTCCTTTATTATCATCACCGTAAGTAACGTATCCTTTGGCCTTAAGTGTTAGACTTGAAAATTTGTTGATATCGCCCGTCATATGCTTTGAACAACCGCTATTGAGATATCATTGCGTAGAAGTTGTTTTCAAGCATACCTACAAAACAAAGTCAAGTATTGTTAGGTACCCAAATTGCTTTGGGTCCTTGATAGTTAGTACCATTTTCAACCCACACATAATGCCCTTTAGCAACACCAATGTTGCGCACATAGCAAGCATTAGGTGTATGGCCTTTGATTCCACAATAAAAACAAATAGGTTAAAATTGACTTTTAAATCTAGGAACATATTTTTGTTTCTTAATGATCTTTTTCCTTTTATGACTTTGATGCATAGTTTTAGAATTGTTAGTCTTTTCCTTAACAATTTGTTCACTCGCTTTTATGAAAATGGTTTCACTTGTGCTTGGTTTGGAAAACTTAGAATATCCTAGGCCACTTTTATCATTTGGATATCTTTGGTGCCTAAGAATTTCCTCCAAGCCAATTTGACCTTTTTCATATCTTTCTAAAACTCTTTTGAGTTAAACAATTTAAAGGACAATGACTCACAATTTTTACATGTAAGGCTTTGTTTTTCATCCATTATCTTTTGTTTTTCATTTTCAATGTATTTTTCAAAAGATGCATTTTGTTCTTCTAAAGATAATATTTTTTTCTTTTGGGATGAAATATTTTTGTACAAAGTCTTACATTCCTTTAGAAGTTCATCTATGACTTCTTGTGCATCATTTTCATAAATTGAAAAGTTGCTACTAACCTCGTCATTTTCTTCATCGGAGTGATGTGACGCAATTAACGCCATATTTGCACATTCGTCGCTTTCCGATTCCGATGAGGAACTAACTTCATTGTCATCCCATGCGACATAAGCCTTTTTATTTTTGAAGTCCTTCTTGCCTTTGAATCCTCCTTTCTTCGCAAGTCTTGGACAATCCGGTTTTATGTGACCTTGCTTTCCACATTCATAGCATGTAACTTCTTGATTCGATGTGGATGTATCCTTCTTCCTGAAATGTTTATTCTTTTTAGGAAAAGAAGAATTATTATTTTTGTTAAAAAACTTACCAAGCTTCTTAATAAGAAGCATGAAGTTCTCATCTTCGGAGATCTCGTCATCTTTATCATCCTTCGTGTCAATCTTCAATGCAATTCCTTTGGACTTTTTCTCTTGACTTTCGTGCTTCTCGAGCCTTCCAAGTTCCAATTCGTGCTCTTGAAGTTTTCCGAATAGAGATGCGGATGTCATTGTTGAAAGACTCTTCTTCTCCGAAATCGCGGTCACCTTCGGTTGCCATTCCCTTGTCAAAGACCTTAGAACTCTTAAATTTAGATCGTCGTTGGTGAAGGTCTTTCCGAGTGCAATCAAATGGTTGGTTAGATGAACAAATATTTTTTGTAAAGCCACAATAGATTCTCCGGGCTGCATGCGGAACATTTCATATTCTTGACTCAACGTGTTAAGCCTTGATCTTTTAACTTCTGTTGTTCCTTCATGTGTTTCTACCAAAGTATCCCAAATCTCCTTAGCCGATTTGCATTGTGATACATGAAAAAATTCGTCCATACTAAGAGCGCTTTGAAGTATGTTGATTGCCTTCTTCTCATTTAGGATCTTCCTTTTATCATCTTCATCATACATATTCTTCAACTTCGCGATTCCAACACCGTTGATCACATTGACAGGATTATGCAGACCTTCTTCGATTGCTTCCCATATGCCTTCTCCTTGGGCTTCAAGATGTGCCCTCATTCTGATTTTCCAAAAGTCGAAGTATTCGCCGGAGAAGAGCGGAGGCTTGTTGCTAATTCCACCATCTTTGAAAACAGGATTCGAGTTTGCGGAAGCCATAAGGATCTTGTAGGAACAGGTTACCTAAACCTGCTCTGATGCCAATTGTAAGATCAGAATGCGCCTAAGAGGGGGGTGAATTAGGTGTTATAATTTTTCTCTATTCTTTTTCTTTGATGGATAGATTTTTTCTTTTAATTGTGTATGGAAGGAAAGCAGTAAAGCAGAAAATAAAAGTGACACGGAGAATTATCCTGGTTCCCTTCACAGTCCGAAGGTACATCCAGTCCCCTTTCAATTCGAAAGAGATTTCCACTAGTTTTTAGAAAAAGTACAACCTATCACACCTTCAATGGTGAGGCCTACTTTCTAAACAACTAAGCAACTTTGTGTGTAAGAACAATCCTCTTGCCACACACACCCTTGTGTCCAACAATACTGGATCACAAGTCACAAATAGAAAAAACCTTTCTATACTTTTTGTAATTTTGAGTGAGTAATACAAAGATTGGATATCAATAATGATCTTCTCCTATGTACACAAATCACTTTTCAAATATCAATACAAGTGTTCAAACATGCAATATGAAAGATGATGATCTTATGAACACTATTTAGAAGTATAAAAATATTTGAATTTTTAGTGAATTTGATTTAAGAGAGTTTCATAAAAATTCTAGGAGGTGTTTTTTGAATTTGAAAAAATTCATATTTTATAATATTCAAGACACCCTTTTGAAAAGGTATAACAATTATGAAACAAAATAATTTTTTTTAAGAGATATATTCAAAAGGTGTGAGTTCAAATTCAAAAGAAATATTTTTCAAAAATCTTACAGTGTTAACCGGTTAACCAAATGGTTAACCGATTAACGCCTATAAACGTTAACAGGTTTGCTGAAAAATTGAAGCCGTTAACCGGTTAACCAAATGGTTAACCGGTTAACACTATTAAAAAACAGAAACATATTGTTTTCAAAAGTGTTAAACGGTTTGAAAAATTAATCAAAGTATTTTATGCATTATGCTAACATGTGATCTAATGAATGAACACTTGTACATCAATTTAAAAGAGGGATTGATGTACCTAAACAAAAACGTCCAAGCTTGAAGTAAAACGATGATGCATAAGAAGCTTGATCGCAATGTCGGTTGCTAGTAGCTTGATCATGTTGGAGCTCTTGACTTTTTGCAGATCTGAAATGCATGTGGCGTGTTGTCTTCATCAAAATCTTCGAGGTTGAAGGCGTGCTTCTACATTGGTCATTTAGTCCAACGATTGTAGAACCTACCAAAACATGATAATAAGACTCGTTGTTAGTTGGTTCAGAGGTATCTGGTGCTGAACTTGGTAGGTCGGATTATGGTCTGATCCCCCATAACTACAATTGGGTAAGTAAGGGGTTATGCCACTTAATAACCAGAACTCCATGCAAAAAGGATCAGAGTCACTAACCGATCGCCTTACAATGAGTGTGTAGAGATAATATGCTTAATGTGATTGCATTAGAATGAAAGAGAGCAAAAAGAAGGACGAATAAGTTAGGCTTAAGCATAATTTCATGATTCATATTGGTTTGTATAGGAGGGAGGCTTATGACCGCATAATTGTGGATTTATGTTCTTAAGATATCCTTAGTGTGCAAGATTAGTACCTATCGATGCAATCTTAACCGAATAAGAGTTTGTAGCCTAGAATGAGTATCTGAATGCTATTGATTTTCATGAGTCTTGATATTATTTTGCTCGGAGTGCAAAAGTTCAAGTGTGGAGGAATTTAATCAGTGCATTTTGATGCACATTCTTCTACTGTTGTACTTAGGCATTTCTTTAGTTTATTTTATTATTTTTACTATTTTAATGTATTTTTGTATTTTAGTTTATTTTTTCGCTTAATTTAAATTTGTATTTTAATTTCAGCATTAATAGTTATTTAATACATGTTCACAGTGCAGACCATAACATAAGCTATGAGTATCGAATTGACACGTTCTACCAGGCGTTGGAAAGCTAAGACAAAGAGCTACAAGTTTTGTGTTTTGACCGAGAGTTGATTCATAGTGTAACAATGTTGAATAATTCATTGAAATTCCAGACTTTAAAAATAATTAGTTTTTGGCCGGGTTTTTTTTAATCTTTTCGACCCAGTTAGGTTAGAACCCGAAATTTGATGTTTCTCCTTTAACCTAGAAGTCATGTTACGGTTCATCGGGATCTAGCTTTCACTTTCTTTTCATGATTTTTTGTTTTGTTTTGTATGAATTTCATGGAGAATTAATTCCCGAAGGCAATTCTACTGCTTAGAGGATCCATCGCTTTGAGGTTATATTCTGATACCAATATAATTTTAATTCTGCTGAATTCTTTTCTATGAAGTCATTTGGTTAATTTGAATGCAATCATTTGCTTAATTCGATTGTGTTCATATGATAGAATTAATTAAATTCTATTGTATGCATGTTCCTAAATTTAATTACGTGTTGTCGTTTGTTTAATTCGTCAACTCGTCATATTCTTAACTGTTTGCTTAATTCGGTAAACATGAACATAATTCGTATGATTTTGTTAAACGCTTGTCTAATTGATATAATCGAATAAGATTGAAGTCGTTTAGAGATTGATGTTATAATAGTCTATGATAAGTCGGAACCCAGATCAATAAGATTAGTCGTTTTATCTTATTTTCATAATCACTTATTTTAATCATTTTTTCTCCTTATTTTTCTAAATCGAAATCTAAACCTCCATTAATCGTTATTTAATCAGTTAAATTCTCAACAAAAATCCTTGTGATATGACATCCAACTTGGTGACAAACATTTAAAAGGAGATCATTACATCACATATGTTTGTTGGTTTAGTCATTATCAGTTTGACGGAGTCCAATAAATAGTATTGCAGTATTTGTTTAAAAAAACACGCTTTCTAAAAGCACGCGTTAAGACTTCCAACTGGAAAAAAAAATATTTATTAGAAAAGTTTAATATTACGATTTTAAATATATTAAATATACAACATTTTCTAACTAATTTTTATATTTAAATAGTACATTCAAGACGCTAGTTAACGTTTACCTTTTTTTCAACAAGAGTCCTAAAGACTTGAATCACCTCTCAAAATTTCATGTTTCAATTGTTAAATATAAACAATTTTTGTATTTGACCAATCTATACCAAATTTTGCTTTGGTTTTAACTGGAACCTCTATAAATAAACAGTAAAATTGATTCCTAGTTCCCAAAATCAAATACCATGAATTAACATTTTTTTTTGGTAAAAAAAAAATTAATTTTTTTTTCATGATTTGATCTCTCATTTTGTGAATAGCGTAAATTATTTTGAGATATTTGTATTGCACCTAATAGTATTTTTGTGATTTTTTTAGAATAACCGCATATTTTTAAATTAAATATCATAATAATTATGTTTCTAAATAATTTATAAAAGTAATTATATTTATGTTTAAATAGTATGTACGTCATATCATTTGACGTATAACAATAAAATGATTTTTTTTAATTTTATTTTGAGTTGATCTCATATGCCAATTAATATGGTTCATGCATTTTATTATTATATTTTCTTAAAATACACTTATATATCATTTCATTTTTTTAATTTTTTATTTTAAATACCCTTATACGTCAATTTGACTTATGAGTTGTTAATTTTTTTCTTTAAATATTTGGTCTCATTCACCACTTCAATTGATGTATGAATTTAGTTTATTTTTCTAAATATATTATTAATAATAAAAAATGAATTTAAAAAATAGTAATAAAGAAATAATAGAAAATAAATGAAAGATGTTATTATTTAAAATTAACTATTACAAAAATCAATGCCCCACACGTTCGAGATATCCCCTAGTTCCACATCCACGTGGATGACCCCGTCTCCGAGCTCTAACACGAGTTTGTTGAGGTGTTTGTGGTCTTTGTGTGTTTGATTGATGATATTGTTGTTGGTCTGAGGATTCCAGAGTATTTGATATATTTTCAACCATTTGTCCCCAATAGCCTGAGGGATTGCTGCCAACGGCACTACCATAATTCAATTTAGTGCTCATGTTTTCAAAGTTGGATCGTTGAGATTGGGTTGGACGAGGACGGTACAATTAGCCTAATTGGTACATTGACTCGTTTCGGGAACGAATCAATGGTTCTTGAGGGGTAAGATAATTGAATATGTGTTCTTGGGTGCTCATTGGTTGAAGGCTATGGTGGACTAGGGTGGAGTGGAAGGAGTTATCAGGGGTATATTTGTGTGGGTTAGGCTCTTGTTGTTGTGATTAGGCGTGTGGCAAGAATGAGTTGCGGGTTTGGATGAATGGTGGATGAGTGTTTGAAGTTGATGGTTGGAATTGGGTGGCTAGATCATGGTTTGAGGTTGGTGGTTGGGCGAATGCCGCGACTTCTATTCGTGGTTCAATCAAATACGGTTGAGCAGACATCCAATGTTGCGTTGTAACCAACCTAAACCAAATCAAATATTGTTGAGTTGGTCTAACATTTTGCACGACGGGGTCATTTAAGACGTGTTGGCGGCGATATCTCCATTGTTAACGCAACTACTAACTTGAATTCATTTCGATTATTTAATGCGATTTCCGATTATCGCTCACGGGATTTTCATCCTAGTACAAACGCGAAAGTGGCGCGGAAAAGGTAGAGTCGCCAGCCAGACATTTTTATCCCGAAGGAACGGGAAAGGTAATGCTACACAAACCTGGGGAAGAAGGAAAGGACAAGGTCCTGCGAACCAAAGATCTGGGTTCGGGAGTCGGTTACGACCTGGGAAGGTATTAGCACCCCAGATCGTCCGTCGTACCCGACGGGATCCACGCTGGCTTGCTTGTTTCAAAGGGTAAGAAATAAGATGTTGCTGAACAAAACTGCTAATTGGAACTGGAATGAAATGAGAAAGGGAACTGGAGAAAGAGAATAAAATGGAAGAATGGGGAAAATGTTGGGAAAATAAAGAATGTGATCGAACGGGCCCTACCCCGCTGCCTACGTACCTCATCGGGATAATGAGGATCAGAGCCGACGTAGTTCGTCTAACTAAGGCGGGAACTATTTGTTTGTGATTTTTATAGTTGGAACTGTGTATGTCTATGCTCAGGTGTAGCAGGCTCGTCTGGTACGAGTGCGTTTACCGTCTTGCATGCGAGACAAGTCGTCGCGAGTTCGCGTTGTGAGTGAATGAGATGAGAAGAGAAGTTCCCGCAGGATAGTCGCTTATTGTGTGTTTTTGTCTTTTATGAGAAATGTTTTGAATTTGTTTGTGAATATTCTCATACTAAGAGCTATCCATCGCGGTAAGTACTTACACCTCGCCCCGAAACGGGACGCGTATAAGCACTCCGCAACAAAGTCTCGTGTCGTACAAGAACATTCGATTTTTATTAAGTGTTTTATTGCTTTTCTTTATGAGATGAGAAAGAAAGACTCAAGTTGCAAAAGGCAAAAACTAAGGGACTAAGACTCAATCCTAATTTTGTTTATTTATTCAAAAGTGGTCTTAATGGTTTATGTGGTTTTCTAATCCTAATGAATGAAAGGAACTAGAAACTACTAGAATTCAACTTACTTGCTAAGGAAGTTAAGTTGATTCTAAGAACAATGGGGAAACCTATACAAGTGAGAAATTCAAATAATAAGACAAAACATTAAAATTGGAATAAAGAAATAAAATCTAAAAAATTGCATATTAAGGTATAAAACCAAAAGTAAGCCTAAACTTCACCTAAATCTATTTATTAGAAATTCTAAGCCTAAGTCCTAAAACTAAGGGAACTATCTAATATCATTATCCTAAAAATCAGTAATTAAACTATACTAAGTCATTTTAAAATCCTAAGACTAAGCCTAATTAAACTAATCCTTAATGGAGCATAATATCCTAAACTAAACTAAATGGATTTTACAATGTAAAAATAGCCTAAAGATTAATACACTAAAAATATTAAAAGTCCTGGAAAAAATATGAAATTAATTCTATAGGGCCCTAAAACTGACTATAATATTGTGCTAAAAAATATCCTAAAAATTCAGAAGTTAACTATGCCTAAAAATCACTTGAATTTACCTAAGGATTAACTACAATTTTGCATGAATTAAGCTACCAAAACAGTGGATAAAATGGCCTAAAAATCTACCAAAACATATCCTAAGTTCTCTTATTGGTCCTCTAAACATAGCAAAAAGAATAGACTAAAAATCCTACAGGAAGTGGAAAAAATAAAATGAACAGAATCATGAGCAATTAAAGGAATTCAATAAAATGCTAATTACACGAAAAATCGAAATTAAATCAAAAATAACCAAAATTCAGAAAATAAAATTGTCACAAATTTCTAAAATAAATTATTAACCTACTGGAATTTTTGTAGAATTTTATCATGATTTCTCCTATTTCTTACTGATTTTAATTCTAATCTATACTAAAACAAAAAATTAAAATCTAAAGAAACAATGGAGGGGTGAGTTTAGTGATTTTTTCTAGTTATAATTCAATGGGCTTTAAGAACCAGGGTGCGAATAGCAAGAAACCAGGGGCCCATTTGCGCAGGAATTGGGGTGCATCACATGGACACTCAGTCAACTACTTTGACTAAAATCTGGGCCACTTGATCTAGGGTTTGCATTATTATTCAAATCATATGTTTTATGGAGTGAGGGAATACGGGACCTATGGTGGATTACCTACACCTGAACGACCATTGGCACTGCCTACCGGACAGTGACAAGTGTCACCTCCGGTGTGGCTAAGGGGATTCCAACTTATCCTATAATCTTATCTTGCAATAGTAACAATATATTTAATCTGAATGAATTGTTTATTAATTTCATTGATTTTTCCCAATAACCTTTTCATATACTTATAATTAATCAATGTTATAAACTCATAGAAAACCAAAAGGGGCTGAACAAACAGAACATAATGAAACGCTTAATTAGTTCTTCTGACCTTCACCGCCGCCAACGCCATCTTCTTCTTTACAAGAGAAAACCTTTGCGGTCCTCCTTTAAACCTCACGAACTCAAACTCCGTCGTTCATCCTTCTTCTTCAATGACGATGATGATCCTCTTCTTCACTCTGCCAGTACAATCCGCCGCCAAGCCATACGTCCGGCCTTCCCAAGCTCGTCTCGTCTCATTTGTCCCTGTTTACGACCGTATTTCAACTCAATTACGAAGCTTTTTGGCGATGTAAGATCAAAATTTCGTCGCTCCAAGGATTCACGTAGGCGACGACGGAGATGCTCATATGAGATCCATATCGCACTCGTCTCACTCTCTTGATCTCTTCTCAATAATCAACATCGCCACACACATCATGACTTCGCCGCCATTTCTCACCATTATCATAGATTCGTCGCCACCACAAAATTGGATTGCAAGAACATCAGAGGATGGTTTCAAATAGAAATACTTGCTTGAAGGTGAAGTTCGTCCAGGTAGGATTCGTGAACTCATTCGTCTCGATCCAACTCTACGACTTTTTCTTCTACTTCGCGATTTCAAATTCGTTTCAGAATGGTATTCATGAATCAGTTTGTTGTTGAATCGAAAGTGCTCTGAAATTGTGCTTTGTGTGATAACTGATGCAGGTCATTATTGTAAATTGCGGCTTTGATGTTGAACCGTGCGATATTGTGGATGTTAGATTGTTGCAGGTTCTGATCCGATGCTGAAATAATCACGGTTGCGACTTCGATGTCGAAGCGGAACCGATTCTTCTTGGATGATTTTCAGCCAAACTGAAATATCGTCGTTGATTGAAGATGTTGATGTTGAAGTTGTTGAAGATGATTTGCTGTTTCTAGAAAGAGGTATGAAGATTTGATGAGAGGATCTTGAAGGTGACGATGAACTCACGGAAGGACGCATTGAAGATGATGCTGCAGAGAGTGTCAGGAATGGGTGCTGAAGGATGATTGATGTTGATGAGTGTCAAGGTTGAATTCAGGATTGAAGGTTGGTGAATCCTTAGCGATTGTTCTTGATGCAGGTCGGAGAATAGTTCGTGACAAATGCGATGATGATGATATCGCAAAGTTGACGATTCGAGAAACGAAAGTATCAGAGAAACGCAAGTAAGCTCGAATCTCTTCTGCTGCTCTGAAACTGATGTATTATCATTGCACTTTTTCTGGTTCACGAATCTTCTTATTTTCCTCATTGCAGATCATGTTAATGATCCTTATTGAAACAAGATCTTGCATTCTTTGTTGCAGTTTATGAAGATTGGATGATGATTGAGGCTAGTGAAGATGTCGGGTTGAAGATTATCATTGAAGAGTGGTTCAAGAACTGGTTTTTTATGAAGATTGGTGGATGAAGGTTTGCTTTGAGATTGATTGCAGAGGATCGAAAATGGTGGCGGTTTTGATCTCTGATGATGGAGCTTTTGTTGAAGATGGAGGAAGATTATGATGAAGGAAAGTGATGGTTGATGAAGATAATATTTTTTAGTGTGTAGGATTCTACTTCTGTTATAAGTTTGTTATATCACTTAGAGATGTAACTGATATTCTCTGGTTTTCTCTCCTTCCCCCATGATTTTTTTCTGATGTAAACCTTTTATCATCCTATTATATCAGTTTTTTTATTCCCTTTTCTATCTGCAGAAATTCTGATTTTTAATCATCCCTCAACTGATACAATTAATTGATATTTTAGTGCTTCTGATATTTCCTCCACTGATAAAATAATTTGATGCTTTATGGAATCAAAAGTAACTAGAATTTTTCTTTTCTCTATTTTTGTATCAGGAAATTGGTATATCTTTTTCTTTTCTTATGGCCCATTTCTTCCAAAAACGTGTTTGGGCTTATGGAAAAGGAATAGCTTTGGGCTCATGAAAAATGAATATGAGTTATAGGACGGTTTTGGATAAGGTTCATATCAAATGGATAAAATAGTTTTTAATAATAAAAAAAGATTGATGGATATTAAATAATGAACATTGATTTGGACATTTAGAAATTGGTTATTCGAATAATAAAATGGATTGGTGGGTATTAAAATAAAAATATGAAATTGGATGGAATTTGGTTCAATAAAAATGTTAGGAAAATAGATGGTCTAAAAATGGAAAACAAAGGAATTTTTCTAACAATTGGACATGGGCTTAACAATCATGGGTTTTAAAATGTACAAAAATATGGACTTTATTGAATGAATTTGGATAGAAACTTAGAATGGGTTAAGAAAAATGACAACAAATGGGCTTAGAATAATTCTACTCAGGATTTTGCAATGGGATTTGGTGATTTATTTCTTGTATAGAAATGGACCGGGCTTAATAAGGTTTAAGAATGCGGATGAAAATGTATACTAAATTCAGATAACAACTTTCAAATAAACCATGGCCACGTGCTTTTCATCCATCGAACCTTTGAACAAAAAAAACTCTTTTCTCCAAGAACTAAGATGCCACGAAAAATCTCCAAACCAATACCCCGAACCAATGTTTCCCGAATCCCTTGGCAATGACATGCTTGAAAACACTTGCGAACACCAAATAAAGGGCTTTGATTACCATGACTCGTTGATGAAGATAGGCGATGCACGGCCAAAATAACTTGGCGCGGGAATCCTAATTAACTGAACTTCAGTTGGTGAGATGTCATTGAGCTTAAACATGAATTAAACCCTAATCAACCTTGATGATGAAATCGATGAATCAATGAACGGTCGTTGCAAGTGAGTTTCTTGAAGACTACTTAACCAGGGAAACAAACCCTAACCAGGTAGCAAAAGCATGAGTGGGTGAGGTCATTGATGGCCACGTAACTAAGGTTCTGAATTCATCAGATAACCATATGTTGGGTGCAAAACCCTAATTCCACAATCCATGAACCAAAACTCTAGTGAAGTAGAAACCACAGAACAATGGAAAAACCTGGCTCTTCAGAAAGCATTGATCCCATGCCTGAGGAATGTAATGAAATGCATAATTACGAATGTTATGACCTAATGGAGATGCATATGAACGCGAAGCGTAAGCCAGTTAATGTAATAAATAATGAGGGCAAATTTTGAGGTATTACAGCTGCCCTTATTCAATCATCTGCAAGCCTGAATGAATAATTGCGATAGCTTTTAGACGTTCAAGATATGGAGTGATTGAATACTCGAATAAAACCTGAAAATTTGCACACTGTGAGTAATAAAATATGTTGGGAATAATGCCACCCTCGAATGACAACTCGGATCTTGTAAGAAACCATCCTCAAATGGAGATGCCATGGTATACCGGCCTCAGTCGATAACCAAAAACACAAAGACTGACCTCAGACAGACTTTGCAAAAGAGACAAACTGACCTCAATCAATAAGCTCAAAATGGTCTATCATCCTCGAATGACAGCCACAACAAACACAAACAAGACCAACCTCAGAAGGACTTGAAAAAAAAGAATGCCATCCTCGAATGACAATTTTCAAAAGATCCTCGGATCTAACACGAAACCATCCTCGAATGGAGACGCAATGGTATACCGACCTTAAGCGGTAACCAGAAACACAAAGACTGACCTCAGACAGACTTTGCAAAAGAGACAAACTGACCTCAATCAATAAGCTCAAAAGGGTCTATCATCCTCGAATGATAGCCACAACAAACACAAACAAGACCAACCTCAGAAGGACTTAAAGAAAAGAATGCCATCCTCGAATGACAATTCCCAAAAGATCCTCAGATCTAACACGAAACCATCCTCGAATGGAGACGCAATGGTATACCGGCCTCAGGCGGTAACCAGAAACACAAAGACTGACCTCAGATAGACTTTGCAAAAGAGACAAACTGACCTCAATCAATAAGCTCAAAATGGTCTATCATCCTCGAATGATAGCCACAACAACAAGACCAACCTCAGAAGGACTTGAAGAAAAGAATGCCATCCTCGAATGACAATTCTCAAAAGATCATAGGATCTAAAACGAAACCATCCTCGAATGGAGACGCAATGGTATATCGGCCTCAGTCGATAACCAAAAACAACAAAGAAAATAGGACAAGATGGAACGGGATCGTTGTACATAAACGAGAGCCCAAGCAAATAGGACCGTACAAAACAAGAGCCTGCGACGCGATTGTTGTATAAAACAAGATGCGGAATAAGTGACAAACATTGACTTGAAAAGACAAAGATGTCTGAAAAGATGATATTGGTATCCTTTGTGCGGAGTGCTTCAGGTTGAGAAGATGTTCGTAATATACCTCAAAACTGGCCCATGTTGGCATGCATATGCTTGGATTTGTGGCGTAATGCTCCATGATGATAGAAATGCTTCGTGTTGGGGAATGTAGATGCAATGATGATTACTAGATGAAAATGCAAATGCAAAGGGTCTCCCGATGAGGAGACTGCAAGTATCCCAAATGGCTTGACTGGGGAGAAGTGATGATCACTGCATTGATCTGGTCAATCCTTGTGAGAGGAAACCACTCTGCGGGGAACATTGTTAATGATACACCGGCTCTGAACAGCCGCCACTGCCAAAAATAAATTGGACTTTGAGATTAGAGAGCCAAGACCCTACTGGAGATGGACCCTTCTTGAACTTTGGTGGGGAAGTGGAGACCTCCCGACTTGGCTGGGAACCAAAGGCATGACACTGCTAAGGAAGCAACTTGCTGGGGAGGAAAGACACTCCTTGTACTGCTGGGAATTGCCCCTGTGTTGAAGGGAAGTCTCTGCTTGGGGAAGACACTGATCTTCTGTTGTTACTGTAACACCCTAATTTTCGCCCTAAGATTGTTTCGCATATCATCTGTATTTTGCATACAAACAAGATCACCTGGCTTTCGAGTTTCTTCTCAGATATAGGGTCTATGCTTCACAAGGGATCACCATTATTTTACTGCTTTATATATTTGTTTATATTTACTGATTACTAACAAAAATACAAAAAAATATGTTGCAGTGTTCATCTTCTTCTCTGTGTTGCAGGTGTTCAAAGACAGGGCAGTTGATTCAGATGCGTTTGTCCAATCACAATTCGATTTCAAGTGGATGTTTGACCTAATCCGGTCAAACTATTAAAAGATTGTGTTTGACTGCAAGTTGTATGTGCCGAGGGTTCATTCATCAGGCAATGCGTTTTCAAAGTACAAGTTGGATTGGGTGATAGTTGTTTCTTGTGCGAAGTCTGGTTTGTTCATCAATTATCAGGTTGTGTTTTGTGAGAAGTTTGGTTCGAATCTTCAGTGTTTATCAGTTCATCGGTTCTTAAGCTCATTAGCGATTCATCTGAGGATTTATTTTCCTCAGTTTGGTTTTGAATCATCAGGGCATAATCAGACAGTTTTCAGATGACAGTTGGTTTACTTTGTGAAATATTCAGTTGGGTCTGTGTTGGCTGTATTCATTTCATCAGAGGCTTGTGCAAGAAAAGATCAGGAGTTGGTCGTGGGTTTTAAAAATCATCATTTCATACCTTTTATTCTTTTTCGATCAAACCATTTTTTTTATCCATTTATTCATCCATATGCCTTTTTCCATTACTCCAAATTTAGTCCATTAATCATTTTTTTGATTTCTGACTATTTCATTCTTTCATCCCAATTGCTATTATCTTTCCATTTATCTTTTCATTTATTTTTCATTCATTTTTGTCCAAATTAATTCAAATATTTTTTTTTATTATTTCTACCTTTACCAAAAATCCCTAAAATCACTTTATCATATTATCCATTTTTTTTTATGACCAAAAAATAAATAAATAGAAAACACCCACCAATCCCCTTACCCAATCTCTGTTTATTTCTTTTAGCTTTTGCTTTTAGAATCTTAGGTTTTTATTCGTTCTTTTACCTTTTTCCATTCGGAAATAAAGAAAAGCGCGGTGGCGACTCTGTGTTAATCGAGTTAAGTTAATCAATAGCTTACACTCACGATTTTACCGCTACAGAAAAGTGGCGACTCTGCTGGGGAATAATCTCTAAGCGTATTTAGCCTACTTTGATTTATTTATTGCTTTGGTTTGACTTGTTTGTTATTTGATTGTTCTGTTTTGGTTTTGGTGATCCTCTGTGTGAGATAGATTCTAACCCGGATCTGAGTGACACTTATGATAGGACGACGATATTCGAAGCGATATGTGATGGAGTAGTCCAAAGCAATATCAATTTGATAATCTCCACTCGGTTAGGCTCTCTTGGACTATCAATGTCATGACGAGTAATCGTACGTGGCATTATTTTCCGACCTTGAGCTGATCATACTGAGGACCTTAGAACCCTTAACCCATCTAAGCCAATTTAGGAACGTAGTGCGGAAGCTGTCTGGATGTAAATCTAAGGCGGTTGTCACGCGATACTACACTCGGACGAGGTCTATTTTAAGAATGTTATCGGTTGGGGAGTAATCCAACGTACCGATGATATTCTAAAGATGGCTGTTAACTCCGGGCACCTCTATTAGCACCCTTTTGGTTTCTTGCAGGTACAATAAAGACAAAACCTTAGTACTTACCTGTTTGGGTTGGTGTTCTGTTACCTTGACTTCATGCTCGTGACTCGGAACCTAAGCATGTGTGCCTTGTGTGATCTTGTTTGTGTTTGTTGCATACATGCCATCATAACATTCATGAGCATTGTTCGTAAGATTTCAAAGGACTTATAAGGACTTTTGCAAAATTTCAGATGTCCATGGCTATGACTTTTGAAAGGAGGAACACAAAGAAGTACACTTTCAAGAATCCTAATGTTGTAGAGTTGAGAAAGCTAGGAGCTTTGGTTGTTGATACCCAAGAGTTCCGAAGATTTCATGGAAAGCTGTTGTATATGTTGGATCTTGATGTACCTGAGGGGATTCTCCCTACTTTGGCTCAGTTTTATGACCCGTTGCACCATTGTTTCACCTTTCCGGATTATCAGCTTGTGCCGACTTTGGAGGAGTATTCTCATTGGTTAGGTTTGCCTATTCTGGACAAGGAGTTTCTTTTCACTGGTTTAGAGAAGGAGCTCACTATCAAGGTCATCGCCAAAGCACTTTTTCTTAAAGAATCTGATCTCAATGGGAAGTTTCTTCCAAAGGGGAGTGTTCGTGGTATTAATGCCACGTTTTTGATGGGAAAGGCTTCTACTTCACTTACTTTGGGTCACAAGGATGAATTTGAGGCTATTCTTGCTTTGCTTATCTACGGGATTGTCTTGTTTCCGAACTTGGATGATATTGTGGATGAGAATGCTATTCAGATCTTCTTGAAGAAGAACCCGATTCCTACTTTGCTCGGAGATATGTATCATGCTTTTCATTATAGGACTTCCAAAGGTGATGGAGAGATTGTTTGTTGTGCGCCTCTTCTTTATAGGTGGTTTATTTCGCACCTACCGAAGTCGGATGTTTTCAAGGACAATAGAGAGAATCGAAGATGGTCTCAGAGGTTGATGTCGCTTTCTCATAAGGACATGTCATGGTATAGTTCTCATTATGATACTGGAGTTCTCATTGATAGTTGTGGAGAATTTCCTAACGTACCTCTTCTTGGTACACGTGGGGGAATTAGCTACAACCCCATTTTGGCTAGACGACAGTTCGGTTATTGTTTGAAGGATGTTCCAAACAATCTTGCCTTATCCCGTTTATTCTTTCTTAAATGGTGCTGATCATATAGAGATGAAGAAAAGGATTGCTCATTCTTGGCATGCTGTTCATAGGAAAGAGAGAGGTCAATTGGGTAGACAACACCTTCCTCCTTCTGATTGTTATATTCAGTGGGTTCGATCTAGAGCTTCCAAGCTCAAGATGCCTTATCCACCTGAGGAGCCTATGTTTCCTATATTGCCTTTGTCTTATTTTCTACCTCCCGTTGATGAGAAGTTGGTTCTTCAAGAAGAGTTAGAGAAGATGAAGAAATAAAAAGAAGATTGGCTACTTGAGAGGACTACTATGCAGGAGCAGCTTAAGGAGAAGGATGATCTTATTGAGCTACTCGAGCGGCGCGTCACGAAGAGGCCGAGAGAGGATTTATTTTCCTCTAATACTCCAGCTACTATTCCTCCTACTTCCAGTGCTTGGAAGGCCATTGTCGACAAGTTGGTGAAGGATAAAGAAGATATGGAAGAGCGGTACAAGAATGAGATCAAGAGGATTCGTATGAAGTATCAGCCAGGATTCGGGACTTCTTCGGATATGATTCCATAGGCTTATTTTACTTTTCCTCTTATGTATTAGGATTATTGATGTTTGTACTTCATTTGTAATCCTCACTTTGATATTAATGAGAATGAGTTTTTTAAGTATTTCAAAAATGTCTCTTTATAAATATTGAAAGTTAACTTATAATCCTTTGAAATCTTTGCATTTGCATATGCATAGCATGCATCATATTCGCATTTGTCTTGCTTTTTGAGTGTTCTCCAGGGATCTTATTGTTGTTCTTGGTCTTCATCCAGTGTTCCTGTCAAGCTGACTCATCGATTCGATACTCGAGCTAATCGAAGAAGAGTGATGGATACTTTGCAACAAGAGAATCGCGAGCTGCGCGAAGAGGTTACTTATTTGAGGGAAAGCTTGGAAAGAGTGACTGCTATGATGGAAAATTTGATGGCTGCTCAGAATCAGCCACCTCCTAGTCCTCCTGTTCAGAATACTGTCATATCCGAGGGTGTTACCGCATCCATTCCTGTTGAGACTGTTATCTCTCCTCGCCACCGTATACCTTCTAGAACGCCCTGGGGCATGCCTATTGACTTTTTTCCTGCTGGATATCGTCCTCCTCATCGTCCAGAGACTGCTGCATTTAATAATCTCCCACAGCCAGTTTGGACTACTCTTCCTCCAATTGTGACTACTGGACCGCCTGTTGTGCACAATGTTCCGCATCATGATGAAATGATTTACCATGATGAGCCTAGTGAAGGCGCTGGAGTTGCTGAAAGACTTGATGACTTCCAGGGACGCTTTGTTGAGATCCAGAGGGAGATGAGAGCTTTGAAGCACAAGGATTTGTTTGGAAAAGATGCTTATGACCTTTGTCTGGTTCCGAATGTTAAAGTTCCTTACAAATTCAAGTTGCCAGAGTTTGAGAAGTACAAAGGCAACACTTGTCCGTTGAGCCATCTGACGATGTATGCAAGGAAGATGTCTGCTCAGACTGATAATGATAAACTGCTGATTCACTATTTCCAGGACAGTTTGACTAGTGCGCCTATGAGGTGGTATATGAGTCTGGATAATAGCCAAATCAAGACCTTCAATGATTTGGGAGAAGCTTTTGTGAAGCAGTACAAGTACAACGTTGATATGGCGCCTGATAGAGATCAACTCCGTGCTATGTCCCAGAAGGACAAAGAGACTTTTAAAGAATATGCGCAGAGATGGAGAGAGCTGGCAACCCAGATTGTTCCTCCGTTGGAAGAAAAAGAAATGACGAAGATCTTCTTGAAGACGTTGGGTTCTTTTTATTATGAGAGGATGATAGCAAGCGCTCCCTCTGACTTCACTGAAATGGTAAGCATGGGGATGCGTTTAGAAGAAGGTGTCCGTGAGGGACGTTTGACTCAAGAGAATAGTAATGGTTCAAACTCCAGAAGGTTCAACTTCGGGAAAAAGAAAGAAAATGAGACTAATGCAGTATCCCGTGAAAGTTATAGAAGACCTCACAGTCGTGTGAATCACCATTCGCAGCATGTGGCTTCTGTTACACCGATGATTAACATGGCTCCAACTGTGCCAGCAGTTCCAAAGTTCCAACCTCGTTATCAGCAACCTTCTGTGCAACAAGGTGGTAATCAACTAGCTCGAACCAAGACCAGTTTTGATCCTATTCCTGTGCCGTATTCAGACTTGCTTCCATCCTTAATTGCAAAGAATCTTGTGCAAAATCGTCCTCCACCTCCAGTTCCAGAGACCATTCCATGGTGGTATAAGCCAGAAGCTCGATGTGCTTTTCATCAAGGTGCCCCGGGGCATGATGTTGAGAACTGTTATCCACTAAAGTTCGAAGTACATAAATTGATGAGGAACAATGTTCTGTATTTTAATGATGTTAATCCTAATGTGCAGAAGAATCCGTTTCCGAAGCATGGTAATGCGTCTGTGAATATGGTTGCTGGTTGTCCTGGACTGTTCAAAATCTATGAAGTTCGACATATCCGAAGATCTTTGGTGGAAATGCACGCTTTCTTGAGTGAATATCACGATATCGATCATGACTATGCTGGATGTTGTATCTGCTCGGTGAATCCTCGTGGTTGCATGATTGTGAAAAGAGATATCCAGAAGATGATGGACGATAAGCTGATTGAAGTAACAGCGAAGAGAGATGAATATGAGAATGAAGTGAATGTCATTATGCCTCATTTCAATCTTCCTGAGAGTGCTGCTCCTGAAAGGGTGGTGTTTTCTTTTGATAGTCGCAAGACTGTTGTTACTCCATTGGTGATTAATGTACCTGGTCCAATGCCTTATGAGTCTGACAAAGCTGTTCCATACCGGTATAATGCTACGATGATAGAGAATGGTAGGGAAGTTCCTCTTCCTACTCCAAAGTCTGTGGTTAATATTGCTGATGTGACGAAAGTTACCCGAAGTGGTAGATTGTATGCTTCAGACCCTCCGAAAAGAGTTGAAGATACCAGTGCAAGCAAGCAGATTATGGATGCTGTTGTCCAATCGAGCCAATCTGGTAATAGTGATGATGAGGTACTAAAGTTGATAAAGAAGAGTGAGTATAATATTTCTGAGAAGTTATTGCAGACTCCCTCGAAGATATCAGTGTTGTCTCTTTTGATGAGTTCCGAGGCTCATAGGCAGTCATTACAGAAGATTCTGGATCAAGCCTATGTTGACCATGACGTGACTGTTGATCAATTTGATAGCATTGTGGCGAATATTACATCTTGCAACAATTTGAGTTTCTGTGATGATGATCTGCCTGAAGAAGGAAGAAATCATAACTTGGCGTTGCACATCTCGGTGAATTGTCAAGAAGATGCTTTATCTAAGGTGCTAGTTGATACTGGCTCGTCTCTGAATGTTATGCCAAAGTCGACATTGTCAAAGCTTGCGTTTCAAGGTGCTCCCATGAGGCACAGTGGGATTATAATGAAGGCGTTTGATGGGTCGAAGAAGACAGTGATTGGAGAGGTGGATCTTCCTATTCTTATTGGACCGTTTATATTCAAGATTACTTTTTAAGTAATGGATATACGTCCCGCATATAGTTGTCTCCTAGGAAGATTATGGATCCATGAGGCAGGCGCTGTAACATCCACTTTTCATCAGAAGTTGAAGTTTGTGAGAGAAGGTAAATTGGTGACCATTGAAGGTGAGAGGGCGATGCTTGTGAGCAATCTGTCTTCTTTCTCTTATATTGATGCTGAGGAAGAGGTGGGAACGTCGTTTCAAGCTCTTTCTGTTGTGAATAGTGTTGTTAAGAAGAATGCCATGCCCATGTCCTCTTTCAAGGATGCTATGCGAGGGATTGAAGTTGGTCAGTCTGATGGTTGGGGGCGAATTATTGATGCTGTAGACAACAAGGAAGGTTTTGGTATCGGCTTTGCACCTGGTGCTGTTATCAAAGAACCAAAGACTATTCAAGAAGGCTTCCGAAGTGCTGGATTTATCAACGATCATTCTGCTGCTACCATCATTGATGATGATGATGATGAAGAAATGCTTGACTTCGTGACGCATGGAAATATTTGCCAGAACTGGATTGCTGTTGATGTTCCTTTTATCGTTCATTCTTCAAAGTAATTTGTTTTTTATTTCTTTCAAAAAATCCTTTCACTCTGCCCAAGGTGAAAGTGATGCTTGTCGGGCTTTGTTTCAAATTTGATCATCATCAATAAAATGTTATTTTGTTATTTCCATATGTGTTTTTCATTTTTTGCTTTATTCTGAAAAATGGTAACATAAAAAACCCAAAAAAATATAATGATTGTGTATCTGCATATTGTTTGCACTTTTGTTCATGCTCTAAAATAAAAATAAAATCATTGTGCAGATTGATTGATAAACCCATTGAAAACAATGATCCTATACCCTCTCCCAACTTTGAATTCCCTGTGTTTGAAGCTGAGGAAGAGGATGATGAAGAGATTCCAGATGAAATTTCTCGGTTGCTTGAGCACGAGGAGAAGATTATTCAGCCTCATGGAGAATCTATAGAGATGGTCAACTTGGGTTTTGAAGATGAAAAGAAAGAAGTCAAAGTTGGAGCATTGCTGGATCCTGATGTTAAGAAGAGGATTATAGAGCTTCTCAGAGAATATGTTGATGTATTTGCTTGGTCTTATCAAGACATGCCAGGTCTTGATACTAATATTGTGGAGCATAGATTGCCGTTGAAGCCCGAATGTCCACCTGTGAAGCAGAAGCTCAGAAGAACGCATCCAGACATGGCAGTAAAAATCAAAGAGGAGGTTCAAAAGTAGATTGATGCAGGTTTTCTTGTGACGTCAACTTATCCCGAATGGGTGGCCAATATTGTTCCTGTTCCGAAGAAAGACGGAAAAGTCCGAATGTGCGTAGATTACAGAGATTTGAACAAAGCCAGTCCGAAAGATGATTTTCCATTGCCTCACATTGATATGTTGGTAGATAATACGGCTAAGTTTGATATGTTCTCTTTTATCGACGGATTTTCCGGTTATAATCAAATAAAGATGGCACCTGAGGATATGGAAAAGACCACATTTATTACACCATGGGGAACATTCTGCTACAGAGTGATGCCCTTTGGATTGAAAAATGCTGGTGCGACGTACCAAAGAGCTATGACTACACTTTTCCATGATATGATGCACAAAGAAATCGAAGTATATGTTGATGATATGATCGCCAAGTCGAAGACTGAAGAGGATCATGTTGAACATTTGCTGAAGTTGTTTCAGAGATTGAGAAAGTATAAGCTTCGTCTGAATCCGAACAAATGCACTTTTGGTGTACGTTCTGGAAAGTTGCTAGGATTCATTGTCAGCCAAAGAGGCATCGAAGTTGATCCTGATAAGGTAAAAGCTATTCAGGAAATGCCTGCTCCAAGAACCGAAAAGCAAGTCAGAGGATTCTTGGGCCGCTTGAATTATATTTCGAGGTTTATTTCTCACATGACTGCCACATGTGCTCCGATTTTCAAATTGCTTCGAAAAGACAAAGGTTGTGTCTGGACAGATGATTGCCAGAAGGCATTTGAAAGTATTAAAGAATATATGCTTGAACCTCCTATTTTGTCTCCTCCGGTGGAAGGTAGACCGATGATCATGTACTTGACTGTGTTGGAAGATTCCATGGGTTGTGTGCTCGGTCAGCAAGATGAAAATGGAAGAAAAGAACATGCAATTTACTACTTGAGTAAGAAATTCACTGATTGTGAGTCTCGGTATTCCATGCTTGAAAAAACTTGTTGTGCCTTAGCTTGGGCTGCAAAGCGTCTTCGCCAGTATATGCTGAATCATACGACTTGGTTGATCTCTAAAATGGATCCAATCAAGTATATCTTTGAAAAGCCTGCTTTGACTGGGAGGATTGCTCGTTGGCAAATGTTATTATCAGAATATGATATCGAGTACCGAACTCAAAAAGCTATAAAAAGTAGTATCTTGGTTGACTATTTGGCACATCAACCGATTGATGATTACCAACCTGTCAAGTTTGATTTTCCAGATGAAGATGTGATGTTCCTGAAAGTGAAAGATTGTGATGAACCTTTGATTGAGGAAGGGCCGGAGCCTGGATCTCGATGGGGTTTAGTTTTTGATGGTGCTGTGAATGCACGTGGAAGAGGAATTGGGGCAATGATCATTACTCCCCATGGTTCACATATTCCTTTTGCCGCAAGATTGACTTTTCCTTGTACCAACAATGAAGCTGAGTATGAAGCCTGCATTATGGGTCTTGAAGAAGCTGTCGATCTGAGGATTAAATATCTTGATGTATATGGAGATTTTGCCTTGGTGATTAATCAGATTCATGGCATGTGGGTAACCCATCAACCTCACTTGATCCCCTACAGAGATTATGCCAGGAAGATATCGACTTTCTTCACCAAAGTTGAGTTTCATTATATTCCTCGTGATGAGAATCAGATGGCTGATGCGTTAGCAACTATAGATTCTATGATAAAAGTGCACCAGTGGAATGATATTCCCATGATCAGTGTGAATCGACTGGAAAGACCAGCTCATGTGTTTGCAGTTGAGGAAGTCCACGATGACAAGCCTTGGTATCATGATATTAAATGTTTTCTCTAGAGTCAAGAATACCCGCTTGGGGCATCTGATAAGGATAAGAGGACTTTGAGGAGATTGGCAGGCAATTTCTTCCTGAATGGAAATGTACTTTATAAGAGAAATTTTGACATGGTCTTGCTCAGATGCGTGGATAGACACGAAGCAGACATGTTGATGAAAGAAATTCATGAAGGATCTTTTGGCACTCATGCCAATGGGCATGCAATGGCTAAAAAGATGTTGAGAGCAGGTTACTATTGGCTGACAATGGAATCTGATTGTTGCAAGTATGTGAAAAAGTGCCATAAGTGTCAAGTGTATGCTGATAAGATTCATGTGCCACCAGCTTATCTCAATGTGATTTCTTCCCCATGGCCGTTCTCCATGTGGGGAATTGATATGATTGGCATGATTGAACCCAAGGATTCGAATGGACATCGTTTCATTCTTGTGGCAATTGACTACTTCACCAAGTGGGTTGAAGTGGCATCGTATGTTAATGTGACCAGACAAGTCGTGGTTCGGTTTATCAAGAATAATCTTATCTGCAGATATGGTGTTCCGAATAGAATCATTACTGATAATGGTTCTAACTTGAACAATAAGATGTTGAAAGAGCTTTGTGAAGATTTCAAGATTCAACACCATAATTCCTCTCCTTATAGACCGAAGATGAATGGGGATGTTGAAGCTGCAAATAAAAACATTAAGAAGATTATTCAGAAGATGGTTGTGACATACAAGGACTGGCATGAGATGCTCCCTTTTGCTTTGCATGGGTATCGTACATCTGTCCGCACTTCAACAGGGGCAACCCCTTTCTCACTTGTTTATGGTATGGAAGCAGTGCTCCCCGTCGAAGTTGAGATCCCATCAATGAGAGTTCTGATGGAAGCCAAGTTGACTGAGGCTGAATGGTGTCAGAGTAGGTTTGATCAGTTGAATTTGATTGAAGAAAAGAGAATAAAAGCTTTGTGCCATGGTCGGTTGTACCAGCAAAGGATGAAGAAAGCTTTTGACAAGAAGGTCAAACCTCGTGTATTCAGAGAAGGCGACCTCGTGCTCAAAAAGATTCAGTTTTTCCTTAAAGATTCTCGGGGCAAGTGGACTCCAAACTATGATGGACCATATGTTGTTAAGAAAGCCTTCTCTGGAGGTTTATTAATTCTTGCAACTATGGATGGTGAGGAGATCACTCACCCTGTGAATGCGGATGCAGTCAAGAAATACTTCGCCTAAAAAATAAAAGAACAGCTCGCTAAGTTGAAAACCCGAAAGGGCGGGTTAGGCAAAAATGAGCGTCTCGGTGGATTGAAAACCCGAAAGGGCGGTCCAGGCAAAAATTAGAGACAAAAACAGAAATAATTATCCCGGTAGATTGAAAACCCGAAAGGGCAATCTAGGCAAAAGTTAGGGATCATGGCAAGTAACTGCGTCGACGGACTGAATCACTTGTAGCAATCGAGGATTTCAGATTCTTGTCCCTCAGAAGAACTTATTCACCAAAGTTTCTTATTCACTCATCCTTGACTGAAGTTTCGGACATAGTGGAGTTCAAAGTTGATAGGGAGAATAGTGATCATTGTATCTCAATGTAGCCCTTTTCCATGTATTTACCATTTTTCAAACTTGTAATGATCCATGGAGTCATGCCATTTGCTGACTACCATTCTATCAATAAATTCGAGCTTTTATCCAATTGATTGCAATTCTTTATATTGTTTCTGTTTACAAAATTTCAATTTATTGTTGATGATGATTTTTGAAACAAATTTAATAAATTTAATTTTTGAAGATTTTAAAAACATTTTTTCTTTTGACATATGAACAAAGAAAGGATATCAACAGTGATTCCAAGAATGGTAAAGTCTGGATATGTGTAACTCGTCTCTCCTAAAGCAGGGTTTGATTCGATTGTGCCCATGTAAAGTTCCTGGATAGTCTTGACCGATTGATGTTAATGATGTCTTGTTCCCCAACCATGATGTTGAATGGAGATTGTATGTATTCCCCAGAAGAGTTGTTGGAAGGGATGTTGAGAATCCCTGGTTGAGTTGTGATTTTCCTCAGCATGTTATCTTTGAATTGAGGAGTATTGGGAATCCCCAGCTGAGCTCATGTTCCTCAGCTTGATTATTTACATCTTTGAATATAGAAGTATTGATATAGCAGTCAGTTTAGAGGTTTTCTTTTACCCTATGTTGGGTACTGATTTAAAATCCCTCATAACTGTGTTTTGGCTATGATGTTAACTTCTGATATCCCCATATGGATCCCCAGTAGGTCTGCATATGTTGATTTCCAACAGGTTCCTATGTGATATTTAGCAAGTCTGGCACTCTATCCCCAGGTGGAGCAAGAGTTGTATGACAGTTATTCCTCGTGAAGTTTGATTTTTATCAAGAATATTTCCATCCTCAGCAGTTTATTGCAGATTACTACCTTTCCTCAGCAGGATGATATTCCTAGCAGATGTTGTATTATCGTGATTTGAGCCTTGTAGTAGGATTTTATTCCTTTGATGGCTTATGATATTCCCCTGCAGATTTCAAGATGAATCTCCAGCATGTTTCCCTGCATTTGTTGCCTTGGGATTAGCCGAGTATCCGGTTGTTGTGGTGTTTACGTCACCTGTTTCTTATTTTTTGTCTGTTTTGTCAGCATATTCATAAGCATATTCATACGCATAAGCATAACATTGTTTGCTTACATTCTTGCGTTTATCATTGTTATCTGCTCTTTGGTGTGGATTTTCCCCACAGAGTGTGTGTGTCGTATTCCTCTCAAGTTTAGAGTGTCGACTGTTAAGCAGAAAGTGTTAATCCTTTCTAATTCCCCACTGAGTTTGTTTCTCGTGGATGATGTTGATTTAGTTTCCTCCCCAGTTTATTATCTGGATGGAATTTTCCCCAGTTGAGATATTTCCTCCTCGGGATGAGTCTTGTTTGACCGTTTCTTTCCAATTTGTTCTTGGATTGAACTTTGGTCCCCTTTTGCGGATACATTTGCTTTGGAATTAAGCTATCAATGTTTGATAGTGGGCAACATGTTCTCCAGCTTGAGTATTATTGCTTTGAGATTAAGCTATCAGTAATCGATAGTGGGTGATATTATCAAATTGATCAAGTTCTTTTACTTGTACTCCTACCCAGTAAATTCGGTAGTCGAGATTTATGCCTCTTACCCAGTAAAAAGGTAATAGAGTTTGTTATTCTTTGATTTAGCTCCTACCCAGTAAATCAGGTAGTCGAGAATGGTTCTACCCAGTAAATCCGGTAGTCAAATTATTTTCCTCTTACCCAGTAAAAAGGTAATAGAATCAGATATTTTCATCTACCCAGTAAAAAGGTAATCTGATTGAGTTTCTACCCAGTAAATCCGGTAGCCGATATTTCTTCTTCTTACCCAGTAAAAAGGTAATAGAAACTGATTCTCTTTTGATTGAATTTCTACCCAGTAAATCCGGCAGCCGATATTTTCTTCTTACCCAGTAAAAAGGTAATAGAAGCTGTTTCCATTTGATTGAGTTCCTACCCAGTAAATTTGATGATCATACTCCTATCCAGTAAATCGATAGTCGAGTCCTTTATATGCTCCTACCAAGTAAATCAGGTAGTTGAGAATTTCTTGCCTAGTAAAAAGGTAGTTGAGGTTATCCCTCCGTATTTTGCTCCTATCCAGTAAATTGATAGTCGAGTCTGTTATATTTCCTACCCAGTAAATCAGGTAGTTGATGATTCTTATCCAACACAGTTATTTCTCCATCTCTTGGATTCAAATACTATGTTTGATTGATTTTCCTGGCAGGGTGTTGATATTTCCCTGGTTGAATTTTGTTCCCTGATTATACCATATCTTTTCCCAAGTGGAGGCTGTTATCCGGTGATTTATTTTCCTGGTAACTCTTTGTCTGTTTGTTGTTTCCCCAGCGGGACTTTCTTCTGTGTCCCCAAGTTTTTTTGCTCTTCTCTGGTGGTCATATTTTCCCCGCAGAGATCTTGGGTTTGCATATCATATTCATATCATATCATTTGTTCTCTTAGGACAAAAATTGGGTTTTCTGTATTTAAATCTCTCCCATCTTGTAGAGACGAAGATGTCAATCTTCATATCTCCGGATTGAAGAAACTTAAATAGGGGCAGCTGTAACACCCTAATTTTTGCCCTAAGATTGTTTCGCATATCATCTGCATTTTGCATACAAACAAGATCACCTGGCTTTCGAGTTTCTTCTCAGATATAGGGTCTATGCTTCGCAGGGGATCACCATTATTTTACTGCTTTATATATTTGTTTATATTTACTGATTACTAACAAAAATACAAAAAAATATGTTGCAGTGTTCTTCTTCTTCTCTGTGTTGCAGGTGTTCAAAGACAGGGCAGTTGATTCAGATGCGTTTGTCCAATCACAATTCGATTTCAAGTGGATGTTTGACCTAATCCGGTCAAACTATTAAAAGATTGTGTTTGACTGCAAGTTGTATGTGCCGAGGGTTCATTCATCAGGCAATGCGTTTTCAAAGTACAAGTTGGATTGGGTGACAGTTGTTTCTTGTGCGAAGTCTGGTTTGTTCATCAATTATCAGGTTGTGTTTTGTGAGAAGTTTGGTTCGAATCTTCAGTGTTTATCAGTTCATCGGTTCTTAAGCTCATTAGCGATTCATCTGAGGATTTATTTTCCTCAAATTGGTTTCGAATCATCAGGGCATAATCAGACAGTTTTCAGATGACAGTTGGTTTAATTTGTGAAATATTCAGTTGGGTCTGTGTTGGCTGTATTCATTTCATCAGAGGCTTGTGCAAGAAAAGACCAGGAGTTGGTCGTGGGTTTTAAAAATCATCATTTCATACCTTTTATTCTTTTTCGATCAAACCATTTTTTTAATCCATTTATTCATCCATATGCCTTTTTCCATTACTCCAAATTTAGTCAATTAATCATTTTTTTGATTTCTGACTATTTCATTCTTTCATCCCAATTGCTATTATCTTTCCATTTATCTTTTCATTTATTTTTCATTCATTTTTGTCCAAATTAATTCAAATATTTTTTTTTATTATTTCTACCTTTACCAAAAATCCCTAAAATCACTTTATCATATTATCCATTTTTTTTTATGACCAAAAAATAAATAAATAGAAAACACCCACCAATCCCCTTACCCAATCTCTGTTTATTTCTTTTAGCTTTTGCTTTTAGAATCTTAGGTTTTTATTCGTTCTTTTACCTTTTTCCATTCGGAAATAAAGAAAAGCGCAGTGGCGACTCTGTGTTAATCGAGTTAAGTTAATCAATAGCTTACACTCACGATTTTATCGCTACAGTTACTGCTGAGGGAGATTTCAACTTCCACCTCTACTGGGGATGATGGATAATATCAAATGAGAATAACTCCTTTTGCAAATAAAAGCTTTGGTCATCTCTCGTTGAGAATGAGAGGTAAGAAGGGTCTCATGTTGGGGATGAGAGAATACAATCTCATGTTGGGGATGAAATGGTGATGATACCATTCTGCTCGGGAAGCAACTTTCTCCTTGTCGCTCCGCTGGAGAAGAGATGGTCTAATGAGACTTGCTAAGGAATTCTGATCAATGAAGCCTGCTGATGAAACAACTCTTGAAGTACTGTGCTGACAATGGCTTTGCTTCCAGCCTTTGGGTTGATAGATTGTCAACTAATCATGAGTGAACAATGGTTCTTTTCAATTTTCAACTCGCCTCAGATTAAGGTCCATCGGAAGAAAAATGTATCAAGAGGATTTTACAGAAAACATGACATACGAAATGCCTCAGTGTCTTCAAAATCTTGGAGAGATTCATCGAATCTCGAAATAACTGCCCCAGATTGAGCGTTCTATGAAAGAAATTTGCCTCGCGAGGATCCATGAAAAGCCTCATATCACCTCGAAATATTCTGCCCTAGTATTTTGAACTTTGGATAGGTGCTTTGGATTGACCGTCTTTGAGAGAAAGTAACTTTTAGTGCTTTTGGGGTGGACTGCCCCAGTACGAGCCTTGAAGTCATCACCTCTGACTGACTGTACTTTGAAGAAAACATCCATACTACATACTCCTGGAGAGATTTGAATCTTGAAGTGATTGCCCCAGTTTGGCTGAAATTTGCACGCATGCCTCGGACTAATGACTCTTTGAGAGATTTGAATCTTGAAGTGATTGCCCCAGTTTGGCTTAACTTTGGAGAGATTGCTCGACATGATTGCCTCAGATTAATTGACTCTTACCACGACTGTTGGGAAAGTCTCCACTCAATGGAGCTTTCTTGAAAAGTACACCTTGACAGATTGTCCTTCGGAAGTTTCAGACTTCTCAACTTGGCAAGATTAAGCTTCTGGACTGAAGTTTCGTATGTGAATTTTTATGATGCCCAAAAAATATATGCAAGCAGAAAATGTTTATTCTAAGAATGAAAATTCTAATGCAACACACATGTTAATCTTGAAGTTTTACTGAAAAAGATGTCGCAAACCTCTGTGAGCGAATCACTGGTTAAGATACGACATTAATTTTTTTGAATAATAGAAAGCATGCACATGCAACACCAACAAAGATCTTTCAACACCACTCATAGGAGTCAGGAACGTGGTCTTGTGGTAGTACGCTCTCAAAAATTACCCTGTTTCAGTTAGGACTTTTGAGGGTTATATCGTGGTCTGGTTCACGGTTATAGAAACAAAGGATATAGGCTCGAAATTTATTTGTGCCCACCCATCTTCGTGATGTTCTCCATTCCTATTTTCAGCTAGCTTTCACAAGCGCTCACTTCTCAAAAAGGGTTTTGTGATGGTTGAGGAACCAATTACACTAACGGTTTAAGAACCAATCAAGTTGTTGTTTGGAGTCAGTCACCCCTTTGTCTTTTGTATCTGTATCACACAACTTTGTTCTTGTTTAAGGATCTTTCTTGTGTAATCCTCTTCGTTTTCCAGCGGGATGCGCTAATTTTTGCCTAAGTCGCTTGTTTTCAAGTTTCAACTTAGCGGGCTTTCTCATCATTTTTTTTATTCTTTTTTTGAACAAATCGTGTGACACTGTTTGTCTTGATTGCTTTGAAAGGGTCGTGACTGTCTCACTTTTTGGTTGATGAGGGATAACCATTGTGGTTTCCGGTCTCTGGACCTCTTGCTTGGGATAACCATTGTGGTTTCTGGTTATTGGACCTCTTGATTTGGTACAACGAAAGGTAATGGATCCTCCTATGTCCACTCCTTTTTGAAATTAGAATTCCCGGTCAAACTAACTGACGCCTACCCTACCCCTGGGTTACATGAAAGGTTTTTTTCATACTAAAAGAAACTCCTACTTCAAGGCTCAAATGGGTTGGCGAGGGTCTATCTCCCTTACATCTCCGGTGTTTAGGATTTGAAACAATGCATGTACATCGTCAACAGGGTCTTTCTCAAAAGAAAACAATTAAAGTTTTTGCGTTTTCATTTCGTCATCCTCCCTCACAGAGTTTAAGCATAATAGTTGGTATTGCAATGCGCATACACAAAATCATGAGTGAATACGAATGGATTACTTCAAGAAAAACATGTGCATTTTATTATGGTTATCGTTCAAAAACAAATAAGTTTCATGCATGCATACAAATGTTTAAACAAACAATATTAACTACAAATGAAAATGCAGTAAAGAAGCTGAACATTGCCGTCAATGAGGAGACTTGACTCCGTATGGACTTATTGCTTACGAAGATGCCCTTGCAAACTAGGATGCCAATTTGATGAGGAGATTTCAATATATGGGCAGACTTCCTGGCATGATGACCTTTGAGTCGATCAAAATTTGAACCTTGTGCCTGAACGCATCACAGTTGTCAAATGGTATGCCTAAATGCCCCTGAGTGGTACTTGCATCTAGCATTCCCACCGTGGTTGCCATTATTGAGGAGGCCTGACTCTGTCGGGATTTATTGCTCTCGGAGACTTTCAACAGTCAGCAGTCTGGATGTTCATTCCATTACAGTTTTGTGTCATATTCCCACTTTTACCTGGTGTGAACACAATAGTCTTGGAGTCAATAAAATTCGGGACCTTGTCTTCACCTTTGCCTCTGAAAGACTTGCAATCTGCAATTAAATGACCAGGTGCCCTAGAATGGTAATCATACTTGGCATTGAAACCCCAAAGGAAGTTTTGTCAGAGATGATCCTGATGCAACTAGCTCAACCAGTTCGAATTTGAGTAAACGAGGAAACTTGTTGCATGTACGACATCAGAATATGATCAAACTTCTTCTCGAGTTGTTCTGGCCTTTACCCTTATGCTCTTCCCCTAGGACACTCTTGGGAAGCTCAGGTTGGATGCTGACAGATGACATCTGGAGGGAAGAGGTTGATAAAGTTAATATATAAGGTTGCTCGCAAAGATCTCATGTGATTTCTTGCCTACGTATCTCCATTGACCAATGGAGAATCAGAGCAGCGTAGTTCCCCTCACTAGGGATGAAAATAGCTTCATTTCCTTGACACTGCATTCAGGATTTCTATAACCGGCTCATCTGAGTCTTCATCTGGTTGACTTCCTCTTTCAACAGTTTCTGATTCTGAAATAAAGCTTGTACCTCTGCCCTGAATGGCCTCATCTGGGTCTTCGACTGGTTACCTCCGCCCAGAGTTATACCTTGATAGTTGTGATTCAAGTTGGCCATTGTGAAGGGAAACCAAGTCATGATACTAATCTGTCTCTAAACACCTGTCAAGAATGCAAGGATGCATGCAAATGCCATGTTCAGTTATTTCTAAGGAATCTATCTACTTTGATTCAAGTTTTGACACATAAAAAGTCCAATGGCATGATTCAGATATGTGATCCTCAGAAATAACTGAACATGTGTGCTAGAATGATATGATGTTATGTATGCAACATGCATGTGATCAATAGTCTGATGCTGGTGTTGAGCAGTGAACCAACTGTCTATATAGAACCACAATAGTGACACCATCTCTGTATAGAACCCCATAACTGAGAACCCAATAACTGTAGAACTGGATCACATAATTGAAAAGTCACTGATGGTGTTGAAACTGAACAACGAGCCAAGTGTCTGTGGAGAGTCATAATAACAGTCACAATATCAGGGTCACAATGGTAATCGCAATAACAATTTCTCTGAATAGAAATCCCGAATCTCTGAATCAAAGAACCATACAATACTGGAAAAGTGGGTATGTTGAAGTTTAGGGTTCCTGCAAACCTGTAAACCCTCCCAATCTCACGGGAGTGCTACTCGGGTCAAACATCACGGACTCTCAAAGCCTGTCGCTCCCGAAGATTTGCATCCCGGTACAAGCGTGAATGGTCGGTGAAAGGAGGGCCAAGATGTCGCTCCCCCGAAAAGACACCGGGTCAGATAGGGTACAGACGCAAACGGTCGGCGAGCATTCTTCAGTACCAACTCCCATGCTATAGCCTTTCTTATGTAGTCATCCGTCTTCTCAATCTTGGTCAGGTGCTCAATCCTGAGCCTTTCCAACCTCTCATTATCTAGACGGCTGTCATTCCTCTCCCAGAGGGTCTTCTTCAAGGCTTCAGAGAGCTGAGTATTCCTCTCTTTGAGTTTCTCAAACACTTCCAAATTGACAGTAGTTGCAGGTTGCACTATTGAAGGTCCGAGTACATCTTCCAAGGTGAATGGCATCCGGGTGATCTGTGCCCTGGTACGAGACCAATTAAGATATTGTGCCCTGGTACGAGACCAATCAAGATACTGTGCTGAAGCTATATTGTTGCATTTGCCCAAAATAGATGTCCCTTTGGTCTGAATGTTGTCCTAAGCCCAGGCTGCCTATCTGACAATAGCAGAGTTGTGTTGGATGTCACAATATAGGGTTTCAGTCAAGTCTTACCCTCTTAGAGGATGAACCAAATCATACCCTAACTGTCTCTTAAAAAGCAAAGGGTTGTAGTTGATGCAACCTTTTACTCCAATCAAAGGCACATTAGGATATTGCCCACAGCTAGTAATGATGTCCTTATCCTTGGTGCTCTGAGTGCACCATCTGATGTCTTCTGATGTCAAGGCAATCAATCACTTAGCCCAATTCTTTGGCTGATGAGGGTTCAGGAAAGTGTCTGATTTTGGCAAATGTATTAACAACCAACAGTAATAGAGGGGAGCACAACATCTGACCAGTCTTCCTCTTTGCTTCTCATTCCTTTGGTGCACTGAATAATAGAAGTCTCCAAGCAAGATAGGCATTGGGTTCCTCAATAATAACAAGTGAATAGCATTCTTGCTTACAAACTTTAGCTCGTCTGCAAACAAGATAACTCCATATATGCTGAGGGCTAGAAGTGCACAAACAACATCCCACTTCCCTACTGCAGCATGCAGGGTGGCCTGGGAGATCAAGAAGTCTAAGTGAAGGCCTGGAACCCCAGCCTTGGTGGTCATGCTCTGATCAATGAGGGCGGGCTCCAAATGTAATGCCTTGGCTATGTCTTCATTCTTGGGAGCAACCATCTCAGGGTTGAAAGGTATCCCTCTCCTGATAGGGACACCTAACAACATGGAAAATTCTTCTAGCAGAGGTCCCAACTAAAAATCAGGGAATGTGAAACATCTAAGAGGGGGATCATAAAACTGCAAGCAAGTATGGATCATGCTCCTCTAGGATGCATCCAGGTCCATGATCATGTCTAATATGCCTCCATAATGTTCCCTGAATAGTGGGACATGATCAGGAGTAATGAGAGACTGGATCTGTCTGATGCCTGTCAGGGTAGGCTCAAAGAAGTGGTATGTGATGTTGCTTTTTCTGGAAGTGTCCATGCTGATAATGGATGCTGGTGAAGAAACTGAGAGAAACCCTGATGAAAGTAACTGCTGAAAACTGATGAAGATAGCTGGAGAAGGTGCTGAAGAAAGGTCTCTGGTGAAGACAACTGGAGAAGAGTCTCTGACAAAGTGGTGAATATGCTGGAGACGATAACTGAAGAAGTCTGAGCAGCAGAATGGGTCAAAACCAACCAAAGATAATATGGTGGATACCCTGTAAAACAAATAGACAAATGTTAAATGATGCAAAAATGATGTATGCAGAATGATATGCAAAGGGTTTGTGAACAAGTGTTGGATCTGTTATCTGCCTTGATAGGGTCCATGTGTTCATAAGTCCGGATGGAGGCTTAGAAATCCAGTGACCAGGTGGGGGGACTCAAATAAAGAGTCACAAATCCAGGGTTTCATAAGAACTGTCCAAAGTGATGTATTCTTAAAACAAAACTGGTAATAGGGTATGATGAGGCCAAGGGTTCCTACAAACCTGTAAACATCCCAACCCCCTCACATGTATTGTTCTAGAATAAGGATCCTCAGACTTGGATCAGTTATGAGAAGTGTAAACACTTCTAACCCGGAGGTACAATGTTTACAGTAACCATAAAAGATCCTCCTCTAATTCACCTCAAATGCTGAAGGTCATAAAAGGTCATCCAGACTTAGAAGGCTTCCTAGATAGCCCTAGTACTACAGGAAATCCGTAGCACAGAGTTCTCAAGAAGAAACCCATGTCTGAACCGTGTTTCATATTCTCGCACCAGACCGAAATGGAATGGGAAAGAATATGAAGCCACTCTAGCCTATGTGTCACTCAGGTCCCCGGTATGGAACCTTAATCACTCAATGATCCCCACACACCAAAGAAACAACAGATCCAGCACGAATGACAAATGACAGTATGAAATGCATACAAACTTTAAATGAAAGCAATAAATAAAGTTGTACAGAAAGCAATAAATAAAGCAAATAAATTAGCACAAGTAGCACATAACACCCCCGTAAACACAAATCAAACAAGTGCTAGGAGGAACCCACAAAAAGAACCAGAAGCCCTGGTTGCAATATAAGGTTCCCCAGCAGAGTCGCCAAGCTGTCGCTCCCGAAGATTTCCATCCCGGTACAAGCGCGAACGGTCGGCGAAAGGAGGGCCAAGTTGTCGCTCCCCCGAAAAGACACCGGGTCAGATAGGGTACAAACGCGAACGGTCGGCGAAAGGAGAAACGAAAGGAAATGAATAGTGTCGCCAGCAAGGCATTTTTATCCCGAAGGAAAGGTAATGCTGCATAAACCTAGAAAGATACGAATAAGACGGTTGCGAACCAGAGAAACTGAGAAAGGGGTTGGTTACAACCTGGGAAGGTATTAGAACCTAGATTGTCCGTCGTACTCGACGGGATCCACGCTCAAAAGATTGTGTTTAAAGGGGTAGGGTTTGTGCTATCTGTGTACAAAAGCTGGAAAAGAGATATACAAGTGCCAGTGCAAGAAAATGAATTGCTCAGGGACTGAGGCTTTTAAAAGAGAATGCTGAAAGAGGGGGAAGACACAGAGACTTTTGTTCGATAACAGTTAAGTTATGCCTATGTATCCTCTCGTGTAATGAGGAAGTCAGAACACGGTAGTTCGACTCAAAGAGACTGAAAGATAAATTGACTGTGAACTGCCTGCTTGCCTATGCTCAAGTGTATGACTTGTCTGGCTCAAGTGCTAATTGTCTTGCATTAGACGGAAGAAGAAAGTTCTCTCTTATGAATGAGTGTGATGAGAAAAGAATCCCGAAGGAGACGATTATTGTTTGTTTTTATGTTTTCAGTCTTTTATTGTTTTTGGAGTTTGCATAAGTAAATGAGCTTAAGCCTAAATCAAAGGTTGTAAACTCATTATATCCTCCCTGATTAGGGATAATGAGAATACTTAAGTATGAGATAAGCATCTCAACTTAATTACCATGATGATGTAGGATTAAGATCATTAACCTATTTGTGATTATTTTAGATGTTTTTTGGGTTTTTGTTTAGTGTTAAGTAATGAATTTAAGCCATAATCAAGGATTAGTGAACTCATTACACCATCCTAATAGAAGGATAATAGATGAGAACACTTATGCTGAGGAAGATACCTCAACTTAATCCATGGTTAGGGATTAAACTCATGACAAAACAAGCCTTTATTAAAGTGGATTTTAATTAAGGGTGAGATTAATAAGTGAGTTTTATGATTTGTAAGACAACTTGAGGGGGACTTGTCCATTAAACACTAGGGTTAGTCCTTCTTAACCAATAAAGGAAGAATTAGAACCCTAATGTAAGGCCCAAGTTACAAGTTAATGTCTTAGTGATATTTAGATGGGTTGATTAAGAGGTTTAAACAGATTAAGGGTTTAACACTTAGGATTAAAGTTATACACTCCATCCTAAGAGAAGGATGCAGGCATAACCCTAATTCTAAAGTCCTAAAACCTTAAAGGTTTAGTCTCTAATGATGAGATGAGAAGAGAGACACAAAGAAGACTCAAAGGTGAAAACTAAGGGGGACTAATCAAAACCCTAATTATTATCATGCTTGGATGTTCCTATGGTTTGTAAGGCTTGAGAAAGATCTTCAAGGAAGCCACCAATGGAAGAAGCATAAGAAATAAGTTACTTACTTCATAGGAAGATAAGTAACTTAAGGAAAGAAAGCGAGAAAGAAAGAACACAAGTGAGAAATCCCACTCAAAGACAATCAAAATTCAGCAAAGATGCATATGAAAATGATGGAGAGAAATGAGAAGTGAAGGCAAATCCACTTCTCAAATTAACTTACCACCTGAAAATGTTAGCACAAGATGCATAAGGAAAGAAATGAAATGGAATGATGCATATGCAAAGACAAAGACCAAAACCAGAATCATGCACATGATGCAAATGATGCTATGACATGATGCAAAGGGATACAAAGTGTATATGGATGATCATACAAGGAATGAGATGTCATGTAAGCATGTTTTGAAGTTTGAAATCACATGAAAGTTAATGAAAGGAAATGAATGCAAATCATGGAAAATGAATAAAGAAATGATCAAGCATGATTCTAACATGTCCTAAGATGTCTTAGATGACATATGAGTGCATGAAATGTCATGGCAAGTTCATGTGTTGATGCATATGCAAGATGAATGCAAGTGAAGATGCAAAATTAGGGTTACATGGCAACATGAAAGGCAAATGATCAAAACATAAGCATATGACATGATAAAAAAATTTCAAATGAACTCAAACAATCCCTAATCCCATATGATATCACACCCCAAAGGAGAAGGTCTAACTCTTAACCTATTGAAAGTTATGATTTTTCTAAGTTTGCTAGGGTTTTTGGGTGCTTCAAAAGGAAAACTGCAAATCAAATTGAAAATTCAAGATAAATTCATGCCAAACATATCCTAGATACTACATGATGTGTGTAAAACAATGCAAAAAGAACCATCTTCAAACCCTTCATGGTTAGGCAGAAAATATTTTTCAAAGGTTAGGGTTTAAAAATGTGATTTTATGAACCCTAAATTCAAAGAAAATTGTCAAATGATGATCCAAACCAAAAAGAAATTTGTATGAAGGTTTTGAAAATGTTTCTAAATGCGTTAAGATGCAACATGAATTTTTTTGATGATTTTTAGAAACCTAAATGTATTTTAATTAATTAATTTCCATTAATTAATTAAAATAAACATTTAAATATTTTAAAAATACAATTTTTATGCAAAAAATAAAATAAAAATCATTTTCTGATTAAGAAAAATATTTGGAATAAAAATGCAAAAGGAAATATTTTTGGGATTTTTCTAAGTATTTTAAAATAATTATGCAAGATAAATGAATAAAAAAGAAATAAAATTGAAATTAAATGGAAAGTCAGTTGATCCTAAGGCCAGGATTTAAACTCAAGGGGGGAGGGTTGACTGGCGCGTGAATGGGTGGCTGAGATTCCACCTGGCTAATTAATTAGGATTAATTTAATTAAACAGAAATTAGGGCTAATGAAAGGATCTGGGCCATTAAAACACGCGCGGGAAACATGATCTGAGGGCTCACATTCAAAGTTCACTAATTACACTAATTAAACCCTAATTATTTTCAGATGACCGGAACAGTGCTCCGGTCATCTTCTTCGGCAAACCAAAATGCAATCTCTCTCCCTAAGCTTCTAAAACCTAGTCTCTCTGCCCAGAATCAAACCCCAAGCATCATACAACAAGAATCATCCATCAAAACAAATTTATTTCAAGTACTTAAGCTGAATCGAAACAAATTAGTTCTAGGTTAAAAAATTTCAGAGAGCTCATACATGCTTAATACTCAATCATTTTCAAAACTAAACACATCAGGATCATCAGCACATCATGAAGATTCATCTAAGAACTTAAAAATGCATTTCTGGAAAAAATGTTCTTGATGTTACCTGAGCTGAAGCTTTCTAAACTGGAGCTTTCTGGCCACTTCCTTGGTGCTTTTCCACTCCAATGAACCCCTTGATGCTTCTGGAATGCTTGAAAGGATTTTATGTAGGCTGCTTTGAAGGTTTCAGTTCAGAGGTGAGTGAAATCGTGTTTTTGTTTGAGGTGGTTTTAGGCCAATGTGAGGGGTGGGAAATGATCCTGGGGTTATGTGGAGATGATTGGTGAAAGAATTTTGAAGTTTTGATGGCTGGTTTATGAATTTCGAAGAGATGAAGTTTGAGAGAGATTTTGTGTAATCTGAGCTATGGGATGATTCAGGACAATGTGTTGTGTGTTATGGATTGCATAAAGTCCACATATCATGTCTTGATAGGTCAGAAGAGTTGGTGTGGGCTATTCTGATTGGTATGGGTGATTTTGCAAAAAAAGTCAAGAATGTGTACTTGAGGTATGTGCATGGTGCAGGCCTGATATTTTGGGGTGTCTGGCCTCAGCATGGATCAAGGAAGGCCATAGGATTGAAACATTGCAGCTGGATCACTTGATGTTAGGGTTTCTATGTGTTTTGCAAATTTTCCATCTTTGGTGTATCTTGTGATTCAAGGCATGAAACCTTCCAATTCTTGGGCCAATTCTGATGCTTTGAAGTTGTTTGATCATGTTATGTCACATTTGGGCACATTAGAAGTCATTAGAAGCATTGTCAAGTGGTTTTGCAAAAATCCCCCTTTGGTGCATTCTTGAAAATTATAGGATTTTTGCCAACTTTGGAAGATCATAACTTGAGTTCCATAATGAATTAGAACATGTTCTTATACTTTTTGAAAAGGGAAAGACCTAATCTACAACTTTCATGACCAAGATTTTTTCATTTGAAGCATTTTTGGTTGAGAAAGAGGAGGTTGAAGAACTTTCCCAAAATGGAAAGTTTCCATTACAAGTCATTTCCATTTTTGGCAACTTTTGGTTTAGCTCAAATATCTTCAATTTTGTGAACTTCCAAGCACTTCAATGATCAAATAAAGATCATATAACTTCAATTTGATGAAAATACCCCTTTGGTTCCATTGTTGGGGGCCTCAGATGCCCTGATTTTGCTTTGACTTGCTCAAGAAGTTACCCAGTGAACAAATGACTTCTACAATAAGTTTCTTCATCAAAATTGGTACATATGATCCTTATAGAATCTTAAGAACATTAGAAACAAGAATGACCAAAAAATTTGGAGTTATGGGCTCTGAAACCAAAACCATAGTTTTGGTCATCTGTGTAGTGAAAACCCTAGCTTTGCTTCCGTGCTTTCCCAGTTCTTGTGATTTCTTGCCTTATTTGAACTTTGAGGGATATAATATGATGATAGAACACACATGGACCCTCTTGGAACAATTGGAGACCTTTGGAGTGGCTCAGATGGATCCTTGGATTGCTCAGATCACAAACCCTAGATGCAGATGAATTTGAACTGTGCAGATGAAACAAAAATGCAATATGATGATATGCTTAAACTTATATAATCATGAAAGATCATAAGCCATGGTTTGATAAAGAGTGAGGGAAAATTTGGGGTGTTTACAGCTTCCCCTATTCAAACATGAGTTAGCTGTAAAGGATGTGAGCGCCTGGCTTAACAGACAAACAAGATAATTTGTGGTTGAATACCAAAGACAGTCCACAATTTGCACTCGCTGGGGAGAAGAAGGAAAGGGATATAAATTGAAAAAGGTAGTATAGCATGATTATTAAATGAATGCGATGGAGGACGACCATCGAGCAGAGGACGACTGCTGGGGATAAAGTGATAAGTAAAGCAATGACGGGGACGACCGAAAAGCTGGGAAAATAAAGAAATCATGATGGGGACAACCATCAGGTAAGAAGGTAAAGTAAACAACGATGGGGACGGCCATCGGATTAAAGAATAAATGAAATAATGATGAGGGATGGTCATCAGGGGTGAAGGACGATCACCAGCAGGGGACGACTGCTCTTTATCACGACATAGGACGAATGTCGGATAGAAAAGGTCGACGATGGGGACGGCCATCGAATAAGCATGATGAAGGACTATCATCAAGAGATGAAGGAAGATCACCTAGCAGGGTACGGTTGCTCTCGGGGGTTTATCACGACATAGGACGAATGTCGGATAACAAGATCAACGATGGGGACGACCATCGGATAAAATATGATGAAGGACGATCATCTAGAGGTGAAGGACGATCACCTAGCAGGGGACGGCTGCTACAATACCACGACATAGGACGAATGTCGGATAGAAAAAAACGGGTTCCAATAATGGAGACTCCGCTGGAAAAAGGATGAGGGACAGTCATCCAAAGGTGGAGGACGATCACCTGGCAGGGGACGGTTGCCAGAAGTATCATGACATAGGACGAATGTCAGATGGGAGAAAAATTGTTCTGATGGGGATGGTAAACGAGTGTTTACGCTTTCTAGAATAAAAGGTATAAGTGTTTGACGCTGTGTATAAATTAAAGACGCGGACAAGCATCCTTAAGACCATGATACGGACGAGTATCGGTAGAAACAAACGCAGACGCGTGTTCAGAGATGATGATACAGACGAGTACCAACTGGTTAACAAAGAACACGGACGAGTGTCGAATATGTGGGGAATGATAATATTTAAAAAGAGGATACTGACGAGTATCGAAGACTTCTGTATAAGTATGAGAGAGAATTGTCTGTTAGTGAAGTATGAGCAAGACACGGACGAGTGTTCGACTTGCTGGGGAATGTATGACATGGACGAGTGTCAAAAGAGAATGTATAAGTTATGAACAAATAATTTGTATTCGAGAGTGCAAAAGGTGTTTCGGCGACCTGTGGGGATAGGATGACACGGACGAGTGTCGACAATAGTGTATTATAAAGAAGTGTTTGGTTTTCAACAAGTGATTGGGCAATCGTGCTGGGGAAAAGTGACACAGACGAGTGTCAAAAAGGTATGTGAAGGTTTCTGAGTGCGGAGGTGATATTTTGGCTTATATCTGCGGGGGAATGACACAGACGAATGTCGAAAAAGAGTATATATAAACAGGCATTTGTGTTGGAGAGTGCAAAGGGGACGCTTTGGCTTTTATTTGCAGGGGATGTGAGTTTTTTTATATTCATTGCTGATGAAATACTGATGGTATTTACAGGTGACTGGCTCGAACTTGGCTTGTGATCATGCAAATGTTTGATTTTTGCCGTAATGCTCCGTATTAGACGAAATGCTACACTTTGCGGGGAAAAATGATGCGAATGCTATGATTATGCAAAGGGAAACCGATCCGGGATTTGGATACCACTGAAGATTGGATCTCTGACTGATCTTCTTGGAGGGATGCCCCAGATGGGGGAGATCATTGGTAGATCTGTTAGGATATATATCTCTTCTTGGTGAAATAGATCATTGATAGACCTATCCTGTAAGGAGAAACCCAGCTGGGGATGAGGAAACTTTCGTCACTTTGTCGTGTAAGAGTTTCAGGCATTCACTACAAGAAAACAGCGTAGTAGCGTCGGCCGAAAGCCCTCTCTAAAAGGCATAAAACCGGAGTCGGGGCGGACGTTCTAACATTGGAAGCAAAGCATAATCATGAGCCGGCGCTAAACTAGTGTTGGTTACAAGGAACGCTAGGGCGACGGTACAATACTAAAGCTGACGCTAATGTGCAATATTAAAAACAAAATGCGACGGCTTTTGTCGACGTAATAGTCATCTAGTGGAGGTTCTAAGCGACACTTAAACAAAATTTTATATCTATTAGCGTGGGTCAAAGCCGCCGCTACACATTTAATTTAAACATTTACGACGCTTAAAGTCGTCGCTACATAACAGATTCTGTATTTTATAGCGTCTCAAAAAACCGCCGCTAATTAATTTCGCTATTTTGTAATTCTTGTTAGCGTAGGTTTTAATTGACGCTGACTTTTGGATAACTGTGTTTTACCTTCGGTCAAGGCCGACGCTAAATGTTTTTTTTTTGAAAATTTGTTTTATTTAAATTTATTCCTGTTGAAAATCAAATCTATTTTTTACAATTTACTGAACCCTGTTTTTTATTTCAAACCATTCATTGATGTATTATCACATCATAATTTCCAACACAAAATAACAAACTTTAAATCTATAATATTTCTACATTAATTAAGATGTCAAATTTACATCAAAATCAAAATATTGACACTATATTAAACCTGTGTCCATCCACTATATTACTACATAAAAATGTCAAAGACCAACATAACACAAAATATAAAATTTGTGAAAATCAACAGTTTGATGATCCAAGTCCCAAAACAAAGAAAAAGAGCATGCATGTGACACTAACATCAATCACTCATATCTTCTAGATCCAATGAGTGCTCATCAGAGTCATCATCGTAATGCCCATGAGTATTAGGATGGACAATAGAAGCATGAGCAGTGGAATGACCTTCCTGACTCGACTTCCAAGCAAACAACTCTTTTTGAAATTCTTCAAACTTCCTTTTCAACTCTTCTGTCTCGGCTATAGCTTTATCTGCACGTGCATTAGCTAATGCAGCCTCTTCACGTGCTATGGAAGACTCAGCTCTAGCCGCCTCAATCGCTTGGCTATCCACCTCTCTATTCTGATTAACAGTCACTTGTGTCAAATAAGACACACCATATCGTACGTTAACCGCCAATCGGACAGTTCCATAGCAACGACCACGCATCTTACCCCCAACAACTTCTTTCCAAATTTGTAACTTGTTTGACCCATCCACGTTATTATCAGTTTGAGTGGCTTGAGTCAAACGATTCACATAATCTTCCTGTAAAACATAACACACATAACATCACATGCAGTGAGCATAAACAATTCCACTAATTCATAACAGTGAGCATAAACAATTCAAACCATTAATTCATAACATTCAGAGCATATCTCTAATAAATAATTTTAATTTGATGTACTACCTAAAAAGAATCCAACACACTTTCACTTAACAGCATACATACTAACATTTTAACAAGTTCCACTTAACAGCATACATACTAACAACATACATACATACATTCATTATAACAAGTTCCTAACATTTTAACAAGTTCCACTTAGCAGCATACATACTAACAACATACATACATTGTAGCAGCATAACTAATTAATTCCAAACCAAAATCTAACAAAGTTAACTAATTAATTCAACACACTTTCTAACAGAATTAATTAGCTTACATGTGTTTTTTCTGCACGACGGTCAACCCACTGCCCATTCTTCTTTTTATGGGTGGCCATGAAGAGCTCGTCAGGATTTGGCGGTCAACCTAATTTTTTCTCCTACAATTTCATGAAACAACAACAACAGTTTATTTTCTAGTGTTAAAGCATTAATTTATAATAGTATTGACATTAATTTATAACACTAGTGGCAATGATACCTTACGCAATTGGCATTAATTTATAAAAGTTTATTGACAAATCAGAAGTACGAGACTAGAAATTTCTTTACTGCAAAATGTTTTAACCAATATTATATAAAACATTGCTTTTAGGAATATATTTATTTGGTGTGTGGTGTGTTCAATTGGATTACAAATAGAATGCATACCAATTCTAGAGCAACATCATGATGAGCTCTACGTCCTGTGGTATGGACCACCCCACCTCTAGTTGATGCTCGATTAGTCTTGTTTGGTTGAGAGAGCTTTTTGAATTCTTCAGTTTTCCACCCGTCAAGAAGATATGCATAATACTTTTCACCCAACCAAGACGACTTTTTCCCACTCTTCCTAATATTACCAAATATATCAACTATTCTTTTACCACAAGTTTTATGAAACAAATCTCGCATTTTTCCTTCATCACACGGCTCCCACTGAACAAGATCCTGATTAAAGAAATAGGATTAGTTTTGAATATAATTATAAGTAATCTTAAACTATTCCGTAAACATCTTAAAGGTAAAAAAAGAAATTACGTCTTAATTTAAACATCTTAAAGTATTCCTCTCTCTCATCTCTTCTACCACGTGCTTTGAGTTTCAGCTCACTATATCTCATGAAATTTCCACAATAATTATGTATTAAAACTTTTCTAATAGCTGCAGCAACAACATCACTCAGAGCTAACCTGCAGTATTAAGAAATTGAAAGATAGTAATTTGAAGTAAGACATATTAAATAACACATATCCAATAACGTTGATACGAGTATATAATCTAATAATAAATTAATAATAATTCCAAACATGAATATTAGAGGGAAAAATCATTTTGAATACTAAATTTCTTACCCATTGCCCATAATGCTAATCATTGGCCTTTGTCCACCAGAAAATGCTTGTTCCGCGACCGCCTCTTCCTCCTCATAAACTGTTTGGTCCCTTTCCTCTGCCGCTACCGTGGTGTGATGGACAGCTGGACCTTGCAAAACTTGTAGTGTCACTCCAAGAGTAGGAACAAATGTGCATTCATCAAAAGTAGGTTGTGATTCGGTTGTCTGAACCGGTGGTGGTGATGGAATAGTATGAGGCGGTGGTGGTTCTACGGTAGTATGAGGCGGTGGTGGTGCTACGGTTGTATGAGGCGGTGGTGGTGCTACGGTTGTATGAGGCGGTGGTGGTGATGAAGTTGTATGAGGCGGTGGTGGTGTTGCGGTTGTGTGAGACGATGGTGGTGTAGGGGTTGCCCGAATTGGTGGTGCTTGCATTCTTGGACGTGTGCTAGAAGTGGTGCTTTGGTTCCTTGTGTCATGCTTCATACGAGATGTGTTTATAGCAAGGGCCTCAGGTGGCATATGTCGTGTCCGACAAAATCTGTCAACACTGCATTAGCAAAAATGCATCAATAGATATTAAATTTAAAGAAACTAAATAGTGAAAGTTTTTGTCATCTTACGGTTTCTTGTTCATTGGTGCTCCCTTCTTTGAACCTTCTTTTGTCATTTCAAATTACACCGAGTGCAAGCCACAAAATTCTACACAATTTAGACAAAAACCAATTAGTATTCAAGAACATTGACATCTACAATCATAGAAACAAATATGCATATATGTATTTTCATTATATAAATAAAAATACTAACTTATACAACTAACTTACCATCAATTATCAGTAGCATATTTTCATGTTTCACTAATTTATGTTTCTAAAAATATTTGTTGGTACACAACAATCATAAACAATCAAGATGCAATTAGTACACTAAACACGAAAAAAACACATACTATGGATCATTTGTCACTAGTATTGGCTCGACCTCTTCAATTAATCCTTCGTTGGCTAAACCATGTATTTGTTCAAACCCTGTAATAGGCAAAACTGTTGACATTTCATCAGATTGCTAAGGCATTTCATCCTCGGTGTTATCTATTTCCACATAACCTCTTGGTTTTGTGGTGATTGCAGCACACCATCCATGCATGTTTCTACACATATCTGGATAAGGGACATAATACACCTGTTTTTCTTCTTGTGCAAGAATGAACGGGTCATATTGACGATATCGTTTATTCATCTTAATGTCAACAATATTGTACTCCTTATTAACTCTTGTGCCACTATTAGTTGTAGGATCAAACCAAGCACAGTAAAATAGGGCAATCTTGTTGCTAAAGCCATGATATTCCAATTGAAGGATATGTTGGATGACACCATAAAAATCATTTTCTCCTCCATTTGTAATTCCTTTAACAAGTACCCCACAATTAGTTGTCTTTTTACCATGACTCCATTCTTCAGTGTGGAACTTGTACCCATTAACAAAGTAGATTTTCCATGATGTTGCCTTAGCATTAGGACCGAGAGCTAATGCCTTCACGTAAGGACTAGGAGTTCCATTTCTCTCATCATTGACCTAAAAAAATATACTTTTAACCTTAGACAGATTTCATTGGCAAACTACATAAATTTTAGAAGTATACTTACGTATTCCTTTAGCCATGAAGGAAATTGCTCGTGTATAAGACCAGAAGCATCTTCCTCATTGATACGATGATATTGCATGAACAATCTGACACCGAATATAAAATTTATGAAGTATTTATACATAATGGTTGAGAGTTAATCAGTTGTTTTCTAAAATGTACTTACGCAAGATACGGTTTAACCTCATCACAATTGATTAGGATGTGCATGTGAGCAGATTCCCATTCCTTATCAAGCACCCAATAGTCCCGAGGCTTTCCACTAGGACGACCACATTTGCTAAAAATAGAAAGTGTTAGTTGGACATTCTCATGATATAACCCAGGATCGTTTCTTAAACTTGTACTTGGAAACAAACTAACAGTCTTGAAGTAATGAGAGCAAAAATAAGTAGTTTCACGATGCAAGTAGGCAGTGCATATTGAACCTTCAACCCTTGTTTTATTTTTCATTGAACGCTTGTAGTCTCCCATTAATCTAAGAGTGAAACGGTTAAAAGATGTTATTTCATTAAAATAATCTACAAAAATTACACATCATTTACCTTTCAAATGGATACATCCAACGATATTGTACAAGACCACCAAGGATTGCTTCATTAGGTAAGTGAATCGGGAGATGTTCCATCGAGTCAAAGAAACCAGGTGGAAAAATTCTTTCTAGCTTGCATATGATTATGGGAATGTTTTTTTCCAACCTAATAAGGTCTTCCAACTTCAATGTATTACAACACAAGTCTTTAAAAAAATGACTTAATTCAGTTAGCGGCTTCCATATCTCAATAGGCAAGGAACGAAAAGCAATTGGAAGCAAACATTTCATGAATACATGACAGTCATGGGATTTCATCCCCTTCTTCCTACCCTTGGTGACATCAGCATACCTAGAAAGATTCGAGGAATAGCCATCAGGCATTTTTAGTTCCTTAATCCATCTACATACCAGCTTTGCCTCTTCAGATGTCAAAGAAAACTTTGCCTTTGGCTTAGCCAACTTTTCATTAGGTAGAGGACGCAACTCTAAATCTCCACGTAAACAGTTCAAAGGTAAATCCAATCTGGCTTTCTCATTGTCCTTTATTTTTGCAGGATCATTCATGACAGTGTTAAACATATTATCAAATACATTCTTCTCTATGTGCATTACATCAAGGTTGTGCCTTAATAAGTTATCCTTCCAATATGGAAGATCCCAAAATATACTTCTTTTGATCCAATTATGTTGTTTCCCATATGCTGGAAATTTGGGGACCCAGTCACTCGCAGTGACTTTTGGAAAATCACGAACAACTTCCCAGAGATCATGTCCTGTAAACATGTAAGGTGGTCTTTTTTTCTTAATCTTGTTTTTTGTAAATCTCTTTTTACTTTTTCTAAACGGATGATCCATTGGCAAAAACCGACGATGACAATCGAACCAAGAACTTTTTCCCCCGTATCGTAAAGTGAAAGCCTATGTACTATCCTTGCAATAAGGACATGCTAATTTAACTTGTGTCCCCCATCCAGACAACATACCATATGCTGGAAAATCATTAATTGTCCACATTAAATGCGCTCTCATTACAAAATTCTGCTTCATAGAGATATCATATGTCATAATGCCATCTCTCCACAAGTGCAACAAATCATCAATCAATGGTTGCAAGTAGACATCTATTTTAACTTTTGGATTGTATGGTCCAGGTACAAGACAAGTTAAAAACATATATAGTTTGGTCATACACATTTCAGGAGGGAGATTGTAGGGTGTGACTATTATCGGCCAACACGAATACGGAGAACTAGAGGCTTGAATGTAAGGTGTAAACCCATCGGTACACAAACCCAATCTTACATTTCTTGGTTCACTAGCATAATTGGGATAAACATCATCAAAGTTTTTCCATGCTTTTCCATCAGATGGGTGACGCATAACATTTGGATTGCTTGTGTTCTCACGATGCCATCTCATTTGAGTTGCAGATTCCTTTGAAGCATAAAGTCGTTGTAACCTTGGAATGATTGGAAAATAGAACATTCTCTTCACTGCCACATCTTTGTATTTTCCCATTCCACTCTTTCGAGGAACATACCTAGCAGCTCCACAAACTCTACATTGAGTTAAAGTGATGTCTTCTTTATAATATAATAAGCATCCATTCACACAACAATCAATTTTCTTAACCTCCAATCCCAACTTAGACACCAACTTCTTCACTTGGTAATAGTTTTCAGGTAAGCATTGATTTGTTGGACAAACATCCTTAAGCATTTGAGTGAAAAAATCCATGGCCTTATGAGGAACATGCCAATTAGACATGGCAGCCAACAACTTAACTGAAATAGATAGTCTGATTCAGAATCTCCCTCATAAATAGGTTTGTTTGCAGAGGTCAATACATCATAAAATCGTTGAGCTTCTTCATTTGGTTCCTCGCCCTCACTATCTTTATTGTTTTCCATATTAGCACTCACATTGGGGACATTGACAAATTGCGTACTAGCATCATAGACCATTTCATTCATTGCATCAAATTGTTCTTGATCACCATGATTTAAACTCAATGTTAAGAGGTGGAATTATTAAGTTTAAAAATAGTTAAACTTAATGTTAAACTTAATTCCACATCTTGATCATAGATTTAAAAATTATCCAAATAATTCCACCATGATTTAAAAATAGTTTAAATACACCATGATTTAATAATTTGGATAATTTATTATATCCTATTTTAAGATGATTTAAACTTAATGTTAAGAGGTGGAATTATTTGGATAATTTTTAAATCTACTTAGTGTATTTATGTGTTCCTTTAGATCTTAAATATAAGCTTGTTTGGAACGACGTATCGCTTTTAATAACGTAATTTTATAGAAGTCAAAATTTATAGCTTTGAGAATATGTACGTATTCAACATGATTGTTTTAATTTCTAAATATACACTAAATGTATTTTATTTCAAATATATATAAAATTCTTTTGATTTAATTATGGATTGTTGGATGTTGAGATAATTATAAATACTTAATTTTAATTATAATTGTTTAAAGTTTACATATAAAATATTTTCTGATTAATTAAGAATGTATACAATTTCAATAATGTTTAGTATCAAATATTTAAAAACTCTAATTAAGGTTGATTAAGTTTTTAAGAGTTTCTTTGTCTCTCTTAGAGATGATAATGCTAGAGTTTGTTCTTGTACATGTTATTATAGTATTCGTCTCTATATCTTCAGTTTCAAAAAATTTCAATAGTGCAATTAACCAAAATTTAGGTCCAAAATGTCGGTTTGGAAAGGGACTTTAATACCTCACAAATATGTGGAGATGGATATTCTATGCAACTCATTGGAAGTAAAACTCTAATCGATCTCTACGTATTCTTTATTGTGTTTGATCTTGTATTTGAGAAGAGTTGGAAACTATATTGATGAAACTGATTATGTTTGTTTTAATTTCTAATACAAGATTTTAAGGGCAATCACTGAATATATCAAAAGCAAAAATTAATGAACAAGTTCACACAAACACATCATCTTCCTTAGATACCTTGAAATTTCCAGCTTTCAAATTATGCCTAGTTTGACTAAATTTCCAGCAAATAAAATGAATACAGTACTAAATTCTACAGAATTAATACAATGAATACAATAATAGATTCAGAAAAGCTTACTCCAAAAATCTAAAAAAAATAAAGCTTCTTTGTTTAGTGAAGAGAGCACACAATTAAAAAGAATAAAGACTAAGGCATTGTTTGTCAAAACTGTATCTTGAGCTTATAGCTTATAAGCTCGTATCTTTAAAAAAGATTCGTTTAGCAAATAGAGCCAAATAATCCATTTCATTTTTTCCAAGGCATTGGCATCTAATAAGAAGTATAAACAAGCTTCGAATAATAAGTACCTACAAGAGCAAGCTGTAATCTTGTCTTGATGTCTGAGATATACTTGGAACCAGAACCCCTGAGGTCAAAGAAACTATTAGATAAGTAATGAGCAACACCACCAACTCGAAATAAAAACAGATATGGACTGGGCAGAATCAATTGATAATCCTAACAGCCATACAAACAGAATGATCGCATAATTAAGGGTTCACAAACTTCTAAACAATCTCTTAAGTTTCTAAACTTCTAAACTTCTAAACAAACTTCACAAACATAATCAATTGATATGGACTGGGCACCATTTGATCCACTGCAGTAAAAAAATGGTGCAGCCAAAGGTCCAACCACCAACTAAAGAACTCAACATATGGCTCTTACTTAAGTTTCGGTTAAATTTCTTGATGATGTTATGTTTCAGTAGTAAATCACTCAAGCTAATAACAAAATAAAACCAGAATCGTAACAAAAACATTATGATAAACCAAATTCACTAGTGCTTGCAAAAACAATTTAATAAATCGGTTCTTGCTTCAGGACATGTTACATTTCAAAACTCAAATCCTATTTTATAAATAACCAAGGGTGCTAATAATATTCCTATCCCAAAGTTCAGTTACATTCCAGTTGAACTCTTAACTTTCCCAAAGTTCAACAAATACTAGAACAATAGGGAACATTCAAGAACAAGCAGAATCACAACAGGAACAATAACAAGCACACATGATGATAGCAGGAACAATAACAATAACAACATAGTAACAAGCAGAATGACAGCAGGAACAAGAACAAGCAGAATCACAACAAAAAATTAAATGTTTACATGAATGTCAACCAACACAAGAATAATTATAACAATAACAAACAGAACCACAACAAAAAATCAGTAACAAGTAAACAAGCAGATGAATACCTGCAGATGAAATCGTTACCAAATCGAACGTTACCGAATCGTTCTTCGTTGTTGAAGGTGGAACTTGTCGTGCAGCAGAAAGAAGCAGAACCTCCTGTGAATACCAGAACTTCACAATTAACCAAAAATATAAATAACAAAACTTCAAGACTGCTAATACGCGTGTTTTTTCTCTTATGTATGATCAGAACAGACAAGCATGATTGGATACATTTGACTGTTTGAAAAAGAATGTGGAGGGAGCATAGTAGTTGGACATGATTAGTGGTCAAGAAATGCTTCTAACTAAACCTCATCGAGTTTATAATATGAATAATCAAATGGATGCTGAAAACGGAATCAGATTAACAATGTTCAATGGATTTGATAATGTAAAGTTCAATTAATCGCACTTAAACGTTTATTAAATTCGCAAAAGAATGTGTATCAAACATAATGTCGGATGTAACTAGTTACTCCAATGTTCTAAGGATAAGACTATACAGTTATTAACAAAAACTTACTTCTTCTTGTCAATACTTGGGATATCACTTCTCTTCCTTCTCCACAATCACCTTGAAGGCAAACCGTCCATCTGTGAGATCAGCAGGGACAAGGTACCTACAATCTTTTCAATTAGTTTGTTAGTTACTACAAGCCAAGGCATCACTAAATCAAGACAAAATCTACATAAAAACTGATATGGCCTAACAAGGAGACTAACAATTAACTCTTTCAAAATAGCACGCTTTAATCGATTTTTGTTAACATCCATTAACCTTTTTTTAAACTAGCAGTAGAACCTAATAGAAAATCATCTACTAACTATCATATCAAACATTGTTAAAACTTAGTTGAATAGTTTAAACTTAGTTGAATAGTTAAAGCTTAGTTGAATTGTTAAAACTTAGTTGAATAGTTTAAACATTCTGAAATTTCATCACAACATCAGTTAATTGTAACATAAGAGCCAACATTGTTAAAACTTCTACTAACTATCATGAATTAAAACTCTAACTTCTAATTAGAAATTGACTCTAATAGTTGAATAGTTTAAACAGAAGTTAACCCCTAACACTAACCATTTTGATTCCTAGCAGCTAACCTAAATAACTTAACATTCAGAAAAGAGGTCATTGTTTAAGGCACATAAATAACCTAAATAACTTAAAATATACCATCTGCACATTTCTATTTTGAAAGAAACACAGAAGCAATCACAGACACATTTCAACAACAACATACACATTTCAACTAACAATAAATTCATAACAGAAGCAATCACTGACACATTTTAACATTCAAAGGCAATCTAGTAACCACAAACAATTTTCAAACTATCCTAACATTTTCATAGCATTGCATTAACAAAGTGAGGGGGGAAAGTATGCACCATCATTTCAATTGAAAACCCTAGAACTCTAGAACTCTAACCTGATTTGGGAATAGCTTCAAGTTCCAGAACTCAATTTCAATTGAAAACCCTGTATCACAAATTTAACAAAGGAATCAAAGAAAAATGAGAAATCAAAGAAGAGGTTGAGACGAAACATGAGAAACCAAAGATAAAACAAGAAATCAAAGAAGAATAGTAGAGACGAAACAAAAGCAATAACGTACCTGACGGACTGAGAGGTTGAGACGGCTAGGGTTCAGGACGGAGGAACTTCAGGACAGAGGTTGATAACGCACAGAGGTTGATAACGCTTGAGTGAGAGGAACTTCAGGACGGAGACACATAAACTTTGGTCTTCTTTCTTCATTAATTTTCTTTCTTCATTAATTTACTTTTATTTTATAAATTTAATTTATTATATTTTTTATAATATCTCATTTAATTTACATTAAGTTTTATCTATAATATTTTTAATATTTTTTTATAAATTTTAATATTTTTTATAGCTTAAGTTTTAACTATAATATTTTTATATCATATTTATTTATAATAATTTTTATAAATTTTGATTATATTTTATATATTTAATTTTAAGTTATTGGTTAATTTATAAATTTTGTTTTAGTTTATAGTATTATTTTTTAGAGGCAAATGAAATTTGAGGGGGGGACTGAATTATTTCGCACCAATAATAGCGTCGGTTATAACCGACGCTAGAGTAAAAAAATAAATATTTTATTAAAATAATAGAAAAGACGCAAATGAAATTTGAGGGGGGAACTAATTTTTTTTGCACCAATAATAGCGTCGGTTATAGCCAACGCTAGAGTTAAAAGATATACAACAAGCATTTTTCTGCTTGTAGCGTCGGTTTATTGTGACATTTGTGCAACACTAGTAGCGTCAAAGTCGGGGCCGACGCTAAATTATTGATGCTAAAATGTGTTTTTCTTGTAGTGATTGATCTTCTGGGGAGAGGCTGGAACTTCTGTGGGGAGATTGGTTGGGGATGCTCCTGTTGAGTAGGCATGTGCTAGGGATGAGGGGGTTTTGGCAACTCCGCTGGGGAAAAGCATTCCAGATACTGCTCGGGGAGAAGGTATGCTGGGGAAGTGATGCTTGGCATGCCATGTGTTGCATATTGAATACCTGCAACTTGTTAAGACAAAGAAACGCACAAATATCCTGAGGTATCCCTTACCGGATTTCGTCATAGGAGTTAGATATTCCTGAAAGTAAATACATTTCCTGGAAGCATTTATTAAGAATGGCTCATTTGTTTTATGCAAGTACTTATTATGAATATTGGACATTTTGCAAACGAAACATAAATGTACAAAACGAGGTGTGACTGAAAACTCTGATTTTATTAATCTGGGTGCCCTGAATTGGCAGATACAGTCAAAGAAACAAATCCCCTGGAATGAGGAGATTGTTACAAATTGAAAAAGTAAAAGTGTTAGCAATGTTGACGACGCTCTAGTGAGCTTCCTTTGCTATGACCAGTATGACCTTGACATTCTTCTCATCTTGCTTTCTGAAGAAGGCTGATTTTGACCGATGCTTTATTCTTTCGAAGCTTACCGTGTTGTGTGTGATACAGACGAATTCAAAATGCAGTTGTTCGCTTATTCCCTGATTTTGCGTGGATCGCCCTTTCGGGTTTTCAATCCACCGGGATACCCATTTTTGCCTAAGTTGTCCAATGCGGCTTTTCAACTCAACGGGTGTACATTTTTTTTTAATTTTCCCTTATTTTTGCCCGAGTCTTTTATTCTGTTTTTGACTCGCCGGGATGCCCTATTTTTGCCTGGACTTACATTCTGTTTTTATGTCCAGCGGGTCATTTTATGCGAAGTATTTTTTAACTGCGTCTGAATTCACAGGGGATAAGAAATCTTCACCATCCATAGTAGTGAGCATCAGTGCTCCACCAGAGGAAACATTCTTTACTACGAATGGACCATCGTAGTTCGAAGTCCACTTGCCCCTGTGGTCTGTATGAGGAGGAAGAAGTCTTTTCAGCACAAGATCTCCCACTTGGTATTCTCGAAGCCTGACTTTCTGATCGAAGGCTTTCTTCATTCTTTTCTGATATAGCTGTCCATGACAGATTGCAGCTAACCTCTTTTCTTCGATCAGATTCAATTGATTGTACCGAGACCAGACCCATTCTGCTTCATTCAGCTTTACATCCATCAATATCCGTAAGGAGGGTAATTCAAATTCAACAGGTAGGACAACTTCCATACCATATACCAGTTGATAAGGTGTTGCCCCAGTGGATGTTCTGATTGAGGTTTGATACCCATGCAAGGCAAATGGTAGCATTTCATACCAGTCTTTGTAAGTAACCACCATCTTTTGCACAATCTTCTTGATGTTTTTGTTAGCTGCCTCAACAACGCCATTCATCTTTGGCTTGTAAGGAGAAGAATTGTGATGTTGGATTTTGAAGTCCCGACACAGTTCTGCCATCATTTTGTTGTTCAAATTGGAACCATTGTCAGTAATGATTCGCTCGGGAACTCCATATCGACAAATGATGTCCCTTTTCAGAAATTTGGCTACCACTTGTCTGGTGACGTTTGCGTATGAAGCTGCTTCAACCCATTTGGTGAAGTAATCAATGGCTACCAGGATGAACTTGTGGCCATTTGAAGCATTTGGTTCGATCTTTCCAATCATGTCAATGCCCCACATGGCAAAGGGCCAAGGTGAAGACATCACGTTCAAAGGATTTGGAGGCACATGCACTTTATCCGCGTAGATATGGCATTTGTGGCACTTTCTGGCGTAGGCACAACAGTCTGCATCCATTGTGATCCAGTAGTAACCTGATCTCAACAATTTCTTAGCCATTGCATGTCCTCCAGCATGGGTACCGAAAGATCCTTCATGCACCTCGTGCATCAGCAAGTCTACTTCTTTCTTATCAACACATCTGAGAAGAACCATGTCAAAGTTTCGCCTATATAATGAACCATCAGCATTAAGGAATAAACTACAAGCCAGCCTTCTTAATGTCTTCTTATCATTGGATGATGCCCCAGGTGGGTATGCTTGATCCTCTAAGAAGCATTTGATATCATGGAAACAAGGCTTGTCATCTTTAGCAATGTCCACGGAGAATACGTATGCTGGTCGGTCTAGTCTGGATACCGAAATCTGAGGCACATAATTTGTAGTTTGAACTTTGATCATGGAGGAAATGGTAGCTAGAGCATCTGCGAACTGATTCTCGTCTCGAGGGATGTACTCAAGTTTGACTGGTTTGAAGAAAGTCAATAATCTCCTCGTATAGTCATGATACGGAATCAGATGCTCTTGGTGAGTGTACCATTTGCCATTGGTCTAATTAATTACCAAAGCCGGATCTCCGAATACGTTCAAAGTTTTGATCCTGAGGTCAATGGCTTCCTCAAGACCCATGATACAGGCTTCGTATTCAGCTTCATTGTTAGTGCAGGCAAAGGTGAGTTTTGCCGAGAAAGGCATATGAACTCCTTTAGGTGTAATGAGTACTGCACCAACTCCACGGCCATTCATATTGACAGCCCCGTCAAACATCATTGTCCACTCTTCTTCTGGGTCAGGCCCTTCAGTGTGAACAGGCTCTTCATGATCTTTTGCTTTTAAGTACATGATGTCTTCATCAGGGAAGTCAAATCTCATGGGCTAGTAATCATCAATGGGTTGCTCAGCTAGAAAATCAGACAACACACTGCCTTTGATGGCCTTTTGAGATGTGTACTGAATGTCATACTCTGTCAGAATCATTTTCCATCTTGCAACCCTTCCGGTAAGTGTTGGCTTCTCAAATATGTACTTGACGGGGTCCATTTTTGAGATCAACAAAGTAGTGTGAGTCAACATATACTGCCTTAGTCGGCGAGCAGCCCACGCTAAAGTACATCAAGTTTTCTCGAGCAGTGAATAACGTTGTTCACAGTCGGTAAACTTTTTGCTTAGGTAGTATATTGCATACTCTTTTCGACCAGACTCGTCATGCTGGCCCAACACACACCCCATTGATCCTTCTAATACTGCCAGGTACATTATTAGAGGTCTTCCTTCAACTGGAGGCATAAGAATTGGAGGTTCTTGTAGGTACTCCTTGATCTTGTCAAAAGCCTTCTGACAATCTTCATTCCACCTGACTGTTTGTTCCTTCCTTAACAACTTGAATAGGGGCTCACAAGTTGCAGTGAGGTGAGATATGAACCTTGATATGTAGTTCAATCTACCTAGGAACCCCCGAACCTCTTTTTCAGTCCTAGGTGCAGGCATCTCCTGAATGGCTTTGACTTTGTCGGGATCAACTTCAATTCCCTTTTCACTTACGATAAATCCCAGCAGCTTACCGGACTGTACCCCGAATGTGAATTTGTTGGGGTTTAGCTTCAGTTGATACTTTCTCAGACGCTTGAACAACTTCAGCAGATTTACCAGATGATCTTCTTCAATGAGGGACTTGGCAAACATGTCATCCACGTAACATTCGATTTCTTTGTGGATCATGTCGTGGAATAATGTTACCATAGCCCGTTGATAAGTTGCACCGACATTCTTCAGTCCAAAGGGCATTATCTTGTAACAAAATGTGCCCCAAGGTGTGATGAAGGTTGTTTTTTCTCCATGTCTTCGGGTGACATCCTGATCTGATTATACCCGGAAAAACCATCCATGAAGGAAAACACCGAGAACTGAGCTGTGTTGTCGACCAATACATCAATGTGAGGTAATGGGAAATCATCCTTCGGGCTAGCTCTATTCAGATCCCGGTAGTCCACACACATTCGTACTTTCTCCATGTCTTCGGGTGACATCCTGATCTGATTATACCCGGAAAAACCATCCATGAAGGAAAACACCGAGAACTGAGCTGTGTTGTCGACCAATACATCAATGTGAGGTAATGGGAAATCATCCTTCGGGCTAGCTCTATTCAGATCCCGGTAGTCCACACACATCCGTACTTTGTCATCCTTCTTAGGCACTGGTACAATATTAGCAACCCACAGCGGGTAACTAGTTACAGCAAGGAAACCGGCGTCCCACCCTTTTTGTACTTCTTCCTTAATCTTCATGGCCATATCTGGATGAGTACGGCGTAGCTTCTGTTTCACTGGAGGACAATCTTCTTTCAATGGCAGCTTATGCATAAAAATATCAGTATCAAGACCTGGCATGTACTGATAGGACCAAGCAAAGACGTCGACGTATTCTCGAAGCATGTCAATGAGTTGTTCTTTTACTGAAGCTTACAGACTGGCCCCAATTTTCACTTCTTTCAAATCCTCCTCGGTACCCAGATTCACTGTTTCAACCTCCTCCTGATGAGGAGTAATCACTTTCTCTTCTTGCCTCAACAACCTGGCTAGCTCTTCCGGTAACTCATAGTCTTCTTCAACCCCTTCATCAGCTTGATTAATTGGATTGTCGAATTCATACAAGGTCATAGCAGTGTTGTTGTCGGTGCAATCTGGAGGATAATCTCTGCAAGGGTTGAGATTGGTTCGTTTTAGTGATCAGTTTTAATCTTGTTTAGAAAAAGTGAAAATGAAGTTGTTTATTTTGAAAACATTGCCATTTTATTGTTTTGTACAAAAGTGAAAAATGAAAAGACAGTGAGCGAAAAAGAGACTTGTTTGCAAAAGATGTCTGATATTCATTGATAATTATTTTGCACAAAATTACAATATGGACCTATTACAAAATGAGTCCTGACACCTTGGGCAAGATGCAGGACTTGATGCATGCTAAAAAGACAGGAAATAATAATTACTCTGCAGGAGTAACCCTTATAATTTCCTGGGAAGACTAGTTAAGGACTTGGTGCCCCGGGATCCTTGGACGTATCCAGCTCACCAGGTTTCGGTCACTTTATGCCTCGTCTTCCAGGTTGTTAATAGCATCTGGGGTGAGCATCCCCCCACTGATGAACTTGGGCTCCTTTTTAGCCTCTGATTGATCTTGTCGGGATGGTTTGTAACCCAAACCGAATTTGTCCTCCTTCTTCTCCACCGGTAGTAGCTTGCCCCAGCCTTGGGCATTACCATCTTCAACAAACTTATGGGCTTGCTGATAGGAGACAATTGAAGTACCCATCCTATCCTCCTGGGATGCAGCAAATACTTCAGTTGTTGCCTCATTGACGTTTAGAGCCTCGAACCCTTGGCTCATAGTTTCATGGATTTCACCATCCATCTCAATATATTTATATGTAGCCAGATGGCTAACAAAGAAGTCCTCTTCAACACAGATGGTGATAATCTGTCTTTCCCACTCATATTTCAATTTCTGGTGAAGGGTCGACGTAACTGCGCCAGCGGCGTGAATCCATGGTCGACCCAACAAACAGCTGTAGGCCGGCTATATGTCCATCACATAGAAAGTAGTCTGAAAGACCTGCTGACCGATTATCACAGGTAGCTCCACCTCTCCAAGAACAGACCTCTTGGAGCCATCAAAAGCCTTGACCACCAGATTACTTGGTCGGAGAGCTATTCCATCATATTCGAGCTTGACAAGAGCTTTCTTCGACAGACATTGAGTGAAGACCCAGTGTCCACAAGAACATGAGAGAGTACATCCCCTTTGCACTCCAGGGTAATGTGCAAAGCTTTGTTGTGGTGACGTCCTTCTGTTGTTAAGTCAGCATTGGTGAAACCTAACCCATGGCTAGTATTGACATTAGACACCACTGTCTCAAGCTGATTCACTGTGATCTCCTCCGGCACATAGGCAGCGTGCAAGAATTTGAGTAGTGCATCCCGATGAGCTTCGGAACATAACAGTAGGGATAAGATGGAGATCTTAGAAGGGGTCTGGTGGAGCTGATCCACAACCTTGTAGTCACTTCTTTTAATTATCCTCATAAATTCATCCACATCCTGGTCAAAGGGTGATTTATGAGTCTCTTTTGGTGCAGGTTCTTCAGGTGCCACACTTTTCCCTTTGGCTTTGGCAGCAGCCTCTGCCTCAGTACTAGTTCTTGGAGCTTGTGACGCAAAGAGGCGTCCACTTCGGGTGAAGCCTCCACCTCCCCCGACATTATCCACTTGTGAGGTAGGAGCTGAAGAATCAAGAAGGACTTTTTCTCCGTTGCAATAAAGGTCTGTACCATAATGCCATGGTACAACATTGTCTTTGTCATACGGAATGAGCCCTGGTGTTGCACCCCAAAATTTGCCCTCACCTAGACAAGGCATTGTGTACTAAAGCATCCCAAAAGGTTCACAAGGTATCTCAAGAGGTTCACAAGATTCACAATTAGTCAGAAAGTTTGACAATCCCCTCAGACAATGCATCCTCCTAAGCAATGCATCCTAAACTAGGGTTTTGACTTTCATCAGGCTAAATGGACTTCCAAGACTTCAAGTGAGCTTCATAGCTTCATAGCACCCTTGATTATGTACTTAACAGTGTTAGACAACTCAATGGGGTGTGTGTTGGGGCAACATGACAAGTCTGGTCGAAAAGAGCAAGCAATATACTACCTTAGCAAAAAGTTTACCGACTGTGAAACAAGATACTCACTACTCGAGAAAACTTGTTGCGCTTTGGCATGGGCTGCTCGCCGACTAAGACAGTATATGTTGACTCATACTACCTTGTTGATTTCAAAGATGGATCCAATCAAGTACGTATTCGAGAAACCTGCTCTCTCCTGACGAATAGCAAGATGGAAAATGATCTTAACAGAATATGATATACAATACACTACTTAGAAAGCCATTAAAGGAAGTGTTGTAGCTGATCATTTGGCTCATCAAGCAGTGGATGATTATCAATCAATGAGTTTTGAGTTCCCTGATGAAGACATTATGATTATTACCAAAGAACCTGGACAATATGAAGGACCTGAACAAGGATCCCGATGGACTATGGTTTTTGATGGAGCTTCTAATGCACTTGGTAATGGTGTTGGTGTTGTGATCATTTCCCCTTAAGGTTGTCATACCCCGATTACTGCAAGACTTTGTTTCTATTGTACCAATAACATGGTTGAGTATGAGGCATGTATCATGGGTATCAAAGCTGCCATTGAGATGAAGATTCAGTTCCTGGATGTATATGGAGATTCAGCCCTGGTAGTGAGTCAGATTAAAGGAGATTGGGATACCAAGCATGAAAATCTTATTCCTTACAGAGAGCATGTGTTGTCTTTGATCCCCTATTTTGAAGAGATTACCTTTGGACATATTCCACGAGGAGAGAATCAGTTGGCAGATGCATTAGCCACCATGGCATCTATGTTTGAGATTAGCTGGGATGATGAAGCTCCCAAGATCACTATTGACAGATTTGAGAAGCCTGCATACTGCAATTAAATTTACACTAAAGGAGGAGAGGAAAAGCCTTGGTTCTACGAAGTGAAAAGATATCTTGAAACTCAGGAGTTCCCTGAAGGGGCATCTGTCAAAGATAAGAAGTTTCTGAGGAGGTTTTCTGCTAAGTTCTTCTTGAGTAATGGAATTCTGTACAAGCGCAATCATGATTCGACTTTGCTTCGTTGTGTGGATAAGAAGGAAGCAACAGAGATTATGGAAGACATGCATGATGGGATTTTTCGCACTCATTCTAGTGGTCATACCATGGCAAAGAAGATATTGAGAGCAGGTTACTATTGGTCTACTATGGAAGCTGACTGCTATCAACATTCCGGAACATGTCACAAGTGCCAAATCTATGCTGATAAAGTGCATATACCTCCAGCTCCATTGAATGTGTTGACTGCTCCTTGGCCTTTTGCCATGTGGGGCATTAATATGATTGGTGAGATCAAGCCTACTGCTTCTAATGGGCATCGTTTCATCCTGGTTGCTATTGATTACTTTACAAAGTGGGTGGAGGCAGCTTCATTTGCATATGTTACTAAGAATGTGGTGGCTCGATTCATTAAGAATAATCTCATATGTAGGTATGGCATCCCTGAAAGGATTATCACAGACAATGGCTCTAATCTGAATAATACCATGATTACTGATCTTTGCACGCGGTTTAAGATTAAGCATCACAACTCTTCTCCGTATCGCCCGAAAATGAATGGGGCAATAGAAGCTGCTAATAAGAACATTAAGAAGATTCTACAGAAGATGACTGTTACTTACAAAGATTGGCACGAGATGTTACCATTTGCTCTTCATGGTTATCGTACTACAATACGTACTTCAACATGGGCAACCCCATTCTCCTTAGTCTATGGTATGGAAGCAGTTCTGCCCATTGAAGTTCAGATCCCTTCCTTAAGAATCATGAAGGATGCAGGCTTGGATGAAGATGAGTGGATTCAGACTCGACTTGACCAGATAAATTTGATTGATGAGAAAAGGCTGGCAGCTGTTTGTCATGGCCAGATGTACCAGAAACGGATGATCAAAGCTTTTAATAAGAAGGTTAAGCAAAAGGTATATCAGGCTGGTGACTTGGTAATCAAGTGTATCATATTACCACAGGGTGATCCTAGGGGCAAGTGGTCTCCTACATATGAAGGACCATTTGTAGTTAAGAGAGTATTCTCAGGAGGTACCATGATGATTACTACTATGGATGGCGAATACTTCCCACAGCCTGTAAACGCAAACATAGTTAAAAAATACTACGCATAAAAAGAGACCCGCTAGGTTGACTGGCCTAGGCAAAACTAAGGGCATCCCGGCGAACCAAAAGGGTTCGGGCAAAAATTAGGGATATATATATATATATATATATATATATATATATATATATATAAAAGTGCACACCCGGCAAGTCGAAAACCTGAAAAGGCGGCTTGGGCAAAAAAGGGTATCCAGGTGGATTGAAAACCTGAAAGGGCAATCTAGGAAAAAAATTAGGGATTAAAGCGTATGACAATGTCTCGTTGGATCACTCTTGCAACTCCAATTGTTGATACTACTTAACTCAAGTTCGAACAGATAAAGATCAATCCAATCGTTTCCGTCTCAACAGCAGAAAATGAGATACTTGAAGATAATGGCAATAGTTGAATTGAAACTCAATATGATTATTTCTCACATAGCTGTTTTCTTTGTTTTGTAAAAAATTTATGACGAATTCCTCTTACTAGGATTTTTGTCTCCTTGTACAAACTTGCCTATGTATAGGTCACTTTGTAATATAAATAAAATTTCATCTTTAAATCCAGATTTACTTTTACCCTATTTACATAAACGAAAACGTCCATTGGTTGTGTTTGAATGTACGTATGCTTTTGAATATGATTAATGTTTACCAGAAATGCATAAAATGCAGTAATAGTATTTACTAAGGAAGAACGAAGATAGGAATTCAACGAAGATTCGCCGGTTCATCCCCACAAGACAACTACAAATCCCCAGGAGTGCAGGTCTATCTTTATAGATACTTCGAGTTACGTCTCCCCTTGAATTTATGTGCATCTCTTTTATCCTCAGTCGGGATACTCAGAAACTTATTCCTTCAATAGAAGTACGACGAACGAAGACGGGAAGTTATGAATACTGTACTATCAAACAAGACGGAAATGAGTTCCTCATATTCTTTAGCAACGAATCGGGATTTATTTTCCCTAGCCAGCAGTTGTTATACAAAGATATCCAGACGTTTCAAGCTGCATGATTCATACATACATCATTTACATCATACCATAACATATCCATAAGTGCATAATACATTTACTTAGGTATACCATGCCACACATGCATGCATATTGCAAAAGCTAACCTTTTCCTTGCAGGATGGTTATATACAGATAAAATACTATCAATAGGTCAGAGACGATCTATACGAAGGTCTAATGCTGATACTTAATTCAGGGATGATCGCCACAAAGATTCATTGCTGATAATCATTACTCAAGTTGTCCTTGGATAGTAGGCAAACGGTATATACGAAGATCTATTCCCTAATCCAGGATATTTCCAGAAGAGATAATCGTCACGAAGATTTATTTCTACTGGTCTATTCAACAATTCACAACAGGTCAGAGACGATCTATACGAAGGTCTAGTGCTGATACTTAATTCAGGGATAATCGCCACGAAGATTCATTGCTGATAATCATTACTCAAGTTGTCATTGTTAGTAGGCAAACGGTCTATACGAAGATCTATTCCCTAATCCAGGATATTTCCAGAAGAGATAATCGTCACGAAGATTTATTTCTACTGGTCTATTCAACAATTCACAACAGGTCAGAGACGATCTATATGAAGGTCTAGTGCTGATACTTAATTCAGGGATGATCGCCACGAAGATTCATTACTGATAATCATTACTCAAGTTGTCCTTGGATAGTAGGCAAACGGTCTATACGAAGATCTATTCCCTAATCCAGGATATTTTCAGAAGAGATAATCGTCACGAAGATTTATTTCTACTGGTCTATTCAACAATTCAAAACAGTTCAGAGACGATCTATACGAAGATCTAGTGCTGATACTTAATTCAGAAAAAATCACCACGAAGATTTGGTTCTGACACTTAAATTAAAGTATGTTCTTAGATATGGTTCAGAGATGATCTATACGAAGATCTAAGCCCTGACACTTAATGAAGGATATTCTTTTCCCCCAGAGATAATGCAGAGACGATCTATACGAAGATCTAGTGCTAGCATTCAATTCAAACCATGTTGCATAAACGATTCAGAGACGGCCTATACGAAGACCTAGTACTGATATCCAGTATCAACATCAAGATATTATCACCTCCTGATAATATGGATGGCATCTATAAGCCCATCTCCAGTTCTTCCAAGTGGCATCTTCAAGCCCACTTAAGCATATACAACTAATCATCAGTGTTACTTTACGCACCGGCGAGTGCAAATTTTTGGGCTTTGGTGTTCAATCCCCTTCAACCTTCCAGGTCACGAATGGCACATATATCAATCTAACCCCTCAGGTTTCAGAAAATTGAACAGGGGAAGATGTTGCACCCCAAAATTTTCCCTCACCTAGACAAGGAATTGTATACTAAAGCATCCCAAAAGATTCACAAGGTATCTCAAGAGGTTCACAAGATTCACAATTAGTCAGAAAGTTTGACAATCCCCTCAGACAATGCATCCTCCTAAGCAATGCATCCTAAATTGGGGTTTTGAATTTCATCAGGCTAAATGGACTTCCAAGACTTCAAGTTAGATTCATAGAACCCTACATGTGTTCAAGAATCCCCATGTCAAATTTTAAGGCCTTCCCAAAAGGTTTGCTCAGTCAGATGATCAGATAGGCTAAAATCAGTCAAAGCAGTTAAAAAGTCAAACTAAGGTCAACTGTGGTAAAACTTCATGATTTTTTGCCAACATCAAGTATATGAAGTAAAATTCATCATTTGATCAAGGGTTGATCATGATTCATCAAGGAGATTTCAGATCATCAAGAATCAGGAGTTTCTAAATTAGGGTTTTCATAGGAAAAGTCAACTGAACTTTGACCAGCCATAACTTTCACATGCTTCATCAAAAAGTTTCCATCCAAAGCCCATTTTTAAGGAAATTGAATTCTCTACAACTTTGTGTCTCATAAGCCAAGCCCAAAAATGCTTCATTTGGAAGGTATGAGCTAAGACATTATAGGTCATTTTAAAAGTCAACAAAAAGTCAACATCTTCCAAAGGGCATAACTTGAGAATGGTAAAAGATATGGACATGAGACCAAAGAGGTTGGTTAGAGGACTCTCTAATCTTTATGAAATGTCCAAGAACACATTCATAGCATTAAAATTGAGGGATTTGTGCCTTTGCAAAGTTGGGTTTTTGAGAGGTTTATGAAGCAAATGGGACCTTAGAACCAAATTTCTCCAAATGGGCTTGCATTTTTATGACCCAAACACTTCCATGACATCATGCACGAATTAAAAATCATTTATTCAAATTTTTATTCATTTTATTTTATTTATTATGATTTTATACATTAAAAATCATTTTAAATCAAAATAAAATATAAAAGTTGCAATATTTGATAAGATTTTTGTTCTAGAAAGTCTTAAAGGTTAATTAAAAGTGATTGAGATCATACAAAATCAGATCGACCCAAAAATAGGAAGGATATATCAAAAAAATTCAATATATGGAAGCATATCTTTTTCAATCTCAATTGATCCAAAAATCCAAAGTGATCTGATTTTTTGACCTAGTTAGGTCATACTATATGTATAACTGATACAAACACAAGGACACGAAATTGGCAGCCACAAGCATCATATTCAAACTTCAAAAATTCACCAAAAAACTCACATTCGGATTCTTGGATAGAGACAATTTCAAGGTGTTTCAAAGATTGCAATACGTTTATAGGTGATCATTGAAGGATTCTGGATCATTTGCAGCATCAAAAGCATTGCCATGGGCATAAACCGAATCAATATTATCACACTTTTATGATTTTTTTCGTTTTCTATTGTTTATGCATTATAAATTATGTTTGATGATTGTTTTGTGTTTGTGACAAGCTTAGGAGCGTTTTTGGGCAATTTAATTTGAGTTTCGATACAGGATCATGAAGTTGTCATTGTTAGGGTTTAGAGTGGTCGTTTAGGGTTTCTCATTTAAACCAATATAAATGAATTCTAAAGACGTCATTGAATTGGATTTCATGTATGGATCATGTTTGTATAACAAATTTGTTGAAATTTTACGTGTTGTGAGAGATTCAAATTCGCAGGTTCTTGAAGGGAAGAACTCGTAGGAAATTTCGCAGGAAATATTGAAGGAAAATTCGCAGATAAATTGGAGAAGATGAAGTTCAGATGGCGCCAAAAATCCTATTCAAATATTAATTTTAAAATAAAAGGATTTTTTGTTGATTTTATATTGAACGCGCCCCATGTGGCTCAGCTGGTTTGTGTGTTTGCTTGTGTATTGAATGGTCCTGGGTTCGAATCCCCCCCAGGCCATTTTGTTTTGCTTTTATTTTTGATATTTTTGTAGGATAATAAGAAAAGGAATGGTTGCTCATACACTAACACCAGCGCATGCCTGGCCTGGTGTTTGTTCTCTTGGTCCAAGATGAACAAAGCATAGGGCCTGGGTTCGAATCCCAGCCCCTGGTATGTATTTTTTCTCATTATTTTATTTTATTTTATTTGTTTATATTTTATTAATTTAACTTAATTAATTTCTTAAATGTTAAAATAAATATATACATATTATTTCTTTTTTACCAAAAAATTCATATCTTTAAAATTCAAACTTTATTTTCAAACAAAAACTTAATTATTTATATTTATTTATTGTATGTTTATATATATATATATATATATATATATATATATATATATATATATATATATATATATATATATATATATATATATATATATAATTTGTAAATAAATCGATTTATTTTATAAATTAATAAAACCCTAATTCTCATAATTATCACCTTAACCCTAATTTTTTTTAAAACCCTAATTTCTAACCCTAATTGTTATTAACTTTAATATTTAATTTAATTAATTTTTGTTATAAATTATAATTAAATAATTAATCATATTTTGTTATAAGTAATTATTATTTGTTTATTATTATAATTATTCTATTTTCTTCTAAATTCTTTTCTAAATGTTTATTTAACTTAAATGTTAATATTTTCTCTTGAATTTTTATTTTCTTTATATTCCTACTAACCCTTTTATTATTATTACTAACCCTTTAAATTATTGCTTATTTATTATTATTTATCGTTATTCCGATTATATTGTAACTATCCCAAAGCTTTGTAATAGTTTAGTTTATATTTTTGCTTTATTTTTATTGTAAACTGTATGGTTAGTAACTATAGGGTGTGCATAACATGTTTGTGATTTAAAATTAATTTAGAAAACTAATTAAATAAGATAAATACTTGAATATAAACACTCACATACGTAAGTCGATCTTTGATCGCCATCTTTCACTTTCTAGGGTTACTCCTCATGTTGCCTACTTCTAAGGTCAAGTAAGGTGTCTTAAAGCAAAGTCTCTTCATAAATATCATCAAGTCCCTTCCGTTTATAAGATCAAGTCTCTTCGAGGTTGCCTACGATAAATGATCTTGTCCCTTCGAATAAAAGATGATAGGTCCCTACATATTGCTAAAGACACCTTACAGTTGCCTAAATTCAGATGTCCCTTCACATGTCCCTTATTACATCCAAGGTAATGACTACCTATTCCTTAATAATAGGGCAAGTCTTACCATTGAAAGAACATATAAGAACAGTAAAGATTTAACATAGGGTAGGTTCCTTTTAAGTACTTGCTCACCTTTTCAAAATAATTCATTACACTTCACATTTCAAACAAATTTTCAAAACAAAGTCTTTATATACATCCATACGAGGATCATTATAAAGCACTTAGAAAATTTTTAATCACACACTACACTTTTCTCCAAACAATTTAAAGTGAGCTAAGTAACTAAGAGCCCACGGATAACCATGGATATAAAGGGTGCTAACACCTTCCCTTTATATAACCTACCCCCCGAACTCAAAATCTTTTTAAGGTATTTCCTGTTCTTTTATGTCCTTTCCTTTTGGATAAAATAAAAGTCGATGGCGACTCTTGCTATCCGCAACATATATAGAAAAGTCAGTTCTCCCACCATGTTACAGAACTGGCGACTCTGCTGGGGATTTAATAAAAGAGGGGTACCCCTAGGAATTAGATCACTTTAAACTTGTTTGCTTTGTTTGCTTTAATTTACTTGTTGGGTGCTCTTATGTGTGAAAGATCCTAACCCAGATCTAGTGTACCTTAGGTAAATGGCAATAGACCAAGGAAACTGTACGGTGTATATCGATATGGTTGATCTGGTGGCCATAGTTAGTGTGACTTCTTGGTTGGTGCTTATGTTCCTTAAGCAAGTTGAGGATAATATGAGGCTGCCATATGTTGTCAATACACTAACTGACTTTTAGAACCCTAGTCATCCCATCTTGGCCTTTAGAAAGTAGTGAGATAGCCTACTTTGGTGAAGACTGAAGTTGGTTGATACTCGATGCTATACTCATTGAGATCCTAAACTTGGAGGGTTTTGGTTGGCAAGTAAGTTGCCTACTGAACAACCACCCTTGTGAAGGATCAATGATATTGAGATCCCTTAGAACCCGGTTACTTTTGTAGGACAGGATGAACCAACTAACTTCAGGGGAAAGTACTTACCTTTAAACCTCATGCAAGCCTCTAAACCTAGGGCTATGGTGTGACTTGTTTTTGTATGCCACATGTTTGTGATTGAGCATAACATCATAAAATAATGACATCATAAGCATAGCATTTTCACTAACCATTTCAAGGACCAAAGGATTTATCTTTGTTCTTTGTTGCAGGTCATGGCTTCTACTCGTCGGAATACTATCCGAATCAACTTTGTAGGGATACCTCCTAAGCTTAAGGAATTAGTCTCTCAAGTTTCTGAAAGATCCCAGTTCATCAAGAAGCATGGTCACCTACTTGACTTGGTTACTTCAGGATTTGATGAAGACATGATGAGTGTCATGTTTCAGTTCTTTGACCCTAAACATCATTGTTTCACATTCCCCGATTATCAGCTGGTTCCTACAATGGAGGAATTCTCTAAACTACTGGGTATACCTATCCTTGATCAAAGACTCTTCACAGGCTTAGAAAAAGAGCCTAAACCTGAAGTCATTGCTACAGCCCTACATCTGAAGAAATCAGACATTGTCCTAAAAACAAGAAGTGGAGTTAAGGGTATCCTTGCTAAGGTATTGATGGAGAAAGCTCAAGTGTTCCTGAAGGCTATGAGTTATGATGCTTTTGAGGAGATCTTAGCCCTATTGATCTATGGCTTAGTGTTGTTCCCCAATCCAGACCAATTCATAGACGTACATGCCATCAACATATTTCTGACTCGTAATCCAGTGCCTACATTGCTTGGAGACATCTTACACTCTCTTCATACCCGTACTACGAAGGCACGAGGAACTCTGATGTGTTGCATACCTTTATTGTCTAGGTGGTTTATTTCTCACCTTCCTCGATCAGTGATGAAGAATGAACAAGGGTTTAGGTGGTCCAAGAGGATTATGTCACTTTCTCATTCAGATATTCATTGGTGCTCTAGATCTATGGAGAATGTTACTATCATTGACTGTTGTGGGGAGTTCCCTAATGTGCCACTCCTTGGCATAAGAGGGGGCATTACCTACAATCCTTCCTTAGCTCTACGTCAGTTTGGTTATGCTCGGAGTGATGGTCCTCATGACATGCTTATTCAGGGTATTGTGTTCGACTACGACAACGATCTGCAAGGTTACCGTCAAAGGTTTATACGAGCATGGGGTAAAGTGAACAAGGTTGACAGCAAGACTTTGGAACCAAAGTACACTATTCCTATGGAACCTTATCTCAGATGGGTGTGATCTCGTGCTCAGACTCTTATGATGCCATATCCTGCTATTCTGCCAGTTACCATGAAGCCTGTTGCTGAAGGAGATACTCCTTATGTCATTCTTCATCTAGACATGCCCACTGACATGGAGGAGTTACAAAGGTCTTGGATCCAGTTGAAGGAGCAAATAGATACTTTTGAGACTCATTTCAAAGCCAGTCAAGAAAGAATCATAGAGCTGACAAAGCAACTTCACGAAGAGCGGAATCTCAACTCATACCTCAACACAAAGAGGAAACGTCCATGGGAGACTTAAAACCCCATCTTTGTGCTCATTTCATTTTTTGTTGTAAGCCCAAGGGGCAAACTAGTTTGTTGATTACTAATAAAAGTTTACTTTTTGGTTATTTAAACAAATTTAAATCCTGCGGTCCTTGAAAACATTGCATACGCATTTACATACCATATCATTGTATCACAGGTATCTTATCTTCTCACTGTTTATTTCAGCAGAAATGGCTCTTGAACAGACTGTCAAAGATCTTCAGGCTCAGAATGCACAATTCCAAGAGTTGATTCTGAACTTGTCCAAGGGACAAGATGAGTTGAAGACACTGCTGGCTAAAAAGAAGAAGAAGACTAGAAGATCAGGAGGCCTTATCAATCTGGGAAGAAGATTCAGAGGTCCTATCAAGAAAAGGGAACGGATTGAAGATTCTCAGTCTGAAAATTCTGAGAAAGAGGGAGGTAGTCTTCATGATATTGTGGGAGATTCTGATTCTGAAGCAAACTATTATCATGATCCTGCTAGTGAAGATAAGTACAAGATGCTGGTAGACAGAATGAATGCCATGGAGTTACAAAAATCTTCTGGGCTTGATTTTGAAGATCAGAGTTTAGTATCTGGAGTGGTTATACCTATTGGCTTCAAGGTTCCTGCTTTTTTGGTGTATGATGGAGTCTCATGTCCCAAGCTGCATCTAAGATCCTATGTCCGGAGGATTCAACCACATACTGCTGATAAGAAGTTATGGATTCACTTCTTCCAAGAGAGCTTGTCTGGAGCTCAATTGGAATGGTACTATCAACTGGAAAGTGTCAATATTCGTGATTGGAATGATCTTGCTGAAGCCTTCTACAGGAAATACCAATATAATGCTGATTTAGCACCTACTCGCATGCAGCTCCAAAGCATGTATATGGGTGCTAAAGAGAGTTTCAAGGAGTATGCCCAGAAATGGAGAGATCTGGCTAGCAAAGTTCAACCTCCTCTGACTGACAGGGAGCTAGTAGATATGTTTATGAGTACGCTAAGTGGTCCTTTCTATAGTCACCTCATTGGAAGTTCATCATCTGGTTTCACTGAGCTGATAATGACTGGAGAACGTGTGGAGAGTGGTATAAGAAGTGGTAAGATACAGGTGGGTGCTTCTTCATCAAGCACTGCTAAGAAGCTCCTTAGTGGAAATAAGGAGTCTAATGTTGTGTATGGTCAACATAGTCGTAACAGGAGTCACCAATCTGTGGGAGCAGTTCACATTTCCAATCCTGCTCCTGCAACACCAGAGCTACCACAAAACAATCAACAAAAGCCTAGAAGACAGTTCACCAAGATCAACATGTCACTGGCCCAAGCCTTGCAACACATGTTGAAAGGGGAACTCATCACTTTGAAGGAACCTCCTCAGAATCCTAATACTTCCTCTCCTCGTTACAATCCTAATGCACGATGTTCCTATCATTCTAATAGTCCGGGACATGACACCAACAACTGTTGGGTGTTGAAAAACAAAATTCAAGATATGATTGAAGCTGGAGAAATTGAATTTGACCCTCCTGGGACCCCAAATGTGATTACTACTCCCATGCCTAATCATGAGAAGACTGTTAATGTTGTTGATGAGGTTTCTTATGTTTCCTCAGTTGTAGATGTGACTACTCCCTTATCCATTATCAAGAAGAAATTGGTGCAGGCTGGATTCTTTCCAAGATGTAATGAAGATTGTTTTTATTGTGCCTACAAACCTGATAGCTGCTGGAAGTTGAAGGATGGTATTCAACGCCTCATGGACAATTACACTACATTGTTTGAGAGAACTCATTCTGTGGAAAGTATGTGTGAACATCTAACTCGAGGTACGAAGCTTGAAGATATGGCCATGGTTGATAAGGTGCCAGTTAAGATTACCTCCAAAGGTCCTGTCAAGATAACTCCTAAAGGACCTATCAGGATTACTGCTGAAGGCCCTGTGAAGAATGTTGCTGAAGCTAGAGTGGCTCCCATGATTATTACCACTCATGGCCCTGTTCCTTATACTTCTGATAAAGCTATACCCTGGAATTACGATTCTGATGTTTACATCCATGGTGTTAAACAGGAACCTTTGACTGATACACCTGTTACTAATGATAACCTTGATGTTGATAATATTGCTGGATCTAGTAAGATCACCAGAAGTGGAAGAATTTTCTCTCCTCAGGCTACCTCCAAAAGTGCAGTTACTCCCTCCAATTCTGGGCCAAGTACTGATGCTCGGGGCAAAGGTCCTGTGGTTGAACCTGTGCAAGCTGAAGCACCAACTGCTGAAAATCTTTCTAAACAGATGGAAGAAGTACTGAAGATCATTCGCAAGAGTGATTATGATATTGTTGACTAGTTGGAGCATACTCCCTCCAAAATCTCCATGTTATCTTTGTTGGTGTGTTCTGAGGCTCATGCTAAAGCCTTAATCAAGTTCTTGAAGACTGCTCATGTGCCAAATGAGATTTTTGTGGATCAATTTGAGAATTGTGTTTCACATCTGACTTATTATAATGGGTTAGGCTTTTCTGATGCTGACTTGACTCCTGCCAAGAGAAACCATAATAGAGCTTTGCATATCTCCATTGAATGTAAAGGCACTACCTTGTCTCATGTGCTGGTGGACAATGGTTCTTCATTAAATGTACTCCCCAAAGAATTTCTGGACAAGCTCAGTCCTGAGGATGTTGTGTTAAGACCAAGTAATGTAGTGGTGAGGGCCTTTGATGGCTCAAGAAGAGTGGTACATGGAGAAGTAGATCTCCCGATCAAAGTAGGCTCTCAAGTCTTCGACTCTACTTTCTATGTAATGGATATTCGTCCTGCGTACTCCTGTTTGCTTGGGCGCCCCTGGATTCATGGGGAAGGTGTTGTGACTTCCACTTTACATCAGAAGTTAAAATACCCGGTGAAAGGATATATCGTCATTGTTTATGGTGAGGAAGAATATATGGTCAGTCATGTGAATACTTTTAAATATGTTGAGGTGGAGGGTGAATATGTTGAGACTCCTTGCCAGACATTTGAGGTAGTTCCTTGGGTCGTTCCTGCTACTGAAGCTCCCTCTGTTGTTAAAAGCGTTCTTGTGGTTACCAGAGTACCTCCTACAATGGCCTCCCTCAAAGATGCTAGAGTTGTGGTTGAAGAAGGTGGTTGTACTATTTGGGGTCAGCTTCCTGACATCCCTTACAAGTCTGACAAGTTTGGTTTGGGTTTCACTGCAGAGTCCCAGAAGGTTGTTCGTCGTGCTCGTGTTGTTCGTATCACCAATCAAGGGGTCATGAGAGATCAAATCAATGTTGTGGGTGACTATAGTGAAGACTACAACCTGGATGATTGGATCTTTCCTACCATGGGTGATGGGCTCAACAATTGGAAGACCGAAGACGTTATTCCTATCTCCTTTAGTCAAGAGTAAATACTATTACTGTGTTTTTATTTTAAGTTTGTAATTTTAAACAATTAAACTTTTAAGCCTTGTGTCTTGCCCGGGGCACAATGATATGCTTGTTACGGGATGTCATTTCATTTGCATACTTCATTTAATAAAAATCAATGGATGTTTCGTTTTCTTAAATATTGCGATCCTTGTCTTTCTTTTATTTTTATTTTTTGTTTATCAGCTATGTGTTCTTACACACACCCACATCACTAAATGCAGATCCTCATCCACTCTGGATCATGTTGATAACAGTTCTACTATTGCCAATTATAATTTCGAGAATCCGATCTATCAAGCTGAAGATGGAAAGGAGGAAGATTGTGAAGTACCTGTAGAGCTTGCTAGGTTATTACAACATGAAGAGCCAATCGAAGTTGTGAATTTGGGAACTGAAGAAAACAGGAAAGAGGTCAAGATAGGGGCTGAGCTAGAAGATAGTGTTAAGAGTAGACTAATTCAGATGTTACGTGATTATGTGGAGATCTTTGTTTGGTCCTATGAAGATATGCCAGGGTTGGATACAGACATTGTGGTTCACCGTTTACCAGTAAAAGAAGATTGTCGTCCGAAGAAGCAGAAGGTTCGTCGCATGCGTCCTGAGATGTCAGAAAAAATTAAAGCAGAGGTGATGAAACAGTTTGATGCATGGTTCTTAGCTGTGACTTCTTATCCTCAATGGGTTGCAAATGTGGTACTAGTACCTAAGAAAGATGGTAAGGTACGTATGTGTGTAGATTACAGGGATTTGAACAAGGCCAGCCCTAAAGATGACTTTCCCCTTCCTCATATTGATGTCCTGGTAGACAACACTGCTCAACATAAGGTATTCTCTTTCATGGATGGTTTCTCTGGTTACAATCAAATCAAGATGGCACCTGAAGATATGGAGAAGACTACATTTGTTACACAGTGGGGCACCTTTTGCTATAAAGTGATGCCATTTGGTTTGAAGAATGTCGGGGCAACATATCAGCGTGCTATGGTGGCTTTGCTTCACGATATGATTCATCATGAGATAGAGGTATATGTGGATGATATGATTGCCAGGTCCCAGAATGAAGAACAACACCTTGATCATCTGCATAAGCTGTTTGAAAGGTTGAAGAAATACAAGCTCAGATTGAACCCAAATAAGTGTACTTTTGGAGTTAGGTCTGGTAAACTCTTGGGTTTCATTGTCAGTGGAAAAGGTATTGAAGTGGATCCTGCAAAAGTGAAAGCCATACAAGAGATGCCAGCTCCCCGTACTAAGAAGGGAGTTAGAGGTTTCTTGGGACGACTGAATTAAATTGCAAGATTTATTTCCCAGTTAACTGCTACCTGTGAGCCAATCTTCAAGTTGTTGAAGAAAGATCAGATGATGGAATGGAATGATGAGTGCCAGATAGCCTTTGATGAAATCAAGATATATCTTCTAGAACCTCCAATCTTGATGGCACCAGTTGATGGAAGACCCTTGATCATGTACTTAACAGTGTTAGACAACTCAATGGGGTGTGTGTTGGGGTAATATGACAAGTCTGGTCGAAAAGAGCAGGCAATATACTACCTTAGCAAAAAGTTTACCGACTGTGAAACAAGATACTCACTGCTCGAGAAAACTTGTTGCGCTTTGGCATGGGCTGCTCGCCGACTAAGACAATATATGTTGACTCATACTACCTTGTTGATTTCAAAGATGGATCCAATCAAGTACGTATTCGAGAAACCTGCTCTCTCCGGACGAATAGCAAGATGGCAAATGATCTTAACAGAATATGATATACAGTACACTACTCAGAAAGCCATTAAAGGAAGTGTTGTAGCTGATCATTTGGTTCATCAAGCAGTGGATGATTATCAATCAATGAGTTTTGAGTTACCTGATGAAGACATTATGATTATTACCAAAGAACCTGGACAATATGAAGGACCTGAACAAGGATCCCGATGGACTATGGTTTTTGATGGAGCTTCTAATGCACTTGGTAATGGTGTTGGTGTTGTGATCATTTCCCCTTAAGGTTGTCATACCCCGATTACTGCAAGACTTTGTTTCTATTGTACCAATAACATGGCTGAGTATGAGGCATGTATCATGGGTATCAAAGCTGCCATTGAGATGAAGATTCAGTTCCTGGATGTATATGGAGATTCAGCCCTGGTAGTGAGTCAGATTAAAGGAGATTGGGATACCAAGCATGAAAATCTTATTCCTTACAGAGAGCATGTGTTGTCTTTGATCCCCTATTTTGAAGAGATTACCTTTGGACATATTCCACGAGGAGAGAATCATTTGGCAGATGCATTAGCCACCATGGCATCTATGTTTGAGATTAGCTGGGATGATGAAGCTCCCAAGATCACTATTGACAGATTTGAGAAGCCTGCATACTACAATGAAATTTACACTGAAGGAGGAGAGGAAAATCCTTGGTTCTACGAAGTGAAAAGATATCTTGAAACTCAGGAGTTCCCTGAAGGGGCATCTGTCAAAGATAAGAAGTTTCTGAGGAGGTTTTCTGCTAAGTTCTTCTTGAGTAATGGAATTTTGTACAAGCGCAATCATGATTTGACTTTACTTTGTCGTGTGGATAAGAAGGAAGCAACAGAGATTATGGAAGACATGCATGATGGGATTTTTGGAACTCATTCTAGTGGTCATACCATGGCAAAGAAGATATTGAGAGTAGGTTACTATTGGTCTACTATGGAAGCTGACTGCTATCAACATTCCGGAACATGTCACAAGTGCCAAATCTATGCTGATAAAGTGCATATACCTCCAGCTCCATTGAATGTGTTGACTGCTCCTTGGCCTTTTTCCATGTGGGGCATTGATATGATTGGTGAGATCAAGCCTACTTCTTCTAATGGGCATCGTTTCATCCTGGTTGCTATTGATTACTTTACAAAGTGGGTGGAGGCAGCTTCATTTGCATCTGTTACTAAGAATGTAGTGGCTCGATTCATTAAGAATAATCTCATATGTAGGTATGGTATCCCTGAAAGGATTATCACAGACAACGACTCTAATCTGAATAATACCATGATTACTGATCTCTGTACGCAGTTCAAGATTAAGCATCACAATTCTTCTCTGTATCTCCCGAAAATGAATGGGGCAGTAGAAGATGCTAAGAAGAACATTAAGAAGATTCTACAGAAGATGATTGTTACTTACAAAGATTGGCACGATATATTACCATTTGCTCTTCATGGTTATCGTACTACAATACGTACTTCAACAGGGGCAACCCCATTCTCCTTAGTCTATGGTATGGAAGCAGTTCTGCCCATTGAAGTTCAGATCCATTCCTTAAGAATCATGAAGGATGCAGGCTTGGATGAAGATGAGTGGATTCAAACTCGACTTGACCAGATAAATTTGATTGATGAGAAAAGGTTGGCAGCTGTTTGTCATGGCCAGATGTACCAGAAACGGATGATCAAAGCTTTTAATAAGAAGGTTAAGCAAAAGGTATATCAGGCTGGTGACTTGGTAATCAAGTGTATCACATTACCACAGGGTGATCCTAGGGGCAAGTGGACTCCTACAAATGAAGGACCATTTGTAGTCAAGAGAGTATTCTCAGGAGGTGCCATGATGCTTACTACTATGGATGGCGAAGACTTCCCACAGCCTGTAAACGCAGACATAGTTAAAAAATACTACGCATAAAAAGAGACCCGCTAGGTTGACTGGCCTAGGCAAAACTAAGGGCATCCCAGCGAACCAAAATGGTTCGGGCAAAAATTAGGGACATATATATATATATATATATATATATATATATATATATATATATATATATATATATATATATATATATATATATATATATATATATATATAAGTGTACACCCGGCAAGTCGAAAACCTGAAAAGGCGGCTTGGGAAAAAAAGGGTATCCCGGTGGATTGAAAACCTGAAAGGGCAATCCAGGCAAAAGTTAGGGATTAAAGCGTATGACTATGTCTCGTTGGATCACTCTTGCAACTCCAATTGTTGATGCTACTTAACTCAAGTTCGAACAGATAAAGATCAATCCAATCGATTCCGTCTCAACAGCACAAAATGAGATACTTGAAGATAATGGCAATAGTAGAATTGAAACTCAATAGGATTATTTCTCACATAGCTGTTTTCTTTGTTTTGTAAAAATTTTACGACGAATTCCTCTTACTAGGATTTCTGTCTCCTTGTCAAACTTTCCTATGTATAGGTCACTTTGTAATATAAATAAAATTTCATCTTTAAATCCAGATTTACTTTTACCCTATTTACATAAACGAAAACGTCCATTGGTTGTGTTTGAATGTATGTATGCTTTTGAATATGATTAATGTTTACCAGAAATGCATAAAATGCAGTAATAGTATTTACTAAGGACGAACGAAGATAGGAATTCAACGAAGATTCGCCGGTTTATCCCCACAAGACAACTACTAATCCCCAGCAGGGCAGGTCTATCTTTATAGATACTTCGAGTTACGTCTCCCCTTGAATTTATGTCCATCTCTTTTATCCTCAGTCGGGATACTCAGGAACTTATTCCTTCAATAGAAGTACGACGAACGAAGACGGGAAGTTAGGAATATTGTACTATCATACAAGACGGAAACGAGTTCCTCATATTCTTCAGTAACGAATCGGGATTTATATTCCCTAGCCAGCTGTTGTTATACAAAGATATCTAGACGCTTCAAGCTGCATGATTCATACATACATCATTTACATCATACCATAACATATCCATAAGTGCATAATACATTTACTTAGGTATACCATGCCACACATGCATGCATATTGCATAAGCTAACCTTTTCCTTGCAGGATGGTTATATACAGATAAAATACTATCAACAGGTCAGAGACGATCTATACGAAGGTCTAGTGCTGATACTTAATTCAGGGATGATCGCCACGAAGATTCATTGCTGATAATCATTACTCAAGTTGTCCTTGGATAGTAGGCAAACGGTCTATACGAAGATCTATTCCCTAATCCAGGATATTTTTTGAAGAGATAATCGTCACAAAGATTTATTTCTACTGGTCTATTCAACAATTCACAACAGGTCAGAGACGATCTATACGAAGGTCTAGTGCTGATACTTAATTCAGGGATGATCGCCACGAAGATTCATTGCTGATAATCATTACTCAAGTTGTCCTTGATAGTAGGCAAACGGTCTATACGAAGATTTATTACCTAACCCAGGATATTTCCAGAAGAGATAATCGTCACGAAGATTTATTTCTACTGGTCTATTCAACAATTCACAACAGGTCAGAGACGATCTATACGAAGGTCTAGTGCTAATTCATGGATGATCTCCACGATGATTCATTACTGATAATCATTACTCAAGTTGTCCTTGGATAGTAGGCAAACGGTCTATACGAATATCTATTCCCTAATCCAGGATATTTCCAGAAGAGATAATTGTCACAAAGATTTATTTCTACTGGTCTATTCAACAATTCAAAACAGTTCAGAGACGATCTATACGAAGATCTAGTGCTGATACTTAATTCAGAAAAAATCACCACGAAGATTTGGTTCTGACACTTAAATTAAAGTATGTTCTTAGATATGGTTCAGAGATGATCTATACGAAGATCTAAGCCCTGACACTTAATGAAGGATATTCTTTTTCCCCAGAGATAATGCAGAGACGATTTATACGAAGATCTAGTGCTAGCATTCAATTCAAACCATGTTGCATAAACGATTCAGAGACGGCCTATACGAAGACCTAGTACTGATATCCAGTATCAACATCAATATATTATCACCTCCTGATAATATGGATGGCATCTATAAGCCCATCTCCAGTTCTTCCAAGTGGTATCTTCAAGCCCACTTAAGCATATACAACTAATCATCAGTGTTACTTTACGTACCGGCGAGTGCAAATTTTTGGGCTTTGGTGTTCAATCCCCTTCAACCTTCCAGGTCACGAATGGCACATATACCAATCTAACCACTCAGGTTTCAGAAAATTGAACAGGGGAAGATGTTGCACCCAAAAATTTTCCCTCACCTAGACAAGGAATTGTGTACTAAAGCATCCCAAAAGATTCACAAGGTATCTTAAGAGGTTCACAAGATTCACAATTAGTCAGAAAGTTTGACAATCCCCTCAGACAATGCATCCTCCTAAGCAATGCATCCTAAACTAGGGTTTTGACTTTCATCAGGCTAAATGGACTTCCAAGACTTCAAGTGAGATTCATAGAACCCTACATGTGTTCAAGAATCCCCATGTCAAATTTTATGGCCTTCCCAAAAGGTTTGCTCAGTCAGATGATCAGATAGGCTAAAATCAGTCAAAGTAGTTAAAAAGTCAAACTAGGGTCAACTGTGGTCAAACCAAAGTCAAACTTCATGATTTTTTGCCAACATCAAGTATATGAAGTAAAATTCATCATTTGATCAAGTGTTGATCATAATTCATCAAGGAGATTTCAAATCATCAAGAATCAGGAGTTTCTAAATTAGGGTTTTCATAGGAAAAGTCAACTGAACTTTGACCAGCCATAACTTTCACATGCTTCATCAAAAAGTTTCCATCCAAAGCTCATTTTTAAGGAAATTGAATTCTCTACAACTTTGTGTCTCATAAGCCAAGCCCAAAAATGCTTCATTTGGAAGGTATGAGCTAAGACATTATAGGTCATTTTAAAAGTCAACAAAAAGTCAACATCTTCCAAAGGGCATAACTTGAGAATGGTAAACGATATGGACATGAGACCAAAGAGGTTGGTTAGAGGACTCTCTAAGCTTTCTAAAATGTCCAATAACAAATTCATAGCATTAAAATTGAGGGATTTGTGCCTTTGCAAAGTTGGGAAATTTTTGAGAAGTTTATGAAGCAAATGGGACCTTAGAACCAAATTTCTCCAAATGGGCTTGCATTTTTATGACCCAAACACTTCCATGACATCATGCACAAATTAAAAATCATTTATTCAAATTTTTATTCATTTTATTTTATTTATTATGATTTTATACATTAAAAATCATTTTAAATCAAAATAAAATATAAAAGTTGCAATATTTGATAAGATTTTTGTTCTAGAAAGTCTTAAAGGTTAATTAAAAGTGATTGAGATCATACGAAATCAGATCAACCCAAAAATAGCAAGGATATATCAAAAAATTTCAATATTTGGAAGCATATCTTTTTCAATCTCAATTGATCCAAAAATCCAAAGTATGATCTGATTTTTTGACCTAGTTAGGTCATACTATATATGTATAACTCATACAAATACAAGGACACGAAATTGGCAGCCACAAGCATCATATTCAAACTTCAAAAATTCACCAAAAAACTCACATTCGGATTCTTGGATAGAGACAATTTCAAGGTGTTTCAAAGATTGCAATACGTTTATAGGTGATCATTGAAGGATTCTGGATCATTTGCAGCATCAAAAGCATTGCCATAGGCATAAACCGAATCAATATTATCACACTTTTATGATTTTTTTGTTTTCTATTGTTTATGCATTATAAATTATGTTTCATGATTGTTTTGTGTTTGTGACAAGCTTAGGAGCGTTTTTGGGCAATTTAATTTGAGTTTCGATACAGGATCATGAAGTTGCCATTGTTAGGGTTTAGAGTGGCCGTTTAGGGTTTCTCATTTAGCCAATATAAATGAATTCTAAAGACGTCATTGAATTGGATTTCATGTATGGATCATGTTTGTATAACAAATTTGTTGAAATTTTACGTGTTGTGAGAGATTCAAATTCGCAGGTTCTTGAAGGGAAGAACTCGTAGGAAATTTCGCAGGAAATATTGAAGGAAATTTCGCAGGTAAATTGGAGAAGATGAAGTTCAGATGGCGCCAAAAATCCTATTCAAATATTAATTTTAAAATAAAAGGATTTTTTGTTGATTTTATATTGAACGCGCCCCATGTGGCTCAGCTGGTTTGTGTGTTTGCTTGTGTATTGAATGGTCCTGGGTTCGAATCCCCCCCAGGCCATTTTGTTTTGCTTTTATTTTTGATATTTTTGCAGGATAATAAGAAAAGGAATGGTTGCTCATACACTAACACCAGCGCATGCCTGGCCTGGTGGTTGTGCTCTTGGTCCAAGATGAACAAAGCCTAGGGTCTGGGTTCGAATCCCAGCCCCAGGTATGTATTTTTTCTCATTTTTTTTTATTTTATTTGTTTATATTTTATTAATTTAACTTAATTAATTTTTTAAATGTTAAAATAAATATATACATATTATTTCTTTTTTACCAAAAAATTCATATCTTTAAAATTCAAACTTTATTTTCAAACAAAATCTTAATTATTTATATTTATTTATTGTATGTTTATATATATATATATATATATATATATATATATATATATATATATATATATATATATATATATATATATATATATATATATATATATATATATATATATATATATATATATATATATATATATAATTTGTAAATAAATTGATTTATTTTATAAATTAATAAAAACCCTAATTCTCATCATTATCACCCTAACCCTAATTTTTTTTAAAACCCTAAATATTTTATTAACCCTAATTGTTATTAACTTTAATATTTAATTTAATTAATTTTTGTTATAAATTATAATTAAATAATTAATCATATTTTGTTATAAGTAATTATTATTTGTTTATTATTATAATTATTCTATTTTCTTCTAAAATCTTTTCTAAATGTTTATTTAACTTAAATGTTAATATTTTCTCTTGAATTTTTATTTTCTTTATATTCCTACTAACCCTTTCATTATTATTACTAACCCTTTAAACTATTGCTTATTTATTATTATTTATCGTTATTCCGATTATATTGTAACTATCCCAAAGCTTTGTAATAGTTTAGTTTATATTTTTGCTTTATTTTTATTGTAAACTGTATGGTTAGTAACTATAGGGTGTGCATAACATGTTTGTGATTTAAAATTAATTTAGAAAACTAATTAAATAAGATAAATACTTGAATATAAACACTCATACACGTAAGTCGATCTTTGATCGCCATCTTTCACTTTCTAGGGTTACTCCTCATGTTGCCTACTTCTAAGGTCAAGTAAGGTGTCTTAAAGCAAAGTCTATTCATAAATATCATCAAGTCCCTTCCGTTTATAAGATCAAGTCCCTTCGAGGTTGCCTACGATAAATGATCTTGTCCCTTCGAATAAAAGATGATAGGTCCCTACATATTGCTAAAGACACCTTACAGTTGCCTAAATTCAGGTGTCCCTTCACATGTCCCTTATTACATCCAAGGTAATGACTACTTATTCCTTAATAATAGGGCTAGTCTTACCATTGAAAGAACATATAAGAACAGTAAAGATTTAACATAGGGTAGGTTCCTTTTAAGTACTTGCTCACCTTTTCAAAATACTTCATTACACTTCACATTTCAAACAAATTTTCAAAACAAAGTCTTTATATACATCCATACGAGGATCATTATAAAGCATTTAGAAAATTTTTAATCACACACTACACTTTTCTCAAAACAATTTAAAGTGAGCTAAGTAACTAAGAGCCCATGGATAACCATGGATATAAAGGGTGTTAACACCTTCCCTTTATATAACCTACCCCCCGAACTCAAAATCTTTTTAAGGTCTTTCCTGTTCTTTTATGTCCTTTCCTTTTGGATAAAATAAAAGTCGGTGGCGACTCTTGCTATCCGCAACATATATAGAAAAGTCAGTTCTTCCACCGTGTTACACCTGGCACCGTGATGGTGACTGGGCTTACTGCAGCAGAGGTCGGAACCATAATTGTCTGAGGATCATAGAAAATGGTGACAGGACTTCTGGTGGATGTTGGTGGTGATGAATTGAAGCTTGATTGCTGTTGAAACTGATGATGAGATTGTTGTTGAAAGTTGCTGGAATTTGGGACCGTTGTAGGGTCATAATAAATAGTAACTGTGGAGACGTCGTTATTGGTGGTTGCTGGAGTTGTAGAAGGAGATGAAATGGACCTGTTGTTTGTTGAAGTAAAGGAAGAAATGGTTGTTGAAGTTGTAGACGAATCAGTAGGAACAATGGTTGTTGCATTTGTAGAAGAATCATTTGTTGTTGATAAAAGAGTTGTTGGTGTTGTAGAAGCTGTTGTGGTAATTTGCAGAATGCCTTCTTTGATCAAGCCATTAATTCCCTTCCTCAAGCTTGCACACCCATTCTCAGAAAGTTTTCATAATTCACAATAGGCCTCACAACTTGGAAACACTTGGCATTTCAAAAGTTGGGCTTTAACCTCTGCCAGAGGTGTCTGAATACTTGCAATATCTTCTATTAGACTCATGGGTGATCCTTCCTCTATAGCATTAATCTTTGGCCCACTGTGGCTTGGCATAGGATTTTTCATGACATTGGGAGGTGGTGCAAAGTTCAGGGCCTTTGAATCTACCAGATCCTGGACTTTCATATGCAGAGCTCTGCATTTTTCCGTGGAGTGACCAGGTGTATTAGAATGAAAAGCACACCTAGCATTGACATCGTAGTTTCTCGGAAGGTTCTGAGGATCAGGTGGAGCCAATGTCCTCATCTCAACAAGATTGAGCTTTAGGAGTTGTGGCAGCAGTGTGGCATATGACATTGGAATAGGGTCAATCACCATGTTGATCTGAGATGGTCGTTGTTGAAAAGGGTGTTGTTGTTGATTGTTGTTATTGTTGTTGTATGATCTCTATTGTGGAAACTGTTGTTGTTTCAGAAAGTGTTGTGGTTGTTGAGTATACTGAGGAGGTGGAGTAGGGATAGTAACAGCAGCAACTGATATGGGCAGATATTGGGGTCTCCCTCTTCCCATGTGTACAGAGTTTGTTTCACCAGATCTACGGGGCCCAGCAAATGGCTTCTTTGCACTGCTTGAACTAGCACCGTTGTCGGAGATCTTTCCCATTTTCAGTAAGCTCTCTATTCTTTCCCCAGCTATCACTACATCTGCAAAGCTAGTGGAAGAAAATGCAGTCAATCTGTCAATATAGGTACCCTGGAGAGTATTCATGAACATGTCTTCCATCTCCCTTTCAGACATTGGGGGTTGAACGGAAGCAGCTAGTTGCCTCCACCTTTGGGCGTACTCTCTAAAGCTTTCACGGGAAGACTGAGACATTCCCATCAGAAGGGTCCTGTTTGGGGCCATGTCAAGATTATACCGATACTGACGGATGAAAGCTTCAGCTAAATCTTTCTAGTTTCTTACCGTGGCTCTAGTCAAGTGGGAATACCATTCTCGGGATGCCCCTGTCAAGCTATCCTCGAAGTAAAACATCCACATCTTCTCGTCCATGGTGTATGCTTTTAATCTTCCCAAGAAAGACTGCAGGTGGGTACGTGGGCAGGATTTGCCATTGTATCTTTCAAAACAAGGGGGTTTGAACTTGTGAGGAATTCTCACCCCTTCCACCAATCCCATGTCCATGACATCAAACCCTAGAGAGTTTTGGGATTCAAGTGACCTCAGTTTCTCTGCAATTTCATCCAACCGACGGTCGTAAACTTCGTATCCAGCTCCAACCACTGTAAACTGCTCTTCTTGAGGGTCCTCCTGCAAGGCCCTTCCTCTAGTAGTGTTACCCTGGTTATTTCTTATGGCATATATGTATGGGTTTAAATGAGGTCCAAATTTTGGTGGATCAGTGTGAGGCTGCACGTGATCGTTGTTACTGGTACCCCCTGTACCTGGATGATGTTCCTCAGGAGTTTGTCGTTCGACTAACTCCCTCAGTCTTTCCTAGCTCTGAGCTAGACCAGTCATCACTGTCATAAATTGGTTCATCTGATTTCTCATCTCAACCCTTTCATTGGCCATCTGGGCCCTCACTTCATTCAAGTCTTGTTGAATCTGATCCATCTGTAGCCCCGGAAGGTTGTTTCTTGTCGGGTACCGGTGTATTCTGTTGACAGGGAACACTCTTATGCGAGCAATGTTTCCTGAAACCACAACAAAGTGAGAAACAACAACAAAACAAAAACATACAAAACAAGGAAATAATGTTAGTATGCAATGCAAGATGCCTATTTGTCTTCCAAGGGTATCCGGTTTGGTTTTTTGGTTTTGACCTTTCCAGACCTCGAGGAAATGCTGATGATGTTGCAGAGAAAGATAAAGCCCACCAAAAAATAATACAAACCATATATATTACAAAGAGTGAAGATACATAGTTTGATTACAATAACATTCCCATGGCGGGTTAAAATACATCAACAAAAGGAAAATACAATCAAAATGAAGTACAAACAAAAAGAGTCAAACATCCAATCCAAAGTCATCTTCTCTGACTTCCTTCAGGAGAGCCTCAGTCACTGGACCTACTGGGTCCTCTGTGATAGTCCTGATGAGGAGGTTCCTGGTAGCAATGGCATTGGTTAAATTCTTATGCTTATCCTGATCCTTTGACCTCTTCAACCCCGCTCGGAGTTTCAATTCAGAGATCTCATTATGCGCTGCTATCAAAGCTGCCTGATTCTTCTTCTCACTAGCCTCCAGTTGCTCTATCTTAGTTTGAGTCCTTTGATCTTCCTGTGCACGGGCTTCAGTGATCCTGATCCACCTAGCCTGGCTCTCCTCTAAATAATAATCTTCCCTAGCCTTCTGAGTCTTTGCTTCCTTGCAAGCATTCTTCAGTACCAACTCCCCTGCTCCAGCCTTTCTGATTTAGTCATCCGTCTTCTCAATCTTGGTCAGGTGCTCAATCCTGAGCCTTTCCAACCTCTCATTATCTAGACGACTGTCATTCCTCTCCCAAAGGGTCTTCTTCAAGACTTCAGAGAGCTGAGTATTCCTCTCTTTCAGTTTCTCAAACTCTTCCAAACTGACAGTAGCTACAGGTTGCACTGTTGAAGGTCCGGGTACATCTTCCAAGGTGAATGGCATCCAGGTGATCTGTGCCCTAGTACGAGACCAATCAAGATATTGTGCCCTGGTACGAGACCAATCAAGATACTGTGCTGAAGCTATATTGTTGCATTTGCCCAAAATAGCTGTCCCCTTGGTCTGAATGTTGTCCCAAGCCCAGGCTGCCTATCTGACAATAGCAGAGTTGTGCTGGATGTCACAATATAGGGTTTCAGTCAAGTCTTTCCCTCTTGGAGGATGAACCAAAGCATACCCTAAATGTCCCTTAAAAAGAAAAGGATTTTAGTTGATGCAACCTTTTACTCCAATCAAAGGCACATTAGGATATTGCCCACAGTTAGTAATGATGTCCTTACCCTTGGTGCTCTGAGTGCACCATCTGATGTCTTCTGATGTCAAGGCAATCAATCTCTTAGCCCAGTTCATTGGTTGATGAGGGTTCAGGAAAGTGTCTGATTTTGGAAAATGTCTTAACAACCAACAGTAATAGAGGGGAGCACAACATCTGACCAGTCTTCCTCTTTGCTTCTCATTCCTTTGGTGCACTGAATAATAGAAGTCTCCAAGCAAGGTAGGCATTGGGTTCCTCAATAAGAACAAGTGAATAGCATTTTTGCTTACAAACTTTGGCTCGTCTGCAAACAAGATAACTCCATATATGTTGAGGGCTAGAATTGCACAAACATCATCCCACTTCCCTGCTGCAGCATGCAGGGTGGCCTGGGAGATCAAGAAGTCTAAGTGAAGGCCTGGAACCCCAGCCTTGGTGGTCATGCTCTAATCAATGAGGGCAGGCTCCAAATGTAATTCCTTGGCTATGTCTTCATTCTTGGGAGCAACCATCTCAGGGTTGAAAGGTATCCCTTTCCTGATAAGGACACCTAACAACATGGAAAATTCTTCTAGCAGAGGTCCCAACTGAAAATCAGGGAATGTGAAGCATCTAAGAGGATGATCATAAAACTGCAAGCAAGTATGGATCATGATCCTCTGGGATTCATCCAGGTCCATGATCATGTCTAATATGCCTCCATAATGTTCCCTGAATAGTGGGACATGATCAGGAGTAATGAGAGACTGGATCTGTCTGATGCCTGTCAGGGTAGGCTCAAAGAAGTGGTATGTGATGTTGCTCTTTCTGGAAGTGTCCATGCTGATAATGGATGCTGGTGAAGAAACTGAGAGAAACCCTGATGAAAGTAACAGCTGAAGACTGATGAAGATAACTGGAGAAGGTGCTGAAGAAAGGTCTCTGGTGAAGACAACTGGAGAAGAGTCTCTGACAAACTGGTGAATATGCTGGAGAAGATAACTGAAGAATTCTGAGCAGCAGAATGGGTCAAAACCAAACCAAAGATAATAAGGTAGATACCCTGTAAAACAAATAGACAAATGTTAAATGATGCAAAAATGATGTATGCAGAATGATATGCAAAGGGTTTGTGATCAAGTGCTGGATCTGTTATCTGCCTTGATAGGGTCCATGTGTTCATAAGTCCGGATGGAGGCTTAGAAATCCAGTGACCAGGTGGGGGGACTCAAATAAAGAGTCACAAATCCAGGGTTTCATAAGAACTGTCCAAAGTGATTCATTCTTAAAACAAAACTGGTAACAGGGTATGATGAGGCCAAAGGTTCCTACAAACCTGTAAAAATCCCAAACCTCTCACATGTATTGTTCTAGAACAAGGATCCTCAGACTTGGATCAGTTATGAGAAGTGTAAACACTTCTAACCTGGAGGTACAGTGTTTACAATAACCATAAAAGATCCTCCTCTAATTCACCTCAGATGCTGAAGGTCATAAAAGGTCATCCAGACTTAACAGGCTTCCCAGATAGCCCTAGTACTACAGGAAATCCGTAGCACAGAGTTCTCAAGAAGAAACCCATGTCTGAACCGTGTTTCATATTCCCGCACCAGACTGAAATGGAATGGGAAAGAATATGAAGCCACTCTAGCCTATGTGTCACTCAGGTCCCCGGTATGGAACCTTAATCACTCAATGATCCCCACCCATCAAAGAAACAACAGATCCAGCACCAATGACAAATAACAGTATGAAATGCATAAAAACTGTAAATGAAAGCAATAAATAAAGTTGTACAGAAAGCAATAAATAAAGCAAATAAATAAGCACAAGTAGCACATAACACCCCCGTAAACACAAATCAAACAAGCGCTAGGAGGAACCCACAAAAAGAACCAGAAGCCCTGGTTGCAATATAAGGTTCCCCAGTAGAGTCGCCAAGTTGTCGCTCCCGAAGATTTGCATCCCGGTACAAGCGCGAACGGTCAGTGAAAGGAGGGCCAAGCTGTCGCTCCCCCGAAAAGACACCGGGTCAGATAGGGCACAAACGCGAACGGTCGGTGAAAGGAGAAACAAAATGAAATGAATAGAGTCGCCAGCTAGGCATTTTTATCCCGAAGGAAAGGTAATGCTACATAAACCTAGAAATATGGATAAGACGGTTGCGAACCAGAGAAACTGAGAAAGGGGGTTGGTTACAACCTGGGAAGGTATTAGCACCTAGATTGTTCGTCGTACTCGAAAGGATCCACACTCAAAAGATTGTGTTTAAAGGAGTAGGGTTTATGTTATCTGTGTGCAAAAGCTGGAAAAGAGATATACAAGTGCCAGTGCAAGAAAATGAATTGCTCAGGGACTGAGGCTTTTAAAAGAGAATGCTGAAAGAGGGGGAAGACACATAGACTTTTGTTCGATAACAATTAAGTTATGCCTACGTATCCTCTCGTGCAATGAGGAAGTCAGAACACCGTAGTTCGACTCAAAGAGACTGAAAGATAAATTGACTGTGAACTGCCTTCTTGCCTATTGTTGCACCCCAAAATTTGCCCTCACAATACAAGACTTTGTGTACTAAGAGGTTCACAAGGTTCACAAGACCTTTCATGAGGTTCATGAAGTTTACAAGACACTTTATGAGGTTCACAAGGTTCACAAGGTTCACAAGGCTCACAAGACCTTCCATAAGGTTCACAAGACATCTTATGATGGTTCACAAGGTTCACAAAGTTCACAATTGGTCAAAAGATTTGACAATTCCCTCAGACAATGCACCTCCTAAGCAGTGCATCCAAAACTAGGGTTTTGACTTTAATTAGGCTAAATGGATTTCCAAGACTTCAAGTGAGCTTCATAACATCTTATGTGTGTGTAAGAACCCCCATGACAAGTTTCAAGACTTTTCTCAAAGGTTTGCTCAGTCAGATGATCATGATTCATCAAGGAGATTTCAGATCATCAAGAATCAGGGGTTTCTAAATTAGCGTTTCCTCAGGAAAAGTCAACTGAACTTTGACCAGCCATAACTTTCACATGCTTCATCACCAATTCTCCATCCAAAGCTCATTTTGAAGGAAATTGAATTCTCTACAACTTTGTGTCTCACAAGCCAAGCCCAAAAATGCTTCATTTGGAAGGTATGAGCTAAGACATTATAGGTCCTTTTGAAAGTCAACAAAAAGTCAACAACTTCAAAAGGGCATAACTTGAGAATGGTAAATGATATGAACATGAAACCAATGGGGTTGGTTAGAGGACTCTTTAAGCTTTCCAAAATGTCCAAGAATACCCTCATAGCATTAAAATTGAAGGTTTTGTGCCCTTGCAAAGTTGGGAAATTTTTGGTTGGTTTATGAAGAAAATGGAGGTTTAAAACCAATTTTTTCTAAATGGGCTTGCCATATGATGACCCAATACATACCAAAACCTCATGCACGACCCAAGTCTCTAAAAATCAGATTTTTTCATCATTTTATTTTATTTATTTTGATTTAATTCATTTAAAATCATTTTAATTTAAAATAAAATAGAAAAGTCAAATATTTAAAAGAGATTGAGCTTCTAGAAATTCATAAAAGTGATTGGGATCAAATTGGTAAAAGAATCATGGTGATTGGATTGAAATAGAAAGGCTTAATTCTCAAATATTTGAATTTTAAAGCTTAATCTTTTTCAATCTTTTTCAATCCAATCTTTCATACAATGATCAAGTTTTTTGACCTAGAATCATCACACTATAAGTACATAACACAAACCTAATCATAGAACACGAATTTTTCAGCCTCCAAGCATAAGAACAAGCTTCAAAATTTTGAAAGAAAACTCAAATTCGGTTTGCTATTTCCAGCCACTCTCAAAGGATTTTGAAGGTTGCATTGTGTTCCTTAGGACTTGTAGAACATGAATACATCATCATCATACTCAAAAGCACACAGAATCGCATAAACCGCATCCATTTTGTTGCTTGTTTTAAAAATTTTCGATTTAACTTATTTATGCGTTATAAATAACAATTGATCATATATTCTTGTTTGTAGTAACCTTCTGAATGCTTCTGGGTGATTTGATTTGAGTTTTGATGCAGGAATGAGGTTTCACCATTTTTAGGGTTTTGAAAATTTGAAATCGGGAACCATAGACAGAGGCGATTTCCCATGAAATTGATAAATTATTTGGACTCATAGGACTGTCATGGATTGATTTATGCCATTGGAATGAATTTATCTTGTATGCAATGCGTTTTTCAATTCGCAGGACCTGTAGCTACGGACATAAGCCGTCACTATAAGCTCTAGTGACGGAAGAGGTGTCACTAAAAGCTAACTGGACGAACAGAGGAAGAAGATGACCCAGCGCGCGCATTCTGGAATTTGAAATTTGTTTTAATATTTTATGTTTTATTTCTGTTTTGTTTCACAAGCGTTGTGCTTGGCCCAGTGGTAGGGAGCGTATGTGTTATACCTGGAGGTCTTTGGTTCGAATCCTGGCTTCACCACCTTTTTCTTATTTTTTTCAGATAATTAGCAACCTAAAAATATAATGAATTAAGGCTATCATTCTAACAGATGCGCCCTCCCGGCTGGAATGGAAAGTATGCATGTGTGATGTTTAAAGGTCCTGGGTTCGATCCCCCCATGCCTTTTTGTGGTGTTTTCTTTTTTCTTTGATTTTTCAGGAACAAGATACAAAATCAATTTCTCTCCTTTCCTTAGCATCAGGCGCGCGTTGGCCTAGTGGTTGCTGTTGCTGGCTGGAGTTCTTGGAGGCAAAGGGGCTGGGTTCAATCCCCAACCCAGGTAAGTTTTTAAATTCTGTTTTATTTATTTTGTTAATTGTTTATTATTGAATATTATTTATATGATTAATATGTAAATAGATTTAAATTAATATATGTTCTAAAAAAATTTCTAAAAAAATAATAATATTTTCTAATTTCTTTTATTAATATGTATATATTATTATTATATATAATTTATTTGTATAATCAAGTTAATATTTAATATTTAACATTTTTGTATATAAAACCTAATTTATTTTTATAAACCCTAAAAAATATATTTTTCTAAAACCCTAATTTGTTTCTATTAAAAATGTAATTTTATTATAATTTTGTAAATATAATAGTATGATCACATTTTATTAAATCATGTAGATATTTAATATAATTAAATTTTGTAGATATAATTATAATATGACATAAATTGTTTATATTTTTAATTTTGCATGTAAATAATTTTTATTATATGTTTAAAAATAGTTAAAAGTTGTTAATTTAATTTTTATAATTATAATTTTATTTTCATAATTAATTTAATTTTATAATTTGCATATAACTTAAAATTCTATAATAATTGTTCATATTTTTTTTTTATTAACCTTAAATAATTGTTTAGATAAAAATTTAGTCTTTTAATTATTATAATATTCTTGTTTATTTCATTATTATTATTAATTATATTCTTATGATATTTATTTATTACTAACCCCATTTAATTTGGTATTATTTTATTATTATTATTATTTCTACTAACCCAATTATAATTATTTATTTATTTTGCTTAATTTTGCTTAATTATTATTATGTAATTGTTCCTTGGTGTAATATTTATTAATGATGTTTATTATTTATATTTTATGCTATGGTTAGTAAATAGGGAGTGTAAACATACTTGTAATTTAAAATTAATTTAGATCATTTAAATTTAAAGATAAATATCAAAAATTGTACACTCACACACGTAAGTCGATCTTTGATCGCCATCTCACTTCCTTAGGGATACCTCTCATGTTGTCTAATCAAAAAGGTCAAGTAAGGTGTATAAAGCAAAAGTCCCTCAAAATAAAGTCATCTAGTCCCTTAACAAATAAAAGATCAAGTCCCTTTCGAATGTTGCCTTCGTAATGATCTTGTCCCGTTCAAATAAAGATGATAAGTCCCTCCAAAATTGCTTATACACCCCACAGTTGCCTACATAAACAGATGTCCCTTCACATGTCCCTTACACATCCAAGGTAATGACTACCTATTCCTTAATAATAGGGATAGCCTTACCATTTAAAGGATTCAAGAACAGAAAAGACTTAAACTTAGGGTAGGTTCCTCATAGTTACTTGCTCACTATTCAAAAACTTTTCAAACACTTCACAATTTCAAACAAAAAATTTCAAAACAAAGGTTTATACGCATCCGTACATGGGTCATTATAAACACTTAAGAAAATTTCTATTCACACACTACACATTTCAAAAACATTTTAAAGTGAGCTAAGTAACTAAGAGCCCATGGATAACCATGGATGTAAAGGGTGCTAACACCTTCCCTTTACATAACCTACCCCCTGGACCCAAAAATCTTTTAAAGGTCTTTCCTGTTCTTTTATGCCTTTTCTTTGGATAAAATAAAAGTCGGTGGCGACTCTTGCTATCCGCAACATAACTAAAGTCAGTTCTCCCACCGTGTTACAGAACTGGCGACTCTGCTGGGGATTTAATATTAAAGAGGGGTACCCTTAGGAATTAGATCACTTAAAATTATTTGCCTTGTTTGCTTTATACTTACTTGTTGGGCTCTTATGTGTGAAAGATCCTAACCCGGATCTAGTGTACCTTAGGTAAATGGCAATAGACCAAGGAAACTGTACGGCATATACCGATATGGTTGATCTGGTGGCCATAGTTAGTGTGACTTCTTGGTTGGTGCTTATGTTCCTTAAGTCAAGTTGAGGATAATATGAGGCTGCCATATGTTGTTAATGCACTAACTAACTTTTAGAACCCTAGTCATCCCATCTTGGCCTTTAGAAAGTAGTGAGATAACCGGCTTTGGTGAAGACTGAAGTTGGTTGATACTCGATACTACGCTCATTGAGATTCTAAACTTGGAAGGTTTTGGTTAGCAAGTAAGTTGCCTACTGAACAACCACCCTTGTGAAGGATCAATGATATTGAGATCCCTTAGAACCTGGTTACTTTATAGGACAGGATGAACCATCTAACTTCAGGGGAGGGTACTTACCTTTGAACTTCATGCAAGCCTTTAAACCTAGGGCTATGGTGTGATTTGTTTGTGTGTGCCACATGTTTGTGTTTGAGCATAACATCATGACATCATCATGCATCATGAGCATAGCATTTTCCCTAACCATTTCAAGGACCAAGGGATTTATCTTTGTTCTTTGTTGCAGGTCATGGCTTCTGCTCGTAGAAACACCATCAGGATCAACTTTGTGGGCATACCTGTTAAGCTTAAAGAGTTGGTTTCTCAAGTGTCTGATCACTCCTAGTTCATCAAGAGACATGGTCACCTATTGGATTTAGTCACCTCAGGGTTCAATGAAGACATGATGAGTGTTCTGTTTCAGTTCTTTGATCCTAAGCACCATTGCTTCACATTCCCCGACTACCAGCTGGTTCCTACAATGGAAGAGTTCTCTAAACTTCTGGGTATACCTGTTCTTGATCAGAAACCATTCACAGGCTTGGAAAAAGAGCTTAAACCTGAGGTTATTGTTGCAGCTCTACATCTGAAGAAGTCTGACATTGTTCTAGAAACGAGAAGCGGAGTCAAAGGTATTCTTGCTAAGGTGCTAATGGATAAGGCTCAAGTGTTCTTGAAGGCCATGAGCTATGATGCTTTTGAGGAGATTTTAGCCTTGCTAATTTATGGCTTAGTATTGTTCCCCAATCTAGATCAGTTCATAGACGTTCATGCCATCAACATATTCCTGAGTCACAATCCAGTGCCTACATTGCTTGGAGACATTCTACATTCTCTTCACACCCGTACTACAAGGTCAAGAGGAACTTTGATGTGCTGCATACCTTTGCTTTCTAGGTGGTTTATTTCTCACCTTCCTCGCTCAGTAATGAAGAATGAGCAAGGGTTCAGGTGGTCCAAAAGGATCATGTCACTCTCGCATTCAGATATCCATTGGTGCTCCAGATCTATGGAGAATGTCACTATCATTGATCGTTGTGGGGAGTTCCCTAATGTGCCACTTCTGGGAATAAGAGGAGGCATCACCTACAACCCCTCTCTAGCTTTACGACAGTTTGGTTACGCTCGGAGTGATGGTCCACATGACATGTTGATTCAGGGCATTGTGTTTGACTACGACAACGATCTTCAAGGTTACCGTCAGAGATTCATACGAGCATGGGGAAAAGTAAACAGGATTGACAGCAAGACTCTGGAGCCTAAGTACACTATTCCTATGGAGGCTTATCTCAGATGGGTGCGATCTCGTGCTCAGACTCTCATGATGCCATATCCTGTTATCCTACCAGTTACCATGGAACCTGTTGCTGAAGGAGACACTGCTTATACCATCCTTCACCCAGACATGCCTACTGACATGGAAGACTTAAAGAGATCCTGGATCCAGTTGAAGGAGCAAAGGGATACTTTCGAGGCTCATTACAAAGCAAGCCAAGAAAGAATCCTGGAACTAACAAAGCAACTTCACGAGGAACGGAATCTCAACTCATACCTCAACACAAAGAGGAAACGTCCATGGGAGACTTAAAACCCCATCTTTTGTATTTATTTCATTTCATTTCTGTAAGCCCAAGAGGCAAAACAAATTTATTACTAATAAAAGTTTTCCTTCTTGTTTGTTTAAGCAAATTTAAATCCTGCGGTCCTTGAAAACATTGCATATGCATTCACATATCATCTCATTGCATCACAGGTTTATAATTGTGCACAGGTTTCTTATCTTCTCACTGTTTATTTCAGCAATGGCTCTTGAACAAACAGTTAAGGATCTCCAGGCACAAAATGCACAGTTCCAAGAGCTGATCATGAACCTGTCCAAGGGGCAGGATGAATTGAAGACACTGCTGGCCAAGAAGACTAAGAAGACTAGAAGATCAGGTGGCCTGATCAACATGGGAAGAAGGTTCAAAAGTCTTGCCAAGACCAAAGAACCAGTTGAAGATTATGAGTCTGAAGAGTCTGAAAAAGAGGGAGGCAGTCTCCACAACACTATGGGGGACTCTGATTCTGAGGCTAATTACTACCATGAGCCTAATGAAGACAAATTCAAGATGCTGGTGGATAGAATGGATGCTATGGAGTTGCAGAAGTCTTCTGGGCTGGATTTTGAAGATTTGAGTCTGATATCTGGGGTAGTCATACCCATTGGTTTCAAGGTTCCTACTTTTGTTGTTTATGATGGGGTCTCTTGTCCCAAACTGCATCTGAGGTCTTATGTTAGGAGAATCCAACCTCATACTGCTGACAAGAAGTTGTGGATCCATTTCTTCCAAGAGAGCTTATCTGGAGCTCAATTGGAGTGGTACTATCAGTTGGAGAGTGTCAATATCCAAGATTGGAATGATCTTGCTGAAGCCTTCTATAAGCAGTATCAATACAATTCTGATTTAGCTCCCACTCGCATGCAGCTGCAAAGCATGTCTATGGGTGCTAAAGAAAGTTTCAAGGAGTATGCTCAGAAGTGGAGAGACTTGGCTGGAAGAGTGCAACCACCTCTAACTGACAGGGAGCTGGTTGATATGTTCATGTGCACGTTGAATGGTCCTTTTTATAGTCATCTCATTGGAAGCTCATCATCTGGCTTCACTGAGTTGATAATGACAGGAGAACGTGTAGAAAATGGTATAAAGAGTGGCAAGATTCAAGTGGGTACTTCTTCATCAGGTGCTGCAAAGAAGCCTCCCAGTGGAAAGAAGGAGTCAAATGCTGTCTATGGTCAACCTGATCGTAACAGAAGGCATCAGTCTGTGAGTGCAGTTCATATTTCAAATCCAACTCTTACAACACCAGAGCAGCCACAGGGCAACCAACAGAGGGCTAGAAGGCAGTTCACTAAGATCAACATGTCAATGGCTCAGGCATTGCAACACTTGTTGAAGGCTGAACTTATCACTCTGAAAGAGGCTCCTCAGAATCCTAATGTTACTTCTCCCAGGTACAATCCCAATGCACGATGTGCATATCATTCAAGAACAAAATTCAAGATATGATTGAGGCTGGAGAGATTGAGTTTGACCCTCCAGGTACTCCAAATGTGATCACTGCTCCCATGCCAAATCATGAGAAGACTGTCAATGCCATGGATGAAGATTTACATATCTATTCAGTTGCAGATTTGACCACACCATTGTCTGTCATTAAGAAGAAGCTAGTACAAGCTGGGTTCTTTCTAGGTTGTCGTGAAGATTGTTTGTACTGTACTTATAAGCCGGATAGTTGCTGGAGATTGAGAGATGGAATTCAACGTCTCATGGATAAAAACACCATAGTGTTTGAGAGGACTCCATCGTCTGTAGAGAGTATGGTGGATCATATTACTAAAGGTAGGAAGATTGAAGAGGTTGATATGGTTGATAGAGTGCTAGTAAGGATCACTTCCAAAGGTCCTATTAAAATCACTCATAAGGGTCCAATTAAGATTACTGCTGAAGGCCCTGTGAAGATTGTTGCTGAAGCTAGAGTGGCTCCTCTGGTCATTACCACTCCTGGTCCTATTCCGTATACGTCTGATAAAGCTGTGCCTTGGCATTATGGGTCTGATGTTTATATCCATGGTTTTAAGCAGGAACCCTTAGCTGATATGCATGTTGATGTTGACAATATTGCTGGATCTAGTAAGATCACACGAAGTGGAAGAGTCTTCTCTCCTCCAGTTACCTCCAAGGATGCAGTTACTCCAGCTGCTACCTCCACCACTGATGCTCGGGGCAAAGGTACTATTATTGAACCTATACCAAATGATGTGCCAGCTGCTGATGATCTTGCTAAGCAGATGGAAAAAGTATTGAAGATCATTCGTAAGAGTGATTATGACATTGTTGATCAGTTGGGGCACACTCCCTCCAAGATTTCCATGTTGTCTTTGCTGTTATGTTCTGAAGCTCATGCCAAAGCTTTGATTAAGTTTTTGAAGACTGCTCATGTACCCAATGCAATTTCTGTTGACCAGTTTGAGAATTGTGTTGCCCACCTGACCTATGATAATGGCTTAGGTTTCTCTGATGCTGATTTGACTCCTGCCAAGAGAGATCATAACAGGGCTCTGCATATCTCAATTGAATGCAGGGGCACTACCCTGTCACATGTATTGATAGACAATGGTTCCTCTCTGAATGTATTGCCCAAAGAAGTTCTGAACAAGCTGAGCCCTGAAGATGCTGTGCTGAAACCCAGTAACATAGTGGTGAAGGCTTTTGATGGTTCGAGAAGAGTGGTGAATGGAGAAATTGATCTCCCAATCAAAGTTGGTTCTCAGATTTTCAATGCTACATTTTATGTGATGGATATTCGTCCTTCGTACTCTTGTTTGCTTGGTCGTCCCTGGATCCATGGGGCAGGTGCTGTAACCTCTACATTACATCAGAAGCTGAAATATCCGGTGGAAGGAAAAGTTGTTACTGTCTATGGAGAGGAAGAATATTTTGTCAGCCATGTGAACACCTTCAAGTATCTGGAAGTGGAAGGTGAATATGTTGAAACTCCGTGTCAGACATTTGAAGTGGTTCCTTGGGTTGTTAATGATTATGAAGCTCCTCCTGTTGTCAAGAAAGTTCCTGTGGTCACTAGAGTACCTCCAACAATGGCCTCCCTCAAAGATGCTAGAGCTGTAGTGGATGAAGGTGGTTGTACTATTTGGGGTCAGCTTCCTGATATCCCTTACAAGTCTGACAAATTTGGTTTGGGTTTCACTGCAGAGTCTCAGAAGGTTGTTCGTCATGCTCGTGTTGTTCGTATCACCAATCAAGGGGTTATGAAGAACCAGATCAATGTTGTGGGTGACTATGATGAAGACTACAACTTGGATGCTTAGATTTTTCCTACTGTGGGTGCTGGACTCAACAATTGGAAAGCTGAAGATGTTATTCATATCTCCTTTAGTCAGGAGTAAATACTATTACTGTGTTGTTGCTTTTAAGTTTGTAATTTCTTGAACAATTAAAACTCTTAAGCCTTGTGCCTTACCCGGGGCACAATGGTGTGTTTGTTACGGGCTGTCATTTCATTTGCATACTTCATTCAATAAAAATCAGTGGACGTTTCGTTTTCGTAAATATTGTGTTCCTTGTCTTTCTTTTATTTTATTTTTTACCTTTATCAGCTATGTGTTCTTACACACACCCACATCACTAAAATGCAGATCCTCATCCACTCTGGATCCTGTTGATAACAGTTCTACTATTGCCAATTATAATTTCGAGAATCCGATCTATCAAGCTGAAGACGGAAATGAGGACGATTGTGAAGTACCTGTAGAGCTTGCTAGGTTGTTACAACAAGAAGAGAAAGCCATACAGCCACATGAAGAGCCAGTCGAAGTTGTGAATCTGGGAACTGAAGAAAACAGGAAAGAAGTCAAGATAGGGGCTGAATTAGAGGATGGTGTCAAGAGCAGACTGATTCAGATGTTACGTGACTATGTGGAGATCTTTGCTTGGTCCTATGAAGATATGCCAGGGTTGGATACAGACATTGTGGTTCACCGTTTACCAGTAAAAGAAGATTGTCGTCCAAAGAAGCAGAAAGTTCGTCGCATGCGTCCTGAAATGTCAAAGAAGATCAAAGCAGAGGTAATGAAACAATTCAATGCAGGGTTCTTAGCAGTGACTTCTTATCCTCAGTGGATTGCAAATGTGGTACCGGTACCTAAGAAAGATGGTAAGGTACGTATGTGTGTGGACTACAGGGATTTGAACAAGGCCAGCCCCAAAGATGACTTTCCACTTCCTCATATTGATGTTCTGGTAGACAACACTGCTCAGCATAAGGTATTCTCTTTTATGGATGGTTTCTCTGGTTACAATCAAATCAAGATGGCACCTGAAGATATGGAGAAGACAACATTTGTTACACAGTGGGGCACTTTTTGCTATAAGGTGATGCCATTTGGTTTGAAGAATGCAGGGGCAACATATCAGCGTGCTATGGTGGCTTTGTTTCATGATATGATTCATCATGAGATAGAGGTATATGTGGATGATATGATAGCCAGGTCCCAAAATGAAGAACAACATCTTGATCATTTGCATAAATTGTTTGAGAGATTGAAGAAATACAAGTTGAGATTGAACCCAAACAAGTGTACTTTTGGAGTTAGGTCTGGTAAACTCCTGGGTTTCATTGTCAGTGGAAAAGGTATTGAAGTGGATCCTGCAAAAGTGAAAGCTATACGAGAGATGCCAGTTCCCCGTACTGAGAAGGAGGTTAGAGGTTTCTTGGGACGATTGAATTACATTGCAAGATTTATTTCCCAATTAACTACTACCTGTGAGCCAATCTTTAAGTTGTTGAAGAAAGATCAGGTAATGGAATGGAATGTTGAGTGCCAGACTGCATTTGATGAAATCAAGAGATATCTGCTAGAACCTCCAATTTTGATGCCACCAGTTGACGGAAGACCCTTGATTATGTACTTAACAGTGTTAGACAACTCAATGGGGTGTGTCTTGGGGCAACATGACGAGTCTGGTCGAAAAGAGCAGGCAATATACTACCTTAGCAAAAAGTTTACCGACTGTGAAACAAGATACTCACTGCTCGAGAAAACTTGCTGCGCTTTGGCATGGGCTGCTCGCCGACTAAGACAGTATATGTTGACCCATACTACCTTATTTATTTCGAAGATGGATCCAATCAAGTATATATTCGAGAAATCTGCTCTCTCCGGAAGAATTGCAAGATGGCAAATGATCTTGACAGAATATGACATACAGTATACCACTCAGAAGGCCATTAAAGGGAGTGTTATAGTTGATCATTTGGCCCATCAAGCAGTGGATGATTACCAGTCAATGAGTTTTGAGTTCCCTGATGAAGACATTATGATTATTACCAAAGAACTTGGACAATATGACGGACCTGAACAAGGATCCCGATGGACTATGGTTTTTGATGGTGCTTCCAATGCACTTGGTAATGGTGTTGGTGTTGTGATTAGTTCCCCTGAAGGTTGTCATACCCCGATTACTGCCAGACTTTGTTTCTATTGTACCAATAACATGGCTGAGTATGAGGCATGTATCCTGGGTATTAAAGCTGCTATTGATATGAAGATACAGTTCCTTGATGTGTATGGAGATTCAGCCCTGGTAGTAAGTCAGATTAAAGGAGATTGGGATACCAAGCATGATAATCTCATTCCTTACAGAGAGCATGTGTTGTCTTTAATCCCACATTTTAAAGAGATTACCTTTGGACATATTCCACGAAGAGAGAATCAGTTGGCAGATGCCTTGGCCACCATGGCATCCATGTTTGAGATCAGCTGGGATGATGAAGCTCCCAAAATTACTATTGATAGATTTGAGAAGCCTGCATATTGCAATGAGATTGACACTGAAGGGGCAGAGGAGAAGCCTTGGTTCTATGAAGTAAAAAGATATCTTGAAGCTCAGGAGTTCCCTGAAGGGGCATCTGTCAAAGATAGGAAGTTTCTGAGAAGGTTTTCTGCCAAGTTCTTTTTGAGTAATGAGATTTTATACAAGCGCAATCATGATTCAACTATGCTTCGTTGTGTGGATAAGAAGGAAGCAACAAAGATTATGGAAGACATGCATGATGGAATCTTTGGCACTCATTCTAGTGGTCATACCATGGCAATGAAGATATTGAGAGTAGGTTACTATTGGTCTACCATGGAAGCTGATTGCTATCAACACTCCAGAACATGTCACAAGTGTCAGATCTATGCTGATAAAGTCCATATACCTCCATCACCTTTGAATGTGTTGACTGCTCCTTGGCCTTTTGCCATGTGGGGCATTGATATGATTGGTGAGATCAAGCCTACTGCTTCTAATGGGCATCGTTTCATCTTGGTTGCTATTTATTACTTCACGAAGTGGGTAGAGGCAGCTTCATTTGCATCTGTTACCAAGAATGTTGTGGCTCGATTCATTAAGAATAATCTCATATGTAGGTATGGCATCCCTGAAAGGATTATTACTGACAATGGCTCTAATCTGAACAACATTATGATTACTGATCTCTGCACGCAGTTCAAGATTAAGCATCACAACTCTTCTCCGTATCGTCCAAAGATGAATGGGGCAGTTGAAGCTGCTAATAAGAACATTAAAAAGATTGTACAGAAGATGACTGTTACTTACAAAGATTAGCATGAGATGTTGCCATTTGCTCTTCATGGTTATCGTACTACAATACGTACTTCAACGGGGGCAACCCCATTCTCCTTGGTCTATGGTATGGAAGCAGTTCTGCCCATTGAAGTTCAGATTCCCTCCTTAAGAATTATGAAGGATGCAGGCTTGGATGAAGATGAGTGGATTCAAACTCGACTTGACCAGATAAACTTGATTGATGAGAAGAGGTTAGCAGCAGTTTGTCATGGCCAGATGTACCAGAAACGAATGATCAAAGCTTTTAACAAAAAGGTTAAGCCAAAGGTATATCAGGCTGGTGACTTGGTAATCAAGCGTATCATATTACCACAGGGTGATCCTAGGGGAAAATGGACTCCTACATATGAAGGACCATTTGTAGTCAAAACAATATTCTCAGGAGGTGCCATGATACTCACTACTATGGATGGTGAAGACTTTCCACAACCTGTAAACGCAGACATAGTTAAAAAATACTACGCATAAAAAGAGACCCGCTAGGTTGACTGGCCTAGGCAAAAATAAGGGCATCCCGACGAACCAAAAGGGTTCGGGCAAAAATTGGGGATATATATAAAAAAATGTACACCCGGCAAGTCGAAAACCTGAAAAGGAGGCTTGGGCAAAAAAAGGGTATCCCGGTGGATTGAAAACCTGAAAGGGCAATCCAGGCAAAAGTTAGGGATTAAAGCGTATGACTATGTCTCGTTTGGATCACCCAGGAAACTGCAACCAGTTGTGTTACTTACTCAATGCTCAAACAGATAAAGCTCAATCCAATCGTTTCCATCTCAACAGCAGAAGATGAGATACTTGAAGATAATGGCAATAGTGGAATTGAAACTCAATAGGATTATTTCCCACATAGTTGATTTTCTTTGTTTTGTAAAAATTTTACGAAAAAATCCTCTTACTAGGATTTCTGTCTCCTTGTACAAACCTACCTATGTATAGGTCACTTTTTGATATAAATAAAATTCCATCTTTGAGTCCTGATTTACTTTTACCCTATTTACATAAGCAAAACGTCCATTGGTTGTGTTTGAATGTATGTATGCTTTTGAATATGATTGATGTTTACCAGAAATGCATGTATACTTAATATGATTGATGTTTACCAGAAATGCATGAAAATGCAGTAATAGTATTTACTAAGGACGAACGAGGGAAGGATTTCAACGAAGCTTTGCCGGTTCATCTTTACAAGACAGTTACAAACCCTCAGTAGGGCAAATCCATCTTCATCAAGTCACATCTCCCCTGGAATTTATATCCATCTCTTTTATCCTCATACGGATATTCGGAAATTTACTTTCCAATAAGAGTACGACGAACGAAGACGGAAGGTTATATATACCTTACTATCCCCAGCAGACGGGAGGTTATGTATACCTTACTATCGAACGAAGACAGAAGGTTACGTATACCTTACTATCCCCAGCAGACGGGAGGTTACGTATACCTTATTATCCCCAGCAGATGGGAGGTTACGTATACCTTATTATCCCCAGCAGACGGGAGGTTATGTATACCCTACTATCAAACGAAGACGGGAGGTTAGATATACTATGTTATCAAACAAGACGAGAATGAGTTCCTCATATTCTTCAGCAACGAATCGGGATTTATTTTCCCTGGCCAGCAGTTGTTATACGAAGATATCCAGACGCTTCAGGCTGCATGATGCATACATACATCATTTACATCATATCATACATATACATAATACATTACCTAAGTGCATCATATTATACATGCATACATAATGCATAAACTAATATTACCATACAGAATGCTACCTTGTTTTCAGGATAATTCTCCCGCAGACAAATTTCATCAACAAATTGTGACTATTGGGCCGTTGTTTATCTTCCCAAAGGTTATCATTTCCTCAGGACATTGTTATCCTCCTGAAAGCTATCATCACTACCTCAGGACTGCTTTATCCTCCTGCAAGCATATCACTACCTCAGGACTGCTTTATCCTCCTGAAAGCATACCACTACCTCGGGACGTTGTTTATCTTCCTGAAAGCTATCATCACTTCCTCAGGATGTTGTTTATCCTCCTGAAAGCATATTATTACCTTGGGCCGTTGTTTATCTTCCCAAAGGTTACCACTTCCTCAGGACGTTGTTATCCTCCTGAAAGCATATCATCACCTCAGGACGTTGTTTATCCTCCTGAAAGCATATTATTTCCTCAGAACGTTGTTTATCTTTCTGAAAGCATATCATTTCCTCGGGACGTTGTTTATCTTCCTGAAAGCTATCACCACCACCTCGGGACGTTGTTTATCTTCCTGAAAGCTATCATTATACCTTAATATTTTGGACTGCTTTATCCTCCAATAAATTTACCTGAAGAACCTCTCTCCAAGTGGCATCTTTAAGCCCATTCAAGCATACTCAACTAGTCATCAGTATCACTCTACGCACCGGTGAGTGCAAATTTTTTGGCTTTTGTGTTTAATCCCCTTCAACCTTCCAAGTTACGACTGGCACATATACCAATCTAACCCCTCAGGTTTCAGAAAATTGAACAGGGGCAGTTGTTGCACCCCAAAATTTGCCCTCACAATACAAGACTTTGTGTACTAAGAGGTTCACAAGGTTCACAAGACCTTTCATGAGGTTCATGAAGTTTACAAGACACTTTATGAGGTTCACAAGGTTCACAAGGCTCACAAGACCTTCCATGAGGTTCACAAGACATCTTATGATGGTTCACAAGGTTCACAAAGTTCACAATTGGTCAAAAGATTTGACAATTCCCTCAGACAATGCACCTCCTAAGCAGTGCATCCAAAAATAGGGTTTTGACTTTAATCAGGATAAATGGATTTCCAAGACTTCAAGTGAGCTTCATAACATCTTATGTGTGTGTAAGAACCCCCATGACAAGTTTCAAGACTTTTCTCAAAGGTTTGCTCAGTCAGATGATCAGATAAGTCAAAATCAGTCAAAGTAGTTAAAAAGTCAAACTGAGGTCAACTGTGGTCAAACCAAAGTCAAAATTCATGATTTTTTGCCAACATCAAGTATATGAAGTAAAATTCATCATTTTATCAAGGGTTGATCATGATTCATCAAGGAGATTTCAGATCATCAAGAATCAGGGGTTTCTAAATTAGCGTTTCCTCAGGAAAAGTCAACTGAACTTTGACCAGCCATAACTTTCACATGCTTCATCACCAATTCTCCATCCAAAGCTCATTTTGAAGGAAATTGAATTCTCTACAACTTTGTGTATCACAAGCCAAGCCCAAAAATGCTTCATTTGGAAGGTATGAGCTAAGACATTATAGGTCCTTTTGAAAGTCAACAAAAAGTCAACAACTTCAAAAGGGCATAGCTTGAGAATGGTAAATGATATGAACATGAAACCAATGGGGTTGGTTAGAGGAATCTTCAAGCTTTCCAAAATGTCCAAGAATACCCTCATAGCATTAAAATTGAAGGTTTTGTGCCCTTGCAAAGTTGGGAAATTTTTGGTTGGTTTATGAAGAAAATGGAGGTTTAAAACCAATTTTTTCTAAATGGGCTTGCCATATGATGACCCAATACATACCAAAACCTCATGCACGACCCAAGTCTCTAAAAATCAGATTTTTTCATCATTTTATTTTATTTATTTTGATTTAATTCATTTAAAATCATTTTAATTTAAAATAAAATAGAAAAGTCAAATATTTAAAAGAGATTGAGCTTCTAGAAATTCATAAAAGTGATTGGGATCAAATTGGTAAAAGAATCATGGTGATTGGCTTGAAATAGAAAGGCTTAATTCTCAAATATTTGAATTTTAAAGCTTAATCTTTTTCAATCTTTTTCAATCCAATCTTTCATACAATGATCAAGTTTTTTGACCTAGAATCATCACACTATAAGTACATAACACACACCTAATCATAGAACACGAATTTTTCAGCCTCCAAGCATAAGAACAAGCTTCAAAATTTTGAAAGAAAACTCAAATTCGGTTTGCTATTTCCAGCCACTCTCAAAGGATTTTGAAGGTTGCATTGTGTTCCTTAGGACTTGTAGAACATGAATACATCATCATCATACTCAAAAGCACACAGAATCGCATAAACCGCATCCATTTTGTTGCTTGTTTTAAAAAATTTCGATTTCACTTATTTATGCGTTATAAATAACAATTGATCGTATATTCTTGTTTGTAGTAACCTTCTGAATGCTTCTGGGTGATTTGATTTGAGTTTTGATGCAGGAATGAGGTTTCACCATTTTTAGGGTTTTGAAAATTTGAAATCGGGAACCATAGACAGAGGCGATTTCCCATGAAATTGATAAATTATTTGGACTCATAGGACTGTCATGGATTGATTTATGCCATTGGAATGAATTTATCTTGTATGCAATGCGTTTTTCAATTCGCAGGACCTGTAGCTACGGACATAAGCCGTCACTATAAGCTCTAGTGACGGAAGAGGTGTCACTAAAAGCTAACTGGACGAACAGAGGAAGAAGATGACCCAGCGCGCGCATTCTGGAATTTGAAATTTGTTTTAATATTTTATGTTTTATTTCTGTTTTGTTTCACAAGCGTTGTGCTTGGCCCAGTGGTAGGGAGCGTATGTGTTATACCTGGAGGTCTTTGGTTCGAATCCTGGCTTCACCACCTTTTTCTTATTTTTTTCAGATAATTAGCAACCTAAAAATATAATGAATTAAGGCTATCATTCTAACAGATGCGCCCTCCCGGCTGGAATGGAAAGTATGCATGTGTGATGTTTAAAGGTCCTGGGTTCGATCCCCCCATGCCTTTTTGTTGTGTTTTCTTTTTTCTTTGATTTTTCAGGAACAAGATACAAAATCAATTTCTCTCCTTTCCTTAGCATCAGGCGCGCGTTGGCCTAGTGGTTGCTGTTGTTGGCTGGAGTTCTTGGAGGCAAAGGGGCTGGGTTCAATCCCCAGCCCAGGTAAGTTTTTAAATTCTGTTTTATTTATTTTGTTAATTGTTTATTATTGAATATTATTTATATGATTAATATGTAAATAGATTTAAATTAATATATGTTCTAAAAAAATTTCTAAAAAAATAATAATATTTTCTAATTTCTTTTATTAATATGTATATATTATTATTATATATAATTTATTTGTATAATCAAGTTAATATTTAATATTTAACATTTTTGTATATAAAACCTAATTTATTTTTATAAACCCTAAAAAATATATTTTTCTAAAACCCTAATTTGTTTCTATTAAAAATGTAATTTTATTATAATTTTGTAAATATAATAGTATGATCACATTTTATTAAATCATGTAGATATTTAATATAATTAAATTTTGTAGATATAATTATAATATGACATAAATTGTTTATATTTTTAATTTTGCATGTAAATAATTTTTATTATATGTTTAAAAATAGTTAAAAGTTGTTAATTTAATTTTTATAATTATAATTTTATTTTCATAATTAATTTAATTTTATAATTTGCATATAACTTAAAATTCTATAATAATTGTTCATATTTTTTTTTATTAACCTTAAATAATTGTTTAGATAAAAATTTGGTCTTTTAATTATTATAATATTCTTGTTTATTTCATTATTATTATTAATTATATTCTTATGATATTTATTTATTACTAACCCCATTTAATTTGGTATTATTTTTATTATTATTATTATTTCTACTAACCCAATTATAATTATTTATTTATTTTGCTTAATTTTGCTTAATTATTATTATGTAATTGTTCCTTGGTGTAATATTTATTAATGATGTTTATTATTTATATTTTATGCTATGGTTAGTAAATAGGGAGTGTAAACATACTTGTAATTTAAAATTAATTTAGATCATTTAAATTTAAAGATAAATATCAAAAATTGTACACTCACACACGTAAGTCGATCTTTGATTGCCATCTCACTTCCTTAGGGATACCTCTCATGTTGCCTAATCAAAAAGGTCAAGTAAGGTGTATAAAGCAAAAGTCCCTCAAAATAAAGTCATCTAGTCCCTTAACAAATAAAAGATCAAGTCCCTTTCGAATGTTGCCTTCGTAATGATCTTGTCCCGTTCAAATAAAGATGATAAGTCCCTCCAAAATTGCTTATACACCCCACAGTTGCCTACATAAACAGATGTCCCTTCACATGTCCCTTACACATCCAAGGTAATGACTACCTATTCCTTAATAATAGGGATAGCCTTACCATTTAAAGGATTCAAGAACAGAAAAGACTTAAACTTTGGGTAGGTTCCTCATAGTTACTTGCTCACTATTCAAAAACTTTTCAAACACTTCACAATTTCAAACAAAAATTTTCAAAACAAAGGTTTATACGCATCCGTACATGGGTCATTATAAACACTTAAGAAAATTTCTATTCACACACTACACATTTCAAAAACATTTTAAAGTGAGCTAAGTAACTAAGAGCCCATGGATAACCATGGATGTAAAGGGTGCTAACACCTTCCCTTTACATAACCTACCCCCGGACCCCAAAATCTTTTAAAGGTCTTTTCTGTTCTTTTATGCCTTTCCTTTGGATAAAATAAAAGTCGGTGGCGACTCTTGCTATCCGCAACATAACTAAAGTCAGTTCTCCCACCGTGTTACACCTATGCTCAATTGTATGACTTGTCTGGCTCAAGTGTTAATTATCTTGCATTAGACGGAAGAAGCAAGTTCTCGCTTATGAATGAGTGTGATGAGAAAAGAATCCCGAAGGAGATGATTATTGTTTGTTTTTGTGTTTTCAGTCTTTTATTGTTTTTGGAGTTTGCATAAGTAAATTAGCTTAAGCCTAAATCAAAAGTTGTAAACTCATTATATCCTCCCTGATTAGGGATAATGAGAATACTTAAGTATGAGATAAGCATCTCAACTTAATTACCATGATGATGTAGGATTAAGATCATTAACCTATTTGTGATTATTTTAGATGTTTTTTGGGTTTTTGTTTAGTGTTAAGTAATAAGTTTAAGCCATAATCAAGGATTAGTGAACTCATTACACCATCCTAATAGAAGGATAATAGATGAGAACACTTAAGCTGAGGAAGATACCTCAACTTAATCCATGGTTAGGGATTAAACTCATGACAAAACAAGCCTTTATTAAAGTGGATTTTAATTAAGGGTGAGATTAAGAAGTGATTTTTATGATTTGTAAGACAACTTGAGGGGGACTTGTCCATTAAACACTAGGGTTAGTCCTTCTTAACCAATAAAGGAAGAATTAGAACCCTAATGTAAGGCCCAAGTTAGAAGTTAATGTCTTAGTGATATTTAGATGGATTGATTAAGAGGTTTAAACAGATTATGGGTTTAACACTTGTTAAAGTTATACACTCCATCCTAAGAGAAGGATGCAGGCATAACCTTAATTCCAAAGTCCTAAAATCTTATAGGTTTAGTCTCTAATGATGAGATGAGAAGAGAGACACAAATAAGACTCAAAGGTGAAAACTAAGGGGGACTAATCACAACCCTAATTATTATCATGCTTGGATGTTCCTATGGTTTGTAAGGCTTGAGAAAGATCTTCAAGGAAGCCACCAATGGAAGAAGCAGAAGAAATAAGTTACTTACTTCATAGGAAGATAAGTAAATTAAGGAAAGAAAGTGAGAAAGAAAGAACACAAGTGAGCAAGTCCACTCAAAGACAATCAAAATGCAGCAAAGATGCATATGAAAATGATGGAGAGAAATGAGAAGTGAAGGCAAATCCACTTCTCAAATTAACTTACCACCTGAAAATGTTAGCACAAGATGCATAAGGAAAGAAATGAAATGGAATGATGCATATGCAAAGACAAAAACCAAAACCAGAAGCATGCACATGATGCAAATTATGCTAGGACATGATGCAAAGGCATACAAAGTGTATATGGATGATCATACAAGGAATGAGATGTCATGTAAGCATGTTTTGAAGTTTGAAATCACATGAAAGTTAATGAAAGGAAATGAATGCAAATCATGGAAAATGAATAAAGAAATGATCAATAATGATTCTAACATGTCCTAAGATGTCTAAGATGACATATGAGTGCATGAAATGTCATGGCAAGTTCATGTGTTGATGCATATGCAAGATGAATGCAAGTGAAGAAGCAAAACTAGGGTTACATGGCAACATGAAAGGAAAATGATCAAAACAGAAGCATATGACATGATAAAAAAATTGAAAATGAACTCAAACAATCCCTAATCCCATATGATATCACACCCCAAAGGAGAAGGTCTAACTCTTAACCTATTGAAAGTTATGATTTTTCTAAGTTTGCTAGGGTTTTTGGGTGCTTCAAAAGGAAAAATGCAAATCAAATTGAAAATGCAAGATAAATTCATGCCAAAAATATCCTAGATACTACATGATGTGTGTAAAACAATGCAAAAAGAACCATCTTCAAAGCCTTCATAGTTAGGCAGAAAAGATTTTTCAAAGGTTAGGGTTTAAAAATGTGATTTTATGAACCCTAAATTCAAAGAAAATTGTCAAATGATGATCCAAACCAAAAAGAAATTTGTATGAAGGGTTTGAAAATGTTTCTAAATGTGTTAAAATGCAACATGAATTTTTTTGGTGATTTTTAGAAACCTAAATGCTATTTTAATTAATTAATTTCCATTAATTAATTAAATTAAACATTTAAATATTTTAAAAATACAATTTTTATGCAAAAAATAAAATAAAAATCATTTTCTAATTAAGAAAAATATTTGAATAAAAATGCAAAAGGAATTATTTTTGGGATTTTTCTAAGTATTTTAAAATAATTATGCAAGATAAATGAATAAAAATGAAATAAAATTGAAATTAAATGGAAAGTCAGCTGATCCTAAGGCCAGGATTTAAACTCAAGGGGGGAGGGTTGACTGGCGCGTGAATGGGTGGCTGAGATTCCACCTGGCTAATTAATTTGGATTAATTTAATTAAACAGAAATTAGGGCTAATGAAAGGATCTGGGCCATTAAAACACGCGCGGGAAATATGATATGAGGGATCACATTCAAAGTTCACTAATTACACTGATTAAACCCTAATTATTTTCAGATGACCGGAACAGTGCTCCGGTTATCTTCTCCGGCAAACCAAAATGCAATCTCTCTCCCTAAACTTCTAAAACCTAATCTCTCTGCCCATAATCAAACCCCAAGCATCATACAACAAGAATCATCCATCAAAACAAATTTATTTCAAGTATTTAAGCTGAATCGAAACAAATTAGTTCTAGGTTAAAAAATTTCAGAGAGCTCATACATGCTTAATAGTCAATCATTTTCAAAACTAAACACATCAGGATCATCAGCACATCATGAAGATTCATCTAAGAACTTAAAAATGCATTTCTGGAAAAAATGTTCTTGATGTTACCTGAGCTAAAGCTTTCTAAACTGGAGCTTTCTGGCCACTTCCTTGGTGCTTTTCCACTCTAATGAACCCCTTGATGCTTCTGGAATGCTTGAAAGGAGTTTATGAAGGCTGCTTTGAAGGTTTCAGTTCAGAGGTGAGTGAAATCGTGTTTTTGTTTGAGGTGGTTTCAGGCCAATGTGAGGGGTGGGAAATGGGGTTATGTGGAGATGATTGGTGAAAGAATTTTGAAGTTTTGATGACTGGTTTATGAATTTCGAAGAGATGAAGTTTGAGAGAGATTTTGTGTAATATGAGCTATGGGATGATTCAGGGCAATGTGTTATGTGTTATGTGTTATGGCTTGCATAAAGTCCACATATCATGTCTTGATAAGTCAGAAGAGTTGGTGTGGGCTATGTTGATTGGTATGGGTGATTTTGCAAAAAAATGTCAAGAATGTGTACTTGAGGTATGGGCATGGTGCAAGCCTGAGATTTTGGGGTGTCTGGCCTCAGCATGGTTCAAGGAAGGCCATAGGATTGAAACATTGCAGCTGGATCACTTGATGTTAGGGTTTCTATGTGTTTTGCAAATTTTCCATCTTTGATGTATCTTGTGATTCAAGGCATGAAACCTTCCAATTCTTGGGCCAATTTTGATGCTTTGAAGTTGTTTGATCATGTTATGTCACATTTGGGCACATTAGAAGTCATTAGAAGCCTTGGCAAGTGGTTTTGCAAAAATCCCTCTTTGGTGCATTCTTGAAAATTATAGGATTTTTGCCAACTTTGGAAGATCATAACTTGAGTTCCATAATGAATTAGAACATGTTCTTGTACTTTTTGAAAAGGGAAAGACCTAATCTACAACTTTCATGGCCAAGAATTTTTCATTTGAAGCATTTTTGGTTGAGAAAGAGGAGGTTGAAGAACTTTCCCAAAATGGAAAGTTTCCATTACAAGTCATTTCCATTTTTGGCAACTTTTGATTTAGCTCAAATTTCTTCAATTTTGTGAACTTCCAAGCACTTCAATGATCAAATAAAGATCATATAACTTCAATTTGATGAAAATACCCATTTGGTTCCATTGTTGGGGGCCTCAGATGCCCTGATTTTGCTCTGACTTGCTCAAGAAGTTACCCAGTGAACATATGACTTCTACAATGAGTTTCTTCATCAAACTTGGTACATATGATCCTTATAGAATCTTAAGAACATTAGAAACAAGAATGACCAAAAAATTTAGATTTATGGCCTCTGAAACCAAAACCCTAGTTTTGGTCATCTGTGTAGTGAAAACCCTAGCTCTGCTTCCATGCTTTCCCAGTTCTTGTGATTTCTTGCCTTCTTTGAACTTTGAGGGATATAATATGATGATAGAACACACATGGATCCTCTTAGAACAATTAGAGACCTTTGGAGTGGCTCAGATGGATCCTTGGATTGCTCAGATCACAAATCCTAGATGCAGATGAATTTGAACTGTGCAGATGAAACAAAAATGCAATATGATGATATGCTTAAACTTATATAATCATGAAAGATCACAAGCCATAGTGTGATAAATAGTGAGGGAAAATTTGGGGTGTTTACAAAGCCTAATAGCAATAATACGTTCACCATTTCCGAGAAATGGTTCATGACCAAATCAGGGAATCGGTTTGACATTATGTACTACTCAGGGAGGCCTCAGCTGAGTCCGGAAAAAACAAGCATCCCTCATAAGTCCCCAGATTTAAGCACTGAATCGAGAAAAAATAGTACATTCATCCCGAAGGGTACAATACTATCGTCATACGAAGAATTTGCTTTAACTGAATTCCTATGAGAGAACCAGGCCATCCTATGCGAGTTCCCAATGGACCCTCGGATGCGAGTGGGTTTGCCAACAAATGTGGTATGTCACTGTCATCACTGGAGAGGGGTGTTTCCATTAAGGTCCTCGAAGATCGGTCACCAGATGCACATAACTATCAAGGTCGTACCCTGAAGTGGGGAAGAACCCCCACACAGAGTAGTCCCAAGACGGTCGCAATCTGGGTGTGGAACACATCGCCACTCATCATGTAACCATGAGAGTACAACATGTCCACGCTAATCCTATAGTGCACTCAAGCCAGGTATTTGGCTTATCTCACAGTAACTCCCATCCCGCAGAAAAAATGAAAACCAGCACAGCCAGACAGTCCAGTATAATATGATGCATGAAAATAAATACTGAAAGCAATAAATAAATGTTGTAAAGTAAAGCTGCAAAGTAAAACTTTAAATAAAAACAGTAAAGCTAAACTAAAGCACACAACAACAAACAGATAAACACCCAAAGAAACAAAACCAAACAGGCTAGGAGTGACTCTACAAGGGAAACCAGAGATTCTGAATTTGATCCCCAGCAGAATTGCCAGCTATCGCTCCCGGGTTTTCATCCTAGTAAAAACACGTCATTATTGTAAATTACGACTTTGATGTTGAACTGTGCGATATTGTGGCTGTTAGATTGTTGCAGGTTCTGATCTGATGCTGAAATAATCACGGTTGCGACTTCGATGTCGAAGCGGAACCGATTCTTCTTAGATGATTTTCAGCCAAACTGAAATATTGTCGTTGATTGAAGATGTTGATGTTGAAGTTGTTGAAGATGATTCGCAGTTTCTAGAAAGAGGTATGAAGATTTGATGAGAGGATCTTGAAGGTGACGATGAACTCACGGAAGGACGCATTGAAGATGATGCTGCAGAGAGTGTCAGGAATGGATGCTGAAGGATGATTGATGTTGATGAGTGTCAAGGTTGAATTCAAGATTGAAGGTTGGTGAAGCCTTAGTAATTGTTCTTGATGCAGGTCGGAGAATAGTTCGTGACAAATGCGATGATAATGATATCGTGAAGTTGACGATTCGAGAAACGAAAGTTTTAGAGAAACGCAAGTAAGCTCGAATCTCTTCTGCTGCTCTGAAACTGATGTATTATCATTGCACTTTTTCTGGTTCACGAATCTTCTTCTTTTCCTCACTGCAGATCATGTTAATGATCCTTATTGAAACAGGATCTTGCGTTCTTTGTTGCAGTTTATGAAGATTGGATGATGATTGAGGCTAGTGAAGATGTCGGGTTGAAGATTATCATTGAAGAGTGGTTCAAGAACTGGTTTTTTATGAAGATTGGTGGATGATGGTTTGCTTTGAGATTGATTGCAGAGGATCAAAAATGGTGGCGGTTTTGATCTCTAATGATGGAGCTTTTGTTGAAGATGGAGGAAGATTGTGATGAAGGAAAGTGATGGTTGATGAAGATAATCTTTTTTAGTGTGTAGGATTCTAATTCTGTTATAAGTTTGTTATATCAGTTAGAGATGTAACTGATATTCTCTGGTTTTCTCTCCTCCCCCTTGATTTTTTTCCTGATGTAAACCTTTTATCATCCTGTTATATCAGTTTTTTTTGTTCCCTTTTCTATCTGCAGAAATTATGATTTTTAATCATCCCTCAACTGATACAATTAATTGATATTTTAGTGCTTCTGATATTTCCTCCACTGATAAAATTATTTGATGCTCTATGGAATCAAAAGTAACTGGAATTTTTCTTTTCTCTATTTTTGTATCAGGAAATTGGTATATCTTTTTCTTTTCTTATGGCCCATTTCTTCCAAAAACGTGTTTGGGCTTATGGAAAAGGAATAGCTTTGGGCTCATGAAAAATGAATATGAGTTATAGGACGGTTTTGGATAAGGTTCATATCAAATGGATAAAATAGTTTTTAATAATAAAAAAAGATTGATGGATATTAAATAATGAACATTGATTTGGACATTTAGAAATTGGTTATTCGAATAATAAAATGGATTGGTGGGTATTAACATAAAAATATGAAATTGGATGGAATTTGGTTCAATAAAAATGTTAGGAAAATAGATGGTGTAAAAATGGAAAACAAAGGAATTTTTTCTAACAATTGGACATGGGCTTAACAATCACGGGTTTTAAAATGTACAAAAATATGGACTTTATTGAATGAATTTGGATAGAAACTTAGAATGGGTTAAGAAAAATGACAACAAATGGGCTTAGAATAATTCTACTCAGGATTTTGCAATGGGATTTGGTGATTTATTTCTAGTATAAAAATGGACCGGGCTTAATAAGGTTTAAGAATGTGGATGAAAACGTATACTAAATTCAAATAACAACTTTCGAATAAACCATGGCCACGCGCTTTTCATCCATCGAACCTTTGAAAAAAAAACTCTTTTCTCCAAGAACTAAGATGCCACGAAAAATCTCCAAACCAATACCCCGAACCAATGTTTCCCGAATCCCTTGGCAATGACATGCTTGAAAACACTTGCGAACACCAAATAAAGGGCTTTGATTACCATGACTCGTTGATGAAGATAGGCGATGCACGTCCAAAATAACTTGGCGCGGGAATCCTAATTAACTGAACTTCAGTTGGTGAGATGTCATCGAGCTTAAACATGAATAAAACCCTAATCAACCTTGATGATGAGATCTATGAATCAATGAACGGTCGTTGCAAGTGAGTTTCTTGAAGACTACTTAACCAGGGAAATAAACCCTAACCAGGTAGCAAAAGCATGAGTGGGTGAGGTCATTGATGACCACGTAACTAAGGTTCTAAATTCATCAGATAACCATAAGTTGGGTGCAAAACCCTAATTCCACAATTCATGAACCAAAACTCCAGTGAAGTAGAAACCACAGAACAATGGAAAAACATGGCTCTTCAGAAAGCATTGATCCCATGCTTGAGGAATTTAATGAAATGCATAATTGCGAATGTTATGACCTAATGGAGATGCATATGAACACGAAGCGTAAACCAGTTAATGTAATAAATAATGAGGGCAAATTTTGAGGTATTACACCGATTAATTAACATGCTTATTTATTTGTTTTGGATGTTATTATGCGTAAATTGTGTTTGTTTTGCAGACATCCGATCAGACACGTCATTTGGAGGCAAGAATACAAAAATGAAGCTTTTAAGACAAGAAACTAAGGAAAACAGAAGGAAAATGACAGAAAAATGCATTTATGCATTTTTGCTGTCAAACGATCGTCTCATTGTCCAGACGATCGTCTGAATGCCCAGACGCCCAACTTGGATTTGAGTTAGTCGTCCAATTTTTGCCGTTTTTATTCTACGAAGTTCGCCTTTATTCTTCAGTATTACTTTTGTTTTTTTATTTCTTTTACCAAACCTTAGTGATAGTTTCCGCCATTAGGAAACTATCGCCATTTTTATTTGTTTCTAGCCACTACCTTATTGTTTTCGTTTCAAGTTTGAAAACTACAAAAGGAGCACCTATTGTGCTCAAAGCAAAATAAGCTAAAAACAGTAAAATTAAATAAAATAAACTCTTAATTCACTACAAAAACATAATTGAGAAGGCATAATAATGACACACTAAAAGTGGATTATCAACACTCACATTAAAAGCCTTTATAAGATAGTTATGTTCATTAACTCAACAAAAGAACAAAAGAGGATAAAGTGACACATGGACAAATATAGTGGTCACAAGCATGATGCCACTTGTCTCCTCTATACACCCCTCAATGGTGTTGCCACTGAAGATACCGGTTCTAGGACCGGGTCTGAGGGCATAGGCGTAGAGACGCTAGTGGCGACACTTGAGATCGAATTTTGATGTGAATGTGGTAAATGATTGTTGCTTTTGTTTTTTTTTTAGTTGCTTGAGATCGAATTTTGAATTTGAAAAACGACAATACTTAGTGTTGCAGAATGAAAATATGCAACTCTTGAAAAACGTTGCAGTAGGCAAAACAACACACTTTTGATAAAAGTGTTATTGAAAAGATATTGTTTCATCAAGGGTCGCAACCTTTTGAAACAACACAAACATAGCCCATAAATAAATCATTCCAAATTCATAAATCATATCACAAAAACACATATCCTCTTCACAAAATTCATATTCTCTTCCCCTACATTTGAGTTTTCATCCATCTCATGCAAATTCGAGTATAGACTGAATTATCCTAGATATTTTTATATAAAAATTCTAAGATATTCGAAAGTGTTTATAATACTATAAAAAAAATGATCGTTCACGATTTCAACCTGAACCCATTATCCATAAGTATCATCTAACCGCCGGCAGAACCCATTATCCATAAGCATTATCTAACCGCCAGCAAAAGTGAGAAGCTTTGTTATGAATTCTTATGGAAACATCTTCACCTAAGTGAGAAAGCTAAATTTGTTTTTACTTCACAGCCAAAGAGATTTCAATTATAAACTCTGATTAGTACATACGATGAGCTATAACAGTTAAATGTATCTAGACAAATTGGACAGAATGTCTTCAACCTTGTTTTGGCAAACTTCTGCAGTCCAGAATAATAGTATATAATATAGCTACCAAGAAAAAAACTCTGATTTGTGTATTTTACCACAAACTCAGCATACAATAATTATCTTGTTTAATTGCTGAACAAAACACTATTAAGATTTAAGAAATCAAATCAAAACAAAGACTTGAAGTTGAATCTACTCAGAAATTTATTCTTGAGACAACAATATAAAATAAAATAAAATAAACAAAAAGGTATGAGCTATGAAACCATTTCAGATGCTGATCTGAAGTCCAGTTCTTCAACAACAATCAATTTATTGATAACAATACAAATTCACAGATATAAGTATTACATCTTCACATAAAAATCCAACACAGTCACATAGTAATATAAAACAAACAGAAACATGTCCAAGATTATTACAATTTCACAAAACATCATGAAAAGAAAAACCAAGAATCAATATTCTTAACAAACTCTATTATAAGTACCACATCTATTGTTAGGTCCACCGCCATTTCGAGAGGGCAAGCAAGTACGATAGCCTTTATGAATTGGACACTTCACAGCAGCACCATTGTTGTTAGCTGTTCTACCTGTTTGAGTTTGACTCTGATCCAAAAGCATCCTGGCTACATGAGAGCTCATCAAGAATTCCGATTCCAAATCATTGTTGATGAGGCAATCCTCTGAGGTACAACCTCCTATCTTCAATGAAATTGCTTTGTTTAGATGAAGTTGGATCAATAAGATAAGGAACAATAGTGAAAGACTACCCTTGTTCATTTTCTGTCTTTTTCTTCTTTGGAACTCAATTCTCTCTTCACATCTACAAAAGTGACTTTGGGTAGTTCATTTCATTGAATAGCCCCAACAACTTGTATTGTATTTGTAATTAAATAATCATAAAATAATAAAGGAATCTTTTCTTTTTGTATATATAATTAAAACTTTAGACGACTTGAATTTTGAAAGAGTAATGATATTTCTATACCCATAATCTACATTACTTACTTTCATTAATTTTATTAATTTTACCATCTTTAAATAAAAATTATATTTTTCCAAATAAGAAAATATTTTTAAAATATATTATTTCAATTGTATCATTATATTAACTATAAAAATATATATTACTAATCATATATTTTACATTATTAATCAATTTTATTACTTCATTAATTAATAAAATACATAATATTGATCAAATTCTTATATTACTTTATAATTTGGTTAGTGAATTTTTAAAATTAAAAAAATTATGTGTTGAAATTTAAATTTATATTAAATAATATATTAAAATACTAATTTATAAAAGATAATATAATAAAAGGTTAATTATATGTCACTCTCTGCCATTATTATTTTTTGTGATCCTTTACTAAATTAGATTCCCTCAAAGAAAATCCTTCTATCGCTATTTTTCTTATATTTCTAGAAATTACTTCAAATGAATTTAGAAGTTTATTTTGTCCCACTATTTTTCTCAGATTTTTATCGCTGAGAAATTACTTCAAATTAATTTAGAAATTCATTTTGTCCTCCACCGTTATCACTTTCATTAGCATTTACCGCTTTAAGATATTCACCTAATGAAATTATGTATTTCGGGAAACACTATGAATTTGTTTTGTTTAAGAAAATTAATTGAAACATTTTAATTTATTTGTTATCAATTTCTTTCTTTTAATAGAAATAATATTATACTATGTATTATATTAAATACTAAATACGAATGAAAAAAATTATTGAAATAGTTTTTTTTAAGCATAAATGCTCTTTGAATGATAATAATACTCATTATTATTATTTTGTATATCTAAATAGATAAAATCATTCAAGTCTAATTAATTATATCAAATTTTCTTTTTTAAAATATAATTTTTCAATTTAAAATTGATTGTAATGTATCTTTATAAACATTATGTTTTAAAAAAATTGATTTAAATTTGATTGTATTATATCTTTATAAACAATCTTTTTAAATAAAAATTATACAAAAAAGTTAATAAAATATATTTTTAAGTATTTAGATTTTTAGAAAAAGTTAATAAATCAAAACAAAATCAATAGAGTTCTTATAAGTTTTTTAAACTTATAAAATAACTAAATAAAACAAAATCTTTTCAATAAAAAAATGATAAATGGTAGGAGTAGTCATGAAAAAATAATGATAAATAATAATCCTGAAAAAATAATGAAATGTGATAAAAATTGATTGATACAATTATTTTTATAAAAGGAAATAAGTTAAAATTATTTTTTGACTCAGAAGAAAAATAATATGTTATACTATAAAAGCTTCTAAATATTTTTATTGATTAATTATTCAAAAAAATGTTTTTATTACGACACTTTTTTAAAATATGTTCTTTTTGTGTAATATATCTAATCATTATTTAAATTAATTTATTATTTTATATATAAATTTTTTAAATAATTAATAAAATCACATATGATTATCATAACACTTTATTTTAATGAAAAAAAAAATTTTATTTCTATCTTTATAATTAATAAAAAGTTAAAATTTTATTAAATGATAATCTAATTTTTTATTTACCTATGATAGTCTTAGATCTGATTTTTTATTTATCTATTGATATCTACAATAATAAATGTTAAATATTATTTTTTTGATTTAACATTTTATTTATTTAATTTTATAATTTTATTTGTTAATTTGATTCTAAATAAATAATTTAAAAAATAGTATGACTTTATATGTTATAGGTATTTAATTAGTAACAAAAAAATAATATCAATATCAATATCAATTTATTTTTTCATATGTAGTTTTTTTTATAAAGATTGTCATAGAAAATTAAATTCACTCGAGTTGTTTTTATATATAGTTTTTTTTTTTTTTTCCTCCCAATTTTTATTTATAGTAACTTTTATTGTTACAATGGTAATAATTTGTACAAGTTTTCTAATAAATTAAAAATTAATAATAGAAAAATTCAAATACTATAGTGAAAAGAAAAAAACATACTAAGGTAAAAAAAAAATGAATAATTTAAAAATGGAACAACTTTAAATGGAATTTGACGGGTATCCGTCAAATAGTGTAGGTTTGTAAAAATTATAAATATAAGAATTTTGTAGAGTTAAACTTTTATTATGAAAGTCTCCTACAAAACATAAAACTGATATTTGACGGGAAACTATTATAGATTTTAGGTTTGAAAAAATTGACTAATATTTAAAACATAATGTTATTTGAATTAGAAACATGATTTTATTCATGGTTGTAGTTTTAGACTTTGAATTCAACTGAGTTTAGTTTTAGACTCATCTGAATTCAACTGAGTTTTGGTAATTACTGGAATTGCATACATGTTGTAGACTGACCATTTTAATATTAATATATTGCATGATACAATAGTTGTAGACTGACCATTTTAATATTAATATATTAAATCTATATATCAGTTGTAGACTGATCATTTGAATTTTATTTTTCATACATTGAATTAAGTTTGATATATTTTCATATGGTATTGTAGGAATGAAAAATTCTACCGGAATCACATATTGTATTGAATGAACCTATTAAATTGATTACTCTGAAAAAAAGTAGAACAAACCAGGCATGTGCGATACGGGTATCCCGTTAATTTATAATTAAATAATTATAAAATAATAAAGGAATCTTTTCTTTTTGTATATATAATTAAAACTTTAGACGATTTGAATTTTGAAAGAGTAATGATATTTCTATACCCATTATCTACATTACTTACCTTCATTAATTTTATTAATTTTACCATCTTTAAATAAAAATTATATTTTTCCAAATAAGAAAATATTTTTAAAATATATTATTTCAATTGTATCATTATATTAACTATAAAAATATATATTACTAATCATATATTTTACATTATTAATCAATTTTATTACTTTATTAATTAATAAAATACATAATATTGATCAAATTCTGATATTACTTTATAATTTGGTTAGTGAAGTTTTAAAATTAAAAAAATTAAATAATATCATAGAATAGAATAGGTTAAGATTATATAAATATAGTTTATAAAATTGGTTAGTATTAACCAATTTTATTTTACTTTTTTGTTTTTTTAATTTATTAACTAAATTATAAATTAATGTAAGAACTTGATTATTATTATATATTGTATCGGTTAATTTTTTTTTTTATGTTAAATAACTTCCATTAAAACAAAGAAGTACCATTACAATTGTGGGCATCAACACACACACTTGGGATGTGTTCACTCCAAGTTTTAAAATCTAAGGACCTTCCAACACCAACCAAATGATGAGCATCTGCATTACAAAGATGATTAATGAACATAACAAAAACGCAACTAAAATGCGACATAAGAGTTCTACAATCCCTAATAATAGGATCCAAATCCGCAATTTGAATCACACCGTTAATTCCGTCAACCACTGTCAAAGCATCCTACTGAACTACAAACTTAGAGTGACTAAGGTCTTTAGCCAATTGAAGAGCCCAACGGATTGCCAACAGCTCCGCACTTGTAGGATTCACCCAGCTGGAAATCCTCTTGGATGCAGTAAGAAAAATATTAGAAGTAAGATTTTTAATGATACACCCAAACGTCACAATACCGTTAGCAAAACAGCCGACATCGGTTTGCACAGTCCAACCGTATGAATTCTTGCACACAGGAATAACAACAACAATAGAATTAGGAGAAAATTATGCCATAGAGCTTCAAGCTTCCATCGCCACTGCTCTTGGATTCGGAGTTGCCTTGTCAAAAATCACACTATTACGGGTGTTCCAAATCTTCCACCAGGCCGTCACCACAAATTGAGCAACCTCCTTCTCCTTGGAAGACAAGATACATCCCAACGAGTACATCAAATCGCCATCAACCGGGAAACGTAAGCCCAAATGGGAAGCAAAGAAAACCTTACGGGAAAACTCACAGCATAGGAAAAGATGAGCCGAATTCTCAGGACAAAGATTACAAATAGGGAAAACCTCATCCATAAGCGTACCTTTCTTAATCAGATTCAGTTTTGTAGGCCGAATATTCCGAAGCAAATGAGGAACCAAGTTTTTGACTTTGGGATTAACTCGTAGTTTCCGAAACGTTTTCCTAGGGGACTGACTTTCAATCAAAGAGGGGCCTGGTGTTTTTTTCCTCCTATGCTCACCAAGCCAATGGTACGTAGATCTTACCGAGTAACAACCATCAGTTTCATGGTTCCAAATAAGCTTATCAACAGGAAGATTGTAGGCCAACGATATACTACATATAAGATGTGTAGTCTCTTCATTGAACAATCCATGTATGACAGAAACATCCCAACAGGCCAAGGTAGAATCAATCAAAGAACTAACCTTAGCAGACTGAGACGAAACCACATTCTGAACTGGAACCTGAAAATTATGCAAAGTAGGAATCCAATTATCACCGAAAATCTGAATTTGCTCTCCATTCCCTACTCTCCGTCTCGCACCCTTTAGAACCACCTCTTTGGAGCTTAAGATACTTATCCAAACATAATTGGGCTTAAAACCAACTGTAGCATCTACAATAGATTTTCTCGGGAAATAACGCCCCTTTAAAGAACCGTTATAGAAGTGAACCATCAGCCTACATCAACCTCCAAAATTTCTTGCCAAGGAGACTATAATTGAAGTCCTGAATACTTATAAAACCAATGCCACCAACACCTTTTGATTGAGCCATTTTACTCCAACTCATCCAATGAATCTTCTGTTCTCTATCCTTTGATCCCCACCAAAACTTTGCTAACAGCGATTCGATCTCTCTATAATAGCTTTCCGGAATCCTATAATAGCTCACGATGTATGTGGGAATAGCTTGCGCTACAGATTTGATTAACACTTCTTTCCCCGCCTTCGACAAAATCTTTTCCTTCCACCCTTTCACTTTCTTCCAGACCCTATCCACTACTAGTTTGAAAACCTCTTTTTTTGACCTCCCAAAAACTACTGGCAAACCAAGATAACGAGAATGGTTTTGAACGTTGTGGTATCCCAAGTTGGTCTTGATAGTATCTTTAATATTCTCCAGAACATTACTACTAATAGACACCGCTGACTTCTCAACATTCATAACTTGACCTGAAGCACTTTGGTAAGCCTGTAAAATTTGTTGAATACGACCGACCTCCTCCTCCGAAGATCTAGCAAAGAGGAGACAATCATTTGTGAAGAAAAAGATGAGAAATGATAGGGGATTTGCAGGTTACTTTGATGCCATGGATCTTTGAATCTGAAACTTCCTTCCTCAGCATCCCCGAAAGAACATCTGCACAAATAACAAACAAATCTTATATTTGTGTTATGAAATTAATTTGTTAATAAACAATCTTATATTTGTGTTACGAAATTAATTTTAAAAAATATTTTTTTATTTAAAAAAATATTTTAACTATATTTTTTTAATAAAAAAGTATTGTTCACAATAGATATTGGTGTAGAAAATGGGTGTAAGAAAAACATTACTCATTTTGATAACACCATAGAATATAAAAAACTTTATATATACGAATACGGATAAAAAATTATTTTTTGATTTTTATAATGTTATGTATCTTTTTATTAAAAAAAATTAATAGCTTTGTTTTTAAAATTAAATAATAATTTAGCTTAAATTATTTTCATAAATTTTTACTGTACATATCTTATTCTTTGATTATAAATTTTTTTAATAGAAAAATCTTAAAAATTATTAAATTTAAATGTATTTTAAATATATTTTCTTCAAAATTATTTTTGAGGTATAGCTTTTTGAAACATTATGTAATTGTAATTATGTTTTAATGTTTAGTATGTGTTCTTAGTAAAGAATACTAAAATTAATAATCTCTTTGTACAAACAAAGATAACTATAATATGTGTAATTAGAAGATATTTTTGGGGATTCAGGAGTTACACGAATGCTATGTGTAGTTCCTAGAGAAAAATGTCTTTCTAATCCCATTGTTGGGAGCCTATTTTATAGTTTGCCTTCCTCTTCCATTTAAGAGTTTTCATTTAATAAAGACTTCTTGGTATCCTACCATTTCTGGCCATAATTACCGTAACTTATCATCATGAATTCAGCCTCTGAGATGATCAATAATGTTTGTATTGATGAGCAGTCAAACGTTATGGCTTTTAGAATTCCTTCGGGTTCCATCTTCGGCCAAGACTTTGGGCCCGTTCTGGGACCTTACCCTACTCTTGACATTCTCGGATGGTACATGAATAAACAACATGTCCAGGTTGATCCTAGTTCTTGTGATCCTATTACTCGTCTCTGTGGTATTAAGTTGTCTTATCCTGCCAGACTATTGTTCGACATCTTCTGACTTCTTAACCTTATTCATATTTGATCATGTTGACCATATATCTCGACCATTAGATATATAACTGAGATTTACATAAGCCCCCGAGTACAAATCCCGATTTATGGATGTGATATTCGGTCAAGAAGTACCAATTATATTGGTACTAGGTTCATGTTCTAAGTCGGTCTTTTCCCCAGACTTACGTGTCGTAAATCGAAAGATCATGAACCATTGATTTTTTACTGTAATGATGACTTTAATATTCCTCTAGTGACTATTATGTTTTCCTTTCTTTAATGTTGAATCCTCTATTTAATCTTCTTTACTTTCCCCTTTTCCCATTATTCCAATATCTGTAGCTTCTTTCTTCATCAAGCTTCTTCATCTTCAACCACTCCTCATTCTCAGGTATTTCTTCACTTTCATCTTTTCTTTTCTAAGAGAGTGTAATGGTAATTGTAAGAGAGTGTAATGGTAAGGAAAGTGTTTTTAAACCCGAAAAATGTTGAAGATAGAAAAGAATTTATGGATAAATGCATGTGTGAACTTAGAAGTACCCTAGGAGAAGAAGAGTATCAACGAGTCATGAATGAAATTTATGGTGATAATCTCACTCTTGAAAGTGATTCTGACTCTAGATCATCCTCATCAGGTTCCATATAATTTATAATGGTAATTGTCGCCCATTTTGATCACGTGGTTATGAGTTATAAGAATAACTTTATTGACGATATATAAATTTCTAAAATTCGATCATTGAGGAAAATATCTTTGACCGGGTTCAAGGATGACGTTCTATTGGAACCATGCGACCCTGGAGAACGGGTATGTGTTCTCCGGCCTAAGAGTTATTCGGATGAACTCTTTTTTTTTCTATGTTTGGGGTCTTGGAAGATTTCAATATCCTCATCCCCTTCTCCGATTTTGAGGTGGGTGCGCTAAAAACTGTAAACATTGCTCCATCACAACTTCGTCCCAATAGTTGGGCTTTTATAATATCTTTTGAAATGGTATGTGAGGTTTTGGATATTTCTCCTACAATAGGCTTGTTTTTCTCATACTTTGAAGTCAAATGAGTAGATAAATGCAGTTGGGTTCAGATCAGCGGTATTTCGAATAGAAGCTTTCTGTAGGAAAATACCATAAATGACAAAGGTTTTAAAAGCTGATTTCTGCGAGTGAAGTATGGACCGAGATGTCCTCAAGTATTATATGCTTTAGAAGTTCACCACCATTTTCCTCATTATTGGGCCCCATATCCAGTGACAATCATTGACTTTGCTTATGAAAATTTAGTGATTCATAAACCCAAGCCTAAGCCTTAACTATACTCGACTCTTTCCGTATGATGAAAGTCTGAGAACTACTAATTTTAGGTAATAAACAACTTTTCGTCTATTTGGGTAATTTCACATTTTATTTTGAGCATACTTGCTTATTTTTCTTTTAATACTTTTATAATACTCGCATTTGTATTTGTAGATAAAATGACATATCTGTCTATTTCTGAATAGAAAAAATTGATTATGCAAGCTTGTGCTGCTCGGAGAAGGACTGGTGGACCTTCTTCTGCAAAATTTGACTTGGTCGGGCTAGATACTAGGACATTAAAAAAACGAAAGGGGGCTAGTACGAGGAGAACCCCAAGTATAAATGAGCCTCAATTTTATGTTCCCACTATTCAAGAAGGTGTCAATCAGGATCCTCCCAAGAAACTCAAGACTCTTATGAGCGATGGGGTCTGCAAAGCCAACTTAGAGATAACCTTTATGATGAGAGGATCCGGAGAAGGTCAAGCATCCAATGAGTTTGAATTCTATTCTAATAGCTTTGATGGACTCTACTTTCTCTACGATCATTTAAACGCTACCGAGGACGTCAACAAGGTAAATCATTAGTTCGACAGAAGATCACGTAAAACATCAGTTCCTACTTGATGAGGTGTGCGATTTTGGCTCATGGTTTGTATGAATCTAACAATGAATGTGAGAAGTAAGACTTGAAGCTTAAGGAGGATATTAACCATCTGAAGAGTGCTCAAAAGTTTCAATCTGAAAAATTGACTGATTTGGAAAAAGATTTGGCCGAAGAGAGAAAATTGAAACAGACTTTAAAAACGGATAATAAGTATGCCCTTTATCAATTTGCTGATAAATTGAAGTTGGTAGAGACCTCCAACAATGATTTTACTGAGAAGTTGGCATTGGTTAAGGTCTCTAACCATGAGCTTAAGGAAGCTCTTAAGAAATATTAAGTTTAAATTCTCTCTACTGGCGAGGAAGATTTTGACAAACCAAAGATCAAGTTTTGTGCCTTCATACCGAGTTGGATTTGTCTGAGATGGATTATTTTAAGGTGGTGTAGGATGGTCGTCTTGTAGATCTTGAGGAGATGGAGAAGGGCAATCCGGAGGAAACTTTAGGAGGCGAGACCCATAATGAAGAAAAAGAAGACAATGTTGACGAAGATGGTAATAGGAATGACGAGAATGGTAACCCAGTCATATAATTTATCCTTTTCTTATTTTGGTTAGTCATCATTTTGGATGCAATTATGTAATTTTACATGGGTGTAGTGTTACCCTCTTTCATGCTTGTGACTCTTTTGGCCTCCGAGCTTTGTATCCATATAATTTTTATGTTTTTCTTAAACTTTTTACTTTATTGTTTTGTGTTTATCATCGTACTAAAAATAATCATGTGCATGTACCCAAGCCCCTCAGACATGAAGTTCGTAGAACTTTAAGTGTTTGATTAAGGAATGCTCAAGTAATTTTATAGTCAGTTCCTAAGAAGGTCGAGTTATGGTGTTCCCCATCTCTTTCTTATTTTAAAACTTTTATATTGTGATTGTAAGGTCCACCATAGTTTATAGGGATCCTTGATTCACTACATAACCTGGAGAATTTAAGATCCCCAAGTACTTATAGATTTGGAATGCTAAATTCGAGTATTGTTTTAACTTGGTATTCTTGAATTCTCTTGTAATAGTTATTTAATATGTTTCTTCGACCCTTATATGAGGAGTAATTTGACAAGTTTATGGGTAATGCGACCCTTATAAGACTGAAAGTCATTTACGAGGAGTTTTAGTCTTTTTTACATAAAGCAAGTCAACATGTTTAAAGGCATTACTCGACCTTTTTTATGCATAGAAACTCAACACATTTATAGGAATTAATTATCTTTTATACGCAGAGCTAGTCAAAATGTTTATATGCAATACGCGGCCTTTATACGCATATCAAGTCAACACGTTTATAGGCATTACTCGACCTTTATACGCAGAGAAAGTCAACACGTTTATAGGCAATACTCGACCTTTATACGCAGAGCAAGTCAACACGTTTATAGGTAATACTCAAACTTTATACGTAGAGCAAGTCAACACGTTTATAGGTAATGTCGATCCTTATATGACTGAAAGTCATTTGTGGAGAGTTCCTCGCTGAATTATAACTTGTTTCCTTGACAAGAAGACATCATTATTTTTAATTTCGGGTGCCTCATTAAAAATCCAAGGGAAAAGAGTACATCTTGGATACTTTATTTATTACTTCATTACATAATTTTAGCTGAAGTATAACCCAAGATTGAATACACCTTTTATCCTAAGTATTTATATTTCTTTCATCACTTCTAACCTGTAAACTGTGACATTTATTCTTCGAAGTAGCCAAGCTTTATTCTCATCTTCAGGGAGAGCCCCTAGCATCATCCATCATGTATTGTCTAAAATTTGCTCTAGCTTCATATTAGGTGCCTCCAAAATTTCCTATTAACCAATCTTACTATGAGATCGTCTCATACACTCTTTTATCTTGAGATCTGACTGACTTTGGTCTCGTCCAGCACGTGGATTGTGTTTATTTAAAGCTTCATCTTTGCAATATGAACGTCATATTCTTTGTTAACCTAAAAATTTAAAAAATATATAAAGTCTTCTTATTCTTCCTCTATCATCTGTGATCTACCTCTTTTGATTTCATACTCAGTTGCTGTTAGATCATGGTGTGTGAACTTTATACTTATTCCTAGAGTTGTTGGATATTTCCAGGCGAACAACTTTATGTTTTTGTTCTTTTTTTACCAAGTTTGATGAGTGACCATCTTTTCTCGGGCGGGCCATCACTAGAGTCTATGTTTATGAGATTAACCCTGAAATCACTAGGAGTATCAGTTCCTCCTATTGGGCTCTTCTTTTTTAGCTTCAGACTATCCTTATAGCATTTTCTTGTTATACCTTGGTCGCCTTTAATTATACCAACACGACCATCCCCGACGAGAATTTCATGGTGAGGTACAAAGTCGAAAGCACTGCCTCCAAGGCATTGAACGATGGTCGGCCAATAAAAATGTGATACGGGGAGGCAACATTTACTATCAGATATCTTACTTGAACTATCTTTCCATTCTTTGTATTGCCAAAAGTGGTAAGTAATGGAAAATTCCCCAATACTTGTATCTGTTCGCATGAGAATCCCACCAAAGTACCTTTAAATGGTAATAACTTGGATGTATCAAGACCCATTCCTTTGTAATCATCCCAATAAAGTACATTAGCTAAACTCCCGAGATCAACTAATACACGTTTTACACTTCAGTCCCTGATCTGTACTTTTATCACCATCGGTTCATTTTCATGAGCCAAGACTCATTTAGCATCTTGCTTAGAGAAGCTAACCACATCTAGATCACAATTTGGTTCCTCTTGAAGTTTACGATCAATGTGCATCACCTCCTAGGCATATCTCTTTCTTGCCGAACTAGTCTCTTCACCACCAACAAATACCCCAACAATGGTATTCAATGTGTGTCGAGCAGACTTTACATCACGAGCTTCTTCATTATCTTCCCCCTTTTTGTGGGAGGACTTTTCTGAACTTTGATCATCTCTACATGGGCTTCTTCTGGTGGTCTGAGACATGGTATCTGTTACGTAGGATAAAAGTGTAAGAACAAGAGTTGTCTTTGCATTCCATCTCTATGTTTTGATGATAACAATGAAGTATTTATGAAAGAACCATTTTATGTTCTGATGTTTGTTAAAGTACAGATCATGAATATTATATATATATTAATATCAAACAAACATTATGAATGAATACGCAAATGCTAATAAGCGAAGTTACTATGTGTAACATTAGTCACAAGCGTGCTGGAGAAGCAAGTGTGCTTCTGAATCTGAATATAATTAGAAAGATCCAAGGATGCATATGTTGTGTTGGAAATGCTCTTGTGGATATTGTTCTGAACGTGGTTCTGATCAGATAGCAAAACAAAGCTTCTGAAATTAATCTTCTGAAGAACTAAGTTCTGAAGACTCTGATGACTTGAAGTTCTGAAGACTTAATGTCTGAAGACCAGGTTCCTGAATGATTTTGAAGACTTATGAGTTCTAAAGATTAAGGTTCTGAAGAAAAAAGTGTTGAAGTCTTTGAAGACAATGTTCTATATGAACAAAGTTCTGAAGACTCTAAGACTTGAAGTTTTGAAGATCATGGGTTTTAAGCCGAGTGTTGAAGTCATGAAGAACGTAGTTCTATGTGAACAAGTTCTGAAGACTAAATACTTAGGTTCTCTGAAAACCCAAGTTTCATCGTCTCTAGCTCATGCTTCATTCATTGATTTATAATCAGAAGCCTCTGAAGTTCAGATGACAATGTTACTGTTGGCAAGGATAATACACAGTACAATAATGCTTTATCCCACTACCTCTCCACTATCTTTGAATTATAGAAAAGGAAAATATGTGGTTGTACTATTTAATTCCTTGTGTAACGGATTCTTCAATAGTCGAATTGGGATGTAACAGCTCTTTTATGTTTGGCTATAAAAGGAAAATATCATATCCTTTGTGATGTTGTTGATTCTTATTGAATCCTCATTGGTTCATGAAATTATGGGATCAGGTACGTGATGTCGAATGAGATGTTTAAACACTTGAAGACTTAAACAAAACTTAAAGTGCAGGTAAATTAAATAACACAGGAAATTGTTAACCCAGTTCAGTGTATCTCCACACTTACATCTGGGGGCTACCAAGCCACGAAGGAAATCCAATATAAGTAATATTAATTCTGGACTTAAACCACTCAGTTTAATCCTTCACTTAATATCTACCCAAGGCAATTTCTACCTAAGACACAACTTAGATATGAGTACCAACTCACTCCCCCTCAATCACACAGTGATATGTTACAATGTTTAATAAAATTGAAGTCACACTTCAAACACAACAGCTTGATTTTACTTAACAGTTTCAATCAAGACACAATACACTTTTTGCTTAAAAGCTCATAAAGTGATACACAACTAAAACCTGCTATTAAACACAAACACTCTTTTCAGTCTTCTTAATTTCGTACTATATTCTGAGAGTTTCTGTTCCTTAAATAGATGCTTGGTTTTTGGGCTTTCTGTAGATTATCCAGTCCTGATAAGTCATGCTATCATCACCTTGATTAGGGTTTGTTACTTCCTTGATTCTAGGTGAGGTAGTTCTTCTGTTATACTGAAATCAGATAACTAAGCTCCCTACAGATGCGCCTTGTATTGTTTATCTATTCACAATTAATTCCAGATAAATTCCCTGAATTTACTCAGTTCTGTTATGCATCATTTAAGTTTGGTAGCAGGTTTAAGATGTCACAACATCTGGTGTGACATCCTGATGTCTGAACTTAATTCATTAACTTATACAATGTCACAACATCTGGTGTGACATCCTAAACTAAGTTCATTAACTTATAATCTGTTTGACAATGTCACAACAAATGGTGTGACATCCTGAACTAAGTTCAACACTTCTTGTTGGTCAAAAATTCTGCCAATTCTAAACATCTACAAACTCCCCCTTTGGCTAATTTTTGGCTAACACAATCTTCTGGTTTTATCAGAGTGCAGCAGAGTTTTATTTATCAGAGTGCAGCAGTTCTTTTCTATTGAATCATGTGAGAGTTTATAATAATTTGCTCCCCCTCAAACCTGTATGTATACTGACTTGTTCAACAAAAAAAAACTTAGTTCAGAAGCAGGCATTAAACAGACAAACATCATTGTTCATTAATCAGGCAAACTGCAGCAGACATTGTTGATTACTTCTCCCCCTTGTTAGACAGAAATTGGGGCCAAATTTTACACAAGCAGAGAGAAAAAACATTCAAGATTACAAATTCAAAATTACAATGCTGAAACAGTACACTTTCCACACACATTTTCACTCAGATTCATCATATTCAGTATCCTCTTCATCTTCAGACTCATCATCAGAACCATCAACATTCTGAGCACCCTCTTCCATCTCCAGCCTTTGAATTATTTCCTCAAGCTTTTTCTTCCTGGCATCCAGCTCTTTGTAAGTGGTCTTGAGTTCTGCAATCAAGGCTGCTTTGGAAATAGGCGACTTTGCACTTTGATGGTCCAGCAGATGTCCCACTGGGAGCTTCAACATCAGCAGCATGATGGCTCAAGAACAGTTTGTAGTGGAAGGCCATAGGACTCTCTCTCTTGCAGACTGAATCCTTCTCAGTGAGGATGCCTGGATATTGGTTGAGGATGATTCCACAGAGCAGAGAGGGAAAACCAATGGGAAGCTTGGTTGCTGATGTTCCTGCATGCTTTAGGGTTTGATCAAAGATGTAAGCCCCAAAGTCCAACTTTCTTTGGGTGCCTACAACATAGATGAATCTTCCCAATCCAGTAGCTATTGAAGAAGTATGGTTGGTAGGGACCCAGTTGATAGTACCAATTCTATGCAGCATAGCATACTTCCTTGTAAGCAAGCTAACAGAAAGTTTGCCTTTGACTGGCCAAATTTTGACCTGGTTGGCAGTGATGATCTTGCATACTTGGTTGTCAGTTTTCCCTAGCTCATTAGGCCCATCAGATTCTCTCCCTAGGTAATGATTTATAACCCTAGGAGAGAATTCAACACATCTCCCTCTTACATAAACCTTTCTGAATTCTTCTGACTTTCCATCAGCACAGTCTTCTTGCAGATTAACAATGAACTCCTTGACCAGCAGCTCATAGCAGGGTGAAAAATTTGAAACAGTCTTGAATAAGCCAGCAGAGGATATTAAGTCAATTACCTCAGTGCACTCCAATGCATTGCTTCCCAGCTCTCTTTCCAGTGCCACCCTTCTTTGGTAGACATACTTCCATTTGCTCACACTTGACACATGATGAAAGGACACATTGTCCAGAGGAGCTTCTGGAACAGCAGAGGTAGACCTGGGAGGTGCTGGTTTCTTCCTTGGTTGGGATGTTGGGACATCCTCTTCAACATCTGAATCAGGTGGAGTTGCAGCTTTCCTCTTCTGGGTACTCACCTTGCTCCATTGTTTAGTAGGTCCAAATGCAACTTTGACCTTGTCTTTCTTTGGAGTAGGCTGTTTCTTTTCAGGAGTTGCATGTCCAGCAGACTTCTTCTCCTTCCTAGCCCTAAGCCTTTTGGCTATGCTAGGGTCAACAGATGCAATGATCTCTGTGTCAGAGTCATCATCTATGGTTTCAACAGGAGGAGGTTGAGAAGCCTCCTTTTTCAGCAGGTGGATCAACATAAGCTTGGTCATCAGTGGCTTCATCATCATCATCATCAGTTGAGGCCTTGTTCTGGTCCTCAGATGTTTCAACATTTATTGGGACATACTGTTGAGCAGGAGTCTCCTCTTCAGCCTGATTGCTTTGTTCTTCTTGTGGAGCAGGCATGCTGTTCAGGGGAACAGATACCCCATGCACCACTCTTTGTTCAGATAGAATCCTGTTCACAAGATGCTTGATGGATGCATCCACATAGTCAGAAGCTTTGGGGGTGGTGTTTGTTGATGAAGGAATCCCCTTGCTTTTGCTGAACACAGGTTCCTTTGCTCTTCTCACATTTGGAGTTCTAGGTTTTTGAGCAAGAGGAACACTTCCTCTGATTTCGTCTATGGGAGTAGTATCCATTGGTACCATAGAGATTGGGGTTGCATGCACTACATCTTCTTGGTTGAGATTTTTATCAGTGAGGTTAGGGTTTTGATGTTGAGACATTTTTTGAATGTAGTGGAAGAGAAGTTTAGGTTTGATTGATTTTTGATGAGCTCAGAAAATCAGTTTTAGCATGCAATTTGTTTTGAGGAGATAGTGAGGAGATGAAGAGATGAGAGCAAGTTTGAGCTTTTATAAATTCCGTTACTGGTGGAATTCTAAAAAGTGGAATACACAGAGTTACTGACCAGACTGGTGCTGCCATCTGGTGATCATGCCACACGATGTCATAGGACATGTTGGCACTTCTCCATAACTGCTATATTTCACATAAGCAGATTCCCAATTTACCCCTTAGGTTTTCAAATTGGGTAGCATCCAAAGCTTTAGTAAATATATCAGCCAATTGTAGATCTGTGGCCACATGTTCTAATGAGATCACCTTCTCTTCCACAAGATCTCTGATGAAATGATGTCTGATATCAATGTGCTTGGTCCTGCTGTGTTGGATAGGATTCTTTGATATGTTAATAGCACTTAAATTGTCACAGTACAATGTCATGACATCTTGTGGGACATTGTATTCTGTGAGCATTTGCTTCATCCATACCAACTGTGAACAACTGCTACCAGCTGCAATATATTCAGCTTCAGCAGTGGATAAGGATACACAATTTTGTTTCTTACTGAACCAAGAAATCAAATTGTTTCCTAGAAAGAAGCATCCTCCTGATGTGTTCTTTCTATCATCAGCACTTCTAGCCCAGTCAGCATCACAAAAGCCATTAAGAATTGGTTCACATCCATGAGAGTACATTATGCCATAGTCACAAGTACCATTGACATATTTCAAAATCCTCTTAACCTGGTTTAGATGGCTTACTTTTGGCTCAGCTTGATATCTTGCACATACACCTACTGCAAAAGCTATATCTGGTCTGCTAGCAGTCAGATATAATAGGCTTCCAGTCATGCTTCTGTATAAGCTTTGGTCCACATTCTCACCCTTGTCATCCTTTGTCAGCTTTAAATGAGTGGGGGCAGGTGTTCTTTTGTGACTTGCATTGTCCATCCCAAACTTCTTGACAATGTTCTTTGCATACTTGCTTTGGGATATGAACATGGAGTCCTCCATCTGCTTGATTTGCAGTCCAAGAAAGTAGGTTAGTTCTCCTACTAGGCTCATCTCAAACTCAGATTCCATTTGAGTAACAAAATGTTTAACCATCCTGTCTGACATCCCACCAAAGACTATGTCATCTACATATATTTGAGCAATCATGACATTTCCTTCTTCATCCTTCACAAACAAGGTTTTGTCTATTCCACCTTTCCTGTACCTTTGTTTTATGAGAAAAGTGGTCAGTCTGTCATACCATGCTCTTGGAGCTTGCTTCAGACCATAAAGAGCCTTCCTTAGTTTTTATACATGCTCTGGACAGCTTGGATCAACAAATCCCTTAGGCTGCTCCACATATACCTCCTCATTAAGATACCCATTTAGAAAGGCACTTTTAACATCCATTTGAAATAGCTTGAACTTCAGGATACAAGCAATTCCTAAAAGTAGTCTGATTGATTCAAGCCTTGCTACTGGTGCAAAGGTTTCATCAAAGTCTACTCCCTCAATTTGTGTGTATCCTTGAGCTACAAGTCTTGCCTTGTTCTTTGTAACAACTCCCTGCTCATTTGACTTGTTCTTGTACACCCATTTAGTGCTAATCACATTTATGTCATCAGGCCTAGGAACAAGATCCCACACTTCATTCCTTGTAAACTGGCCTAATTCTTCTTGCATAGCAGAAATCCAGTACTCATGATTCAGAGCTTCCTTGATGTTTTTAGGTTCTATCTTTGAAACAAAACAAGAACCTGAAATCATCTCTCTTGATCTAGTGATTACACCACTGTTGGGATCACCAATTATCAGATCTTTAGGATGATCCTTCTGGATTCTGATGGAGGGAGGTTTGTTGGATTGTTCTGTCCTTGCCTCAGTTAGAGTGAAGTTAGGATTATCACTCTTTATTTCAACTTCAATCTGATTGTCAGCAGATGTTCCAACATCATCTGCAACATCTGCAGGGGCATCATCAATAATCACATTTATTGACTCCATTATAACCTTGGTTCTGGAGTTAAATACTCTATAGGCTATGCTATTTATGGAGTATCCAAGGAAAATTCCTTTATCACTTTTAGGATCCATCTTCCTTCTTTGATCCCTATCAGCCAGAATGTAACATTTACTTCCAAACACATGAAAGTACTTGACTGTAGGTTTTCTGCCCTTCTAGACTTCATAGCTGGTGGACAAGGTTCCCTTTCTTAGAGTGACTCTATTGTGAATGTAACAAGTTGTGTTCATAGCTTCAGCCCAGAAGTACAGTGGTAACTTTCTAGCATGAATCATAGCTCTTGCTGACTCTTGTATAGTTCTGTTTTTCCTCTCAACAATCCCATTCTGTTGAGGGGTGATAGGAGAAGAATACTCATGATTGATTCCTTCTGAAGAACAAAAATATGAGATTTTTTTATTCTCAAACTCCTTTCCATGGTCACTTCTTATTCTGACCACACAACTTTCTTTTTCTCTTTGTATTCTTTGGCACAGATCTTTGAATACATCAAACACATCAGACTTTTCTTTGATGAAAATTATCCATGTATATCTTGAAAAGTCATCAACAACCACATAGGCATACCTTTTTCCACCAAGACTTTCAACCTGCATTGGTCCCATAAGATCCATATGCAATAATTCCAAAACTTTGGAAGTTGTCAGATGTTGGAGCTTTGGATGTGACATCTTGGTTTGCTTGCCTATTTGACATTCACCACATACTTTGCCTTCATCAATCTTCAGTCTTGGAATACCTCTTACATCCTCCATAGATATGATCTTCTTTATTCCTCTGAGATGAAGATGACCCAGTCTTTGGTGCCATAGCTTCACTTCTTCTTCTTTGGCTAAGGAGCAAGTTGAAGTGAGACTGAAATCTTAAGGTTCCCACATATAGCAGTTGTCTTTAGATCTGGCTCCTCTCATGACAACCTTCTGTTCTTTATCAGACACTATGCATTCAGTTTTGGTAAAGTTTACATTGTAACCTTGATCACATAATTGACTTATGCTGATCAAGTTAGAAGTCAATCCTTTTACCAGCAGCACATCATCTAGTCTTGGTACATCTGGGCAGTCCAAAGTCCCAACTCCCTTGATTTCTCCTTTAGCTCCATCTCCAAAGGTTACATATCTGGATGAGTGTGACTTTAAGTCTACCAGCAGATTCTTCAATCCAGTCATGTGCCTTGAGCATCCACTGTCAAAGTACCAGTCTTCCTTAGCTGATACTCTGAGAGATGTATGAGCTATATAGGCAACAACCTTCTTTGACCATTTTTGCCTGTTGTGAGGTTTCCTTTGATGCCTATGCTCTATGTAGTGTCCATCTTTAGAGCTCCAAGGTTGTTTGTTGAACTTGTTCTTGGGCATGTATTTGTAGCTTTGATCAACATGAAGACTAGCTTTAGGTACCCATACTTTCTTGATGACCTCTGTCTTCTGCTTAGGGGGCTGCTGATATCTTTGATTTTGATGTCCATGCAACACTTTCTTGGTGACCTCTGTCTTCTGCTTAGGGGGTTGCTGATACCTCTGATTTGGATGTCCATGCAGCTTGTAGCAAAAAGGTTTGATGTGACCAAACCTTCCACAATGATGGCATCTCCATCTTTGATACTTCTTTTTCATCATGTTCTTTTCATGATGTTGGGACATCTGTTGGGACATCTTGTTTGACTTTATGGGATTTGAAGTTGTTTTGCTGGTGCTAGCCTCAAACTTTTGAGCTTTATTAAATCCCAGCCCAGTCCTATCCCCTGAGTGCTTGTTGTTGTTGAGAATGACATCCAGTGTGTTTGAGCTACTGTTCAGCATTCTGACAGATTTGGACATATGCTCCAATTTGGAGTTGAGTAGGCTTACATCACTTTTCAAAGTGTCAATGATCTCTAGATTACTTGTCTTTTCAGCCTTTAATTCCTCAATCTGCTTCTTCTGCTTTATATTCTCCATGCATACTTCAGTGCTCCTTTTACACAACATCTTGTATGATTCTTCAAGCTCTTCAAAAGTCAGCTCCTCATCACTGGATCCCCCTTCAGATTCACATACTCCAGCTAGAGCAGTGATGTGCTTTGCAGATTCTTCTTATGACTCACATCCTGAGTCTTCATCTGACCAGGTCACAGAGAGACCTTTCTTCTGCTTCTTTAGATAGGTTGGGCATTCACTTCTGATGTGTCCATATCCTTCACATCCATGACATTGAATCCCTTTTCCTTGGTTGGTCTTCTCATCATAACTTGACCTTCTATTAGAATCATAAGGTCTTTTATTCTCAGAAGAGTTTGAGTTTCTTCCACTTGATCTGGACATGTTATCCATTCTTTTGAGAATTTTGTTGAATTGTCTTCCAAGCATAGCAATTGTTTCTGATAAATTTTCTTCATGGTCTGCTTCATGAATTTCTTCATCTTTATCAGTATTTGAGACCAAGGCTATGCTTTTGTTTTTCTTTACAATTGTATCATTCATTCCCATCTCAAATGTTTGAAGGGAACCAATGAGCTCTTCAACCTTCATTGTGCATATATCATGAGCTTCTTCTATTGCAGTAACCTTCATGTCAAATCTTTTTGGTAAAGATCTGAGAATCTTTCTTACCAACTTTTCATCACTCATCTTCTCTCCCAAAGCACCAAAAGTATTAGCTATTTCCAAGATGTTCATGTAAAACTCATGAATGGTCTCATCTTCCTTCATTCTCAAGTTTTCAAACTTGGTGGTGAGAAGTTGAAGTCTTGACATCTTCACCTTTGATGTTCCTTCATGAGTGGTTTTGAGAGTGTCCCAAACATCCTTGGCCAGCTCACAGTGATGCACAAGTCTAAATATGTTCCCATCAATGCCATTGAATAAGGCATTTAAGGCTTTGGAATTTCCAAGTGCTGAATCTTCTTCCTCCTTGCTCCACTCTTCTTCAGGCTTCAACACTTTTCCCCCATCCTTATTGTCTTGGACAAGGTGCTCCCATCCTTTGTTGACTGCTTTCCAAGCCCTGCTATCAAGTGATTTTAAGAATGCTACCATTCTTGGCTTCCAATAGTCATAGTTGGATCCATCCAATATAGGTGGTCTATTCACAGATCCTAAATCTCTGTCCATGTTCCCAAAATTTGCAGTCCCTAGATCTCACCCAGTTAAACAGGCAGGGTGCCTGCTCTGATGCCAATTGAAATTCTGGGATCAGGTACGTGATGTCGAATGAGATGTTTAAACACTTGAAGACTTAAACAAAACTTAAAGTGCAGGTAAATTAAATAACACAGGAAATTGTTAACCCAGTTCAGTGTATCTCCACACTTACATCTGGGGGCTACCAAGCCAAGAAGGAAATCCAATATAAGTAATATTAATTATGGACTTAAACCACTCAGTTTAATCCTTCACTTAATATCTACCCAAGGCAATTTCTACCTAAGACACAACTTAGATATGAGTACCAACTCACTCCCCCTCAATCACACAGTGATATGTTACAATGTTTAATAAAATTGAAGTCACACTTCAAACACAACAGCTTGATTTTACTTAACAGTTTCAATCAAGACACAATACACTTTTTGCTTAAAAGCTCATAAAGTGATACACAACTAAAACCTGCTATTAAACACAAACACTCTTTTCAGTCTTCTTAATTTCGTACTATATTCTGAGAGTTTCTGTTCCTTAAATAGATGCTTGGTTTTTGGGCTTTCTATAGATTATCCAGTCCTGATAAGTCATGCTATCATCACCTTGATTAGGGTTTGTTACTTCCTTGATTCTAGGTGAGGTAGTTCTTCTGTTATACTGAAATCAGATAACTAAGCTCCCTACAGATGCGCCTTGTATTGTTTATCTATTCACAATTAATTCCAGATAAATTCCCTGAATTTACTCAGTTCTGTTATGCATCATTTAAGTTTGGTAGCAGGTTTAAGATGTCACAACATCTGGTGTGACATCCTGATGTCTGAACTTAATTCATTAACTTATACAATGTCACAACATCTGGTGTGACATCCTGTTGCACCCCAAAATTTCCCCTCACAATACAAGAATTTGTGTGCTAAGAAGGTTCACAAGGTTCACAATACTTACAAGACCTTTCATGAGGTTCATGAAGTCTACAAGATACTTTATGAGGTTCACAAGGTTCACAAGACCCTCCATGAGGTTCACAAGATTCACAATACTTACAAGACCTTTCATGAGGTTCATGAAGTCTAAAAGACACTTTATGAGGTTCACAAGGTTCACAAGACCTCCCATGAGGTTCACAAGGTTCACAAGACATCTTATGATGGTTCACAAGGTTCACAAAGTTCACAAATAGTCAGAAGAGTTGGCAATTCCCTCAGACAATGCACCTCCTAAGCAATGCATCCAAAACTAGGGTTTTGACTTTAATCAGGCTAAATGGACTTCCAAGACTTCAAGTGAGCTTCATAACATCTTATATGTGTGTAAGAACCCCCATGACAAGTTTCAAGACTTTTCTCAAAGGTTTGCTCAGTCAAATGATCAGATAAGTCAAAACCAATCAAAGCAGTTAAAAAGTCAAACTGAGGTCAACTGTGGTCAAACCAAAGTCAAACTTCATGATTTTTTTTCCAACATCAAGTATATGAAGTAAAATTCATCATTTGATCAAGGGTTGATCATGATTCATCAAGGAGATTTCAGATCATCAAGAATCAGGAGTTTCTAAATTAAGGTTTCCTCAGGAAAAGTCAACTGAACTTTGACCAGCCATAACTTTCACATGCTTCATCACCAAGTTTCCATCCAAAGCTCATTTTGAAGGAAATTGAATTCTCTACACCTTTGTGTCTCACAAGCCAAGCCCAAAAATGCTTCATTTGGAAGGTATGAGCTAAGACATTATAGGTCCTTTTGAAAGTCAACAAAAAGTCAACAACTTCAAAAGGGCATAACTTGAAAATGGTAAATGATATGGACATGAAACCAGTGGTGTTGGTTAGAGGACTCTTCAAGCTTTCCAAAATGTCCAAGAACACCCTCATAGCATTAAAATTGAAGGATATGTGCCCTTGCAAAGTTGGGAAATTTTTGAGTGGTATATGAAGAAAATAGGGTTTTAAAATCAATTTCTTCCAAATGGGCTTGCAATCTTGTGATCCAAACTTCAATATAACACCAAGCACGACCCACCCATGTAAGTTTCTGATTTTTTTTTTTTTTATTTAATATTTATTTGAATTTTATTCATTTAAATACATATTAAATCAAAATAAAATCAAAAAATCAATATTTAAGGGTGATTCTTCTTCTAGAAAGTCATAAACACCATTCAAGACCAATTATCAACATCCAAATTCGTGCTAGGCCAAAATAGTAAGAATATATTGGATTTTTTTGATATTTTTGGATGAGAGATTTCTTCATAATCAAGTAATCAATTTTCATGATACAAGGTCCATTCTTTTTGACCTAATTCAATCATTATATATACTTGAAGACACTGCAAGCAGGGGGGGATTGGCAGCCATTAAGAACAATATTCAAGCTTTCAAAAATCAAAGAACAAGTCAAATTAGGTTTGAAGGTTTTGAACATCTCCCAGCCAATTTGAAGGTTGCAATCGAATCTTTGAGACTCTCAGAACCTATTTGCATCATCATAACTATCCAAAACATCACTATGAATGCAAACCGAATCGTATTTTTCTCTTGAATTTCAGTTTTTCGATTTCAAACATTCATGTGTTTCTAATGGATTTTGTGCTTGTTTTGTGGTTTATAAAGACTCTTGGATGAATTCTGGATGCTTAGATCAAAGAACCGTGACCTAATTCGTCAAACACCATAGCTAGGGTTTGAGCTTCAAATTTGGGGTTTTGCCATTTAAGTAATCTAAATGAATTCTAATGACATGGTTCGATTGTATAGATCATGGGAATTTGTTTTATGTTGTTAATTTGATTAAATTGTACTTGTTGTGTGATATTCAAAAAATGCAGGATTTCCTAGGAAGATAAAAACGCAGCAAGATCCTCAACAAAATTCGCAGGAAATTTTGTAGGGCTGGAGGAAGAAGAAGAAGATTGGCGCCATCTATGAATATTCAAATTTCTGTTTTAATATTTTTTGAATAATGTTAAGTTATGTTACAATTAAAAGTGATTGGCTCAGTTGGCATATGCGTTTGGCTTGCAAAGGAATGGTCCTGGGATCAAAACCTCCCCAGGCCATTTTGCTTTGTTTTATTTTTTGAGAATTTTACACAGAAGAAGAAACAAAAGGATTACTGCCTGTTTGGTGTTCACAAGCGCGCATGCAGCCCAGTGGTAACTCTGTACGTCTAAGGGTGGAAAAGCCTAGGGCACGGGTTCGATCCCTGCCCCAGGTAAGTTTTGAAATCCATTTTTTTTAATTATTCTGTTTACTATTTATGTTTTATAATTAATTCTCATTATTTGTTTAAATCATTATATATAAATGTATATATGTATTATTTCTTAAGAAAACTTTAGTTTATTCTCTAAAAGAAATTAATCCCAATTTTTATTAAAAAAAATATATATGTACATATTATATTTAAATTAATATTGTATAATTCTAATACAAAACATAATTATTTTTTTTATGAACCCTAATTTTGTATACAAACCCTACTTTTCTTCTATTTGAAATCTAATTCTATTATAATTTTCAATTTATTATTTATAAACCTTAGTCATGTATATATATTATATAATTTGTTTGTAATTTAATTCTTGTATATAAATGTGCTTAAAATAATTAAAATTCTTAATTAAATTTTTTGTAAACATAATAGTATGATTATAATTAATTCTATTTTATCTAATAATGTACATATGTTTTTTTTAATCTAAATTTTGTACTTAAATATGTGTAGAAATTAAAATGCTTAATTTATTGTTTATAATATGAAAGTATTCTCTAATTGTTTAGAATTTAGTTTATGCATGTAATTAATTTCTATCATATTCCTAAAATTGCTAATTTAATAATTATAATTTATTTCTCATAATATGTTCATAATTGATTTAATTTTTTTATAATTTTAAATTTTATAATAATTGATATAATTGTTTATAATTTCTTATTAACCATTAAAAATTTTGTTTATTATAATATTTTTTTGCTTATTATTATTATTACTAATCATGTTTATTACTAACCCCATTTATTTTTAAATTGTTATTATTATTATTTCTACTAACCCTATTATAATTACTTATTTATTTATTTTGCTTACTTATTTATTTTGTTTATTTATTTTGCTTATTTATTTATTTTGCTTATTTATTTAAATTACTTTTATTATTATTCTTGTAATTGTTCCTGGATGTAATATTTTATAATGTTTATTATTTATTTTATGCTATGGTTAGTAAATAGGGAGTGTAAATATACTTGTAATTTAAAATTAATTTAGATCATTTAAATTTAAAGATAAATATAAAATTGTACACTCACACACGTAAGTCGATCTTGGATCGCCATCTCACTTTCTAGGGTTACCTCTCATTGTTGCCTAATCAAAAGGTCAAGTAGGGTGTATAAAGCAAAAGTCCCTCAAAGTAAAGTCATCTGGTCCCTTAACAAATAAAAGATCAAGTCCCTTTTCGAATGTTGCCTTCGTAATGATCTTGTCCCTTTCGAATAAAGATGACAGTCCCTCCAAAATTGCTTAATACACCCCACAGTTTCCTACATAAACAAATGTCCCTTACTTGTCCCACACATCCAAGGTAATGACTACCTATTCCTTAATAATAGGGATAGTCTTACCATTTAAAGGATTCAAGAATAGAAAGACTTAAACTTTAGGGTAGGTTCCTCATAGTTACTTGCTCACTATTCAAAAAACTTTTCAAACACTTCAAAATTTCAAACAATTTTCAAACACAAGTTTTTTACGCATCCGCATATGGATCATTATCAAACTCTTATGAAAATTTCTATTCACACACTTCACATTTTCAAAAACATTTTAAAGTGAGCTAAGTAACTAAGAGCCCATGGATAACCATGGATGTAAAGGGTGCTAACACCTTCCCTTTACATAACCTACCTCCCGGACCCAAAAAAAATCTTTTAAAAGGTCTTTCCTGTTCTTTTATGCCTTTCCTTTGGATAAAATAAAAGTCGGTGGCGACTCTTGCTATCCGCAACATAACTAAAGTCAGTTCTCCCACCGTGTTACACATCCTGAACTAAGTTCATTAACTTATACTCTGTTTGACAATGTCACAACATCTGGTGTGACATCCTGAACTAAGTTCAACACTTCTTGTTGGTCAAAAATTCTGCCAATTCTAAACATCTACAGTTCAAACAAACAACCACATTCTTTGGTGTTGTTGATTTTGAATAGGAACTCAATCTGGTTGATTATCCACAAGCTGAATATTCTTCTATATGAAGTAATCATGGATACAGCCATTGGTTTATGTGTTGGTGTTAATTGATATAACTGAAAGGTTTCTAAACACATATACAACCAAGTTATCAAATGGTCTTTGAACTATGTTGTTGATGTTGTCATAAATCACATTAGGTTGATGATAAACAAAGATAACATTGGAACAAGCCGCAAAGAGTTTACTTGAATATGCAGTTATTCTAGATGATTACACTTTGACAATAATCTGCTGAAAGTATAGAGATCTTGAATTCACGATGTTTTTAACTTCATATGTTGCAGAAGACTTGCAAAGTCGCAGAACACAACGAAGATAATCATGGAAGTTTCAACTATAAATCAACTACTGAAGTGATAATTGGATTGAAGAATAACATGGGTTGTGGTCCATAAATGTTCTTAAGTGAATCAAGACGAAGAATCCCTTCTTGTGCACAAACGAAGATCAAGCTAGCAAATCTTTTGAAGATGAAGAAGACTTCAACCTTCAAGGGCTCTAATGAAGAAGCAACTTGAAGAAGCAGAAGACCACACAACGGAGCAAGAATACAATGTAATATTCTTAGTGTGTATATAGGTTCTTATGATGTACTTAAGTGAGTTTATAATCTGCTTATTAAGAATAATAACTTATGTAACAAACCCTTTCCCTAAAGGACCGAGTGAAGGTCAGAACTTTAGGAAGACACAAAAATTAGTTGCTAGTGCATTCATAGAACTATGTTTCTGATGATATATTTTGGGGCTAAGGTTCTGGTGCAGCTCAGAACAGTTGATTCTAGAGCCTGAAGTCACGACATGTTGAGTTGTGCACTTAGTCATGGCAGGTTGACGTGCAGGAAGTCACAGAGGTTTTGTGCAGTTAGTCATGGTTGTAGGCCATGCAAAAAGTCGTGACATGTGGTGTTGTGATGTTAGTTACATCAGGTTGCCGCCCAGGAAGTCACAAAGGTTCTATGCAGTTAGTCACGATAGTTGGTTGCGCGATTGTAATCATAATGATTTGGTTATAGTGTATTAAGTCCTTGTTTTAGGCGAAAACACCTTAGCGGGTGGACTAGATTAGCTTGGGAAGTTCTCAAGTGAACCAGGTTATATTGTGTGTTCTTTACTCTTGCTCTATGCTTTACATTCTTTTATGCTTCTGCAACGCATTCATAGCATAACTTGATGCAACTCATCAAAGTGTAAAAAGTAGCAAAGAGTGAAAACCTCACTTTAATCCCTAATTTCTTGTGATTTTATCACACCTTAAAAAATATGGCCTCTTTGAATTAACACCCAAATCTCCATTTTGAGCCGCTGGCAGTCATTTGTATGATTATCTCAGATTCAATGATAGCTACACCATACATCATGTTGTTTTCCCATTATAGCATTTACCTTTTTGGATGTAAAGGGTGTTAACACCTTCCCTTTACATAACCTACCCCCCGGACCCAAAAAAAATCTTTTAAAAGGTCTTTCCTGTTCTTTTATGCCTTTCCTTTGGATAAAATAAAAGTCGGTGGCGACTCTTGCTATCCGCAACATAACTAAAGTCAGTTCTCCCACCGTGTTACAGAACTGGCGACTCTGCTGGGGACTTAATATTAAAGAGGGGTACCCTTAGGAATTAGATCACTTTAAAATTGTTTGCCTTGTTTGCTTATCTGTTGGGGTGCTCTTATGTGTGAAAGATCCTAACCCGGATCTAGTGTACCTTAGGTAAATGGCAATAGACCAAGGAAACTAGTGTGACTTCTTGGTTGGTGCTTATGTTCCTTAAGTCAAGTTGAGGATAATATGAGGCTGCCATATGTTGTCAATGCACTAACTAACTTTTAGAACCCTAGTTATCCCATCTTGGCCTTTAGAAAGTAGTGAGATAACCGGCTTTGGTGAAGACTGAAGTTGGTTGATACTCGATACTACGCTCATTGAGATTCTAAACTTGGAGGGTTTTGGTTGGCAAGTAAGTTGCCTACTGAACAACCACCCTTGTGAAGGATAAATGATATTGAGATCCCTTAGAACCTGGTTACTTTTGTAGGACATGATGAGCCAACTAACTTCAGGGGAGGGTACTTACCTTTGAACCTCATGCAAGCCTTTAAACCTAGGGCTATGGTGTGACTTGCTTGTGTGTGCCACATGTTTGTGATTGAGCATAACATCATGACATCATCATGCATCATAAGCATAGCATTTTCACTAACCATTTCAAGGACCAAAGGATTTATCTTTGTTCTTTGTTGCAGGTCATGGCTTCTGCTTGTAGAAACACTATCAGGATCAACTTTGTGGGCATACCTGCTAAGCTTAAAGAGTTGGTTTCTCAAGTGTCTGATCATTCCCAGTTCATCAAGAGACATGGTTACCTATTGGATCTAGTCACCTCAGGGTTCAATGAAGACATGATGAGTGTCCTGTTTCAGTTCTTTGATCCTAAGCACCATTGCTTCACATTCCCCGACTACCAGCTGGTTCCTACCATGGAGGAATTCTCCAAAGTTCTGGGCCTACCTGTTCTTGATCAGAAACCATTCTCAGGCTTGGAAAAAGAGCCTAAACCTGAAGTCATTGCTGCAGCCATACATTTAAAGAAATCAGACATTGTCTTAGAAACAAGGAGTGGAGTTAAGGGTATTCTTGCTAAGGTATTGATGGAGAAGGCTCAAGGGTTCTTGAAAGCTATGAGTTATGATGCTTTTGAGGAGATCTTAGCCTTATTGATTTATGGCTTAGTGTTGTTCCCCAATCCAGATCAGTTCATAGATGTTCATGCCATCAACATATTCCTGAGTCACAATCCAGTGCCTACATTGCTTTGAGACATCCTACATTCTCTTCACACCCGTACTACAAGGGCAAGAGGAACTCTGATGTGCTGCATACCTTTTCTATCTAGGTGGTTTACTTCTCACCTTCCTCGTTCAGTGATGAAGAATGAACAGGGGTTCAGGTGGTCCAAGAGGATTATGTCACTCTCTCATTCAGATATCCATTGGTGCTCCAGATCTATGGAGAATGTCACTATCATTGACCGTTGTGGGGAGTTTCCTAATGTGCCACTTCTAGGCATAAGAGGAGGCATTACCTACAACCCTTCACTAGCTTTACGACAGTTTGGTTACGCTCGGAGTGATGGTCCACATGACATGTTGATTCAGGGTATTGTGTTTGACTACGACAACGATCTTCAAGGTTACCATCAGAGATTTATACGGGCATGGGGAAAAGTGAACAAGGTTGACAGCAAGACTCTGGAGCCTAAGTACACTATCCCTATGGAGGCTTATCTCAGATGGGTGCGATCTCGTGCTCAGACTCTCATGATGCCATATCCTGCTATCCTGCCAGTTACCATGGAACCTGTTGCTGAAGGAGATACTGCTTATACCATCCTTCACCCAGACATGCCTACTGACATGGAAGACTTACAGAGATCCTGGATCCAATTGAAGGAGCAAAGGGATACTTTTGAGGCTCATTACAAAGCAAGCCAAGAAAGAATTCTGGAACTAACAAAGCAACTTCACGAGGAGCGGAATCTCAACTCATACCTCAACACAAAGAGGAAACGTCCATGGGAGACTTAAAACCCCATCTCTTGTATTGACTGCATTTCATTTTTTGTAAGCCCAAGGGGCAAACAAGTTTACTACTAATAAAAGTTTACTTTCTTGTTTGTTCAAACAAATTTAAATCCTGCGGTCCTTGAAAACATTGCATACGCATTCACATATCATATCACTGCATCACAGGTTTATTGTGTACAGGTTTCTCATCTTCTCACTGTTTATTTCAGCAATGGCTCTTGAACAAACAGTTAAGGATCTCCAGGCACAAAATGCACAGTTCCAAGAGCTGATCCTGAACTTGTCCAAGGGGCAAAATGAGTTGAAGGCACTGTTGGCTAAGAAGAAGAATCCTGAGGACAACAAGGATGATCAACTGGAGCAACTACAAGCTGAGATGACAGGAATGAGGATCCAGATGAATGACCAGGTGGCTCTTATTCAAAGTTTAGCTCAGGGGCAAGAAGAGCTAAGAACTTTTGTCCACAAACTCCAAAGTAGTGGAGTTAGGAATCTAATTGTCAGTCAACCTCCATTAAAACAAGCTGATTTGGTTGAAAGGAAGATGAGGATAAAAGAAGGTAAGAAACCGGTTACCACTGATTGTTCTTCAGTTAAAGAAAAAAGACATGGTAAAGTTAATCCACCTCAACACAAGGGATGTAGAAGACAGTTTATCAAATTCAGCACTCCAATGTCACAAGTTCTGCAATGCTTGTTGGAGATGAAGCTAATTTCCTTGAAAAATCCTCCTCAAAATCCTAAAACTTCCTCTCCTTGCTATAATCCCAAGACAAGGTGTGGATATCACTCCAACTGTCCTGGACATGATACTAATAGTTGTTGGACATTGAAGAAAAAGATCCAAGACCTGATTGACGAAGGAATCCTAGAGGTTACTCCAGAGGGTCAAGTTGAATTCTACTATCACCCATCAAGCACCGAAGCTGCAAGACAAGTTGCCCAGTATAGCAAGAAAGGAAGCCTATCTATTCCTGTTGAGATATGGGGCACCTTGGGACATCCAAGTGGTAAATTTGATTTCATGGTGAAGTATAATGCTCCTCAAAGTTCACAGATTGCAATTGAGGACATTCAGCCATCTGGATGGGACAACATTTGAATTTTCATTTGTAATTTCTTTTATTTGTTTGAATACTTACTATTATGTTAAACTTTTGTTTTCATTAATGCATTGCATATGTTTGTCTTGAATTAATCCATTCGTTCCACTATATTTTGAATTATGCTTCTCATTTCTATCTTGTGATATTTAACTCCTGATAAAGCTATAAGCCTGTAGAGGGAGGATGACGAAAACAATACCATAATATTAGGCAGTATGCTTTTGAATAGACTATGCTGACGATGTACAAGCATTGTTTCAATTCCTAAACAGTGGAGATATAAGGAAGTTAATCCCTAGTCAACCCTTTTGAGCCTATGAAGTAGGAGTTTTTATTCTTGCAAATTAAAACCCTTATTCATAACCCGGGGCAGGGTAGTTACTCGGTTAACTCAAATATGCCAAATATTTGTGTTGTACACAACTAATGATGGTTCTCTGTAATCATGAAACCTGACAGTCAATATCCAGCAAAAGAACAATCTTGCTAAGTCAAAACCTATGAAGGAGACTTAGTAAAACATTAAGACATCCTGCTGACTGTAACCTTGAAATAAGCAGTTCAGGCAAAAAGAAGGGATAATAAAATCAAAAAAAGAAAAAAAGAGGTCACTATGAATCCTCAACAAAGAAAGATGACTGAATGTTCAAATAAATTTTTGGTTTCTGAACCATCGCAAATGTCAGTGTTACAATTCCAAACTACTTTGGAACCTCAATGCATAAGTTAACTGAGCATAGGACTGAAGAACATCATGGAGATTGGGTTGAGTACAAATAAAATTTGAGCCTTTATCCTTTGTTTCTTAAACTATGAACCAGGCCACGTTATAACCCTTTAAAAGTCCTAACTGAAGCATGGTTAGTTTGAAAGCGTACTGTTACAAAAAGGTATCCTGACTCCTTTAGGGCTTATTATAAAACTTGAGTTAATATCACAGTTTTCTTAAAAAAAAAAATTTTAAAATAATTCTTTTTCAAAAAACTTCAAGACAGACTTAAGCATTGCATTTTTGAATACATTTGTTTGCATATACCTGAGTGTTTGACAAATGGAGAAACTTACAGGATGAATGTTCAATGAACCAAAGTCCTTCCGATGAACAAAGTTGCTTCCTGGATCAAAGCCCATGTATACAAAGGGGCATAGTCATTATCTCCCAATCAAGGGGGCAGGCCATGATACTGCCTAACTCATGTGGGGCAGTCAGGACAGGATTCAGTTATGTTTAAGTATCCAGGGGCAAATCTCCACATCTGTCTAAATTACCGAGGGTAATATTACAAAGTTCATAATGCCAGGAGCATAGTCACTGTTTCCCAGTCAAGGGGCATACCAACTTGATGTTCAATTCATTTGGGGCAATCAGGTCCAGATTCAACAATGCTTAAATAGCTAGAGGCAGCTCTCCTCATATATGCGAATTTCATGATGTCAGGGGCATATTATTGTGAGGCACTCTGTTTATTTCTCTTGAGGTAACTACATCCAGCCAAGGGGCAATGCTTTCTCTTCAAATCTAACACCTGGAGCATATATGGTCCATCACAATTTGAAGACACATTCCTCTCATTGGATTCTCAGCAGAAGCCATTGTGGAAATTAATTGTCTACGCCAGTAGTATCAGATGGTGTCAGTATCATGTCTTCAGATCCAGCTATGAGGATTTCTGTGAAGGTATTCAGGAAAGTTAAAAATCTCAGGAGCTCTAAATCCAATTGGTTATACACTCTCAAAGTTGAAACGACCCTGTTTTCAAGTTCAGCTTTACTTTTCCCTCTGAATCCAGTTACTTTTACCCTATTTACATAAACGGAACGTCCATTGGTATGCTTTTGAATATGATTGATGTTTACCAGAAATGCATAAATGCTTAATATGATTGATGTTTACCAGAAATGCATGCAAATGCAGTAATAGTATTTACTAAGGACGAACGAGGGAAGGATTTCAACAAAGCTTCATCGGTTCATCTTTACAAGACAGTTACAAATCCCCAGTAGGGCAAATCCATCTTCATAAGTACTTTAAGTCACATCTCCCCTGGAATTTATATCCATCTCTTTTATCCTCATACGGATAGTCGGGAATTTACTTTCCAATAGGAGTACGATGAACGAAGACGGAAGGTTATGTATACCTTACTATCCCCAACAGACGGGAGGTTATGTATACCTTACTATCCCCAGCAGACGGGAGGTTGTATATACTATATTATCAGACAAGACGAATAAGTTCCTCATATTCTTCACTATACTATCAAACGAAGACGGGAGGCTAGGAATACTATATTATCAAACGGGAACAAGTTCCTCATATTCTTCAGCAACAAATTGGGATTTATTTTCCCTGGCCAGCAGTTGTTATACGAAGATATCCAGATGCTTCAGGCTGCATGATGCATACATACATCATTTACATTATATCATACATATACATAGATACATAGTACATTATTTAAGTGCATCATATTATACATGCATACATAATGCATAAACTAATATTACCATACAGGATACTACCTTGTTTTCAGGTTAATTCTCCAGCAGACAAATTTCATCAACAAATTGTGACTATTGGGCCGTTGTTTATCTTCCCAAAGGTTACCACTTCCTCAGGACGTTGTTATCCTCCTGAAAGCATATTATTACCTCAGAACGTTGTTTATCCTTCTGAAAGCATATCATTTCCTCAGGACGTTGTTATCCTCCTGAAAGCATATCATTACCTTGGGCCGTTGTTTATCTTCCCAAAGGTAACATTATCTCCTCAGAACGTTGTTTATCCTTCTGAAAGCATATCATTTCCTCAGGACGTTGTTATCCTCCTGAAAGCATATCATTACCTTGGGCCGTTGTTTATCTTCCCAAAGGTTACCACTTCCTCAGGACGTTGTTATCCTCCTGAAAGCATATTATTACCTCAGAACGTTGTTTATCCTTCTGAAAGCATATCATTCCCTCAGGACGTTGATTATCCTCCTGAAAGCATATTATTACCTCAGAACGTTGTTTATCCTTCTGAAAGCATATCATTTCCTCAGGACGTTGTTATCCTCCTGAAAGCATATCATTACCTTGGGCCGTTGTTTATCTTCCCAAAGGTTACATTATCTCCTCGGGACGTTGTTTATCTTCCTGAAAGCATATTATTACCTCAGAACGTTGTTTATCCTTCTGAAAGCTATCATTATTACCTCAGAACGTTGTTTATCCTTCTGAAAGCTATCACCATTACCTCAGGACGTTGTTTATCTTCCTGAAAGCATACCACTACCTCAGGACGTTGTTTATCTTCCTGAAAGCATACCACTACCTCAGGACGTTGTTTATCTTCCTGAAAGCATACCACTACCTCAAGATGTTGTTTATCCTCCTGAAAGCTATCATTATATCTTCATATTTTGGACTGCTATATCCTCCAAGAAATGTATTTGAAGAACTTTTCTCCAAGTGGCATCTTTAAGCCCACTCAAGCATATACAACCAGTCATCAATACTACTCTACGCACTGGTGAGTGCAAATTTTTGGGCTTTTGTGTTCAATCCCCTTCAACCTTCTAGGTCACGACTGGCAAATATACCAATCTAACCCCTCAGGTTTCAGAAAATTGAACAGGGGCAGCTGTTGCACCCCAAAATTTTCCCTCACAATACAAGACTTTGTGTGCTAAGAAGGTTCACAAGGTTCACAAGGTTCACAATACTTACAATACCTTTCATGAGGTTCATGAAGTCTACAAGATACTTTATGAGGTTCACAAGGTTCACAAGACCCTCCATGAGGTTCACAAGATTCACAATACTTACAAGACCTTTCATGAGGTTCATGAAGTCTACAAGACACTTTATGAGGTTCACAAGGTTCACAAGACCTCCCATGAGGTTCACAAGGTTCACAAGACATCTTATGATGGTTCACAAGGTTCACAAAGTTCACAAATAGTCAGAAGAGTTGGCAATTCCCTCAGACAATGCACTTCCTAAGCAATGCATCCAAAACTAGGGTTTTGACTTTAATCAGGCTAAATGGACTTCCAAGACTTCAAGTGAGCTTCATAACATCTTATATGTGTGTAAGAACCCCCATGACAAGTTTCAAGACTTTTCTCAAAGGTTTGCTCAGTCAAATGATCAGATAAGTCAAAACTAGTCAAAGTAGTTAAAAAGTCAAACTGAGGTCAACTGTGGTCAAACCAAAGTCAAACTTCATGATTTTTTTCCCAACATCAAGTATATGAAGTAAAATTCATCATTTGATCAAGGTTTGATCATGATTCATCAAGGAGATTTCAGATCATCAAGAATCAGGAGTTTCTAAATTAAGGTTTCCTTAGGAAAAGTCAACTGAACTTTGACCAGCCATAACTTTCACATGCTTCATCACCAAGTTTCCATCCAAATCTCATTTTGAAGGAAATTGAATTCTATACAATTTTGTGTCTCACAAGCCAAGCCCAAAAATGCTTCATTTGGAAGGTATGAGCTAAGACATTATAGGTCCTTTTGAAAGTCAACAAAAAGTCAACAACTTCAAAAGGGCATAACTTGAAAATGGTAAATGATATGGACATGAAACCAGTGGGGTTGGTTAGAGGACTCTTCAAGCTTTCCAAAATGTCCAAGAACACCCTCATAGCATTAAAATTGAAGGATATGTGCCCTTGCAAAGTTGGGAAATTTTTGAGTGGTGTATGAAGAAAATAGGGTTTTAAAATCAATTTCTTCCAAATGGGCTTGCAATCTTGTGATCCAAACTTCAATATAACACCAAGCACGACCCACCCATGTAATTTTCTGATTTTTTTTTATTTTATTTAATATTTATTTGAATTTTATTCATTTAAATACATATTAAATCAAAATAAAATCAAAAAATCAATATTTAAGGGTGATTCTTCTTCTAGAAAGTCATAAACACCATTCAAGACCAATTATCAACATCCAAATTCGTGCTAGGCCAAAATAGTAAGAATATATTGGATTTTTTTGATATTTTTGGATGAGATATTTCTTCATAATCAAGTAATCAATTTTCATGATACAAGGTCCATTCTTTTTGACCTAATTCAATCATTATATATACTTGAAGACACTGCAAGAAGGGGGGGGGGGATTGGCAGCCATTAAGAACAATATTCAAGCTTTCAAAAATCAAAGAACAAGTCAAATTCGGTTTGAAGGTTTTGAACATCTCCCAGCCAATTTGAAGGTTGCAATCGAATCTTTGAGACTCTCAGAACCTATTTGCATCATCATAAATATCCAAAACATCACTATGAATGCAAACCGAATCGTATTTTTCTCTTGAATTTCAGTTTTTCGATTTCAAACATTCATGTGTTTCTAATGGATTTTGTGCTTGTTTTGTGGTTTATAAAGACTCTTGGATGAATTCTGGATGCTTAGATCAAAGAACCGTGACCTAATTCGTCAAACACCATAGCTAGGGTTTGAGCTTCAAATTTGGGGTTTTGCCATTTAAGTAATCTAAATGAATTCTAATGACATGGTTCGATTGTATAGATCATGGGAATTTGTTTTATGTTGTTAATTTGATTTAATTGTACTTGTTGTGTGATATTCAAAAAATGCAGGATTTCCTAGGAAGATAAAAACGCAGCAAGATCCCCAACAAAATTCGCAGGAAATTTTGTAGGGCTGGAGGAAGAAGAAGAAGATTGGCGCCATCTGTGAATATTCAAATTTCTGTTTTAATATTTTTTTAATAATGTTAAGTTATGTTACAATTAAAAGTGATTGGCTCAGTTGGCATATGCGTTTGGCTTGCAAAGGAATGGTCCTGGGATCAAAACCTCCCCAGGCCATTTTGCTTTGTTTTATTTTTTGAGAATTTTACACAGAAGAAGAAACAAAAGGATTACTGCCTGTTTGGTGTTCACAAGCGCGCATGCAGCCCAGTGGTAACTCTGTACGTCTAAGGGTGGCAAAGCCTAGGGCACGGGTTCGATCCCTGCCCCAGGTAAGTTTTGAAATCCATTTTTTTTAATTATTCTGTTTACTATTTATGTTTTATAATTAATTCTCATTATTTGTTTAAATCATTATATATAAATGTATATATGTATTATTTCTTAAGAAAACTTTAGTTTATTCTCTAAAAGAAATTAATCCCAATTTTTATTAAAAAAAATATATATGTACATATTATATTTAAATTAATATTGTATAATTCTAATACAAAACATAATTATTTTTTTTATGACCCCTAATTTTGTATACAAACCCTACTTTTCTTCTATTTGAAATCTAATTCTATTATAATTTTCAATTTATTATTTATAAACCTTAGTCATGTATATATATTATATAATTTGTTTGTAATTTAATTCTTGTATATAAATGTGCTTAAAATAATTAAAATTCTTAATTAAATTTTTTGTAAACATAATAGTATGATTATAATTAATTCTATTTTATCTAATAATGTACATATGTTTTTTTTAATCTAAATTTTGTACTTAAATATGTGTAGAAATTAAAATGCTTAATTTATTGTTTATAATATGAAAGTATTCTCTAATTGTTTAGAATTTAGTTTATGCATGTAATTAATTTCTATCATATTCCTAAAATTGCTAATTTAATAATTATAATTTATTTCTCATAATATGTTCATAATTGATTTAATTTTTTTATAATTTTAAATTTTATAATAATTGATATAATTGTTTATAATTTCTTATTAACCATTAAAAATTTTGTTTATTATAATATTTTTTTGCTTATTATTATTATTACTAATCATGTTTATTACTAACCCCATTTATTTTTAAATTGTTATTATTATTATTTCTACTAACCCTATTATAATTACTTATTTATTTATTTTGCTTACTTATTTATTTTGTTTATTTATTTTGCTTATTTATTTATTTTGCTTATTTATTTAAATTACTTTTATTATTATTCTTGTAATTGTTCCTGGATGTAATATTTTATAATGTTTATTATTTATTTTATGCTATGGTTAGTAAATAGGGAGTGTAAATATACTTGTAATTTAAAATTAATTTAGATCATTTAAATTTAAAGATAAATATAAAATTGTACACTCACACACGTAAGTCGATCTTGGATCGCCATCTCACTTTCTAGGGTTACCTCTCATTGTTGCCTAATCAAAAGGTCAAGTAGGGTGTATAAAGCAAAAGTCCCTCAAAGTAAAGTCATCTGGTCCCTTAATAAATAAAAGATCAAGTCCATTTTCGAATGTTGCCTTCGTAATGATCTTGTCCCTTTCGAATAAAGATGACAGTCCCTCCAAAATTGCTTAATACACCCCACAGTTGCCTACATAAACAAATGTCCCTTACTTGTCCCACACATCCAAGGTAATGACTACCTATTCCTTAATAATAGGGATAATCTTACCATTTAAAGGATTCAAGAATAGAAAGACTTAAACTTTAGGGTAGGTTCCTCATAGTTACTTGCTCACTATTCAAAAAACTTTTCAAACACTTCAAAATTTCAAACAATTTTCAAACACAAGTTTTTTACGCATCCGCATATGGATCATTATCAAACTCTTATGAAAATTTCTATTCACACACTTCACATTTTCAAAAACATTTTAAAGTGAGCTAAGTAACTAAGAGCCCATGGATAACCATGGATGTAAAGGGTGCTAACACCTTCCCTTTACATAACCTACCCCCCGGACCCAAAAAAAATCTTTTAAAAGGTCTTTCCTGTTCTTTTATGCCTTTCCTTTGGATAAAATAAAAGTCGGTGGCGACTCTTGCTATCCGCAACATAACTAAAGTCAGTTCTCCCACCGTGTTACACATCCTGAACTAAGTTCATTAACTTATACTCTGTTTGATAATGTCACAACATCTGGTGTGACATCCTGAACTAAGTTCAACACTTCTTGTTGGTCAAAAATTCTGCCAATTCTAAACATCTACAGTTCAAACAAACAACCACACTCTTTGGTGTTGTTGATTTTGAATAGGAACTCAATCTGGTTGATTATCCACAAGCTGAATATTCTTCTATATGAAGTAATCATGGATACAGCCATTGGTTTATGTGTTGGTGTTAATTGATATAACTGAAAGGTTTCTAAACACATATACAACCAAGTTATCAAATGGTCTTTGAACTATGTTATTGATGTTGTCATAAATCACATTAGGTTGATGATAAACAAAGATAACATTGGAACAAGCCGCAAAGAGTTTACTTGAATATGCAGTTATTCTAGATGATTACACTTTGACAATAATCTGCTGAAAGTATAGAGATCTTGAATTCACGATGTTTTTAACTTCATATGTTGCAGAAGACTTGCAAAGTCGCAGAACACAACGAAGATAATCATGGAAGTTTCAACTATAAATCAACTACTGAAGTGATCATTGGATTGAAGAATAACATGGGTTGTGGTCCATAAATGTTCTTAAGTGAATCAAGACGAAGAATCCCTTCTTGTGCACAAACGAAGATCAAGCTAGCAAATCTTTTGAAGATGAAGAAGACTTCAACCTTCAAGGGCTCTAATGAAGAAGCAACTTGAAGAAGCAGAAGACCACACAACGGAGCAAGAATACAATGTAATATTCTTAGTGTATATATAGGTTCTTATGATGTACTTAAGTGAGTTTATAATCTGCTTATTAAGAATAATAACTTATGTAACAAACCCTTTCCCTAAAGGACCGAGTGAAGGTCAGAACTTTAGGAAGACACAAAAATTAGTTGCTAGTGCATTCATAGAACTATGTTTCTGATGATATATTTTGGGGCTAAGGTTCTGGTGCAGCTCAAAACAGTTGATTCTAGAGCCTGAAGTCGCGACATGTTGAGTTGTGCACTTAGTCATGGCAGGTTGCCGTGCAGGAAGTCACAGAGGTTTTGTGCAGTTAGTCATGGTTGTAGGCCATGCAAGAAGTCGTGACATGTGGTGTTGTGATGTTAGTTACATCAGGTTGTCGCCCAGGAAGTCACAAAGGTTCTATGCAGTTAGTCACGATAGTTGGTTGCGCGATTGTAATCATAATGATTTGGTTATAGTGTATTAAGTCCTTGTTTTAGGCGAAAACACCTTAGCGGGTGGACTAGATTAGCTTGGGAAGTTCTCAAGTGAACCAGGTTATATTGTGTGTTCTTTACTCTTGCTCTATGCTTTACATTCTTTTATGCTTCTGCAATGCAGTCATAGCATAACTTGATGCAACTCATCAAAGTGTAAAAAGTAGCAAAGAGTGAAAACCTCACTTTAATCCCTCATTTCTTGTGATTTTATCACACCTTAAAAAATATGGCCTCTTTGAATTAACACCCAAATCTCCATTTTGAGCCGCTGGCAGTCATTTGTATGATTATCTCAGATTCAATGATAGCTACACCATACATCATGTTGTTTTCCCATTATAGCATTTACCTTTTTGGAACGAGGCGATTCTGGCAGCAGATTCAAGTGACCTACATCTTTAAGTATATCTCATCTTCGAGTGTTCAATGGGGTAAGGTTTCTGTCTGAATCGTCTGGTCACCTATATGGTCTAGGAACGTGTCGGTCTTGCGCAGCAACCCGAGTGTTTTCTTCTTCTACTTGATCCTTCATCCTTGTTTTTCACCTTTTCGTTAGAGTCCAGAGTCCTCTTCTCCCAGTTACTTTCCTTACCTTTGATATATCGCTCGACCCGAGTTATAATATCGTCCATATTTATTGTTGGCTTCTGTGCTAAGGATTCATTAAACTGATCGGCTAGTAGCCCGTGTTGGAATGCTCCATCGAACAACTCCTGGTTAGTGTGAGAAACTTTGTAGTCTCCTCATTGAATTTGGCTAAGTATTCACGTAAAGGCTCTGCATGTCTCTGTCGTACACTGAACAAGGTAGTGGTTGATACTTCCCGACGTTTGTTCGCCGATAAGTGTTGAACCAATTTTTTGGTTAAGTCTTAGTAACTCTCTATGGAAAGCTGAGGAAGATTCATATACCACCTCAGAGCTACATCCTTGAAAGTACCTTCCATGAGCTTACATTTTAATGAGTCAATGGGTGTGACTATTGCCATTTGATTGTTAATGGCGATGACATGCTCTTGAGGGTCTATTTTTCCATCAAAAGAGGTAAGTGAAGGTGCCTTGAAATTCTTAAGAACCTGATCATCCCATATTTCCTGAGAGGGCGGGTGAGGTTCGAGAATTTCCTCCTCTTGATCACCCTCCGCTTGACTTTGCTGCTGTAGAACTTAAACGCTATCCTGCAGTGTTTCATTTTTCTGGCGAAGAGCATTCACCATGGCCAAAAGTTGCGTCATGTTTGGGGTGACTTCTTCAGTAGACATATATGTGAACGTGATATGTGGCCCATGAAAGTTTTATTGGGGCCTCACGGTGGGCGCCCAATGTTCTTGGTAAAGAACACTAAAACTAACAGTCTCCTTGTACATACAAGGAGAACTACAATATATGTAATTAGAATGTATCTTTAGGGATTCAAGAGCTACACGAATGCTATATATAGTTCCTAGAGAAAAATTACTTTCTTATCCCTCTGTCAGGAACCCCTTTTATAGCCTTCCTTCCTCCTCAATTTAAGAGTTTTCATTTAATAAAGACCTTTTGGTATCCTACAGTTTAAGGCCATCATTACCGTAACTTATCATCATGAATGCAAACCTCCAAGATGATCAATAATGTCTGTATTGGTGAGCAGTCAAACATTATGGCTTTTAGAATTTCTCCGAGTTCCATCTTAGGCCAAGGCCCGTTCTGGGACCTTACCTGACTCTTTACATTCTCTGATAGCACATGGATAAACAACATGTTCAGGTTGATGCTATTACTCGTCTCCGGGATATGAAGTTGTCTTATCCGGCTAGCCTACTGTCCGACATCTCCTAACTTCTTAACCTTGTTAATATTTGATCATGTCGACTATATATCTCGTCCATTAAAAATATAACCGGATTGTATAGTAAATATTTATATTATGGAATATCAAAATTAATCTTTTAATTTATAAAAAAAAAAGTTAAAAACTCTTCTATTATTTAAAAAAAAATTATGATTTTTTATTTTGAAGATACAAATAAAAAATAGATTAAACAAACTGATGCAAAGGTTAAACATTTAAGTCCTTTAAAAGTACCCTAATGGACGACATATTTTCTCTAAAAGATTTAACTCGATTTGTATGAAATAATATGAAATTCTTGTGAGACCTAGTAAATAAATTTAGGCAGTTGAATTGAACAAATAATATAACTCAAATAGTATGAAAGAATAAATTAAGAGTGTATGTTAAGCTGTCAACATTATAGTTTTATTTTTGTAAAATAATTGTGTGGAAAGCATATGCATATGCATTGACTTGTCTTGTATGGTATGATTAGTCTTGTGAAAAAGTCTTAACCTCATAATTTAATTTATATATTTTAAATATTGTGAATATAATATGATGAAAATGAAATGGTTAGTTAGTGGGATATTATATTTGTTGTTTCTTTAATGTTAATGTATGGTGGTTGTATACTCAATTTGTATTGGTAGGGACTTGATTATGAGTTTTCTCTGATAAAAGGGATAAGGTTGTCTTCATGACAGCCAATAGATTTGTTGGTGTGGAATTTTCAAGGGCTCCTTACTTTTACTTTTAGGGAGGTTTTAGATTTTCAACTTTTTGCATATATTTTTTAAAAAAATTTTAAATTTTTTTTTTTTTTGTCTTCAAGTGTATATTGTTTTGGGTTAAATTTATTGAAAATTGTTTGATATTCTGATGGATGGTTAGCATAGACATTCTAAATAAGATTAATTTAAAATTTAAATTAGTTTAAAGTTAATAAAATATAAAAATGATGGCCTAATATTAAATAATTGAAAAATAAGTGTTTTTTTCAATTAAATTCTAAAATATTGAAATCTTTACTTAAACATACTTCTGAGTAAGATCAATAGTCATGGATGCTAGTATTTGTGTGTAGCCAAAGAAAAAAAAAGAGTGTGTATGTAGCAAATTCTTTGATTCTCTAGAACCTTATCATAAATTGATAATTTAATTGAGTATCATTATTAATACTCCCTCTTTCTTAAAGAATTTTATTTTAAGGTTAGTATACAACAAGAGTATGAAAACCGGACCGGATCGAACGGTTCAACTGATTAGATTGGAAATCAGATTTATGTCCGATCAATTAAATCCTTTAAACCAGTATATCAAAGAACCGGGATAAAAATAAAAAAATCGGGTGGAAACTGGGAAAATCGGTCAAAACTGAGAGTTTGTTCAAATACATGAGTTGAACCGGATTTTAACTTTTTCAGTTTTTATTTATTTATTTATGTAAAAGAAAAATATATTAAAAGATTAAAAAAAATTTACACCAATTTAATACTATTGAATCAAATGGCTCTTATAATTGTAGATATCACTTTAACCCATTCAAAATTTGGATTTTCTCTTCAATTTATTTTTTTGTAAAATTTTGAGTGTCGACATAATTCATTAAAAGTATCATGATCAGTCTTTCACAAAGTTGACAATACTAAAAAAAGAAACATATTTCTTTCTAAATTAACACTAAGAAAGAAACATATTTCTTTTTAAATTCTAATCTTTTTTTGCCTTAAATCAAACACCATCTAATACACTATACACTTTACATAAGATATAAAATTCTAGTATTTTTAACTTTTTCTCAATCTGATTATAGTTAAGAAATTATAGAAAATAAAAGTTATCAATCTATATGATAAAAAACTAATATCATAGAGTATATACAATATCGGTCCGCTCTTCGGTCCGACCCGATAAGATCTTAAACCCCAACCTATACCAGTTTAATATTAGATCCAGTTTTAATTACCTTGCTATATAGATATTAAGAAAATTACCTTGCTATATAGATTTTAAGAAAATTAATGATCTAATAATATTTTATATTAGTACAAATAATCTTTATTAAAGTAAAGTTAGTAAAAATTAATTTATTATATTAAAGAATTAAAAAATATTTAATTTAAAATAATTTTTTACTTAAAAAACACCTTTTTTTTATACCGAGTAAGATTTTGTTTTTTATAAGCTTCAATGATAGAATTTTTTTTAGAATAAATTAGTCAGATAAAAAAAATTCCAAAATAACCTACTTTTAAAAAAAATACCAAAATAACCTACTTTTTATATGATTTGACGAATATGTGTATTCGCCAATTGATATGGCTAACGCCATATACATTCTTATGCATTCAACAAACCAATTGGCGAATGTGTGTATTTTTTTACCAATTCGCCATTTTAAATGGCGAATGCTTGAATTTGTTTGACCAATTCACCAATTCAATTGGCTACACAGTTTTATTTATTTATTTTATATTTAGTATATATTTATTTTATAAACCATTTAACCATTGAATCTGTCAGCACAATTTGACCATTGAATATTTATATTAATTACAAAGATGTGACATTTATAACAATAATTATTCTGATATCAATTTCATTAACTGTGATAAATGTCACATCGTTGTAATTAAAATTTTAAATATTTAAAAAAAATATTATAAACAAATAAAACTGATAGATATAAATATTGGTTAATATTTTTCAATTGTTGCAAAAATAAATAAATCGAAACAAACTCTTTAAACATTGTTTCAAAATTCTTTAATAATAAAGACAGTCAATTAATATAAAAATAATATAAATGATATTAACTATATTATTATTATTTTTCTCTTGATTTATATAGAAGCTATAATTATAAAAAATAATGTGTCTTAAGGACATAGGTTGATATTAACCATATTATTATATATTATAAAAACAATATATCGCGACTGATAAATTAAAATCTTAATAATTGTGATATTAACAAATTTTATAAATGATAACTTTATCACAGTGTTAATTGATATATTTTGAAATAAAATATATTTTGAAATTATTTAAATTTTTATAAAAAGTTTAATAAAACAATAAAATCAATTGAGATTTTGTAATCTTTTTAAACTTATAAAATAACTAAAACTTATAAGAAATTTTTCTAATTAACTTTATATAGTAATCATGATAAAAACTTGTTAAATGATAATCATGAAAATTTAATGATAAATCATAAAAAATTAATGATAAAAAGTAAAAATTCAATGATACAATTATTTTTATAAATTGAATAAGTTATCATTGTTTTAGGGTTAAATATGTTTTTGGTCCCTCTAAATATCTCATTTTTTGAATTAGGTCCTCTAAATATTTTCTTCAAACATTGTTCCTCCAAAACTTTTCTGTTTCAAAATTTAGTCCCTCCCGTTAGTTTGAACTAACAGAGGCTGAGTTGGCAGACCATGTGTGCGTAAATAATTTGCCATGGTGTAACTGAAAGAACCCACGTGTGAATGCATTGCAGTGTATATGTAGTCAAACATTAGGGTTCATATTTGCACATAATTTGTAAATTAGGGTTCATATTTTCTCTTCATCTCTTCGTCACATCCACAAATTCTTAGGGTAAGTAACTTCAGGTCACAACAATCCATCATTTTCACCAACAATGAAGAGAAAAAGTGTGGATGCAAGGGTACTTTGATTGCATACATGTGCAAGAAGGGAAAGAATAATGAGAGATTGTTCTGGAGATGCCCATATTGGAAGAATGCGGGAACGTGTAATATGTTCGTTTGGGATGATGAGTATGACTTAAAGAAGGAAGATTCGGAATGCAACAATGATGAGAGAGATATGCAGTTTGTTGATACGTTTAAAGAGCTTTATGAAGCATCATTGAAGAAGAACACCAGGTTGAAGCTGAAGTTAAAGAAGGAGGAATTATTTGGAAAGTTTAAGACCATATGTATTGTAATTTCAATGTTGGTCAACATGTATTTTGTTCTTAGATGTAAATGTTAATGTTGTTTTGAACAAGTAATGTTTAGGTAGTAAGTTGAATTTGTAATGTTTAGGTACTAATGTTTAGGTACTCTGTAATTTGATATGTTGGAATGTTTGTAATTTGGTATGTTAGAATGTTATGGACAAATATGTTTCGAAATTTGGTGATGAGTACTTATTTCTTTTTGCACAATATGTTTTTGTTTTGATATACAAATTGCACAAAATGTTGTTTTTTACAAAGGCATACATAAAAATCCAGATTTTGTTCTGGTATGCTTTGGTACATAATTTGTTAAACTAGTAAGATTTACACAAGAAATATGATATTAAAATTTCAAAGCATCATTGTACATCATAAAACCAGAAGTACATTACAACAAAAATATCATAATTGTTTAACATCAAGTACTAAACAAGTAGTGCATTACATCTAAATCCAAAACCAAAAAAACAATTCACACCATAATTGTTTCTTAGATACTAAATTAAAACAAAACAAAAAAAACAAAGAACATGGTTTGCGACTTCATTCAGTTTTTCCCTTGCTTGTGCATACTTCTTCTTCTATAACCAGTGGACCATCAGGTTCTTTTCCAGGCCCTTGTATGTCCTTGGACTTCAAAGTCCTCAACCTCTCACTGTGCCTTTTTTCAGGTAACACATTACTTCCAGATTTGTACCTGCTTTGTGTCCTATGTTTGATAGGTTCACTTCTCGATGGCCTTGACATAGCTGTTCTTATCCCTGGTGGTTTGAAAGGAGTAGCTCTAAACACTTTTGGTTTCTTCCCAAAAAAAACTCTTGCTCCAGTAGGCTTAGTAGGTGATTTGAGAGGTGACCTATCAATTCTAAGAGGTTGAATGTCCAATACACCATCACCTTTAAGTAGGGCAGCCATGATCTCATCCAATGATGTAGGGTTCTCAATGACAATTGGTTGTGGTTCATGATCATCAGTTGTTTGATTCTCAGTTGACTCAGCTTCATTGACAGTTGCATCTGCTTTATTCACAGTTGGGTGATCCATTTCATTAACAATTGGTTCCTTCACAGCTGGTTGATGCACAACTGGTTCTTTCATAGCTGGTTGGTGCACTATTGGTTCCTTGACAGTAGGTTCATTTACATTCTCATTCACAGCTGGTTCCTTGACAGTAGGTTTTACATTCTCAGTCACACTTGGTTTCTTCATAATTGGTGCATCCTTTGAAGTTGAATTCCTTTTTGCTACCCCTTGAATTCTTTTCACAGTACCTCTGCTAGTTGTTGCTTCCATGCTAGATTGTGCTCCCTTGGTCTTTTTGGAATCTTTGTTTAAGGTGCCCTTGGGCCTCCCCTAAAACACATATGATATTAACATTAGAATACACTTAAATTAGCATTAGACCTAATAAAAAATATTATCTCAACATAAGTATTACCCTTTTTTTGCTTGCCACAGTTGGAGGTACATTTGCTTGACTAGGTATATTATGAGAAGCTTGGGTAGGAATGTCTTCAACATTAGGCTGTGTAGGCTCAGCAGTAGCATGTCCTGTCTGTGACTTTGATTCTACCTCTTGTTTCAATTTCTTGCAGGTCCTCTTGTTATGTCCCAATTCAAAACAGAATTTGCATCTATGGCTAGTGTTTGTTCTTTGCCACCTAGTTTGTGCAACCTCATCCAATTCCCTCCTTCTCAGTTTCTTTGGTCTACTTGGCCCACGTTTATACCTAGGTGGAAGCATGGTTGCATTCTCAGTCCTAGGCAACTTGTTTTGTCCATTCAATGGAGTTATGATCTCACCATAACAGGCCTGATAAGTGCTCTTGTGATAACACTTATCTACATACTTTAACGGGTCATCAACCTTCCTATATATTGCAGCTACAACATGCCTACATGGAATACCTACAAGCTCCCAAAAGTTACAAGAACATGTCCTTTTTTCTAAGTCCACAACAAAGCTATCAGTAAACAACACATGGGTGACCTGAAATGTCAACCTACCAGCATAGGTTGTTTTCCAGCTAGCACTTTTCTCTATCTCTCTATCCAATCTCCTTAACGGTTTTGTCATAATCACTCCCTTATAACCCTCTACTTTTTCCCTAAGTGTGGCAAACCTCCCCATTAGATAATTTCTAATCCACTTCAACATTGTTATGATTGGTTTATCTCGTTGTAACAAGATTGTTGCATTGAAGGACTCACTTAAGTTATTCATTAAAACACCACATTTAGAAAAAATAGGAAAGGCATGCTTACACCATTTGTTCTTAGGAATTGATTCTATCCACTCAAATGCTTCCACACTAATCTCTTTGATCATTAATATCTTAGCCTGATGTGCTTCAAAATAGGTTGCTTTTGCAGCAGCCATCATGAGATCTCTATACAATGTGCCACCTCCAAACTTCTTCTTAAAGTTTGAATATAGGTGTCTCAAGCAAAACCTATGCTCGTATGCTGGATACTCTTCTTCAAAAACCTGGACCAGACCCTGTTTGTGCAGGAAATAACAATGTTTCAGAATTATTAAGTACAATAACAATGTTTCAGAATGAATAAGTGCAGGCAATAACAATGTTTCAAAATTAATAACTGCAATAACAATGTTTCAAACAAAATATTAAAACTACCTTTTATTGGTCGGAGATGAAGCACCACCTACGATCACCAATGTCCTCAATTAGCAATTTCATGAACCAGCTCCATGAATCTTTAATTTCCATCACTACCACAGCAAATGCAATTGGAAGGTATTGATCATTAGGATCTCTGCCAACAGCAATCAAGAGAATCCCTCCATACTTGTGTTTCAAATGACAACCATTCAATCCTATGAAAGTTCTACATGATCTTGTCAAAGCTTTTTTGGTTCCATCTAGGGACATGTAGCATCTTTCAAATCTTGGAGCCATCCCTTCAGTAGGAGTAATTGTGTTTATTTTAAAAGTGTTTCCAGTTGATGCCCTTCTCAATTCAGCCCCATAAGACCATAGAAGACTAAATTGTTTGCTAGAATCACCTTCAACAATGGCTCTTGCAATCTTTCTTGCCTTAAATACCCTACATGCTGGGATCTCTGTGGAATACCTTTGCCTCACATTAGCTACCACCTTAGTTAACCTCATCTTGGAATTATTCTTTAAACCATCCACAATAACTTTATCCACCCATTCAGCTCTAGCATTGCTGTTAAAAAATTTCCTTCCACACTTATGTTTTGAATACAAGGTTTTGATTCTAAATGTGGTGGTCTTGAGTACCCTACTACACAACACGGTATAGTCACATTTATCCTTGTCCTTACACACAATCCTACATCTATTAGAGTCATTTTTCTGAAACTTTACCTCCCTTCCATTCAACGCATTATGCTCTAAAATAGCATCTTTGAATTGTCTTAGAGATGAAAACTCCATTCCAACTTTGAAAGCAAAATCTTTGCATAGTGTTTCATCCTCATTATAACTCAAAATACAAGGCCTCTCATCACCACTTTCATCATCACCTCCACTATCAAGCTCATCCGTTATATATTCATCCTCAATCAAATGCTCCTTACCCATCTCTTGAGTAATAAATACCTTGTCATCTTCTTTACTCTTTCCATCTTCAGTTTCAGAATTATCTACCTTATTTACATCCTCCTTATTGCCTTCATCATCCCTATTGACAGTTACATCTACAAGACCTTCTTCAAAACTAGCCATCCTCTCATCTTCATTATCCTCAAAGTGTACATCTTCCACTGAATTATCAACATAATCAGTACTTGATTCACTTAAAACCTCAACTTTTTCTACACGTTTCACTGCCTTACCTTTCTCTTTATATTTAGTCATGAAACTTTCCTCTCCATCAACCTTAGCTTCACAATAAATCTCTACATCACACTTGTATCCAATTGCATACATGGCTAGCTCATGTGCATCTCCATCATCCATAAATCTTTTTAAGTCTTCTTCAAGCAAACCACCCTCATGCTTCCACCACATGTTACCTTTAGTATAATCAAACTCAGGTTCTATCAACTTCACTAGATCAACAGCCTCAAAGAAACTCCAATAATCGAGTTCTTGTCCCCTAAACGCAAATACATCCCCACCCTCATATTTTAAGTTAGTGTCTTTTACAAAACGACCCTTTGTGAAGAAAACTATCTTGAACTTATCCATTTACCTGTACACATAATTTAACCTAGGTTTAATATAGGAAATTATAGTAACCCTGAATTTTCACCAAATCTAAATTGAAAACATAAACATGTTGCTATGCCCTAATTCTTTATTCACAGTGACAAACATAAACACTTAATGCATCGAACAACCTAAATCGAAAACAATGGGACCACACAAGTACAACAATGGCATACAAGATTTACTAACCTGGGACCACCTTCAAGAAAACAATGCTTGCTTGGGACCACTTTGAAAGTTGACTTGGGCAAACTGCTATATTCTAAACTTGAGAAGAGAAGACAGAATCAAAGCACTTGGAAGGAAGCTTCAGAAGGAGAAGACAAAATCGCATCACTTGGAGGTACGTTGACTTAGGCTTGGATTACACAATGCAATGTGACTCTTAACATTTCTCTTCCTATTTACCTTTTCTTTTTCCATATTATCCACGCTGGTCACATTCATACAAATCAGCAAATTATTTACGCACACATGACCTGCCAACTCAACATCCGTTAGTTCAAACTAACGGGAGGGACTAAATTTCGAAATGGAAAAGTTTTGGAGGACCAATGTTTGAAGAAAATATTTATACAGACCTAATTCAAAAAATGAGATATTTAGAGGGACCAACAACATATTTAACCCTTGTTTTTATAAATGTCACATCTTTGTAATTAATATAAAGATTCAATGGTCAAATTGTGCTGACAGATTCAATGGTCAAATTGTTTATAAAATAAATGTATACTAAATATAAAATAAATAAATAAAATTGTGTAGTCAATTGAATTGGCGAATTGGTCAAAAAAAAAATCAAGCATTCGCCAATCCAATTGGCGAATTGGTCAAAAAAATACACACATTCACCAATTGGTTTGTTGAATGCATGAGAATATGCATGGAATTAGTCATACCAATTGGCGAATTGGTATCTAACCATGTGTAGAAAGTAGGTTATTTTTTTTTTTTTTTGAAAACTAGGTTATTTTGGAATTTTTTTTATGTAACTATGTTATTCTAAAAGAAATTCCTCAATAATAAGATTATTAAATTGATCATGGATATTTGTCATTAAATTAAATGATTGTTAATAAATGCATCATCTGAAATGAGTTAAATAGGATAAGATCAACTTTAAATATTCATCAAAAAGTACTATCTCGATCTTATAATAGATGTCTTTTTTGAGATTTTCATTTTTTTACAAAGAGGGCCAAAGGCCAACGAAAGAAGAAGAAAATTAGCCCATCCCCACAGGCGGGATACAACTTGTGACTCTATCAACCTCTAAAAGATCAATCAAAAAATCGGGAGCTTCAATATAAAACACGAACTCCTTAAATCTATAGCCAACATTGGCTAACGCATCCGCACAAGCATTAGCCTCACAATAATGATTAATTGTATTAATTTCAATGATAAAATGAATGTCATTTATGAAAATAATCTTATTAATAATAAATAATGGTGTAGTTAGATAAACTATAATACAATAAATAAGGGTAAATTAGTGGAAATAAATAATAACATTGGTATTCTAAAGGGACAAACAATTTGAAAAAAATAAAAATAGGAAATATGACACTTATTTGTGAAATGGAGGAAGTAATAATCAATGGTCAACATTAACTATTATGTCAATGTGTCAACAAAGGTATCAATTCAACTTTGTATCTATGGTTTATGGAAGTACTTCTCTAGTTCTATTTATAAGAGATTTAGGTACAAACTACGAGTTAATTGTGAATTCACCAATTATATAAGACATTAACAATTTTTTGAGAAACCTCCTAATAATTCTTCAAAGACTATAAGAAGTTATACATATGTAAAATGACTGTGTGAGACACAGGTATGCCAAATAGGCATAAAGGAATAAGACAATGGATCGAGCAAGAGACAATGTATTGTCGATGAATGAAACCCATAAACACGATTTCCAAATTTTAAGAACCATATTATGCATAAAAACGAGACAAGTAAGGCCTACATCGCTACAAAGAAATAGGCAATGCAAGAACATCAAATGGCCCTGCCGTATCCATCAGAGCATTCAGTCGGTGGGATAATTTTTACATAATTGTTACCAGCCTGTTCGTTGGTGTTTTTCTGTCAAACAACCGCTGGTATCTAATCTAATGCTAGACCAATTTATTTGCAGGATCAACCATACAAATCCTAGGACATAAGTGCTTTGTTCGAAAGTGATGATTTAGCCATCTTGTGTTGTTTTACTCTTATTAAGTTTTTTTTATTATGTTTATATGATTCTATGAAACAATGAACAAAAATAAGGTTTCTTGGCGAAAACGCGAACTTAGTAAATTCTGGTAATGTAAAAGGATAAATGGCAAGGAAAGTAAGGGTTGACAAAAGTAAAGAACTTGTAAATTGCAGGAATCATAAAAATGCAGAAATGATAAATAACATGAAATTGTATTAAACTGAATAAAAATGATGTTTCACACGTACATTTTTCCAGAAATCAAGCTCTTTTCTCTCACACGGGTACTTTGAGTAATTTTAAACAGGAATTTGTACACAATATCTCACACGCACAAATCTAACAAGACTTTCTCTATTTATGCACAACTAAATAACTGCCCCTAACGGACAAATCCTATAATTATAACACTTGGCCTTCGGCATGTCCTTTTCTATCAAATTCTTCCACGTGTCCTTTCTGCAAATGTCTTTCATCTTTGAATTTCAAACTTCAGCACCTATGTCGAAACAACATGTCCCCTCAAAGCTGTTGAACCCGTCGAAGACCACCCTTTGCAATTTTTAACTAACCTCATTGAAGTTGTTGAAACATCTTCACCGGCTATCTTTGTCGAAGACGAAGAAAATTTCCTTCACATTTCTTTAATCAAACTTAAACCCCTGAACACCTTTTATTCCCTGATCGAAATGTTGTTTTGGATTCTGAATTCACGGCGTCGAAAATCCATGTCTACAAATTGCCCCCCAGAAAAGGTCTTTTCGACTATTCTGGAGAAAATTCATTTGTTGTCGAGAATTTCTTTGATGCCATGTCAACTTTTCATTTTCATCATTTCCAAGGTTAGATACTCCAAATCCCCAGAAATCTTCATCATCATACCTTTTCTCAAAATATCAACTTATCCCACGTTCCTGACAACTATTCCACTACCTCCTAAGGCTAGGACATCATGAGTTTTTTCAACTATCATTAGCCCACTTTCTTTATGAAATAAGCTCCCCACGTGGCCCATGTTTTAAATCAAACTTAACCGTTTCAATCTTTTTGTTTATAAATACTGAACCATGTCTCTCTTCAAAACCGTTTTACACAATCTTCTTGTTTTTAAAGCCAAGAACTTCATCCCTCTAAAATGCAAATAAACTCCACTTCAGACAACAATGGCCTCTAAGAAATCTTCCAGCAACAAGAAGACTAAAAGCTCCACTACACTTCCATATGCACACAAGCTGAACGGACCTAACATCATTGGAAACCAACAATACATTCCAAAGCCTCCCAACGAAAAGGAAAAAGATAACATTTACAGGTCTCAGGTACTAATTCCTATACTGGTTTCTGGTATTTGCCATTCTACCTTAGGACCTCTCCCTAATCTAGACCTTAACCTAGATAAGTTAAAATAATATTTCCCTTCATATCAACGTCTAAAACCTATAGGAGCTGGGGTGAAACCCAAACAGACCGAGGAACCAACTGAGGGTTCAAATTCGACCACTAATGAAGGTCTGAATTTTCTTCATCTAAACAATGCTAGGATCTTTAGAAAAAGTCCTATGGAGAAAGATCCCTCCGACTATCTTGCTTGGTTAGCAAATATTGAAAAGGTTAAAGAACCCTTTTGGAGATAAATGGGAATCTTCGACTTAATCCAAATGTCGAAAGTATGACCTAGCTATTGTCCCAACATGGTTTTAGTTTCTCTCTTTTTCTAGGATAGCACCTATAATAATTTTCACCTTCCTTGTGGAATGGTCACACCAAAACTTTTCGACCTAGTAGCAATATGTGGACTCAGCCCTCTAGGATGGAACTTCGACCCAACTCTTCAAAACCATGACTCCATTTATTTCGACACCAGCAAAGCCAATTACTTCGTCTTCATCAACCACTATCATGACAAGACGACTGATAGAGTGTCTAAAGAAGAGCATATAACCTTTTTAACTTTATGGATGTCGAAGTATGTCTTCTGCTCCCGTTCTTTACAAGTGGCGAAAAATTTGTCACCATAGTTAATCAAATCGAAGAAGGGATCAAATTATGCTTGGGTGAAATGATCCTGGCGAACCTGTACGAGTCCTTGAGTGAAAGCGTAGATTTCCTGAAAACTGCCACTAACAAAGGGAAACTTAGCATTTCAGGACCCCTTTGGAAATTACACATGTGGCTTAATGCCACTTTCAAAACTTATATCCCTGTTAAGAACGTGGTGAATGAAGAAGAAGTGAAAGATAGATTCGTCGAATGGCCCAGGTTAGCACAACTGACGCCATCTGATGAAGGGCTCAGTCTTCGACAAGCTTTCACAAGTTACGTCATGATGTTCTCCAAGAGGTATAACTTCACTCCTTCCATGGGACCTTTTTCCCACAGAACAATTGGTCCTGAATGGTTTACGACACAACCTCCCTTTGAGATGGAAGAGGCTGAACAAAAATTCCTCGACGTTTGGGAAGCCTTCCTGGTCTCTAGACTCCTTCTCTCCCACCATAATGTGACGAAAACCAAAATTGCTTTAATCGTTTACCAACCCAACCTAGTTGCTAGACATTTTGGATTGGTCCAACCAAAACCAAAATCCATATTTTCGAAGAAAGGTTCCATCCTTTTCTACAACTTCTACCATTATGAGGAACAAAGTCTCCAACTGGAGAAGAAATATTTCGATGGTTCTGTTGACATCTGCCTAGTGGTTTTTCGACCCTCTTTTCTTTGCACCCATGAATTTGATGTTTGGTGGATGGAGTATTACCGCACCAAATTCTATGATGTAAAAACATTCACAACTCACCTGACCAATGCATTTACTCTTGTGCAAGATCGGACGAAAAAAGGTAAAGGACAACATATCCAAGAGATACAAAAGTTTCAAAAATATTTTGAAACCTTCTATAGGCTAGAGGAACTTGGTCGAACCATAAGCGAAGCAGTAGTGACTTTAAAACATAAGTTGACAGAGAGATTGGATAAATTGAAATTGCCTTCATATGTTCGACCAGAACAACGATATGAGCTAGCTTTTAATCTTTATCCACCAAGGTTTCCCCTTCTTCCTTCTGCTGACTTTGGGGTGGCGTTGAGCCCTCCATTTCCAAATTGGTTTGTTTGTGGGGATTCTTTGAAAATCCTTCGTCAATACTCCAAAAAACCTGTTGAGCGAGTGGTTCCGACTAAGTTCACTTTGGATGATTACAAAGGACACCTTCATATTGGAATAGAACATGTTCACGTGGAAACTCCCATTCTTGAAGGTGTTTTAATCGACAACGATTTCCTTATTTCGATATTCTGAACTTGTCTCTTTTTCTTTCTATTTCTGACTTCATTTGGTATTCTTCAGCTACCAAAGTCCAAACCAGAAGGGATGCTGTCAAAAACACTACTGATGTGATGGAAGAAGACCCACCCGTTGTCACTAAGAAACCTTCGACTAAGGTACCAATCTTTCTTTCTTTGATCAACCTGCCTTTCACTTTTCAAAACTGAATTATCTTTTATTACTACATCTAGACAAGTTGAAAACCACCACCTACGCCCAAAAGAAAACAACCAGAAGAAAGGATGCCTAGTGAAGAATCTGGTGATGAATCACTAGAATCAAGTCAACCCCAAAAACAGAAGAAACCTACAAAAGCTCCCACTCCAAACTCCAAAGCTAAAGTAGTGAAAGAAACTCTTCCACCAAGTCCAGTTGCAAATGTGCAAGTAAAGGACGCAGAAAGTGGGAATTCTGGTTTTCACACTGAGATTCCTCAGGTAAATCCTTATTCGACTATTTAACTTTTATCTTCTAAATATATTTTTCTCTTTTCAGAATTTTTGGGCTATTTGCAGGTCAATTTGGACAACACTGTGTCATACCCTAAATTTTGACCAGAAATTTTCAATTTTTTGTTCATTTGGCGCATTTTTGTCGATATATCGAGAATCGGTCATTTTTGCATTTTTTTAGTTTAACAACTCATTAATCTTAAATCATGCATTTTTCAGTTGAATTCATCATTTCATGTCATTCCTTTTTATTTGTGATTTTATTTTTTAGGATTTGTTGAAAAGTAGAATTTGTATCTCTTTTTATAATTTAATCATTTTATTTTAATGTTAATTTGTAGGAAAATAATTGTGTTTTAGATTATTAGAATTAGTTTTAATTTTTAAGAAAGATTAATATTTCTCATTATTATTACTATTATTATTCTAAATCTAATTCTAATTTTAATTTTAATTAGTTTTTAGTTAAATATTTTAACTTATTTTAGTATAATTGGTTTAAGTTTTAATTAATTTGGTTTAGTTTTTTATTTCAATTGATTAATTTGATTTCTTTTTTTATAGTTTAGTATTTTATTACTTAGTTATATAAATTTGGTTTCTATTAGTTTATAGACTAATTTAGTTACTTTACAATTCAACAAGCAATGTTATTTTCCTGCATTAGTTTACATCAAGACCAAAACAACATTCCACTTCTTTCACTAAAATGACTACAAGTCAACATAAACCTGCAGCCCAGCCCTTGACCAAAACCTGCCCAAATACTTATACCAAATTGGAACTCATGTAAGCCTGCAACATGGAAAGGGACACAACAGACCATGAAAATAATTTTCAAAGACTTATTAAAGAGGGATTTTAGTTTATAAAAGAGGGAGGAAAAGAACAGAATGGGGGGAGGGGGAGGAAAAGAATAGAATTGGAGAGGGAGGAAAGAACATAAATTTAAAAGGGGGGGGACTTTGAACAAAAAAGAAACGAGCAAAAAAACTGTAGAAGAAACAAAACAAAATACACCACCACCAATTTTTTTTGAAACCACCCTCCACCATCAAACAAAAAACAACCATCGACCCGCGTGAAACTGAATCACTTTTGCCACCGCCGGATCCGTATCGCCACCATCGTGTGAAAACCTGTTCACACAAAAAATCACAGAAAAAACCCATCAAAATCCCCCAAAATCCGAAACTGTTTTGAACCCATTCCGAAACCTTCCCGCGCCGACCCTCACTCAGAACCGCCGCCAACCAAACCTTTGTCTTCTTTTTCACCAATCCGGACCACAACACCACGGAAACAAAAATCGCCAACCCCACTTCACTTACGAAATCACCACGAGAACACCCTCTTCTCCACAACTCGCGAACCTCCATCAAACCTTGAAACTAAGCCCTAACCGCCGTAGAAACCAACAAATCCGTACACCACCCAAAGATCCACCGTAACATAAAACCTTCACTGATAAACCACCGTCGCGAACCTCAAATCACCACCACCTCTCACACCGCCGCAACCACTAACCGACGGAACCCAACAACTCTTCAAGCTCACCATTTCAGATCCTCACTTCCCTTCACCGATAAACCATAACTCGCGAACGTCACAACCATCAACCCAGATTCGCGAACCGCCGACCACCGCCGTGAAAGAGACGAAAGACTGAGTGAGAACCACCATAAAAAAACCTTGAAGCCGAAAGTAAAACGGCGCCGAAAACGGAAGAGTGAATCGAACCAAACACGGAGGGAGTTTCGTGAGAAACAGAGAGAAATCGCAGCGAGTTTCCTCTGATTTCCTGTAGATCGCGTTTTGAAAGAGTTGCTCTTTCTTCAAGGTCGCGTTTGAACTAATTGCGTTCCTCTGTTACTGTTTCTTTTTTGCTTGTTTTAATATGAAAACCTTTTTTTCTTTTTTAATTCTTTTTTTTATTTACTGTTTTTGTATAACTCAAGTTGGGTCTGCCCATGGGAAACCCAAATTTCTTTTCCTTATTACACACTCACTATAGGATCTGCACCCTGCTATGTTTAATTAAAATTTTTTTACTCTAATTTATTTCTCTAGGTTTTTTTTAAGATTAAATATTTGATTTTGTGTCACAATTATATTATTTTAGTTTTCTCTTGATTTTAATTATTTTGGGGCCGATGATATGACAAAAAAAGTCACGATAAATCGTTTCCGATAAATCGTGACCAATATGAGTTCATTCTTTTTTTATTTATTCCATAAGTTTAATATATTTTATTTCATGGTTATTTTATGTTATTTAGCCTATTTATTTATTTTATTTCATTTTTTATACCATATTAAATTCTAACGGTTCCGAATAATTCATACACTGCACACACGTTTTCTCTTGGGCAAATTACAACGAGACCCTTTATTTAAATCGCAATCCCATGTAATTTATTTTGTACCCCTCTCCCGTTTATTTTGTACGCAATTTATTTTTTCCGCCTTTATTTTATCGGTTTCGATTTCACTAGGAACACCTTTAGGAACTAGGATTTGAATTCACATAATCATTAAAAAATTCATATGCCTACATTTTACACACACGTAAGTCGGTCACCTATGTGATCGCCATCTGCACGACTTTACGCATCTTAATTAATTAACGAGGAACTGAACTTCGGAATCTAGCAGTCCGTGGGTTCTTTAATGAACCACTCTTGAGGCTAGCCTTCGAGTTGTGTTTCATTTACTCCTTCGTTACTAAAAAACATTAAACCCTAATTCATCCAAAACAATCGGAACGTCTTAATTCACAAATCAAATAACGGAGGAACTGAATTCTGGAGTCTAGCACTTCACATAATTCTTGAATTAAATTACTCTTGGGCTAGCCCCACGCGTTGTGGTTTATTCACCCTCACATTCCTAAAATACCTAATTTCATAAATTAATTTACAGAAGAACTGAACCCAGGAATCTAACATTCCTCGGGTTCTTGAATTGAATTACTCTTGAGGCTAACCCTCGGGTTGTAATTCATTCATTCTTTCGTATTCAAAACAATTCAACAACCTTAAAAGATTAGATGTGGTTCATCTCCATAGGAAAGGTATCTCTTCTATTCCCACAAACACAAACAAATCAATCTTATCAAAGAATTATTCTCAAAGGAAGAATGTGGCATTGCTTGTTGATACTTATATCTAAGTTTAAAGCTTCTTCTGATTTTATTTCTCAAAGAAAGAATGTGGCATTACTTGTCGATCCTTGTATCCAAGTCTAAAGCTTATTTCGTTTTCTCTTCCTCAAATGTTTGTGGTAGAATAGGCGAGATATCTCCCTTAAAGATGACGAATTGTCTCTTTCTTTAAAATACAACTTAAAACTTACCAACAAATACAAATCATTTTTTTATAATTAATCAGCGAAGGAACTGAATTCTGGAGTCTAGCACTCTATATAATTCTTGAATGCAATCACTCCTGGGCTAGCCCCACGCATTGTGGTCCATTCGCCCTTTTGTTTAAAACACCTTAACAAAGGTCAAACGTCTTTTTCTAAACGAACATTGTTTAAATCTTTCTATCTCGCAAACAAGCTAGCGCTTCAGCCTCCTATCGCGAGCAGATAAGCCAATGCTTAGCAGTTAGAAGATATTTTCAAACAATCGTTCAATAAAAAATACAAACCGTAGTTGCACGAACTACGAAGCTCTGACTTTCCCATTGCACCAGGGAATACGTAGGCATGGGGATTTTTATCCTTCGCAAGCACAATAATAAAAAATTAACCCTTTCCCCATAACAAATAATAACTAAAGTATTTCTTTAAAATCAATGTTAACAAACCTTAATCATTAAAAGAAGACAATAATATAAGTTAACATTTTAAGCGCAAATTAGACTAAGAGGTTCCCGTTGAGTACAACGGACGTGAGGGGTGCTTAATACCTTTCCCTTGCGTAACTGACTCCCGAACTTAGATTAGTGACTTCGTTGACCATTTTATTATCCAATTTAGGTTGTGTCTATATATCCCTTTTCTTTAGTTAGAATAAATAGAATTAGGTGGCGACTCTGTTTGTTTTATTTCCGCGTCCATCGCGAGGATCATATTTTTCGAGGTACGACACACCCTAAAAAAGAAAGGAACAGAACAAGATATTCCAACACATCAAAGTGCCAGTCCAACACCCTCTTCTTCTAAACATCTGACAGATGAACCAGAGGCGGAAGAACCACCTACGCCTGATTCTCCCCATTATTCTGAAAACCTCTCTCCTTCTCCTCATCTAAATGCAAATTCTCATCAGTAGGATGAAGACCTGAAGGTTGATGCTGAGGTCGAAGGTGATAATATCAAGGTAGGAGTAACTGGTGGTGGTGATGGTAAGTCGAAGGAAGAAAATGTTGGGTCACACCAAGGACAACCAAGCCAACCAAATCCTGACTCACAGAAAGGAGGGGTCAACTAGTTCAACAACTCTTTCTCGTGAAGAGATTGAGAATCTCAAAGTGCAGAAACCCTTGGTGTACCTCAAAGTTGTACTCAGTGCCCGCTTCAACTTCCAAGACTCTTCTCAAAACACTTTGACTACTTCAGGAGCCACTTCTAGAGCATATTCTCTTGAAGTAGTCCTGGCTGAGATCAAGGAAAAAATCCTTGACGTGGACTTGTTCAAGGTTTTAGATGCAAATTCAACTGCCTGCTTCGACTTGAAAAAGATCCTAAAACAAGTCAACATCTTGGAGTCTCATGCTGAAGTAAGCAGCCTCGTGATGAACCCTACCACCCTGGTTGACATGGTGAGTGCTGATCTGAATCATCTTAAGGATTTTGCAAAACAAATCTCCAAGAAATCTGAAACCCAACTTGCTGAATGGGATTCTAAAACCATTTTGCACAACAAAATCACAGAGCTGCAGAAGGTTTCTGAGGCTTATGCTAAAGAGATTGTCGAATGTGATGCCAATATTCAGAAATGGGAGGAGGAGATGGCTGAACTTCAAAGAAAAATCTCTCAGGAGAAGAAGTGCAAAGAGACTCTTCAGAAGCCTAATCAGAAAGAGATCAAGGAAGAGCTGAAGGTGGGGGTTCATCATGCTGAAGGGGCTCAACTACTTACTCAGGAAATTGAGACCCTTTCGACCAACAAGATATTTTGTGAGCGTCGACTCCAAATTCAGAAGAAGAAGTTTGATGAGTTGAAGAAATCTTTTGAAAAAATTCACTTATAATAGGGATATCTTTTTATGTACTAGTTAATTTGACAGTAAACTGTTTGTAACGAATCTACTTCCCGTTGTTTGGCAAAGTACATTATTTTCCCTTATACGCAATTTTAATCTTTGGCTATTTTTACTTCTTGCAATATTGGTTTGTACCTTTTTAAGTACTTTCCATTTATTTTGAATATTCTTTCGTCTTTCCCTATTTCTCCGACTTCATATGCACCGTTCAAAAAACATTTCAAAATTTGGAAAGGTCCTTCCCACTTAGAGGACCACTTTCCCAGCGCTATATCTTTTCGAACCATGGGAAGAATTACCTTCCAAACTAGATCCCCGACAAGAAGAATTTTATGCTTTACCTTTTTATTATAGAATTTTTCAACTCTTTCTTTTTGCCTCTTTAACAAATTCAGCGCATGTAATCTTTCTTCATCTAAATCAACTAATTCGTCCATCATCATATTCCAATATACATCTGACGTAATTTTGTGATGCCTCTGGATTCAAATTGACTGTAAATAAATTTTGACTGGCAAGACTGCGTCATGACCATAAGTCAACCTAAATGGGGTTGAGTTCGTAGCCTCTTTAGGAGACGTTCGATGAGCCAATAAAGCTTGATCTAAAGTCTTATGCAAATTCTTAGATTTCTTACCCACATGCTTTTTAATCAAGTTGATTACCACTTTATTAGCTGCTTCAACTTGTCCATTCTCCTGAGCGTAGTAATGTGTTGAAGTAAGGAGTTTGAATCCTACTTCTTTTGCAAATGCTTGCATGTTCTTTCCAGTAAACACTGATCCCTGATCTGTGGTTATTATTTCTGGAATTCCAAACCTGTAGATTATATGTCGTCGAATAAATTCGATGATTTTTTCCTGGTCTACATTTAACAAAGGTATAGCTTCAATCCATTTAGTAAAATAATCTATTCCAACAAGAATGTATTTTTGTCCTTTTGAAGAAGCTGGTCGAATTTCACCAATCAGGTCTAAAGCCCAACCCCTAAATGGCCAAGGCTTCACAATCGAATGCAATTCATTTGCAGGAACGTGTGGTATGCGTGCGTGCACAAGTTCCACTATGTACGTCTGACAACACCAAATAAGCCTCTTCTTCGCCTAAGAATTTTAATAAAACCCCTTCTGAGGTTTTCTTGAAGAGCTCATTTCCAAAAACTACATAGCTTAAAGCTCTGTATTTGACTTTCCTTTCGACCCTCGTATTTGGGTCCTGCAGATATTCCTTGATAGGCTTTCTCCAATCGCCAACTCTTGAGTCGTCTATGTTGAAAATTTCAAAGCTTTCTTTGTCACCATACCCTAACTTTAGTGTTTCCAAATCTAATGGAGACAATTTGGTGGACATCACTCTTCCTCTAACTTCAATAGCCTTCTCTAAGTTCTCTGTCGAAACCTTATAACCATATGCTATTTGGGATGGGTCATTCGCCTCTTGGTTCTCCATCCCGTGTATGTGTTTGATGTCGACATTGTTGAATCTTTTAAGAAGTCTGTTGGCTATGACGAAGTACATAATCAAATTCTCTTTTACACATTTATATTCTTTAGTCAACTGTTTTACTACTAATTCAGAATCACCCATTATTTTGACTCTTGTTGCCCCCAATTCCAACAAGATTTTAAGTCCTGCAATCAGGGCTTCGTATTCTGCCTCATTATTTGAACATGAGCCTTCAAATTTGTACTTGAATTTTGTTGGAATTTTATTAGGAGAAATAGTTAGAAATGCGACTCTGGTTCCATTTATGTGGCTGGAACCATCAAAATATAACTTCCAAGGTTCCATTTCGATATAGTCTAACTCATTTTCATTTATAGAATGGTCTGTTATGAAGTCAGCGACCACTTGTCCCTTAACATCCTTTAAAGGCAAATATTTTAGGGAATATTCTTTTAATGCTAAAGCCCATTTCCCAATTCTACTATGCAAAATAGATTTTGATAACATATATTTTATTACGTCGAAATGGGAAGATACATATATATCAACAATTTTAATATAGTGTTTTAATTTCATACAAGAAAAATACACACATAGACCTAACTTTTCTATAACACTATATCTAGTTTCGGCGTCATTCAGTACTCTGCTGAGGTAGTAGATGGCTCTTTCGACGCCATTCTCATCTTCCTGACATAGCAGGCTCCCTAGTGTTTTATCTGATGCCGAAATGTATAATCTCATGCTTCTTCTTCTACAAGGAGGGATCAGGATTGGAGGGCTGGAGAGGTATTTATTGATCAGGTCGAAAGCAACTTGATGTTCCCGCCCCCATGTGAAGTCTCCCTTTCTTTAGTCGAAGCAATGATGAAAAGGCTTATGTTTTTCCACTAAGGTTGGAGATGAACCTTCTTAGGAAGTTAATTTTCCCCAGTAGAGACTGCAACTCCTTTTTTGTTGATGGCGCTTTCGCTTCCATTATGGCTTTGGCTTTGTTTTCATGGATTTTGATCCCCTTCTTGTGAACTACAAAACCTAAAAAGTCAGCCACCTGCACACCGAAAGCACATTTTAGGGGATTCATTTTCAAACCAAACTTCCTCATCCTTTCAAAGGATTATCGAAGATGATCTATATGACTTTTTCCTGAAACGGACTTAACCATAATATCATCAATATAAATCTGCATGAAAGTTTCAATGTAATCATGAAAAATTGAATTCATAGCATATTGGTAAGTTGCCCCAGAATTTTATAGGCTGAAAGGCATCATCACCCATTCATAAGTCCCTATCGCTTCAGGACAACGAAAAGCTGTCTTAGGAACATCTTCTTCAGCAATAAAAATTTAGTTATAACCAGAGTATCCGTCTAGCATGCTTAAATACTCATGGTCTGCTTCCGAATCTACAAGCATTTCTGCTACTGGCATAGGGTATTCATCTTTAGGTGTAGCTGAATTTAAGTCTCGAAAATCAATACATACCCTAAGTTTGCCATTTTTCTTTATTACAGGAACTATGTTTGCAATCCAATCCACATACCTTGTTGTGCGAATGAATTTGCATTTTAGAAGTCTTTCGACCTCCTCTTTTATTTTCGATAGAACCTCAGGTGCGAAACACCTTTGGGCTTGCTTCACTGGCTTCTTTCCTTCTAGTATAGGCAATCTTAATTCGACCATGCTTCTGTCTAAACCAGGAATTTCATCATAGTCCCATGCAAAGCAGTCTTTGTAATCACGCAGCAACTGGACTATTTCGAATTTGAACTGAGAGTCCATCTTGGCACTTATGTAGGTTGCCTTTTTTCTTCCCCATGTCCCAAGTCTATTTCCTCCAATGGGTCTTGAGCCACCATCTTCGTGTTGGTCATCATTGGATCTTGTTTGACCCCCAGAGGTTCGTCATCATAAATGGCGTCGAGTTTCTGATTTTTCCATTCGTCATCTGGGATTTCCTTAGTATTTTCTTCAACGTCTATTTCTAGACTTTGTTGGTTGGACTCGCTTTGAATGGCTTTGACATCCATGAATTTTACTTCGACTTCAAGTGCCGTTTTGAGTTTATTTTCGGCTATGTAAGCCATAATTCTTTCTAATCAGATGCTTCAATCATCATCTACAAATTCACTTCCCCACCCAGTGGGTTGTATGTGGGCAGTTCCCCATATATAATTAGACTCATCCACAACTTCTTTATCCCACTGGAAGCCATACGTAGGGTGGAGGTACATGGAGCAATGTGCATTGTCAGTCTTTTTGAGGTCAAATTGGCTGGACTACATGGGGGAATGTGAGCCAAATTTTTGTCGAAACTGAGGCGGTCGACGTGATTGACGTCGGTTATGAAATAACTTTGATCTGCCTCTATATTCTCTACTATGCCATCTGGTCTCCAAATAGCAATCCTCTGGTGCATCGACGAAGGCACAACTCTCACACCATGTATCCATTCCCTCCCTAAGAGGAGGTTATAGTTTGCTTTCGATGCTATTACCATAACCATTATTGGTCTTGTTAAATTTTGTTACACTTCTTTACATTTACACTCGGGAGTTGGTATGGTTGAGATTATTCCCAAGGAGGCATTGTAAATCACTTGGAATACTTATATTCCTCTTAAAGTTTGAATATTCGGTTGGAGAGCTTTATGGGATAGACTGCCTACGAGAGCAAACCTGGCCGCCAGAGGTATAATCTCGAATCCGCACGATTTAGTGTGCGTTTTTTGTTTCGGAGTTGTGGAAGACATTAACCATGCATGTCTTATGTTCTTGTGCGATGATCGTTAACGTTTGGAGGAAGATCGCCGATTAGGTTGGATCACTTGGATTGAAGAGGTGGAGGTTTGTAATAACCTATTTGAATGATTTTTTGAAAGTCATCCCCTATTCTTCCAAGACGACAACTTCTTTCATTTGGTTTTACAACATGTTGGACGATTTGGTGGACAAGAAACCAAATCATTTTCAACGATCGTATTGGTAGGCCCGAAGATATGACTATGCGCGTCATCCAAACATCTTGGTCATGGTTGGAGTTTAGTTCAAAAAATAAATTAAGATGTAGCTATTACAATTGGTTCAAATCTCCTTTGGAGTTTTTGAAGTAGTTTTCTTTTTGTAATCTTGCCAGAGTTTCTCGTGTATTTTTTCGTTGTACTTCTAATATACCTTATTAATGGATTGTTGCTTATTGGAAGAAAAAAAACTATATATCTTTGGCTCATTTGCATTATATTAATGCGCAATTAGTCTTTGTATTAATGTTTACTTGTCATTGCTAAGTTCTTTTTTCTGACAAATTTCATATGTTTTGATTCTTTTACAATCAATGCTTCTTGTTATATACTTTATATTTTTGACAAGATCGTTTTGATCCTATTAAAATTGATTCAATAAATTAAGTATGATTTTTTATGAATTTATTTATAAATATATCATAAATTTGATATAAGAAACCATATATGATATTATGATATAATACAAGAAAAAAAGAAAATAATTAACTCCTGATAATAATTTAAGATGATTCATTTTTATCTCAAATCTAATACATAAAAAAATATTTATTTAATTTGTAATCTAAATTATCTTAAAATAATTGAGATATTGTTGATTAGAATACTAAAAAAAATAATTAAAAATATTTATCGAGCATTTTTTTTACGAATTTACTTTAAACATTAATATCATATCAAATCATTACTTTTTACTTTTTACATGTGAAGAAACACAAAAATATCTTCTTATGTTCTTGTCCGGTGATCGTTAACGTTTGGAGGAGGATCGCTGATCGGGTTGGAATAACTTGGATTGAGGAGGTGGAGGTTTGTAATCACCTATTTGAATGGTTTTTGAAAGTCATCCCCTATTCTTCCAAGACGATGACTTCTTTCATTTGGTTTACAACTTGTTGGACGATTTAGTGAACAAGAAACCAAATCATTTTCACCTATCGTATTGGTAGGCTCGAAGATATGACTATGCGCGTCATCCAAACATCTTGGTCATGTTTGGAGTTTAGTTCAAAAAAAAAATTAAGATGTAACTATTACAATTGGTTCAAATCTCCTTTAGAGTTTTTGATGTAGTTTTCTTTTTGTAATCTTGCTGGAATTTCTCGTGTATTTTTTCGGTGTATTTCTAATATACCTTATTAATTAATTGTTGCTTATCGGACAAAAAAAAATATATAGGTTTGGCTCATTTGCATTATATTAATGTGCAATTAGTCTTTGTATTGATGTTTACTTGTCATTGCTAAGTTTTTTTCCCCGACAAATTTCATATGTTTTGATTCTTTTACAATCAATGCTTCTTAGTTATATACTTTATATTTTTGACAGATCATTTTGATCCTATTAAAATTGATTCAATAAATTAAGAATGATTTTTTATGAATTTATTTATAAATATATCATAAATTTGATTAAAAAATCATATATGATATTATGATATAATACAAGAAAAAAAGAAAAGAATTAACTCCTAATAATAATTTAAGAGGATTCATTTTTATTTCAAATCTAATACATAAAAAAAAATATTTATTTAATTTGTAATCTAAATTATCTTAAAATAATTGAGATATTGTTAATTCGACTAGTAGAAAATAAAATAATTATTAATATTTATTTAACATTTTTTTTACAAATTTACTTTAAACATTAATATCATATCAAATCATTACTTTTTACTTTTTAGTTGCGAAGAAACACAACAAAAAAAACAGTTATGTATGTGATTAATTGATATTTTTACAACCAAATCAACAAATACATAAATGTGTTTCATTATGTAAACTAGATTACCCACCCGTGCTCCGTGCTCCGCACGGGTATGGTAGAAATAAAATCCAAAAAATAAGAATTAGAAATAATAATATATTCTTTTGTAAGTTATAATATGACAGTATAATATATTTTTTATTAATTGTGACATTGAATTGGAGTTGGTATGTTGTCACATAAACATTAATAGGACTCTAATATGATTTTATATAAGAATTAGAGTTAGGATCGTGTCTAAGGTTGTCATCATGACAACCTTGGATTTAGATTAAATAAATAAATAAATAAATAGATAAATATAATTTATATTATAGAAGAAAATAAGAATTTATTTTTAAAAGAAAGTATAAGTAGTATCATTTTAGAATTGTGAAGAAAGAGAAGGAAATTAAGCCCAAAAAATTAAAAATCAATACAAAAATATATTTTTTTAACATAATCACATGTATTACTTATTCTCGACTTAATCGATTAACTTCCGATTATCAACCAAACGGTCAAAACAACTCTAACAACATATCCAACAATACCCGAAGAATATTCCATATCGTATTCCACCACTTATATCAACTTAATTAATTAATTCGACTTAAACCAACTTATAATTATCAACATAATATTCCAAAAATTTGGAAATCAACTTAAATCAACGCGACTTAACGCAACATACCACAATTATATTTAATTAAATAATTAATTAAATAAACGGACGTTACAACTCTCTCCCACTTAGAATATTTTTGTCCTCGAAAATTTATCCAATTCAACTACTCCAACTACTTAATCCATTCGACTAATCAATTTTCATCTCAAAAGGCAACCTACGTATAATACGAACCATAATCCACAACTTTGACGGCAACAACAACACGAAGATCCTTCAAGCAATATGTCGCTCCCACCAAAATGAGGCTAAGTCAAATGGGGTACAGACGCGAACGGTCGGCGAAAAGGGGGTGTGAGAACACACAGGAGTGAACTCACAAGAAAAGAAAAGAGTCGCCAGCTAGGCATTTTTATCCCGAAGGAAAGGCAATGCTGCATAGACCTAGAAAGATATGGATAAGACGGTTGCGAACCAGAGAGACTGAGAAAGGGGGTTGGTTACAACCTGGGAAGGTATTAGCACCCAGATTGTCCGTTGTACTCGACGGGATCCACGCTTAAAAGTTTTGTTTTTTAAAGGGGTAGTGTCAGTGCAATCTGTGTATAAAAGAGCTGGAAAAGGATGTACAGGTGTCAGTGTAAGAGAAGTGAAGTGTATAGGTGAAGTGTCAGTGTAAGGAAAGAGTGAGGTGCTCATGATAATGAGGCTTTAAAGAATAGCTGAAGGAGGGGGAATAGACAGAGACTTTTGTTCGATAACTGTTAAGTTATGCCTACGTATCCTCTCGTGCAATGAGGAAGTCAGAACACCGTAGTTCGACCCAAAGAGACTGAAAAATAAATTGACTTGTGAACTGCTTACTTGTCTATGCTCAAGTGTGTGACCTATCTGGCCCAGGTGCAAACTGTCTTGCATTAGACGGAAGAAGCGAGTTCTCGTTTGTGAGTGAATGAGATGAGAAAAGAATCCCGAAGGAGACGATTATTGTTTGTTTTTTGTATTTTCAGTCTTTTATTGCTTTTGGAAGTTTGTCATAAGTTAATGAGCTTAAGCCTAAACCAATGGGTTAGTGAACTCATCACATCTTCCCTCTGATCAGGGGTAATGAGAATACCTTAAGTGTGAAGTCAGCATCTCACACTTAATCACCTTTTGATGTAGGATTAAGATCATTAACCTACTTGTTATCATTTAGGTGTTTTTGTTGTTTTTGTTTAGTGTTAAGTAATGAGATTAAGCCATAATCAGAGATTAAACAGACTCATTACACCATCCTAATAGAAGGATAATAGATGAGAATGTTTAAGCTGAGGAAGACTCCTCAACTTAATCCATGATTAGGGATTAAACTCATGACAAAACAAAGCCTTTATTAAGTGGATTTTAGTTAATGATATGGTGAAGAAGTGACTTTTATAGTTTGTAAGACAACTTGAGGGGGACTTGTCCATTAACACTAGGGTTAGTCCTTCTTAACCAATTAAGGAAGAATTAGAACCCTAATGCAAGGCCCAAGTTACAAACTTGATGTCTTAGTGATTATTAAGTGGATTGATTAAAGGATTTAAACACATTAAGGGTTTAACACTTAGGATTAAAGTTATACACTCCATCCTAATAGAAGGATGCAGGCATAAGCTTAATCACAAAGCCTTAAAGCCTTTAGGGTTTAGTCCCTGATTGGGAGATGAGAAGAGAAGACTCAATGATGACACAAAGGTAAAAGCTAAATGGGGGACTAATAAAAAACCTAATTATTGTCATGCTTTGTTATTCCTAGGGTTTATGAGGTTTACAAGAAAGATCTTCAGAGAAACCACCAGGAAGCAGATGAAAGGAGCAAAGAGAAGCAAAGTAACTTGCTTCAATTAAGAAGACAAGTCACTTGAAGAAAGAAAGTGAGATGAAGAAGAATGAGCAAGCTCAATCTCAAGCACAAGACAAAATGCAGCAATGATGCATAAGAGAAATGAAAAGAGATTGTGAGAAGTGAAGGCAAATTCACTTCTCAAAGTAACTTACCACCTGAAAGGTTAATGAAAGAAATGAAATGCAAAGCAAATGAGATGCAATGGCATAATGCAAGACAAAGTCAGAAGCAAACACATGATGTTAATGATGCCAATAGATGATGCAAACATGAAACAAGGCATGAGGATGATCATACAAACATATGGAATGCAAAAGAAACATGCTTAGAACCATGAACATACATGAAAAGTTATGAAATGCAAATGATATACATCATGGAAAATGAAGGATGCAATGATCAAACATGATTCTAATATGTCTTAAGATGTGTTATGAATCAAATGGGTGCACAAAATGTCATGGCAAGTCATAGTATGCAAGCAAATGGAAGATGAATGCAAAAGAAAGCCCAAATTAGGGTTCATGATCAATGCACAAAACAAAATTCAAAACCAGAAGCAAACATCATGATAAAAATTTGAAAATGCATTCAAAGGAACCCTAAACCTATACAAACTCACTGCCCAAAGGAGAGGATCCAATTCTTAACCTAGTGTAAGTTATGAATTTCCTAATATTGCTAGGGTTTTAAGGTACCTTGTTAAGAAAAATGTCAAACAAATTGAAAATGCAAGATCAATTCAAGCCAATTTAAACCTACAAACTACATGTTATTCAAGATGCAATGCAAAAAGAATCATTGTCCAACTCTCAATGGTTAGGCAGAAATGAATTTTTGAAGTTTGAATCAAAATAATGCCTTGAAATGAAATTAATTCGAATGAAAATGATCAAAAGGCATCAAGAACAAAAAAGAAATTTGGTTTGAGGGTTGGACAATGTTTCTAAATGTTTTTAAAGGTTTCATGAATTTTTGTGATTTTTAAATACTTAAAAGTATTTTTAATTAATTAATTCTCATTAATCAATTAAAAATAAACTTTTAAATGATTTTAAAATAATTTTTGATGCAAAAAATAAAAATAAAAATGTTTTTGGTTTCTGAAAATTAATAAAAGCTTGGATAAAAATTTTCAGAATTTTTCGATGATTTTTACTATTTTTAATAAAATGTACAAAAGAAATGAAATGAAATGGAAATAAAATTGAATTTAAACTGAAAATGAGAAAGTATGCAAATCCAAGGGGCAGAATTCAAATATGGACACGCGCGAATTGACTTGGCGCGCATCTGGACGGCCAGCATTCAAACTTCCGTAATTAAGACTAAACCCTAATTAACTAACCCTAATAACTTTCAGATGACCGGAACAGTGTTCCAGTCATCTTCTCCGGCCAACCCCCTCCCCTGAATCCCTCAAAACGCCATGAAACTTCACCAAAAGCTCCAGAAACAATCAATGATCAACAACAAAACATAATCCAGCAACAAATCCCATTTATTTCAACTCAAAATCAAGATACGAATCAAACATCAAAAACTGCAAAAATTTCAGAAACACAATACAAGCTCGTTTCTCAACCATTTTCAAAAGTAAAAGGTTCAGTGAATTCAGGGATGCATGCTTTATCATTTAGAAACAAGAAATAAAGGTTCTGGAAAAATGAATTTCCATGGCTACCTGAATCGAAGCTTTGATTTCTGGAACTTTCTGGCTGGCCCTTTGATCCAAAACACCTCTAATGGACCTCCTGAGAAGCTTGCAATACTTGTTTGGAGTTTAAAATGGCTGGTTTGAAAGATTGCTGAAGTTCTGTTCAAAGAGGGGCAGAAATCGTGTTTTGATTTCAGTGAGTTTCAGGCTATGGTGATGGGTGGTTTGTGATCAGTGAGGCATGTTGAGATTGTTTGTGAAGTTTGTTTGTGTGTTTGATGCTTGTGGAGAGTGTTTCGAATGGTTTTGCAAAATGGAGCAATTTTGATAACTATGGCTTGGAGTCTGTTTCAGCATGAAGTGTGTGGTGTGTTATGCTGACTTTGGTCCATGTATCAAGTGGTGATAGGTCAGAGAGTTGTTAGTGGCCTATGGTGATTGGTATGGGCAAGTTTCCAAAATGTCAAACTTTGTGTAAGAGAGCTATGGGCAATGGTACAACTTGCTTTTTGGCTTGCTTTGGCTCAGCTTGAATCAAGGAATGCTATGGAACAGGTCTAGAAGCAATGCAGCAAGTGGTTGATGGTTTGTGATGGTTTTGCAATTTTCACAAAGTTTGGTTCCTTTGGAAATTCTTGAGATTCAAGGCATGAAATGAGATGATTCTTGGGCCAATTATGATTTTTAGGAGTCATATGATCATGTTGTAATGAGTTTGTGCATATTTGAAGTCTTTAGAACACTTGATCATACCATTTTGCAAAATGCCTCTTTGGTAGAAAACTTCAAATTATGTGATTTTGGCCAACTTTGACAAGCCATAACTTTTGATCCAAAATGAATTAGGTCATGTTCTTATACTTTTTGAAAAGGGAATGATCCATTCTACAACTTTCATGACCAAAGTTTTTCCATTTGAAGCATTTTTGAATCAAAAAGCAAGGGTTGAAAAAGTTTCCCAAAATGACAATTTTCATTATAAGTCAACTTTCCCAAAAAGTCAACTTTGCAAATGGCTTGAAATTCTTCAATTTTGTGAACTTCCAACATCTTCTATGATCAAATAAAGATCATACACAATCAAAATGATGAAGAACACCCTTTGGTTGGGTCATTGGGAGCCTCAGATGCCCTGATTTTGCACTGACTTGCTCAGAAAGTCAACTCTTAATCAGATGACTTCCCCATGGAATTTATTCATGAAAATTGATATGCATTATCCCCATACCATATAGAGACCAATAAAAACAAGAATGACCAAAAAAATTGGGGTTATGGCCTTTGAAACCAAAACCCTAATTCTAGGTCATCTGTGTAGTTAAACTTGGCTCTGCTTCCATGCCATTCTCAGTTCTTGTGATTTTTTTGACATTCTTGACTTTGAGAGGATATAATGTGATGCTTGAACATACATGGACCCCTTTGAAGTGATTGATGACCTTTGGAGTGGTTCAAGTGGCTCCTGGATTGCTTAGATCACAAACCCTAGATGCAGATGACTTAGAAACAATGCAGTGAATCACAAATGTGATATGAGATGCTATGATTGAACTTATGTATATGAAGAGATCACAAGACATGGTGTGAATTGGTGAGGGCAAATTTGGGGTGTTTACAGCTGCCCCTATTCAAACATGAGTTAGCTGTGCAGGATGTAAGCAACGACTTATCAGGCAAACAAGATAACTTGTGGTTGAATACTAAAGACAGTCCAAAATTTGCACTCACATAATGAAGAAGAAAAGGGATATAGATTGTAAAATAAAATAAAGTATATTGTAAAGGGCGGGTGACGGGGGACGACCGTCGAGCAGAGGACGACTGCTAGGGAAAGGGCAATGACGGGGACGGCCGACATGCTGGGGATAAAAGGGATTATGATGGGGACGACCATCAGGTAAGGATATAAGATCCTCTGGGGATTAGTAAAAATGATGGGGATGGCCATCAGGTTCATAAAGTAATGTAAACAACGATGGGGACGACCATCGGGCTAAACTGATGAAGGACGATCATCAGGAAAAGGAAAAAGGGACCACGACGGGGACGGCCATCGGGTTAAAGAATAAATGAAATAATGATGAGGGACGGTCATCAAAGGTGAAGGACGATCACCTAGCAGGGGACGGCTGCTCTGTTGGGGATAAGATGAGGGACGATCATCTAAGGTGAAGGACGATCACCTGGCAGGGTACGGCTGCCGAAAGTATCGCGACATAGGACGAATGCCGGATAAAAGGTTGACGATGGGGACGGCCATCGGACGAGCATGATGAAGGACAATCATCAAGAGGTGAAGGACGATCACCTAGCAAGGGACGGCTGCTCTCAAGGTTTATCATGACATATAACGAATGTCAGATAACAAGATTAACAATGGGGACGACCATCGGATAAAATGATGAAGGACGATCATCAAAAGGTGAAGGATGATCACCTAGCAGGGGACGGCTGCTAAATATCACGACATAAGACGAATGCCGGATAAAAAGATCAACGATGGGGACGGCCATCGGATGAGCATGATGAAGGACGTTCATCAAGAGGTGAAGGACGATCACCTAGCAGGGTACGGCTGCTCTCAGGGTTTATCATGACATAGGACGAATGTCAGATGGAAAAAAGGTTGCTTTGCTGGCGACCTACTGGGGAATAGTAAAACACGGATGAGCGTTTACATCCAAGAAATAAAAGGTAAAAGTGTTTTGATGTTGTGTATAGATTAAAGATGCGGACGAGCATCCCTAAGACTACGATACGGACGAGTATCAGGTAGAAACAAACGCTTGACGCATGTTCAGAGATGATGATACGGACGAGTATCAACTGATTAACAAGGAACACGGACGAGTGTTGATTCTGAGGGGACTCGAGTGGTATATACAAGATACGGACGAGTATCTGTATGAGTGAAATAAGTATAAGTGATGTACAGGAGAGTGCTCGACTTGCTAGGGAGAGTGGCACGGACGAGTACCAAAAGAAAAGAGTGTAATATAAACAAGTATATGGTTTGCAAAATGTTTAGGCAACCATGCTGGGGAAAACGACACGGACGGGTGTCAGGGAATTTGTATGGGTATATCTGTGAGTGCAAAGAGGAAGCTTTGGCTTTCTGCTGGGGATATGACACGGACGGGTGCCAGGAAATATCTGTGATATGTATAAGTGGTTTGTTTGTACAGACAGCTCGGGTGACTTTACTGGGGAATGATGACACGGACGGGTGCCACAAGGAGTGTGTATTTGGTATTTGTGAGTGTAAGGTCGATGCTTTAGCTTTAGCTCTCTGCTGGGGAATTTGGAGAGTCTTCTCTGTATACTGTTGACGGGTTTCCGGTATTTACAAGTGTTTGATTCAAGACATGGCTTATGATTATGCAATATGTTTGATTTTTGCCGTAATGCTCCGTATTAGACGGAATGCTACGCTCTGTGGTAAATATGATGCGAATGCCATGATTATGCAAGGATACTGATCCGGGATCCGGGTCCCGTTGCCACGAAGATCTCTGGTTGATCTGCTTGAAGTGAACATCCCAGCTGGGGATGAAGTTACTGGTAGATCTGACATATGGGACTCTGCTTGGGGAAATAGGTTACTGATAGACCCATCCTTGGTGATGAGGGACCCAGCTGGGGTTTGTAGAAGCTTTCTTCACTCTGTTGTGAGATCTTCAGACATTGCTCTTCTGGATAGAGGCTGAAGCTCTGTGGGGAGATGGTTCCCTGGCTTTTGTACTTGGCTGAGGAGGAAGCAAATGGCAACTCGGCTGGGGAGAAATAATGAATGGCAACTCAGCTGGGGAGAAAGCACCTACGGTGCTAAGACTGAGTGGATGATGATTTGCCAGCCGGTTGGGATGAAGCTCTCATGCCCCACGTCGTGTTTTGAATACCTGCAATCCTGAAAAGACAGAGAAATGCACAAGTAATCCCGAGGTATCCCTTACCGGATTCCATCATAGGAGTTTAGACACCCCTGGGAGTAAGTATGTTTCCTGCAAGCACGTTATTAAGAGAAGCATCTGTATTTATGCAATCAGTATCTTAAGGACATCGGACATTTTGCAAATGAAAATAAAATGTACGAGACAAAACATGACTGAAAATCTGATTTTATTGATTTATACGCCCTGAATTGGCGAGATACAGTCAGAGAAACAGATCCCCTAAAATGAGGAGATTGTTACAAATTGAGAAACAAAAGATGTTGGCAATGTTGACGACGCTTCGGGGAGTTTCCTTCTGGCTATGACTCGTATGACTTTTGACATTCTTCTCGTCTTGCTTTCTGAAGAAGGCTGATTCTGAAAGAAGCTTGATCCTTTTGAAGCTTACCACACTGTAAGTGATACAGATGAATTCATAATGCAGTTGTTCGCTTATTCCCTTATTTTGCATGGATCGCCCTTTCGGGTTTTCAATCCATCGGGATACCCTTTTTTGCCTGAGTTGTCCAATGCGGCTTTTCAACTCAGCGGGTGTACATTTTTTTATTTATTTTCCCTTATTTCTGCCCGAGTCCTTTATTCTGTTTTTGACTTGCCGGGATGCCCTATTTGTTCCTGGACTTACATTCTGTTTTTATGTCCAGCGGGTCATTTTTATGCGAAGTATTTTTTAACTGCATCTGAATTCACAGGGGACGGGAAGTCTTCACCATCCATAGTACTGAGCATCAGTGCCTGTAAACACCGCAAATTTGCCCTCACCCATTCACACCATGGCTTGTGATCATTTCATATACATAAATCCAATCATAGCATCTCATACCACATTTTTGATTCACTGCATAGATTCAAAGTCATCTGTATCTAGGGTTTGTGATCTGAGCAATCCAAGAGCTTCTTGAGCCACTCCAAAGGTCATCAATCACTTCAAAGGGTTCCATGTATGTTCAAGCATCATATTATATCCCCTCAAAGTCAAGAATATCAAAAAATCACAAGAACTGGAAATGGCATAGAAGCAGAGCCAAGTTTGATTGCACAGATGACATAGAATTAGGGTTTTGGTTTCAAAGGCCATAACTCCAAATTTTTTGGTCATTATTGTTTCTATTGGTCTCTATATGGTATATAGAGTATGCATATAAATTTTCATGAAGAAATTCCATGGGGAAGTCATCTGATCAAGAGTTGACTTTTCAAGCAAGTCAATGCAAAATCAGGGCATCCGAGGCCCCCAATGACCCAACCAAAGGGGGTTCTTCATCATTTTGATTTTATATGATCTTTATTTGATCATAGAAGAAGTTGGAAGTTCACAAAATTGAAGAATTTCAAGTCTTTTTCAAAGTTGACTTTTTTGGGAAAGTTGACTTTTAATGAAAATTGCCATTTTGGGAAACTTTTTCAAACCTTGCTTTTTGATTCAAAAATGCTTCAAATGGAAAAACTTTGGTCATGAAAGTTGTAGAATGGATCATTTCCTTTTCAAAAAGTACAAGAACATGACCTAATTCATTTTGGATCAAAAGTTATGGCTTGTCAAAGTTGGCAAAAATCACAAAATTTGAAGTTTTCTACCAAAGAGGCAAAGTTGCAAATTCACTTGTCAAGGCAAATTGAGCTATCAAATAGACTTCTAATCTTAATACAAACATCACACATGACTTAAACTTCAGATTGGCCCAAGAATTTCTTAAGTTCTATGCCTTAAACTTCAAGAATTACAAAAGGGACCAAAGTTGTGACAATTTGCAAAAGGGATCAAAACTTCTCATCCACTTGCCTCAGTTCATAAAATCTGATCCAAAAGCATTCCTTGATCCTTGCTGAACTCAACCATGCTCCTATCCTAGCCTGCCACTTGCCCATACCTCCAAGTACAACTTGCTTGACTTTTTGCAACTTGAAGCCATACCAATCCCACAGTGACACAACCACTCTCTGCCCAATCCAAACTTTACAAACACATCCCAAGGATTCATTCTCATAACACACACAAGCCTGAAAGCATCCAGAACTCAGCATTCTCATTTTCCACCCCATTTGCAAAACTCTTCGAAACTCATCACACAAGCCTCAAACACATAAACCAACTTCACAAACAATCTCCATATGCCTCACTGATCACAAAGCACCCATCACCATAGCCTGAAACCCTTAGGAACAAAAATACGATTTCTGCCCCTCATTGAGCAGAACTTCAGCCATCTTTCAAACCAACCATCACAAACTTCAAACAAGCCTTGAAAGCTTCTCAGGAGGTCCAGGGGAGTTGATTGCAAGCAAGAAACCAGCCAGAAAGTGCCAGAAATCAAAGCTTCGATTCAGGTAGCCATGGAAATTTATTTTTCCAGAACTCTCTTTTCTTGTTTCTAAAATGATCTGTATGCTCCCCTGAGTTCAGTGAACTTTTTATTTTTGAAAATGATTAAGTATTGAGTGTGTATTGCTTCTCTGAAAGTTTTGCCATTTTTGCATTTTTGTTTCGAATCATGGTTTTGAGCAAAGAAGAAATGAGCTTTGAGGTTGGATTCTTGTTCTAGAGGGCTTAGGGATCATTTCTGGAGATTTGGGGGGTTTGATTTGACCTAGGGAGCGTTTTGGAGATTTTCAGGGAGGGAGGTCACCGGAGAAGACGACCGGAGCTCGTCTCCGGTGACCTGAAAGTAATTAGGGCTAATTAATTAGGGTTAGCCAGGTTTGAATGTGAACCCTTGATCTGGTTGACTTAGTCAATCTCCCGCGCGCATGAATGGCCCAGATTCCTCAATTAACCCTAATCTCATTTATTTAATTTAATTAATTAGGATTTGTCAGTTTGAATTCCAGCCACAGGATCTGGCGCGCAGTCAACAAACCATTTCCCAGATTCAATCTTGGCCTCTCTTTCTGCATACTTCTCCTATTTTAATTTTTATTTCATTTATTTTGTATTTTATTTGCACATTTTATTTAAAATAGTAAAAATCATTTAAAAATTCTGAAAATTTTTATACAAACTTTTATTAATTTTCAGAAACCAAAAACATTTTTATTTTTATTTTTTGCATTAAAAAATATTTTTAAATCATTTAAGAGTTTATTTTTAATTAATTAATGAGAATTAATTAATTAAAAATACTTTTAAGTATTTAAAAATCACCAAAAAATTCATGAAACCTTTAAAATCATTTAGAAACATTGTCCAACCCTCAAACCAAATTTCTTTTTTGATCTTAAGGCATTTTGATAATTTTTCATGGAATTATTTTCATTTCAAAGCATTATTTTGATCCAATGTTCAAAAATTCTTTTCTGCCTAGTCTTTGAGAGTTGGACTTTGATTCTTTTTGCATTGTGTCTTGCATATCATGTTGTTTGTAGGATTAAATTGGCATGATTTGATCTTGCATTTCCTTTTTGTTTGGCATTTTCCTTGACAAGGTACCTTAAAACCCTAGCATTCTTAAGAAATTCATAACTCTCACTAGGTTAAGAGTTAGAACCCCTCCTTTGGGCAGTGAGTTTGTATAGGTTTAGGGTTCCCTTGGATGTATTTTCAATTTTTTATCTTGATGTTTGCTTCTGGTTTTGGTTTTTGTTTGGTGCATTGATCATAAACCCTAATTTGGGCTTCCTTTTGCATTCATCTTGCATTTGCTTGCATACCATGACTTGCCATGACATTTTATGCATCCATTTGATTCATTGTACATCTTAAGACATGTTAGATTCATGTGTGACCATTGCATCTTTCATTTGTCATGTTGTATGTCATTTACCTTTCATAACTTTTCATGTATGATCATGTTTCTAAACTTGCTTCATTTGCATCCATAAGTTTGTATGATCATCCCCATGCCTTGTTTCATGTTTGCACCATCTCATGACATCATTATCATCACACATATGCTTCTGGTTTTGATTTTCATCATGTCATCTCATCTCATTTTGCATTGCATTGCATTCCTTTGCTAACCTTTCAGGTGGTAAGTCACTTTGAGAAGTGAATTTGCCTTCACTTCTCACAATTTCTTTTCATCTCTCTTATGCATCATTGCTGCATTTTACCTTGTGTTTGAGATTGAGCTTGCTCTTTCTTCTTCTTCTTACTTTCTTTCTTCAAGTGACTTGTCTTCTTAAATGAAGCAAGTTACTTTGCTTCTCTTTGCTCCTTTCATCTGCTTCCTGGTGGTTTCTCTGAAGATTTCTCTTGTAAACCTCACAAACTTTAGGAACAACCAAACATGACAATAATTAGGGTTTTGATTAGTCCCCCATTTAGATTTTACCTTTGTGTCTCAATGAGTCTTCTCTTCTCATCTCACAATCAAGGACTAAACCCTAAAGGCTTTGAGGCTTTGTGATTAAGCTTATGCCTGCATCCTTCTATTAGGATGGAGTGTATAACTTTAATCCTAAGTGTTAAACCCTTAATGTGTTTAAATCCTTTAATCAATTCACTTAATAATCATCAAGACATCAAGCTTGTAACTTGGGCCTTGCATTAGGGTTCTAATTCTTCCTTAACTGGTTAAGAAGGACTAACCCTAGTGTTAATGGACAAGTCCTCCTCAAGTTGTCTTACAAATCATAAAACTCACTTCTTCATCTTATCATTAATTAAAATCCATCTAATAAAGGCTTTGTTTTGTCATGAGTTTAATCCCTAATCATGGATTAAGTTGAGGAGCTTTCCTCAGCTTAAACATTCTCATCTATTATCCTTCTATTAGGATGGTGTAATGAGTCTGTTTAATCTTTGATTATGGCTTAATCTCATTACTTAACACTAAACAAAAACCACAAAAACATCTAAATAATCACAAGTAGGTTAATGATATTAAACCTACACCAAAGGTGTTTAAGTGTGAGAAGCTGACTTCACACTTAAGGTATTCTCATTACCCCTAATCAGAGGGAAGATGTGGTGAGTTTACTAAATCCATTGGTTTAGGCTTAAGCTCATTAACTTACGACAAACTTCAAAAAGCAATAAAAGACTGAAAACTCAAAAACAAACAATAATCGTCTCCTCCGAGATTCTTTTCTCATCTCATTCACTCATAAACGAGAACTTGCTTCTTCCGTCTAATGCAAGACAGTTGCACCTGAGCCAGACAGGTCATACACTTGAGCATAGATAAGTAAGCAGTTCACAAGTCAATTTATCTTTCAGTTTCTTTGGGTCGAACTACGGTGTTCTGACTTCCTCATTGCACGAGAGGATACGTAGGCATAACTTAACGGTTATCGAACAAAAGTCTCTGTATATTCCCCCTCTTTCCAGTATCATTCTTTTGGCCTCATAGTCTTGAGCTTCATTCATTTCTTACACTGACACTTCTCTTATACACTTCACACTTCTTTTACACTGACACTTGCATTCTTTCCAGCTTTGATACACATTTTAGCACTGACACTACCCCTTTAAACACAAACTTTTAAGCGTGGATCCCGTCGAGTACGACGGACAATCTGGGTGCTAATACCTTCCCAGGTTGTAACCAACCCCCTTTCTCAGTCTCTCTGGTTCGCGACCGTCTTATCCATGTCTTTTCCCAGGTTTATGCAGCATTACCTTTCCTCCGGGATAAAAATGCCTAGCTGGCGACTCTCTTCATTCCCTGTGAGTTCACTCCTGTGTGTTCTCACATCCTCCTTTCGCCGACCGTTCGCGTCTGTACCCTTATTTGGGCCATTCCCATTTATCGGGAGCGACAGCTTGGCGACTCTGCTGGGGACCCTTATACTGTAACCAGGGCTTCTGGTTCTTTTTGTGGGTTCCTCCTAGCGCTTGTTTGATTTGTGTTTACTGGGGTGTTATGTGCTATTTGTGTTTGTATATTTGTTTTTTATTGCTTTATGTACAGTTTGTTTACTGCTTTCTTTACAGCTTTATATACATCATACTGTCATACTGTTCTGGCTGGATCTGGTTTTGTTTCTTTGGTGGGTGGGTGTTCTATTGAGAGTTTAAGGTCCTATACCTGGGACCTGAGTGACACCTAGGCTAGAGTGGTTCATGTTCTTTCCCATTCCATCTCGGTCTGGTGCGGGAATATGAAACACGGTTCAGATATGGGTTTCTTCTTGAGAACTCTGTGCTACAGATTTCCTGTAGTGCTAGGGCTATCTGGGAAGCCTGCTAAGTCTGGATGACCTTTATTATGACCTTCAGAAACTGAGGTGAATTAGAGGAGGATCTTTTATGGTTATTGTAAACACTGTACCTCCGGGTTAGAAGTGTTTACACTTCTCATAATTGATCCAAGTCTGAGGATCCTTGTTTTAGAACATCACCCGTGAGGGGGTTGGGCTGTTTACAGGTTTGCAGGTACCCTTGACCTCAACATACCCTGTTACTTTGTTTTGATTAAGAGTACTCCATTTTGGAACAGTTCTTGTGATTTTTAACCCTTGACATGTGACTCTTTATTTGAGTCCCCCACCTTGGTTACTGGACTTATGAACCTCCATCTGGACTTCTTGAACATACATGGACCTATATCAAGGCAGTTAATCAGATCCAGCTTGATCATAAACCCTTGCATATCATTTGCATACATCATCATTGCATCATTTGACATTTGCTTATTTGTTTTTCAGGGTATCCATACTGTATTTTGGCTTGGTTTTGACCCCTTCATCTGCATAGACCTATCTTCACTAGTATTTGCTTCAGCTATCTTCATCAGCTACTTGCTTCAGTCACCTGCATCACCAGTCTCAGCCTGTCAGTGGCCCATCTTCTAGTATCAGTCATCATCATCAGCATCTGTTTCAGTTTTTCTTCAGCAACATGGCACCTAAGAAGAGCAACATCTCCTATCATTTCTTTGAGCCTGAGCTAGCTGGCATCAGGAAGGTCCAGGCCCTGATTACTCCAGACCATATACCACTATTCAGAGAACATTATGGAGGAATCCTTGATGTGGTTATGGATTTGGACCCTTCACAGAGGAGCTTGATTCATACTTTCCTGCAGTTCTATGATCCCCCTCTGAGGTGCTTCACCTTCCAGAATTTTCAGTTGGGACCCTTGTTGGAAGAGTATTCATCACTGATTGGTGTACCTATCAGGGGTGGAGTCCCTTTCAACCCTGAGATGGCTTTCCCTAGTAATGAAGAGGTAGCAAAGGCATTGTATCTGGAACCAGTTCTGATTGGGCAGAACATGACAGCAAAGGCTATTCTGAAGGCCTCCTTGAGGGAGTGGAAGGCAGTCTGTGCATTATTAGCCCTCAGCATATATGGGGTTATATTATTTGCAGATGAGCCTAAGTTTATTAGCAAGAATGCAATCCAACTTTTCATTCTAAGGAACCCAGTGCCCACCTTACTGGGAGACTTCTACTACTCTGTTCACCAAAGGAATGAAAAGCAAAGGGGAAGATTAGTAAGATGCTGTGCTCCTTTGTTCCATACCTGGTTACTCAAACACCTGCCCAAGACTGATGCATTCTTGAATCCTCATCAGCAAAAGAATTGGGCTAGGAGGCTTGTTGCTTTGACCTTGTAAACACCCCAAATTTGCCCTCACCCATTCACACCATGGCTTGTGATCATTTCATATGCATAAACTCAATCATACCATCTCATATCCCATTTTTGATTCACTGCATAGATGCACAGTCATCTGCATCTAGGGTTTGTGATCTGAGCTACCCAAGAGCTTCTTGAGCCACTCCAAAGGACATCAATCACTTCAAATGGGTCCATGTGTGTTCAAGTATCATATTATATCCTCTCAAAGTCAAGAATGCCAAAGAATCACAAGAACTGGGATTGGTGTGGAAGCAGAGCCAGGCTTGACTGCACAGTTGACCTGAAATTAGGGTTTTGGTTTCAGAGGCCATAACTCCAATTTTTTTGGCCATTCTTGTTTCTATTGGTCTCTATATGGTATAGGGAGTATGCATATCAATTTTCATGAAGAAATTCCATGGGGAAGTCATCTGATCAAGAGTTGACTTTTCAGACAAGTCAGTGCAAAATCAGGGCATCTGAGGCCCCCAATGACCCAACCAAGGGGTGATCTTCATCATTCTGAATGTATATGATCTTTATTTGATCATGGAAGAAGTTTGAAGTTCACAAAATTCAAGGATTACAAGTTTTTGCAAAGTTGACTTTTTGAGGCAAGTTTGACTTTTAAGGAATTTGTCATTTTAGGCAACTTTTCAATCCTTACTTTTTGATCCAAAAATGCTTCAAATGGAAAAACTTTGGTCATGAAAGTTGTAGAATAGATCTTTCCCTTTTCAAAAAGTACAAGAACATGACCTAATTCATTTTGGATCAAAAGTTATGGTTTGTCAAAGTTGGCAAAAATCACTAAAATTCAAGTTAGGCACCAAATGGAAAACTTGCAAATTCATGTACCAGGCATTCTATTGACTTCAAAATGGCTTTAAAACTTCATCACATGATCATACATAATCTAAAAAAACAGAATTGGCCCAAGGGATTTTGCATTGTTTGCTTTGGTTTTCAAAGATCCTTAAGTCATTTTCCATTACAAGTGCAAAAGATGGATTTTTGGCAAAGTCATTATCCAAAGAGCTATGTGATTACCAACTGATTTATATGCATTGCCATGACTAAAAGAAGTTCCATGCTACAAAATTCAGCAAGAAGTGTCCCATGTATATGGCACAAAATCATGAGAAAACACCAAGTGGGCGAGTTGCAAAAGCTAGCATAGTTCATGATCCATATGTTGCAGTCAGCTACAAGCAATCTAAGGGTCATCCTTAACCCAAGCTGAAGCAAGACATGACCTCAAACTGCTGCTGCCATAGCCCATGCTGCAAGTACAAGCCAACTTGACTTTTTGGCCAAAACTCCCATACTCATGGAACAGTAAGCAACCACCCCTACTGACCTGCTCCACAGGCTATTCACACATTGTGGGAATGTTATAGCACAGCATTGGCCCTTGAAGCAAGCCAGAACACAACCCTCACAAAAACTGTCAAAAAGCTTCCCTTCTTCGAATCTCATTTTCCAGCCATCAAACATCCAATTTCTCTTCACCAACAAATCAAACACACTAAAAGGAACCAGAATCAACCATTGGTAGAGCTTGAAACATCACACACACAGACCTCATTTTCTGATACACCAGAACTGGACCTCTCAAAATAGCTTGTTTAAGCTCCATCCAAGCTTGCCATTAGCACCAGGGGAACCTTTGGAGTGAGTCTGCATCAAAGAACAGCCCAGAAAGCCCAGAATCAGAAGCTTTCACCTCAGGTATGGCCATGAACTTTTTCTCTCAGAGCTTGCATTTTATGTTATAATTTGATTGTGTATGTCTTTCTGATCATGGGGATGTGCTTAGAATCGAAAATGAGTGAGAAATGAGGATTTACCAAGGCTCTGAAATTTTGCCCGTGAATCTTGTTGGCTTCGATTCTCTTTGTTTGTGCATGATAAATTTAGTTTGAGGGGTGATTTGAATGGGGTTTGGGTATAGGAACATTTCCCTGCTTTTAATTTGATGAATGGTAGCCTGAATCATGATCTAGGGTTTTCAACCCGCCGGAGAAGATGACCGGAGCTTCCCTCCGGTCACCTGAAAATGATTAACCCTAATCCCAGTCATTAATGGCATTTGAATCTCATGCGTTGGATCATCTGACTTGGGTTGACTTGGCGCGTGTATGTGTGGTCCAGATGGGTCCATTTTGCCCTAATCACCATTAACCTAATTAATCCATTTAATTAATTCGTAAAACTTGATTTAAGCCAGAGTCAATCCAAGCCATTCATTAGCGCGCCAGTCAACCATTTCCTTTCATCTTTGAATCTGGATCATTGGATCAGATTACTTTTCATTTTATTTTGTTTTATTTCATTTTCTTTCCATTTAACTTGTACATTTTATAAAAATAGCAAAAATACTTTAAAAATTCTGAAATTTTTTATACAAGTTGTTATTTAATTTCAGAACACAAAAATATTTTTATTTTTATTTTTAGCATTAAAAAAGTATTTTTAAATATTTAAAAGTTTCTTTTTAATTAATTAATGAGAATTAATTAATTAAAAATACTTTTAGGTATTTAAAAATCACCAAAAAATTCATGAAACCTTTAAAAACATTTAGAAACATTGTCCAACCCTCAAACCAAATTTCTTTTTTGATCTTGATGCATTTTGAGAATTTTTCATGGAATTAAAATCATTTTGATGCATTATTTTGATCCAAACTTTCAAAAATCATTTCTGCCTAACCCTAAAGAGTTGGACCTTGATTCTTTTTGCATTGTGTTTAGCATGTCATGTAGTTTTTGAGATTAATTGGTCATGATTTGATCTTTCATTTTCATTTTGTTTGGTAATTTTCTTGTTAAGGAACCCTAAAACCCTAGAAAACTTAGGAAAATCATAACTTGAATTAGGTTAGGAGTTGGAATCCCTCCTTTGGGCAGTGAGTTAGTATAAGATTAGGGATCATTTGAGTGCATTTTCAATTTTTTATCTTGATGTTTGCTTCTGATTTTGGTTTTTGTTTGATGCTTTGATCATAAACCCTAATTTGGGCTTCCATATGCACTCATCTTGCATTTGCATTCATACTTTGACTTGCCATGACCTTTTATGCATCCATTTGATTCATTTAACATCTTAAGACATATTAAAATCATGCTTGATCATTACATCTTGTATTTGCCATGTTGTATGCTATATGCATCTCATAACTCTTCATGTATGATTATGGTTCTAAGCATACTTCTCTTGCATCCACATGTTTGTATGATCATCCCCATGCCTTGTTTCATGTTTGCATCATCCCAGAGCATCATTAACATCATGTATGTGCTTCTGGTTTTGTTTCTCATCATGCCATTTCATTCCATTTGACATTGCATTGCATTCCTTTATTAACTTTTCAGGTGGTAAGTAACTTTGAGAAGTGGATTTGCCTTCACTTCTCACATTTTCTTTTCATCTCTCTCTTGCATCCATTGCTGCATTTTGATATGTGTTTGAGATTGAGCTTGCTCATTCTTCTTCTTCTTACTTTCTTTCTTCAAGTGACTTGACTTCTTGAATGAAGCAAGTTACTTTGCCTCTCCTGATCTTTTCATCTGCTTCCTGGTGGTTCCATTGAAGACTTCTCTTGTAAACCTAACAAACCCTAGGGATAACCAAGCATGACAATGATTAGGGTTTTGATTAGTCCCCCTCTTAGTTTTACCTTTGTGTCTCTTTGAGTCTTCTCTTCTCATCTCATAATCAGGGACTAAATCCTAAAGGCTTTAAGGCTTTGTGATTAAGCTTATGCCTGCATCCTTCTATTAGGATGGAGTGTATAACTTTAATCCTAAGTGTTAAACCCTTAATGTGTTTAACTCCTTAAATCAATTCACTTAATAATCACTAAGACATCAAGCTTGCAGCTTGGGCCTTGCATTAGGGTTCTAATTCTTCCTTAAATGGTTAAGAAGGACTAACCCTAGTGTTAATGGACAAGTCTCCCTCAAGTTGTCTTACAAACCCTAAAAAATCACTTCTTCATCATATCATTAACTAAAATCCACTTAATAAAGGTTTTGTTTTGTCATGGGTTTAATCCCTAATCATGGATTAAGTTGAGGAGCTTTCCTCAGCTTAAACACCCTCATCTATTATCCTTCTATTAGGATGGTGTAATGAGTCTGTTTAATCCCTGATTATGGCTTAATCTCATTACTTAACACTAAAAAAAAACAACAAAAACATCTAAATAATCACAAGTAGGTTAATGATCCTAATCCTACATCATAGTAATTAAGTGTGAGAAGCTGACTTCACACTTAAGGTATTCTCATTACCCCTAATCAGAGGGGAGATGTGATGAGTTTACTAACCCATTGGTTTAGGCTTAAGCTCATCAACTTATGGCAAATTCTCAAAATCAATAAAAGACTGAAAACTCAAAAACAAACAATAATCGTCTCCTCCGGGATTCTTTTCTCATCACACTCATTCATAAACGAGAACTTGCTTCTTCCGTCTAATGCAAGACAGTTAGCACCTGAGCCAGACAGGTCATACACTTGAGCATAGACAAGCAAGCAGTTCACAAATCAATTTATCTTTCAGTCTCTTTGGGTCGAACTACGGTGTTCTGACTTCCTCATTGCACGAGAGGATACGTAGGCATAACTTAACAGTTATCGAACAAAAGTCTCTGTATATCCCCCCTCTTCCAGCTTTATTCTTTTAGCCTCATGATCTTGAGCTTTATACTCCTGTCCTTACACTGACACTGTATATCACACTTTGCACTTCTTTTACACTAACACCTGTACATCTTTTCCAGCTTTTTTTTTATACACAAATTGCACTGACACTACCCCTTTAAAACACAAATCTTTTAAGCGTGGATCCCGTCGAGTACGACGGACAATCTGGGTGCTAATACCTTCCCAGGTTGTAACCAACCCCCTTTCTCAGTCTCTCTGGTTCGCAACCGTCTTATCCATCTCTTTCTAGGTCTATGCAGCATTGCCTTTCCTCCGGGATAAAAATGCTTAGCTGGCGACTCTTTTCTTTTCTCTTGTGAGTCCACTCCTATGTGTTCTCACATTCCTCTCGCCGACCGTTCGCGTCTGTACCCTATTTGACCCGGCTTCATTTAGTGGGAGCGACAGCTTGGCGACTCTGCTGGGGACTACTTATATTGCAACCAGGGCTTCTGGTTCTTTTTGTGGGTTCCTCCTAGCGCTTGTTTGATTTGTGTTTACTGGGGTGTTATGTGCTATTTGTGTTTGTGTATTTGTTTTATTTTTGCTTTACGTACAGTTACCTTATTGCTTTCTTTATAGTTTTGCATGTATCATACTGTCATGCTGTCTGGCTGGATCTGGTTTTGCTTTGGTGGGTGGGGTTCTATTGAGAGATAAGGTCCTATACCTGGGACCTGAGTGACACCTAGGCTAGAGTGGTTCATATTCTTTCCCATTCCATCTCGGTCTGGTGCGGGAATATGAAACACGGTTCAGATATGGGTTTCTTCTTGAGAACTCTGTGTTGCAGATTTCCTGCTATACTAGGGCTATCTGGGAAGCCTGCTAAGTCTGGATGACCTTTAGTATTGACCTTCAGAAACTGAGGTGAATTAGAGGAGGAACTTTTATGGTTATTGTAAACACTGTACCTCCGGGTTGGAAGTGTTTACACTTCTCATAACTGATCAAAGTCTGAGGATCCTTGTTTTAGAACACCACCTGTGAGGGGGTTGGGATGTTTACAGGTTTGCAGGTACCTTTGACCTCAGCATACCCTGTTACTTTGTTTAAGAGTACTCCATGTTGGGACAGTTCTTGTGACTCTAAACCCTGGACATGTGACTCTTTATTTGAGTCCCCCACCTTGGTTACCGGACTTATAGACCTCCATCTGGATTTCTTGAACATACTTGGACCTATATCAGAGCACTTGATCAGATCCAGCTCAGTCACAAACCCTTGCATATCATTTGCATACATCCTCATTGCATCATTTTAACATGTGTTTATTTGTTTTTCAGGGTATCCCTCCTATCATTTTGGCTTGGTTTTGACCCCATCATCAGCATAGGCCTACCTTCACCAGCATCTACTCCAGTTATCAGCTATCTGCATCATCAGTCTCAGCCTGTCAGAGGCCCATCATCAATTTTGTCCTCCATCATTAGCATCTGTCTTATTTCTTCTTCAGCAACATGGCACCTAAGAAGAGTAACATCTCCTATCATTTCTTCGAGCCTGAGCTAGCTAGCATCAGGAGGATTCAGACCCTGATTACTCCAGACCATATACCATATTTCAGAGAACATTATGGAGGAATCCTTGATGTGGTATTGGATTTGGACCCTTCACAGAGGAGCTTGATACATACTTGCCTGCAGTTCTATGATCCCCCTCTGAGGTGCTTCACATTTCAGAATTTTCAGTTGGGACCCTTGCTGGAGGAATATTCATCATTGGTTGGTGTACCCATCAGGGGTGGAATCCCCTTCAACCCTGAGATGGCTTTCCCAAGTAATGAGGGGATAGCAAAGGCATTATACCTGGAACCAGTTTTGATTGGGCAGAATTTGACATCTAAAGCTGGAATCTCTGGTTTTCATCTGGATTTCTTGACTTCTCAGGCTAGTCTGAAGGCTACCTTGGGGGAGTGGAAGGCAGTCTGTGCTCTGTTGGCCCTTAGCATATATGGGGTCATACTTTTTGCAGATGAGCCTAGATTTATCAGCAAGAATGCAGTCCATCTTTTCATCCTGAGGAATCCAGTACCTACCTTACTGGGAGATCTTTACTATTCAGTTCATCAAAGGAATGAAAAGCAAAGGGGGAGATAAGTGAGATGCTGTGCACTTTTGTTCCATACTTGGCTGCTCAAGCATTTGCCAAAAACTGATGCATTCTTGAACCCTCACCAGCAGAAGAACTGGGCTAAGAGGCTTGTTGCTCTAACCTCAGATGACATCAGATGGTGCACTCAGAGCACCAAGGGCAGAGACATCATTACAAGTTGTGGGCAATTTCCCAATGTGCCTCTGATTGGAGTGAAGGGTTGCATCAATTACAACCCTCTGCTATTCAAAAGACAACTGGGCTACGCATTGGTCCACCCTCCTAGGGCACAGGATCTGACTGAGACCCTTTATTGTGAAATCAAGCCTAATCTGGCTATTGTCAGGCAGGCATCTTGGGCCTGGGATAATGTGCAGACTAATGGGGTAACCATTCTTGGGAAATGCAATAATGTAGCCTCAGCCCAGTACTATGAGTGGTCCCATGCCAGGGCTCAAATTTCTGGGATGCCCTTCACTATTGAAGATATGCCTGGACCTTCCACAGCACCACCTCCGGCAACTGTCAGCTTAGAGGAGTTTGAGAAATTGAAAGAGAGAAATGAGAAGCTGACTCAGGCTTTACAGAAGACCCTCTGGGAGAGGAGTGATGGTAGGTTGGATATTGAGAGGTTAGAAAAGTTGAAGGTGGAGCATTTGGCTAGAATTGAGAAGTCTGAGGATTACATTAAGAAGTCTAGGGCTGGAGAACAAATCTTGAAGAATGCCTGCAAGGAAGCTCAGTTCCAGAAGGCCAGGACTGATTTGTATCTGAAGGAGAGTCAGGCTAGGTGGGTCAGGATCACCGAAGCTCGCACGCAGGAGGATAAAAGGACTCAGGATAAGATTGAGCAGATGGAAGCTAGTGCAAAAGAACAACAGGAAGCCCTGGCAGCAGCCCAGAGGGAGATCTCAGAGTTGAAGATTAGAGCCGGTGTAAAGAGGTCGAAGGACCAGAGTCAACACAAGAAGCTAACTGCAGCTGTTGCTACCAGGAATCTCCTCATCAAGAATCTTACGGAGCGTCCAGCTGATCCTGTGACTGAAGCACTTCTCAAGGAAGTTCAGGAGGATGAATTTGTACTGGGTGTTTGACTTTTACTTGTTGTAGCTTTCATTTTATGTATTTTTCTTTATGTTGTATTTTTAACCCCTTAGAGGGCTTGTATTGTAAAAGAAACAAACTATGTATCATTTACCTTTTTGTAATATATGTGTTGGTTTGTTTCATCTGAATTATTCAAGCAACATCACAAGTATCTTCTTCAGGGGTCTGGAAAGGTCAAAACCAAGTACCAAGCCGGATACCTTGGAAACAAATAGACATACTGCATTGCATACTAACCCTTTTGTTTGGTTTTGTAGGTTTTTGTTTTATTGTTACTAACTCTGTTGTGATCTCAGGAATTATTGCTCGACATCGAGGGTTTCCACTCAACCGTCCACACAGATACCCCACCCGTAACAATCTTCCGGGCATACAGATGGATCAAATGCAGCAGGACCTTACAGAGGTCAGGAATCAAATGACCAACGAGAGGTTGGAAATGAGGAATCAGATGACACAATTTATGGAGGTGATGAACAACATGGCTCAAAGCCAAGAGAGGTTAAGAGCACTGGTAGAGGGGAGAAACCAGGAAGACCATCATCCAGGGATTGCTGGGACAAGCAACAATGAAAGAGTCCAACCTCATACCAATCCCCCAGTCTTTGGACCCCACCAGCATCCAGAGATCAACATCCCTGTCAATGTGCAAGGGACTGCCACAGCAGGTAGAGTACTGCAAGAAGACCCCCAGGAAGATCAGTTCACAGTGATGGGAGCTGGGGAGGAAGCCTATGACAGAAGGCTAGAAGAGATTGCTGAGAAACTAAGGTCTTTGGAGTCCCAGAATTCTTTGGGATTTGATGTCATGGACATGGGTCTAGTGGACGGGGTCAGGATTCCCCATAAATTTAAACCACCATGCTTTGAGAAGTATAACGGGACTTCCTGTCCCCGGACCCATCTACAATCTTTTCTGGGGAGGCTGAAGGCCTATACCATGGACGAAAAGCTATGGATGTTTTATTTCGAGGATAGCTTAACTGGAGCGTCGAGGGAATGGTACTCCCACTTGACAAGAGCAACCATTAGATGCTGGAAGGACCTGGCAGAGGCCTTTATCAGACAGTATCAGTACAACTTAGATATGGCTCCCAACAGGACCCTCCTGATGGGGATGTCACAATCATCCAGGGAAAGTTTCCGAGAGTACGCTCAAAGGTGGAGACAACTTGCTGCTGCTGTCCAGCCACCTATGTCAGAGAGGGAGATGGCTGATATGTTCATGAACACCCTCCAGGGGACTTACATTGACAGGCTAGCTGCCTTCTCATCTACCAGCTTTGCAGATGTAGTCATAGCCGGGGAGAGAATTGAAAGCCTATTGAAGATGGGTAAGATCTCAGACAACGGTGCAAGCTCATCCGGCAACTCAAGAAAGCCTTTTGTAGGCCCAAGAAGAACTGGTGAAACCAATGCTATCCACACCAACAGGGGCAGGCCCCAATATGTTCATAGGTCAGTGGCGGCAGTCACCATTCCCGCTCCAATTCATCCTCAACCGGCTTATCAACCTCAGCAACAAAATTATCAGCAACAAACTCAGTTTCCTCCTCAAAGAAATTACAACAACAACAACACCAACAACAACAATCAGCAGAGACCATTCCAACAGAGGCCCTCTCAGGCCAATAGGGTAATCGATCCGATCCCTATGCCCTATGCCACATTACTGCCACAACTCTTGAAACTCAACCTAGTTGAGCTAAGGACGTTGGCACCTCCGGATCCTAACAGTCTGCCCAGAAATTACGACGCCAGCGCCAGATGTGCCTTTCACTCAAATGCACCTGGTCATAGTACGGAAAAGTGCAGAGCTTTGCACATGAAAGTGCAGGATTTAGTGGATTCCAAGGCTTTAAACTTTGCACCACCACCAAATGTCAACAAAAACCCTATGCCACACCATGGTGGTCCCCGAATCAATGCTATTGAAGAAGACAAGCCGTCTTACTTGATAACCGGTGTGGGTCAGATTCGGACGCCCTTGGTGGAGATTAAAGCTCAACTCTTGGAATGTCAAATTTTCCCAGGATGTGAGCTAGGGTGTGCTTATTGCAACATTTCAGTGAATGGTTGTGATAACCTGAGAGATGGCATAGATGGTCTCATCCATAGTGGCCTGCTCCAAATTACAACATCAATTCCTACCAATCCAGCAATCTCATTAACAACAATTCCAGAGTCTACTACAACTGCAACAACCATTGTTCCAGACAACTCTTCAGCTTCATCAACAAATGTTTCATCTGTCATTTCAACTGACCAGATATCAACGAACATTCCTTCTACAACTTCAGCACCACTTCATTTTGAATCTCCTACAACAACAACACCCATCCTTCCAACAATGTCTCCTACAACATCAACAGCCAACCATGAAGATGTCTCAACAGTTACGATTTATTATGATCCTGAAAATGATTTTGCTTACAACTCACAAAGTGCTACTCCTATCAGAACACCAGTCACAATATATTATGATCCGCAGACTATCGCGGTTCCTTCCACAGCTGCCATCAGTCCAGTCACTGTCACAGTGCCTGGGCCAGTACCTTATGAAAGCAGTAATGCCATCCCTTGGCATTACGACTCTGATCTATACTGCGAAGGACAAAAGATCACTTTTGAATCATCAACTTCTGCACCACAAATAGACAATGTGGGAGGAGGCGGAGGCTTCACTCGAAGCGGACGTCTCTTTGCCCCGCAAATCCAAAGACCCACCGCCGAAGCAGAAGCTGCTGCCAAGGCAAAAGGGAAGAATATGGTGCAAGAAGAACAGGTTGTTAGAGAAGCTTTGAAAACACCTTTTGACCAAGAAGTTGATGAATTCATGAGAATCATCAAGAAAAGTGATTACAAGATAGTGGACCAGCTTCACCAGACGCCTTCCAAGATCTCTATTCTATCATTGCTTATGTGCTCCGAGGCTCATCGGAACGCACTACTCAAAGTCTTGCACGCAGCTTATGTGCCAGAAGAGATCACGGTCAATCAGTTGGAAGCTGTGGTTGGGAATGTTAATGCTAGCAATGGACTAGGATTCACCAACACTGATTTGACTTCGGAAGGCCGCAATCATAACAAGGCTTTGCACATTACCATGGAATGTAAAGGTGCAGTTCTTTCCCATGTGCTGGTAGATACAGGATCATCCCTCAATGTCTTACCCAAAAAGGCCCTTGTGAAGCTGGAATATGAAGGATTGGCATTACGACCCAGTAACTTGGTAGTGAGAGCCTTTGACGGCTCTAAGAGATCAGTCTTGGGAGAAATTGAGTTGCCTGTAACGATTGGCCCACAAACTTTCAAAACGACCTTCTACGTGATGGACATTCAGCCAGCCTACAGCTGTTTGTTGGGTAGACCATGGATTCATGCCGCTGGCGCAGTAACGTCTACCCTTCACCAGAAGTTAAAATTCGAGTGGGAAGGTCAAGTCGTTACTATCTGTGGAGAGGAGGATATATTTTTTAGCCATCTGGCTACTTATAAATATATTGAGATGGATGGGGAGATCCACGAGACGATGAGTCAAGGGTTTGAGGCCCTGAATGTTAATGAAACCACTGCTGTACTTGGGACTTCCATGACGTCCTACCAACAGGCCCGGAAGGTGGTTGAAGAAGGAAACGCTCAAGGCTGGGGCAAACTCTTGCCTGTGGAGAAGAAAGAAGATAGATTTGGGTTGGGTTACAAACCAACTAAACAAGATCAAACAGAGGCTGCTAAGAAGCCCAACTTTGTTAGTGGGGGGATGCTTACCCCCGATGCTGTCAACAACTTGGAAGATGAGTCGGGAGATGAACGCAACCTGGAAAGCTGGATTCGTCCAAAGATCCCGGGGAGCAGTATCTCAAACTGGTCTTCCCAGGAAATTATAAGAGTTACTCCTGCAGAGTAATTATTATTTCCTGTATATTTTAAGCATGCATCAAGTCTTGCATCTTGCCCAAGATGACAAGACTCATTTTGTAATCGGGCCATCTGTAATTTTTGTGCAACAAGATTAATCAATGAAATATCAGACATCTTTTGCAAACAAATCTTTTTTCCTTTCCGCTCACTGTTTTTCCATTTTTTCTTTTTGTACAAAAAATAAATGGCGATGTTTTCAAAATGACAATTTTCATTTCACTTTTCTAAACAAGATTAAAATCAATCACTAAAACGAACAAACTGAACCCTTGCAGAGAGTGCCTTCCAGACAGCACCAACAACAACACGGCTATGACTTCGTATGACTCTGACAATCCGATCAATCAAGCTGATGAAGGGGTTGAAGAAGATTACGAGCTTCCTGAAGAGCTAGCCAGATTGTTAAGACAAGAGGAGAAGGTTATCACTCCTCATCAGGAGGAGGTCGAAACGATTAATCTTGGTACAGTTGAAGATGTGAAAGAAGTGAAAATCGGGGCCGGCTTACAAGACTCAGTGAAGAAACAACTGATTGACCTGCTTCAAGAGTATGTGGATGTGTTTGCTTGGTCTTATCAGGATATGCCAGGGTTGGACACCGACATTGTTATGCACAAGCTGCCTCTGAGAGAAGAATGCCCACCGGTTAAACAGAAGCTGCGCCGTACTCGCCCGGACATGGCAATGAAGATCAAAGAAGAGGTACAAAAGCAGTGGGACGCCGGATTCCTTGCTGTAACTAGCTATCCGCCGTGGGTTGCTAACATTGTGCATGTTCCAAAGAAAGATGGCAAGGTAAGGATGTGTGTTGATTACCGGGATCTGAACAGAGCCAGCCCAAAAGATGATTTCCCATTACCTCACATTGATGTATTGGTTGATAATACGGCTCAGTTCTCGGTATTCTCCTTCATGGACGGATTTTCAGGATACAACCAGATCAAAATGTCACCTGAAGACATGGAGAAGACAACCTTCATCACACCCTGGGGCACGTTCTGTTACAAAGTGATGCCATTCGGATTGAAAAATGCTGGTGCAACATATCAACGGGCTATGGTAACATTATTCCACGATATGATCCATAAAGAAATCGAGTGTTATGTGGATGACATGATTGCCAAGTCCCTCACAGAAGAAGACCACCTGGTGAATCTGCTAAAGCTATTCAAGCGTCTGAGGAAGTACCAACTGAAGCTGAACCCCAACAAATGCACATTCGGGGTGCGATCTGGTAAGCTGCTGGGTTTTATTGTAAGCGAGAAAGGGATTGAAGTTGACCCTGATAAAGTCAAGGCTATTCAAGAAATGCCTTCACCGAAAACTGAGAAAGAAGTTCGAGGTTTTCTAGGTAGATTGAACTACATTTCAAGGTTCATATCTCACCTTACTGCAACCTGTGAACCCTTGTTCAAGCTGTTAAGAAAAGAACAGACGGTCAGGTGGAATGAAGACTGCCAGAAGGCTTTTGACAAGATCAAAGAATACTTGCAAGAGCCTCCGATCCTTATGCCTCCAGTTGAAGGAAGACCTCTGATAATGTACTTGACAGTATTAGAAGAGTCAATGGGGTGTGTGTTGGGCCAGCATGACGAGTCTGGTCGAAAAGAGTATGCAATATACTACCTGAGCAAAAAGTTTACCGACTGTGAACAACGTTATTCACTGCTCGAGAAAACTTGCTGTGCTTTAGCGTGGGCTGCTCGCCGACTGAGACAGTATATGTTGACCCACACCACTTTGCTGATATCCAAGATGGACCCAGTCAAGTACATTTTCGAGAAGCCAGCTCTTACCGGACGGGTTGCGAGATGGCAAATGATTCTCACAGAATATGACATCCAGTACACATCTCAGAAAGCCATCAAGGGCAGTGTATTGTCTGAATATCTTGCTGAGCAACCTATTGATGATTATCAGCCTATGAGATTTGACTTCCCTGATGAAGACATCATGTTCATTAAAGCAAAAGATCATGGAGAGCCTATTCACACTGAAGGGCCTGACCCGAGAGAAGAATGGACCATGATGTTTGATGGGGCTGTTAATATGAATGGTCGTGGTGTTGGTGCAGTACTCATTACACCTAAGGGAGTTCACATGTCTTTCTCGGCGAAACTCACCTTCAACTGCACTAACAACGAAGCTGAATACGAAGCTTGCATTATGGGTCTTGGGGAAGCCATTGACCTCAGGATCAAGACTTTAACTGTATTCGGAGATTCAGCTCTGGTAGTTAATCAAACCAACGACAAATGGTACACCCACCAGGATCATCTGATACCTTACAGGGATTATACAAGGAGGTTATTGACTTTCTTCACAACAGTCAAGCTTGAGTATATCCCTCGGGACGAGAATCAGTTTGCAGATGCTCTGGCTACCATTTCGTCAATGATCAAAGTTCAAGCTGCCAACTTTGTACCGCAGATTTCAGTGTCCAGACTCGACAGACCAGCATATGTATTTGCAGCAGATATTGTCAAAGATGATAAGTCTTGGTTCCATGACATTAAGTGCTTCTTGGAGGATCAAACATACCCACCTGGGGCATCTTCCAATGACAAGAAGACACTAAGAAGGATTGCTGGTAGTTTCTTCCTGAACACTGATGGTTCCCTGTACAAAAGAAACTTTGATATGGTACTCCTCAGATGCGTTGATAGAACAGAAGCGGACTTGTTGATGCACGAAGTGCACGAAGGATCCTTTGGTACCCATGCAGGAGGGCATGCCATGGCTAAAAAACTGCTAAGATCAGGTTATTACTGGATCACAATGGATTCCGACTGTTGCGCCTATGCCAGAAAATGCCATAAATGCCAGATTTATGCGGATAAGGTGCATGTACCTCCCAATCCTTTGAATATAATGTCTTCACCCTGGCCCTTTGCCATGTGGGGCATTGATATGATCGGCAAGATTGAACCGACTGCTTCGAATGGCCACAGATTCATCCTGGTAGCCATTGACTATTTCACCAAGTGGGTTGAAGCAGCCTCATATGCAAATGTTACAAGGCAAGTGGTAGCCAGATTTCTGAAAAGAGATATCATCTGTCGATACGGAGTTCCCGAGCGAATCATTACTGATAATGGTTCTAACTTGAACAACAAAATGATGGCTGAGCTATGCTGGGACTTCAAGATCCAACACCACAATTATTCTCCTTACATGCCAAAGATGAACGACGCTGTTGAGGCAGCTAATAAGAATATCAAGAAGATTGTGCAGAAGATGGTAGTCACCTACAAAGACTGGCATGAGATGCTGCCATTTGCCTTGCATGGGTACCGCACGTCAATCAGAACATCCACTGGGGCAACACCGTATCAGCTTGTGTATGGTGTGGAAGCAGTCCTACCTGTTGAAGTCGAATTACCCTCTCTGAGGGTGTTGATGGATGTTAAGCTGAACGAAGCAGAATGGGTCCGGTCCCAATACGAACAACTGAGTCTGATTGAAGAGAAAAGATTGGCGGCAATCTGCCATGGGCAGTTGTATCAGAAAAGAATGAAGAGAGCCTTCGATCAGAAAGTCAGGCACCGAGAGTACCAAGTGGGAGATCTTGTGTTGAAAAGAATCCTCCCTCCTCACACAGACCACAGGGGCAAGTGGACTCCGAATTATGAAGGACCATTCGTGGTAAAGGAAGTTTTCTCTGGTGGAGCACTGATGCTCAGCACCATGGATGGTGAAGATTTCCCGTCCCCTGTGAATTCGGATGCAGTTAAAAAATACTTCGCATAAAAATGACCCGCTGGACACAAAAACAGAATGTAAGTCCAGGCAAAAATAGGGCATCCCGGCGAGTCAAAAACAGAATAAAAGACTCGGGCAACAATAAGGGAAAATAAACAAAAAAATTGTACACCCGCTGAGTTGAAAAGCCGCATTGGACAACTCAGGCAAAAATGGGTATCCCGATGGATTGAAAACCCGAAAGGGCGATCCATGCAAAATAAGGGAATAAGCGAACAACTGCACTCTGAATTCGTCTGTGTCACCTACAACTTGGTAAGCTTCGAAAGGATCAGGCTTCTGTCAGAACCAGCCTTCTTCAGAAAGCAAGACGAGAAGAGCGTCAATAGTCATACGAGTCATAGCAGGAGGAAGCTCCTTCAAAGCGTCGTCAACATTGCCAGCATTTTGTTTCTCAATTTGTAACAATCTCCTCATTTCAGGAGATATGTTTCCTTGACTGTATCTTGCCAATTCAGGGCACATGAATTAATAAAATCAGATTTTTCAGTCATGTTTCGTCTTGTACATTTTTGTTTGCAAATAATGTCTGATGTCTTAAGAAAAACTGATTGCATGAATACAGATGTTATCTTTAAAAATAAAGAAAATAAAACACGTGCTTGCAGGGAATATACTTACTCTCAGAAGTGCATAACTCCTATGACGAAATCCGGTAAGGGATACCTCAGGATTACTTGTGCGTTTCTCTGTCTTTTCAGGATTGCAGGTATTCAAAATCGCAGCATGGGGCATGGAAGCTTCATCCCAGCAAGCTGACAAATCAACACTCACTCAGCCTAGCATTCCAAGTACTTTCTCCCCAGCTGAGTTGCCACTTGTTGCTTCTCCCAGCTGAGTTGCCAATCATTCTTCCTCAGTCAAGTACAAAATCCAGGGAATCATCTCCCCACAGAGTTCCAGCCTCTATCCAAAAGAGCAACGCACGAAGGAGTCACAACAGAGTGAAGAAAGCTTCTACAAACCCCCAGCTGGGTCCCCCATTACAGGAATAGGTCTATCATTGACCCATTGCCCCAAGCAGAATCTTTTCATTAAATCTACCAACGATCTCATCCCCAGCTGGGATGATTACTCCGAACAGATCAGCCAGAGGTCTTCACAGCAATGGGATCCGAATCCCGGTTTGGTATCTTTGTAATCATAGCATTCGCATCATATTCACCAAACAAAGCGTAGCATTCCGTCTTAAATACGGAGCATTACGGCAAAAATCAAACATGTTGCATAATCATAAGTCATGGTCCGAATTAAACACTTGTGAATATTATCAACTCATCAACAAAATGCAGAAAACTTTCCCCCCAGAGTCCCCAGCAAAAGCAGTTGCCTCACATTCACAAACACCAGTATATACTCCCTTTGACACCCGTCCGTGTCACATCCCCAGCAGAAAGCCAAAGACATTCTCTTTGCACCCACATGTACTTATATATATACATTTCCTTGACATTCGTCCATGTCATCTTCCCAACACAGTAACCTAAACACTTTGTATATCAGATACTTGTTTATACTACTCTTCTCCTTTTTGACACTCATCCATGTCACTCTCCCCAGCGAATTAAACACTCATCTATACACTATTCACTCTTATACAGATACTCGTCCGTATCCTATATACACCACTTACATCCCCGCAGATTCGACACTAGTCCGTGTTCTTTGTTAACCTGTTGGTACACGTCCGTACCATCATCTCAGAACATGCGTCAAGCGTTTGTTTCTACATGATACTCTTCCGTATCATAGTCTTAAGGATGCTCGTCCGCATCTTTAATCCATACACTGTGTCTTCTTGAATATAGATACCCGTCCGTGTCTACTATTCCCCTTAAGAGTCCCCTCAGATTCAACACTCGCCCGTGTTCCTTGTTAACCCGTTGATACTCGTCCGTATCATCATCTCTGAACATGTGTCAGTACTTGTTTCTACCTGATACTCGTCCGTATCATAGTCTTGAGGATGCTCGTCCGCATCTTTAATCTATACACAACACCTAAACACTTATACCTTTCATTTCCTGAATGTAAACACTCGTCCGTGTTTACTATTTCCCAGTAAAAACAATTTTCTTTTTATCTGACATTCGTCCTATGTCATGATAAACCCTGAGAGCAGCCGTACCCTGCTAGGTGGTCGTCCTCCACCTCTTGATGGTCGTCCTCCATCGTGCTCGTCCGATGGCCGTCCCCATCGTCGACTCTTCTATCCGACATTCGTCCTACGTCGTGGTATTTAGCAGCCGTCCCCTGCTAGGTGGTCGTCCTCCACCTCTTGATGATCGTCCTTCATCATTTTATCCAAAGGCCGTCCCCATTGTTGATTTTGGTTATCTGACATTCGTCCTATGTCATGATAAACCTTGAGAGCAGCCGTCCCCTGCTAGGTGGTCGTCCTCCACCTCTTGATGGTCGTCCTCCATCATGCTCATCCGATGGCCTTCCCCATCGTTGACCTTGTATCCGGCATTCGTCCTATGTCGCGATATTTTCAGCAGCCGTACCCTGCCAGGTGGTCGTCCTCCACCTTAGATGACCGTCCCTCATCTTAACCCTTACAGAGCAGCCGTCCCCTGCTAGGTGATCGTCCTTCGCCTTTGATGATCGTACCTCATCATCTGTTTATTTCATTTATTCTTTAACCCGATGGCCGTCCCCGTCGTGGTCCCTTTTCTTTTTTAGCCCGATGGCCGTCCCCATCGTTGGTTGCTTTGCTTTATGAACTTGATGGTCGTCCCCATCATCTTTCATCCATCCCCAGAGAATCTTACAGCTTTACTTGATGGCCGTCCCCATCATGATATCTTTTGTCCCCAGCATGTCGGCCGTCCCCGTCATCGCTTTATTCCCCGCACTTTTCCAGCATGTCGGCCGTCCCCGTCATTGCTTTTTACCCAGCAGTCGTCCTCTGCTCGACGGTCGTCCTCCGTCGCCCATACTTTACAATATACTTTATTTTCTTTTACAATCTATATCCCTTTTCTTCTTCATTCTGTGAGTGCAAATTTTGGACTGTCTTTGGTATTCAACCACAAGTTATCTGGTTTGCCTGATAAGCCGTCACTTACATCCTGCACAGCTAACTCATGTTTGAATAGGGGCAGCTGTAAACACCCCAAATTTGCCCTCACCCATTCACACCATGGCTTGTGATCATTTCATATGCATAAACTCAATCATACCATCTCATATCCCATTTTTGATTCACTGCATAGATGCACAGTCATTTGCATCTAGGGTTTGTGATCTGAGCTACCCAAGAGCTTCTTGAGCCACTCCAAAGGACATCAATCACTTCAAAGGGGTCCATGTGTGTTCAAGTATCATATTATATCCTCTCAAAGTCAAGAATGCCAAAGAATCACAAGAACTGGGATTGGTGTGGAAGAAGAGCCAGGCTTGACTGCACAGTTGACCTGAAATTAGGGTTTTGGTTTCAGAGGCCATAACTCCAATTTTTTTGGCCATTCTTGTTTCTATTGGTCTCTATATGGTATAGGGAGTATGCATATCAATTTTCATGAAGAAATTCCATGGGGAAGTCATCTGATCAAGAGTTGACTTTTCAGACAAGTCAGTGCAAAATCAGGGCATCTGAGGCCCCCAATGACCCAACCAAGGGGTGATCTTCATCATTCTGAATGTATATGATCTTTATTTGATCATGGAAGAAGTTTGAAGTTCACAAAATTCAAGGATTACAAGTTTTTGCAAAGTTGACTTTTTGAGGCAAGTTTGACTTTTAAGGAATTTGTCATTTTAGGCAACTTTTCAATCCTTACTTTTTGATCCAAAAATGCTTCAAATGGAAAAACTTTGGTCATGAAAGTTGTAGAATAGATCTTTCCCTTTTCAAAAAGTACAAGAACATGACCTAATTCATTTTGGATCAAAAGTTATGGTTTGTCAAAGTTGGCAAAAATCACTAAAATTCAAGTTAGGCACCAAATGGAAAACTTGCAAATTCATGTACCAGGCATTCTATTGACTTCAAAATGGCTTTAAAACTTCATCACATGATCATACATAATCTAAAAAAACAGAATTGGCCCAAGGGATTTTGCATTGTTTGCTTTGGTTTTCAAAGATCCTTAAGTCATTTTCCATTACAAGTGCAAAAGATGGATTTTTGGCAAAGTCATTCTCCAAAGAGCTATGTGATTACCAACTGATTTCTATGCATTGCCATGACTAAAAGAAGTTCCATGCTACAAAATTCAGCAAGAAGTGTCCCATGTATATGGCACAAAATCATGAGAAAACACCAAGTGGGCGAGTTGCAAAAGCTAGCATAGTTCATGATCCATATGTTGCAGTCAGCTACAAGCAATCTAAGGGTCATCCTTAACCCAAGCTGAAGCAAGACATGACCTCAAACTGCTGCTGCCATAGCCCATGCTGCAAGTACAAGCCAACTTGACTTTTTGGCCAAAACTCCCATACTCATGGAACAGTAAGCAGCCACCCCTACTGACCTGCTCCACAGGCTATTCACACATTGTGGGAATGTTATAGCACAGCATTGGCCCTTGAAGCAAGCCAGAACACAACCCTCACAAAAACTTTCAAAAAGCTTCCCTTCTTCGAATCTCATTTTCCAGCCATCAAACATCCAATTTCTCTTCACCAACAAATCAAACACACTAAAAGGAACCAGAATCAACCATTGGTAGAGCTTGAAACATCACACACACATACCTTATTTTCTGATACACCAGAACTGGACCTCTCAAAATAGCTTGTTTAAGCTCCATCCAAGCTTGCCATTAGCACCAGGGGAACCTTTGGAGTGAGTCTGCATCAAAGAACAGCCCAGAAAGCCTAGAATCAGAAGCTTCCACCTCAGGTATGGCCATGAACTTTTTCTCTCAGAGCTTGCATTTTATGTTATAATTTGATTGTGTATGTCTTTCTGATCATGGGGATGTGCTTAGAATCGAAAATGAGTGAGAAATGAGGATTTACCAAGGCTCTGAAATTTTTCCCGTGAATCTTGTTGGCTTCGATTCTCTTTGTTTGTGCATGATAAATTTAGTTTGAGGGGTGATTTGAATGGGGTTTGGGTAGAGGAACATTTCCCTGCTTTTAATTTGATGAATGGTAGCCTGAATCATGATCTAGGGTTTTCAACCCGCCGGAGAAGATGACCGGAGCTTCCCTCCGGTCACCTGAAAATGCTTAACCCTAATCCCAGTCATTAATGGCATTTGAATCTCATGCGTTGGATCATCTGACTTGGGTTGACTTGGCGCGTGTATGTGTGGTCCAGATGGGTCCATTTTGCCCTAATCACCATTAACCTAATTAATCCATTTAATTAATTCGTAAAACTTGATTTAAGCCAGAGTCAATCCAAGCCATTCATTAGCGCGCCAGTCAACCATTTCCTTTCAGCTTTGAATCTGGATCATTGTGTCGCTCCCGATAAATTTGCATCCCGGTACAAGCGCGAACGGTCGGTGAGAGGGACAATGAGAACACACAGCCGTGAACTCACTGGAGATGAATAGAGTCGCCAGCTAGGCATTTTTATCCCGGAGGAAAGGCAATGCTGCATAGACCTGGAAAGATATGGATAAGACGGTTGCGAACCAGAGAGACTGAGAAAGGGGGTTGGTTACAACCTGGGAAGGTATTAGCACCCAGATTGTCCGTCGTACTCGACGGGATCCACGCTTAAAAGATTTGTGTTTTAAAGGGGTAGTGTCAGTGCAATTTGTGTATAAAGTAACTGGAAAAGAATGTACAGGTGTCAGTGTAAAAGAAGTGTGAAGTGTAATATGTACAGTGTCAGTGTAAGAACAAGAATGAAATGCTCATGATAATGAGGCTTAAATAATAATGCTGGAAGGAGGGGGAATATACAGAGACTTTTGTTCGATAACTGTTAAGTTATGCCTACGTATGCTCTCGTGCAATGAGGAATTCAGAACACCGTAGTTCGACCCAAAGAGACTGAAAGATGAATTGACTTGTGAACTGCTTACTTGCCTATGCTCAAGTGTATGATCTGTCTGGCACAGATGCAAACTGTCTTGCATTAGACGGAAGAAGCAAGTTCTCGGTTGTGAGTGAATGAGATGAGAAAAGAATCCCGAAGGAGACGATTATTGTTTGTTTTTGAGTTTTCAGTCTTTTATTGCTTTTGGAAGTTTGTCATAAGTTAATGATCTTAAGTCTAAACCAATGGATTTAGTAAACTCATCACATCTTCCCTCTGATTAGGGGTAATGAGAATACCTTAAGTGTGAAGTCAGCATCTCACACTTAATCACCATGGTGTAGGATTAAGATCATTAACCTACTTGTGATTATTTAGATGTTTTTGGTGTTTTTGTTTAGTGTTAAGTAATGAGGTTAAGCCATAATCAAAGATTAAACAGACTCATTACACCATCCTAATAGAAGGATAATAGATGAGAATGTTTAAGCTGAGGAAAGCTCCTCAACTTAATCCATGATTAGGGATTAAACTCATGACATAACAAGCCTTTGATTAAGTGGATTTTATTTAATGATATGATGATGAAGTGAATTTTATGATTTGTAAGACAACTTGAGGGGGACTTGTCCATTAACACTAGGGTTAGTCCTTCTTAACCAATTAAGGAAGAATTAGAACCCTAATGCAAGGCCCAAGTTACAAGTGTGATGTCTTAATGATTATTAAGTGAATTGATTAAGGGGTTTAAACACATTAAGGGTTTAACACTTAGGATTAAAGTTATACACTCCATCCTAATAGAAGGATGCAGGCATAAGCTTAATCACAAAGCCTTAAAGCCTTTAGGGTTTAGTCCCTGATTATGAGGTGAGGAGAGATGACTCAAGAGAGACACAAAGGTAAAACTAAGAGGGGAGGCTAATCAAAACCCTAATCATTGTCATGCTTGGTTGTTCCTAAGGTTTGTGAGGTTTTCAAGAGAAGTCTTCAATGGAACCACCAGGAAGCAGATGAAAGGATCAAGAGAAGCAAAGTAACTTGCTTCATTCAAGAAGTCAAGTCACTTGAAGAAAGAAAGTAAGAAGAAGAAGAATGAGCAAGCTCAATCTCAAACACAAACATAAATGCAGCAAGGATGCATGAAAAGAGAGGAAGAGAAGTTATGAGAAGTGAAGGCAAATTCACTTCTCAAAGCCACTTACCACCTGAAAGGTTAGAAAAGAAATGCAATGCAATGCAAAATGGGATGAGATGACATGATGAGAAACAAAACCAGAAGCATATATGAGATGATAATGATGCTATGAGATGCTACAAACATGAAACAACACATGGGGATGATCATACAAGTTCATGGATGCAAATGAAGCAAGTTAAGAAGCATGGACATACAGGAAAAGTTATGAAGTGCACATGGCATACAACAAGACAAATACATGATGCAAAGATCAAACATGCTTTCAATATGTCTTATGATGTTAAATGAATCAAATGGAGGCATGGAATGTCATGGCAAGTCATGTTATGCAAGAGAATGCAAGATGGATGCAAATATACAAACACAAATAACACATAACACCCCCGATAAACACAAATCAATCAAGCGCTAGGAGGAACCCACAAAAAGAACCAGAAGCCCTGGCTACAGTATAAGGGATCCCCAGCAGAGTCTCCAAGCTGTCGCTCCCGATAAATTTGCATCCCGGTACAAGCGCGAACGGTCGGCGAGAGGGACAATGAGAACACACAGCCGTGAACTCACTGGAGATGAATAGAGTCGCCAGCTAGGCATTTTTATCCCGGAGGAAAGGCAATGCTGCATAGACCTGGAAAGATATGGATAAGACGGTTGCGAACCAGAGAGACTGAGAAAGGGGGTTGGTTACAACCTGGGAAGGTATTAGCACCCAGATTGTCCGTCGTACTCGACGGGATCCACGCTTAAAAGATTTGTGTTTTAAAGGGGTAGTGTCAGTGCAATTTGTGTATAAAGTAACTGGAAAAGAATGTACAGGTGTCAGTGTAAAAGAAGTGTGAAGTGTAATATGTACAGTGTCAGTGTAAGAACAAGAATGAAATGCTCATGATAATGAGGCTTAAATAATAATGCTGGAAGGAGGGGGAATATACAGAGACTTTTGTTCGATAACTGTTAAGTTATGCCTACGTATGCTCTCGTGCAATGAGGAAGTCAGAACACCGTAGTTCGACCCAAAGAGACTGAAAGATGAATTGACTTGTGAACTGCTTACTTGCCTATGCTCAAGTGTATGATCTGTCTGGCACAGATGCAAACTGTCTTGCATTAGACGGAAGAAGCAAGTTCTCGGTTGTGAGTGAATGAGATGAGAAAAGAATCCCGAAGGAGACGATTATTGTTTGTTTTTGAGTTTTCAGTCTTTTATTGCTTTTGGAAGTTTGTCATAAGTTAATGATCTTAAGTCTAAACCAATGGATTTAGTAAACTCATCACATCTTCCCTCTGATTAGGGGTAATGAGAATACCTTAAGTGTGAAGTCAGCATCTCACACTTAATCACCATGGTGTAGGATTAAGATCATTAACCTACTTGTGATTATTTAGATGTTTTTGGTGTTTTTGTTTAGTGTTAAGTAATGAGGTTAAGCCATAATCAAAGATTAAACAGACTCATTACACCATCCTAATAGAAGGATAATAGATGAGAATGTTTAAGCTGAGGAAAGCTCCTCAACTTAATCCATGATTAGGGATTAAACTCATGACATAACAAGCCTTTGATTAAGTGGATTTTATTTAATGATATGATGATGAAGTGAATTTTATGATTTGTAAGACAACTTGAGGGGGACTTGTCCATTAACACTAGGGTTAGTCCTTCTTAACCAATTAAGGAAGAATTAGAACCCTAATGCAAGGCCCAAGTTACAAGTGTGATGTATTAATGATTATTAAGTGAATTGATTAAGGGTTTTAAACACATTAAGGGTTTAACACTTAGGATTAAAGTTATACACTCCATCCTAATAGAAGGATGCAGGCATAAGCTTAATCACAAAGCCTTAAAGCCTTTAGGGTTTAGTCCCTGATTATGAGGTGAGGAGAGATGACTCAAGAGAGACACAAAGGTAAAACTAAGAGGGGAGGCTAATCAAAACCCTAATCATTGTCATGCTTGGTTGTTCCTAAGGTTTGTGAGGTTTTCAAGAGAAGTCTTCAATGGAACCACCAGGAAGCATATGAAAGGATCAAGAGAAGCAAAGTAACTTGCTTCATTCAAGAAGTCAAGTCACTTGAAGAAAGAAAGTAAGAAGAAGAAGAATGAGCAAGCTCAATCTCAAACACAAACATAAATGCAGCAAGGATGCATGATAAGAGAGGAAGAGAAGTTATGAGAAGTGAAGGCAAATTCACTTCTCAAAGCCACTTACCACCTGAAAGGTTAGAAAAGAAATGCAATGCAATGCAAAATGGGATGAGATGACATGATGAGAAACAAAACCAGAAGCATATATGAGATGATAATGATGCTATGAGATGCTACAAACATGAAACAACACATGGGGATGATCATACAAGTTCATGGATGCAAATGAAGCAAGTTAAGAAGCATGGACATACAGGAAAAGTTATGAAGTGCACATGGCATACAACAAGACAAATACATGATGCAAAGATCAAACATGCTTTCAATATGTCTTATGATGTTAAATGAATCAAATGGAGGCATGGAATGTCATGGCAAGTCATGTTATGCAAGAGAATGCAAGATGGATGCATATGAAAGTCCAAATTAGGGTTTATGAACCATACATCAAACAAAAATCAAAATCAGAAGCAAACCCTAAGATAAAAAATTGAAAATGCCACTCAAAGGACCCCTAATCCTATACTAAACCAATGCCCAAAGGGGAGGTCTCAACTCCTAACCAAATTCAAGTTATGATTTTTACAAGTTTGCTAGGGTTTTAGGGTTTCCAAACAAAAGAAATGCCAAACAAATTGAAAATGAAAGATCAAATCATGGCCATTTAAACTCAAAAACTACATGCTAAACACAATGCAATGCAAGAAGAATCAATGTCCAACTCCTCATGGATAGGCAGTAATGATTTTTTGAACTTTGGATCAAAATAATGCACAAAAATGATTTTAATTCAATGAGAAATTCTTAAAAAGCATCAAGATCAAAAAAATAAATTTGGTTTGAAGGTTGGACAATGTTTCTAAATGTCTTAGAACATTTCATGAATTTTTTGGTGATTTTTAAATACCTAAAAGTATTTTTAATAAATTAATTTTCATTAATCAATTAAAAATAAACTTTTAAATATTTAAAAATATTTTTTAAATGCAAAAAATAAAAATAAAAATATTTTTGTGTTTTAAAAATTAGTGAAACTCTTGAGAAAAAGTTTCATAATTTTTAAAACATTTTTGCTATTTTTAATAAATTATGCAAAACAAATGAAATAAATATGAAAATAAATGAATTTAAACTGAAATAAGTAAAAGTCAACAGATCCAACGCGTGAGATTTAAAATGGCCAGGGCGGGAATTGACTGCGCGCGGGTTTGGACGGTCCACATTCAAATTGGCCTAATTAATGCTTATGCCCTAATCCTGCCGTTAATCACTTTCAGATGACCGGAACAGTGTTCCGGTCATCTTCTCCGTTCACCCCAAAACCTAATCTCACTCCATACGCATCTAAAATGAATTCTAAAAACAAAGGAATGATCCCCACTCACTCACGAACCAAAACCCCCAATCAAAACATGTTTATCATTCCAGAAATGGCTGAATCGAAACAAACAAAAACTAGGGCGAAAAGTTTCAGAGACTGATTACACTCTCATCTCTCCACCATTTTCAAAACTAAGGACATATACATGATCAGGGAAGCATGAACAACAAATTAAGAACTTAAAAAATGATTTCTGGAAAAAGTGTTCTTGAGCTACCTGAGTTTCGAAGTTTTCAATCCTGCAACTTTCTGACCTCCCCTCTTGATGTAATCCAACCCACTTGATCCTCTGATGATGCTTGAATGCTTAGAAGGAGTTTAGGTTGGCTGGTTGAGGAGTTTGAACAGCTTCTGCTCAAACTCAGGTGAAAATGGTGATGGTGATTCAGGCAGTTTCAGGCAAAGGTGAGTGGTTCTTTGTGGTCAGGGTGATGTTTTGAAAAGGTTTGTGAAGTTTGTTCAAGTGTTTGTGGCCTGTGGAAGATGTTTCGAAGGAAACTGCAGGTTGGAGTGAAAATGGAGAAACAATGTTCTTGCTGGATTCAGGCTTGTGTCTTGTTGGTTTAGGCTCAATGAAGCATGGTGAGATGATTAGTGAAACTTGTTTGAATGTTTGTGAGCTATGGAGACAGATTCGAAGAGAAATGCCAAAATTGGGTGAGTTTGTGTATGCTGTGCTAGGGCTTGCTTCAGGCTTGCTTCATGTATGAAATGGCTAGCATTTTCTTTGCATAAAAGACTCCTATTGGTCAGATGATGTGACCTGGCCTGCTGTGATTGGGATGTTCACTTTTGCAAAAAGTCCACTTTGTTGTAAGGAGGGCATGGGCTAAGTTCTAGCTTGGTACAAGAGGCATGGGCTGTGCAGCAAGGTGTGTGTGGAAGGCTAGCATGGTTCAGCATCCAATGTAGCAAGTGGTAGGAGGTGTCATGATGGTTTTGCAACTTGATCAACTTTGGTTCACATGTGACTATCTTGCCATACAAGCCATGAAACATGAGAATCTTTGGTTCAAATCTGATTTTTAGGCCATATGTAATGTTTGTGCGTTGGTTTGATGTGAACTAGAAGTCACAAATGGCCTTGATACATGATTTTGCAAATTTTCCAATTGGTGCATATCTTGAAAATTAGTGATTTTTGCCAACTTTGTCACACCATAACTTTTGATCCAAAATGAATTAGGTCATGTTCTTGTACTTTTTGAAAAGGGAAAAATGTATTCTACAACTTTCATGACCAAAGTTTTTCCATTTGAAGCAATTTTGGATCAAAAAGCAAGGCTTGAAAAATGGCATAAAATGACATATTCTTGAAAAGTCAACCATGCCCTAAAAAGTCAACTTTGCAAAAACTTCAAATTCTTGAATTTTGTGAACTTCAACCTTCTTCCATGATCAAATAAAGATCATATACACTCAAAATGATGAAGATCACCCCTTGGTTGGGTCATTGGGGGCCTCAGATGCCCTGATTTTGCACTGACTTGTCTGAAAAGTCAACTCTTGATCAGATGACTTCCCCATGGAATTTCTTCATGAAAATTGATATGCATACTCCCTATACCATATAGAGACCAATGGAAACAAGAATGACCAAAAAAAATTGGAGTTATGGCCTCTGAAACCAAAACCCTAATTTTAGGTCAACTGTGCAGTCAAACTTGGCTCTGCATCCATACCAATCCCAGTTCTTGTGATTCTTTGGCATTCTTGACTTTGGGAGGATGTAATATGATATAAGAACACACATGGATCTCTTTGAAGTGATTAGTGGCCTTTGGGTGGCTCAAGAAGCTCCTGGATTGCTCAGATCACAAACCCTAGATGCAGATGACTTAAAACCTATGCAGTGAATCAAAAATGTGATATGAGATGATATGATTGTGTTTATGCATATGAAATGATCACAAGCCATGGTGTGAATGGGTGAGGGCAAATTTGGGGTGTTTACAGCTGACCCTATTCAAACATGAGTTAGCTGTGCAGGATGTAAGCGACGGCTTAACAGGCAAACAAGATAACTTGTGGTTGAATACCAAAGACAGTCCAAAATTTGCACTCACAGAATGAAGAAGAAAAGGGATATAGATTGTAAAAGAAAATAAAGTATATTGTAAAGTGTGGGCGACGGAGGACGACCGTCGAGCAGAGGACGACTGCTGGGTAAATAGCAATGACGGGGGCGGCCGACATGCTGGGGATAAAAGGTAGAGCCAAGACGGGGACGGCCGACTAGCTGGGAAACATAAGATTCATGATGGGGACGGCCATCAAGATAAAGTTGTAAAATTCTCCGGGAGTTAATGAAACATGACGGGGACGGCCATCAAGCTCATAAAGTAAAGTAACCAACGATGGGGACGGCCATCGGGCTAAAAAAGGAAAAGGGACCACGACGGGGACGGCCTATCGGGTTAAAGAATAAATGAAATAAACAGATGATGAGGTACGATCATCAAAGGTGAAGGACGATCACCTAGCAGGGGACGGCTGCTCTGTTGGGGAATAAAGGAATTATGATGGGGACGGCCATCAAAGGTGGAGGACGACCACCTGGCAGGGTACGGCTGCCGGAAATATCAACGATGGGGACGGCCATCGGATGAGCATGATGGAGGACGACCATCAAGAGGTGGAGGACGACCACCTAGCAGGGGACGGCTGCTCTCGAGGTTTATCATGACATAGGACGAATGTCAGTTAACCAAAATCAACAGTGGGGACGACCATTGGATAAAAATGATGAAGGACGATCATCAAAAGGTGGAGGACGACCACCTAGCAGGGGACGGCTGCTACATATCAACGATGGGGACGGCCATCGGATGAGCATGATGGAGGACGACCATCAAGAGGTGAAGGACGACCGCCTAGCAGGGTACGGCTGCTCTCCGGGTTTATCATGACATAGGACGAGTGTCAGATAAGAAGGAAAATTTTCCTTGTTGGCGATCTACTGGGGAATAGTAAACACGGACGAGTGTTCACATCCAAGAAACAAAAGGTATAAGTGTTTGGTATTTGTGTATAGATTAAAGATGCGGACGAGCATCCTTAAGACTATGATACGGACGAGTATCGGATAGAAACAAATACTGACACATGTTCAGAGATGATGATACGGACGAGTATCAACTGGTTAACAGAGAACACGGACGAGTGTTGAATCTGAGAGGACTCTTCTGGGGAATAGTAGACACAAGCGAGTATCTATATTCAAGAAGACAAAAGTTTTTGACATGGTGTATGGATTAAAGATGCGGACGAGCATCCTTAAGACTATGATACGGACGAGTATCATGTAGAAACAAACGCTTGACGCATGCTCTGAGATGATGATACGGACGAGTACCAACTGGTTAACAAAGAACACGGACGAGTGTTGACTCTGAGGGGATATGAAATGGTATATACAAGATACGGACGAGTATCTGTTATGAGTGTAACATGAGTAGTAAGGATGAGCATTGTATAGATGAGTATCTATCTGCTGGGGAGGGTGACACGGACGAGTGTCAAGAGAGAAAAGTATAATAATATCAACAAGTATATGGGTTGTAAAAGTGACTGCGCTGGGGATATGACACGGACGGGTGTCAAGAAAAAGTATATACAAGTATAGGTGAGTGCAAAGATGACGTCTTTGGCTTTCCGCTGGGGATATGACACGGACGGGTGTCGGGAAGTTTCTGTAATACGGGTGGTTTTGTTTGTGAAGAGTGTTCGGGCGACTTTACTGGGGAGTGATGACACGGACGGGTGCCAAAAGGAGTATATACTGGTGTTTGTGAATTGTGAAGCAGCTGCTTTTGCTGGGGACTCTGGTGGGGATTTTTTGTATATTGTTGATGAACGGTCATTATTCACAAGTGTTCGATTCACAACATGGCTTATGATTATGCTATGTGTTTGATTTTTGCCGTAATGCTCCGTATTAGACGGAATGCTACGCTTTGTGGGTGATTATGATGCAAATGCCATGATTATGCAAAGAGGTACAGATCCGGGACTTGGATCCCGTTGCTGCGAAGATCTCTGGTCGATCTGTTTGAAGTGGACATCCCAGCTGGGGATGAGATCATTGATAGATCTGGTGAGATGTATTTGCTTGGGGATCTAGGTCACTGATTGACATATCCTTGGAATATAGGACCCAGCTGGGGTTTGTAGAAGCCTTCTGTACTCTGTTGTGACTCCTTCATGCGTTGCTCTTCTGAATAGAGGCTGAGGATTCTGTGGGGAGATGGTTCCTTGAATTTCTGCATTCTGCTGAGGAAGAATCAACAGCTCGGCTGGTGGTAGTAGCAAGTGGCAGCTCACTGGGGAAAATTGTTAGCAACTCAGCTGGGGAGAAAACACCTCTGGTGCCAAGAGTGAGTGTTGATTTGCCAGCTTGCTGGGGTGTAACTTGCATGCCCCAAGTTGCGTTCTGGATACCTGCAATCCTGCAAAGATAAGGAAACGCACAAATGGTCCCGAGGTATCCTTTACTGGATTCCGTCATAGGAGTTAAGCAATTTCGAGAGTAAGTATATTCCCTGCCAGCATGTGTTTTTATTATTTTTTAGAGAAAAGCATTTGTACTCATGCAATTAGTTTTTTAGAGACATCAGACATTCTTTGCAAATAAAGATGTACAAGACGAAACATGACTGAAAAATCTGATTTTATTAATTCACGTGCCCTGAATTGGCAAGATACAGTCAAAGAAACACATCTCCTAAAATGAGGAGATTGTTACAGATTGAGAAACAAAGTGCTGGCAATGTTGATGACGCTTTAAGGAGCTTCCCCTTTACTATGACTCGTATGACTTTTGACGTTCTTCTCATCTGGCTTTCTGAAGAATGTCGATTCTGATTGAAGCTTGATCCTTTCGAGGCTTACCAAGTTGTAGGTGATACAGACGAATTCAGAATGCAGTCGTTCGCTTATTCCCTTATTTTGCATGGATCGCCCTTTCGGGTTTTCAATCCATCGGGATACCCATTTTTGCCTGAGCTGTCCAATGCGGCTTTTCAACTCAGCGGGTGTACATTTGTTGTTCATTTTCCCTTACTTTTGCCCGAGTCTTTTATTCTGTTTTTGACTCGCCGGGATGCCCTATTTTTGCCTGGACTTACATTCTGTTTTTATGTCCAGCGGGTCATTTTATGCGAAGTATCTTTTAACTGCATCTGAATTCACAGGGGATGGGAAATCTTCACCATCCATGGTGCTGAGCATCAGTGCTCCACCGGAAAAAACTTTCTTTACCACAAATGGTCCTTCATAATTTGGAGTGCATTTTCCCCTGTGGTCTGTATGAGGAGGAAGGATTCTCTTCAGCACAAGATCTCCTACTTGGTATTCTCGGTGCCTGACTTTCTGATCGAAGGCTTTCTTCATTCTCTTCTGATATAACTGCCCGTGACAGATTGCAGCCAATCTTTTCTCTTCGATCAGACTCAGTTGTTCGTATCGGGCCCGAACCCAATCTGCTTCACTCAGTTTAACATCCATCAATACCCGGAGGGAGGGTAATTCAACTTCAACAGGTAGGACTGCTTCCATACCATACACAAGCTGATACGGTGTTGCCCCAGTGGATGTCCTGATTGACGTGCGGTACCCATGCAAGGCAAACGGTAGCATTTCATGCCAGTCTTTGTAAGTGACTACCATCTTCTGCACAATCTTCTTGATATTTTTATTTGCTGCCTCAACAGCGCCATTCATCTTTGGCCTGTAAGGAGAAGAATTGTGATGTTGGATATTGAAGTCCCGACACAGCTCTGCCATCATTTTGTTGTTCAAGTTGGAACCATTATCAGTAATGATTCGCTCGGGAACTCCGTATCGACAGATGATATCTCTCTTCAGAAATCTGGCTACCACTTGTCTTGTGACATTTGCATAAGACGCTGCTTCGACCCACTTGGTGAAATAGTCAATGGCAACCAGGATGAATCTGTGGCCATTCGAAGCGGTCGGTTCAATCTTGCCAATCATGTCGATGCCCCACATAGGAAAAGGCCAGGGTGAAGACATCACATTCAAAGGATTGGGAGGCACATGCACCTTATCCGCATAAATCTGGCATTTATGGCATTTTCTGGCGTAGGCGCAACAGTCTGCATCCATTGTGATCCAGTAATAACCTGATCTTAACAACTTCTTAGCCATGGCATGCCCTCCAGTATGGGTACCAAAGGATCCTTCGTGCACTTCATGCATCAACAAGTCTGCTTCTGTCTTATCAACACATCTGAGGAGTACCATATCAAAGTTCCTTTTGTATAAAGACCCATCAGTGTTCAGAAAGAAACTACCAGCAAGCCTTCTCAAAGTCTTCTTATCATTGGAAGATGCCCCAGGTGGGTATGCTTGATCCTCCAAGAAGCATTTAATGTCATGGAACCAAGGCTTATCATCTTTGACAACTTCTGCTGCGAGCACATATGTGTAAACACCCCAAATTTGCCCTCACCCATTTCACCATGGCTTGTGATCATTCTCATATGCATAAACACAATCATATCACCTCATATCTCACTTTTGATTCACTGCATAGTTTCTAAGTCATCTGCACCTAGGGTTTATGATCTGAGCAATCTCAGGGCTTCTTGAGCCACTCCAAAGGCAACCAATCACTTCAAAGGGATCCATGTGTGTTCATCTATCATAGTACACCCTCTCAAAGTCAAAAATGCAAAAGAATCACAAGAACTAGGGTTTGAGTGGATGCAGAGCCAGGATTGACTGCACAGTTGACCTAAAATTAGGGTTTTGGTTTCAGAGGCCATAACCCCAAATTTTTTGGTCATTCTTGTTTCCATTGGTCTCTATATGGTATAGGGAGTATGCATATCAATTTTCATGAAGAAATTCCATGGGGAAGTCATCTGATCAAGAGTTGACTTTTCAGACAAGTCAGTGTAAAATCAGGGCATCTGAGGCCCCCATTGACCCAACCAATGGGTGATCTTCATCATTTTGAGTGTATATGATCTTTATTTGATCATGGAAGAAGGTTGAAGTTCATAGAAATCAAGAATTTGGAAGTTTTGCAAATGTTGACTTTTTGGGCATAGTTGACTTTTCAAGAATGCTTCATTTTAGGTCATTTTTCAAGCCCTGATTCTTGATCCAAAAATGCTTCAAATGGAAAAACTTTGGTCATGAAAGTTGTAGATCTCATCTTTACCTTTTCAAAAAGTACAAGAACATGATCAAACTCTTCTTGGATCAAAAGTTATGGTGTGGCAAAGTTGGCTAAAATCATTGATTTTCAAGGCATGCTTCAAATGAGAATTTTGCAAAGTCATGAACCAAAGTCAATTGTGACCTCTAATTCACTTCAAACCAGTTTGCAAGCATCACATAGACACTAAAGATCAGATTTGGACTAAGAATCCCTCATGTTTATGGTTTGTGTAGCAAAAGAGTCACATGTGAACCAAAAGCCACAACTTGCAAAAACTCATGATCATTCTTCCTACAACTTGCTGCATTGGTTACTGCACTTTGCTAGCCTCTCACCTCATCTTGCTGCACCAGAGCCATGCTTTGTACTAGCTATAGATCAAGCCATACTTGCCTTACACAAAATTTGACTTTTTGCAAAAGGTGACTTACCAATCAATAAAGCACATGTCTTGTCATCTGACCAATGAGGGAGGTTTATGTGGACAAAGAGCAAGCCATTCCATACATCTAGCAAGGCTGAAACACTCTCATCCAACACATTCACAAAAACACTTCATTTTGCATATTCCTTCGAATCTGCCTCCACAGCATACAAACACAAAAACTATCTTCACCAATCATCTGGCCATGCTTCATTGAGTAGAAACCACCAAAGTTCAAGCCTGAAACCAGCCTGACTTGAGCTTCACCATTCCTCCCCTTCAAAACCAGAACTCTTCGAATCTCACTATCCAGTCAACAAACACATCTTTTCTCTTCACCAACAAATCAGAAACATTCAAAGGAGTCAAAACCACCCTTTACTTTGAGCTGAAGCAGCCTGTACACAAAGCTCATTTCCTGCTACACCAGAACTGATTCTCACAAATCAGCCATCCACAAGAGCTTTGAAGCCTTCCATTAGCATCAGGGGATACAAGGGGGTCCATTTGCACGCAAGGAAAGCTCTGGAAGCTCAGTCTTGAAGCTTTCCAGCTCAGGTATGATCATGGAAACTTTTCTCTCAAAGCTTGTTTTTTGAGTTATAAATTGATTATTCATGTCTTGGTGGTCATGGGGTTGGTTTCAGAATAAAAAATGAGTGAATATTGAGCTTGTATGGTCCCTCTGAAATTTTGCCAGTGAATTTCATTTCCTTCGATTTGCATGATTCTTGGGGTTTAAATGTTGTTTGAAGGTGGATTCATGACCTAGGTAGTTAGAGGATCATTTAGGTGTGCTTAATTTGTAGAATAGGTACCTGAATCGTGTTCTAGGGTTTTTGTGCAGCCGGAGAAGATGACCGGAGCTTCTCTCCGGTCACCTGATTATGTTTAGCCCTAAACTCAGGTCATTATGGCCATTTGAATGTGGAGCGTAGATCCCCCTTGACTTGTTGACTTCCCGCTGGTTTGGATGGCCCAGATCTCTTCGTTTGCCCTAATCCACGTGCTTAACTTAATTAATCATTAATTAAATTAATTTGATCTGAATCAATCACAGCCACTGGATCTGGCGCCAGTCAACCATTTCAAACTCAGAGCTCATCCTGGCCCTTCCTTCTGATTACTTTCATTTTATTTAGTTTTAATTTCATTTTATTTCATTTAACTTGCATAATTAATTTAAAATAGCAAAAATATCTTAAAAATTATGAAACTTTTTCTTAAAAGTTTTATTAATTTTTAAGACCCAAAAGTATTTTTATTTTATTTTTTATCATTAAAAAAGTATTTTTAAATATTTAAAAGATTATTTTTAATTGATTAATGGAAATTAATTTATTAAAAATACTTTTAAGTATTTAAAAATCACCAAAAAATTCATGAAATGTTCTAAGACATTTAGAAACATTATCCAACCTTCAAACCAAATTTCTTTTTTGATCTTGATGCATTTTAAGAATTTTTCATTGAATTAAATCATTTTTGGTGCATTATTTTGATCATAAGTTCAAAAAAATCATTTCTGCCCATTTGAGAAGAGTTGGACATTGATTCTTTTTGCATTGTGTTGTGTTTGGCATGTAGTTTCTAGGATTAAAAGGCCATGATTTGTTCCTTCATTTTCAATTTGCTTGGCATTTCTTTTGTTTAGGAACCCTAAAAACCCTAATAAATTAGAAAAATCATAACTTGAGATTGGTTAAGAGTTGAGACCTCCCCTTTGAACCTTGGTTTAGTATAGGTTTAGGGTTTCTTTGGGTGGCATTTTCCATTTTTTATATTAGGTTTTGCTTCTGTTTTTGGTTTTTGTTTGTTGTTTGATCCATAAACCCTAATTTGGGTTTCCATTTGCATACCTCTTGCATTCTCTTGCATAACATGACTTGTCATGACATTTCAAGCATTCATGTGATTCATTCAACATCATAAGACATGTAGAAAGTATGTTTGATCATTGCATTACATATTTGCCATGTTATATGCTTTGTATGCTTCCTAATTTTTCATGTGTATCCATGCTTCTAAGCTTGCCTCATTTGCATCCATGAACTTGTGAGAACATCTCCATGCCTTGCCTCATGTTTATAGCACTCCATAACATCATTATCATCATCAACATGCTTCTGGTTTTGTTTAGCATCATACCATTTCATCCCATTTTGCATTGCATGGCATTTCTTTCTAACATTTCAGGTGGTAAGTAAGCTTGAGAAGTGAATTTGCCTTCACTTCTCATAACTTTTCTTTTCATCTCCCTTGCATCCATTGCTGCATTTATATATGTGTTTGGGATTAAGCTTGCTCATTCTTGTTTCTCCCACTTTCTTTCTTCAAGTGACTTGGCTTCTTGAATGAAGCAAGTCACTTTGCTTCTCTTGATCTTGTTCATCTGCTTCCTGGTGGTTCCATTGAAGATTGTTCTTGAAGACCTCATAAACCTTAGGAACAACCAAGCATGACAATGAATTAGGGTTTTGATTAGTCCCCCTCATAGTTTTACCTTTGTGTTTCTCCTTGAGTCTTCTCTTCTCATCTCATAATCAGGGACTAAACCCTAAAGGCTTTAAGGCTTTGTGATTAAGTTTATGCCTGCATCCTTCTCTTAGGATGGAGTGTATAAATTTAATCCTAAGTGTTAAACCCTTAATGTGTTTAAATCTCTTAATCAATACATCTAATAATCATCAAGACATCACTTGTAACTTGGGCCTTGCATTAGGGTTCTAATTCTTCCTTAACTGGTTAAGAAGGACTAACCCTAGTGTTAATGGACAAGTCCCCCTCAAGTTGTCTTACAAATCCTAAAAAACACTTCATCATCATATCATTAACTAAAATCCACCTAATAAAGGCTTTGTTTTGTCATGAGTTTAATCCCTAATCATGGATTAAGTTGAGGAGTTTTCCTCAGCTTAAACACTCTCATCTGCTATCCTTCTATTAGGATGGTGTAATGAGTCTGTTTAATCCTTGATTATGGCTTAACCTCATTACTTAACACTAAACAAAAACACCAAAAACATCTAAATAATCACAAGTAGGTTGATGATCTTAATCCTACACCAAAGGTGATTAAGTGTGAGAATCTGACTTCACACTTAAGGTATTCTCATTACCCCTAATCAGAGGGAAGATGTGATGAGTTCACTAAATCCATTGGTTTAGACTTAAGCTCATTAACTTATGACAAAAATCTAAAAGCAATAAAAGACTGAAAACACAAAAACAAACAATAATCGTCTCCTTCGGGATTCTTTTCTCATCACCTTCACTCACAAACGAGAGCTCGCTTCTTCCGTCTAATGCAAGACAGTTTGCACCTGAGCCAGACAGGTCATACACTTGAGCATAGGCAAGTAAGCAGTTCACAAGTCAATTCATCTTTCAGTCTCTTTAGGTCGAACTACGGTGTTCTGACTTCCTCATTGCACGAGAGGATACGTAGGCATAACTTAACAGTTATCGAACAAAAGTCTCTGTATATTCCCCCTCTTTCCAGCCTTATTTTCTCAGCCTCATGATCTTGAGCTTTTCACTCTGTTCTTACACCGACACTTCTCTTATACACTTCACTTATATACTTTGCACTGACACCTGTACATCCTTTTCCAGCTCTTTTATACACAAATTGCACTGACACTACCCCTTTAAAGCACAAATCTTTTAAGCGTGGATCCCGTCGAGTACGACGGACAATCTGGGTGCTAATACCTTCCCAGGTTGTAACTAACCCCCTTTCTCAGTCTCTCTGGTTCGCAACCGTCTTATCCATCTTTTCCTAGGTCTATGCAGCATTACCTTTCCTCCGGGATAAAAATGCCTAGCTGGCGACTCTATTCATTCTCCAGTGAGTTCACGGCTGTGTGTTCTCACTGTTCCCTTCGCCGACCGTTCGCGTCTGTACCTTCATCTGATCCCTTTTCATTTGTCGGGAGCGACAGCTTGGCGACTCTGCTGGGGACCCTTATATTGCAACCAGGGCTTCTGGTTCTTTTTGTGGGTTCCTCCTAGCGCTTGATTGATTTGTGTTTACTGGGGTGTTATGTGCTTATTTGTGTTTGTATATTTGTGTTTACTTTTACTTTATGTACAGTTGTTTACTGCTTTCTTTATAGCTTTGCATATTATCATACTGTTGTACTGTACTGCTGGCTGGATCTGTTGTTTGCCTTGGTGGGTGGGTGTTTCATTGAGAGTTAAGGTCCTATACCTGGGACCTGAGTGACACCTAGGCTAGAGTGAATCATATTCTTTCCCATTCCATTTCGGTCTGGTGCGGGAATATGAAACACGGTTCAGATATGGGTTTCTTCTTGAGAACTCTGTGTTGCAGATTTCCTGCAATGCTAGGGCTATCTGGGAAGCCTGCTAAGTCTGGATGACCTTTAGTATTGACCTTCAGAAACTGAGGTGAATTAGAGGAGGAATTGTTATGGTTATTGTAAACACTGTACCTCCGGGTTGGAAGTGTTTACACTTCTCATAACTGATCCAAGTCTGAGGATCCTTGTTCTAGAACACCACCAGTGAGGGGGTTGGGCTGTTTACAGGTTTGCAGGTACCTTGACCTCAGAATACCCTGTTACTTTGATTTGATTAAGAATACTCCATGTTGGACAGTTCTTGTGATTCTAAAACCCTGGACATGTGGCTCTTTATTTGAGTCCCCCACCTTGGTTACTGGATTTGTAGACCTCATCTGGAATTCTTGAACACATTTGGACCTATATCAGGGCATTTTGATCAGATCCAGCTCAGTCACAGACCCTTGCATTTCATTTGCATTCATAATCATTGCATCATATTGACATTTGCTTATTTGTGTTTCAGGGTATCCATCTTCATTTGGTTTTGGTTTTGACCCCATCTTCAGTTTTGACTTGTCTTCATCAGCTATCTGCTTCAGTTACCACCTGCACCAGCCAGTCAGTGGCCCATTCCTTCAGTATTATCATCAGCACCTGTCTCTACTTAGTCTCAGCATCATGGCCCCTAAGAAGAGCAATATCACCTATCACTTCTTCCAGCCAGAGTTATCAGACATCAGGAGGATTCAAACCCTGATCACTCCAGATCACATATCCTTGTTCAGGGAAAACTATGGAGATATACTAGATTTGGTTATGGATCTGGACCCATCACAGAGGAGCCTCATCCACACCTGCATTCAGTTTTATGATCCTCCACTGAGATGTTTTACTTTTCAAGACTTTCAGTTGGGCCCCTTATTGGAAGAGTACTCCTCATTAGTTGGTATACCTATCAGAGGTGGAATCCCTTTCAACCCTGAGATGGTCTTTCCTGCTAATGGAGAAGTAGCAAAGGCTCTGCATCTGGAACCTGTTTTGATTGAGCAGCATATGACCTCTAAAGCTGGAATCCCTGGTTTTCATCTGGATTTCTTGATCTCTCAAGCCACCCTGAAAGCTTCTCTAGGAGAGTGGAAAGCTGTTTGTGCTTTACTAGCCTTGAGTGTATATGGAATTGTGTTGTTTGCAGATGAGCCTCGATTCATTAGCAAGGATGTAATCCATCTGTTCATCTTGAAGAACCCAGTGCCAACTTTATTGGGGGATCTTTACTATTCAGTGCATCAGAGGAATGAAAAGCAGAGGGGGAGGTTAGTGAGGTGTTGTGCTCCATTGTTCCACACTTGGCTTCTCAGGCATCTACCCAGGACAGATGCATTTCTAAACCCTCATCAGCAAAGCAACTGGGCTAAGAGACTCGCTGTTCTAACTTCAGCAGATGTCAGATGGTGTACTCAGAGCACCAAAGGCAGAGATATCATCACCAGCTGTGGGCATTTTCCTAATGTGCCTTTGATAGGAGTTAAGGGGAGTATCAATTACAACCCTCTGCTGTTTAGACGACAACTGGGCTATGCACTGGTCCACACTCCTAGGGCACAGGACTTGGTTGAGACCCTCTATTGTGAGAACAAGATTAGTTTGGCTATTGTTAGGCAGGCTGCCTGGGCCTGGGATAATGTTCAAACCAAGGGAATAACCATTCTAGGGAAGTGCAACAATGTGGCATCAGCACAATATTATGAATGGTCCCGTGCCAGGGCCCAATTCTCTGGAATGCCCTTTACCATAGAGGACATGCCTGAGTCATCTTCAGCACCACCCCCTGCCACTATCAGTTTGGAGGAGTTTGAGAGCTTGAAGGAAAGAAATGAGAAGCTAACCCAGGCTTTGCAGAAAACCCTCCGGGAGAGGAGTGAAGGTATGAGGGAGATTGAGAGGTTGGAGAAGATGAGAGTGGAGCATTTGGCTAAGATTGAGAAGTCTGGGGATTATATCAAAAAGTCTAAGGCTGGAGAACAAATTCTGAAGAATGCTTGCAAAGAAGCCCAGTTCCAGAGAGCAAGGACAGACTTGTATTTGAAAGAGAGTCAAGCCCGGTGGGTCAGGATCACCGAGGCTCGTACCCTGGAGGACAAGAGAGTTCAAGACAAGATGGAGCAACTAGAAGCTAGTGCAAAAGAACAACAAGAAGCCTTGGCAGCAGCCCAGAGGGAGGTGTCAGAGCTGAAGATCAAAGCAGGGGTGAAGAGGTCCAAGGACCAAACTCAACACAAGAAACTAGCAGTAGCTATTGCAACCCGGAATCTCCTCATCAGGAATCTCACGGAGCGTCCGGCTGATCCTGTGACCGAAGCACTTCTCAAGGAAGTTCGTGAGGATGAGTTTGGTCTTGGTGTTTGACCATTTATTTGTTGTTGTTTTCTTTCCATGTACTTTTATTTTCTTGTAATGTATTTTGACCCCTTAGAGGGCTTGTGTTGTAAAATGAACAAGTTGTATTATTTCACCTTCTGTAATATATTGGTGTTAGTTTGCTTCATCTGAGTTTTCTTCGAGCAACAACAGCATCTTCAAGGGTCTGGAAGGGTCAAAACTGAAGGCCAAACCGGATACCTTGAGAACAAATAAGCATAACTGCATTGCATGCTAACCCTTTGTTTGTTTTGTAGGTTTTGTTTTATTGTTGCTAACCTCTGTTGTGATGTTCAGGAACTATTGCTAGGCGCCGAGTTTTTCCCCTCAACCGTCCGCACCGTTATCCAACCCGAAATAACCTTCCGGGCATTCAAATGGATCAGATGCAGCAGGACCTTACTAAGGTCAGAAATCAAATGGCAAATGAAAGGCTAGAAATGAGGAATCAAATGACTCAGTTTATGGAAGTTATGAACAACATGGCTCAGAGCCAGGAAAGATTGAGAGCCATGGTGGAAAGGCAGAATCAAGAAGAGCCCCATGTGGGAACTGCTGGCACAAGTAACAACGAGAGGGTCCAACCTCATGTCAATCCCCCAGTTTTTGGACCCCATCTCCATCCAGAGGCCAACATCCCTGTCAATATACAAGGGACTGCCACAGCAGGGAGGGTACTACAGGAAGACCCTCAAGAAGACCAGTTCACAGTAATGGGTGCTGGGGAAGAAGCTTATGATAGGAGATTGGATGAGATAGTTGAGAAGTTGAGGTCCTTAGAATCTCAAAACTCTTTGGGCTTCGATGTCATGGATATGGGCTTGGTAGACGGGGTCAGGATCCCCCATAAGTTCAAGCCTCCTTGCTTTGAAAAATACAACGGGACTTCATGCCCCCGGACTCACTTACAGTCATTTCTGGGAAGGCTGAAGGCCTATACGATGGATGAGAAGCTCTGGATGTTCTATTTCGAAGACAGCTTAACTGGGGCGTCGAGAGAATGGTACTCTCACTTGACAAGGGCAACTATTAGATGCTGGAAGGACCTGGCAGAGGCCTTCATCAGACAGTATCAGTATAATCTAGACATGGCACCCAACAGGACCCTCCTGATGGGAATGTCACAGTCTTCAAGGGAGAGTTTCCGAGAATATGCCCAGAGATGGAGGCAACTGGCTGCTGCTGTTCAACCACCTATGTCTGAACGGGAAATGGCAGATATGTTCATGAACACCCTTCAGGGAACATATATTGACAGGTTGGCTGCTTTCTCTTCCACTAGCTTTGCAGATGTTGTCATAGCTGGGGAGAGAATTGAAAGCTTGTTAAAAATGGGAAAGATCTCAGACAACGGTGCAAGCTCGTCCAGTAGTACAAGAAAGCCTTTTGTAGGCCCGAGAAGAACTGGCGAGACCAATGCCATCCATTCAAACAGGGGCAGGCCCCAATATGTTCAAAGGTCAATAGCAGCAGTCACCATCCCTGCTCCAGCTCATCCACAACCAGTCTATCAACCTCCTCAGCAAAACTATCAGCCGCAACCTCAGTACCACCAGCAAAGTCAGTATCCTCCAAGGAATTACAACAACAGCAACACCAACAACAACAGTCAACAGAGGCCATTTCAGCAGAGGCCTTCCCAAGCTAACAGAGTGATCGATCCGATCCCAATGCCATATGCTACATTGCTGCCACAGCTTCTGAAACTCAACCTGGTTGAGCTAAGAACGTTGGCACCTCCGGATCCCAACAGTCTACCAAGGAACTATGACTCCAACGCTAGGTGTGCCTTCCATTCAAACGCACCTGGCCACAGCACAGAAAAATGTAGGGCTCTGCATATGAAGGTACAAGACCTGGTAGACTCCAAGGCTCTGAATTTCGCACCACCACCCAATGTCAATAAGAACCCGATGCCAAACCATGGTGGTCCCCGGATTAACGCTATTGAAGAAGACAAGCCGTCTTATTTAATAACCAGTGTGGGACAGATCAGGACGCCATTGGTAGAAATCAAGGCTCAGCTCTTGGAATGTCAGATGTTCCCAGGGTGTGAGTTAGGCTGTGCTTACTGCAATATCTCTGTAAATGGGTGCGATAATTTGAGGAATGGTATAGACAGCCTTATTCAGAGTGGCCAACTTCAGATCACTACATCATTTCCAACAAATCCAGCAAACTCCTCAGCAACGGTTTCAGAACCTCCTACAACTGCAGCAACTATTGTTCCTGACAATTCTTCGGTTTCATCAACAAGTACTTCATCCATCATCTCAACTGATCAGTTTTCAACAAATTTTCCTGCTACAACTTCAGTTTCACTCCATTTTGAGACTCCTACAACAACAACATCGTTTCTTCCGACAATATCTCCTACAACTCCAGCGACAAATCATGAAGATGTCTCTACTGTCACAATCTTTTATGATCCTGAGAACAACTCTGCCTACCATTCAGAAGGTGCTACTCCCACCAGAGCACCAGTTACAATCTTTTATGATCCACAAACAATTACAGTCCCTTCAGCAGCAGTAATCAGTCTAGTCACTGTCACGGTGCCTGGACCAGTACCATATGAAAGCAATAGGGCCATCCCTTGGCACTATGGCTCTGACGTGTACTGCGAAGGAAAAAGAATCACTCTTGAAACATCAACCCCTGCACCACAAGTAGATAATGTGGGGGGAGGCGGAGGCTTCACTCGAAGCGGACGTCTCTTTGCTCCACCAATTCAAAGACCTATTGCTGAAGCAGAAGCTGCTGCCAAGGCAAAAGGAAAGAGCCCGGTGCAGGAAGATCAAGCTGTTAAAGAAGCCTTGAAGACACCATTCGATCAAGAAGTTGATGAGTTCATGCGAATCATCAAAAAGAGTGATTACAAAATTGTGGATCAGCTTCACCAAACGCCATCCAAAATCTCTATCCTCTCACTGCTTATGTGCTCCGAAGCCCATCGGAATGCACTACTCAAAGTACTGCACGCAGCTTACGTGCCTGAAGAGATCACCGTCAACCAGTTGGAAACCGTGGTCGGAAATGTTACTGCTAGCAATGGGCTAGGATTCACCAATACTGACTTGACAGCGGATGGCCGCAACCACAACAAAGCCTTGCACATAACCATGGAATGCAAAGGAGCAGTCCTTTCTCATGTGCTGGTAGACACGGGGTCATCCCTTAATGTCTTACCAAAGAAGGCTCTGGTGAAGTTAGAGTATGACGGATTGGCATTGAGACCCAGCAACCTGGTGGTAAGAGCCTTTGATGGTTCTAAGAGATCGGTTCTGGGGGAGATTGAGCTGCCTGTGACAATTGGCCCACAGACCTTTAAAACTATCTTTTATGTGATGGACATTCAGCCCGCCTACAGCTGTTTGTTGGGTAGACCCTGGATTCACGCCGCCGGCGCAATAACGTCTACCCTTCACCAAAAGTTAAAATATGAGTGGGAAGGCCAAGTTGTTACAATCTGTGGGGAGGAGGATATATTCGTTAGCCATCTGGCTACTTATAAGTATATTGAAATGGATGGGGAGATCCATGAAACAATGAGCCAAGGATTTGAAGCCTTGAATGTCAATGAAGCATCTGCTGTATCTGGGATCTCCATGTCATCTTACCAACAAGCCCGGAAGGTTGTTGAGGAAGGAACTGCCCTAGGCTGGGGCAAGGTTTTAGCTGTGGAGGAGAAGAAGGACAAATTTGGGTTGGGTTACAAACCAACTCAACATCAAGCAAAGGCTGCTGGAGAGCCTGGTTTTGTCAGTGGGGGGATGCTTACCCCTGATGCTATCAACTGTCTGGAAGACGAGCTAGAAGAGGAGCGCAACCTGGAAAGCTGGATTCGTCCAAAGATCCCGGGGAGCAGTGTCTCGAACTGGTCTTCCCAGGAAATTATAGGAGTTACTCGAGCAGAGTAATTATTATTTCCTGTATTTTTATAAGCATGCATCAAAGTCTTGCATCTTGCCCAAGATGACAAGACTCATTTTGTAATCGGGCCATCTGTACTTTTTTGTGCAAACAAGACCAATTAATGAAATATCAGACATCTTTTTGCAAACGAGTCTTTTTCTTTTCACTGTTTTCCATTTTTCTTTGTTGTACAAAAAATAAATGGCGGTGTTTTCAAAATGATAACTTTATTTCACTTTCCTAAAGCAAGATTAAAATCAATCACTAAAATGAACAAATTAAACCCTTGCAGAGAATGCCTTCCTGACAGCACCGACAACAACACGGCTATGACATCGTATGACTTTGACAATCCAATCAATCAAGCTGATGAAGGGGTTGAAGAAGAATATGAGCTTCCTGAAGAGCTAGCCAGGTTGTTGAGACAGGAGGAAAAGGTTATTACTCCTCACCAGGAGGAGGTTGAAGTGATTAATCTTGGTACAGAGGAAGACGTGAAAGAGGTTAAAATCGGGGCCTGCCTGCAAGACTCAGTAAAGAGACAACTGATTGATCTGCTTCAAGAGTATGTGGACGTGTTTGCTTGGTCTTACCAAGATATGCCAGGGTTGGATACCGATATTGTCGTGCACAAGCTGCCTTTGAGAGAAGAGTGCCCACCGGTTAAACAGAAACTGCGCCGTACTCGTCCAGACATGGCTATGAAAATCAAGGAGGAGGTACAAAAGCAATGGGACGCCGGGTTCCTTGCTGTGACTAGTTATCCGCCGTGGGTTGCTAACATAGTACCTGTGCCTAAGAAAGACGGCAAAGTAAGGATGTGTGTTGATTACCGGGACCTGAACAGAGCCAGCCCGAAAGATGATTTCCCTTTACCTCACATTGATGTATTGGTAGATAATACGGCTCAGTTCTCGGTATTCTCCTTCATGGATGGATTTTCAGGATACAACCAGATTAAAATGTCACCTGAAGACATGGAGAAGACAACCTTCATCACACCCTGGGGCACGTTCTGCTACAAGGTAATGCCATTTGGGCTCAAGAATGCTGGTGCGACGTATCAACGGGCTATGGTGACATTATTTCACGACATGATCCACAAAGAGATAGAATGTTATGTGGATGACATGATTGCCAAGTCCCTTACTGAAGAAGACCATCTGGTGAATCTGCTCAAGTTATTCAAGCGTCTGAGGAAGTACCAACTGAAGTTGAACCCCAACAAATGCACATTCGGGGTGAGATCTGGTAAGCTGCTGGGCTTTATTGTAAGCGAGAAAGGGATTGAAGTTGACCCTGATAAAGTCAAAGCCATTCAAGAGATGCCTGCACCGAAAACTGAGAAAGAAGTTCGAGGGTTCTTAGGTCGATTGAACTACATTTCAAGGTTCATATCTCACCTTACAGCAACCTGTGAACCCTTGTTCAAGCTGTTAAGAAAAGAACAAACGGTCAGGTGGAATGAAGACTGCCAGAAGGCTTTTGACAAGATCAAGGAATATCTGCAAGAACCTCCAATCCTCATGCCGCCAGTTGAAGGAAGACCTCTGATAATGTACCTGACAGTATTAGAAGAGTCAATGGGGTGTGTGTTGGGCCAACATGACGAGTCTGGTCGAAAAGAGTATGCAATATACTACCTAAGCAAAAAGTTTACCGACTGTGAACAGCGTTATTCACTGCTCGAGAAAACTTGCTGTGCTTTAGCGTGGGCTGCTCGCCGACTGAGACAGTATATGTTGACCCACACTACTTTATTGATATCCAAAATGGACCCAGTCAAGTACATATTTGAGAAGCCAGCTCTTACCGGACGGGTTGCAAGATGGCAAATGATTCTCACAGAATACGACATCCAGTACACCTCTCAGAAAGCCATCAAGGGCAGTGTACTATCTGAATATCTTGCTGAGCAACCCATAGATGACTACCAGCCTATGAGATTTGACTTCCCTGATGAAGACATCATGTTCATTAAATCAAAAGATCGTGAAGAGCCTATTCACACTGAAGGGCCTGACCCGGAAGAAGAATGGACTATGATGTTTGATGGGGCTGTTAACATGAATGGTCGTGGTGTTGGTGCAGTACTCATTACACCTAAAGGAGTTCACATGCCTTTCTCGGCAAAGCTCACTTTCAACTGCACTAACAACGAAGCTGAATACGAAGCTTGCATTATGGGTCTTGAGGAAGCCATTGACCTCAGGATCAAGACACTGACCGTATTCGGAGATTCAGCTTTGGTAGTCAATCAGACCAACGGGAAATGGTACACCCACCAGGATCATCTGATACCTTACAGGGATTATACAAGAAGGTTACTGACTTTCTTCACAACAGTCAAGCTTGAGTATATCCCTCGGGACGAGAATCAGTTTGCAGATGCGCTCGCTACCATTTCATCCATGATCAAAGTTCAAGCTGCTAACTTTGTACCTCAGATTTCAGTGTCGAGACTTGATAGACCAGCATATGTATTTGCAGCAGATGTTGTCAAAGACGATAAGCCTTGGTTCCATGACATTAAGTGCTTCTTAGAAGATCAAACATACCCCCCTGGGGCATCTTCCAATGATAAGAAGACTTTGAGAAGGCTTGCTGGAAGTTTCTTTCTGAACACTGATGGGTCTTTATACAAAAGGAACTTTGATATGGTACTCCTCAAATGTGTTGATAAGACAGAAGCAGATTTGTTGATGCATGAAGTGCACGAGGGATCCTTTGGTACCCATGCTGGAGGACATGCCATGGCTAAGAAGTTGTTAAGATCAGGCTATTATTGGATCACAATGGATGCAGACTGTTGTGCTTACGCCCGAAAATGCCACAAGTGCCAGATCTATGCAGACAAAGTGCATGTGCCTCCGAATCCTTTGAACATTATGTCTTCACCATGGCCCTTTGCTATGTGGGGCATCGATATGATTGGCAAGATTGAGCCAACTGCTTCGAACGGCCACAGATTCATCCTGGTCGCCATCGACTATTTTACTAAGTGGGTTGAAGCAGCCTCATATGCAAACGTTACAAGACAAGTGGTAGCCAGATTTCTGAAGAGAGATATCATCTGTCGATATGGAGTGCCCGAGCGAATCATTACTGATAATGGTTCCAACTTGAACAACAAAATGATGGCTGAGTTATGCCGGGACTTCAAAATCCAACACCACAATTCTTCTCCTTACAGGACAAAGATGAATGGCGCTGTTGAGGCAGCAAATAAGAATATCAAGAAGATTGTGCAGAAGATGGTAGTCACTTACAAAGACTGGCATGAAATGCTACCGTTTGCCTTGCATGGGTACCGCACGTCAATCAAAACATCCACTGGGGCAACACCGTATCAGCTTGTGTATGGTATGGAAGCAGTCCTGCCTGTTGAAGTTGAATTACCCTCTTTGCGGGTATTAATGGATATTAAACTGAGTGAAGCAGAATGGGTTCGGGCCCGATACGAACAACTGAGTCTGATCGAAGAAAAAAGGTTGGCTGCAATCTGTCATGGGCAGTTATATCAGAAGAGAATGAAGAAAGCCTTCGATCAGAAAGTCAGGCACCGAGGGTACCAAGTGGGAGATCTTGTGCTGAAGAGAATCCTCCCTCCTCATACAGACCACAGGGGCAAATGGACTCCGAATTACGAAGGACCATTTGTGGTAAAGAAAGTTTTCTCTGGTGGAGCACTGATGCTCAGCACCATGGATGGTGAAGATTTCCCGTCCCCTGTGAATTCAGATGCAGTTAAAAAATACTTCGCATAAAATGACCCGCTGGACATAAAAACAGAATGTAAGTCCAGGCAAAAATAGGGCATCCCGGCGAGTCAAAAACAGAATAAAAGACTCGGGCAAAAATAAGGGAAAATAAATAAAAAAATGTACACCCGCTGATTTGAAAAGCCGCATTGGACAACTCAGGCAAAAATGGGTATCCCGATGGATTGAAAACCCGAAAGGGCGATCCATGCAAAATAAGGGAATAAGCGAACAACTGCACTCTGAGTTCGTCTGTATCACTTACAACTTGGAAAGCTTCGACAGAGTCAAGCTTCAAACAGAATCAGCCTTTTCAGAAAGCAAGACGAGAAGAACGTCATTGTCATACGAGTCATAGCAGAAAAGGAAGCTCCTTAAAGCGTCATCAACACTGCCAGCACTTTGTTTCTCAATTTGTAACAATCTCCTCATTTCAGGAGATATGTTTCTTTGACTGTATCTTGCCAATTCAGGGCACATAAATTAATAAAATCAGACTTTTCAGCCATGTTTCGTTTTGTTATTTTTATTTGCAAAGGATGTCTGATATCTCGAAAAAAATCAATTGCATAAGTACAGATGCTTTTCTCCCAAAAAATAATAATAATAATAAAACACATGCTTACAGGGAATATACTTACTCTCGAAAGTACTTAACTCCTATGACGGAATCCAGTAAAGGATACCTCGGGACCTTTTGTGCGTTTCCTTATCTTTGCAGGATCGCAGGTATACAGGATGCAACTTGGGGCATGTAAGCTTCATCCCAGCAAGCTGGCAAATCAACAAAAGATCTCAGCATCCGAAATGCTCTATCCCCAACTGAGTTGCCTCTTGTTGCTCTCCCCAGTCGAGTTGCCATTTCGTCCTCGGCTGAGTACAGGAGTCAGGGAATCATCTCCCCACAGAATCTTCAGCCTCTATCCAGAAGAGCAGCGCATAGAAGATCACAACAGAGTGAAGAAAGCTTCTACAAACCCCAGTTGGGTCCTCTTTACAAGGATATGTCAATCAGTGACCTATATCCCCAAGCAGATACATCTCACCAGATCTATCAATGATCTCGTCCCCAGCTGGGAGGTCCATTTCAAACAGATCAGCCAGAGATCTTCACGGCAACGGGATCTGAATCCCGATTTGATATCTTTGCATAATCATGGCATTTGCATCATACTGTCCCCTCAGAGCGTAGCATTCCGTCTAATACGGAGCATTACGGCAAAAATCAAACGCATAGCATAATCATTAGCCATGTTCTGAATTAACACTTGTGAATAATAACCGTTCATTATCATTGTATAAAAATCCCCACCAGGGTCCCAGCAAAGCAGTTGCCTCACAAATCACAAACACCAGTACATATTTCCTTTTGACACCCGTCCGTGTCATCATTCCCCAGTAAAGTCGCCTGAACACTCTTTACAAACAAAATCACCCGTATTACAGATACTTCCTGACACCCATCCGTGTCACATCACCAGCAGAAAGCCAAAGACATCATCTTTGCACTCACCTATACCTATATGTACACTTTCTTGGCACCCGTCCGTGTCGTTCCCCCAGCGCAGTCGCTTACACTTCTACAACCCATATACTTGTTGATTATTATTATACTTTACTTTTCTCCTTTTGACACTCGTCCGTGTCACCCTCCCCAGCAAATAAATACTCACCTACATATACTCACAACACTCATACTTATACCGATACTCGTCCGTATCTTGTATACACCACCATTCACATCCCCACAGATTCGACAATAGTCTTTGTTCTTTGTTAACCAGTTGGTACTCGTCCGTATCATCATCTCAGAACATTGCGTCTAATGTTTGTTTCTACACGATAATCGTCCGTATCATAGTCTTAAGGATGCTCGTCCGCATCTTTAATCCATACACTGTGTCAAACACTTTTGTCTTCTTGAATATAGACACTCGTCCGTGTCTACTATTCCCCAGAAGAGTCCCCTCAGATTCAACACTCGTCCGTGTTCTCTGTTAACCAGTTGATACTCGTCCGTATCATCATCTTAGAACATGCGTCAAGCGTTTGTTTCTACCCGATACTCGTCCTTATCGTAGTCTTAAGGATGCTCGTCCGCATCTTTAATCTATACACAAACATCTAAACACTTATACTTTCTTTTCTTGGTTGTAAGCACTCGTCCGTGGTTACTATTCCCCAGTAGATCACCAACAAGACAAATTTTCCTTTTTATCTGGCACTCGTCCTGTGTCATGATAAACCCTGAGAGCAGCCGTACCCTGCTGAGTGGTCGTCCTCCACTTCTTGATGGTCGTCCTCCATCATGCTCATCCGATGGCCGTCCCCATCGTTGTTTTTAGCATCCGTCCCCTGCTAGGTGGTCGTCCTCCACCTTTTGATGATCGTCCTTCATCACTTTATCCAATGGCCGTCCCCATTGTTGATTTTGGTTATCTGACACTCGTCCTGTGTTATGATAAACCCTGAGAGCAGCCGTACCCTGCTGAGTGGTCGTCCTCCACTTCTTGATGGTCGTCCTCCATCATGCTCGTCCGATGGCCGTCCCCATCGTTGACCTTTTCTATCCGATGGCCGTCCCCATCGTTGATATTTTCGGCAGCCGTACCCTTCCAGGTGGTCGTCCTCCACCTTTGATGGCCGTCCCCATCATATTTCTTTTATCCCCAACAGAGCAGCCGTACCCTGCTAGGTGATCGTCCTTCACCTTTGATGGCCGTACCCCATCATCTGTTTATTTCGTTTATTCTTTAACCCGATGGCCGTCCCCGTCGTGGTCCCTTTTCCTTTTTAGCCCGATGGCCGTCCCCATCGTTGGTTACTTTACCTTTATGAACTTGATGGCCGTCCCCGTCATGTTTCATTAACTCCCAGAAATTTTACAACTTTATACTGATGGCCGTCCCCATCATAATCTGATTTTCCCCAGCTAGTCGGCCGTCCCCGTCTTGGCTTTACCTTTTATCCCCAGCATGTCGGCCGTCCCCGTCATTGCGTTGTTTCCCGCTTTACAATATACTTTATTTTCCTTTTACAATCTATATCCCTTTTCTCCTTCATTCTGTGAGCGCAAATTTTGGACTGTCTTTGGTATTCAACCACAAGTTATCTTGTTTGCCTGTTAAGCCGTCGCTTACATCCTGCACAGCTAACTCATGTTTGAATAGGGGCAGCTGTAAACACCCCAAATTTGCCCTCACCCATTTCACCATGGCTTGTGATCATTCTCATATGCATAAACACAATCATATCACCTCATATCTCACTTTTGATTCACTGCATAGTTTCTAAGTCATCTGCACCTAGGGTTTATGATCTGAGCAATCTCAGGGCTTCTTGAGCCACTCCAAAGGCAACCAATCACTTCAAAGGGATCCATGTGTGTTCATCTATCATAGTACACCCTCTCAAAGTCAAAAATGCAAAAGAATCACAAGAACTAGGGTTTGAGTGGATGCAGAGCCAGGATTGACTGCACAGTTGACCTAAAATTAGGGTTTTGGTTTCAGAGGCCATAACCCCAAAATTTTTGGTCATTCTTGTTTCCATTGGTCTCTATATGGTATAGGGAGTATGCATATCAATTTTCATGAAGAAATTCCATGGGGAAGTCATCTGATCAAGAGTTGACTTTTCAGACAAGTCAGTGTAAAATCAGGGCATCTGAGGCCCCCATTGACCCAACCAATGGGTGATCTTCATCATTTTGAGTGTATATGATCTTTATTTGATCATGGAAGAAGGTTGAAGTTCATAGAAATCAAGAATTTGGAAGTTTTGCAAATGTTGACTTTTTGGGCATAGTTGACTTTTCAAGAATGCTTCATTTTAGGTCATTTTTCAAGCCCTGATTCTTGATCCAAAAATGCTTCAAATGGAAAAACTTTGGTCATGAAAGTTGTAGATCTCATCTTTCCCTTTTCAAAAAGTACAAGAACATGATCAAACTCTTCTTGGATCAAAAGTTATGGTGTGGCAAAGTTGGCTAAAATCATTGATTTTCAAGGCATGCTTCAAATGAGAATTTTGCAAAGTCATGAACCAAAGTCAATTGTGACCTCTAATTCACTTCAAACCAGTTTGCAAGCATCACATAGACACTAAAGATCATATTTGGACTAATAATCCCTCATGTTTATGGTTTGTGTAGCAAAAGAGTCACATGTGAACCAAAAGCCACAACTTGCAAAAACTCATGATCATTCTTCCTACAACTTGCTGCATTGGTTACTGCACTTTGCTAGCCTCTCACCTCATCTTGCTGCACCAGATCCATGCTTTGTACTAGCTATAGATCAAGCCATACTTGCCTTACACAAAATTTGACTTTTTGCAAAAGGTGACTTACCAATCAATAAAGCACATGTCTTGTCATCTGACCAATGAGGGAGGTTTATGTGGACAAAGAGCAAGCCATTCCATACATCTAGCAAGGCTGAAACACTCTCATCCAACACATTCACAAAAACACTTCATTTTGCATATTCCTTCGAATCTGCCTCCACAGCATACAAACACAAAAACTATCGTCACCAATCATCTGGCCATGCTTCATTGAGTAGAAACCACCAAAGTTCAAGCCTGAAACCAGCCTGACTTGAGCTTCACCATTCCTCCCCTTCAAAACCAGAACTCTTCGAATCTCACTATCCAGTCAACAAACACATCTTTTCTCTTCACCAACAAATCAGAAACATTCAAAGGAGTCAAAACCACCCTTTATTTTAGCTGAAGCAGCCTGTACACAAAGCTCATTTCCTGCTACACCAGAACTGATTCTCACAAATCAGCCATCCACAAGAGCTTTGAAGCCTTCCATTAGCATCAGGGGATACAAGGGGGTCCATTTGCACGCAAGGAAAGCTCTGGAAGCTCAGTCTTGAAGCTTTCCAGCTCAGGTATGATCATGGAAACTTTTCTCTCAAAGCTTGTTTTTTGAGTTATAAATTGATTATTCATGTCTTGCTGGTCATGGGGTTGGTTTCAGAATCAAAAATGAGTGAATATTGAGCTTGTATGGTCCCTCTGAAATTTTGCCCGTGAATTTCATTTCCTTCGATTTGCATGATTCTTGGGGTTTAAATGTTGTTTGAAGGTGGATTCATGACCTAGGTAGTTAGAGGATCATTTAGGTGTGCTTAATTTGTAGAATAGGTACCTGAATCGTGTTCTAGGGTTTTTGTGCAGCCGGAGAAGATGACCGGAGCTTCTCTCCGGTCACCTGATTATGTTTAGCCCTAAACTCAGGTCATTATGGCCATTTGAATGTGGAGCGTAGATCCCCCTTGACTTGTTGACTTCCCGCTGGTTTGGATGGCCCAGATCTCTTCGTTTGCCCTAATCCACGTGCTTAACTTAATTAATCATTAATTAAATTAATTTGATCTGAATCAATCACAGCCACTGGATCTGGCGCCAGTCAACCATTTCAAACTCAGAGCTCATCCTGGCCCTTCCTTCTGATTACTTTCATTTTATTTAGTTTTAATTTCATTTTATTTCATTTAACTTGCATAATTAATTTAAAATAGCAAAAATATCTTAAAAATTATGAAACTTTTTCTTAAAAGTTTTATTAATTTTTAAGACCCAAAAGTATTTTTATTTTATTTTTTATCATTAAAAAAGTATTTTTAAATATTTAAAAGATTATTTTTAATTGATTAATGGAAATTAATTTATTAAAAATACTTTTAAGTATTTAAAAATCACCAAAAAATTCATGAAATGTTCTAAGACATTTAGAAACATTATCCAACCTTCAAACCAAATTTCTTTTTTGATCTTGATGCATTTTAAGAATTTTTCATTGAATTAAATCATTTTTGGTGCATTATTTTGATCATAAGTTCAAAAAAATCATTTCTGCCCATTTGAGAAGAGTTGGACATTGATTCTTTTTGCATTGTGTTGTGTTTGGCATGTAGTTTCTAGGATTAAAAGGCCATGATTTGTTCCTTCATTTGCAATTTGCTTGGCATTTCTTTTGTTTAGGAACCCTAAAAACCCTAATAACTTAGAAAAATCATAACTTGAGATTGGTTAAGAGTTGAGACCTCCCCTTTGAACCTTGGTTTAGTATAGGTTTAGGGTTTCTTTGGGTGGCATTTTCCATTTTTTATATTAGGTTTTGCTTCTGTTTTTGGTTTTTGTTTGTTGTTTGATCCATAAACCCTAATTTGGGTTTCCATTTGCATACCTCTTGCATTCTCTTGCATAACATGACTTGTCATGACATTTCAAGCATTCATGTGATTCATTCAACATCATAAGACATGTAGAAAGTATGTTTGATCATTGCATTACATATTTGCCATGTTATATGCTTTGTATGCTTCCTAATTTTTCATGTGTATCCATGCTTCTAAGCTTGCCTCATTTGCATCCATGAACTTGTGAGAACATCTCCATGCCTTGCCTCATGTTTATAGCACTCCATAACATCATTATCATCATCAACATGCTTCTGGTTTTGTTTAGCATCATACCATTTCATCCCATTTTGCATTGCATGGCATTTCTTTCTAACATTTCAGGTGGTAAGTAAGCTTGAGAAGTGAATTTGCCTTCACTTCTCATAACTTTTCTTTTCATCTCCCTTGCATCCATTGCTGCATTTATATATGTGTTTGGGATTGAGCTTGCTCATTCTTGTTTCTCCCACTTTCTTTCTTCAAGTGACTTGGCTTCTTGAATGAAGCAAGTCACTTTGCTTCTCTTGATCTTGCTCATCTGCTTCCTGGTGGTTCCATTGAAGATTGTTCTTGAAGACCTCATAAACCTTAGGAACAACCAAGCATGACAATGAATTAGGGTTTTGATTAGTCCCCCCATAGTTTTACCTTTGTGTTTCTCCTTGAGTCTTCTCTTCTCATCTCATAATCAGGGACTAAACCCTAAAGGCTTTAAGGCTTTGTGATTAAGTTTATGCCTGCATCCTTCTCTTAGGATGGAGTGTATAACTTTAATCCTAAGTGTTAAACCCTTAATGTGTTTAAATATCTTAATCAATCCATCTAATAATCATCAAGACATCACTTGTAACTTGGGCCTTGCATTAGGGTTCTAATTCTTCCTTAACTGGTTAAGAAGGACTAACCCTAGTGTTAATGGACAAGTCCCCCTCAAGTTGTCTTACAAATCCTAAAAAACACTTCATCATCATATCATTAACTAAAATCCACCTAATAAAGGCTTTGTTTTGTCATGAGTTTAATCCCTAATCATGGATTAAGTTGAGGAGTTTTCCTCAGCTTAAACACTCTCATCTGCTATCCTTCTATTAGGATGGTGTAATGAGTCTGTTTAATCCTTGATTATGGCTTAACCTCATTACTTAACACTAAACAAAAACACCAAAAACATCTAAATAATCACAAGTAGGTTGATGATCTTAATCCTACACCAAAGGTGATTAAGTGTGAGAATCTGACTTCACACTTAAGGTATTCTCATTACCCCTAATCAGAGGGAAGATGTGATGAGTTCACTAAATCCATTGGTTTAGACTTAAGCTCATTAACTTATGACAAAAATCTAAAAGCAATAAAAGACTGAAAACACAAAAACAAACAATAATCGTCTCCTTCGGGATTCTTTTCTCATCACCTTCACTCACAAACGAGAGCTCGCTTCTTCCGTCTAATGCAAGACAGTTTGCACCTGAGCCAGACAGGTCATACACTTGAGCATAGGCAAGTAAGCAGTTCACAAGTCAATTCATCTTTCAGTCTCTTTAGGTCGAACTACGGTGTTCTGACTTCCTCATTGCACGAGAGGATACGTAGGCATAACTTAACAGTTATCGAACAAAAGTCTCTGTATATTCCCCCTCTTTCCAGCCTTATTTTCTCAGCCTCATGATCTTGAGCTTTTCACTCTGTTCTTACACCGACACTTCTCTTATACACTTCACTTATATACTTTGCACTAACACCTGTACATCCTTTTCCAGCTCTTTTATACACAAATTGCACTGACACTACCCCTTTAAAGCACAAATCTTTTAAGCGTGGATCCCGTCGAGTACGACGGACAATCTGGGTGCTAATACCTTCCCAGGTTGTAACTAACCCCCTTTCTCAGTCTCTCTGGTTCGCAACCGTCTTATCCATCTTTTCCTAGGTCTATGCAGCATTACCTTTCCTCCGGGATAAAAATGCCTAGCTGGCGACTCTATTCATTCTCCAGTGAGTTCACGGCTGTGTGTTCTCACTGTTCCCTTCACCGACCGTTCGCGTCTGTACCTTCATCTGATCCCTTTTCATTTGTCGGGAGCGACAATATGCTGGTCTATCAAGTCTGGACACTGAAATCTGAGGTACAAAGTTAGCAGCTTGAACTTTGATCATGGATGAAATGGTAGCAAGAGCATCTGCAAACTGATTCTCGTCCCGAGGGATATACTCAAGCTTGACTGTTGTGAAGAAAGTCAATAACCTCCTTGTATAATCCCTGTAAGGTATCAGATGATCCTGGTGGGTGTACCATTTTCCGTTGGTTTGATTAACTACCAGAGCTGAATCTCCGAATACAGTCAATGTCTTGATCCTGAGGTCAATGGCTTCCTCAAGACCCATAATGCAAGCTTCGTATTCAGCTTCGTTGTTAGTGCAGTTGAAAGTGAGCTTTGCCGAGAAAGGCAAGTGAACTCCTTTAGGTGTAATGAGTACTGCACCAACACCACGACCATTCATGTTAACAGCCCCGTCAAACATCATAGTCCATTCTTCATCCGGGTCAGGCCCTTCAGTGTGAATAGGCTCTTCATGATCTTTTGCTTTTATGAACATGATGTCTTCATCAGGGAAGTCAAATCTCATAAGCTGGTAATCATCAATAGGTTGCTCAGCAAGATATTCAGACAATACACTGCCCTTGACGGCTTTTTGAGATGTGTACTGGATGTCATATTCTGTGAGAATCATTTGCCATCTTGCAACCCGTCCGGTAAGTGCTGGCTTCTCAAAAATGTACTTAACTGGGTCCATTTTGGAGATTAATAAGGTAGTGTGGGTCAACATATACTGTCTCAGTCGGCGAGCAGCCCACGCTAAAGCACAGCAAGTTTTCTCGAGCAGTGAATAACGTTGTTCACAGTCGGTAAACTTTTTGCTTAGGTAGTATATTGCATACTCTTTTCGACCAGACTCGTCATGCTGGCCCAGCACACACCCCATTGACTCTTCTAATACTGTCAAGTACATTATCAGAGGTCTTCCTTCAACTGGAGGCATAAGGATTGGAGGTTCTTGCAGATATTCTTTGATCTTGTCAAAAGCCCTCTGGCAGTCTTCGTTCCACCTGACCGTTTGTTCTTTTCTTAACAACTTAAACAAGGGTTCGCAGGTGGCCGTAAGGTGAGATATGAACCGCGAAATGTAGTTCAATCTACCTAGGAACCCTCGAACTTCTTTCTCAGTTTTCGGTGCAGGCATCTCTTGGATGGCTTTGACTTTATCAGGGTCAACTTCAATTCCCTTCTCGCTTACAATAAAGCCCAGCAGCTTACCAGATCGCACCCCGAATGTGCATTTGTTGGGGTTCAACTTCAATTGGTACTTCCTCAGACGCTTGAATAGCTTTAGCAGATTCACCAGGTGATCTTCCTCTGTAAGGGACTTGGCGATCATGTCATCCACATAACATTCTATTTCTTTATGGATCATATCGTGGAATAATGTCACCATAGCCCGTTGATATGTTGCACCAGCATTCTTCAGTCCGAATGGCATCACTTTGTAACAGAACGTGCCCCAAGGTGTAATGAATGTTGTCTTCTCCATGTCTTCAGGTGACATCTTAATCTGATTATATCCTGAAAATCCGTCCATGAAGGAGAATACCGAGAACTGAGCCGTGTTATCCACCAATACATCAATGTGAGGTAATGGGAAGTCATCTTTTGGGCTGGCTCTGTTCAGATCCCGGTAGTCAACGCACATCCTCACTTTTCCATCTTTCTTAGGCACAGGTACTATGTTAGCAACCCACGGCGGGTAGCTAGTCACGGCAAGGAACCCGGCGTCCCATTGCTTTTGTACCTCTTCCTTGATCTTCATTGCCATGTCTGGACGAGTACGGCACAGTTTCTGCTTAACCGGCGGGCATTCTTCTCTCAAAGGCAGCTTGTGCACAACAATGTCGGTGTCCAACCCTGGCATGTCTTGATACGACCAAGCAAACACATCCACATACTCTTGAAGCAGGTCAATCAGTTGTCTCTTCACTGAGTCTTGCAGGCAGGCCCCGATTTTAACCTCTTTCACGTCTTCATCTGTACCAAGATTGATCACTTCAACCTCCTCCTGGTGAGGAGTAATAACCTTTTCCTCTTGTCTCAACAACCTGGCTAGCTCTTTAGGAAGCTCATACTCTTCTTCAACCCCTTCATCAGCTTGATTGATTGGATTGTCAAAGTCATACGAAGTCATAGCCGTGCTGTTGTCGGTGCTGTCTGGAAGGCACTCTCTGCAAGGGTTCAGTTTGTTCATTTTATTGATTGATTTTAATCTTGTTTAAAAAAGTGAAATAAAGTTATCATTTTGAAAACATCGCCATTTATTTTTTGTACAAAAAGAAAAATGGAAAAACAGTGAGCGGGAAGGAAAAAGACTCATTTGCAAAAAGATGTCTGATATTTCATTGATTAATCTTGTTTGCACAAAAAGCACAGATGGCCCGATTACAAAATGAGTCTTGTCACCTTGGGCAAGATGCAAGACTTTGATGCATGCTATAAAAATACAGGAAATAATAATTACTCTGCTTGAGTAACTCTTATAATTTCCTGGGAAGACCAGTTTGAGATACTGCTCCCCGGGATCTTTGGACGAATCCAATTCTCCAGATTGCGTTCCTCTTCCAGCTCGTCTTCCAGATTGTTGATAGCATCAGGGGTGAGCATCCCCCACTCACAAAGTTGGGCTCTTTCGCAGCCTCTGCTTGATCTTGTTGAGTTGGTCTGTAACCCAACCCAAATTTATCCTCTTTCTTTTCCACCGGTAACAATTTGCCCCAGCCTTGGGCGGTTCCTTCTTCAACAACCTTCCGGGCTTGTTGGTATGATGTCATTGAAGTTCCAGGTACAGCAGATGTTTCATTAACATTCAGGGCCTCAAACCCTTGGCTCATTGTTTCATGGATCTCCCCATCCATCTCAATATACTTATAAGTAGCCAGATGGCTAACAAATATATCCTCCTCCCCACAAATAGTAACAACTTGGCCTTCCCACTCAAATTTTAACTTCTGGTGAAGGGTAGACGTTACTGCGCCAGCGGCATGAATCCATGGTCTACCCAACAAATAGCTGTAGGCAGGCTGAATGTCCATCACATAGAAGATTGTTTTAAAGGTTTGTGGGCCAATTGTCACAGGTAGCTCAATTTCTCCCAGAACCGATCTCTTAGAACCATCAAAGGCTCTTACTACCAGGTTACTGGGACGCAATGCTAATCCTTCATACTCTAGCTTCACCAGGGCCTTCTTTGGTAAGACATTAAGGGATGATCCCGTGTCTACCAGCACATGGGAAAGGACTGCACCTTTACATTCCATGGTGATGTGCAAGGCTTTGTTATGGTTGCGGCCTTCCGTTGTCAAGTCAGTATTGGTGAACCCTAGCCCATTGCTAGCAGTAACATTTCCAACCACGGTTTCTAACTGATTGACGGTGATCTCTTCAGGCACGTAAGCTGCGTGCAAGACTTTGAGTAGTGCATTCCGATGGGCTTCGGAGCACATAAGCAATGATAGGATAGAGATCTTGGATGGCGTCTGGTGAAGCTGATCCACTATTTTGTAATCACTCTTTTTGATGATTCTCATAAACTCATCAACTTCTTGATCGAACGGTGTTTTCAAAGCTTCCTTAACAGCTTGATCTTCCTGCACCGGATTTTTTCCTTTTGCCTTAGCAGCAGCTTCTGCTTCGGCAGTGGGTCTTTGAATTTGTGGAGCAAAGAGACGTCCGCTTCGAGTGAAGCCTCCGCCTCCTCCCACATTGTCTACTTGTGGTGCAGGGGTTGATGATTCAAAAGTGATTCTTTGTCCTTCGCAGTACAGGTCAGAGCCGTAATGCCAGGGGATGGCATTACTACTTTCATAAGGTACTGGTCCAGGCACCGTGATAGTGACTGGACTGATTGCAGCCGCGGAAGGAATTGTGATAGTCTGTGGATCGTAATAAATCGTAACTGGTGCTCTGATGGGAGCAGCACTTTCTGAATTGTAGGCAGAGTTGTTTTCAGGATCGTAAAATATTGTGACAGTTGAGACATCTTCAGAGTTTGTTGCTGGAGTTGTAGGAGACATTGTCGGAAGGATGGATGTTGTTGTTGTAGGAGATTCAAATTGGAGTGGTGCTGAAGTTGTAGAAGAAAAATTTGTTGATAACTGATCAGTTGAGATGATAGATGAAGTACTCGTTGATGAAGCCGAAGAGTTGTCAGGAACAATGGTTACTGCAGTTGTAGGAGATATCGGAATTGTTGCTGATGAGATTGCTGGATTTGTTGGAAATGATGTGGTGATCTGAAGTTGGCCACTCTGAATAAGACTGTCTATGCCATTCCTCAGGTTATCGCACCCATTTACTGAAATATTGCAGTAAGCACACCCTAACTCACACCCCGGGAACATTTGACATTCGAGGAGCTGAGCCTTAATCTCCACCAACAGCGTCCGAATCTGACCCACACTGGTTATTAAATAATACGGCTTGTCTTCTTCAATAGCGTTGATTCTGGGACCACCGTGGTTTGGCATGGGGTTCTTGTTGACATTGGGTGGTGGTGCGAAATTCAGAGCTTTTGAGTCTACCAGGTCTTGTACCTTCATGTGCAAGGCTCTGCACTTTTCTGTACTATGGCCAGGTGCGTTTGAATGAAAGGCACATCTGGCATTGGAGTCGTAATTCCTGGGTAGACTGTTGGGATCTGGAGGTGCCAATGTCCTTAGCTCAACTAGGTTGAGTTTCAGGAGTTGTGGCAGCAATGTAGCATATGGCATGGGGATCGGATCGATCACCCTGTTGGCTTGAGATGGCCTCTGCTGGAATGGCCTTTGCTGGTTATTGTTGTTGGTGTTGCTGTTGTTGTAATTCCTTGGAGGGTACTGATTTTGTTGATGGTACTGAGGCTGTTGCTGATAGTTTTGTTGCGGAGGTTGATAAGCTGGTTGTGGATGAGCTGGAGCGGGAATAGTGACTGCTGCCACAGATCCATGAACATATTGGGGCCTGCCCCTGTTGGTGTGGATGGCATTGGTCTCACCAGTCCTCCTTGGGCCCGCAAAAGGCTTTCTTGCATTACTGGATGAGCTTGCACCGTTGTCTGAGATCTTACCCATCTTCAATAGGCTTTCAATTCTCTCCCCGGCTATGACTACATCTGCAAAGCTGGTAGACGAGAAGGCAGCTAGCCTATCAATGTAAGTCCCCTGAAGGGTGTTCATGAACATATCAGCCATCTCCCTTTCTGACATAGGTGGCTGGACAACAGCAGCAAGCTGTCTCCATCTTTGAGCATACTCTCGGAAGCTCTCTCTAGATGACTGTGACATTCCCATTAGGAGGGTCCTGTTGGGTGCCATATCCAGATTATACTGATACTGTCTGATGAAAGCCTCTGCCAGGTCCTTCCAGCATCTAATAGTTGCTCTTGTCAAATGGGAATACCATTCCCTCGAAGCTCCAGTCAAGCTATCCTCAAAATAGAACATCCACAGCTTCTCGTCCATGGTATATGCCTTTAGCCTCCCGAGAAAAGATTGCAGATGGGTCCGTGGACAGGAAGTCCCATTATACTTCTCAAAACATGGTGGCTTAAACTTGTGGGGAATCCTGACCCCGTCTACCAAGCCCATATCCATAACATCAAAACCCAAAGAGTTTTGAGACTCTAAGGATCTTAATTTCTCAGCTATCTCATCCAACCTTCTATCATAAGCTTCTTCCCCGGCTCCCATTACTGTGAACTGGTCCTCTTGGGGGTCTTCTTGCAGTACCCTGGCTGCAGTGGCAGTCCCTTGAACATTTGCAGGAATATTGACCTCTGGATGAAGATGGGGGCCAAATACAGGGGGGTTAACATGAGGTTGGACCCTTTCATTGTTGCTGGTGCCGGCAGTCCCTATATGTGGATCTTCTTGATTCTGCCTTTCCACCATGGCTCTCAATCTTTCTTGGCTCTGAGCCATGTTGTTCATCACTTCCATAAACTGAGTCATCTGGGTTCTCATTTCCAATCTTTCGTTTGCCATTTGATTTCTGACCTCTGCAAGGTCCTGCTGTACCTGATCCATTTGTATGCCCGGAAGATTGTTACGGGTGGGGTACCTGTGTGGTCGGTTGAGTGGAAACCCTCGTCGTCGAGCAATAGTTCCTGAACATCACAACAGAGTTAGCAACAACAAAACAAAAAACCTACAAAACAAACAAAGGGTTAGCATGCAATGCAGTATGTTTATTTGTTTTCAAGGTATCCGGCTTGGCGTTCAGTTTTGACCCTTCCAGACCCTTGAAGATGCTGTTGATGTTGCTTTCAGAGTAAACTCGGATGGAACAAACTAAATACATATATTACAAAAGGCAAATGGTACATAGTTTGTTTACAAATACAAGCCCTCTGAGGGGTCAAAATACATTACAAGAAAATAAAAGTACATGGAATGAAAACAACAACAAACAAATGGTCAAACACCAAGACCAAACTCATCCTCCCGAACTTCCTTGAGAAGTGCTTCGGTCACAGGATCAGCTGGACGCTCCGTGAGATTCCTGATAAGGAGGTTCCGGGTAGTAACAGCTGTAGTTAGCTTCTTGTGTCGACTTTGGTCCTTTGACCTCTTCACTCCAGCTCTGATCTTTAGCTCTGATATCTCCCTCTGGGCTGCTGCCAGGGCTTCCTGCTGCTCTTTTGCATTAGCTTCAAGTTGCTCTATCTTGTCTTGGACCCTCTTGTCCTCTAGAGTACGAGCCTCGGTGATCCTGACCCACCTAGCCTGACTCTCCTTCAGATACAAGTCTGTCCTGGCTTTCTGGAACTGAGCCTCCTTGCAAGCTTTCTTCAGGATTTGTTCTCCAGCCCTAGACTTCTTAATGTAATCTTCAGACCTCTCAATTCTAGCCAAGTGCTCTACCTTCAACTTTTCTAATCTCTCAATATCCAACCTACCATCACTCCTCTCCCAGAGGGTCTTCTGCAGAGCTTGAGTCAGCTTCTCATTTCTCTCTTTCAACTTCTCAAACTCCTCTAAGCTGACAGTTGCTGGAGGTGGTGTTGTGGAAGGCCCAGGCATATCTTCTATAGTAAAGGGCATCCCAGAGAATTGAGCCCTGGCATGGGACCAATCATAGTATTGTGCTGATGCTACATTGTTACACTTCCCCAGGATGGTCACCCCTTTAGTCTGCACATTGTCCCAGGCCCAGGCTGCCTGCCTAACAATAGCCAGATTAATCTTGTTCTCACAATAAAGAGTCTCAACCAAGTCCTGTGCCTTAGGAGTGTGGACCAGTGCATAGCCCAGTTGTCTTTTGAACAGCAGAGGGTTGTAATTAATACTTCCCTTAACTCCTATCAGGGGCACATTGGGAAAATGCCCACAGCTGGTGATGATATCCCTGCCTTTTGTGCTTTGAGTGCACCATCTGATGTCATCTGAGGTTAGAGCAACAAGCCTTCTAGCCCAGTTCTTCTGCTGGTGAGGGTTCAGGAATGCATCAGTCTTTGGCAAATGTCTGAGTAGCCAAGTATAGAACAAAGGTGCACAGCATCTTACTAATCTCCCCCTTTGCTTTTCATTCCTTTGATGGACTGAGTAATAAAGATCTCCCAGCAAGGTAGGCACTGGGTTTCTCAGGATGAAAAGATGGACTGCATTCTTGCTAACAAACCTAGGCTCATCTGCAAAAAGAATGACCCCATATACGCTAAGGGCCAACAGAGCACAGACTGCCTTCCACTCCCCTAGGGAGGCCTTCAGACTAGCCTGAGAAGTCAAAAAATCCAGATGAAAACCAGAGATTCCAGCTTTAGATGTCAAATTCTGCCCAATCAGAACTGGTTCCAGGTGTAGTGTTTTGGCTATCTCCTCATTACTTGGGAAAGCCATCTCAGGGTTGAAAGGGATTCCACCCCTGATGGGTACACCAACCAATGATGAATATTCCTCCAACAAGGGTCCCAACTGAAAATTCTGAAATGTAAAGCACCTCAGGGGAGGGTCATAGAACTGCAGGCAGGTATGTATCAAGCTCCTCTGTGAAGGGTCCAAATCCATAACCACATCAAGGATTCCTCCATAATGTTCTCTAAAAAGTGGTATATGGTCTGGAGTAATCAGGGTCTGAATCTTCCTGATGCTGGATAGCTCAGGTTCAAAGAAGTGATAGGAGATATTGCTTTTCTTAGGTGCCATGTTGATGAAGAACAGGTGTTGATGATGATGACTGAGGACAACACTGAAGATGGGCCACTGATAGGCTGAGACTGAGGATGCAAGTGACTGAAGCAGGTGACTGATAGCTGAAGCAAGTGTTGATGAAGACAGGTCTAAGCTGATGATGGGGTCAAAACCAAGCCAAGATGATAGGATGGATACCCTGAAAAACAAATAAACACATGTCAAAATGATGCAATGAGGATGTATGCAAATGATATGCAAGGGTTTGTGACTGAGCTGGATCTGATCAAATGCTCTGATATAAGTCTGTGTGTTCAAGAGATCCAGATGGAGGTCTATAAGTCCAGTAACCAAGGTGGGGGACTCAAATAAAGAGCCACATATCCAGGGTTTAGAATCACAAGAACTGTTCCAAGATGGAGTACTCTTAATCAAACAAAGTAACAGGGTATTCTGAGGTTAAGTGTACCTGCAAACCTGTAAACAGCCCAACCCCCTCACAGGTGATGTTCTAAAACAAGGATCCTCAGACTTGGATCAGTTATGAGAAGTGTAAACACTTCTAACCCGGAGGTACAGTGTTTACAATAACCATAAAAGTTCCTCCTCTAATTCACCTCAGTTTCTGAAGGTCAATACTAAAAGGTCATCCAGACTTAGCAGGCTTCCCAGATAGCCCTAGCATTGCAGGAAATCTGCAACACAGAGTTCTCAAGAAGAAACCCATATCTGAACCGTGTTTCATATTCCCGCACCAGACCGAGAAGGAATGGGAAAGAATATGATTCACTCTAGCCTAGGTGTCACTCAGGTCCCAGGTATAGGACCTTAACTCTCAATGAAACACCCACCCATCAAAGCAAACAACAGATCCAGCACAGACAGCATGACAGTATGATATATGAAAAACTGTAAAGAAAGCAATAAATAAGGTGTCGCTCCCGACAAATGAAACAGGGTCAGATGAAGGTACAGACGCGAACGGTCGGCGAGAGGGACAATGAGAACACACAGCCGTGAACTCACTGGAAAAGAAAAGAGTCGCCAGCTAGGCATTTTTATCCCGGAGGAAAGGCAATGCTGCATAGACCTAAGAAAAGATGGATAAGACGGTTTGCGAACCAGAGAGACTGAGAAAGGGGGTTGGTTACAACCCGGGAAGGTATTAGCACCCAGATTGTCCGTCGTACTCGACGGGATCCACGCTTAAAAGATTTGTGCCTTAAAGGGGTAGTGTCAGTGCAATTTGTGTGTAAATGAGCTGGAAAAGATGTACAGGTGTCAGTGTAAAGTGTATAAGTGATATGAAGTATGAAGGTGTCAGTGTAAGAACAGAATGAAATGCTCATGATAATGAGGCTAAAGAATGAAGCTGGAAAGAGGGGGAATGTACAAGAACTTTTGTTCGATAACTGTTAAGTTATGCCTACGTATCCTCTCGTGCAATGAGGAAGTCAGAACACCGTAGTTCGACCCAAAGAGACTGAAAGATAAATTGACTTGTGAACTGCTTACTTGTCCATGCTCAAGTGTATGACCTGTCTGGCTCAGGTGCAAACTGTCTTGCATTAGACGGAAGAAGCAAGTTCTCGTTTATGAGTGAAGGAGATGAGAAAAGAATCCCGGAGGAGACGATTATTGTTTGTTTTGTGTTTTCAGTCTTTTATTGTTTTTGGATTTTGTCATAAGTTAATGAGCTTAAGTCTAAACCGATGGATTTAGTAAACTCATCACATCTTCCCTCTGATTAGGGGTAATGAGAGTACCTTAAGTGTGAAGTCAGCATCTCACACTTAATCACCTTTGATGTAGGATTAAGATCATTAACCTACTTGTTATTATTTAGATGTTTTTGTTGTCTTTGTTTAGTGTTGAGTAATGAGATTAAGCCATAATCAGGGATTAAACAGACTCATTACACCATCCTAATAGAAGGATAATAGATGAGAATGTTTAAGCTGAGGAATGCTCCTCAACTTAATCCATGATTAGGGATTAAACTCATGACAAAACAAGCCTTTGATTAAATGAATTTTATTTAATGGTATGATGATGAAGTGTTTTTTATGATTTGTAAGACAACTTGAGGGGGACTTGTCCATTAACACTAGGGTTAGTCCTTCTTAACCAATTAAGGAAGAATTAGAACCCTAATGCAAGGCCCAAGTTACAAGTGTGATGTCTTGATGATTATTGTGTGAATTGATTAAGAGATTTAAACACATTAAGGGTTTAACACTTAGGATTAAAGTTATACACTCCATCCTAATAGAAGGATGCAGGTATAAGCTTAATCACAAAGCCTTAAAGCCTTTAGGGTTTAGTCCCTGATTATGAGGTGAGAAGAGAAGACTCAAAAGAGACACAAAGGTAAAACTATGAGGGGAGACTAATCAAAACCCTAATTCATTGTCATGCTTGGTTGTTCCTAAGGTTTGTGAGGTTTTCAAGAACAATCTTCAAAGGAGCCACCAGGAAGCAGATGAACAGGATCAAGAGAAGCAAAGTGACTTGCTTCATTCAAGAAGTCAAGTCACTTGAAGAAAGAAAGTAAGAAGAACAAGAATGAGCAAGCTCAATCTCAAACACAAACAAAAATGCAGCAATGGATGCAAGAGAGATGAAAAGAAAGGTTATGAGAAGTGAAGGCAAATTCACTTCTCAAGTTCACTTACCACCTGAAATGTTAGAAAAGGAATGCAATGCAATGCAAAATGGGATGAGATGACATGATGAAAAACAAAACCAGAAGCATGTTGATGATGATAATGATGCTATGGAGTGCTACAAACATGAGGCAAGGCATGGATATGCTCATACAAGTTCATGGGTGCAAATGGTGCAAGCTTAGAAGCATGGATACACATGAAATGTTATGAAACATACATGGCATACAACATGGCAAATGCAAGATGCAATGATCAAAGATGCTTTCTATGTGTCTTATGATGTCAAATGCACCAAATGGATGCTTGAAATGTCATAGCAAGTCATGTTATGCAAGAGAATGCAAGAAGGATGCAAAAGAAAGCCCAAATTAGGGTTTATGAATCAAACATCAAACAAAAACCAAAAACAGAAGCAAACCCTAAGATAAAAAATGGAAAATGCCACCCAAAGAAACCCTAAACCTATACTAAACCAAGGTCCAAAGGGGAAGTCTCAACTCTTAACCAATCTCAAGATATGATTTTTCTAGGTTATTAGGGTTTTTTAGGGTTCTTAACAAAAGAAATGCCAAACAATTTGAAATTGAAGGATCAAATCAAGGCCATTTTATCCTAGAAACTACATGCCAAACACAAAACAAAGCAAAAAGAATCAATGTCCAACTCTTCTCAAATAGGCAGAAATGAATTTTTGAACTTAGGATCAAATTAATGCATAAAGAATGATTTAATTCAATGAAAAATTCTTAAAATGCATCAAGATCAAAAAAGAAATTTGGTTTGAAGGTTGGACAATGTTTCTAAATGTCTTAGAACATTTCATGAATTTTTTTATAATTTTTAAATACCTAAAAGTATTTTTAATTAATTAATTTCCATTAATCAAATTAAAAATAATCTTTTAAATATTTAAAAATACTTTTTTAATGATAAAAAATAAAATAAAAAATATTTTTGGGTCTTAAAAATTAATAAAACTTTTAGGAAAAAGTTTCATAATTTTTAAGAATTTTTTACTATTTTAAAATAAATATGCAAATTAATTGAAAAGAAAATGAATTAAGAATAAATAAAATGGAAGGTAATCAGGATGGAGGGATGAGATTCACTCTGGATTTGAATCTGTTGACTACGCGCGTCATCCAAGGGTCCAGGTTGACTCTGATTAAATTATTTAAATTATGTTTAATTAAGCTAAAACGTGGATTAGGGCATAATCAGAGAGATCCAGGCCATACACTCACGCGGGAGGTCAACGGGTCAGAGGCATCTCACGGTCCAGATTCAAATGGTCATTAATCACGCAATTAGGGCATAATCACTCTCAGGTGGCCGGAGAAGACTTCCGGTCGTCTTCTCCGGCCAGCAACTCCCCTGAAAAACTTCAAACTCCCTCAAATCGTAACAAAAACAAAATCTAAGAATTGGGAAATGTTCTCTAACCTCTCACGAATCAAACCCCTCTCCTAAAACAAATTTCTTTTCCCTAACTAAGCTGAATCGAAGGAAATAAGAACTAGGGCACGCAAGCTTCAGAGAGCAATTAAACTCTCATTTCAAAACCATTTCAAAAACTAAGAGCACCAGGATATTCAGTGAAGCATAAGGAACAATTTCATAACATGAAAAACAATTTCTGGAAAAATAATTTTCAAGCTACCTGAGATTTGGAGCTTTCAACCTGATGACTTTCTGGCCACTTCTTTCAGTGCAAACTACTCCACTTGATCCCCAGATGATGTTTGAATGCTCAAGAAGAGTTTATGTTGGCTGGATGATGAGTTTCGACAGCTCCTGCTTCAACTCAGTTGAAAATGGCTATGGTGAAATAGGCAGCTTCAGGCCATTGTGAAGGGTTGTTTGTGATCCTGAGGGTGAATGGAGAAGCTTTGCAAGGTTTGTTTGGATGTTTGTGAGCTAGGGAGGGAGATTCGAATGGAACTGCAGTTTGAGGTGAGAAATGGCTATGGGGTGTTCTGGTTGATTCAGGCTTGTGTTCTTGCTGGTTTCTACTCAATGATGCATGGTGAGTTGAATGGTGAAAATGGTTTGAGTGTTTCTTGGCTGGGCAGAGAGATTCGAAGGCTTATGCAGCTGGGGTGTATTTTGTGAATGTGTGTCTTGTGGATGGTTTCAGCCTTGCCTTGTACATGAAATGGCTTGCAAAATGATAATGTATTTTAATCCTATAGGTCAGATGATGTGACCTGGCCTATAGTGATTGGTAAGTTTGCTTTTGCAAAAAGTCACATTTTGTGTAAGGCAAGCATGGCTCATGATCTAGGCTTGGTACAAGGCATGGGCTATGCACAGCAAAATGAGGGGAAAGGGTTAGCTTGGTTCAAGGGCCAATGCTGCAAGTTGGTGAAGAGAAATGAGTGGTTTTGCAACTTGTTGCTTTTTGAAACTTTATGAGAAAAGTCTTGTTACATGAACCATAACCATGGGCATTCTTGGTTCAAATCTGAATTTCATGACTTAGAGGATGTTTGCATACTGGTTTGAAATGAATTAGAGGTTGCAATTGGCCTTGGTCCATGATTTTGCAAAATTCTCATTTGAGGCATGCCTTGAAAATTAATGATTTTGGCCAACTTTGTCACACCATAACTTTTGATCCAAGAAGAGTTTGATCATGCTCTTGTCCTTTTTGAAAAGGGAAAGATGAGATCTACAACTTTCATGACCAAAGTTTTTTCATTTGAAGCATTTTTGGATCAAGAATCAAGGCTTGAAAAATGACCTAAAATGAAGCATTCTTGAAAAGTCAACTATGCCCAAAAAGTCAACATTTGCAAAAACCCTAAATTCTTGATTTTTGTGAACTTCAACCTTCTTCCATGATCAAATAAAGATCATATACACTCAAAATGATGAAGATCACCCATTGGTTGGGTCATTGGGGGCCTCAGATGCCCTGATTTTACACTGACTTCTCTGAAAAGTCAACCTTTGATCAGATGACTTCCCCATGGAATTTCTTCATGAAAATTGATATGCATACTCCCTATACCATATAGAGACCAATGGAAACAAGAATGACCAAAAAAATTGGAGTTATGGCCTCTGAAACCAAAACCCTAATTTTCAGTCAACTGTGCAGTCAAACTTGGCTCTGCATCCATCCAAACCCTAGTTCTTGTGATTATTTGGAATTTTTGACTTTGAGAAGATGTAATATGATGCTTGAACACATATGGATCCCTTTGAAGTGATTGATGGCCTTTGGAGTGGCTCAAGGGGCTCTTGGATTGCTCAGATCACAAACCCTAGGTGCAGATGACTTAGAACCAATGCAGTGACTCAAAATTGAGATATGAAGTGATATGAATGTGTTTATGTATATGAGAATGATCACAAACCATGGTGAAATGGGTGAGGGCAAATTTGGGGTGTTTACAGCTGCCCCTATTCAAACATGAGTTAGCTGTGCAGGATGTAAGCAACGGCTTAACAGGCAAACAAGATAACTTGTGGTTGAATACCAAAGACAGTCCAAAATTTGCACTCACAGAATGAAGAAGAAAAGGGATATAGATTGTAACAGAAAATAAAGTATATTGCAAAGCGGGAAACAACGCAATGACGGGGATGGCCGACATGCTGGGGATAAAAGGTAAAGCCAAGACGGGGACGGCCGACTAGCTGGGAAAAATCAAATTATGATGGGGACGGCCATCAGGATAAAGCTGTAAAATTTTCTGGGAGTTAATGAAACATGACGGGGACGGCCATCAAGTTCATAAAGCAAAGTAACCAACAATGGGGACGACCATCGGGCTAAAAAGGAAAAGGGACCACGACGGGGACGGCCATCGGGTTAAAGAATAAATGAAATAAACAGATGATGGGGTACGGCCATCAAAGGCGAAGGACGATCACCTAGCAGGGGACGGCTGCTCTGTTGGGGATAAAAGAAATATGATGGGGACGGCCATCAGAGGTGGAGGACGACCACCTGGCAGGGTACGGCTGCCGAAAATATCGCGACATAGGACGAATGCCGGATAAAAGGTCAACGATGGGGACGGCCATCGGATGAGCATGATGGAGGACGACCATCAAGAAGTGGAGGACGACCACTCAGCAGGGGACGGCTGCTCTCAAGGTTATCATGACACAGGACGAGTGTCAGATAAAAGAAAATGCTTTGTTGGCGATCTACTGGGGATATAGTGAACACGGACGAGTGTTCACAACCAAGAAAGGAAAGTATAAGTGTTTGGTATTGTGTATAGATTAAAGATGCGGACGAGCTTCTCTATGACTATGATACGGACGAGTATCATGTAGAAACAAATACTGACGCGTGTTCAGAGATGATGATACGGACGAGTACCATCTGGTTAACAAAGAACACGGACGAGTGTTGTATCTGAAGGGACTCTTATGGGGAATAGTAGACACAGGCAAGTATCTATATTCAAGAAGACATAAGTGTTTGACACGGTATATGGATTAAAGATGCGGACGAGCATCCTTAAGACTATGATACGGACGAGTATCACGTAGAAACAAACACTAGACGCAATGTTCTGAGATGATGGTACGGACGAGTACCAACTGGTTAACAAAGAACAAAGACTACTGTCGAATCTGTGGGGATATGAATGGCGTATACAAGATACGGACGAGTATCTGTATAAGTATAACAACGAGTAGTGAGTATTATATAGATAAGTGTTTATCTGCTGGGGAGAGTGACACAGACGAGTGTCAAAATGAGAAAAGTATAGTAAACAAGTATATGGGTGATAAAGGTGTAAGCGACTGTGCTGGGGATATGACACGGACGGGTGTCAAGAAAGTGTACATATAAGTATATGTGAGTGCAAAGAGGATGTCTTTGGCTTTCTGCTGGTGATTTGACACGGACGGGTATCAGGAAGTATCTGTAGTACGGGTGATTTTGTTTGTAAAGTGTATTCAAGCAACCTGTTTGGGGAAGTGATGATACGGACGGGTATCAAAAGGAAGTATATACTGGTGTTTGGTGATTTGCGAGGCAACTGCTTTTGCTGGGACCCTGGTGAGGATTTTTGGGGGGAAGTATATGATTATTATTCACAAGTGTTGATTCCGAACATGGCTTATGATTATGCTATGCGTTTGATTTTTGCCGTAATGCTCCGTGTTAGACGGAATGCTACGCTCTGAGGGGAAAATATGATGCGAATACCATGATTATGCAAAGATATCAAACCGGGATTCGGATCCCGTTGCTGCGAAGATCTCTGGCTGATCTGTTTAAAAAGGGCCTCCCAGTTGGGGATGAGATCATTGGTAGATCTGGTGAGATGTATTCATTCGGGGATATAGGTCACTGGTTGACATATCATTATAATACGGGACCCAGCTGGGGTTTGTAGAAGCTTTCTTCACTCTGTTGTGATCTTCTATGCGCCGCTCTTCTGGATAGAGGCTGGGGATTCTGTGGGGAGATGGTTCCCTGACTTCTGCACTCAGCTGAGGATGAAATGGCAACTCGGCTGGGGGGAATTATGAGAGGCAACTCAGCTGGGAATAGAGCATTTCGGATGCTGAGATCTTTTGTTGATTTGCTAGCTTGCTGGGATGAAGCTTACATGCCCCAAGTTGCGTCCTGTATACCTGCAATCCTGCGAAGGAAACGCACAAAAGGTCCCGAGGTATCCTTTACTGGATTCCGTCATAGGAGTTAAGTACTTTCGAGAGTAAGTATATTCCCTGTAAGCATGTGTTTTATTATTAGTTTTTTTTTTTTTTTTTTTTTTTTTTTTTTTTTTTGGGAGAAAAGCACCTGTACTTATGCCATCGATTTTTTTGAGACACCAGACATCCTTTGCAAATAAAAATATACAAAACGAAACATGACTGAGAAATCTGATTTTATTAATTCATATGCCCTGAATTGGCGAGGTACAGTCAAAGGAACATATCCCCTGAAATGAGGAGATTGTTACAAATTGAGAAACAAAATGCTGGCAGTGTTGACGACGCTTTAAGGAGCTTCCTCTTCTGCTATGACTCGTATGACAATGACGTTCTTCTCGTCTTGCTTTCTGAAGAAAGTTGATTCTGATTGAAGCTTGATTCTGTCAAAGCTTTCCAAGTTGTCAGTGATACAGACGAATCCAGAGTGCAGTTGTTCGCTTATTCCCTTATTTTGCATGGATCGCCCTTTCGGGTTTTCAATCCATCGGGATACCCATTTTTGCCTGAGTTGTCCAATGCGGCTTTTCAACTCAGCGGGTGTACATTTTTTCATTTATTTCCCTTATTTTTGCCCGAGCCTTTTATTCTGTTTTTGACTCGCCGGGATGCCCTATTTTTGCCTGGACTTACATTCTGTTTTTATGTCCAGCGGGTCATTTTTATGCGAAGTATTTTTTAACTGCATCTGAATTCACAGGGGATGGAAAATCTTCACCATCCATGGTGCTGAGCATCAGTGCTCCACCAGAGAAAACTTTCTTTACCACGAATGGCCCTTCATAGTTTGGAGTCCATTTGCCCCTGTGGTCTGTATGAGGAGGGAGGATTCTTTTCAGCACAAGATCTCCCACTTGGTACTCTCGGTGCCTGACTTTCCGATCGAAGGCTTTCTTCATTCTCTTCTGATACAACTGCCCATGACAGATTGCAACCAATCTTTTCTCTTCTATCAGACTCAGTTGTTCGTATCGGGCCCGAACCCATTCTGCTTCACTCAGTTTGACATCCATTAATACCCGTAACGAGGGTAATTCAACTTCAACAGGCAGGACCGCTTCCATACCATACACAAGCTGATACGGTGTTGCCCCAGTGGATGTTCTGATTGACGTGCGGTACCCATGCAAGGCAAACGGTAGCATTTCATGCCAATCTTTGTAAGTGATTACCATCTTCTGCACAATCTTCTTGATATTCTTATTTGCTGCCTCAACAGCGCCATTCATCTTCGGCCTGTAAGGAGAAGAATTGTGATGTTGGATCTTGAAGTCCCGGCATAATTCAACCATCATTTTGTTGTTTAAGTTGGAACCATTATCAGTAATGATTCGCTCGGGAACTCCATATCGACAGATGATATCTCTCTTCAGAAATCTGGCTACCACTTGTCTTGTAACATTTGCATATGAGGCGGCTTCGACCCACTTAGTGAAATAATCAATGGCGACCAGGATGAATCTGTGGCCATTTGAAGCGGTCGGCTCAATCTTGCCAATCATATCAATGCCCCACATGGCAAAGGGCCATGGTGAAGACATAATGTTCAAAGGATTCGGAGGCACATGCACTTTGTCTGCATAGATCTGGCACTTGTGGCATTTTCGGGCGTAGGCACAACAGTCTGCATCCATTGTGATCCAATAATAGCCTGATCTTAACAACTTCTTAGCCATTGCATGTCCTCCAGCATGGGTACCAAAAGAGCCTTCGTGCACTTCATGCATCAACAAATCTGCTTCTGTCTTGTCCACACATCTGAGGAGTACCATATCAAAGTTCCTCTTGTATAAAGACCCATCAGTGTTCAGAAAGAAACTTCCAGCAATCCTTCTCAAAGTCTTCTTATCATTGGAAGATGCCCCAGGTGGGTATGTTTGATCCTCCAAGAAGCACTTAATATCATGGAACCAAGGCTTATCATCTTTGACAACATCTGCTGCGAATACATATGCTGGTCTATCAAGTCTCGATACTGAAATCTGAGGTACAACGTTAGCAGCTTGAACTTTGATCATGGACGAAATGGTAGCCAAGGCATCTGCAAACTGATTCTCATCCCGGGGGATATACTCAAGCTTGACTGTTGTGAAGAAAGTCAATAACCTCCTTGTATAATCCCTGTAAGGTATCAGATGATCCTGGTGTGTATACCATTTCCCGTTGGTCTGATTGACTACCAAAGCTGAATCTCCGAATACGGTCAATGTCTTGATCCTGAGGTCAACGGCTTCCTCAAGACCCATAATGCAAGCTTCGTATTCAGCTTCGTTGTTAGTGCAGTTGAAAGTGAGTTTTGCCGAGAAAGGCATGTGAACTCCTTTGGGTGTAATGAGTACTGCACCAACACCACGACCATTCATGTTAACAGCCCCGTCGAACATCATAGTCCATTCTTCTTTTGGGTCGGGCCCTTCAGTGTGAATAGGCTCTTCATGATCTTTTGTTTTAATGAACATGATGTCTTCATCAGGGAAGTCAAATCTCATAGGCTGGTAATCATCAATGGGTTGCTCAGCAAGATATTCAGACAATACACTGCCCTTGATGGCTTTCTGAGAAGTGTATTGGATGTCGTATTCTGTGAGAATCATTTGCCATCTTGCAACCCGTCCGGTAAGAGCTGGCTTCTCAAATATGTACTTGACTGGGTCCATCTTCGAAATTAACAAAGTAGTGTGGGTCAACATATACTGTCTCAGTCGGCGAGCAGCCCACGCTAAAGCACAGCAAGTTTTCTCGAGCAGTGAATAACGTTGTTCACAGTCGGTAAACTTTTTGCTTAGGTAGTATATTGCATACTCTTTTCGACCAGAATCGTCATGCTGGCCCAACACACACCCCATTGACTCTTCTAATACTGTCAGGTACATTATCAGAGGTCTTCCTTCAACTGGCGGCATGAGGATTGGAGGTTCTTGCAGATATTCCTTGATCTTGTCAAAAGCCTTCTGGCAGTCTTCGTTCCACCTGACCGTCTGTTCTTTTCTTAATAGCTTGAACAAGGGTTCGCAGGTTGCTGTGAGGTGAGATATGAACCGTGAGATATAGTTCAATCGACCTAAGAACCCTCGAACTTCTTTCTCAGTTTTCGGTGCAGGCATCTCTTGGATGGCTTTGACTTTATCAGGGTCCACTTCAATCCCTTTCTCGCTTACAATAAAACCCAGCAGCTTACCAGATCTCACCCCGAATGTGCATTTGTTGGGGTTCAACTTCAGTTGGTACTTTCTCAGACGCTTGAACAACTTGAGCAGATTCACCAGATGGTCTTCTTCAGTGAGGGACTTGGCGATCATGTCATCCACATAACATTCTATCTCTTTGTGGATCATATCGTGGAATAATGTTACCATAGCCCGTTGATACGTTGCACCGGCATTCTTGAGCCCAAATGGCATTACCTTGTAGCAGAATGTGCCCCAGGGTGTGATGAATGTTGTCTTCTCCATGTCTTCAGGTGACATCTTAATCTGGTTGTATCCTGAAAATCCATCCATGAAGGAGAATACCGAGAACTGAGCCGTGTTATCAACCAATACATCAATGTGAGGTAGAGGGAAATCATCTTTCGGGCTGGCTCTGTTCAGGTCCCGATAGTCAACACACATCCTTACTTTGCCGTCCTTCTTAGGCACAGGTACTATATTAGCAACCCACGGCGGATAGCTGGTTACAGCAAGGAACCCGGCGTCCCATTGCTTTTGTACCTCTTCCTTGATTTTCATAGCCATGTCTGGACGAGTACGGCGCAATTTCTGTTTGACTGGCGGGCATTCTTCTCTCAAAGGCAGCTTGTGCACAACAATATCGGTATCCAAACCCGGCATGTCTTGGTACGACCAAGCAAACACATCTACATACTCTTGAAGCAGGTCTATCAGTTGTCTCTTCACTGAGTCTTGCAGGCAGGCCCCGATTCTAACTTCTTTCACGTCTTCATTTGTACCAAGATTGATCACTTCAACCTCCTCCCGGTGAGGAGTAATAACCTTTTCCTCTTGTCTTAACAACCTGGCTAGCTCTTCAGGAAGCTCATATTCTTCATCAACCCCTTCATCAGCTTGATTGATTGGATTGTCAAAGTCATACGATGTCATAGCCGTGCTGTTGTCGGTGCTGTCGGGAAGGCACTCTCTGCAAGGGTTAAGTTTGTTCATTTTAGTGATTGATTTTAATCTTGCTTTAGAAAAGTGAAGTAAAGTTATCATTTTGAAAACACCGCCATTTATTTTTTGTACAAAAAAGAAAAATGGAAAAACAATGAACGAAAAGAAAAAGACGCGTTTGCAAAAAGATGTCTGATATTTCATTAATTGATCTTGTTTGCACAAAAAGTACAGATGGCCCGATTACAAAATGAGTCTTGTCATCTTGGGCAAGATGCAAGACTTTGATGCATGCTTATAAAAATACAGGAAATAATAATTACTCTGCTCGAGTAACTCTTATGATTTCCTGGGAAGACCAGTTCGAGACACTGCTCCCCGGGATCTTTGGACGAATCCAATTCTCCAGATTGCGCTCCTCTTCCAGCTCGTCTTCCAGACAGTTGATAGCATCAGGGGTAAGCATCCCCCCGCTGACAAAACCGGGCTTCTCAGCAGCCTTTGCTTGATGTTGAGTTGGTCTGTAACCCAACCCAAACTTGTCTTTCTTCTCTTCCACAGCTAAAACCTTGCCCCAGCCTAGGGCGGTTCCTTCCTCAACAACCTTCCGGGCTTGTTGGTAAGATGACATTGGAGTACCAGATACAGCAGATGCTTCATTCACATTCAAAGCTTCAAACCCCTGGCTCATTGTTTCATGGATCTCCCCATCCATTTCAATGTACTTATAGGTTGCCAGGTGGCTGACAAAAATGTCCTCCTCTCCACAGATTGTGACAACTTGGCCTTCCCACTCAAATTTTAACTTTTGGTGAAGGGTAGACGTTATTGCGCCGGCGGCGTGAATCCAGGGTCTACCCAACAAACAGCTGTAGGCGGGCTGAATGTCCATCACATAAAAGATAGTTTTAAAGGTCTGTGGGCCAATTGTCACAGGCAGCTCAATCTCTCCCAGAACCGATCTCTTAGAACCATCAAAGGCTCTTACCACCAGGTTGCTGGGTCTCAATGCCAGTCCATCATATTCTAACTTCACCAGAGCCTTCTTCGGTAAGACATTCAGGGACGAACCTGTGTCTACTAGCACATGAGAAAGGACAGCTCCTTTGCATTCCATGGTTATGTGCAAGGCTTTGTTGTGGTTGCGGCCATCCGCTGTCAAGTCAGTATTGGTGAATCCTAGCCCATTGCTAGCAGTAACATTTCCAACCACGGTTTCCAACTGGTTGACAGTAATCTCTTCAGGCACGTAAGTTGCGTGCAAGACCTTGAGTAGTGCATTCCGATGGGCTTCAGAGCACATAAGCAGTGAGAGGATAGAGATTTTGGATGGCGTCTGGTGAAGTTGATCCACGATTTTGTAATCACTCTTTTTGATGATTCTCATAAACTCATCAACTTCTTGATCGAACGGCGTCTTCAAGGCTTCTTTAACAGCTTGATCTTCCTGCACCGGGATTTTTCCTTTTGCCTTGGCAGCAGCTTCTGCTTCGGCAGTAGGTCTTTGCATTGGTGGAGCAAAGAGACGTCCGCTTCGAGTGAAGCCTCCGCCTCCCCCCACATTATCTACTTGTGGTGCAGGTGTTGATGTTTCCATAGTGATTCTTTTTCCCTCGCAGTACACGTCAGAGCCATAGTGCCAAGGGATGGCCCTATTGCTTTCATATGGTACTGGTCCAGGCACCGTGACAGTGACTGGACTGATTGCTGCTGCTGAAGGGATTGTAATTGTTTGTGGATCATAAAAGATTGTAACTGGTGCTCTGGTGGGAGCAGCACCTTCTGAATGGTAGGCAGAGTTGTTTTCAGGATCATAGAATATCGTGACAGTGGAGACGTCTTCATGATTTGTTGCTGGAGTTGTAGGAGACATTGTTGGAAGTACGAATGTTGTTACTGTAGGAGCTTCGAAATGGAGTGAAGCTGAAGTTGAAGCAGGAAAATTTGTCGAAAGCTGATCAGTTGAGATGATTGATGAGGTACTTGTTGATGAAACCGAAGAATTGTCAGGAACAATAGTTGCTGCAGTTGTAGGATGTTCTGTTGCTGATGATATTGCTGGATTTGCTGGAAATGATGTGGTGATCTGAAGCTGGCCACTCTGAATAAGGCTGTCTATGCCATTCCTCAAATTATCGCACCCATTTACAGAGATATTGCAGTAAGCACAACCCAATTCACATTCTGGGAACATCTGACATTCCAAGAGCTGAGCCTTGATTTCTACCAATGGTGTCCTGATCTGTCCCACACTGGTTATTAAATAAGACGGTTTGTCTTCTTCAATAGCGTTAATCCGGGGACCACCATGGTTTGGCATCGGGTTTTTATTGACATTGGGTGGTGGTGCGAAATTCAGAGCCTTTGAGTCCACCAGGTCTTGTACTTTCATATGCAGAGCCCTGCATTTTTCTGTGCTGTGGCCAGGTGCGTTTGAATGAAAAGCACACCTAGCATTGGAGTCATAATTCCTTGGTAGACTGTTGGGATCCGGAGGTGCCAACGTTCTTAGCTCAA